>CM068372.1:84237150-86637150 GCA_034769895.1 Magicicada septendecula | reverse complement strand
ATCCAGATTGGGCAGAAGTATAATTCATAACATGTTATGCAGCTGATACTGTTCTAATAGCCGAAAATAAAGATGACTTATGGAGACTCGTGTTTGGAATTCAATAAAGTTTGTCATTTTTGCTATAACAATTTAAACAGTGGGAGACAGTGTGACAATTTTGAACAAGTTATGGAATAATTGAGAGAGAGAGAGAGAGAGAGAGAGAGAGAGAGAGAGAGAGAGAGAGAGAGAGAGAGAGAGAGAGAGAGAGAGAGAGAGAGGAGAGAGGAGAGAGAGAGAGGGGGGGGGGGAGTTTAACAATAAAACGAGTTTTACCCGTTTACGCCCAGCGATGTGGACGCCAATTTAACATAAATTTTTAACATTAAGGTTATATTATCTTTTTAATGTCCCGCGTGTGGACGCCAATTTAACATTATTTTTATATGTTTGACGTTGTGTGCGTCAATTTTAACATTAATTACTGTTTATTCTCTTTATCTCAGGGTTAAAATAATAAATGCTCATTTCTACTGATAACTCTTAAATTTATTCACATTAGTTTGCTATTACTTGTAAATATAAGATAGCACAAAATTCTACGTACTCATTAGTACTTGTAAATATATAAATTTAACACATTAACAAAATTTAATACTCATGGCTGAATCGTAAATATCAAACAATAATACATTAATAAAATTGAATACTCATTAAATTGTAACTATCAAATACTCATTAAATTGTAAATATCAAAATAATACATTAATAAAATTAGTTATCCAAACTCAATCTAATGGTTGCATATTAATGATCATTCATCAATTGCGTTTAGTACTTAAGTAACTTATAATGTTTAGCTTCATCTTATAAATTCTTAATATGAATATCTCTTAAGTTGTTACTATATTTTGTAATTACGGATTCATTTAGAACTTGGAAATAAACATTACTCCAAACTGATAAACAATGATAATTTTACTTCTACACAAACTTTAGAATCGATTTCTTTAATTCCTTTGCGATTACTTTATTGAATTTTATTGTGTGTAGATTCTTTGAGATGACAGACAGTGGATCTAAATTAATTAAGACATGTTTTACTATACTTGGTATTCGAATATCCAATCACTCGGTGGTTGCGGTGACGATTCTCTCATGTCGATCGTTCTAGAATCGTGCAGATAACTCCTCCAGATGATAGATGGCACTGGATGAATTCCACGATGTCACTCACAGACACTTCACTCACCAACTCCATGCATTCGGATTATAATTTATGAATAAAAGTTAGCATTCTTTGTTGTACATCGACATCGTAAATTATTTCAAATCTGAATTAATATCACGCATCTTTGTTGCGGTATGTCTGGTTATTAAGTGTTCATGAATGTAGTTTGTGTTGTTAATCGTTGTTAATGTTCACTGGTAGGCTAATAGTGTGACTCTACTTCATAGTTCGTTCGCTTGTAATGACTGTATTAATTTTTGTTATAAGTTCGAAAACTACTTTCTCACACTGTGTATCAAATTATTCTAAGTTCGATAAAATGCTAATTTCTCCCGTCACCGACTTCACTCCGATCGCGTCCGAAATTTTGTTAGAACTCCTTGAGCGCGTTCCTGTCTCCTTCCTATATTTTCCTTACCAAATCTCCCACCAGACTCCTGATTCCAACGACGCCGTGTCCTTATTGGTTTCATATTTTTCCCTCCAAGTCCAAATACCACCTATTTTTTCAAAGGCGTTCTCTGATAGGGCTTCTGGTTCCCCACCAGCTTCTTCCCTTGCTTCATATTTTGAGGTCGTTGTCATTTCCAGACAACGCAGCAATAAATTGTATCTGTCGTTTTTTCTAAAATCTTCAGTGACAACTCTGAGTTTCTCTTCCATTTTCATTGTTTCTTAACTTCGTCGCTCTGCCGTTATTATCTATTGTTGTTCAAGGGCCTCGCCTACCCTTTTTTGAAAGTTGGTTTTTTCTTTTAGTTGCCAGGCAACACCCCATCCTTGAGTTTGGACGTACTCTCTGCGCTTTCGTTTCCAAGTAAGGTCAAAACCCTGTCATCGACCGCTGGAGTCCTTCAAATCAATCCACCCTTCGTCGCTTTCTCCTGACAGCTGGCGTACACATGTATGCTTGACCACTGTTAAGCCTTTACTCCTTTAATGGCTCTGTACACATTGTATGTAGTTTTCTATGGAATCAATGTGTTTTCACAAAAACTGGTGTTCTACGTACCGGGAGCAATGAACTCTGTTCACAGGGTAGGCGTTGTAGCAACCTAAGAAATTTATGACCTGTCCGTCACTACAGCGTGCTTGTTCGTTCCCCTATTGTCCCTTACAAAATATGTTTTCCACACATACACCCTTCGTTATTGCTTTCAGCGACATTCCTTACTGCTAATTATAAAATAAAACTTTTCGAAATTTTTTTTTTTTGTGTTATATTGTCCCCAAATTTTGTCAGTTTGGATGGACTCTGTACATCCAAAATTGATCCAAAATTTTGCGCCCTTTCAGTAAGGTTTAAATGCCAAAATCTGCTTCCCAATGTGTGTACTTTGTGTTGCCTTGTAGTGGCTCGTTCTTCATTGGACCTAGTATAGTGTTGTTTACATTTACTCGTTGACCTATATTCTCAGCGTAACAGAAAAAGGTTCGTTACATAATGGTAAACACACCCCAGCCCCTCTAAAGTACTTTCGCTTTCAACATCCTAAATGAATCCGTTTTTTTTTTCACTCTAATTAACATGTTATTATATTTACAAATTTATATTTAGTCTAAATCTTAAACTAAATTTGTAATTCTCCTTAACTATTCTTCATATAATATTTCAATATCTACAAAATTCAATTACACAAATTATTCGATACTGGTATTAATATTTCTTGCCTTTAGGATTAATTTTCTTTGTATCTTTTAATACATTTAATTTTTATGTCACAAATTACTAAAATATGCATCAATATCTCCACATTAATTGACTTTAAAAACTTACCACATATATATAGAATTCTTAGTGACCATCATACTTTCTATCATCACTAAATTATAAATAGCACATTGGTATTAATAATAATAATACGTATTTCTATATCCTAATTCACTATAGTTTTCTAACCTACTTTATTATTACTGTCTCTGGTTAGCCCATATTTTCTGATATCTCGCTAGCATTTTCAAAAAAAAAACATTTTTTCTTTTCTATTTACTAACATCTTGGAACACAACTATATTATACAATCTTATACTAAGCTTGTAAGTTGTCCTTACGTAAACATGATCTTAAATACATACAACTTGAATATTTCTCTCACAATTCTATTAATTGCCTTCACATATATATCATTTAAACATTTGCCCTTCTATTTTCTTCACTCTTATTGACATCTATTATCATTAATTGTTTTATTCATAATCATTAACATGACATTTATTGACTATGACAACTAATCATTAAATATAATTCATTTTATACACTTGCTTTCTTATTTCTATTTTCTTTTATCTCGTGTTACTACTAAGACATTTCATTAATTGTTCTAGCAAATTTTAATAATTCTTTTACATTTTTGATAGCCCCCCCCCCTAAGCCCCTGAATGATATTTCTTCAGTTGCCTAGTATTGAAGATGCCCCTTATCGTACCGTTGCTGGATTCGTCCTGCAGTTTATATGTAGCGTTTCCTACTTTTTGTATTATTGTGTACGGACCTTCATACAGCGCGCAGAATTTTCCGATAATATTCTGTGTTGCGTCAGATAAATTCACTGCTCGTATAAGGACCTTGTCTCCTACGTCAAAGTCAGTAATCTTATTCATTTGATTTATTCGGGCAGCCTGCCGCTCACCTCTTTCCTTTATTCGTAATTGTAATTTCTCTACCTTTACTCCCTCATCATTCTTCACTATTGGGTCTAAATATTTCTCCCAATGCCTGGTTGGTTTCGTTCCAAACTGGGCTTCATGTGGTGTTGTTCCTATAGTTTCTTGATATGTTTCGTTAAGACACGCTTTAATCGTCTTGATGTACGTCGCCCATTTTGTATGTCTTTCACGTACAAAAATCCGGAACATGTTTCCGAGATGCCTGTTCCACCGTTCGGCAATATTGGTGCATGGATTTCTAATGGCTGTGTATTTTGGTTTAATGTTTAATTGTCCCAGACCTTTTGTCCATCTGCGCGATGTATACTGTGTACCGTTATCTGTCAAAATACTATCTGGTTTCCCGTGGGTCGTTATGTATTGTTGTAGTCTTTTGAGCGTCACATTTGTAGTAGCCCTACGCAGTGTATATAATTCTACGTATTTAGTAAAATTATCGACAACAACTAATAAATATTTCACTCCACCACTGGATACAGGGAGTGGACCATAATAGTCCATGCTAATTAATTCCCCTTTGCGTGATGGCAATATCGGTCGTGTTTCTCCGGTGATATTTCGATTCCCGCTATCCTTGCACCTTTGACAAAGATCACAGCATTTTATAACTTGGCTGATAGTTCTGAACATGGTGTCCATAGTAAAGTGTTCCCTTATCAGCTGTTGTGTCTTTTTCGTCCCTGGGTGTCCGTACATCTGGTGAATTTCTTGGATCAATTCGACTCTAAATTCTTTTGGAATATATAGTTTCCACTGGTTTTTCCAACTGCGATATAATTTATTATTTATTAATTTAAAATGCTGATTCATTTGGTCCTCATTTCCCTCCTTAATCTTGATTATAATTTGTTTTATCTTATCGTTTGCGAGTTGCATTTGATTTATATTTCGTAATTTAGCGGCAGTGTCCTTATTCATTTTTATTTCAATTGCATGTATATAATATTCATGTTTATCTTCGGCTAGTACATTCCTGTTGTTATCTTCCGGGTATCGGCTCAGTATGTCTGCGACTAAGTTCTCCTTCCCCTTGCAGTGTAGAATTTTGAAGTTGTATTCCTGAATGCTGAGTATCCACCTAGTAATCCGGGTATTGTTTAAATGGCACTTTTGAATAAAGGTTAACGCTTTGTTATCTGTTATTATTGTTAGCGGTTGACCTAATATGTAGATCCGGAACCTTTTTAAACACTGTACTATGGCAAGCAGTTCTTTTTTCTGTAGTAAAGTAGTTTTTTTCGGCGTTCTTAAAGGTTCTACTTGTGTATGCGATGACGGCGATCTCCCCTTCCTGATCGATCTGATACAGCTGGCCCCCGTATGCATAATTACTTGCATCACATTGTAGGTAAAACCGTTTTCCTTGTATAGGAAATTTGAGCATAACGGTATCTGTGAATAATTTCTTCACTCGCTGGAATTGTTCTTCCATGGCAGAATCCCATTGGAATTTATTTCCTTTTTGTAACAGTCTTAATAATGGTTGTGTATACTCTGCATATTTGCTGGTGAATGTGTTGTAAAAGTTAGTAAGCCCCAAGAAACCTTTTAATTGCTTGGGGTTTCTTGGTGCAGGAAAATTCATGATAGCAGCTACTTTCTCCGGTGTTGGTTTAATCCCATTTGTGGTCAAACAGTAGCCAAGATACTGAATTTCTTTGCGGAAAAATTGTGATTTCTGTAAATTAATAGTCATATTGGCATTTCTTAAGTTTTCTAATAGCCCTTTTAAATGTATTATGTGTTCCTGTTCACTCTGCGAAAAACATAGAATATCATCTACATAGATGATTGTGTTTTCCTTGACTTCTTCCGTAAGTACGTGGTCAAGTCCACGTGCTAAGCTCGCGAGACTGGTACTTAGTCCGAATGGTGTAACTTTAAAACGATAACATCGGCCTTCATATAAAAAACCCGTGTAATCACGACAATTCTCATTTAGTGGCACCTGCCAAAAACTATTGGTTAGGTCTATAGTAGACATAACTTTTATATTACTACATCTAGCTAATATTTCGTTTATCGGTGGCGGTCCTTCATAATCTGGGATAGTTATACTATTTACCTTTCGGGCGTCCAGACATAATCGCACCTTCCCGTCCCTTTTTATTACAGTCACCAGAGGTTGAATGTAGGGGCTTTGGGCCCTTTCAATAATCCCATACTCCAGCATTCGCTTAATTTCAGTCTTTACCGCGTCTTGATACTTAATAGGAACAGGCCACCATTTTTGCAGGTAAGGCGTGTTATCAGTCACCTTGAAGTAATGTTTGTATCCCGTTATGAGGCCTGGTCGATCTTCAAATACTTCTTTGTTTTCATATAAAAGCTGATCTAATTGGCTTCTTCTTGTTAGGTCCACCCCTTCAATTTCGTCGAGTTTCTTATATATTTCCGCCTCTATGTTACTTACGTCTTCCTTTATAACCATAAGAGGTATTTCACAAGAACCTTCTTCCTCAATTGTTCCCAATATATTTTGTACTTGTATCATTTTTTCTGGTATATTAATTATGCTTTTTGTTTGCTGAAGAAAATTCATACCCAGTATGCATTCTCTCACCAGCCCTGGTATAATTAAGAAAACACAGTCAAAACTTACACTATTATTAATACAAATTTCGCAAAATATTTGTTTTCTAACATGTTTAGATTTATTTCCTATAGCGCTAACTATAGTGGTGTTGTTAACGCTTAGGATTTCATGATTCCCAAGCTTCTTTTGATTGTTATTATACCATTTCTCAGACAGTGCATTTAGTGAAGATCCTGTATCAATTAAAGCATTTACATGTATGTTGTTGATTTTAATTGATAACTCTGGGCTTTTAAGATTCTTCAAGTCAATGCTTTGTTCACTCTCTTCCATTAACTCATGTCTTATATTTGGGAAAAGTGTTTCTATGTATTCATCGTGTTTTGTTAATTTGTTGTTCGGTTTATAAACCGAGTTCATTACCCTTGCTGTTGACAGTCACTTTTGCTCTTGTTTTGTGTAAATAGGCCGAACGCTCCCCTTACTACTGGACGCGTGACTTTCTATTTCTAAAGAATTTATAACTGGTTTCTCACTTTCTATTTTTGGTCGGGGTGGGAATTTTTGCTTCCACCCTTGTTTTGGTTCATCGACCTGGTGTTTCTGGAAACCCTTGTGTTCGTCTTGTCGCCTTATTTGTCTTTCATTTGTTTTCATATATTCATTATTATTTCTCGTATTTATACACATGTATTCTCGCAGTAACGCTTCAAAACTGTTAATCGATGTTACTCCTCTTGTGACAACCGCTATTTGTATTTCTTTGGTATAATGGCGCGCTAATTTAGTTATCATGTGCCGGTCTGAAAGGACTGGTATAAGTTGTCTACATTTTAACACACACCTTTCCATATATTGGATCATGTTGAGCGAACCGTTTTGATTGAATCGCCCGTACTCCAACTGATCGCGGATTCGGTCTTGATGAGTAGAGCTCCAATATTTTTCTGTAAATATCTCTTCAAATTCCTTGAACGTATTTATTTGTCCTCTTACTATTCGCCACCAGATAGCCGCTTCCCCTGTTAGATGTCGGCCTATCCATCTAGTGTTGTCTTCACTATAGTATATCTCCTGGAGTTCTCGCAACTCCTTCAAGAACTCGATTGGGAAGTTATCTTCTCCGTCAAATGTGATATCTTTATTTATGCTCGTCCCATTTACGGCGACGGCTGGTCTCTGCTCCATTTCTTCCAGTCTACGCTGTACTCTTTGTTGACTTTCCCGTACGGTCGTAAGGTTGTTTGCTATTTCGTCCAGTCTTCTACCCTTTTCCGTGGAGACGTCATTTAACTTCTCTTCCGTACTGCGGTGCACTTCCTTGATGCTTCTTACTTGCTGTTCTACGCTTTCCATTTGGTGTTGATTTTGTTGTTGAGTGTTGGTTATGGCTTCCTGCCATTCTTTCCTGTCCTTTTCTCGGTTTTCCTTATTTTCTTTCGCCTGCTCAATTCTTTGATTCCGCTTTCGCTCTTCTTCTGTACTTCTTCTAACTTTTCTGACTGTCTTTGTAGTTCAGTACCCACCTGGTGGATTTGTCCTTGTAGATCTCCTCTCATTAGCTCTATTTTTTCGTCTAATTTCTCAGCGAGTTGTTTACCTATTTCTTCATTCTGTTTTTTCGTTTCTTCAATTTTCCTTATTGTCTCTTCATGTTGCATTTTTGATTCTTCATGTAATTTTTTCGTTTCTTCTTCTCTCTTTCTTTCCGATTCTT
Organism: Magicicada septendecula; assembly: GCA_034769895.1. NCBI lineage: Eukaryota > Metazoa > Arthropoda > Insecta > Hemiptera > Cicadidae > Magicicada > Magicicada septendecula. The sequence goes on along the minus strand of CM068372.1, from coordinate 86,629,017 downwards.
CAAATTGTTGTTTCATCCATGCCATTAACATTTGAAAATTTGCTTCAGATGACTGCGACTGTGATTGCGGTCCCCCGGCCCTAGTTCCTACACCGGTTGTTGAGCTTTCTTCATTCATTACGTTTCCGTCCTCAGGCTGCTCATAGCCCATCTGGTTATTGATATCAAACTCATTTGAATTCTCTCCACTAGATGCCATTTTAGCTTGACTTCGGGTTATCATTCAGAGACTTAGAGACCGATATACGACAACAAAATATAGCTTAAGCTACTTACATGTACTTATTTTAAACTTATTACTAGCCACTGTCTGTCACTGCCCTAGCTTACTATTTTATCAAGCCGTGCGGTGCGGCGCCAATTTAACAATAAAACGAGTTTTACCCGTTTACGCCCAGCGATGTGGACGCCAATTTAACATAAATTTTTAACATTAAGGTTATATTATCTTTTTAATGTCCCGCGTGTGGACGCCAATTTAACATTATTTTTATATGTTTGACGTTGTGTGCGTCAATTTTAACATTAATTACTGTTTATTCTCTTTATCTCAGGGTTAAAATAATAAATGCTCATTTCTACTGATAACTCTTAAATTTATTCACATTAGTTTGCTATTACTTGTAAATATAAGATAGCACAAAATTCTACGTACTCATTAGTACTTGTAAATATATAAATTTAACACATTAACAAAATTTAATACTCATGGCTGAATCGTAAATATCAAACAATAATACATTAATAAAATTGAATACTCATTAAATTGTAACTATCAAATACTCATTAAATTGTAAATATCAAAATAATACATTAATAAAATTAGTTATCCAAACTCAATCTAATGGTTGCATATTAATGATCATTCATCAATTGCGTTTAGTACTTAAGTAACTTATAATGTTTAGCTTCATCTTATAAATTCTTAATATGAATATCTCTTAAGTTGTTACTATATTTTGTAATTACGGATTCATTTAGAACTTGGAAATAAACATTACTCCAAACTGATAAACAATGATAATTTTACTTCTACACAAATTTTAGAATCGATTTCTTTAATTCCTTTGCGATTACTTTATTGAATTTTATTGTGTGTGGATTCTTTGAGATGACAGACAGTGGATCTAAATTAATTAAGACATGTTTTACTATACTTGGTATTCGAATATCCAATCACTCGGTGGTTGCGGTGACGATTCTCTCATGTCGATCGTTCTAGAATCGTGCAGATAACTCCTCCAGATGATAGATGGCACTGGATGAATTCCACGATGTCACTCACAGACACTTCACTCACCAACTCCACGCATTCGGATTATAATTTATGAATAAAAGTTAGCATTCTTTGTTGTACATCGACATCGTAAATTATTTCAAATCTGAATTAATATCACGCATCTTTGTTGCGGTATGTCTGGTTATTAAGTGTTCATGAATGTAGTTTGTGTTGTTAATCGTTGTTAATGTTCACTGGTAGGCTAATAGTGTGACTCTACTTCATAGTTCGTTCGCTTGTAATGACTGTATTAATTTTTGTTATAAGTTCGAAAACTATTTTCTCACACTGTGTATCAAATTATTCTAAGTTCGATAAAATGCTAATTTCTCCCGTCACCGACTTCACTCCGATCGCGTCCGAAATTTTGTTAGAACTCCTTGAGCGCGTTCCTGTCTCCTTCCTATATTTTCCTTACCAAATCTCCCACCAGACTCCTGATTCCAACGACGCCGTGTCCTTATTGGTTTCATATTTTTCCCTCCAAGTCCAAATACCACCTATTTTTTCAAAGGCGTTCTCTGATAGGGCTTCTGGTTCCCCACCAGCTTCTTCCCTTGCTTCATATTTTGAGGTCGTTGTCATTTCCAGACAACGCAGCAATAAATTGTATCTGTCGTTTTTTCTAAAATCTTCAGTGACAACTCTGAGTTTCTCTTCCATTTTCATTGTTTCTTAACTTCGTCGCTCTGCCGTTATTATCTATTGTTGTTCAAGGGCCTCGCCTACCCTTTTTTGAAAGTTGGTTTTTTCTTTTAGTTGCCAGGCAACACCCCATCCTTGAGTTTGGACGTACTCTCTGCGCTTTCGTTTCCAAGTAAGGTCAAAACCCTGTCATCAACCGCTGGAGTCCTTCAAATCAATCCACCCTTCGTCGCTTTCTCCTGACAGCTGGCGTACACATGTATGCTTGACCACTGTTAAGCCTTTACTCCTTTAATGGCTCTGTACACATTGTATGTAGTTTTCTATGGAATCAATGTGTTTTCACAAAAACTGGTGTTCTACGTACCGGGAGCAATGAATTCTGTTCACAGGGTAGGCGTTGTAGCAACCTAAGAAATTTATGACCTGTCCGTCACTACAGCGTGCTTGTTCGTTCCCCTATTGTCCCTTACAAAATATGTTTTCCACACATACACCCTTCGTTATTGCTTTCAGCGACATTCCTTACTGCTAATTATAAAATAAAACTTTTCGAAATTTTTTTTTTTGTGTTATAAGAGAGAGAGAGAGAGAGGGGAGGGGGGAGAGAGAGATGTAAACCAATGCTGGTTTATTTGTGAATCTGTTTTTTTTGTTTTACCAGAACAGCTGTCCCATGTTTCTCTGTACTGTCTCAAGTTTTTATATCACTCATATATTCACTGCCTGTGTCAATAGAATATCCAAAAGTTAATTGATTCATACTGGAATATTGAGATACTGGAATTGTATCTCCACTGTTCGCAAATATTTTACACATATATTTCTTTCATCAATTCCACCTCCTAGGCCCCACTTTTTAAACACACACAAACACTATTTGTAATTTCAACATACTCAAATATTTCCATCCTAATAATTCATAATCTCAATAATAATTCAGTTTGACATTCACAAAGACGTATATAAATTGTATCTTGATATATATCATAACACTACTTGCATCTGAAGAATCTAAAAAAAATTCAAGTTATTTTTCTAAATACGATTTTTACTTTACAATGAAGCTGAATGTTTGTTTTTCAAACGTAATGTATAATTTATAAATATGCAAATGTGTGTGGAAAGAGGGGGGAGACAGACATAAATGGGGGAAAGAAGGAATATTTTCACACTGAACGAGCTTCAAAAGGTGACAAAATTTGAATTTAAATTTCTTGTTTCAAGGTATTACTAATGAAATTTATATAATAAAGTGTATGTGTGTGTCCCCGCACGTGCGCGCACATACACACACCAGTATATTCATTAGAGAAATACTAAAAGCCAAACCATTTACAGAGTAGAAGGATGAAAGTGGGAATCACACTCACAGACAAGAATACATATTTGACAATAAAATTTGTATCTTTTCTAGTAGCCTATAATTATTACGAACATTGATGTTAATAAAAAATAATTTTGTTTCTCTTTAGAAACTGAAGTCCTTAATTTCTTTTGCTTTTGTATCCAACCACTAACCCTTATCCCTTGAGAGACAGAATACCTGTTATTGACCAATCAACTCAGACTACCCCACCTTGACTACACTGTAACAATAGGGCTATGCAAATTAGAACCTTACCACTTCAATATACATATCTGGCTATTACTACTGCCCCTCTTTTTGTCTACATTTATTATGAATTACAAAAAAACTTTCTATTCAAATGCTTACAAAATTAGTGTATAAGAAAAGTAAGAAAAGTATGTATTATAATTCATAGTTTTTTTTTTTTTTGTTAACTAGATTTGATTCTGTCCTGTCAGAAGTCATTATTATCAAAGGTCTACATGCTATGTTAAAAATAAATGCCTGGATTAAACTAAATTACTGGTAAAAGACCTCATGACCAGAAGGTCAGAGGGTCAAAATCCTGGAAGCTGATCACATCCTATTAACAATATTGTTTTATATTAAATATTCACAGGCGTTGGTTAGTTTTGTAAATTTCAAATTACAATACATCTAGTTTTGAAGTTAATGGCTAATAACGTTAAACACTTTATGTAACACCCCTTTTAAGATTTATTTTTCTTTTAAATCAACTAGATTTGTTATTTTATGGAATTAAACATTTACACAATCTGTTCAGGGATATTTAACACATAGAACATGATTTCCTGAGCCAAACCAGACTCAGTTATCTGCCATCACAGAGCTTGTATTTACTCCTTAAAATATTACCTAAAATTGCTGAAATAAACCCTGTATATATACATATAACTAGACACACTACATTGTAGATAATTTTTATTTGCAGTATACTGTATGCTGCATTTATACAGTGTATGTAGTCTTTTATATATTTTAACAAAAAGCACACACACACACACACACACACACACACACACACACACACACACACACACACACACACTTGTTTAACAGATAAATGTTTTTTAACCTCAATAATTACAGTTACAACAAATGATGATATGCATTTTCAAATTCTCAAATTTTATGTATCTTTAACTACTGTCCGCCAGTTGGTCTATTTGTGAGAAACTCCTTTCTACACTGCATGGGAGACATCAGAAGCAAACTTTGATACGTTAAATAATAGGGGGGAAAGTTGTGAACTGCTAACAACCAATTCAGTATTTTTCTATCAATTATGTCACCAATTTTAAGCAATAATGAATATCCTGGATTCTGTCCAAGTAAAAATTTTAATTTTACTCTAACTTCTTTTAGTACTCCATCCTTTGCTTGTGATAACTCATTCGCTATCACTATCGTTCAGAATTTTTAACATGTCACGTAACTGCAGCCCCCACAGTTTCAATCAAATATATTATGATAAAATTTATATTTAATGTAGGCTGAATTTCCTTACAATGCAGCTGAAAACAACTCCGGAGCAGTTTAGATTCCAGCTGAATCACTATCATCAAATCAAATGAAAGTATCTCTATCTCATAGTAATTTGTACAATAGTCATTTGCAATGACTAACCAAATCCCACAGGTTTGAAAGAAAGACTGTTAGATGTGTTTATGGTTTGGTTAAAGAAGATGAATGGAGAATATGAAATTACCAGGAGACAGATGAGCTATTGAAGCATGAGGACATTGTAAGATTCCTAAAGGCTCAACGAATACAATGGCTATATCACCTAGAGCGGATGGATGATCAGTGCATGAAAATCCAGAGGGCAAGTCTGTAAAAGCAGAAAGAGGGCCAACCTAGGACAAGATGATTGGGATGATGTGCTGGAAGATTTAAGAAGAAGGATGTGAGGGGTTACACTGAGAGGGCAGTGGATAGGAGACATTGGAGAAGATTAGTATTTGAAGCCAGGGCTCACGTTGGGCTGTAGTGCTAAAGAAGAATCAAATCCCACAACAGTTTATTATAGACTGCAGGGGATGGCATAGAGATGGTATATCTTCTTTAATCAAAGTCGAGTTTTAATGAACATCTTCCCATTTGCACTGAATGTCTTATCTTAGCATACTGCCTTTGAAATTCTTCAGTCAATCTTATTTGCAAGACAAGTAACATGCAACTATTTTAGTAACACTTAAATGTCTGTAACACTTATGCTGCCTTCACTATATGAGGACAGCATCCTTTATTCTCCAGTAGTCACACTTTATGTGGCCACAACAATTTCATTGCACTGTCAAAAACTACATGATTTGGAGAGCCATACCTTGTTTTTGCTGACACTATTTCATATTTATTTTATTGTACTGGTATACTGTACATATTAAAGCCCTAAATATAACCAAAACTTGGTTTATACAAGGTGTGGTTAAAATATGATCTAGATGTCCAAAATGATTTAAGTACGCAGTAATAAAAATCCAAGCTGTGCCCAACACAAATATAACAAATAATTATTCTTATTAGTAATACTAATGATATAAAATATTAAAATAATTACTGTGGACTGGTCCTGCACATACTGATACTCCTATTCATACACTGATGTAAAAAGAGCAAATTCACTATTCACCACTGTCAATTCGCCGATTTATTAAGTTTAACACGTACAACAAAACAAGGGACATCACTTGCTGATTTCCATAACCATCCGATACTCTATCGACAACAATATTAATGTATGTGTCAGTCAAACACACCTTACAGTAACAAAAAAAAATTAATTAAAACATTTAAAATTAATGGTGTGTAGATGCCCTTGTCAGATTACATATGCTGATAAAGAATACATTATCAGCAGCAATGAGAAAGCTAGCTTTTAATTTTTTTTTTTTTAGTATAAAAACAAATACCTGCTCACTGCACCCGACTATTGTAACCTATAATTTCAGTTATGGTAACACCCATTTGTTATCCTAATTTGAACTCAATGGCTGCACCCAGTTTCTTCAGTTTCTACTACAAATACTGTTTAGAAAAAAAAAACCTACCATGAAGGTACTGTTATTATTATTAGTTTTGTCATTAGTTTATTGAATTTGTATTTTGAACCTCATACCTATGTATCAATGGTGGGCGACCATTTTTTAGTGTTTCCATGTTACATTTTGTTTTCACACTATTCTGAAGTTCGTATGAAAATTGTATGCTGTGTATCATTCAGTAATTATTTCTTAACTCAGATTTTCAGTCAAACTAAAAGAAAGGTCAATCTGTAACAGTTGATTTACTGTATTTCAAATAGTAAAAATCTGTTGTCATAAATGTACTGCCCGAGTTCATAACTTAACCTGTTAAGTACAGATAATGAAGCATACGTTTAACACGGTACATGAATTGTTTGAACATCTTTCTCCGATCAACAGAAAAAGAGTGTTTATTACCCACAAACAACTTAATTTATAAAAATTAAACTGGTATACTGCACTCAATACAAGAATTAAGACATACTGTCAGCTCAGTGTAAGCACACACACTGATTCACCACTTCTCAATAATCACTATTGGTGAGGCGGTAGGCGTTTACTGATAAGGACTACATTACTTTATAATGGCTTGTACCTAACTTTGGGTTGTTGCTCATCTCTTATGCATACATGATTTTTTTAAATACTAAAAGTTAATAGAGTAGACTCACTACTGTTCAGACCTACACCTAACCAACACAACCCTCATCATAATTAATTAAAAAATGAAAACCTCGATTCTATAAATCAAGTGTATAAAATGGTTGATTTGTTGTTATTTTCAATCCTAAGCACTTAACTGAAAAAAACTTAGCTAGAGATGCCAATCAAAGAGTTTTTTGAACTATAATTTTGTGTACTGTAAGTTACTAATAGCTTTTGTTTGTTTTTGTAAATTAATGGGATGCCATAATTATATTTAAAATTTAGTGGCTCAAATAAACAGCTGACCACTCCTTTGAACAAAAATTTCCTGTATGCATAATCCTTACCATAAACTGCTATAGTAATCTTTAAATATTCTTAAAGGTTTTGTAAATACTACACGGCTGTTTTCATTAACTGAGCTACATAAGTTCATGAAATTTATTATTTAAAGAACAATGCAAATCTATAAATACAAATTTAAATACACTAAGAAATACAATAATTTTAATACTCTAATCTGTAGTTAACAAAAATTGTAGGTTTTCACTGCAGCAGAATAATTCACAATGATTCATATCACCAACCCTTGGATTATTAAATTTTTTGTTATCAGCTCAGCCAAATTTCCATTATGGCAGATTCTTTAAGTCTACTGTATTTGTAAATATTATGTTAGTCTTTTTCTTCCTTAGTTAAACTGTCTGCAACAGATTTCAACTGGATGCTCTGCATTTTCTTGGTTCTGTGCATTTGCCTTCATCTGACTATAGTTCCTACCATTTTTGATGTCATCAAGCATTCTGTTTCTTCATCCCTGTCCTCTCTTTCATTCCACCTTAGTTGCAGACAGTTTCTATGCAATATATGCCCTAACCAACATGTCTTTCTCTTTCTTCTTAGTTTCATCAGTTGTCTTTCCTCTCCTATTCTCGCCAGTACTTCATACAAGGTGTGATTGGAAAGTTTTAAGACAGGTGCCGCCACTGCTCTATAGGAGGGGCTAGGTTTGCCCGCGGGTGTGGAAGGGGAAGCTTGTTTTGTCGTTGGAACGTTGTGAAACGATCACCACGACATCTTTGTTCAGTAGAGAGTGGCATCCTGGTGAGTGAGGATGTGTGATCGGGTCTTGGTGGATTTTTGATTTTGCAAAATGGATGAAAAATCAGAGCAACGAGTTTGTGTCAAATTTTGTTTTAAAACCGGGAAATCAGCTTCGGAGGCTTATGAACTCTTACAAACAGCTTTCGGGGATAAATGTCTGAGCCAGTCAAATGTTTTTATCTGGTTCAACAGATTCAAAGATGGCCACGAATTAGTCGAAGATGACCCCCGGTCCAGCCGGCCTTCCACTTCAAAAACCAATGAAAACATTGTGAAAGTTCGTGATTTAGTGCGCTCTGACCGTAGACTTACAATTAGGGAGATGACTAATGAACTGAATTTAAGTTTCTACGCGGTTCAGTCAATTTTAAGTGAAGATTTGAACATGCATTGAGTGTCCGCGAAATTCATTCCGAAATTGTTGTCAGACCAGCAGAAACAATACCGACTTGAAGTGTCCCAAGAATTGTTTAATCGGGCCGAAACTGACCCAGATTTGTTAAATAGGGTAATTACAGGTGACAAAACATGGGTTTATGGGTATGACCAAGAAACAAAGACAATCATCACAGTGGAAGGGTCCAAGTTCGCCACGACCGAGCGCTACAAAGTCGGTAGCATGTGAAGACAATGTTGGTGGTTTTTTCGATTCTACGGGTATCGTGCAGCACGAATTTGCCCCTAGGGGGCAGACAATCAACCAGGAATACTATAAAAGTGTCCTTCAGCGTTTACGCGAAAATTTGTGGAAGAAAAGGCCTGCACTCTGGCGAGACAAGAATTGGGTCCTCCACCACGACAACACCGGCTCATCATGCGTTCTCGATCATGGAAATTTTGGCCAAATTCAAAATTCCTGTGCTTCCGCAACCCCTCTATTCCCCTGATATAGCCCCTGCCGACTTCTGCCTGTTTCCTAAATTGAAAATTTCGCTGAAAGGGGACCGATTTTACTCAATTGAAGACATCCAGGCAAATATGGAGAGGGTTCTTAAAACCCTTAAGAAAGAAAATTTCCAGGAATGCTTCCAAAAGTGGAAACACCGTTGGAGTCAGTGTGTTCAGTCACAAGGGGACTACTTTGAAGGAGATCCATCACAATAGCCTGTAAGTACGGCCATTTTGAAATTACAAGCCCAGTCTTAAAACTTTCCAATCACACCTCGTAGTTTCTCACTCTACAAGTCTACTTCACTTTAACCATTCTTCAAGACAACCACATTTTACAGCGTCCTAAGTATCTTTCTTGTTTCTTCTTGATGGTCCATGTTTCACTGTCCTAAAACTACAATCCAAACGAAACATTCAGCAAATCTCTTTCTCATCTAATCTGAATACTTCTTGCTAAGTAATGTCTTATCTTTTTAAAATTTTCTTACCTATAAATATCCTACGTCTGATTTCCTCCGTACAGCTTCCATTCCATGTCTCCGTACTACCCAAATACTTACATGAGTACACTTGTTCTACAGTTTTTCTTTCCAAGAATATGTTGATGAATCATTAACACTTTGGGTGCCGGATGTTTCAGCACAAAAATTCTATAGAGTGCTGGCTGCTGATGCAAAATACTTCTATAGAGGGCCGGCCATTTTTCATGGTTTTCAAAAAACTTGTGAAACTATAACATAACCTAGAAAAATGGTACTTACTTTGTTTTAAACGCTGAACCTTCCACATGATAATTAAATATAAAATTGTATTGTTTTATATAAATACTTTCAATGAACTTTACTTTTTTATACACAATTTTTACTAAAAAAGTTGTCAAAACTATTATAGCACAATAAAATATTATAAAATCACTTTAAATTATATAGAAGTAGTAGACTTCACTGTTGAAAACAAAACATAAGAAAATTTATCACTAATATTAGTTTGTATATTTTTTTTCGATGGAAAAACTTTGAAGAATCGGTCTTCACACATAGCAATTAGAAATTTCTTCATAGTATCAGTTTGTTTCAGTTGAGCTGCCATCTGCTGGCGATTTCAAGAACTAAGAGCACTAACAAACATTACGCAACACCTAAAACGACGTCATTAGAAGTGATCCCGTATTTAAAGAAATATAAAACTACATCACGTCAAATGACGTGATCGGCATTCTATAGAAGTTTGGTCACCAGATCAAATGACATGATCAGCACCCTAAGTGTTAAGTTATTAGCATAAATAAAAATTAACAGTTTAAACAAAGTAAACTCAAATGTGTGAACATGAGTAACTTATGAATGTAAGCTTCCACAGCCGGTGTTTATATTATTACATTTTTAATCTGTGTTCCTGCATGACTGTGCATATTCATTCGCGGGGGTGGTGTGATGAGTTCCTCGTTCCACTGAAGATATCCGTCATCAGTACAATGGACAAAATGTCTGGTGATAAACATGAATAACCTAGACTACGGCCTAACAGCCTGAAAAATTGTGATAATGATGGGGCCTAAAGTATATTACAATATGTACTCTGTGTATCCAAGTAAAACAATCTGCACAAATATACACACACAACGCATACCACTTCTACATGAACACCATGCCATACTCTACCCATTAATTAAGATTCACAAGCCACAAATTTAACTTACTACCTTTATCAATAATAAATGAAAGAGTTTATCCCTACCTGAACTTTCTTTACTGGGGATTTGTCTGGTTTCCTTGTAGGTAAAACTGGTAAAAACTCGGCTAGTTCCGTTCCCTGAATACGTTGTTTCGAAGAGTCAAACTTTTTCCTCTTCTTGGTTAAACTTTTTTCACATACTTTAGAGTGTTTGGCAAGCGCCTCAGGCCGAAATGTTCTGTTGCATGTTATACAAGGTAATAATATGGACGGAATATCACTTTCTGCAATTATATATAATTACACAACATCAAAACACAGAATTACATTTTGATACAGCTACACACACAACTGTTAGTGAATATAGTATGACACTGTTAAAAACGTTAGTAACAAAATACCTCAATGGAACTGAAATGGTAAAAGGCGACAGTAATACATTATTTACTTTGTATATTTCAAGTACGTACAGAGAAAGTAGTAGATATATTTTAGATATGCCTATTTTATATTGACATTAACCACTATTTTCTCACTACCCTGGAGCAGAACTAGCCTATTTCCAAAAACACAACTTTTCAGGAGAACAATATGAAAGTTTAATTTATCTAGTTTTTTTTTAAGAAACATTTTATACCCACTTTGCAACAGGCTTATACTCATCTTAGGCATTATATAAATATATTTCAAGATCTTTTTTTTTAATTAAGTGGGCATACATTAATTCTGCACCAAGTTAATTCATGATGATGGACATAGGCTAATTCAGTTCTATGTAAAAATTGTTATTTTTACAATTGGACTTGACAATACTTGTTCACTAAACAGATACACAATAACAGAATGTAATGCTCATAAAATCAAAAAAACTCTTGAATTTGGATATAGGCTAGTTCAGCTCCAAGGTAGTGACATTATATAAAAATGTGTACTTTACATTATATAAAGTACATATGCACTTTGAGTACATGGAAATTCATAAGAAATGCTATAACATAATTTTAAGTGGTGGCATTTTCATTTTATTGTACGGATCCGAAATCACAGGCACCCAGAAAAGGAGTTTCTTGATAACTGGATTCATCAGAGATGAAACTTCTTATAGCAATTACAGGTTATACAAGATTAGAACACACGAGAAATAACAATATAATACTATAATATATAATCTTGAGTACAATTAACAACAGGAATTGGAAAACATTACAAAAAAATGTGAAGTGGTTGTTTAATGAATCTGACTCCATAAAGAATACAATAAAGAGCAACAATGTACAGGCCCACTGGGAAAGAGACAAGGGATAAGATGAAGCTCAGAGAAATGAACGTTCCTCATCCCATGAGGAGGACACACTGGAGTATATTATGAATGTGTACATAATAATTGTGTAAAATACACATACTGATAACAAATGTTTTCAAGCAGCATAAACTAATAATAACCTAGTGTTCACTTGTGGCTAATAAATTTTATGACAAAGAATATCTTCACTTTAGTTTTAGGTTTCCCAATGTAAAGGCCATGCTCTATTGTTGGATGTTTCCTTGTGCGGATATTTCTGCTACGTTTGCAATATTCTTCTTTAGTTGTTGTGTCAACTTTGCTAGTGACATTGATAAACTTGTCAGTTTTATCTGGCTGATGTTGTTTTTGGCTGGCCAGTTGTATGAATAAAGCATTGCTATCTGTAATGTCAAGACATTCCTTGTGCATATACCCTGCCATAAACCACACAATAGTTTAACATTATCATTTTCTCAGGTTTTTTTTTACTGCAAATTATTTCAAATGAATTAAACTGTAGTTTCTTTTCCCCTGCCTACAAGTGTTTACTGTAATTAGCTGTTTTATATTTTCAGTAGTGTTTATTTTTGTACTATTTTTTCCATGTATTTTTCATCCACTTATGCAATTTTCTTCGCATCACCCCATGTCATCACTTTTCTTTCCAGTATTTTTGCCATGGTTTCATTTGAGGCTTATCTAGGCCTTCTCCTTTTCTTACTCTGCTCAAGTGTTGCATCCAAAATTTGTTTCACCAGATTTGTGTTCCAGATGCTGGAGGCATATCTCCACCTAAATCTCAATGAGACTGAGTTTCCATATCTCTTCTGAATTCTTCATTTTTCATTCTATGTCTCCGTTTATAACTCATCTCTCTGTTCATCTCTACAGCTTGTATTTTGTATTTCTGTTTTTCACTCATTACTATGATTCATTTTATGAAGTCATTTAACGTTTATAAATTAATATAAATAACTTCATCTTTGTTGTTCATATTGTCACGAGAAGCGTACCGAACAATCCAGAACATTCTCCACTCCCCCCGTTCAGTGTGGCTTGTGTTGCGTCATTCACGTAGGTGGTTCTAGTGAGTTCCAGGAACACTTGAGACACGTGGTAAGCCGCCGGCGTGCAGTTAAGGAGGGATAGCTGCACTGGACCTCAGCATGGCGTATATAAAGCCATAGCAGCCAGGTTGTCAGGCAGTTACGTGAGCGATTTTAGCTAGTGCGGATTGAGTGCTTGTCAAAGTGAAGAATTATTGTGTTGTGTTTTATAACTGTGCAAGACTCTGTTAGTAGACATTGTTACTGCGTGTGAATGTGAACAATTTTTATTTGTTTTGTTGCAAGAGACTGTCTTGTTCATTACAAACTGTTTAATTGGATAATTAAAGCTGTTGATTAGTGACTGAAGTGGTGTCGTGTATTTTGTTTTCCACTGTACCATACGACGATCAAATAGACCGTCGTAACAATATAATACATCATCTTTGATCCTATATAACTTTTTATATACAAAGTCATACAGTCTTCATTGTCACTTGTAGACTTATGTGGTTGGAAGTTTTAATAACAACACTTTCCTCGGTTGACCACCATGTATTAGTGCCATTTTGAATACCAAACGTTTCGGTAAAAACACTGAAAATGCCATAACACAGAATGGGCAAAATATTTTAGTGTTCATAACAATACCAAAACATGACTTTCAACCAAAAAATTTTGTTATTATTAAATTTTTGTTTTGTTTCTATTCACAAGCAACTATTAATAACAAAAAATATTAATTTACATCTTCTTCTTAATAAAACTGACTTGTGGACACCAAAATTTCTGTACATGGAATTCAGATACAAACTTCCTGGAAGTTATCCTAAGCAGACAAGGATTTCAAACCCATAGAATTTGTAAAGTACATGTGGAGTTTAGATACAAACTTCCGGGTAGTTATCTTCTGAGCACACACTAACGGACAAGGATTTCAAACAATTGTGCAGCCTGTTGATGGGTGACCTACCAATCAGATTACAGAAAATATTTGGTGGGTTATAAATCAGCATCCATAACTAAAATAACAATTCTCCTGCAGTGTCAAATATTGAAACTATGTACGAGAAACAAATAACTGCAGTTGCCATTCAATAAAAAGGACTATCAAGTTATTATAAACCTTTGCTGTAATGAAACTGTGACCAAGACAACACAAAAACAAACAGTTCACGTGCTCACAGCTGTATGGCAATGACATTGTTCTAACTGAATGTTAACACTGAAATCAAACTGCCAAAATCTAGTGCAGCACAGCAAATCTAACATTTTTATATTGACTTCATTATACTATGTATCATTAATAATATACGTTTTACTTGCGTTAATAGCAGAGTCAAATGCTACTAATACTGACCGCTACATTACATGACCGTTTAATCCCTGTACACTTTAATAGTTAAACTTATATTAAAAATATGTCTTATATGGGTCACACAAATTTTCACAATACTAATGGGTTCCATGCCACTGAAGTTTGCATTGCCTTCCTGTACTGAGGTGCAGCTGGAGACCATCTTAACATACAAAGGCATTCATATTCATCTCTTCTCTTTTCATGCTTGTCTATGCTTATAATTCTCTTAGGTCAGTGGGTCTCAACCTTTTTAAGTTCAGGACCCACCTTGAAGGTTAATTACACTTCTTGGGACCCATAAGCTGGATTACTTTGTAAGGTTGTGCACTGAATTTACAAGGTTGTGCACTGAATTTACAGTCATATTTTTGCTAACATCGAATATTCTGAGCCTTCCTTTACACTCCAACAAATTATACATACTTAATTCTAGAAAAGTAAATATATAATACATTATTACAACATAGTAATTACGTTTTCGAGCCCAAATTCCCAACCCACTGAACACCCCTTCAGGACACAGCAGTGAGTGGCACCTCATAGGTTGAGAAACACTGTCTTAGGTGATTTAATCAAGAGGTCTGGTATATGTATGTACTTACATATTTGGCATGGACAAAACCCAAAGCCCAAAACTGACAACGTAAAGACTGAAGAAGACTAGACACACCAAGGAAAAGCTGGAGAGAAGGAATAAAATTTTAGGGTCAGGGACGTTGGCAATGAGTGCAAAAGGTGGCCACTGGAATCAGAAAATGTCATGGAAAGTTGTAAATCAATCTATGATGATACTGGTCTTTGTGTTTGTAAAAAATGAAAATATTGAAAAGGTGTAAAGAATCCTGTTTGAAATAGTAAACTGCAAACTACGGATATAAAAAAGTGGCTTTCGAGGTTATTTATATTTATGGTATGTATACAAATAACACATTTATTTATTTATCTATACTATTTGAATGAGTGGCCAGATTCATCACTTTCTTTTGCAGTACACCATCTTCTTAGCAAAGCCAAACACGACCATTTAATCCCACTTTTGCCTGCCAAGAAGATCCACACAAAAATTTAGTAGAGTATCCAATGACATCTTGTGAGATGAAAAATTATGCATGTTACTAAATTAAGTAGCCTATTGTGTACTACAATTAGATATAATAACAAAGCTTAAGTTTTGTATATTTTAATAATCAAAAATAATTCTCTGAAAACAAAAGATGCAAACTTATTGGACAGTGCTGGGGGGGGGGGGGGAGAACTTATGATAAAATGCGGGGGGGGGGAGAATTTGATTTGGTAGGTAACATTTTATGTATGCCTTAAATGCATTCCATTTGACATTACACAAATACATAAATACATTATGTATCTATAAAGGTTTTAACTCTGTGTGTGTGTGTGTGTGTGTGTGTGTGTGTGTGTGTGTGGTATTTTGTAACTGATCTGTTATATCAATAAATAATTTATTTAACTGTATTTGTACATTTTGCAATATATGGAAGAAACAACTTTCGGTTTCACAGACATGCTGAACATTACATAATGATACAGTGTTATGTGTGTACAGAATACTGAAGAAACCCGAGTGTCTCATGTGTTACAGCAAAAGGTTCAAGGTCTTTGGCTGGCAGGTACAGGCACCTTAAATAACTAATAAATTCTACAACACACACATCGTGATGATGCCAACATAACATTGTTATTGTTTGTGAATTAGCAAACTGGATACACTATTCACATATCAAAATACCAAGCCTAAACACACACACACACACCACTTTTAGCTGGCTGTGATTACAATTCATAAACTTGCTTCATTTAACAGCTCTTTGAGAACCCAATGTTATCGTACTGTGCAAGGATCATTTTTATTCAAATATAATACGGCAATTTGTTTCTCATTAGTGACTCACTAAACTCTTTTCAAACCAAACAACACAGTCCCTTAAACCAGAAAGAAAATAAAAAAACAGAACATATTCTACTTTTTCAAAATTAAAAGTTTAAATTATTACATCACTTCTATATCCAGATTTTATATTGCATATGATTATATTAAATAAAACTTGACTTTTTATAATTAATTATCTACGGAAGTATTTACTTTATTTGTATTTCGTGTATACTTAACAACTGCAATTATACAATTTATTTAGTTTATAATGTAAAATTTTATATTACAAAACACTTTTCGCATTACTCTGATGATGTAGAGCAACAAAGTTCAAATATTTGCTACAAAAAAGCAAGCACAAACTAATTGGTATTACACACTATGAAACCTTCCAAAGTACAAAATATTAGTTAAATTTGCACGAAATCAATACAAATATGAATGTATTATATTTTTGCATTTTTTAGTTTACAACTGTAATCACTACTTGAAACTGTGTCAAATTGATTATATTTTAAAATAGATTCAAACATTAAAACACTGTTTAAATGAAGATTAAAACACTGTATTTAACTAGTATAATATTATGTTTCCTGAAGTACTAGTTTTTGGTACTAGTCTTACATAAAAATACAAATCAAATAAAAAAGAGTGGGCCTAATTTTTTGTAGTCATTCATTTTACTTCCATATTCCTTAAGGAATGGAAGTATGGTGATGGCAAAAAAAATCGTGTTCGAGATTATTGCAGATTCTGATTCTACTACACTCAAAACATGAAAAAAAGTCGTTTTCTGAAAAGTGTCTGTGTGTCTGTAGATTTTTTTTCTATGGCAAACGATAACTGCCGCAAATTCAAACAGAATCAAATAATTTTTTGCATGCAGCCCTGATTTGCAGAGTACTCGCGACCTATTGTTTTTGGTGAAGATCGGTTGAGGGAAAGGGGTAGTTTACCTGCAACGGTTTTTTTTTAGCAAGGGTAATTTTGTTTGTTTGGCAAACGATAACAGCCGCAAATTCAAACAGAATCAAATAATGTTTCGCATACAGCCCTGAATTGTAGAGTTCTCAAGATCTGTTGATTTTGGTGAAGATCGGTTAAGGGAAAGGGGTAGTTTACCTGTAACGTTTTATGTTTTAACAAGGGTATTTCCTATGGCAAACGATAACAGCCGCAAATTCAAACAGAATCAAAAGATTATTTGCATACAGCCCTAAATTGTAGAGTTCTCAAGACCTATTGTTTTTGGTGAAGTTCGGTTGAGGGAAAGGGGTAGTTTACCTGCAACGTTTTTTTAACAAGGGTATTTTCTATGGCAAACGATAACAGCCGCAAATTCAAACAGAATCAAATAATGTTTTGCATACAGCCCTGATTTGTAGAGTACTCAAGACCTATTGTTTTTGGTGAAGATCGGTTAAGGGAAAGGGGTAGTTTACCTGTAACGTTTTGTTTTAACAAGGGTATTTCCTATGGCAAACGATAACAGCCGCAAATTCAAACAGAATCAAAAGATTATTTGCATACAGCCCTAAATTGTAGAGTTCTCAAGACCTATTGTTTTTGGTGAAGATCGGTTGAGGGAAAGGGGTAGTTTACCGGCAACGTTTTTTTAACAAGGGTATTTTCTATGGCAAACGATAACAGCCGCAAATTCAAACAGAATCAAATAATGTTTTGCATACAGCCCTGATTTGTAGAGTACTCAAGACCTTTTGTTTTTGGTGAAGATCGGTTAAGTGGAAGGGGTAGTTTACCTGCAACGTTTTTTTATCAAGCGTATTTTGTATGGCAAACGATAACAGCCGCAAATTCAAACAGAATCAAATAATTTTTTGCATACGTCCCTGAATTGTAGAGGTCTCAATGACTTTCGATTTTGGTGAAGATCGGTTAAGGGGAAGGGGTAGTTTACTTGCAACCTTTTACGTTTTAACAAGAGTAAAGTACTTGAAAATTTATTTAAACTTTTTGAAACAATGGTAATTGTTAAAAATAAAATAATTTTGTTGCCAGGCAATAAAATTATAATTTTTTCATTTTAATGTAATATAATATTTTTCATTTAATACAGCAATAAAAAGGCAGGTAAGACGCAGCCTGGCTGTTTGGCTGAAAATGATTTTAAATATAAATCTTAGAATATGGAAGTCATGTATGGTTCTCCATACCGATATTTTATAATGATTATATGCACCTCTCCTGCAACAAAATCTTTTTGTGAGTTGAACAGTGTATCAAATAACTTGCCATTACAATCATGTATACATAAAATTAAAAAAAAAGCATTGAAAACATTTTTTTCAAATATTTATAAAATTTTTCTATTGTAAAAATGATAAATTATAAGCCCTACATATTTCAACACTTTCGACCATCATTTCTGGATAATTAAAAATGCAAGAATACATATAATTTGTAATGTTTATTGTTACCAAAGTAATTATATTATCATTTGAGGAATTTTGAGAAATTTTATTTCATTAATAAAAATTATACTAGTAAGCTCCATGTTCTGCAGAACTCGCTCACTATTTTAAACAAAGTACATTTATTATTATATTAATTTCGATATTCGAAATTTTTTCAATTATGGGAAAAAATTACAAAAATCCTGATTACCATTTCTTCAGTAACATAAAAATTGTAGAGAACTTGATTGTAAAGCTTGGCATGGTTTATCCAACAGAATTTTATCGTTTTTGAGCTTGACCCCCCCCCCCCACTCTGTGACTTTTTCAACTAAACTAAACTAAAAATTGGAAACATTCGGGTTTGGGTTGCAATTTCTTTTAGATACAAAATTCAACACCATACTGTTTACAAAATTTCTCAGATTTTTATAATAAAACAAAACTAGGCCCTGGGGTCCCAAAATTTTGAAATTTGTAAAACATAACACTACATCCAGATTTAAGTTAACATTCCGTTTAATTTGATATCCCACACGGGTTTTTACAATTTTTTAAAATTTTGCTTCCTTACATTTCTGCCTCCTATCACCCTATTGGGGGGGGGGGGGGTCAAGCTCAAAAACAATAAGGTTCTGCTGGATAAAAGTATTGATACCCATGCCAAGTTTTACAAAAATTGGGTAATACAAAATTATCGTTGAGACATCCCCCCAAACGACAAATGCCATAGTCAAGTTAAAACTGAGATCTCACTTTGCTTGTTCAATAAAAAACTGCCAGTAAGGTCTAGTGGCAAGAAAACTGCACCTTAAAGTTGTTATATGAAAGCTCCCTTGACAGTCATCATAAAATAGTTCCTTTTCCCTTACATAGGCAAAGGAGTAATTCCCACAGAAAAAATCATAAAACTGGCATCACTTATAGCAGCTGTAGAAGCCTCAATTTGTTTCAAAAAAATATTATAATTCATATACTAATGAAAATGTAACCCAATGACAATAAGCACTGTCATCAACGTCCAACTGAGTTGACCTACATTACAATGAAAAATGTTTAGAAGAGAAGAGGAGGCCGGACCACAACAAACAAATAAAAGCACAGCGACATAAAGATGTTG
Organism: Magicicada septendecula; assembly: GCA_034769895.1. Classification (NCBI taxonomy): domain Eukaryota; kingdom Metazoa; phylum Arthropoda; class Insecta; order Hemiptera; family Cicadidae; genus Magicicada; species Magicicada septendecula. The sequence goes on along the minus strand of CM068372.1, from coordinate 86,609,265 downwards.
TTCTGCCCACGGTAAGCAGTGTGCTGCGCGCAGAGTACTTTGTGACTCACATACTTCACCCACTCACATAACTGGTTTGGTCTTATGCAAGTTTTTCCTTGTTTATCAGTGCGGCATGCCAATATACAACACATATATTTGCAATGATATTCAACCGATTCCCTACAGTCACAGTTGACTATAAATTATAGTTTCAATAATTAATGGGTTGTTTTTTTTATACGTTTACACTGCAAAATCACAAATATGCATGTCCACGCATGGACGCACGCACACACACTATAATTACTGTTAATCAACAGGGGCTGAAGTATTAAGATGCCATTAGTTTTAAATATTTCTGAGGCCACTACATCATAAATATTGCAACCAGAGAAGAACTGGGAGTTAGGAGAATTACAGGGAAATTGCAGGACCACAGAACAAAGTCGCATGGCCATATTTTAATGACAGCAAATCAAATTCCTGAATTATATGTACAAGCCACAAGGTAGAAGTTTCTGAAGGAGTTTTTGGCTGTCCTAGGAAAATGTGGATAGATCAATTCGAGTTTGCTTGAAATCAAAACAGGCATAACTGTTATGCAATTTGTATGGATCAAAATTTCATAACTTCTTTTTCTGAAAATATGAATATATAATAGATATAACAGATGATTGATACAACTTTAAATACATCTAAAATTAACATTTTTTTCTGAGATTTGTACACATACAACACATTTTTATTTACTATCATTGGTTCAACAGGAGTTGATTTGGATATCTATGTATTGATATCAATCTTAAAAACTGTTGAATATAAATACAATTTTTATTATATACTTTTTATTTCTGATTATTTAAATTTTTATATACATTTAAAGAATTTATATTTTTTGTCATAAAATTTTTGATATTTTATTTTTTATATGTATTCTGAGGAATTATGTTTAGATGCTTGAGATGATAATAATTTTTATTTTTAATTTTGTTATTTTTTTAATTAATATTTTACAGCTGTCTTGAATATTTTTACATTTTTTCCATAAACTACATTTTTTTACATCATTCTGAACCATGACTCATTTATTTAACTTTACCTAAATTAAGAAAAAAATTACTGATAGAAACTTAGTACAAAATCATACTTCAGATTTTTTGTAAGTGTTTATACTACAACCATTTACTAAATGTTTTTATTCCAACTAATATGACAACTGAATGTTTTTCAATATGCACGTCAGACATTATATACTTCACATAAACAATGAAATTGAGTATACTAAAATTTTTGTTCTCAACCTGTTTTTATTTTTATTTTATTTACTTTTTTTTAATGAACAAAGTCTATAAATTCCATTCACAATAGGTGGCTGAAGCTTAGATGATGCCTTTTTGTTTGCTAGATCATTTCAATATATAAAAAGAAGCCAATTAGCATTATAGGTTTTCCCCTTATTTCCTGATGCCCTTATTGCAACGGTGGCCAACCAATGACACATGTGCCAGTTAGCAGAGGTACTTTATATGATACATGGTAACACTTTAGAAAAATTTGTTTACTTTAATTTTGTTACTTTATGCAACATTTTTGTTGGATTTGTATGTAATTTTGAACCGATACATTTATGTAATGCTAAAACTAGGCCCGCCTGTATTAAAAAACAAGAGAAACTCTTGCATATATCCGATAAGCTAAAATCTTATGTCAAGCTCAATTAATAGATGTCAATCTGTTTATTATTTATACACTTATATATTAAATATTTTTCTTTTTCTTAATTTCAGTTATATGAGAATAAAACAAAACTTTTAGACAACTGAAAATATTCTGCATTTGCAATTTTAAGAGGTTCTATGTGTTTGAGGTGGATTACATGTAAAATGTGCCATGGATCATGGATTACACAGTTTGAATGTAAAATGTGTCATTTCATAGTTTGTCCATAAGGCAATCACAATATCAACTAAGGTTTTGTGAAGCCACAACACAAAGTACAAAGGTATTGAAAAAATTGCAAGTAAACCTATTCAACAAACACTTAGGATCTCAGTACTTCACATCCAGACTCAGTTTTTAGTAAAGTCTTAATAACATATTGATAAACACAGTTTAATCTTTGCGTATACGTGGTTTGTCCAGAAAATATCCAGCCATTTTGAATATCATGATAATGTGCCTTGTGACCTTCACTACACTGAATACCAATAAAAGGAGATGTTTCTGCGCATGCAGAGATCAAGATTCCGTCAGACCCCTTATTCGGAATTGAGGCACCATAAGTAAGTTTGTGTTTTGTATAACCATCGCAATCACAATTACTGAACAAGTATGTCGGTGAATTGGCATCATGTTTTGCTTCAGATTTTGACATTCATCTGCAGAAATCGTTTGAATTATTAAGATGGCTTTTGGGGAGGATTCCACAAGTACTGCTCAAATTAAAGTTGTTTTGATGCTTTCAAGATGGTTACGAATCTGAAGAAAACAATATGAATTCTGGAAGCAGCCATGTTGACTTTTTTACTACGAGGATGTGGTCATCACGAATATGCTTCTCCAGGTCAGACAATCACCACTGAGTACTACACAGAAATTCTTTGCAGGATGCAATAAAGAGAAAATGAAAGCAGTTGTGGAACGTGGTGACTGGCACCTTCATTACGGCAATGCACCTGCTCATTTCTCATGGCTGGTACAACAAGACATCTTGGAAAAAATAACACATTACACAGATTGTTTTGCCATCCTACAGTCCTAATTTGGTTCCCCCTGACGTCTGGCTCTTTCCAAAGCTAAAACTGCTGCTGAAAGGGATGAGATTTCAGGAGGTGGACAGATTCAGGACAGTGCAAACAGGGCTGATGGTGTTGCTCAAAAAAGATTTTGCAGACTGTTTCTGAGAAGTGGAAGAGGCACTGGGATAAGTGTGTGAAATCCAAAGGGAATACTCTAAATGAATGTCACGCTAAGACCCTCTTGTGCTAGGTAAATTATTTTTGTCAAATATTATATGGCTAGATACTTTCTAGACAGACCTTGTACTTAATGCCTATTAAATGAACATAGTTGAAAGAAACAATTCACTCACATGGAGTGCCTAAGTTTTACAGTCACAAAAGTGGCTCACGGTGCAAACAGGTTGGCCACCACCACCCTATATGGTGTAGGATTTTCCAACTAATTTTGATTCCCTTATCCACTTTCTGTATCTCCCTTCTTATCAACTATCTTAACTCCTCCAGTTTTGCCTCCTATCCTCTAAAGTCATCATTTCCTTGTTCTGCCTCACTTATGGTTTTTATGTCTTTTCACTTCTGGCGTGGTTTTGGACAGTCTATCCTGTCCTATCCTAGTAATAAAATCATAATGTTCCATTTGCCTGCTTTCTAATATATGAATAATTTATTCCTCATTCATAGCTTTAATGTACACATTCCATCCATGATCCCATTTTGTTTTACCTGCTACTTTTTTGTAATATATTGTTCCTCCTCTTGTTGATTTGGCCACTTGACTACTGAAAAACTACAAACTACATTAATGAACTGCCACTCAACAGCTCTGGTGAATAGAATTAAATAAAAATAAAACAACTAGGGCCAATTTTACCACAAAGAAAGACAATTTATATGAATTACTATGTTATAAATATCAAACTCTAATATAGTGAAATATTGAGACATGAATTTAAGATACCTATTTTCACTGTAAGAACATATTAAAAGAAAAAGGAAACAGATTGTAATAAAATACAGAAAATTGTACACTGGCTTCTGAGACCAAATCACAGTTACCAAGGAACAAAAAGTAGTTAAACCAATTTGAAGATGCAACGGCATTCAAATCTCAGGTTGTGCAAGCAAAAACAATATCAAAATAATATGAAAATGCCAAACTAAATATCATGTACAACTAGTTTTGCTCTGTGGTAAGCCAGATATATTGCCATGCACAGAGATTTGGCAATTCTAGATGAATGAAAAATTAACCAATACAGTAGAGCATCGATTATCCGAACATCCATTAACCGAACGACCTATTATCCGAACTCAATAAAAAGTACAATTACAGTGAAACCTCGGAATGCGAGTAACGTGGTCTACGAGTGTTTTGCAAGACGAGCAAAAATTTTAAATAAATTGTAACTTGATAAGCGAGTGAGGTTCCGCAATACGAGCGTCACGTGTGCCTACGTTTTCCCCTCCCCTCTGCCTCTCTTCCCTGGGCGATTGTGTGTAATATTCTCCCGCGCTGGACTTCAGTTGGCGTGCCTCGCTTACATAGTCAACACTGTACGAGCGTATACATGTTTTGTTTCTTTCATTAGTGTTATAATTAGTGTTATAACTGTACTGCAACAATGGGCCCAGTGAAGGAAAAGAAGGCTGAAAAGGAATTCGGTCGGAAGAAGGAGATAATTACGATGCAAGTTAAAAAGGAAATGATCGAAAAGCACGAACGAGGTATGCGAGTGGCTGATATCGCGAGATTTTATAACAAGTCTACGTCAACGATTTGCACAATATTAAAGAAGAAAGAAGAAATAAAAGGGCTAGATGCAGCAAAAGGAGTCACAAGAGTATCAAAGCAACGGCAACGTGTTCTGGAAGATGTAGAAAAGTTGTTTCTCGTTTGGATAAATGATAAGCAACTAGCAGGTGATACTGTGACCGAGAATTTAATCTGCGAGAAGGCAAAGACGTTGTACGCCAACCTCGTAAGTAAACTGCCATGTAGTACACGTACGTCAACAGAAATCGAAGAAAGCTTCAAGGCCAGCAGGGGATGGTTTGATAACTTTAAGAGGAGAAGTGGCATCCATAGTGTTGCGAGGCACGGGGAGGCTGCAAGTTCGGATGCTAAGGCAGCTGAGGCATTCACTGCTGAGTTCCAGAAGCTCATTGTTACCGAGTGTTACCTGCCGCAGCAAGTTTTTAACTGCGATGAAACAGAACTTTTTTGGAAAAAGATGCCGAAGAGGACCTACACTACAGCAGAAGAGAATGCAATGCCCGGTCACAAGCCCATGAAAGACCGTTTAACCCTGTTATTGTGTGCTAATGCCAGCGGGGATTTAAAAGTAAAGCCCCTGCTTGTGTATCATTCCGAGAATCCACGAGCCTTCAAGAAATGCAAGGTGCAGAAGAGCCAGTTAAATGTTATGTGGAGGTCCAACACTAAGGCTTGGGTCACTCGTATGTTCTTCGTTGAATGGATGAACGAGGTCTTTGGTCCTGTAGTGAAGAAATACGTTTTAGATAATAATCTGCCGCTCAAAGTCTTGCTGGTTATGGACAATGGTCCTGCTCATCCTCCAGGCCTTGAGGACGACTTACTGGAGGAATTCAAGTTCATTACAAAGCACTATTTCAGCGATGCTTCGAAGTGACCAAAGGAACAGACCTTACCCTCCGAGAGTTTTGGAGAAATCATTTCCACATTCCACATCGTGAACTGCCTGAAGATCATCGATAAAGCATGGGATGGGGTCACCAAGAGAACTCTCACTTCTGCTTGGGGAAAACTGTGGCCTGACTGCGTTTTTCGACGTGACTTTGAGGGGATTGCTGGTGAAAATGAGCCGCTGATTGTCGATGAAATTGTGTCCTTAGGGAAGACCATGGGGCTGGAGGTGAATGACGCCGACATTCAAGAGCTGGTGGAAGAACATAGCCAGGAACTGACCATCAACGAACTGATGGACCTGCATCGCGAACAACAGGAGGAGGTTATGGAGGAGATCTCGTCAAGTGAAAAGGAGGAGGAATCTCTCACTTCAAATGAGATTCGGGAGAAGTGCAAAATGTGGGAAACGGTGCAAAATTTTATAGAAAAACACCACCCGAATAAGGCTGTAGCAATGCGAGCGATGAATCTGTTCAATGACAATGCAATGTCACATTTTCGTGAAATCCTCAAAAAGAGGCAAAAGCAACAGTCATTGGACAGGTTCCTTGTTAAAGTTGCACGAAAAGAAAACAATTCTAGTGAGCCAACAAGCAGTGATTCCGTTAGTGAAATTCGTGCTACACAATAACCCTTCTCATGTCATCTCTCTCGTCTCCTTCACACCAACAATGACTCTATTGTAAGGTAAAGTGCAGTTTAATTTGTTTTACGTTATACTGTATTTTGTATTAGAAATGTTATGCGAATAAATATTTTTGTGTTGTGGAACGAATCATCTGCGTTTCAATTGTTTCTTATGGGAAAATTTGCTTTGATATACGAGCGCTTTGGATTACAAGCACGTTGCCGGAACGAATTATGCTCGCAATCCAAGGTTCCACTGTATATATGTATTGGGTATGTGTAGGCATATTGGATATTTATTGAACAAAAAAAATCGTAAACTATAAACTATTACAGTACTGTATAATAGTAAATAAACGCTGTAGCTATACAGCCTTACAATCGATAAACAAAGAATCGATAAATACACTTACATCAACAAACTTCGATAAGCACATTTACAACTGATAAACAAACTGTGTCAATGGAAGTCTCTGTCACCGAATCTCTGTTTTTTAATTAATTTTATAGTACAGTGTTTGTTATTAAACTCTAATTTTGTTTAAATTAACTTTTCGTTTTTATTAATTACACTCAGTTTTAATTCAAAGATTTTTAGCCTTAGTAATACATTACAGTACAGTATACAGGTTGCTGTAATTATATAACAGTATGTTAGAAAGACTTTGTAATAAAAACCTTTGTTTTTGTAAAGAGAAATCATCTTTTCAATCTACGATCTATTATCCAAAATATCGATTATCCGAACGAGCCCTCGTCCCGAGAGGTTCAGATAATCGATGTTCTACTGTATGTGCAATGATACAAGGCTGGCTCAACACATGTATACATTTAGAAGCCCATCAACTCCTGAATACCTCTGCAGTTAAAATAACTGTCCTAGGGGAAAAGCCATTTTTTGAACTCAAGAGTCAACAATGATGATTAAAAAAAAAGCAGTGATGTTTTTAAACGCACAAGACAAAAAGTTACTAAACATTCAAATAGAACAACTATGGATGCACCTTAGATTTAAATCACTTTCAGATATTTAAGTTAACAAAGAAAATTTGCTGACTAATCAGAAGCTACTACTGTTAAATTGTTGATTATATAACTATAATTATCAATATTCATTTGCAGTCACTTTATAAGCAAGACATATTTTAGATTTTAGTGCGTTTATCCCGCCACGTAATATTGTCTGTACTTTCCCATCCTTCAAGATAGCAATATATCAAGAGGAGAGGCAATACACTACAAATGGTTGCAGTGTACAAATACAGTTATGGTAATATATAAAACATTAAAAATTTAAATAAGTGGTCTTTCATAGTTTTTTAGTTAGCCTACGTTTTTATTAACGTATTACTGTTAAACACACACACACTTTCCCAGACTAATTTTGTAACCATTTTGTACATTTTAAGCTGACTTTAAAATCAAACCAGGTAACAAATTTCTCTGTGTGTATGTGCAGACAAATTACATAACTATACTCATACGTACTAGATGTTGAACAATGAAAAATTATGTGAGCAAGGCATTAAAAACAAAGGGTTCTATTTTATATGGCTGTGCACATAAAAAAGTTAATTTTACAGGTGAAGCCTGCATATGGTATATTATGATATTACAACTAAAAATTATTTATATTTTATCCACATCGACTACGTTATAGCATTACATGAATGTATACAGAGCACATGCATCCTTAGAATGTTTACAGTTGAAATTGATATTTTGAATATATATATAACATTTTTAACAAACCCTTTAATTTTAGAAACTGACATTAAAAATATTTTATTTATGTATATAAATATTTATTGTATTTACCAGTGTTCTGTAACTAGATATTCTATGAGTATTGTAAAACCTTTTGAAATAGAGGAACGTAGCACAAGGCTCAGTAATTTAATTAGCATGTTAATGTGAGTATACGCATTGTCTAATCTGAATAATTTGCATAACTAACATGTTGAAGTAAAACTGTTTGTTTACTTCAATATAAAGTGTACACACAGGAAACACAAGGGAAAGGTGATTGTTTTTTCCACCATGTGTGAAAGTCATTGTCTTTCATCTGCACAGTACTTAAGTACATTCCATTAAGAACTTTGCTGTGTTTCATATAACTGACTGACATCCCGTTACATATCCTTTCTCCCTCTCTTTCTCTCACTGCACCATCAATTAATTCTCTCAGGAAACAGATTTTTTTTGCTATACGTAGAACTGATATTATTTTTGTTTTCTTTTTAAAGAACAAATGAACAGAGATTCTCGCCTATCTATTTCACTTATTATTAAAAAGAAGTGCATGCAATTATTTGACTAAATACCATTGAATCCAATGCACTCAACTGCTTCATACTTCAAAACCAAACAATTAATTACGTATCTGCAAAATGTGACTTTTCTTATAAGCTGTCCAGTGACTCATATTATGGTATATTATTTCTTACTTACACCCAGAGGTGCAGAATATGTCCAAACGTGTGAACGTGGTTCGGGGGAAATTTGGGCTGCCTGGGGAAAATTTTATCAGTGACAAAAAATATAAATATTGTACGACGAAAATATCAACTGATGTTGTATTCACATCATTTTTACAATTATTAACTAGAATAATTATTCTTTGAAATAAGTTTTGAAAAGAAACATTCATCCTAATGAGAACAAAGATAGCAACATCATTCCTGACGAGCAGTAACTCAAGTAGAATCAAGTTGCGACAAGAGTTGTGATTATTAATGTATTTCTTGTTCATAAGATAATGTTTTGAGTAAATTAAGTGTCTGCAACCTGTATTTTTATTACTTCTCTTTTTATCAATCATCACATATAATAAATTGGTTGGTAAAACATAATAAACCCTCGCTTTAGTTTTGGGGAAATTTCCTACCGAGAAAATTGTGTTTGGGTGAAATTTCAGGGGTCTGAACATTTTCTGCACCCCTGCTAACACCAACTTAATTTTCTAAATTAAATTATTAACACTTTGAGTACCATGGTGTTTGTATATAGACCATCCCCTATGACCGGCAGATTTTTTTAAAAGGGCTGTTGTTTAAACATTCATAAATACTCAATACAATTGAATACTAAAAAATAATTACACCACACTTTTTCCCAGGCTTTCCTCTTATGAAAATACTCAAAATATTTTTATTATTGATTTTGTATATTGCAACTGAAGCTGTTTAAAAATGCAACAGTTTGAGCAATTTTAACCCAAAAAAATTCTGTCAAATATTGTTTATCAATTTTGTAACTAATAATATAGTAATTAAAACAAACACACTCACTACTATCAATAACACACAAAATAAACATGAAATAACCTCAGAAAACTTGCAAACCTTATATAAACAAAAACCGCAACTTCCACCTTGAACACGCAAAATGTAAACAAAGTCATGACGCTTGCCAACTGTAAAAATTATTTCCTAAAAACTATTTCCTTCAGTCAGTGCTGCAATCTGATGGCAGAAACATGAACTAAAATGTCAAATAAAACTTCTGCATTCGTTATGTGGCATAATAGTAAGACGCAAAGCATTTGAAAGCATTGAAAAGTGAGCGGCATAAATGTACGCCATCTGTCAAAATACCAAGTCCACTGGCGGCGCAATATTACACCGTTGGTCCTCAAAGTGTTAAAGCATACATACAATCAAATCCACTGTTTACCTGAATAATCCACGTACTTAAATAAAAATAATTAGAAATAAAAATTATGAGCTACATTAAATATCTGGTTAGTCCATAATCAAAAAGCATTCCACAAACCAAAATTACAAAAACTGACATGCCCATGCAAGAGTTAACAGCACCTCACAATAATTTACTACCTTACAAATTATCCCACACCACATAATACATTACATCATTCTAAAAGAGTTGTTCTTCATAACTGATAATTCCCTGTTTAATAATAATTAACAAATGATGACATTTTTTAATTACTTTTTTTAACCTAGGGACCCCCTCTATATGACTACAGTAAAGATTCAAGTGTGCTATACAATATAATCTTCTGTTTTTAGATTTAAGCAGTTGGAGAGCAAACTGGTCAAACTTTGAAGTAATAAACAAATAATAACACAAAGCAACATGTGGAAAACTGTATCACATATTAATTATTCATATTAAAATTTTATCACTATTAATTATATTTTTTTCAGACCCATCATCAGTAATAATTTATTAATGACAGGAGATATCTGTGTAAGAAAATAATTAATAATAATTTTATATCAGAGAATCTTCTGAATCTTAGTTTTAAGATTTGTATCAACTTTTATAAGTTCAGATTAGAAATGTATTCAGACTTGATGGAACATAAAGAAATGCACTTCAATATTTATAAAATATCAAACAAATGTTTGTGCGTTACTTTCATTGTTTTTAGTCTATGTAAATATTATGTACAAAAAATTACTTAAAGAAATACATTTTTTTCAACACTTATGACCTCAGATGAGTTCACAACTCAGCACTGTTCCACATAGTACTTATCAAAATTGATAGTCGATGTATACAAAGAAAAAGATTCTGAACAGCTGAAGTTAATATGAATAAGATTAGTGGGAGACACGTGACCTCAAACCACAGTGTAATCATACACTGACAAACGTAAATTCAACTTACAACTTATTACTAATAAGCTCCCTGAACTGTAGACCTCCATCACTGGTTTTTGAATGAAATGCGTATATTATTATTGGAGAAATTTCAGTATTAGATAATTCTCAGTATTAGATAAGATACAATTATGAAAACCCCAATTACTATATACAAATTTTAACAAGAATGCCTAAACAACAAATAATGCGGCCCTAGCTTTGGTACATAGTACATAGTTATTTGGTACATATTGTACACAGTTTATGGTATGTTTTCATATATATCTATAGGCCTATAATACATTTCACAAATATAAGTAACTGATGATAACATATAAATTTTTTGTTGGAAATAAGTGTTCAAACTTTTTGAAGTCCAAAATTTGTGTGTTATTTGCAAATTACAATAACATCTTGCTCATAAACAGGGAGTCAAGAATACTACGAAAGCACCTTCTACCGTTTCAAGAACTTTATGCTGTTCTCTCCCTAATCTTTTACATACAAAGTAAATACTTAATTATTCAGATTAACATAGAAGCTATAACAAACAAAACTCTTTAGCAGAAACAAATGTAACAACTTTCCTCCTTTGTGTACTGCTTCCCCACAATTTTGCTTCAAAAAATTTTAAACACTGGCTTACTTATAAAAACCTCAACTTACATAAAGTTCCAATTGGACTTTTAATTCGAAAAAAAAAAACAGAAATACATACATTGTACAAATTAAAATAATATAATGAAATTTGAAATACAATTTAATCCTGAACAAATATACGGCAACAATATTGATCGATGACTTGTTGGGGACTTCGTGAAACATATTACTACTAAGGTTTTAAAAACATACAAACTCTTGATAAGTATACCAACATGTTTTTTCTATGATCTCTTTGAGAATACGGTAGCTTAAATGGCTGAAACAATTGTCAGAGGTGAAACTTACCAAGTGTTTGTGTGTTTTTAAAACCTCAGTAAAAATAAGACAAATTTATATTTTATACGTACATAGTAACACCTCAATAATTTCCCACCCATCAGAATTAGAAAGATATGTAATGAATTGAAAGGCTTAAAAAATTTTGATTTCAGGTTATAAGAATTTTTTTTTTTCAACTCAGTTGATACCTCTCAATAATTCTACATGATAATGAATGTGTAAATGGAAACATACCCTACAAAGGCTAGCCAACAATTAATGTGAGAACTCCTAAGATAAAACATTACTTTAAACCTTAAACCTACTTCTTCCAAGATGGACACCATATAGTCAATTCCAGAGATATTTAAAAATACAGTTTTATACCATCAATATGGCCACAACCTTAAGTATAGCACAATTTCACTTGAAAGAAATGTTTTCTGTCACGCATTAAACCACTTGCATAACATCGAATTGAAATTTTTGTGTACGATGAAAAGTAGTAAAGAAAAATGTAATGTGACATAAAACAAGTAAACAGGCACATATTTTAATTACATCTTGTTATGTCCACCATAAATAATTCGTCTTTTTTTGTAACTTTAATTGTTAACTTTAATGTTGATTTACATGGAACCATTAACATAGAATTTCTATGACAGACATTCATTACATTGACAGATTTTAAACCTGTCTAAATTTAAACTATTTATGAGATGGTGGGGTAATTAATTAAAGATTATATTAATCAGATATTTTGAAGATTACAGATTAATTTAATCTGCACAATGAAGCTTAGAACTTATAAGATTCTCATGTACGCAGCAAAATCTGGACTACTTGGAAGGCTTTCAGGACCAGAGTCAATGTTATTCAATCCATTCCTGGGCTGTTTGGCCGTGGTCCAATATTTCATTCTAAACCGACATTTCGGCAGTAACATCGACTGCCATCATCAGAGTAAAAATCGAGCTGCACTAACATGTACCACCTATGTTGTGCAGCTCGATTTTTATACTGATAACAAAATAAAATCTGGACTCTTTGGCAACGCATTTATTGCTCAGATTCAAGCAATCGGTGCTCTCATAAAAATTACTGAGGCTACATGTGAAAATGGAATGTAGCAAAACAGGAAAGCTAGGGACAGTATTTTGTATATGCGAAGACTTTTAGCATTAATCCAGTCACTAGAAATTAGACATCTACCTACATAGCTGGGAAACCCCTGAGAAAGATAACTGGAAGCTTTTTAGGAAGCTAAAAAGTTGCTTATCACATGCAGTCTAGTCAAAATTAAGTCTACAGGTCAAAAGAGAGACCCAGTCTCAACCAGACGAAAATATTCATTACTCACATTGCCAATTGGGATACACAGAAGAAGGTGGTAAATGAGACCAAGGACAACTACAAGCACCTGTTGTATGTAAAGAAGAAGAAGAAGAAGTATCTGAATTATTGAGATTTTACTACAATCTGTTTGTAATAAAAAGTAAATACCTTGATTATTACAGCCAACAGTAATTATTACACTTAGGATTCACTCAGTTATATTACTCCAAATTATAAGTATAATTAGTAAATAAGCCCAAATTAGTAAATTCACTGAAAGTTTTAATACCTTGATAATCTAAGTTAGTAAAGCTTCTTAATTATGAATATCCTGATATTTACTACATACATAAAATAAAACAGTAGTGAAAGAGCGTATAACCAAATCTACTAATATAGGTTCATGTGTATAAACAACAGTCAACAAGTGAATATTACCTAGTTCCGTTCATAGAGGAAACTAATGGAAACACAAACGTGACAATTAAAAACACAAAGTTGCGTAACAATACATATGAAAAATGTGACATAAAATAAACTCTGAAAATAATACAAACAACACAGACAGCAAGCACAGAATAATTTCCTTTTCGTGCAACAAACAATAACACAACAAAACAAAGTACTTGCCTATTTCCAAGGCCTGAATAAGTTGTGAATATGTTCGATCAATGCCTGTAAAACAGGGGCAACTTACTTTAGAAATGTACGTATTTTATACTATACTGTACATGTAAACAATACAGCACATCTTCGTTTGTAATTCTGAGTTATTATTCCTATTGCTTACAATTTCTTTCATACTGAAATATATTTCAGTTTAATGTTCTAATGATTGTTTTTATCAAAAATGTGAGTCACTAATTTGGCTTGAAATTATATAATATGTGATTATATTAAGAAAAGTTAACGAAAATTTTAACAGATTACTATGTCCTGGATTAAGACATAACTGCAGTGTGAGGGAATTTTATGACATTTTATTAAAAGGGAATTTGTTTCAATGTAATACATGGTTTTGTTCTTAACAGTAAAGAAAAACATTCCAGTACAATGTAATATACTTACTTCACAAATTAATGGTACATAAAACACGAGGTACATTCGAATTGATCTATTTAAATCAGTGGAAAATTAAACTTTGATTAACACAAATTTATATGTTTAGATCTTTCATGTATCATGTAATTTTTATATACTGAGTGTTTGATTTATTGAGCCTAAAAATCACCCAATCTTTGTTCTTTGTTAGGACAATAATTAAAATATCGTCTTCACAAAAAATTCTTCTAGCAAACCAAATACAAAATATTTTCTAATATCTTAACAACAGACATGAAAATATATGTACTATCCAATATAATCAATTCAATTATTGGTTGAGTAGCGCACACGTCATGGACAACGAAATCCAAGAATATGTACTATTTTTAAAACTTTAAAAATTAATGTTTTAGTGGATAGTTAGTGAGGATCGGTCAATAATACAACTTTTAGTTATTTTGCATCGACGTTTCGACAATATTTATTGTCATCTTCAGGACAATTGTTGCTGACGCCAAACACACAACTGTGATCAGTTGTGTGTTTGGCGTCAGCAACAATTGTCCTGAAGATGACAATAAATATTGTCGAAACGTCGACGCAAAATAACTAAAAGTTGTATTATTGACCGATCCTCACTAACTATCCACTAAAACATTCACTGATTGACGGTCACTAAAAATTTAAGGATTTAAAAATTAAATAAATAATTGAATTGAGGATAAGTTTCTTAATAAGTTTGATTCTAAGCAACAATAAACAACATTGTTAGTGACAAAAAAATCAATAAATGAAGGTTTTTGGTAATGTTTCTTTTGTTCTGCCAGAGATTAGTTTAAATACATGTGATTTTAAGCTCCTTAACTTTGTAACCAAGTCTTAGTAATAAATGTTATAATAGGCTACCCTGTTTTATAACTAAAAAGAAGTTTATTCTATCAAAAAGTCATTAAATTTCACCCAGATTCTTTGGAATATTCTGTGTTGAATATGACAATTAACTAAATGCTTAAAATGATATAGTGGAAAAGCTTCTCAAGTTTAAAAAACGCCTACAGCACGAATATTAGATCAGTGCTGGAAAATATTTAACATAAACTTTACTGCCTTTGTAGAAATTACAAAAAAAATGAACACTTCAAACAGTTTCTGTCGTATTTTTGGCCATTTCTTTACCACTTAGGGAAAAATGTATATCACTTCACGCTGAAGACTTTTTAAAATTATGGATGGCTTAAAAAAAAAAAGCCACATGATTTTCCATGAAACCAAAAACCATGACTGACAATAAAATGTTTTTAAATGATGACTTTAACTCTTAAAATACCTAGGAGCACTTGGGTAAAAACTAGAAAAATTAAAAAGTCTGAGGAACACTGACTGGGTTATTTGATATCACAATTTAAATATCATTAGGCCTATGCTACATATTAATTTGGAATTTAAGTACAAAAAAAAAACAGTCAGCAAGTTGTATCAAACTAAGTCATATTTCAATAAGAAAGAAACAGAAGCTGATACAATAATAACTCAGAATTACCATACTTGTTCTTATGTCTACTTTGCTTTGACTGTTTCTCTGCTATTCAAAAAGTAATTTCCAGTATTTTAAATGGTGTCAGAAAATTTAAAAAAACTTTTCCACCTAATGCTTAAGTTGTATATATTACACAGACTCTATTAAACTTAAGCTGTTAAACAAAATTTTAAAATATGAGCTTTATATAAACACTACACTATTTTGTTTTAAACACTACTGATTGGCACAGTAACCAACACGGTCATCAAAATTAAAATTTACGGAAGTTATTTGATAAATTCTTAATCCAACGAAAAATTTGTCAATGTAAGTACAATTAACAAACTTGCTACACTCAAATTACATATTGCACTGTAAATATCGTAACCAAAAAAAGTTTAATTTTTTTTTCTGGATCTAAGATTAATATTTTAGGTTAATATTTTCCAAATAAACACAAGCCATCAAGACTGCTATTAAAGGAACACGGAAACAGGAAATTTTAAATCGCATTTATTGATGCAAAATCTGAATGACAGAATACGCTATTAGGGTTTATTATGAAAGCTACTCAAATCAGGTTTCCATATTTAGTTTAATGCATTCTTCAAAACTGTGTAGGAATTCCACCTACTCTACTTTTCGTAAATAACAAATATGCCAATACACATTATATTTATGGTTGTACGTAAATTCCAAAACTTTCGTACAATTGTTAAATCTTAACTAACTGTTAAATCAGTTAGCATATAGACTTTAAGTTAACAAAATAGAATTTTAGACCTGTCTTCACAAGTGAACACTATATACAATGTCAGTATAACTTTACAATCATTGTTAACACCTGGAGAAGTGTTGTTAAATATTATTCGAACACCACAGTTATTTTTTTAGTTATTACAGTGAACAATATACACAATTACGTTAGATTTATTTAATAGTATCACTTATATTTAAGTAACCGTACTTTCAACTTAAATTTTAAATTAAATTTTGCACATGTTTACACATACCTTCTAATATGTCAGCCATGATCGTTTTTACTTACTTAACGCAGTACTGCCAACACAACGTTGTTCACACAAATAATATCCGTGCTAACAATATTTTATGGACAACAATTTTGAAAACATAATTACTGACTGAAAATGTATTTCCCTTCCCATTTTCTTGGTATGATTATTTGAAAACACGAACCCATAATTTCAGTGTGTGTAAGCAGTATAAAATTACATATTAAATTTATTGGCTAATTCTTAAATCTATAAATGGATTATCACATATTTATATACATTATGCAAAACACATTTAAAACAAATGTACAAAATTAAGTTGAACTTACGATGTTTGCTGCCGTTTATGTATTAAATGGGTTCAGTAATTAATGTTAACAGCTTAATAGCTTATTTGTAGATATAGAACAACCAAAGTAATAGTAGTCGTAGTGGTAAAGTGATAATTGTGTATGTGTTTTCTCTTTTTCCATGTCTTCCCTTATCATTAGTTCTCCAACTTTTCCCATGTGTCCCTCTTTTCTTTTTTCAGCAGGGTATCCTTTCAAAAATTAACCTTCAAACCATGCTGTGTTGTCACCCTTTTTATAATTTATACCCAAATCATGTTTACTTTTTCACTTTATTTTCTCAATTTCATTCATATTCATTGTCATCTATTCTCATGTTGTTTTACTTCAAACACCTTTTTGCAGTTTAGACATCTGCAGCTTCATCTTGAGTAATCCCTTTCATTCATCATAAGCTTATTTTAGTTCTTTTTTAGACATTTTCACATTTCACTTACATATTATGTCATGATACTTGAAACAATGTTCTTGTATAACTTTCTTTTAGTGTTGCTTGTAACTACTCAATACTGTAAAATAAAATTTTTAACATTTCTATCTAAAATGATTGTGTTCCCTCTTTGAATTATTTATTATAATTAGTGATAACATTCGGACATGTCATGGCTTACAAAATCTAAGAATTTAAAAACAAATTTAATGTGTTCATATCTCATTTGTGGCTTTTCTTCAATAGCATAGCCAGGAGTTTTCCATCAGGGGTTAATGACCAAAATTTTTAAGATTTTTACATGGAGGCGGGTTATTGATGATAAGTATGGGAAGAGGCGTTTGTAGCAAAATGAAATTCACCATTACATTGCCCAATGTGTATGCTAGATCATGGGCTCTAGTGTTACAATCGCCTGGCTGTAGATTTTATGTATAAAAGGTCTCATTGGTGGCCTGCCTAATGGGAGGAACAGTAACCCCCTTTGTGTATCCACAGTAACCACTGCCCTTTTTACACATTTTTTTTATTTTACCATTACTATTTACTTGTTTGGTTAAGATTCTTCCAAAAAAATTATTTGTAGTCATTCCCTTAGTAATTTTATTATCCAACTAAAGATCTTCCGATTATTTATTTACAACTATAATGTACTCTGACTTAAGCATATTAATGGTGAGACCTGTTTCTTTATACAAACTTCTTGCAGTTTTCTGATCACATAATAAACATATTGAGCCTCAACCACTTTGGATGGATGCCTACTGCTATGCCCTGATAACCTGAGCATTTTTACAGAAATTTAAACTAAATTTAAAACCAACTTTTTACTTATCCCCAATCCCCAGTGTGTGTGTTGTGTGCCTGAAGGCTCAAATCATCGTCTTTCATAAAATAATATGTGTCCAATAACATTTTAAATGTAATCCCTTTGTAGGAATACAAATTATGCCACTTTCAAAAGTCTTAAATTTTTCACAGCAATATTTCCACACATCACTATCTGACTCATAATTATTCAAAAGTTCATAACTTTCATCTTCAGTAAGCTATTTATGCGAATCCATTATAATAAACCATGAAACTAACACAGGAAAATACTCGGTGCACCTCAGAACTAATGCAAACAACATAAAATGGCTACACTTGAGACACGTAAGAAAGCAACACTGTTTCTCTTCAAGCTGATGGTGCCCTCTGCAGTTGAATTTCAGAACTGAAATATTTCAGTTAATTGTGGACAAGTTATGCTCATCTTAGGCTCTGAGAGTGGGATGATGTTGACATGTCATGCTTGTCCATAGGCCTCAATGTGTTAATGTCATCCTGGTCCTCTGCTATCACAATCTGCTTGACTAAATAATGATTTATTGCCAACTTCCAGCCCTTAACTTTGCCAACTCTTCAACTCTGTCTCTGTCTGTCTGTCTGTCTGTCTGTCTGTCTGTCTGTCTGTCTCTCTCTCTCTCTCTCTCTCTCTCTCTCTCTCTCTCTCTCTCTCTCTCTCTCTCTCTCTCTCTCTCTCTCTCTCTCTCTCTCTCTCTCTCTCTCATATCTAAGTATACAAGTATAGCAATTCTTCCTGTTACAAAGTTACAGTTCTTTCTGTATTGAATGATTGTTTAAAGAAATAATGCTTTTAATGTTTTCACATCTTAACTCTGGAATATTTCTCTATAGATGTATTTTTCTCATAGACATGTTGTACTTCTTGAACTATGCTAGGTAATACCTCTAACTCAGTCAGTGTCAGAAGTATCTCCTTGAAGTCTCAGCAACTTGAGAAAGATGTATGGGGCCAGTGCGGAGTTTTATTCAGTTACATGATGTCAGCAGTAGTACAATTACCAGTAAACCACATTAGTTAGAAAGGTCAAGAAAGTGAATGCAGATAGAGAGCGGCACTTGATCATCCAAAGTGGATTGGATGATAACTGGAAGACTTACAGAGGCTAAAACATTCAGAGACAGGATATATTGAGGTAATAGTTTTCCCTAAAATAAAAAAGAAGGTTGAAAAAGAAAGGAATATGATTTACACAAAGGAAAGGCTACATGAATCTAATATAGTCTTGTACTCTAGAGTAGTAATAATTTCAGGGGCTCGGAGGAGAAAGAGCGAATAAAAAAAAAATGATTTTTTTTACAGAATCCTATTTTGTGACATGTTAAGAACATGGTAATACCACTATCACATATATATTGGCCTTAGTATATTGTAAATACAATTGAAATGTATGGACTGCATAAAACCAGCTGAGAGCTTAGTGCTGTAATATTGGAGGAGTAAGGGTGAATATATTTTATATTATTTTTTTATTTTATTTATCAATAATTATTTAAAAATATATGTAAACTGATCAGAATCTATTTTTTTTTAATACTGAAATACATATTCACACTTTCTATCCTGAGAGTATTCACAAACTTTAAATACGATTTCCTAACACCATGATTTTCATATTCGCTCTTTCTACTCCCAGCTCCTGATTTTTATTCTTTTTTACTGTGTCTGCTTTGTGCCATTATTCTTTGCCATCACCCAGTTTCTGTTGTCTAATCATGCACATAGCATTGTTGTTCTCTTCTGGCAGTATTGAAGTTTTATTCACAGAGGTCAAAATAACTGTAGGTTTTTTTCACAAATTGCATAAGCTGACAAAACTAGAATGTGTGTGTGTGTGTGTGTGTTCTTTTCTTCTCTATTTCTAGAATTAGGCAATTTGTGTTTTCCAACTACACCAATTTATATTCGATCTCACAATTTTCCTTCCCAGTGGCCTTCACATTAAAACTTCTTGTAGTATCCTTTCTGAAGACAAAACACATTTTAATAGCCTCTTCAACTGTGCAGTTTACTTCTATTTCTGTCGTTGGTTGTACTCCCAGTTCCTGTCTACATCATCATTTCTTATACAATCTCATGTTGTAAACCTTTTACAGTCATAAGAAATTTACTTCTAATCATTTCAGTTGTCACAAATCTCTGTTACTCTACTGATTCAGATCAGTAGAGTAAAATTGGAACAGTAATGCTTTGTATGATTTTATTAGAATATAGTTTACGCTTTCTCAGTCCTTACAAGCACACATGTGTAAGACTACATCAGTGACTACACATCCAACATTACATTTTATTCAAATATGTGGGTTTTAAAAAATTAACCTTCTTAATGTAAGGAGAATGTAAGAGATATTTGTTGTATAACAGCTATGTTAAAATGGACAATGGGCAGAAAGCAAATGTGGAAGGAACATATTTCCAGGAAAGATTTTAACAACTTAGTGAAGTTTACAATTGACAAGCTATTAACCAAGATAGAGTTTGACAGACCTAAGAAAAGATGGTATGAAATTTTGTAGGAGGTTGATGGTATTAAGACAGGAGAAATCTCCTATAACAAGAGAGAAGGTGAAAGAAGAAGTAGAAGTAGAAGTAGAATAAGAGGAAGGAGAAGAAGAAGAACAACAACAAGTAGGCAGAGGAGGAGGAGGAGCAGAAGAAGAAGAAGAAGAAGAAATGTTTAATAGTAATTGAAAAGATCATCGCTAATCACTGCTGGGCACTGAGACCTTATTTGCGCACCACTAAGGATGATGGCCATGGGCGTAGTCAAAACCTTTCATTTTACATTGAGATATGATGCTGGACCACTGCATAACAGCCCAGACAATTTTACACCGATTTACCCAATTAAACTTTACATTCTTGGATTTCGTTGTCCATGACGTGCCCGTTACTTAACTAAATATAATTATTTCACTACGACTCGGAACTCAAAACTTTTTATGGACAAAAACGTAAAAGTTTTACCTTATAACCTGAACCAGTTTTCACTTTTAAAAGCTTCACTTTATAAGCTGAACCTCTGAAGAAGCTTTTTAAAAGTGAAAACCGGATCAGGTTATAAGGTAAAACTTTTACGTTTTTACCCATAAAAAGTGTTGTGTTCCGAGTGAGTCCTAGTGAAATAATTATATTTAAATTTAACGGTTATAAAAGTCTTCTTCTTCTTCTTCTTCTACTTCTTCTTCTTCTTCTTCTTCTTCTTCTTCTTCTTCTTCTTCTTCTTCTTCTTTACATTAGCTTTCGCTTGTTGTTATATAGACTACTATCCTCCCATGTCCTCGTGGACTTACCTACGCTCCTTTTTCGACTTGGCTTTCTTCTATTGCTATATTCACCATCCTGTTGTCAGTTGTTCTCAGCGATTTTTTATTCACTCAATGCAAATTATTACAAAAGTAAACAGCATTTCATATATCATCAAGTTAGTGACGATTACGAAACAACTGACGAGTATTCTACACGAAAGCTGCAATAGTTTAACCGTAATATTAATTGTAAAAGTAATATAAAATGTAAAGATAAACGAACCCGATTTTATAATCTTACGTCGGTCGTCGTCGGTATCGTAACGTTCAGTCCCTCCATTGAATCGAGACACAATTTAGCCTATTGCTCTTTAATTGAACGATGTTTTTATTTAACGTTATCAATTTGTTAACAAGCCAGCGAGACGGCGCGTCAACAAATTGTAGCCTATTGTTGTAACCAGATATCGCGTAAATTACGAGTGGGCCTCAATTTAATAATAAATTTCTTTTTTATTGTAGGCCAATCAGGACTGGGCACCGATTGTTAATGTTATCTAGTCGACGCTATCTTTCTGTAACTTGCTGATTACGCGAAAAGTAAACTTGTTTGTTATATTAGAGCTGTCATTGGATTAGCGGACGATAATTTATTTATACGAATTGTTATGACGTATATACTAGGTGGCGTTAAAAAGCTGATTCCAAAGCGGGGCGTCGTGGGTCCGAATCCGTCTCACATTGTGATCATTAATAAATTATGACAGTCCAACCGGACTCGGGTGCATTCCCACCAACTCTAATTGGCCTCATCTTCTCTAGAGTTTAAAGACTGTCTAGATCGATTGCGTTGTGATTAAAACAATGTAGCCTGACCTAAACCCTGTCGTGGATGTAGAAACGGCGATACCCTTCAACTAAAAGCTAAAAATATAAATGCTCAAGAAATGGTCGCACCATAAGGGGTCATCCTTTGATATTAGTATTTTGTATTAGAAATTGTGCCACGGACCTATAAATTTAGTATTATTTATGTGCTACCGACTGTAAGTGCCAGTGAACAACAGAAAATCTAAATTCATTGTCCTTTGTATTGCAATGTATAGCCCAACGAAAATTAAATATGTTTATTAACACGCGATAAGTGTAAAGATAAAGATCTTTCAAAACTAGAGATTACGCATTGAATCCAAGAAGCAGAAGAAAATTAATTTAATATTTTGTAGCAGGAGGGGTGTTTTGTAGCACTAACTTATAGGAGTACAGAAAAATATCAAAATTAGGGTGTAAGCAGTGGTAAATTTTATCTTGTCAAATACTGTTGGCATCCCTGTGAACATTCATAGCAATGAAAATTTGAAATTACCGCCTATCAGCTGACAGTTTGTGTTGGAATTTCTTAGGTAGCGGTTTGTTTCATTTCTTACCGACTGATATTTCGCAGACACAAAAAATTATTATTTATAAAAAATATATACGTAATATATGTGGCAGGATACACTGTAACAACAATACTTGATGATAAGATAATCTTAATCAGCACACAGAATCAGAATACCAACTGGAGGCTATATTATTCGATTTGAAAAGTACTAATCAGCTACTTTTTAAAGAATTTTATTTATCTTTCCAAGACTTTTCGGCAATGAAACAGCAGATTTTAAACTTTCATATGTTATTCGTCTTTTGATTGCTAAAATAATATTTCTATGTTAATTTGGTGAGATTATTGTAAAATGTGGATGGCAGACAATAATGAAAATATGGGGAAAATTAATTACCAGTAAGGTAAAACCTTAAATGTAAAGATTTATAATTGCAAAACTTAGACACATAACCTTACCAATGTGTTACACTATTAATGAAATACCATAAGTGCGTTAATGTTGGATCTGCTTTGTTAGCAGATGAAATAGCACTGCTAAGGATGTGTCAAGTTATTGAAAACCACTTTAGACAAATTGATTGTTTTAGGCAAATTGTATGTTCCTAATTACAAGTTATCTCTTATAATAAACTGTCTTGTTCATTTCACAATAGCTTTACTATTTTACAATAGTTTTTTACGTGCAACTTCATTGTAGATATAAAGTTCAAGGCTCCCTCTTTGAAGTGTATGAAATCAATCACACTGAGACTGGTTTTAATTTAACAATAATATTTGAATACTTAGATTATTGACTTGTAAACTTATTAAACAATTTTAAGTTTCACAGGCCTAGTCAAGAGGTGGCTAGCATTTAACAAGTGTGAATTAAGAATTATGCTAAACTTTTACATTAAACGCAAAACTTATCCATCACTGGAAATGGTCATAACATGTGTATGTCCACTGCTCAGTTCATTGTTTTAAATGTCTTACATGTGTCTATCTACAGTCAAAAATAAAGTATGGTTGTAAAAATCAATGGTATATAATTATGTCATTAATTAAATCTAGGATTTTGTTGTCCATGACATGTCCGTTACTTAACTAAATATAATTATTTCATTACCGAATTGGAACACAAAGTTTTTTATGGGTAAAAACGTACAGAATAAAAAGGCTATAAGGTAAAAGTTTACGTTTTTACCCATAAAAAACTTTGTGTTCCAAGTCGGTAGTGAATTAATTATATTTAATTAAATCTAATTTTTAAAGTTTAACTATGCAAGGTTTAGCAAGGATCGGTCAATAAGTATAACAAATTTTACATTGTGTCGACATTTTGACAATATTTTTTGTCATCACCACATCACAATTGTTGTTGAGTTGTTATGACGGCAAACACACAACTGTCTATATAAAAATAAATATTGTACCTAAAGAAACGTCAACACAAATAACATAGAATTTGTGTTATACTTCTTGACCAATCCTCACTAAACCTTCCATCGTTAAAATTTATTGATTGACAGTCACTACTAAAGTAAGGGCTAATTTTTAAAACTCATATAATATATGGCATAAAGTAAATGTGTAATTGTAGGCAAACATCATGTACATTAATAGTGGGATATGGGGTTAGTGCTATCATGTGTAAACTATGGGAAGACTCATGGAATAAATTTCAATGAACAGCACACCCTTAAACTGAGACCAGGATATACAATGGACTGTGTCACTAATTTGGGGTCTATAGTAACAATGTGTCAGAAGAAATAATAAAAAAATTGATTATTATTTCAAAGAATAATAATAATAATAAGTGTATCAAAGAAGGCAAATTATGATAATCTAACATGTTTCAGAATAGCTTATCAATTGTAAACGCTAAACATACCATCTGTAAAACAGCTACAAGGCCCATTTTTGACCTAAGCCTCTGAGAGCTGGGTGAAGCAGGGAAGGGTGAAAACCAACATGATTTATTCAGAAGGAAGATCATGACTGAAATTTTTGCCTGCATTTTCTTCTACCTTAGGGGATGTTTTAAAAATGAACTTTATGAACTGTAGATAGAGCTACCAGTAAGCAGATCCATTAATGTAATGTTACTAAAATGGGTTAGACATGCAACACATATAAAGATGCAGATGGGCAAAGGAAAGAGGTAGATCTAAGTTGATACAGTTTAACGGGATGGAAGATGATGTAAGAAAGTTGGGCATAAGGAACTGGTTCATATTGTACAGGACTGCAAGTGATGCTGACAAATCATAGAGAAGTAATGCCAGAGAGAGAGAGAGAGAGAGAGAGAGAGAGAGAGAGAGAGAGAGAGAGAGAGAGAGAGAGAGCTGCACACTGTATAATTTACAAGTTTGCTGACACTTGTTGTTAACGTTAACCACTTATTAAGTGGTTCACAATAATGGAGAAATTACAAGTCTTGATGCAATATATAAATGATTAGAATAATAATGGTACAAGAAAGACAATAGCACTCATCAATTAATGTTTGTCATGAAATTAACATGTGGAGTGAAAACTCACAACTCTCTCCTTTTTGATCTAGATTAATTTACACTTTGCCCGCATTTCTAATTATTTTTTACTCTTTAGCGTTTCAGCTTAAATAGTTTAAAGTCTTAATGGTGTAAGTACAGTCCAACCCAGTAATATGGAATGAGAATGGAGCAATCTGTATCGTTTTATGAGCTTTTTCAGATTTTTAGGATGCATTTTATCAATTTTACACTTTAACATCGTCTTTAATTAACACACCTCACCAGAAGTCGATCCTATAACAATAGAAGAGTTGGAAGTGGAACTAAAGAAGTTAATAAATAGAAAAGCTACTGGTCTTGATTGAATAAATACAGACCTCCTGAAATATGGAGGGAAGGATTTTATTCTCAACTTTTGACTTTATTCAGTGTTGGAAAGAATATAAAATCCTCAAGTC
Source organism: Magicicada septendecula (assembly GCA_034769895.1). Classification (NCBI taxonomy): domain Eukaryota; kingdom Metazoa; phylum Arthropoda; class Insecta; order Hemiptera; family Cicadidae; genus Magicicada; species Magicicada septendecula. Next base: position 86,583,605 of record CM068372.1, on the reverse strand, counting down.
ATGGTTGCAGGCAAAAGTGATATTCTTGTTTAAGAAGGGGCAAGGGAACTGCTGTGACAACTACAGAGGAACTAGCCTCTTAAATACATGTTATAAATTATATTCACGAATCCTTAATCAGCGTTTTAAAGCTACCTCTGAGACACCTTTATTAGAGGTACAGCGTGGTTTTAGAGTGGTTTATTGCAGTGACAATGTTTTTTTTTGTTTTTTTTTTTTAAAGAATATACAAATTTAGAGACACATGTGGCTTTTATAGATTATGAGAAAGCCTTTGATGGGCTGAGTAGACGTAGGATGTGGGATATTTTAATACATAAAGGCTTTCCACTTCACCTTGTCCACGCTATTCAGAGCCTGTATGCAGGGACAACTATTTGTACAGATTTAGGTAAGGGAAGATTATCTCAAGAAGTGGCCATAAATCAAAGTGTTAGACAAAGTTGTTGCCTCCGTGAATTGGCAGACACCATGCCAATTGTTTCTGACACTGAAGATGGCCAACGATGGTGGGGCTAAAACATCTGTCTTGAACACAAGCAGTAGACCATGGTCTAACAGCCCAGGAAATAATAATTTTAATATGTTCTTATTTCTAAAGTTAAAACAGTTAAATTTCTTAAGAAAACACCACTTTGAACTTCCGTTTGTGTGAGCAGTTCTTTTTTGATCCTTGCTACTTATAAAGTAGAAAACAGAGAGGAATATGATTTACCAGTTAACACACCTCATTAACTTTCAATGATGTGAGCAATTCGCCATGTTGAAACCAATTACTTCTGAATAAAAGAAAAAAAAGGAAAGTTGGTGTAACAGCTAACAACCTATTATTTTTTTGGTACAATCAGTTCATGTTTAATGCCAAAAAAGAGAAAAATAAATTCTCTTTAATATAATAACATGATTCAATCCCCCTCCTCCCGACCTACAAGTATACGCGCACACACACACAGAGCCACCAAAGCGTTTCTGTCACATTTTAGTAGAAATTAATTTTATGATTGAATCAGACAAAAAATATTTTAAACATTTCAAATCAGTTATATTTTGTATCATCGTCTATGTCAATATTACTGTTATGGATCTATTTGGCAGAAAATTTATCACTAAACAAATAAAATTATTAACTTAAAATTAGCTTAAAAATGGCCAGTAAAAATACATTTAGACAAATTATAGCATTTGTTTAAATTTTTCCGCAACTGATTTCTAATTATTTACTCATTGAACTGTGCAGTGGCGCACCCAGAATTTTTTTTGGGGGGGGGGTTTGAAAATTTAGAAACAAGGTGCACAATTTTGGTTTTCATCATTCTTTTCTTTACAAGGAGGGCTTTTTCCTGGAGAAACGACAATACTGTAATTGTACTAAGATGCGGTATATTTATTTTTATGTTTATATTGTAAATAAATCGATCGAATACGGTGTATACGTTAATTTGTAATAGAATAAAAGTGTTGCTGCTGTTATTTAAAATTATGTTTGTGTTTAAAATATTAAAGGTCTTGTTTAAACAAAGTTCAATTATGTGTGAAATATTCTTTTGAAATAAATCAAAGTTTGAAATAGTTGTTTCTAATTGAAGGTTACTAACGTGGTAAAGTAATTTACAATGTAACATTCGAGGTTACTCACAGTGTGTTTACAATGGTGTAATTATACTTGTTTGAAACGAATCCCCTTATATGAAACAAATAAAATAGTTGAGTTGATAATAATTAAATGCTAAATTTGCTTAATTTGAAATGTAAAATACAACAGTTGGTTGCTTGATATTGATGAACGTCTGGTTGATATTGGCTGTAAAACTTCTCCTCCAGGTTGCTGATAGTCTTAGTACGTTACGTCTCGTAATGTCTGGACAATATAAATAACTAAATATACTTTCACGTACCTGGTCGTGTTTTCTAGAAGTTCACTAAGCTGTCAACTCAGTTTACAAACACCAACTCACTTTAGTAGCAAGGTTAGATTGCCTTGTTTGCTAGTTAGTGGGCGCCACACGGATTTATTTAGGGAAAATCCCGTGTAAAACCCACAAATAGAATTACTGAATGATTAAAAAATTTAAAATAATGGTGTATCACCTTTATGGCAATGCTATTCCAAAATATTAAAACACAACTGAAGGTTGTTCGAGTTTTCTTAATAAAATATTTAATTATCATATAGAAATAAATCAAATCGAGTGATGCTGTTAATAATGGGTTTTATTTACACCCTTATCGAGAATTCAAAAACAAATATAATGAAAACATACAAGTTGTACAATTATAAATCAGTTATTATATGCCTTATACGGCTTGCTCAGAACATGAATTATAAATCTGGCTAAGTCCAGATGTTATTTATTTTTAACATTACAATTATGAAAATCTCAGATGTGAATTCTTTGAGACACGAAAAAGAAAATTATGCCTACACAATATCTAATGATTTGCTGATAAAATATTGGTTGATAAAGTTTTGAGGTTACTTTCATTAAGTAAACAAATAAAAAATGACCTGTTGAGAGGTCGCGCGTTCGTCAACGCTTGCTTTTTGATTTACAAAATTTATCATGTGAGAACACTTACAACTAACATACAGCTTAATTCATAATAACAAATTCATATAATAAATTGAGACGTGGTGTAATCTTGAAATGTTTCTGTGTTTTGCGTCAGTACAGATCAGTGTAGAAAAATTGTACAGGTTATGGCGCTCTGATAAAAATGAATAATGATTGCACTGTTACCTTTTGGGTTTAATTATTTAATTAAAACTCATTAACCACTTCGGTAATCGGATTATAATGATTACCGGGTTTTGCACAATACACGCACCAGAACAGAATATTGCGATCCTCTTCTGACTAAATGGATCATGAATGATAATAATTAATTATTTTCTGTTCATTATTTCCCGCACAAAATTGAAATAATACTGCACATAATCACTGTTGTTTTCTGTAGATTAACTTGAAGTAGTTGTTTCTTGGTGTTGAACTATTTATTTCGATGTATTATGTAGATGACGCTAATAGTTATAAAAGTGTAGAGATAGCGAGCACACGTCTGTGCTGTATGAAGTTTGGTAAGAGTCTGTCGAGAAATTCGTTGCTTCCTCTTATATACCCTCCTTGTCGATCGGTCTTAGGTAAAAATGTTAATTACTAACTAATTTTCTGATTGGTTCTTGGAGGTGTGAAGAGTATGACGTATTATTATTTTGGCCATTGATAACGGTTTTTTAACTGTCAAACGCTGATGTGACAGATAGCTTTCATTGTTGTTGTTATTCATAAACCAATTTCTGATGCATATTTTGCAAATGATGCTAACATCTTTCCCGCACTTAATACAGTTGCGATTGGGTCGATATCATTATCAAATTAAAGATCATTTTTTCTTCTTTAATTTGATATCACTCGATATCGAATTAACTTCACTCTGACCGACATTGTTATAAAATCAATGTTCGGGTACACCATTTTCACTGTCGTCTGCTTTTTCTGAATCGCCGATTTTACACTTTGGTTAATATTGTTTGTGTTCACATATCATTTTATTATTCAAACGTTTATGTGGGAACACCATTAACTCTGTACTGACATTTTTACTGAACATTTTGAGTACACCTAAACTATATACACTGTACTGAACGATCCTAATTACTATGACATTTCGTTTTATGCTAACTCGTTCTATTCTACTATTTAACAATTGAATTACGATTAAATTTATCATTTTAATAATGTTTTTTGTTACGTCAGAGCATAACAATTGTTGTGTGTATTTTAATTTACACTTATGTTAACTCCTAATAATTAATTCACTGACTAATGTTTGGTCTAGACGTTGTTAAGACATATCGCTCATATTGGAATTTTGCCTTAACAACACTTATTGGTTCTCAATTCGGTAATTTGTTGAGGTACTTTACTTGTATAAGATTCCCTCTTATAAATGGTTTTTCTTTCTCACAAGTATATTTGATATTGAAATACATCTTTGTTCTCACTATGTAGCCATTGCTAATTTTAGTTTTTGGCATTCATAATTTACTAGTCATGGTCAAATTTATTATCAGCAAAATGCTAATTCTGATTTCACAGTATTCAGATGCTTATTGATTCATTTTTTATTTACATATAATATTCGGTTTACATTAACTACTGACTTGATTGACAGCTGAATGTAAATTTACTCTGTCCATCAGTTTGTGTTAGTCTTGGTCTGGTTGTAGTGTCAAACAGTATTTGGGTTTACTGCTTCATGTGGTACTTCTGCTTCATTCTTCTTTCTTGGTTTCTCCTTTCTTGGTTATTCTTAATACTATATTCCCTAATTACATTGTTGGTTTGTCCTTACAAAATCTGATAACATACATTTAGGTTAGGTAACATTTTGTTATGTTACATATTAAAATTGATCATTTGAGAAAAATTTATTTTTTATTAAATTATCAATTCATGTCAGTTTCTTAGTATATTTCTGTAAAATTTTTTTTTCTTGTACTCTTTGATTTTTTAAACATACTATTGGTGTATTACTCTAGCTTGATTTTTTGTCTAGTGATACAATTCTTAACTTACTAGTATTTTCAATTTGCTTACTTTCTAAGTCATTCAACTACAATAGATCTCGTTTCTTGAGTTAACAATTTCCTGTCTTATTCACATTCTACTTTCTTATTACATATCTTTACATTCATGATTATCTTAATGGTTATTATAATTTATACCTCACAGATTCTTCCATAATAGTCCTTGATACATTAGTACAATATAACTCCCTAACTGTTGTAGAGGGTTCGGAATCAGGGTGGCTCACTGTGGCTAACATCCTCTGCCGTTCCTCAATACACATTCTCAGATTCAGAGGCATTACTCTTCTCTGTCTGAGAAAAAAAAATAAACATTGCACCTGGCAATAGTTGCACTATCACAACTCAAAAAAATATAACACATATCATTCATATTCAATAATATAATATATTCACTGTAATATTCAAGGTATCAGAGGTTTTCATTTATATCACATCTCCATCTTTAGACTAGCTAACATACTTTCTTTCTTACAGGTAATTATTTCTTTTTAGACTTAACATTCTTAGCTATGCTTTTATCGGCTATATTGTTACTTTTTGTACTAGTTGACAATTTGCTTTGGTTTACTTGAGTATTCTTAAGATTATACACTTATTTTGCTGCTTATAGTACTTATGCAGTTGGTTTTTTCTATCTAGAGTTTACAATATTTTTTATTTTCACAATAGTTCATTAAGTTTTTCTTAATAAGTTATATTCATCCTGAATTATCAGGGCGTACAATGTTCGTATACTAACTGGTTTTTTGTTTGATGTTCTCTGACATATTTGGTGATGTACCATATTTGATAATTAATAAACATTTTTCTATCCTTTCATTCCATTATAACAATAGTTATCTTTACAATTAACACTCTTTGTTATTTTTCTTCTCTACTCCTTCAAGTGATGGTGGTTCTCATTTATTCTGGATGATTTTATATAATATACAATATTCTATAATTACAGTTTCATGTGACAATATAATGACATACTAATATCTAATTTATAGACATTCTTGGGGTTACATGGTTCGTTTCATAAACATTTTTTCTTTTTCCTTACTTTCCATAATAATATCCTTTTTTTATTTTACACACTTTGTTATACTGCCTCTCTACTCCTTCAAAGGTTAGTTGGGTGAACCTTTATTCTGGACGATTTTAATTAATATTTGAGTTTTATGAGAGGTACACAATAATCATTTGATAAAATTTTAGTCACATATAATATTCATTTGGATACACATCTTTTCTTTTTTTTCTAAGTATAGTATAGTAATTGTAGTTATATGCCACTACTGGCTCTTTGTGACATAATAGATGTCCCTTTTTCTATTAAATCATTTAGTTGACATTACATAATTTTCTATCCTTTGGTGTGATAGATCTGGTTCTTTTTTACAAGTAACAAATAGTTTGGCTTACACCTTAATCCTACACACTTTTGTAACTCAAATAGGGCAGATTGATTAGTTATAGTCAATTAGTTACCTTCAATAAGTTGGAGCGTAACATGTGATTCTGTTAAACATTAAATGAGTTTGTTTATAGTAATTGTTTTTAAACATATATTTTTGTTTGTACCCTAAACATTCGGGTGATAAATGTTGCCTACTACTACATATTATCTGTTCTTAATAGTAATCATTTTTTATGGTTGGTATTCATGGGGTTATTTTGTGCTCTTCCACTCTATGGCTAATATTACATGTTCGGGATATCTGACGGGTTCAGTACTAGCAGTTTTGGAGATACCTTCCTATCAGGCGGTTCTTCCACTTGGCGGCTACCAGATAGTCATTGGCTCCCCGTTTCCTTGCCTTCTTCCTCTCATCATTTTGAGTCTCTATGTGCCCAGTGTACTCCTGGTCTTGGTTATTATTGACGTCTGGCCCTTCTTCTAATCCGGGTTGACCTCCGTTCATTTCCTGGTTGGATTCTTCCATCGCTTGGTCCCTCTTCTTCCGCATTTCCCTTATTCTTTGGGCGTACCCTTCAATGAGCTGGTCCAGTTGTTCTTGATAATTTTCCTTCTTCTTGTGAAGCATCTTTCTTCTAGGAGTATTTACTTTAAATACCTCATTGTTTATAACCTTCTCTGTCGTAACATAGTCACTGGCATGTAACATTGTCTTAATCGTTCCGTCATCTGGGTTATTAATTAAATAGTTTAATGGTTGGTTATTCATTAAGGAATCAATTGACCTTGTTTGGTGTATTTCATTTATTGGTATATTTAATTTAATTGGATTCTTATTTAATTTTTTACCCACGGTTTTATGGTGATTTACTTTTAATATTTTTATGAAGTCCTGTTTATACTTCTCACCGTTGATTCTTGCTCTATGACGAATAATTGGGTTGTCCACGAAGTTAATTAATCCACTCCTAGTCATCTCTAATACTTCCTTTGTAATCCTTGTCTTTCTAGAGTGTATTATTCCTTTTATCTTTGTCTCTTTCTCTCCTGTTTTCTTAATTATCTTGTTCCTTACATTTTTAATGATGGCTTCTTTATGCTGAACATTCTCTTCATTCCTATGGTGTGTATCCTCAGGCACCAATGCTTTCGAGTCTTCTTTGTTCTCAGTTTGTTTACCAGTGTCTTCGGATTGTAGACTTAATTCTTCCATGGTTTCATCATTTGGTACTTCTTCTATCTCTGAGTCGTTGTCGTCCTTTCCTTCTTCACTATTCTCAGGCTCTGGACTCATTTGTTCCATGTTTTTGTCTTCGGATACCTTCCGTTCTTCTCTCCACTTCCGGTTATTCATTTCATCCATTTTTTGGCTAATTTTCATTAAGGTGGTGTTCAATTCTTCTCTGATGGCTTTACTGTTATCATCTATCTTACTGTTCAGCGTGTCCATGGATTTATGGGCACTGTCAATCTTTTTATTCAGGTCTTCCCTCATCGACTCTATATTTTTTTTTAAGTCACGATGATCCTCCTTCATTGACTCTATATTCCTATTTAATAACTCGATGTTCCTTTGATTCTCTTCCCGGGATTTCCTACCATCTTCCTGTAATGCTTCCATATTTTTGTTGATCGATTCCGTAGTTTTATTCATTGAGTCATTCAGTTTTTTATGGGATTTCCTACCGTCTTCCCTTAATTCCATCATTATCCTCATCATCGCTTCCCATCTCATCTCTTCAGTCGGTTTGTTTGGTTGTGGGAGTTCTTCAGGCCGTCCGGGTTGGTTGTCGACTGTCACTTCTATTTCCGGTTCTACCTGGAGTGTTTCATCAGGTTGATTTTCGATATTATTGATGGTAATAATTTCCGTTTCGTGTATGGGTTGTGCTTCATAATCCTCTGTATTCCCGTTGTATTTCTCCTACCCGACTGTCCTTATATCTCGTATCATATTGGTGGGTGTGCGGCATGTTAATTCTTTCGTGTCTACCGGGCTGATATAAAATATAAAAAATATTTTTATTTAATATTTTTTAAGCCACACTAGTTGGTGCGCCATTTTGTAATTGTACTAAGATGCGGTATATTTATTTTTATGTTTATATTGTAAATAAATCGATCGAATACGGTGTATACGTTAATTTGTAATAGAATAAAAGTGTTGCTGCTGTTATTTAAAATTATGTTTGTGTTTAAAATATTAAAGGTCTTGTTTAAACAAACTTCAATTATGTGTGAAATATTCTTTTGAAATAAATCAAAGTTTGAAATAGTTGTTTCTAATTGAAGGTTACTAACGTGGTAAAGTAATTTACAATGTAACATTCGAGGTTACTCACAGTGTGTTTACAATGGTGTAATTATACTTGTTTGAAACGAATCCCCTTATATGAAACAAATAAAATAGTTGAGTTGATAATAATTAAATGCTAAATTTGCTTAATTTGAAATGTAAAATACAACAGTTGGTTGCTTGATATTGATGAACGTCTGGTTGATATTGGCTGTAAAACTTCTCCTCCAGGTTGCTGATAGTCTTAGTACGTTACGTCTCGTAATGTCTGGACAATATAAATAACTAAATATACTTTCACGTACCTGGTCGTGTTTTCTAGAAGTTCACTAAGCTGTCAACTCAGTTTACAAACACCAACTCACTTTAGTAGCAAGGTTAGATTGCCTTGTTTGCTAGTTAGTGGGCGCCACACGGATTTATTTAGGGAAAATCCCGTGTAAAACCCACAAATAGAATTACTGAATGATTAAAAAATTTAAAATAATGGTGTATCACCTTTATGGCAATGCTATTCCAAAATATTAAAACACAACTGAAGGTTGTTCGAGTTTTCTTAATAAAATATTTAATTATCATATAGAAATAAATCAAATCGAGTGATGCTGTTAATAATGGGTTTTATTTACACCCTTATCGAGAATTCAAAAACAAATATAATGAAAACATACAAGTTGTACAATTATAAATCAGTTATTATATGCCTTATACGGCTTGCTCAGAACATGAATTATAAATCTGGCTAAGTCCAGATGTTATTTATTTTTAACATTACAATTATGAAAATCTCAGATGTGAATTCTTTGAGACACGAAAAAGAAAATTATGCCTACACAATATCTAATGATTTGCTGATAAAATATTGGTTGATAAAGTTTTGAGGTTACTTTCATTAAGTAAACAAATAAAAAATGACGTGTTGAGAGGTCGCGCGTTTGTCAACGCTTGCTTTTTGATTTACAAAATTTATCATGTGAGAACACTTACAACTAACATACAGCTTAATTCATAATAACAAATTCATATAATAAATTGAGACGTGGTGTAATCTTGAAATGTTTCTGTGTTTTGCGTCAGTACAGATCAGTGTAGAAAAATTGTACAGGTTATGGCGCTCTGATAAAAATGAATAATGATTGCACTGTTACCTTTCGGTTTTAATTATTTAATTAAAACTCATTAACCACTTCGGTAATCGGATTATAATGACTACCGGGTTTTGCACAACACACGCACCAGAACAGAATATTGCGATCCTCTTCTGACTAAATGGATCATGAATGATAATAATTAATTATTTTCTGTTCATTATTTCCCGCACAAAATTGAAATAATACTGCACATAATCACTGTTGTTTTCTGTAGATTAACTTGAAGTAGTTGTTTCTTGGTGTTGAACTATTTATTTCGATGTATTATGTAGATGACGCTAATAGTTATTAAAAGTGTAGAGATAGCGAGCACACGTCTGTGCTGTATGAAGTTTGGTAAGAGTCTGTCGAGAAATTCGTTGCTTCCTCTTATATACCCTCCTTGTCGATCGGTCTTAGGTAAAAATGTTAATTACTAACTAATTTTCTGATTGGTTCTTGGAGGTGTGAAGAGTATGACGTATTATTATTTTGGCCGTTGATAACGGTTTTTTAACTGTCAAACGCTGATGTGACAGATAGCTTTCATTGTTGTTGTTATTCATAAACCAATTTCTGATGCATATTTTGCAAATGATGCTAACATCTTTCCCGCACTTAATACAGTTGCGATTGGGTCGATATCATTATCAAATTAAAGATCATTTTTCTTCTTTAATTTGATATCACTCGATATCGAATTAACTTCACTCTGACCGACATTGTTATAAAATCAATGTTCGGGTACACCATTTTCACTGTCGTCTGCTTTTTCTGAATCGCCGATTTTACACTTTGGTTAATATTGTTTGTGTTCACATATCATTTTATTATTCAAACGTTTATGTGGGAACACCATTAACTCTGTACTGACATTTTTACTGAACATTTTGAGTACACCTAAACTATATACACTGTACTGAACGATCCTAATTACTATGACATTTCGTTTTATGCTAACTCGTTCTATTCTACTATTTAACAATTGAATTACGATTAAATTTATCATTTTAATAATGTTTTTTGTTACGTCAGAGCATAACAATTGTTGTGTGTATTTTAATTTACACTTATGTTAACTCCTAATAATTAATTCACTGACTAATGTTTGGTCTAGACGTTGTTAAGACATATCGCTCATATTGGAATTTTGCCTTAACAACACTTATTGGTTCTCAATTCGGTAATTTGTTGAGGTACTTTACTTGTATAAGATTCCCTCTTATAAATGGTTTTTCTTTCTCACAAGTATATTTGATATTGAAATACATCTTTGTTCTCACTATGTAGCCATTGCTAATTTTAGTTTTTGGCATTCATAATTTACTAGTCATGGTCAAATTTATTATCAGCAAAATGCTAATTCTGATTTCACAGTATTCAGATGCTTATTGATTCATTTTTTATTTACATATAATATTCGGTTTACATTAACTACTGACTTGATTGACAGCTGAATGTAAATTTACTCTGTCCATCAGTTTGTGTTAGTCTTGGTCTGGTTGTAGTGTCAAACAGTATTTGGGTTTACTGCTTCATGTGGTACTTCTGCTTCATTCTTCTTTCTTGGTTTCTCCTTTCTTGGTTATTCTTAATACTATATTCCCTAATTACATTGTTGGTTTGTCCTTACAAAATCTGATAACATACATTTAGGTTAGGTAACATTTTGTTATGTTACATATTAAAATTGATCATTTGAGAAAAATTTATTTTTTATTAAATTATCAATTCATGTCAGTTTCTTAGTATATTTCTGTAAAATTTTTTTTTCTTGTACTCTTTGATTTTTTAAACATACTATTGGTGTATTACTCTAGCTTGATTTTTTGTCTAGTGATACAATTCTTAACTTACTAGTATTTTCAATTTGCTTACTTTCTAAGTCATTCAACTACAATAGATCTCGTTTCTTGAGTTAACAATTTCCTGTCTTATTCACATTCTACTTTCTTATTACATATCTTTACATTCATGATTATCTTAATGGTTATTATAATTTATACCTCACAGATTCTTCCATAATAGTCCTTGATACATTAGTACAATATAACTCCCTAACTGTTGTAGAGGGTTCGGAATCAGGGTGGCTCACTGTGGCTAACATCCTCTGCCGTTCCTCAATACACATTCTCAGATTCAGAGGCATTACTCTTCTCTGTCTGAGAAAAAAAAATAAACATTGCACCTGGCAATAGTTGCACTATCACAACTCAAAAAAATATAACACATATCATTCATATTCAATAATATAATATATTCACTGTAATATTCAAGGTATCAGAGGTTTTCATTTATATCACATCTCCATCTTTAGACTAGCTAACATACTTTCTTTCTTACAGGTAATTATTTCTTTTTAGACTTAACATTCTTAGCTATGCTTTTATCGGCTATATTGTTACTTTTTGTACTAGTTGACAATTTGCTTTGGTTTACTTGAGTATTCTTAAGATTATACACTTATTTTGCTGCTTATAGTACTTATGCAGTTGGTTTTTTCTATCTAGAGTTTACAATATTTTTTATTTTCACAATAGTTCATTAAGTTTTTCTTAATAAGTTATATTCATCCTGAATTATCAGGGCGTACAATGTTCGTATACTAACTGGTTTTTTGTTTGATGTTCTCTGACATATTTGGTGATGTACCATATTTGATAATTAATAAACATTTTTCTATCCTTTCATTCCATTATAACAATAGTTATCTTTACAATTAACACTCTTTGTTATTTTTCTTCTCTACTCCTTCAAGTGATGGTGGTTCTCATTTATTCTGGATGATTTTATATAATATACAATATTCTATAATTACAGTTTCATGTGACAATATAATGACATACTAATATCTAATTTATAGACATTCTTGGGGTTACATGGTTCGTTTCATAAACATTTTTTCTTTTTCCTTACTTTCCATAATAATATCCTTCTTTTATTTTACACACTTTGTTATACTGCCTCTCTACTCCTTCAAAGGTTAGTTGGGTGAACCTTTATTCTGGACGATTTTAATTAATATTTGAGTTTTATGAGAGGTACACAATAATCATTTGATAAAATTTTAGTCACATATAATATTCATTTGGATACACATCTTTTCTTTTTTTTCTAAGTATAGTATAGTAATTGTAGTTATATGCCACTACTGGCTCTTTGTGACATAATAGATGTCCCTTTTTCTATTAAATCATTTAGTTGACATTACATAATTTTCTATCCTTTGGTGTGATAGATCTGGTTCTTTTTTACAAGTAACAAATAGTTTGGCTTACACCTTAATCCTACACACTTTTGTAACTCAAATAGGGCAGATTGATTAGTTATAGTCAATTAGTTACCTTCAATAAGTTGGAGCGTAACATGTGATTCTGTTAAACATTAAATGAGTTTGTTTATAGTAATTGTTTTTAAACATATATTTTTGTTTGTACCCTAAACATTCGGGTGATAAATGTTGCCTACTACTACATATTATCTGTTCTTAATAGTAATCATTTTTTATGGTTGGTATTCATGGGGTTATTTTGTGCTCTTCCACTCTATGGCTAATATTACATGTTCGGGATATCTGACGGGTTCAGTACTAGCAGTTTTGGAGATACCTTCCTATCAGGCGGTTCTTCCACTTGGCGGCTACCAGATAGTCATTGGCTCCCCGTTTCCTTGCCTTCTTCCTCTCATCATTTTGAGTCTCTATGTGCCCAGTGTACTCCTGGTCTTGGTTATTATTGACGTCTGGCCCTTCTTCTAATCCGGGTTGACCTCCGTTCATTTCCTGGTTGGATTCTTCCATCGCTTGGTCCCTCTTCTTCCGCATTTCCCTTATTCTTTGGGCGTACCCTTCAATGAGCTGGTCCAGTTGTTCTTGATAATTTTCCTTCTTCTTGTGAAGCATCTTTCTTCTAGGAGTATTTACTTTAAATACCTCATTGTTTATAACCTTCTCTGTCGTAACATAGTCACTGGCATGTAACATTGTCTTAATCGTTCCGTCATCTGGGTTATTAATTAAATAGTTTAATGGTTGGTTATTCATTAAGGAATCAATTGACCTTGTTTGGTGTATTTCATTTATTGGTATATTTAATTTAATTGGATTCTTATTTAATTTTTTACCCACGGTTTTATGGTGATTTACTTTTAATATTTTTATGAAGTCCTGTTTATACTTCTCACCGTTGATTCTTGCTCTATGACGAATAATTGGGTTGTCCACGAAGTTAATTAATCCACTCCTAGTCATCTCTAATACTTCCTTTGTAATCCTTGTCTTTCTAGAGTGTATTATTCCTTTTATCTTTGTCTCTTTCTCTCCTGTTTTCTTAATTATCTTGTTCCTTACATTTTTAATGATGGCTTCTTTATGCTGAACATTCTCTTCATTCCTATGGTGTGTATCCTCAGGCACCAATGCTTTCGAGTCTTCTTTGTTCTCAGTTTGTTTACCAGTGTCTTCGGATTGTAGACTTAATTCTTCCATGGTTTCATCATTTGGTACTTCTTCTATCTCTGAGTCGTTGTCGTCCTTTCCTTCTTCACTATTCTCAGGCTCTGGACTCATTTGTTCCATGTTTTTGTCTTCGGATACCTTCCGTTCTTCTCTCCACTTCCGGTTATTCATTTCATCCATTTTTTGGCTAATTTTCATTAAGGTGGTGTTCAATTCTTCTCTGATGGCTTTACTGTTATCATCTATCTTACTGTTCAGCGTGTCCATGGATTTATGGGCACTGTCAATCTTTTTATTCAGGTCTTCCCTCATCGACTCTATATTTTTTTTTAAGTCACGATGATCCTCCTTCATTGACTCTATATTCCTATTTAATAACTCGATGTTCCTTTGATTCTCTTCCCGGGATTTCCTACCATCTTCCTGTAATGCTTCCATATTTTTGTTGATCGATTCCGTAGTTTTATTCATTGAGTCATTCAGTTTTTTATGGGATTTCCTACCATCTTCCCTTAATTCCATCATTATCCTCATCATCGCTTCCCATCTCATCTCTTCAGTCGGTTTGTTTGGTTGTGGGAGTTCTTCAGGCCGTCCGGGTTGGTTGTCGACTGTCACTTCTATTTCCGGTTCTACCTGGAGTGTTTCATCAGGTTGATTTTCGATATTATTGATGGTAATAATTTCCGTTTCGTGTATGGGTTGTGCTTCATAATCCTCTGTATTCCCGTTGTATTTCTCCTACCCGACTGTCCTTATATCTCGTATCATATTGGTGGGTGTGCGGCATGTTAATTCTTTCGTGTCTACCGGGCTGATATAAAATATAAAAAATATTTTTATTTAATATTTTTTAAGCCACACTAGTTGGTGCGCCATTTTGTAATTGTACTAAGATGCGGTATATTTATTTTTATGTTTATATTGTAAATAAATCGATCGAATACGGTGTATACGTTAATTTGTAATAGAATAAAAGTGTTGCTGCTGTTATTTAAAATTATGTTTGTGTTTAAAATATTAAAGGTCTTGTTTAAACAAACTTCAATTATGTGTGAAATATTCTTTTGAAATAAATCAAAGTTTGAAATAGTTGTTTCTAATTGAAGGTTACTAACGTGGTAAAGTAATTTACAATGTAACATTCGAGGTTACTCACAGTGTGTTTACAATGGTGTAATTATACTTGTTTGAAACGAATCCCCTTATATGAAACAAATAAAATAGTTGAGTTGATAATAATTAAATGCTAAATTTGCTTAATTTGAAATGTAAAATACAACAGTTGGTTGCTTGATATTGATGAACGTCTGGTTGATATTGGCTGTAAAACTTCTCCTCCAGGTTGCTGATAGTCTTAGTACGTTACGTCTCGTAATGTCTGGACAATATAAATAACTAAATATACTTTCACGTACCTGGTCGTGTTTTCTAGAAGTTCACTAAGCTGTCAACTCAGTTTACAAACACCAACTCACTTTAGTAGCAAGGTTAGATTGCCTTGTTTGCTAGTTAGTGGGCGCCACACGGATTTATTTAGGGAAAATCCCGTGTAAAACCCACAAATAGAATTACTGAATGATTAAAAAATTTAAAATAATGGTGTATCACCTTTATGGCAATGCTATTCCAAAATATTAAAACACAACTGAAGGTTGTTCGAGTTTTCTTAATAAAATATTTAATTATCATATAGAAATAAATCAAATCGAGTGATGCTGTTAATAATGGGTTTTATTTACACCCTTATCGAGAATTCAAAAACAAATATAATGAAAACATACAAGTTGTACAATTATAAATCAGTTATTATATGCCTTATACGGCTTGCTCAGAACATGAATTATAAATCTGGCTAAGTCCAGATGTTATTTATTTTTAACATTACAATTATGAAAATCTCAGATGTGAATTCTTTGAGACACGAAAAAGAAAATTATGCCTACACAATATCTAATGATTTGCTGATAAAATATTGGTTGATAAAGTTTTGAGGTTACTTTCATTAAGTAAACAAATAAAAAATGACGTGTTGAGAGGTCGCGCGTTCGTCAACGCTTGCTTTTTGATTTACAAAATTTATCATGTGAGAACACTTACAACTAACATACAGCTTAATTCATAATAACAAATTCATATAATAAATTGAGACGTGGTGTAATCTTGAAATGTTTCTGTGTTTTGCGTCAGTACAGATCAGTGTAGAAAAATTGTACAGGTTATGGCGCTCTGATAAAAATGAATAATGATTGCACTGTTACCTTTCGGTTTTAATTATTTAATTAAAACTCATTAACCACTTCGGTAATCGGATTATAATGACTACCGGGTTTTGCACAACACACGCACCAGAACAGAATATTGCGATCCTCTTCTGACTAAATGGATCATGAATGATAATAATTAATTATTTTCTGTTCATTATTTCCCGCACAAAATTGAAATAATACTGCACATAATCACTGTTGTTTTCTGTAGATTAACTTGAAGTAGTTGTTTCTTGGTGTTGAACTATTTATTTCGATGTATTATGTAGATGACGCTAATAGTTATTAAAAGTGTAGAGATAGCGAGCACACGTCTGTGCTGTATGAAGTTTGGTAAGAGTCTGTCGAGAAATTCGTTGCTTCCTCTTATATACCCTCCTTGTCGATCGGTCTTAGGTAAAAATGTTAATTACTAACTAATTTTCTGATTGGTTCTTGGAGGTGTGAAGAGTATGACGTATTATTATTTTGGCCGTTGATAACGGTTTTTTAACTGTCAAACGCTGATGTGACAGATAGCTTTCATTGTTGTTGTTATTCATAAACCAATTTCTGATGCATATTTTGCAAATGATGCTAACATCTTTCCCGCACTTAATACAGTTGCGATTGGGTCGATATCATTATCAAATTAAAGATCATTTTTCTTCTTTAATTTGATATCACTCGATATCGAATTAACTTCACTCTGACCGACATTGTTATAAAATCAATGTTCGGGTACACCATTTTCACTGTCGTCTGCTTTTTCTGAATCGCCGATTTTACACTTTGGTTAATATTGTTTGTGTTCACATATCATTTTATTATTCAAACGTTTATGTGGGAACACCATTAACTCTGTACTGACATTTTTACTGAACATTTTGAGTACACCTAAACTATATACACTGTACTGAACGATCCTAATTACTATGACATTTCGTTTTATGCTAACTCGTTCTATTCTACTATTTAACAATTGAATTACGATTAAATTTATCATTTTAATAATGTTTTTTGTTACGTCAGAGCATAACAATTGTTGTGTGTATTTTAGTTTACACTTATGTTAACTCCTAATAATTAATTCACTGACTAATGCTTGGTCTAGACGTTGTTAAGACATATCGCTCATATTGGAATTTTGCCTTAACAACACTTATTGGTTCTCAATTCGGTAATTTGTTGAGGTACTTTACTTGTATAAGATTCCCTCTTATAAATGGTTTTTCTTTCTCACAAGTATATTTGATATTGAAATACATCTTTGTTCTCACTATGTAGCCATTGCTAATTTTAGTTTTTGGCATTCATAATTTACTAGTCATGGTCAAATTTATTATCAGCAAAATGCTAATTCTGATTTCACAGTATTCAGATGCTTATTGATTCATTTTTTATTTACATATAATATTCGGTTTACATTAACTACTGACTTGATTGACAGCTGAATGTAAATTTACTCTGTCCATCAGTTTGTGTTAGTCTTGGTCTGGTTGTAGTGTCAAACAGTATTTGGGTTTACTGCTTCATGTGGTACTTCTGCTTCATTCTTCTTTCTTGGTTTCTCCTTTCTTGGTTATTCTTAATACTATATTCCCTAATTACATTGTTGGTTTGTCCTTACAAAATCTGATAACATACATTTAGGTTAGGTAACATTTTGTTATGTTACAATACGCAACTTATAAGGAGCCATTGTGTAAAAACAGGTAAAAATTAACTTTGCTTCATAGAATTTTACTCATGTACGTTGCACCTATAATGCTGCAAAGGCATACTGCACGTGTAATAATTATGAGTTAAAATCATGTTAAGCACAGGGTTACTAATTTGCATATGCTTATTGAATAATTTCAATTACTTAATCAGTAGACGCCGACTTTATTGAAATAATAATACAATAGTATAGTTAAAATAATCAGACATAAAGCAGTTGCGCACTTTGTAGTGGGGATAAGGCGGGAAGAATGTTATACACGTGAGTAGAAAAAGGCCTTTTGAAAATATTAGCCTTCTCCTTGAATGATGAGTCTACGTATGGAGTTTTTGATTTCGATTTCTATTTCGATACTACTAAACAGTACTGTACATATGGACGTTTTGTAAGACGAAACAAGCAATAGATACAACAGAGGTACCATACAAAGATTGCACCGAGTTAGAAAATGTTTAACATTTAATAGGCCTACTGCAATTATTTTGTAAACAGTGATTTGGTATGTTGTGTCTATTGCAGTCTTTCTCCAGATCTTCTAGTCGAGCCTAGACATTAACAAACATTGTATATTTTGACGTACATAATAGTTTGTGTACATGTTACGATTCAGGAAAAAATGTAGTAATATCGGTAGAAATGAGCCTCTGACGAAGCTGACGAAAACTAGTTCAAGCTGCAAGGTGAAAGGTTAACATTTTTACCAATAAAAAAATTAGTGTTCCGAGTCAGTATTTATATATTTAACTTATAATTAGTTAATCAACGGACACGTCATGGACAACAAAATCCAGGAATATAGTCAACATTACCCTGGCAACTTAATTTGTTGGAATAAGTAACATCAATAATAGGCCCGAATGTGAAATGTCTGGGTTTAAAAAAAACAACAACAAATATAAATTATCCATAAAGAACAGGAGAGAGAATATTAATGAAAAAATTATACCAAAACTGTTTAAGTAATATAGCATTTAATTACTTACAACCAATTACAAATATTTAGCTCAATTCTTCCATCCCAGTAATGTTTCCTTCGCTGTTATTATAACTCAAATCGTCTTCACTGCTGCTATCCCGTTATTTATTAATCTTGAAATGAACTGTTACATTATACACTCTTTGGTCTGATCTCCCGTAATCTTTTCAATTTTCATGACATGGCCACATCTTGAAGTGCACTCTATGAAAGAAATGCACTCAAATTCCTTTTTTGCTAAGTTTCTAACACTGTCTATGGAAAATGCACGTTTTTAGCATGGTTCTTCACAATTGCCTAAATCAGTTCTAGGATTAAGATCAGGAAGTCAGGATGACAGAGTGGAAGTCGTAAAATGTAATGTCCATGGTTTGCCAAAACAGTGGTTATTATAAGAGTTATGTAGCTATGTTGGTTTACTTTGTTTAATTAGTGAATAGAACTCAGGTTAAGATAAATGGACTAAAGAAATCCCATTATTCACTAACCAGTTATTCATGTTTGTCTTTTTTTTTAATAATGTTGCAGGTGGATTTATTTACTAATTGAAAATTTCAGCCACATTTGTTGACGAAAACGTGCCAAAAGCAATAGGAAACTTTAAATAGAATAACACAATAGAAAGTTAAGAGAAAATATATAAGAAAATTACGGCAATTCAGAGAAGAACGGTGTCTATCCACGTTTTTTTTTAACTGATGTTGAATTCAGATTCGTCTATGTAAACTATAGGCCGTCGTTCTTCTCTGAATTGCCGTAATTTTCTTATATATTTTCTCTTAACTTTCTAATGAGTTATTCTATTAAAAGTTTCCTATTGCTTTTGGCACGTTTTCATCGAAATCTCATTTGACGAATAATGTGGCTCACACTAGATGCACTACCATTGTAATTAATTTATCTCTTAAAAATTGTTTAATTTACTTTGAATGTTGGTGTTTCCCCTTCTATGAATTGATTCGTAAATAATTAATCGAATAGTACACTTGTCAAAATCGTCTAAATTAGTTTTTATTTTCTTTGTTAACCATTTTTTATGGGAAGCACTGAAAGATTTTGTCGGCCGTATACGCGGATGCTTCTTTAATAATTCTAAAAACACTACTTAGAGACACACCGCACGCCTGAGCTACACTTTCCTGCAACTTTCTTTCTGATATTCCCTTATCTTCCGATTTAATAAACTTGTACACGTTATACATTATTTCTGACGACTCTAACCTATGCATGACTTTCCGTTGTACTGAAATTGACAGGCCACTCAGATTGATCTAGTTCACTCTCCAAAACCGGAAAATATAGCAATAAACTAAACACTCGCTTTTGATGAAAACTGGTGTTTTTTAAAAAATACGAACACAATTATTGCATATCATGCGCCGTTGGCAAAAGAACAATTTATTCACGTCTGGTAAACTTAGACTACCTATGCTGAATTTTAGTTTATCATTTAGTAATAGTAAAAAGTTTAGTTTGTAAGAATATAGTAATTAACATATAAAGAAGATACTTTGTTTATTATGATCTTACTGTTTGTACATACGTTGATTACAAAATTTTTTCCAGATTTTCGCGGGGGTGGGGGGGTTCTAACCCTCAAACCCACCCCCTGGTTGCGCCACTGGAGCTGTGACAGTAACCAGCAATAAAAGTTTGAAGTTTAAAAAAATCACTCCACTGCTCATACAAAAAAACAGAAATTCAATCACATACGTATTATAGTTAAGCGATTGTGATCTAGATGGCAGAGGAGTACACGCACGTATCATTTTAATGCTGGAACAAACCCGCAAGTGTATACTACAAAACATACAGCTGTGTAGCAATAGTGGCCTAATGTTTTGTAAGAAGCAATGGTACTGTTTCAATAGCTGTACCCGCACTCATTTACGATATTTCGATAATGCGATTATTAGCAAAAATATGTAGTGAACATCGTATATAATTTTAGGTAGTAAATAGAAATCGTGAAAATCTGTATGTTATAAAGTAGTTTGTTGACGACTGCAATCGTGTTTCATTGTCATATTTTTTACGAAAAATGTTTCTAGCAATAATATAAATCCGATATGTGCCTGCAACGCCAAAAGTTAACATGCAAACTAAAATTACAGATGGAAACCTATACGCCTATAAAATAGTTCTCGCTTTTTGTGAAATCCACGTAAAAAAACAGCTCGAAGTAACCTTGCCTATTACTACACATGTCTCTCTTTTTTGTGACAGATCTCGTTTTACAACAGTACTCGTTTTTTCACTAATACTCGGCTTTTGTGCAGATCACTGGAAAACCAACCAACTCGAAGGAAGGCGGGGATGTACATATCTCCAATTTTTGTGCGTTTCGCACAAAATTTGCTTCCAGTGAAGTTTTCGAGATTTTACTGAATACCACAAAAGAATATTGACCACCTAACGAATAACAATTCTTGTTTTCATTTCTTAGTACGTTGTTTTTTTTTTTTTTTTTTTTTAATCTTAGACTACTATTCAGAAGTAACTGTAGGCTATTTGTCATTTTAGATTTCTGTTTGTTAAAAAATACGTTACGTTCTTTGTTTTTAATGTTTCTCTTTCAAGCATTGTGTCGACACATTAAATGTCATGTATTTCCTAACTATGGTTTTTATTTCTTTAAACAGTAAGCTAAAAACAAAATATCGGTATGGAGAACCATACATGACTTCCATATTCTAAGATTTATATTTAAAATCATTTTCGAAATGAAATATTACCATAGAAACTACTTCTTTCTACTTACTACTTCAGCCTTAACCACAGTACTTTGGTCACTAACGTATACCACCTCACGTTATCGCACTCGATTTTCACTGATGATGGAAGTCGATGGCATTGCCGAAATGTCTGGTTTTGTAGAAAACATTGGACTACGGCCAAATATCCCGGGAAGGAATTTTAACAAAAACTACTTCTTTGTTGCCGATAACGTTGTACACATATATATCAGTGGCGAAGTTACATGGAGGCAATTGAGGCAATGCCTACCCTAAAAAATTCTGTAGAATAAAAATTATAAATACGTATGAACTACATAACGTAAAGATTATACATTGTTACTGCGACTGTCAAATTTATTAAACCGAAACGTGCTTTATTGAGCGACCGCTAGATGGTGACAGGTGAGATTCGGCATAGTTCGTTTAAAGCGAATGAGGCAACCTGAACTTGCCTCAGCGTTTTTTGTATACATCGTATGTAAGCAATGTAGTGGTGTGATAGGGAAGTGTAGGGAGGGGGGATTGTCCCGCGCTGTACACATAGAGCGTTGAGGCATGCCTCACTTCTGTGGTCCAAACAGTTAAGTTAAAGCGCCTGTTGTTTCTAAGTGTTTATTTTATGCGGTTATTAAAAGTGTCACTGTTATTCCGCTGAACTAACAGATGATCAAGATTGTTATTTGAATTATTTGTAACATTAAACATATATATAGAAACTAATCAAGTTTAAAAATTTGAAGTTCAATCAGTTGTATTATTGTGTATGACTAATACAAGGATTGTTCAATAGAAACACGTATAGAGCCGTACAGTGGAACTTGGTTATTACGGCCTCGGCTGTTACGTCAACTCGGGTGTAGCGTTATTTTGTCATAAGTCCAGTCAAACTGATATCTTTAACATTATAAAAATTCCCGGTTTTAACGTCACTAAATATTGTACTACTCTGTTATAGCGTCAAATATTTCTCAGATATTTTACTCTAAATTTCATATAAACGTATATATGTGCGCGCGCGCGCTAGCCCATGGCTACAGACATACATTGTATGCAAGCGATAAGCACTGTAACAGGACTGCCGGTGCCAGCCATTTTACGTGCTCCAACGGATGGCTAGATCGATTTAAGGCCCGACACTCGATTTCCTTTGCAAAAATTTGTGGTGAGGCAAAATGCGTAGATCTGAACGTTACAGGCGATTGGGTACGTAACACTTGGCCAGAAATTAGACGATCATATAAAGATGAAGACATCTTTAATGGACATGAAGCCGGAATTTTTTATAAATTAACTCCAGATAAGACTTTCAAATTAAAAAATGAAAAGTGCGTTGGTGGGAAGCTCTCTAAACAAAGAGTTACAGTTTTTGTTTGTGCGAACATGACGGGAACCGAAAAAAGGAAACTTTTAGTTATCGGGAAAAGTTTGCATCCTAGATGTTTTAAAAACATCAAAAAACTTCCTGTAAGTTACACTGCCAACATAAAAGCGTGGAGGACTTCTAGTATTTTTGAAGATGACTTCTGTACGTGTGTATGTCACTGAACTCCTCCATGTATAAAATAATATATCGTTCGTGGCAGGTAAGCATATCTCAGTTATGTAATGTTTACGTTTCCATTTTATTATTATGCCTACAGCAATAAAAAGGCAGGTCACACACACACACACACACACACACACACACACACACACACACACACACACACACACACACACACACACACACACACACACACACACACACACACACACACACACACACACACACACACACACACACACACACACACACACACACACACACACACACACACACACACACACACACACACACACACACACACACACACACACACACACACACACACACACACACACACACACACACACACACACACACACACAATTCACGTTATTTCTGGCCTCACTCATGTTTATTTTCTTACATTTGCACGCTTTTTAAATGGAAAATGCCGAAACCCACACCAACATAACGCGTGCAAGCCGAAAAAATGGACATCAATTTGCTTCCTGTCAATTTGTTTGCTGGGCAATGTAACTGCACGTGTTTACAGAGGAACGATTCATAGATAGAATTCATAGTCTTTAGGGAATGAACCCTCTGCAAGATGCTGAGGGTCCATGAGTGACTTAGGAGCGCTCCTTCTTTTTCGCGTGTTTGTTCTGTGAAACGTACACTGTAGATTCGCAGCTTTACTCTAAGCAACGCTCAATAGGAAATGTTGAAAATTTTTGTCCACACTGTACCCTCATTCACACTAAACCTGCTCTGATGTTTTAATTACGGACATCATAATATTAAAACTTTGGAAACTTGAGCACTACTTAATGGAGATCAATCATTAACTTATACAAGCCATTAATTTTATGCATATATTTTATATATATGTGTACAACGTTATCGGCAACAAAGAAGTAGTTTTTGTTAAAATTCCTTCCCGGGATATTTGGCTGTAGTCCAATGTTTTCTACAAAACCAGATGTTTCGGCAATGCCATCGACTTCCATCATCAGTGAAAATCGAGTGAAATAACGTGAGGTGGTATACGTTAGTGACCACAGTACTGTGGTTAAGGCTGAAGCAGTAAGTAGAAAGAAGTAGTTTCTATGGTAATATTTCATTTCGAAAATGATTTTAAATATAAATCTTAGAATATGGAAGTCATGTATGGTTCTCCATAACGATATTAACAATTACCATTGTTTCAAAAAGTTTAAATAAATTTTCAAGTACTTTACTCTTGTTAAAACGTAAAAGGTTGCAGGTAAACTACCCCTTCCCCTTAACCGATCTTCACCAAAATCGAAAGCCCTTGAGACCTCTACAATTCAGAGACGTATGCGAAAAATTATTTGATTCTGTTTGAATTTGCGGCAGTTATCGTTTGCCATAGAAAAAAAATCTACACACAGACACACAGACACACAGACACATAGACAGACAGACACACACACAGACACTTTTCGGAAAACGACTTTTTTTCATGTTTTGAGTGTAGTACAATCAGAATCTGCAATAATCTCGAACACGATTTTTTTTGCCATCACCATACTTCCATTCCTTAAGGAATATGGAAGTAAAATATCGGTATGGAGAGCCATACATGACTTCCATATTCTAAGATTTATATTTAAAATCATTTTCGAAATGAAATATTACCATAGAAACTACTTCTTTCTACTTACTGCTTCAGCCTTAACCACAGTACTGTGGTCACTAACATATACCACCTCACGTTATCGCACTCGATTTTCACTGATGATGGAAGTCGATGGCATTGCCGAAACGTCTGGTTTTGTAGAAAACATTGGACTACGGCCAAATATCCCGGGAAGGAATTTTAACAAAAACTACTTCTTTGTTGCCGATAACGTTGTACACATATATATAAAAAATATGCCTAAAATTAATGGCTTGTATAAGTTAATGATTGATCTCCATTAAGTAGTGCTCAAGTTTCCAAAGTTTTAATATTATGATGTCCGTAATTAAAACATCAGAGCAGGTTTAGTGTGTATGAGGGTACACCGTAGAAAAAAATTTTCAACATTTCCTATTGAGCGTTGCTTAGAATAAAGCTGCGAATCTACAGTGTACGTTTCACAGAACAAACACACGGAAAAGAAGGAGCGCTCCGAAGTCACTTATGGACCCTCAGCATCTTGCAGAGGGTTCATTCCCTAAAGACGAAAAGTCTGTCTATGAATCATTCCTCTGCAAACACGTGCAGTTACACTGTCCAGCGATCCACAGGAAGCAAATCGCTATTCACGCTGGACAGTTTTTCGGCTTGCATGCGTTATGTTGGTATGGGTTCGGCCCTTTCCATTTAAAAACCGTGCAAATGTAAGAAAATAAACATGAATGAGGCCAGAAATAACGCGAATTGTGTGTGTGTGTGTCTTCCCTGCCTTTTTATTGCGGTAGTGATAATAATAAAATGGAAACGTAAACAGTACATAACCGAGATATGCTTGCCTGCCACGCACGATATATTTTCTCTTATACATGACTAGCAGAATACCCGTGCTTCGCTACGGAGTTTCACGTTGTACGTAATAAAAATGTTAGTTTAATTAAGAAAGTTTAATTAAAGTAGGCTTCTTAAAAATAAATGGCTGTTGCCCACAACTTCGTTCGCGTGGTCTTCAATTTAATGCGATAATATATTTAGAACAGAATCTATTCTATTGGGTTGCCATAGTAACCAGATCTAATAGTTTTTTAAGACCGCAAAGGACCCCCCAGAGGATCGTATCGAAAAAACACCTGCCCTATGTTGGTTCTCCCGTTGCGTAAAATATTTGTGCCAAGTTTGGTTGAAATCGGTCCAATGGTTTAGGTGGAGACGTGGAAGACCCCAAAGGACCTCCCAAAGGATCGTATCGAAAAAAACACTTATGTTGGTTCTCCCTTTGCGTAAAATATTTGTGCCAAGTTTGGTTGAAATCGGTCCAGTGGTTTAGGAGGCGACGTGGAAGACCCCAAAGAACACCCAAAAGGACCCCATCGAAAAAACACCTATCCTATGTTGGTTCTCCCGTTGCGTAAAATATTTGTGCCAAGTTTGGTTGAAATCGGTACAGTGGTTTAGGAGGAGATGTGGAAGAAACCTTCGCGGACGTGCGCACAACAACTCACTGAAGATTCATCGCAATCGGATGAATGGTATAGGAACGCATACGGGACAAACAAAGAAACATTCATTTTTATATATAAGATGTAAACTATACCACTTACTTGACATAAACCGTGATAGCTAAGCTAATGTACAACATATATGTATTAATTATACACATAAATGTTCCTCGATAGACACTCTATCTATTGGCGAAAACTTGAATAAAATCCGTTCAGTACTTCCTGAGATTAGCGATTTCAAACACAGAGAGAAAACGGACCGACTTTACTTTATACTATGTACAGATTTACATTAAAATGAAAAAATTATAATTTTTAATGTAACTTCGAACTTAATGACTTCGAATTTTGTTGCCAGGCAATAAAATTATTTTATTTTTAACAATTACCATTGTTTGAAAAAGTTTAAATAAATTTTCAAGTACTTTACTCTTGTTAAAACGTAAAAGGTTGCTGGTAAACTACCCCTTCCCCTTAACCGATCTTCACCAAAATCAAAAGTCCTTGAATACTCTACAAATCACGGCTTTATGCAAAAAATTATTTGATTCTGTTTGAATTTGCGGTTGTTATCGTTTGCCATAGAAAATACCCTTGTTAAAAAAACGTTGCAGGTAAACTACCCCTTTCCCTCAACCGATCTTCACCAAAAACAATAGGTCTTGAGACCTCTACAATTTAAGGCTGTATGCAAATAATCTTTTGAGTCTGTTTGAATTTGCGGTTGTTATCGTTTGCCATAGGAAATACCCTTGTTAAAACATAAAACGTTACAGGTAAACTACCCCTTTCCCTTAACCGATCTTCACCAAAAACAATAGGTCTTGAGAACTCTACAATTCAGGGCTGTATACGAAACATTATTTAATTCTGTTTGAATTTGCGGCTGTTATCGTTTGCCAAAAAAAAATTTCCCTTGATAAAAAAAAAACCGTTGCCGGTAAACTACCCCTTTCCCTTAACCGATCTTCACCAAAAACAATAGGTCGTGAGTACTCTACAAATCAGGGCTGTATGCAAAAAATTATTTGATTCTGTTTGAATTTGCGGCAGTTATCGTTTGCCAAAAAAAAAAAATCTATAGACACACAGATAGACAGACAGACACACACACAGACACTTTTCGGAAAACGACTATTTTTCATGTTTTGAGTGTAGTAGAATCAGAATCTGCAATAATCTCGAACACGATTTTTTTTGCCATCACCATACTTCCATTCCTTAAGGAATATGGAAGTAAAATCATTAGTATATAACCTCACAAATGAATGCAACACGCATTTTCGCTTTACATTAAGAAATAGAACAATAAATTTACAATTGCACACTTCTTCTTCTTCTTCTTCTTCTTCTTCTTCTTCTTCTTCTTCTTCTTCTTCTTCTTCTTCTTCTTCTTCTTCCTTCTTCTTCTTCTTCTTCTTCTTCTTCAAATCGTAATATATCGATACAATCGCATATTCAAATCGTCGAATATGTAGAACGGGACGGATACTGGAAGAGTTCCGAAGCGATTTATATTTGTTATGTCTGGACGGCAACGCTGCGAAACTATACAATAATCTAACGCAGTCGTTCCCAAACTTTTCAGTCTGCGGACCCCATCCCCAAAATTAAAAATTTCACGGACCCCATCTGAGTTATGAAATAAAACAAACAGTAAATATGATGAAAACTCTTGTATTTTAATTAAAATATATTGAAATCAAAATTCTCTTAACTTGCAAAATTATAATATTAATGATATTAAATCCTTAAATTTTTAGTGACCGTCAATCAATGAATGTTTTAGTGGATGGTTAGTGAGGATCTAACCACACATTGTGTGTTTGGCGTCAGCAACAATTGTCCTGAAGATGACAACAAATATTGTCGAAACGTCGACGCAAAATAACTAAAATTTGTATTATTGACCGATCCACACTAACCATCCACTAAAACATTCAATGGTATGAAACATAGTTTAATGTGAACAATGAAGCTGCTTTTGAACAATTGGCTCTGCAATATTAGGTTTAATGTCTGATAATTTCAATATTAAGTCACTCTAGACATCTAGTTTATTTCTTAACTTTGCCAACCTCGGCTCTATCTTTCCAGCCACACGTTTCGAAATCCAGCTATTTAGAAATCAAACCAGCTACACGGAAAAACGTTATGCTAAGATACAGTGCTTATAAGCAAGATACAGTGATTAGTCCTATATGTGGAATAAAACAGTGCGATCAGTTCTACGTTGATGGGGGGCTCTAGTCAGTTCGGCTGACTAACAGGTCTGCTACACGACATGATTTAAAGACATTATTAAAGCCATTAGTTTGAAATTACTTTTACTTCCATATTCCTTAAGGAATGGAAGTATGGTGATGGCAAAAAAAATCGTGTTCGAGATTATTGCAGATTCTGATTCTACTACACTCAAAACATGAAAAATATCGGTATGGAGAACCATACATGACTTCCATATTCTAAGATTTATATTTAAAATCATTTTCTAAATGAAATATTACCATAGAAACTACTTCTTTCTACTTACTGCTTCAGCCTTAACCACAGTACTGTGGTCACTAACGTATACCACCTCACGTTATCGCACTCGATTTTCACTGATGATGGAAGTCGATGGCATTGCCGAAATGTCTGGTTTTGTAGAAAACATTGGACTACGGCCAAATATCCCGGGAAGGAATTTTAACAAAAACTACTTCTTTGTTGCCGATAACGTTGTACACATATATATCAGTGGCGAAGTTACATAGAGGCAATTGAGGCAATGCCTACCCTAAAAAATTCTGTAGAATAAAAATTATAAATACGTATGAACTACATAACGTAAAGATTATACATTGTTACTGCGACTGTCAAATTTATTAAACCGAAACGTACTTTATTGAGCGACCGCTAGATGGTGACAGGTGAGATTCGGCATAGTTCGTTTAAAGCGAATGAGGCAACCTGAACTTGCCTCAGCGTTTTTTGTATACATCGTATGTAAGCAATGTAGTGGTGTGATAGGGAAGTGTAGGGAGGGGGGATTGTCCCGCGCTGTACACATAGAGCGTTGAGGCATGCCTCACTTCTGTGGTCCAAACAGTTAAGTTAAAGCGCCTGTGTTGTATCTAAGTGTTTATTTTATGCGGTTATTAAAAGTGTCACTGTTATTCCGCTGAACTAACAGATGATCAAGATTGTTATTTGAATTATTTGTAACATTAAACATATATATAGAAACTAATCAAGTTTAAAAATTTGAAGTTCAATCAGTTGTATTATTGTGTATGTAATACAAGGATTGTTCAATAGACACACGTATAGAGCTGTAAAGCATTTTTTATTCAACGATTTTAAAAGAAGTCTCCAATAACATTAAGACATGAGTTCCACTGTTGCGCTAACCTGTAGATTCCCTGCTAGTAAAATTCTTATGGCTGTTTGTGGAACCATTCGGTTACAGCAAACTCTACCTCAGCGTCAGATTTGACCCACCGTCCTTTTAGTGATTCCTTAAAAAAAATTTAAGATAAGATTTTTGCCTACCCATTCATTAACTACTAGCTTCGCCAGTAAGCAAATTGATGTCCATTTTTTCGGCTTGCACGCGTTATGTTGGTGTGGGTTTCGGCACTTTCCATTTAAAAAGCGTGCAAACGTAAGAAAATAAACATGAGTGAGGCCAGAAATAACGTGAATTGTGTGTGTGTGTGTGTGTGTGTGTTTGTGTGTGTTTGTGTCTTACCTGCCTTTTTATTGCCGTATTAAATGAAAAATATTATATTACATTAAAATGAAAAAATTATAATTTTATTGCCTGGCAACAAAATTATTTTATTTTTAACAATTACCATTGTTTCAAAAAGTTCAAATAAATTTTCAAGTACTTTACTCTTGTTAAAACGTAAAAGGTTGCAGGTAAACTACCCCTTCCCCTTAACCGATCTTCACCAAAATCGAAAGTCCTTGAGACCTCTACAATTTAGGGATGTATGCAAAAAATTATTTGATTCTGTTTGAATTTGCGGCTGCTATCGTTTGCCATAGAAAATACGCTTGATAAAAAAACGTTGCAGGTAAACTACCCCTTCCCCTTAACCGATCTTCACCAAAAATAACAGGTCTTGAGTACTCTACAAATCAGGGCTGTATGCAGAAAATTATTTGATTCTGTTTGAATTTGCGGCTGTTATCGTTTGCCATAGGAAATACCCTTGTTAAAACATAAAACGTTACTGGTAAACTACCCCTTTCCATTAACCGATCTTCACCAAAAACAATAGGTCTTGAAAACTATACAATTCAGGGCTGTATAAGAAACATTATTTAATTCTGTTTGAATTTGTGGCTGTTATCGTTTGCCAAAAAAAAAAATTTCCCTTGTTAAAAAAAAACCGTTGCCGGTAAACTACCCCTTTCCCTCAACCGATCTTCACCAAAAACAATAGGTCGTGAGTACTCTACAAATCAGGGCTGTATGCAAAAAATTATTTGATTCTGTCTGAATTTGCGGCAGTTATCGTTTGCCATAGAAAAAAAATCTACAGACAGACACACAGACAGACACACAGACAGACACACAGACACACAGACAGACACACACACAGACACTTTTCGGAAAACGACTTTTTTTCATATTTTGAGTGTAGTAGAATCAGAATCTGCAGTAATCTCGAACACGATTTTTTTTGCCATCACCATACTTCCATTCCTTAAGGAATATGGAAGTAAAAAGTCGTTTTCCGAAAAGTGTCTGTGTGTGTGTCTGTCTGTCTGTCTGTCTGTAGATTTTTTTTCTATGGCAAACGATAACTGCCGCAAATTCAAACAGAATCAAATAACTTTTTGCATACAGCCCTGATTTGTAGAGTACTCACGACCTATTGTTTTTGGTGAAGATTGGGTGAGGGAAAGGGGTAGTTTACCTGCAACGATTTTTTTTATCATGGGAAATTTTTTTTTTTTTGGTAAACGATAACAGCCGCAAATTCAAACAGAATTAAATAATGTTTCTTATACAGCCCTGAATTGTAGAGTTTTCAAGACCTATTGTTTTTGGTGAAGATCGGTTAAGGGAAAGGGGTAGTTTACCAGTAACGTTTTATGTTTTAACAAGGGTATTTCCTATGGCAAACGATAACAGCCGCAAACTCAAACAGAATCAAACGATTATTTGCATACAGCCCTAAATTGTAGAGTTCTCAAGACTTTTTGTTTTTGGTGAAGATCGGTTGAGGGAAAGGGGTCACCTGCAACGTTTTTTTAACAAGGGTATTTTCTATGGCAAACGATAACAGCCGCAAATTCAAACAGAATCAAATAATTTTCTGCATACAGCCCTGATTTGTAGAGTACTCAAGACCTATAGTTTTTGGTGAAGATCGGTTGAGGGGAAGGGGTAGTTTACCTGCAACGTTTTTTATCTAGCGTATTTTTTATGGCAAACGATAGCAGCCGCAAATTCAAACAGAATCAAATAGTTTTTTGCATACGTCAGTGAATTGTAGAGGACTCAAGGCCTTTAGATTTTCATGAAGATCGGTTAAGGGGAAGGGGTAGTTTACCTGCAACCTTTTACGTTTTAACAAGAGTAAAGTACTTGAAAATTTATTTAAACTTTTTGAAACAATGGTAATTGTTGAAAATAAAACAATTTTGTTGCCAGGCAATAAAATTAAAATTTTTTTCATTTTAATGTAATATAATATTTTTCATTTAATACGGAAATAAAAAGGCAGGTAACACACACACACACACACACACACACACACACACACACACACACACACACACACACACACACACACACACACACACACACACACACACACACACACACACACACACACACACACACACACACACACACACACACACACACACACACACACACACACACACAATTCACGTTATTTCTGGCCTCACTCATGTTTATTTTCTTACGTTTGCACGCTTTTTAAATGGAAAGTGCCGAAACCCACACCAACATAACGCGTGCAAGCCGAAAAAATGGACATCAATTTGCTTACTGGCGAAGCTAGTAGTTAATGAATGGGTAGGCAAAAATCTTATCTTAAATTTTTTTTAAGGAATCACTAAAAGGACGGTGGGTCAAATCTGACGCTGAGGTAGAGTTTGCTGTAACCGAATGGTTCCACAAACAGCCGTAAGAATTTTACTAGCAGGGAATCTACAGGTTAGCGCAACAGTGGAACTCATGTCTTAATGTTATTGGAGACTTCTTTTAAAATCGTTGAATAAAAAATGCTTTACAGCTCTATACGTGTGTCTATTGAACAATCCTTGTATTAGTCATACACAATAATACAACTGATTGAACTTCAAATTTTTAAACTTGATTAGTTTCTATATATATGTTTAATGTTACAAATAATTCAAATAACAATCTTGATCATCTGTTAGTTCAGCGGAATAACAGTGACACTTTTAATAACCGCATAAAATAAACACTTAGAAACAACACAGGCGCTTTAACTTAACTGTTTGGACCACAGAAGTGAGGCATGCCTCAACGCTCTATGTGTACAGCGCGGGACAATCCCCCCTCCCTACACTTCCCTATCACACCACTACATTGCTTACATACGATGTATACAAAAAACGCTGAGGCAAGTTCAGGTTGCCTCATTCGCTTTAAACGAACTATGCCGAATCTCACCTGTCACCATCTAGC
The DNA here is from genome assembly GCA_034769895.1 of Magicicada septendecula. Lineage (NCBI taxonomy): Eukaryota > Metazoa > Arthropoda > Insecta > Hemiptera > Cicadidae > Magicicada > Magicicada septendecula. The sequence continues at coordinate 86,550,699 of CM068372.1, read as the reverse complement.
GGTCGCTCAATAAAGTACGTTTCGGTTTAATAAATTTGACAGTCGCAGTAACAATGTATAATCTTTACGTTATGTAGTTCATACGTATTTATAATTTTTATTCTACAGAATTTTTTAGGGTAGGCATTGCCTCAATTGCCTCTATGTAACTTCGCCACTGATATATATGTGTACAACGTTATCGGCAACAAAGAAGTAGTTTTTGTTAAAATTCCTTCCCTGGATATTTGGCCGTAGTCCAATGTTTTCTACAAAACCAGACATTTCGGCAATGCCATCGACTTCCATCATCAGTGAAAATCGAGTGCGATAACGTGAGGTGGTATACGTTAGTGACCACAGTACTGTGGTTAAGGCTGAAGCAGTAAGTAGAAAGAAGTAGTTTCTATGGTAATATTTCATTTCGAAAATGATTTTAAATATAAATCTTAGAATATGGAAGTCATGTATGGTTCTCCATACCGATATTTTACAATTAGTTTGAACAAAAACAAAGTACTGGAATCTTCTACTAATTGTTTAAGATTCTAAAATTTAGTTTTTGGAGCATAAAAAATCTGAGAAAATTACGGTATATTCTATTTTTTCTTAAAAGAGTCGATGGACCCCACTTTGGGAACCACTGACTTAACGTATATATTTTTTGTTTACGATGCCCGGGAATCATGAAAATTTATATTTTTGGTTGCCTGGGAGTGAATTTGGTTTTGTAAATTTTAATGTTTATTATTGTACTGACAAATATACAGTTTGCCGAGACGGAACACTAATATTTTACACAAAAATATTCTAAAACTTTTCGGTGTCGGAAAAATGAATACGACATCCGGACACGTCGTGGACAACAAAATCCAGAAATTAATTATTGTAATCGAAAATATTATTTTATTACAGAGCCTGCGTGTAGTTTATTTAAAGCGTATTGCGATCAGTTATGAGGTAATAAATACGTTTATGATAATTTAAATATCACATAATCACACTTATAGACAGAAAGATATATACATGAAATTCATAAAAGCGTTGGAAAACTGAAATTAGGTGCTAACTCCTGCAGCCATCTTGTAGTTTGGCCGTACTTCGTTTCTTTCGTAGTCCATTCTTTCCTGATAGATATTATTGTTTGCTTTTCATCACATATTCTTTTGACATGAACCAGCCATGAACATCCTTGAGATCTGATGAACTTTTCTACATCTTCAGCGTTTATAAACTGTTGTGACGATTTAAATAAAAGAAATAATCAAGAAAATAAAATTTTTTAAAAATTAAGGTTGCGAGCTCTTAAGCCATTTAAATCTCACTGTATTAATATAAAATACCTGTATGTACTGAGTATGAGAGGAAGCAGTAATTAGTTAGTTAGAAGATACTCTAATAAAAAGATAAATTGTAAAGAGTTATTAATATCGTATTTAACCCTTTGCTTGTGAGCAGGCGCTGTCCTGTTGATTCCAGACTCGACATGTTTTCCGAGTCTTGTGTAAGTTAGAATATGATAAAAAAACTAATGTTAATAATTAAAAATCTGAAGACATAAATAGTCGCTAAAACAACTGATTTAAATTATGTATATTTGTTTAGGGATAGTTTGTATAAATAAAAATGTTAACTTAAATATAGTTAGGAACTATATTCTCGCGCGGAAATTGCCCCACTAACTTTTGCCCAGTACCAGGCGAAGGGAGCAGAATTTCTCTCTCTTGCAATGGTGACTTCGTACAGTATAGACGTAGGAGCTGTGCTCTTAAAATATGTTAACTATATTTTGTTTCACCTTAAGATGGTGTACCAGGTGTAGCTGTTTAAAGCATCTGGATGTGTTAACTAATATAGTCATGTAAATAGACAAGAAATTTAAAGTAAAAAAATCGAAACGTAAAAAAGGAGTGTAACACAAGATGACTTCGTGCTTCAACAAATAACAACAATTCCAAAGTCATACCTGGAGATGTGAACTATCAGAACCCACAAACTCTACTGCACGTGACAGAATATGCAGATCAGGACATCCGAGGATCTACAAGATCATCGTAGATATCTACACAACATATTGTTCAACCTGCGAACTTTGGAGCCCTTTACTGAGGAAGACCAGACCGAGATGACGACGTAGCTGTTCCTGTTTCCCAAGACGGATACCCCAGGACGAGTCTTCAGCATACCAATTAAAAGGTGACTCGATAGCCTGTCTATCGAGGGTTACTAATATATTTGTTACACAACACATCTTGAAAGAGACTTTTCAGAAACTATTAACTTTGTAAAGACTTATAAATTAAATCTAAGAATTTCATGTAACTATTCTAACTTCATACGTTGTAACAATTTATATGCTAATGTAGAGTAATATAATTCAAGGAATAATACCATTCTTCCAATGGTTGAATAAAAGAAAGTCTTACAAGCTAATATCATGAAATGAGTATAATTGAAAGTCTTAACTACAGAAATACAGAAAGTTGGCCCGGATCCGAGGTATAGCTATATAGAATCAAGTTTGATCCCAAAGTTTAAAGAAACCTTTCAAATAATTTAATAATTGAATTAGTAATGTCATGGGATCTGTCAGTAAATGTTTTTAAATGTTAAATAAAGAGAAGTCTTCTTGTTACACACATATGAGGAGTGCTTAAATCAATTGTATACCTTGCCATTGTTTCCTTACACAGTTAGTAAGTAATTTGTTATATTAATTATTTGTGATCAATTCTGTTACAACGTAGGCAGCCCATCTAATTAAAGGAGTTTAATTACGAGGGGTTCCCTGGATTTGTAACGCGGCGAAAAGACGTTACAAAAGTGCGCCACTCTGCTAAATTTTATAAAAGTTGTTTTAAGCATCGCGACGCAAACAAAATTGCGTCACTCAAAAAAAAGGGAAACAAAGGAAAGAGTTTTAATTGTGTATAGAGTGTCACAAACAAAATTGCATTCACTATGCGTGGATAAATTGTATGATCAATAACTAAATATATAATATTGATATATGCACTCAGAAAGTTACTTTACTAAATGTAATGTTCAAAATATGTTTAATAGTGTATTAAGTTACGTAGATGGTAGTATGTATAAGTAAAATATCCTTAGCGTCATACAATGCATGTAGCTTTTGCATTCTATAGGCCAGTAGGAACCTGCATAATTCGATATAATTACTTGCATACATGAATTGTGACCAAACATAACAATTTTGGTCAACCGAACAATCTGTAACAGGTTTGTTTACGACAATCTATGACCTGTTGTTTCCTGAATCATTCTGCACAGTGTATGTCCAACTATCTAGCTTACATACACTAGTATGTGTTATAAAAAAAAAATTTGATTAAAAATAACTTTGTTAATAATAATAAAGTAATTAAGTAGAAGTTCGTGATTTAAAACTTGTGAACAAAATAAGTAATTATTTAATTGAGAAAAGTTTATGAATGAACGGAGCCAAAGTGTTGTCTAAGCGGTATAATAATAATAGAATCTAGCGTCTGCGCTCCCCTTCTCTTGTTTAAACCGGTATACAGTAGTTGTGTTATTCAGTCGCATTGTGGAGAACAATAAGAGTAAAATCCCCTTTCTCACTGACACGCTCAACCCTCCTTTGTTAACTAAATATGTAGGCCACCCTCTGACCTACATTCCAGTAAACAGCTGATCGGCTATTTAACCTTGAAAAATATGTGTGTGTGATTTCTGGCTCTCCCTTAGAAGAGAAATTGTTCTTTTCTAATTTGTGTAAATTGATTACTTATGAATTTATTATATGTATATGTAATATATGTGTAATATACTAGTATTAATTTTAAGTACGTGCTAATGTGTTAGAACAAAATGGCCCAATTTAACCCGGATTTGTTATTAAAAGACGAGCTGTCTTACGAAGCCCTTTTGCGTGGACTACCCCATGCTGATGTAACAGTCGCGGAATTACGAAGTTCAATTCGCGAATGTGGATTTGATGCGCCCGTGCAATTAAACAATCTAAGCCAACTCGATTATGAAAGCGAGAAAGAAATTTGTAATGCCAAGTATAGTGAACTATACTTATTGTCTCAAACACTCCAAGACGAGAAATCTCCGGCAAAAATTTTGCGGACTACCCAGAGAATAGAGCATTTAACCAGGCGAATAAAAAATTTGTCGATCTGGCCGAATCTCACAGAAATACCCGTTGATGTACAAAAGCTAGCAGACGAAGATCTACGCCGCTTACCTTCAATTATCAACGATTTAAGACGAAAATCCGACTCATTCAGGATGGACGAAATAGAGAAATCATTAATGAAATTACACATCTCCCCAGTACAATCCCCCACCACTGGTTTACCTCCGCCTAACTCGGATCGGAACTCACCTATCGTATCGCAAGTGCAAGCGAACCCAGAACAAAAAACTGATACAGATGTAAATGTCCCTCCTCCCGAGCATTTTCAGTTTCGTCCCGGAAATAATGAATTGACCAACACCCCCAATGAATCTAATCGCCCTCATCGAGGAATTACCCCTATGAACTATAACGCAGATCTATACGGAAAAATGACTCACCCTGTGGAGAAGATTTTAACCGAAATCCCCTATACAGATGGTTTAAATGTTTCCAAGTTACTAACATTTATTAGTTATCTTCTTCAGATAAAGGATCTACAGCAGCTGAATGACTGGCAAATTTTACAAGTTCTGTTACCAAAGTGTAAACCCCCGTTAAAAAATCGTGTGCTAGAAGCCCTAACCTCTACTTTCCCAGTAGAAGAGCTACATAGCTCTTTAATAAAATACTTTATTCCCACCGGCATCTATGAGGAAATAAAAAGAAAGACAGTACTCCGAGTACAAGGACATCAGGAGAGATTAGCTCACTACATCTCCGATATTAGGGAGTCCTCTCGACTACTACGTGTAAGCTGGAATGAAACACAACTGGTGGACACCATTTTAGTAGGCGTGTCACCTGAAGAAAGATCTCGACTATCATTGATGAATAGACCCAATACAATTGCTGATCTAGAACAGTGCAGTATCCATTCTTCAAATGTATGGTACTCAGATCAAAATAGAGAAGCAATGAAAACCTCTGGAACTAGTAGACATCAATTGCGAGCACTACTGCCTGATGTAACAACCTCGTATGAAAGACAAGTTTCTAGTAGACCTCACCATGTGCGCAAAGCGGGTAAGTTAACTGTAAACCCAGATAAAGCGGAAACCAAGTACCCACCTCGCAGAAAACCCACCTGTTATAATTGTGGCAAATATGGGCACATAAGAAGAGAGTGCAAAAGTAAGCCATTGGAACGGAATAACCCCAATTCAAAAAACATGTAAGGCAGGGAGACCCGAAAACCTGTCTTCCGCAGCTACTCAAAATTGGGTAAACTAAAAGAAACCAGTAATAATAATAAGAATGAATTATTCTGTAACCAAGTGAAAAACAAAAAAGGTGCGAAAGAAATCGACCCCTATGTGCGAGAATTTCGTGAAAAGTGTAATGCGATTAATAGATGTAAATGGAAAAAAAATCTACTACCATTAATACAAGTCGACTTAGGCGTTACATTCCCCATCGCGTTAATTGATTCGGGATCTAGTAGAAGCTTAATCAGCCAAGAATTAGCGGACATGTTAGCTAAACATCATCTAGTAAAACGGAACCAACCTGTGAATATAAAGTGTGCTACCGCTGATAAACGTAAAATAAATATAAACCTGAGCATTACCGTTAAGGTTAAAATAAAAAACCTAAGTTGGATGTTTACAATGTTAGTATGTAAAGAATTAGGACCTGATTTAATATTAGGTGCAGATTTTATTAGTAAGACAGGAATGATTCTTGACATCTACGAGCGAGAATTTTATTTCAGATTTGACCGTGCAAGAAAATATAAATTTGATAGTAATGAAGATAAACGTTGTTCATCTACTGCACATGTAATACACCAAGATTCAGATTTATCTCACCTAGAACGAAGAGATAGAGTCAAAATAGTAAAACTAATAAAAGAATTTTCCTCGGTTCTTACACCAAAACTAGGACTTACGGACCTAATAGAGTATAAAATTAATCTGAGTGATCAGAAAGTAATACGAATACCTCCGTACAAGTTGTCGCCTCCCAAGATGGAAGTCATGCGAAACCATATCAATAAGTTATTGGACCAAGGAGTCATAGAACCCTCTACGTCCCCATATTCTTCACCCTCCTTTTTAGTACCGAAAGGACCAGATAAACACCGACTAGTTGTAGACTACAGGCAATTAAATAAAAGAATAGACGATAGTTCTAGGTGCGTTTCTTAAATCCTCAAAGTAGTTTAATAAATGATAAATAATAAAGTGAATAATAATAATTGATTTAAATACTAGAGCTAAATAAATCCTAAGTTATACTAAAATTGTGTGAAGTGTAGAAGTAAGTAAAAAAAAAAAAAAAATAATAATAATAATAAAAGTTCAGTTGCATATGGTAAACACTCCCAGTGGTGGCCAGTTAGAGAAAATAAAAGCGTGTTCAGTATTGTAGGAATTGTACTAAGCAGCCCCGAACCCACCCTCTCTATTGTGAGAAACCGGTGCTAGCCTGAACAATTGAAAACCACCCCTAGTGTGTATGACAATGCGTTGTGTAAAGTGTCTCCCCTCCCGCATAGTTTGTTTAAGTATTGTAAAAAGAGATAAAAGAGAATCATATTCGTGAGATTCCGCTTCTCTCAAACCAGTGATCTAAAGTGGAGTATGGGATCCTCTTTAGATCACATTAGAAATAAGTTTATGATATATAATCAAGTAGTGATTATACATGTAACGTAACAGGTCACAACGGCGCCGACTGAAAGGGTAATGATAGGGCAGAAATGTGCCAAAGATCATTAATAAATGCTGAAAGCTAACTTCCGTAGTTAGAGTAAGCTGGTGTCAGTCGGGCCGGGATGTTGTGAGTTACGGATAAGTAGGGATCATTCCAATCTAAGGTTTGGAAATTAGTATTAAGATAAAAATGTAAGTTAGTACTTAAGAAGTGAGAAAAAGGGAATTTCACGAAGGCGATCATTTAAATGAACAATGTCATTTAAAGAGAATTAGAAAAAAACAAACTGTGCACTAATAATAAATAACTTCACACACTGACACTAATCGTATCCCAGTGCCCAATTGTGAGTTAGACTCAAAAAAGCTTAACCGTAGCGTGCAATTTAAGCGGTGGAGTATGTGACGATTTAAATAAAAGAAATAATCAAGAAAATAAAATTTTTTAAAAATTAAGGTTGCGAGCTCTTAAGCCATTTAAATCTCACTGTATTAATATAAAATACCTGTATGTACTGAGTATGAGAGGAAGCAGTAATTAGTTAGTTAGAAGATACTCTAATAAAAAGATAAATTGTAAAGATTTATTAATATCGTATTTAACCCTTTGCTTGTGAGCAGGCGCTGTCCTGTTGATTCCAGACTCGACATGTTTTCCGAGTCTTGTGTAAGTTAGAATATGATAAAAAAACTAATGTTAATAATTAAAAATCTGAAGACATAAATAGTCGCTAAAACAACTGATTTAAATTATGTATATTTGTTTAGGGATAGTTTGTATAAATAAAAATGTTAACTTAAATATAGTTAGGAACTATATTCTCGCGCGGAAATTGCCCCACTAACTTTTGCCCAGTACCAGGCGAAGGGAGCAGAATTTCTCTCTCTTGCAATGGTGACTTCGTACAGTATAGACGTAGGAGCTGTGCTCTTAAAATATGTTAACTATATTTTGTTTCACCTTAAGATGGTGCACCAGATGTAGCTGTTTAAAGCATCTGGATGTGTTAACTAATATAGTCATGTAAATAGACAAGAAATTTAAAGTAAAAAATCGAAACGTAAAAAAGGAGTGTAACACAAGATGACTTCGTGCTTCAACAAATAACAACAATTCCAAAGTCATACCTGGAGATGTGAACTATCAGAACCCACAAACTCTACTGCACGTGACAGAATATGCAGATCAGGACATCCGAGGATCTACAAGATCATCGTAGATATCTACACAACATATTGTTCAACCTGCGAACTTTGGAGCCCTTTACTGAGGAAGACCAGACCGAGATGACGACGTAGCTGTTCCTGTTTCCCAAGACGGATACCCCAGGACGAGTCTTCAGCATACCAATTAAAAGGTGACTCGATAGCCTGTCTATCGAGGGTTACTAATATATTTGTTACACAACACATCTTGAAAGAGACTTTTCAGAAACTATTAACTTTGTAAAGACTTATAAATTAAATCTAAGAATTTCATGTAACTATTCTAACTTCATACGTTGTAACAATTTATATGCTAATGTAGAGTAATATAATTCAAGGAATAATACCATTCTTCCAATGGTTGAATAAAAGAAAGTCTTACAAGCTAATATCATGAAATGAGTATAATTGAAAGTCTTAACTACAGAAATACAGAAAGTTGGCCCGGATCCGAGGTATAGCTATATAGAATCAAGTTTGATCCCAAAGTTTAAAGAAACCTTTCAAATAATTTAATAATTGAATTAGTAATGTCATGGGATCTGTCAGTAAATGTTTTTAAATGTTAAATAAAGAGAAGTCTTCTTGTTACACACATATGAGGAGTGCTTAAATCAATTGTATACCTTGCCATTGTTTCCTTACACAGTTAGTAAGTAATTTGTTATATTAATTATTTGTGATCAATTCTGTTACAACGTAGGCAGCCCATCTAATTAACGGAGTTTAATTACGAGGGGTTCCCTGGATTTGTAACGCGGCGAAAAGACGTTGCACTGTGCTAATTCCACATCACTTCTAACTCTTCATCACTTCTAAGTCCCATTATTCTTCGTGTTATACGTCTTTTCAAAGCCCCTCAGCATGTTGTCTTCGGCTACTTAAGTTACGTAACTTTATAAAAAATTATTTCATCTTCAGCAACAATTAGACCAAAAATGGTTTGTTCCGGTCTCTAGCACACAGACTAGAGCTGGTCACTCCAGCGCTTCTTCGGACCCCCCCACACCTCACCGTCCTTTCGGCTTATAATTAACTATTTCTTTGGGGATGCGGCAGTCATCCATTTGGCTAAGATGTTCCAACCATTTTAGCCGATGTTGGGCAATCCTATCGAGTACACTCTCTATACTTAGTTACTGCCGTACATCGTCTTCAGGAGTATCCCCTGCCACGTGCCTGAGAATCTCATTCCAGCCACTTGAATACGACTGGCCTTGGATTTCGTTAAGTCCAATTCTGCGACCCATAGAGAAGTGTAAGGAGGGCCATCACCTTGTAGAACTTCAGGCGTGTTTCTTTCCTCGGCGATTTTAGAGTTCTCCTGATGGTTCCACACGTATGGTTGAACTTGTGCAGCTTCTTCACTATGCCATTGTTTGTAGTGTAAGACATTTTATAGCCCAGATATTCAAAATTATCTGGGATATGAAGTGTCATACATTACGAAGATGTAATGTGGCGACGTTCAACCATATGTGTGGAACATTCAGGAGACCATTATTAATATTTATGTGTCTAACAGAAACTCTCCCTGACGTAGGTTGGAAGACACTGGAGTTAGGTTAATTTTATTTCATCAGCCTTTCATACTTTGTGTTAAGTCGTTAAAAATCTCCCAATGAACATGTCTGTCATTGGACGAATGGACCAAATTGTAAGGAACTGGAAAGAAGTTTATGGAGGAAGACGAGATTATTTTAAATTATTTGGATAATAACACCGTACTAAACTTAATCTTACAAGCTGGCGACCTGACTGTGATCGGAAAGCAGAAAATGAATTGTAAAAAGGCCTACAACAAATAAACGTTAAATATAATTTAAAAATATCAATCCCTAAAGGAAACATTATGGGTTTCTCTGGAGGAGAACCAATAAGGGCAAATATTGTCTTAGGCAGCAAAACATTAGAGCATTATGGGTTTCTCGGGAGGAGAACCAATAAGGGCCAAGATTGTCTTAGACAACAAAACATTAGAGCAGATAAGCCGTTTTAACTGTTTCCTATGATTAAAGTAAAGATCTGAACCGAAAGTTAGGAAGTTAGGAGTAGGAGTTTTTAACAATATATTCGGTACAATCGGCTGATGTCTGAAAAATATAACAAGAAAAAAGACCGTGCTGAAAATATATGAAACGGTAACAGTACCCACGCTTTCGTAAGGCATTGAAATCTTGGTTACTACAAAAGCGCAGAGAGAAGAATACAAGGTCAAGAGATGACGTTTCCACGAAGAGTGAACGGATTTAACTTGAGAGACACGATAAGGAACAAAATAATGAGAAAAGAACTTAAAATATTTGATTTAAACGAAAAAGGAAACAAGGAAACAGAATTAATTGGAACGATCGTTTGGAAAGGATGGAAGAAAATAGACTACTTTTAATAGTAAGAATATATATAAAGCAAAAGGAAGAAGAAACAGAGGTTGACTGAAGAAAAAATGGAAACCATAACGAGAAACAACGTGTAAAACGTGAAAAGGAGATGATGATGATGGTAGTAGTGGTGGGGATAAATTAAAGATCTGATTTAATAATTATAAATATAATACTACTGACTCGAAACACTAAGTTTTTTCTATAATAGGTAAAAATGTAAATTTTTTACCTTATAGCCTGAACCAGTTTTCGCTTATTACAAGCTTCGTCTGAGGCTGCCGAAATAAAAAAAAAATTATAAAAAACTTCGAGTCAGTAGTGTTATGCTTATAATTAGTTAATCAACGGACACGTCATGGACAACAAAATCCTGATTTAATAATAAAAAATATGCTCTTGAAAATATTTCTTCATTATCAAATTTAGTTTTAGTATTCATAAAATTATCTAACCCTTTCTCTCTTTCTTTCAATATTTCTAACTCCTCCCTATAAGAAATATTTTATAATATAATTAAGAAGTAAAGGTACAGGACAGATAGATAACTAGATAACATTAGGAATTAAATTACATATATGGATGTTTTTGAAATAGTGACCGCGCCCAAAAGTGTGAATGAGAAAGGCTTAGAACGTTACGTTTTGAAAATAATGCACACACACACACACACACACACACACACACACACACACACACACACACACACACACACACACACACACACACACACACACACACACACACACACACACACACACACACACACACACACACACACACACACACACACACACACACACACGGAATGTGCTAGAAAAATATGTAACTGTACAGACGGGGGTGACAGGGCTCGGAGTTTGGAAAGTGACATTTGACTTATAGCTTATTTGCGGGGATGTGTGTGGGTAGTGGGGCGGGTGGGGATACGAAGCGTTTGTTTTATTCTGTTGTGGTTATTTCCGATCTGACGATGAGCTGAGAAGCTTGAAAGCGCTAATCGGAATAATTTTTCTATAGTGGTGTGCAACAGTGATAATTCTGTTTGTGATTATAACCACTAACACAAATTTCTTAATTAAATAAACATTTGAGGATCATTGTGCTAAAGAGTGGTAACACGGAAAATCTTCACATAAACAAATTGCTAAACATTCTGACAAATATGACATTTGAGCGTTAAAATTACAGTTTTAACCAATTCCTGATCTAATAAGGTTTCCTCCGTTTCTGCGCCATGAGGTTTGGCCAGTCACATCTGTCTTAGTTTCTCCCTGGAGTATTTCTGTCTGTGACGACGAAAGTACAGCATAGCGGAGTCTCAACAGCTGCGAACCCGCGCATGTCAGTTAATTTACGGTGATTTTACCTTTGATTGTTATAGACTTAAAATTTAAAAAATAACGAAATTCATTTGTTGAAATATTTATCATCATCGTCTCATCCTGAAGGTTTAAACCAGCCTTGTTCCGGCCTCAAATAGGCAAATATTACAGCTGATCACTCAAGCGCTTCCTCGGATGTCCCACATCTCTCCGTCCCCTCGGCTTATAGTTCCATAGTTGTTTGGGGATGCGGCAGTCATCCATTCGGCAAAGATGTTCCCACCAATTCAGCCGATGCTGGGCGATCCTGTCGAGTATACTCATAATATTCAGTTCCTGCCGTATAATTGTGTTTCTTCTATGATCATGGAGAGTATACCCTGCCACGTGCCTGAGAAATCTCATTTCAGCTGCTTGGATGCGACTGGCCTGGCCTTTCGTTAAAGTCGAATTCTCAGACCCATAAAGAAGTGTGGGAAGAGCCATCAGCTTGTAGAATGTTAGGCGTGTTCCTTTACTTGCTGACTTAAGGGTTCGCCTGATGGTCCCGCACATAAGGTTTAACTTATGGAACTTATGCACCACGTCGTTGCTTGCATTATAAGACACACTGTAGGCCAGGTATTCAAAACTGCTAACTTGTTTCAGGACAGTACCATCTATTTTTGCCCGTACGGGATCAGTTCCACAAAAAGCCATCACATTGGTTTTAACTGTGGATATCTGCAATCAATAGTCTTTGTAGATTCCATTTAACAAATGTATACCCATCTGCAATCTGTTTTCAGAGTCCGACAGAATAGCCTGATCGTCTGCAAACAACAAAGTGTCAATTGTACAGTGACCAATCATAAAATGGTCTGGAAGACATATCTGCCAGTTTTGTATGACATCGTCAATATATAAATTAAAAAGGGAAGGTGATTATGGACATCCTTGTCGTACTCCACAATTGATCAGGCCAAATCTAGGAGCTGTTCTCGGTCTCCCTGCTTCTATTAAGATTTTATTCTCCATATACAGACTCAGTATTGCTCTAATTAAATGTTGTGGGATCCCTTTCCTTTCCATTACTGCCCATGGTTTGCTACGATTCACTCTGTCAGAAGCCTTCTCGAAGTCGATTAAAGCTATGTATGTGGGCAGCTGATACTCTCTACGCTTTTCAATGAGCTGGGCTATTGTAAATATACAATCAAAACATGCCATTCCTGAAATATATATTAAAAATTTAATGTACAAGGCTGCAAAAAACTTATTAAAAATCTATAACACCTAACTGTAATATTACAGTCGATGAACTAAACAAAGAAATTAAAACGTCTAGACTTTCTAAACAATATTAATTACCATATTACATTTATAATTACACACAGTTGTCTCTGCAGTAAATACATTCCCGGCTGTTTGCCCACAGTGAGTACACTCGAATCGGAAAGTTTTACTATTATGGTCGCCACGATTAAAACAACAAAGCAGTGTTTAAGTGTTTTGTGCCCTCCCTCAAATAAACACGGAATTTAGAGGCAACGCCCCCCCCTTTTAGTAACAACGCAACTTAAAGGCATGCCGCTGTCTAATAAACACGGACTCCTATAAAAAATAAACAAGGAAATTTGAGGAATCCCAGTGTCCAGTAAACGCGGAAACTTGACAGGAGTGAATATGGTATTTTAAGGTATTCCAATGTCTATAAAAGAGGAAACATGAATAACAAGTATATAAAACTTTGATGTATACTAATGACCATCATAGAAAAATTTCCAATAAAATAAATACAGGATATTGAGCTAATGTTAAAAAGTAATAAAAAGGAACGTTCATTAAAATGCGAACGAAATTTTGAAATATCCAAGAGTCTAATCAACGCATAAGATTATACGGTGAACTTCGGCATCTAGATGTATGTCAGTATCTAATAAACCTGGAAGATTTAAAGTGAACTGCGGGATTTTGAAGTGCGCCAACATGTAGTAAACGCGGAAGAATTCAAAGTGGACAACGAGATTTTAAATATGCCAATAAGTACTGAACGCGAAGATTGTATAATACACTTCGGGATTTTCATGAAAGTTAATGTGTGATACGCGGAAGACAGTATAGTGAATTACGGGATTTTGAGGTATGCCAATAAGTACTGAACGCGAAGATTGTATAATACACTTTGGGATTTTGATGAATGCCAAAGTGAGAAACGAGGAAGATTGTAAAGTGAACTGCGGGATTTTGATGAATGCCATTTGTACTGAACGCGAAGACTGTATAATACATTTCGGGATATTGAGGTATGCCAATAAGTACTGAACGTGAAAATTGTATAATACACTTCGGGATTTTGAGGTATGCCAATATGTACTGAACGCGAAGATAGTATAATACACTTCGGGATTTTGATGAAAGCCAATGTGTGATACGCGGAAGATTGTATAGTGAATTACAGGATTTTGAGTATGCAAATTTGTACTGAACACGACGATTGTATAATACATTTCGGGATTTTGAGGTATGCCAATAAGTACTGAACGCAAAGATTGTATAATACACTTCGGGATTTTGATGAATGCCAACGTGAGAAACGAGGAAGAATGTAAAGTGAACTGCGGGATTTTGATGAATGCCAATTTCAACTGAACGCGAAGATTGTATAATACATTTCGGGATTTTGAGGTAGGCCAATAAGTACTGAACGTGAAGACTGTATAAAAATGGCGGGATTTTGATGAATGCCAATATGTACTGAATGCAAAGATTGTATAAAAACTGCGGGATTTTGATGAATGACAATAAGTACTGAACGCGAAGATTGTATAATACACTTCGGGACTTTGATGTAAGCCAATAAGTACTAAACGCGAAGTTTGTATAATACATTTCGGGATTTTGATGTAAGCCAATGTGTATTGAACGCGAAGATTGTATAATACACTTCGGGATTTTGATGTAAGCCAATAAGTACTAAACGCGAAGTTTGTATAATACACTTCGGGATTTTGATGAGAGCCAATGTGTACTGAACGCTAAGATTATATAATACACTTCGGGATTTTGATGTAAGCCAATAAGTACTAAACGCGAAGTTTGTATATAATATATATTTCGGGATTTTGATGAAAGCCAATGTGTACTGAACGCGAAGATAGTATAATACACTTCGGGATTTTGATGAAAGCCAATGTGTGATACGCATAAGATTGTATAGTGAATTACGGGATTTTGAGTATGCCAATTTATACTGAACGTGAAAATTGTATAATAGACTTCGAGATACTGAGTATGCCAATTTGTACTGAAGGCGAAGATCGTATAAAACACTTCGGGATTTTGATGAATGCCAATGTGTGATACGCGGAAGATTTTATAGTGAATTACGGGATTTTGAGTATGCCAATTTGTACTAAACGTGACGATTGTATAATACACTTCCGGATTTTGATGATAGCCAATAAGTACTGAACGTGAAGATTGTATAAAAATGGCGGGATTTTGATGAATGCTAATTAGCATTGAACGCGAAGATTGTATAAAAACTGCGGGATTTTGATGAATGCCAACGTGAGAAACGCGGAAGATTGTAAAGTGAACAGCGGGATTTTGATGAATGCCAATTTGTACTGAACGCGAAGATTGTATAATACAATTCGGGATTTAGAGGTATGTCAATAAGTACTGAACGTGAAAATTGTATAATACACTTCGGGGTTTTGATGTAAGCCAGTAAGTACTAAACGCGAAGTTTGTATATAATATACTTCGGGATTTTGATGAAAGCCAATGTGTACTGAACGCTAAGATTGTATAATACACTTCGGGAATTTGATATAAGCCAATGTGTACTGAACGCGAAGATTGTATAATACACTTGGGGATTTTGATGAAAGCCAATGTGTACTGAACGTGAAAATTTTATAATATACTTCGGGTTTTTGAGGTATGCCAATACGTTCTGAACGCGAATATTGTATAATACACTTCGGGATTTTGATGAATGCTAACGTGAGAAATGCGGAAGATTTTAAGTGAACAGCGGGATTTTTATGAATGCCAATTTGTACTGAACGCGAAGATTGTATAATACATTTCGGAATTTTGAGGTATGCCCATAAGTACTGAACGTGAAAATTGTATAATACACTTCGGGATTTTGAGGTATGCCAATATGTACTGAACGCGAAGATAGTATAATACACTTCGGGATTCTGACGAAAGCCAATGTGTGATACGCGGAAGATTGTATAGTGAATTATGGGATTTTGAGTATGCCAATTTGTACTGAACGTGAAGATTGTATAATACACTTCGGGAATTTGATGAAAACCATGTGTGATACGCGGTAGATTGTAAAGTGAACTACGGGATCTTGAGTTGCCAATTTGTACTGAACGTGAAGATTGTATAATACACTACGGGATTTTGAGTATGCCAATTTGTACTGAACGCGAGGAGTGTATAAAACGCTTCGGGATTTTGATAAAACCAATGTGTGATACGCGGAAGATTGTATAGTGAACTACGGTATTTTGAGAATGCCAATTTGTACTGAACGTGAAGATTGTATAACAGATTTCGGGATATTGATTATGCCAATTTGTACTGAAAGCGAAGATTGTATAATACACTTCGGGATTTTGATGAATGCCAATGTGTGATACTCGGAAGATTGTATAGTGAATTACGGGATTTTGAGTATGCTAATTTGTACTGAACGTGACGATTGTATAATACACAGGTTTGTATAGTGAATTACAGGATTTTGATGTAAGCCAATGTGTACTGAACGCGAAGATTGTATAATAAACTTCGGATTTTGATGAAAGCCAATTTGAACTGAAATCGAAGATTGTATAAAACACTTCGGGATTTTGAGGTATGCCAATAAGTACTGAACGTGAAAATTGTATAATACACTTCGGGAATTTGATGAAAGCCAATAAGTACTGAACGCGAAAATAGTATAATACACTTCGGGATTTTGATGAATGCCAACGTGAGAAACGCGGAAGATTTTAAGTGAACAGCGGGATTTTTATGAATGCCAATTTGTACTGAACGCGAAAATTGTATAATACATTTCGGGATTTTGAGGTATGCCCATAAGTACAGAACGTGAAAATTGTATAATACACTTCGGGATTTTGAGGTATGCCAATAAGTACTGAACGCGAAAATAGTATAATACACTTCGGGATTTTGATGAAAGCCAATGTGTGATACGTGGAAGATTGTGTAGTGAATTACGGGATTTTGAGTATGCCAATTTGTACTGAACGCGTAGATTTTATAAAACACATAGGGATTTTGAGGTATGCCTATAAGTACTGAAAGTGAAAATTGTATAATACACTTTGGGATTTTGATGAAAGCCAAAAAGTACTGAACGTGAAGACTGTTTAATAATGGCGGGATTTTGATGAATGCCAATATGTACTGAACGCGAAGATAGTATAAAACACTTCGGGATTCTGACGAAAGCCAATGTGTGATACGCGGAAGATTGTATAGTGAATTATGGGATTTTGAGTATGCCAATTTGTACTGAACGTGAAGATTGTAAAATACACTTCGGGAAATTGATGAAAACCAAGTGTGATACGCGGTAGATTGTAAAGTGAACTACGGGATCTTGAGTACGCCAATTTGTACTGAACGTGAAGATTGTATAATACACTACGGGATTTTGAGTATGCCGATTTGTACTGAACGCGAGGAGTGTATAAAACGCTTCGGGATTTTGATGAAAACCAATGTGTGATACGCGGAAGATTGTAAAGTGAACTACTGGATTTTGAGGATGCCAATTTGTACTGAACGTGAAATTTGTATAACAGATTTCGGGATATTGATTATGCCAATTTGTACTGAAAGCGAAGATTGTGTAATACACCTCGGGATTTTGATGAATGCCAATGTGTGATACTCGGAAGATTGTATAGTGAATTACGGGATTTTGAGTATGCTAATTTGTACTGAACGTGACGATTGTATAATACACAGGTTTGTATAGTGAATTACAGGATTTTGATGTAAGCCAATGTGTACTGAACGCGAAGATTGTATAATAAACTTCGGATTTTGATGAAAGCCAATTTGAACTGAAATCGAAGATTGTATAAAACACTTCGGGATTTTGAGGTATGCCAATAAGTACTGAACGTGAAAATTGTATAATACACTTCGGGAATTTGATGAAAGCCAATAAGTACTGAACGCGAAAATAGTATAATACACTTCGGGATTTTGATGAATGCCAACGTGAGAAACGCGGAAGATTTTAAGTGAACAGCGGGATTTTTATGAATGCCAATTTGTACTGAACGCGAAAATTGTATAATACATTTCGGGATTTTGAGGTATGCCCATAAGTACAGAACGTGAAAATTGTATAATACACTTCGGGATTTTGAGGTATGCCAATAAGTACTGAACGCGAAAATAGTATAATACACTTCGGGATTTTGATGAAAGCCAATGCTTGATACGTGGAAGATTGTGTAGTGAATTACGGGATTTTGAGTATGCCAATTTGTACTGAACGCGTAGATTTTATAAAACACATAGGGATTTTGAGGTATGCCTATAAGTACTGAAAGTGAAAATTGTATAATACACTTTGGGATTTTGATGAAAGCCAAAAAGTACTGAACGTGAAGACTGTTTAATAATGGCGGGATTTTGATGAATGCCAATATGTACTGAACGCGAAGATAGTATAAAACACTTCGGGATTCTGACGAAAGCCAATGTGTGATACGCGGAAGATTGTATAGTGAATTATGGGATTTTGAGTATGCCAATTTGTACTGAACGTGAAGATTGTAAAATACACTTCGGGAAATTGATGAAAACCAAGTGTGATACGCGGTAGATTGTAAAGTGAACTACGGGATCTTGAGTACGCCAATTTGTACTGAACGTGAAGATTGTATAATACACTACGGGATTTTGAGTATGCCGATTTGTACTGAACGCGAGGAGTGTATAAAACGCTTCGGGATTTTGATGAAAACCAATGTGTGATACGCGGAAGATTGTAAAGTGAACTACTGGATTTTGAGGATGCCAATTTGTACTGAACGTGAAATTTGTATAACAGATTTCGGGATATTGATTATGCCAATTTGTACTGAAAGCGAAGATTGTGTAATACACCTCGGGATTTTGATGAATGCCAATGTGTGATACTCGGAAGATTGTATAGTGAATTACGGGATTTTGAGTATGCCAATTTGTACTGAACGTGACGATTGTATAATACACAGGTTTGTATAGTGAATTACAGGATTTTCATGTAAGCCAATGTGTACTGAACGCGAAGATTGTATAATAAACTTCGGATTTTGATGAAAGCCAATTTGAACTGAAAGCGAAGATTGTGTAAAACACTTCGGGATTTTGAGGTATGCCAATAAGTACTGAACGTGAAAATTGTATAATACACTTCGGGATTTTGAGGTATGCCAATAAGTACTGAACGCGAAAATAGTATAATACACTTTGGGAATTTGATGAAAGCCAATAAGTACTGAACGTGAAGACTGTTTAATAATGGTGGGATTTTGATGAATGCCAATATGTACTGAACGCGAAGATACTATAAAACACTTCGGGATTTTGATGAAAGCCAATGTGTGATACGTGGAAGATTGTATAGTGAATTATAGGATTTTGAGTATGCCAATTTGTACTGAACGTGAAGATTGTATAAAGCACTTCGGGATTTTGATGAAAGCCAATATGTACTGAACGCGAAGATAGTATAATACACTTCGGGATTCTGATGAAAGCCAATGTGTGATACGCGGAAGATTGTATAGTGAACTACTGGATTTTGAGGATGCCAATTTGTACTGAACGTGAAGATTGTATAAAACACTTCGGGATTCTGATGAATTCCAATTTGTGATACGCGGAAGATTGTATAGTGAATTACGGGATTTTGAGTATGCCAATTTGTACTGAAAGCGAAGATTGTATAAGACACTTCGGGATTTTGATGAAAACCAATGTGTGATACGCGGAAGATTGTAAAGTGAACTACGGGATTTTGAGTATTCCAATTTGTACTGAACGCGAAGATTGTATAAAACACTTCGGGATTTTGATGAAAGCCAATATGTACTGAACCCGAAGATAGTATAATACACTTCGGGATTCTGATGAAAGCCAATGTGTGATACGCGGAAGATTGTATAGTGAATTATGGGATTTTGAGTATGCCAATTGGTACTGAAGGTGAAGATTGTATAATACACTTCGGGATATTGATTATGCCAATTTGTAGTGAACGCGAAGATTGTATCAAACACTTCGGGAGTTTGATGAATGCCAATGTGTGATACTCGGAAGATTTTATAGTGAATTACGGAATTTTGAGTATGCCAATTTGTACTGAACATGAAGATTTTATAAAACACATCGGGATTTTGAGGTATGCCAGTAAGTACTGAACGTGAAAATTGTATAATACACTTTGGTATTTTGATGAAAGCCAATAAGTACTGAACGTAAAGACTGTTTAATAATGGCAGTTTTTTAATGAATGCCAATATGTACTGAACGCGAAGATAGTATAAAACATTTCGGGATTCTGACGAAAGCCAATGTGTGATACGCGGAAGATTGTATAGTGAATTATAGGATTTTGAGTATGCCAATTTGTACTGAACGTGAAGATTGTATAATACACTTCGGGAATTTGATGAAAACCATGTGTGATACGCGGTAGATTCTAAAGTGAACTACGGGATCTTGAGTACGCCAATTTGTACTGAACGTGAAGAATGTATAATACACTACGGGATCTTGAGTATGCCAATTTGTACTGAACGTGAAGATTGTATAATACACTACGGGATTTTGAGTATGCCAATTTGTACTGAACGCGAAGATTGTATAAAACACTTCGGGATTTTGATGAAAGCCAATATGTACTGAACGCGAAGATAGTATAATACACTTCGGGATTCTGATGAAAGCCAATGTGTGATACGCGGAAGATTGTATAGTGAATTATGGGATTTTGAGTATGCCAATTTGTACTGAACGTGAAGATTGTATAATAAACTTCGCGATATTGATTATGCCAATTTGTAGTGAACGCGAAGATTGTATCAAACACTTCGGGATTTTGATGAATGCCAATGTGTGATACTCGGAAGATTGTATAGTGAATTACGGGATTTTGAGTACGCCAATTTGTACTGAACGTGAAGATTGTATAATACACTACGGGATTTTGAGTATGCCAATTTGTACTGAACGCGAGGAGTGTATAAAACGCTTCGGGATTTTGATGAAAACCAATGTGTGATACGCGGAAGATTGTAAAGTGAACTACTGGATTTTGAGGATGCCAATTTGTACTGAACGTGAAGATTGTATAATAGACTTCGGGATATTGATTATGCCAATTTGTAGTGAACGCGAAGATTGTATCAAACACTTCGGGATTTTGATGAATGCCAATGTGTGATACTCGGAAGATTGTTTAGTGAATTACGGGATATTGAGTATGCCAATTTGTACTGAACGTGACGATTGTATAACACACAGGTTTGTATAGTGAATTACAGGATTTTGATGTAAGCCAATGTGTACTGAACGCGAAGATTGTATAATAAACTTCGGGATTGTGATGAAAGCCAATTTGTACTGAAAGCGAAGATTGTATAAAAGACTTCGGGATTTTGAGGTATGCCAATAAGTACTGAAAGTGAAAATTGTATAATACACTTCGGGAATTTGATGAAAGCCAATAAGTACTGAACGCGAAGATAGTATAATACACTTCGGGTTTTTGATGAATTCCAACGTGAGAAACGCGGAAGATTTTAAGTGAACGGCGGGCTTTTTATGAATGCCAGTTTGTGCTGAACGCGAGGATTGTATAATACATTTCGGGATTTTGAGGTATGCCCATAAGTACTGAACGTGAAAATTGTATAATACACTTCGGGATTTTGAGGTATGCCAATATGTACTGAACGCGAAGATAGTATAATACACTTCGGGATTTTGATGAAAGCCAATGTGTGATACGTGGAAGATTGTATAGTGAATTACGGGATTTTGAGTATTCCAATTTGTACTGAACGCGAAGATTTTACAAAACACATTGGGATTTTGAGGTATGCCAGTAAGTACTGAACGTGAAAATTGTATAATACACTTTGGGATTTTGATGAAAGCCAATTTGTACTGAAAGCGAAGATTGTATAAAACACTTCGGGATTTTGAGGTATGCCAATAAGTACTGAACGTGAAAATTGTATAATACACTTCGGGAATTTGATGAAAGCCAATAAGTACTGGACGCGAAGATAGTATAATACACTTCGGGATTTTGATGAATTCCAACGTGAGAAACGCGGAAGATTTTAAGTGGACAGCGGGATTTTTATGAATGCCAATTTGTACTGAACGCGAAAATTGTATAATACATTTCGGGATTTTGAGGTATGCCCATAAGTACTGAACGTGAAAATTGTATAATACACTTCGGGATTTGGATGTAAGCCAATCTAAACGCGAAGTTTGTATATATTATACTTCGGGATTTTGATGAAAGCCAATGTGTGATACGTGGAAGACTGTATAGTGAATTACGGGATTTTGAGTATGCCAATTTGTACTGAACGCGAAGATTTTAAAAACACATCGGGATTTTGAGGTATGCCAGTAAGTACTGAACGTGAAAATTGTATAATACACTTTGGGAATTTGATGAAAGCCAATAAGTACTGAACGTGAAGACTGTTTAATAATGGTGGGATTTTGATGAATGCCAATATGTACTGAACGCGAAGATACTATAAAACACTTCGGGATTCTGACGAAAGCCAATGTGTGATACGCGGAAGATTGTATAATGAATTATAGGATTTTGAGTATGCCAATTTGTACTGAACGTGAAGATTGTATAAAACACTTCGGGATTTTGATGAAAGCCAATATGTACTGAACGCGAAGATAGTATAATACACTTCGGGATTCTGATGAAAGCCAATGTGTGATACGCGGAAGATTGTATAGTGAACTACTGGATTTTGAGGATGCCAATTTGTACTGAACGTGAAGATTGTATAAAACACTTCGGGATTCTGATGAATTCCAATTTGTGATACGCGGAAGATTGTATAGTGAATTACGGGATTTTGAGTATGCCAATTTGTACTGAAAGCGAAGATTGTATAAGACACTTCGGGATTTTGATGAAAACCAATGTGTGATACGCGGAAGATTGTAAAGTGAACTACGGGATTTTGAGTATTCCAATTTGTACTGAACGCGAAGATTGTATAAAACACTTCGGGATTTTGATGAAAGCCAATATGTACTGAACCCGAAGATAGTATAATACACTTCGGGATTCTGATGAAAGCCAATGTGTGATACGCGGAAGATTGTATAGTGAATTATGGGATTTTGAGTATGCCAATTTGTACTGAAGGTGAAGATTGTATAATACACTTCGGGATATTGATTATGCCAATTTGTAGTGAACGCGAAGATTGTATCAAACACTTCGGGAGTTTGATGAATGCCAATGTGTGATACTCGGAAGATTTTATAGTGAATTACGGAATTTTGAGTATGCCAATTTGTACTGAACATGAAGATTTTATAAAACACATCGGGATTTTGAGGTATGCCAGTAAGTACTGAACGTGAAAATTGTATAATACACTTTGGGATTTTGATGAAAGCCAATAAGTACTGAACGTAAAAACTGTTTAATAATGGCAGTTTTTTAATGAATGCCAATATGTACTGAACGCGAAGATAGTATAAAACACTTCGGGATTCTGACGAAAGCCAATGTGTGATACGCGGAAGATTGTATAGTGAATTATAGGATTTTGAGTATGCCAATTTGTACTGAACGTGAAGATTGTATAATACACTTCGGGAATTTAATGAAAACCATGTGTGATACGCGGTAGATTGTAAAGTGAACTACGGGATCTTGAGTACGCCAATTTGTACTGAACGTGAAGAATGTATAATACACTACGGGATCTTGAGTATGCCAATTTGTACTGAACGTGAAGATTGTATAATACACTACGGGATTTTGAGTATGCCAATTTGTACTGAACGCGAAGATTGTATAAAACACTTTGGGATTTTGATGAAAGCCAATATGTACTGAACGCGAAGATAGTATAATACACTTCGGGATTCTGATGAAAGCCAATGTGTGATACGCGGAAGATTGTATAGTGAATTATGGGATTTTGAGTATGCCAATTTGTACTGAACGTGAATATTGTATAATAAACTTCGGGATATTGATTATGCCAATTTGTAGTGAACGCGAAGATTGTATCAAACACTTCGGGATTTTGATGAATGCCAATGTGTGATACTCGGAATATTTTATAGTGAATTACGGAATTTTGAGTATGCCAATTTGTACTGAACGTGAAGATTGTATAATACACTACGGGATTTTGAGTATGCCAATTTGTACTGAACGCGAGGAGTGTATAAAACGCTTCGGGATTTTGATGAAAACCAATGTGTGATACGCGGAAGATTGTAAAGTGAACTACTGGATTTTGAGGATGCCAATTTGTACTGAACGTGAAGATTGTATAATACACTTCGGGATATTGATTATGCCAATTTGTAGTGAACGCGAACACTTCTGGATTTTGATGAATGCCAATGTGTGATACTCGGAAGATTATATAGTGAATTACGGGATTTTGAGTATGCCAATTTGTACTGAACGTGACGATTGTATAATACACAGGTTTTATAGTGAATTACAGGATTTTGATGTAAGCCAATGTCTACTGAACGCGAAGATTGTATAATAAACTTCGGGATTTTGATGAAAGCCAATTTGTACTGAAAGCGAAGATTGTATAAAACACTTCGGGATTTTGATGTATGCCAATAAGTACTGAACGTGAAAATTGTATAATACACTTCGGGAATTTGATTAAAGCCAATAAGTACTGAACGCGAAGATAGTATAATACACTTCGGGATTTTGATGAATGCCAACGTGAGAAACGCTGAAGATTTTAAGTGAACTGCGGGATTTTTATAAATTACAATATGTACTGAACGCGATGATTGTATAAAAACTGTGGGATTTTGATGAATGGGAAAAAGTACTGAACGCGAAAATTGTATAATACACTTCGGGATTTGGATGTAAGCCAATCTAAACGCGAAGTTTGTATATATTATACTTCGGAATTTTGATGAAAGCCAATGTGTACTGAACGCGAAGATTGTATTATACACTTCCGGATTTCAATGACAGCAAATACTTTCTGAACGTGAAAATTTTATAATACACTTCGGGATTTTGAGGTATACTAATAAGTACTGAATGCAAAAATTGTTTAATATACTTCGGGATTTTGATGAATGCCAATGTGTGCTGAATTCGAAGATTGTACAATACACTCCGGGATTTTGATGAAATCCAGTAAGTACTGAAAGCGAAGATTGTACATTACACTTCGCGATTTTGATTAACGCTAATGTGTACTGAACGCGAAGACTGTATAATACACTTCCGGATTTTGATGAATGGCAATGTGTACTGAACGTGAAGATTGTAAATACACTTCGGGATTTTGATTGAAGCGAATAAGTACTGAACGCGAATATTTTATAATACACTTCAGGATTTTGAGGTATGCCAGTAATAAAATAAAATAAAACATTCATTTGCACTTAAAAATTCATTTAAACTCTTTCAAACAATGGTAATTGTTAAAAATAAAATAATTTATTGCCAGGCAATAAAATTATAATTTTTCATTTTAGTGTACGTTCATACTGCCAATGTCAAACACATAATAGTCTGTCGTTTGTTTACGTTCATACTGCCAATGTCAAACACATAATAGTCTGTGGTCAAACAGACGCACAGAGTAGAGATTGTCGTCAAAGAATTTTATAATGTTGCCAACAAATAATTACTGACAGATTGACTGAATGAGCTGTGAATTTTGTGTGATTTCAAATGTTCCTTTTTCAATAGTCTGTGGAGTGTATGTCAAGGCAAAAAAGCGTTTATTTTATATTTTATATATTAGATATCTGTGTTTTATATATTAATGTGCAGTTGAAAGTGAAATACAGCTTGCTTAATATACACCTGTTGCAAAAGGAAAATTTTGTAGCCGCAATTTGAATTGACTTACTCTCGCCTAATTATTATTGGTGGTTTCAAAAAAGTGAGTACATTTTATTATTTTTAAATTAAACCCTGTCTAATCTAAGTTTCAGTAATTTCATTACATGTTTTTTTTTACATTCAGATATTCGCACCTACTTCCATTATGCCTCGACATAGAACATTGACGGGTCGGAGTGAGAGACAAAGAAGAAGGAATATATATTCGCGTGAAAGTCAAAATGATAATAGAACAAATGCAAATTTAAATGGTGTAAATAGTATACAAAATGATGAAATTATTTTGAGGGATACATTTAAATGCGCATTGAATGTCATTCCAAGAAATTTTAATACTTTTGATTGTAGATTAATGCATTTAAAATGCAGGTTTTGCAATGCAAAACATTTCGAATCTGAGGTCACTTTAGGTGAAAGGACTGCATTCACTTCATGTTGTCATAAGGGTAAAGCAATATTACCGGCCTTAAGTCAAAATGAATACTTTAAATCATTGTATGATGGACTTACTTCAAATGAACCTTCAATAAAAATAAAGTCAAAAAATTATTTTGAAAACATTCGTAAATACAATTCATCATTTGCTATGGTTAGCTCAGAAGCTAAAATTTCGGATACAGTTACGCGTGGAGTGTATCATTTTAAAATACATGATGTTTTTTATCACAGATCAGGTCCAATGACGGCTGGATATGGTCGCTCACCATGTTATGCGCAATTATATATTTATGATGTTGACACTGCTGTCAATTATAGATTACGTGAACACTATAATCAAACATGCAATAACAATATAATGCGCGAAATCTCTCTTGAATTTGAACGCATTAATCCTTTCGTTCGGTCATTCATTGCAATGAAAGATCATTGTCAGAGAGTTGAAAATCAAAATAAAGAAATTTGTATGCTCATTAAAGTAAATCGTGATTTAGATCTACGCCGTTATAATGATGCAGTTCAAACTGATGTAGCAGTAATATTTAGTACAGTTGATGGTGAGCCACCCTTTGAACGGAATATGGTTTCGTTTTCAAAAGTTAATGGTACCATTAAAAATATCTCTGTTTTGGATTCATCATTGGACCCTTTAGCGTATCCATTACTTTTTCCAAATGGTGATACTGGGTGGCATATCAATATTTCTCATAATGTACCAACTACATCTAATTCAAGAGCGCCCAGAAATAAATTAACCATGCTTCAGTATGCAGCCTATCGACTTGCAATTAGAGAAGATTTTAGCATGTTGCACCATTCACAAAAATTATTTCTGCAGTGGATAGTTGATATGTATGTGAGAATAGAGGGCAAGGTTACATTTCATTCGACAAAATCAAACAAGTCTTAGGTCTGAAGTTTACAACAATTTAACAGATTATTTAGAACTGAACCCCAATGCCAATAATGTTGGCCGTAGAGTAATTTTACCATCTTCATTCAGTGGATCTCCAAAAAATATGTATCAGAATTATTTAGATGCAATGTTAATTGTACAACATTTCGGAAAGCCTTCTTTGTTTATTACAATGACTTGCAATCCAAGTTGGCCTGAAATAGTTAACAATGTTGGTGTAGGTGAGTCAGCTAATTTTCGACCTGATATTGTTGTGCGTGTATTCAAGTCCAAACTGAAAGCATTAATTGAGGGCCTTACACTAAAAAAAATCTTCGGTAAAGTTGAAGCACTCATTTATACAATTGAGTTTCAAAAGAGAGGATTGCCTCATGCTCACATTTTATTCTCTTTAAATGAGCAAGATAAAATTGTTAACGCTACCGATATTGATAAAGTTGTATCTGCGGAGATTCCTAACATTCAAACACATCCTACATTACATGAATATGTTGTAAAACACATGATGCATGGTCCATGCTACAACGTTAATGGGGTTAATTATTATGCTAACTGTGATTAATTAATTATGTAAATATACTAATTGCATAATGAGATTGTGTAATCACTCAATTAAGTTACTCATATCAACTGATTGAAGCTAAGTGACACGTTAGTTCCTTTATGTTAGCATAATTATTGCATGGAGACTCTAATTGTTGTATACATTAATAAAACTACTATAAATCATTCAAGTGCCATTACTTTCTTGTTCTGAGGTAACTTGACAATAATGAACGCATATATTCTGGATAAAATAAACACTTATTTATTTAACATCATAT
This sequence comes from Magicicada septendecula, assembly GCA_034769895.1. Classification (NCBI taxonomy): domain Eukaryota; kingdom Metazoa; phylum Arthropoda; class Insecta; order Hemiptera; family Cicadidae; genus Magicicada; species Magicicada septendecula. Next base: position 86,522,650 of record CM068372.1, on the reverse strand, counting down.
CATTAAATAAAGAGACTTCAATATATAAAATATGGATGATTCCCTGTAAATACATTCATAAAAAGAACATAAAAGAACACATGTATATATATCAAATTACAATGCGAATCCAATACGTTGTTTGCTGGAAAACATACACATACATATATAATACAATCGATATATAGAAAACACAAATAGTCAAACAATAAATCTTATACTAATGCGTTCATTGCTTGCCTCAGATGAATAGCGTTAATTATTTTTATCATATTTAATTTAAATACTCAAGGGGTGTTTCTTGAAAAAGAGACAGGACAGTAGAGTTCTTATGATAAGAATAGCATAAAGATTACTTGTAAAGCGATTTATCCGATATTTCCATCGGAGTAACTCCTTCTCGTTGCTGGTCCATGTGTGGGAAGCTGCGTAGCTGTGATGTCACTTAACACTCAACACACGCGGAACAGATTCGCTCGCGCTGTGTGTGTATTCTGTTGATTCGGCTGTTATTGTTCGAGTTATGAAATTATGTGTCGTGAGGATAAGTTCATCATTAACTATGGTGTATATGTCTGTCTGTCTATTGTTGAAATTCTTGTGTGTACATTAATGTATAGTGTCTTTGATGCAGTGGTGTAATTGTTCCAAATGATATTGTATCGCTTCGCCGCACTGTACAACGTTACGATTTCGTTGTCCGGTATTACATTAACAATAGTTCTACGCGTCGGTTATTGGTGAAAGTGCGATTGGTTAGTTCAGTTCTGAATTTGAGTATAATAAATAACTCTATAATTATTAAGCACTGGCGTATGTCGCATGATTTAGTCGCTGTAGGTACACTATTACCGGATACACGCCAATATCGAAATGTCTAAGTCACTTAATTATATACCGCGTAGCAGAGTTTCAAAGTCCCACTGCTGTCCGTATGTTAATCGAACTTTGTATGAAGACTCTTAAAAGTGTATGACGACCGACTGTTGAAAGTTATAAAAAGACTGTCGAAAATTATAAGTAGACTGTTTAAAAGTACGTGAAGACTGCTTAAAAATGTATGAAGACTGACCGACTGACTGACCTCCCGCGTGCCTTGCAAACAGTTTTTATCAAGCATCGTTTACCACAGTGCACTCTTCTGGAAGACACGCCTCAGGTCGAACATGATAGGACAGAAGATCTCCTACCCTTATGCCAGACTATCGTTCTTTACTTCTCATTCAACGTTCCCGTTGCCATGATGACGACGGTCCTCTCCACCTGTTCTCTGGGTAGATGCTGGGTTGTGATTGGGTATCCTGTCTCCCCACGAGTTCGCGTCGAAAGCCTCCGTACTCTTTTCCTGGAACAGGAGCAATTTCTTGGTTGTCCATCAGGTCTTTGTCTAAGCGTACTCCGGACCCTGCCGCAGTTCTCACGCGAACAATGTGTCGTATTTCGTTATTGTTTCGCTGTCCTCGACCCTTTTTTCCGATAGCTGTCCTGGCGCAGCGTGTCGTCGTTTCCAAAACGGCACTCCTTCTCCCTGTCGTAAATATCAGTTGTCGCCAGTAAGACGTTCCCCCGCTGTGCACAATTTCGATTCTATTCTTTTAGATATCGATGTCAGTTCTCATACAGGGTACATACCATTGTGTGTCTTACACCCTTTTCTTATTACTGGTACACTTCAAATTAACCCGGCAGTGTGTCCGTCACAGTTTCTCTCTAAATTGGTACTTGACACAGTTTCTTTTATCTTACATTTTGCAGGCTGTAAATCTCGGTTGAGTCGAGTCTGTCACGGCCAACCTTATTCCCCATTGTAAAGCTATGTGAAGCGTATTTGTATTGTCCGAAGCAAACGTTCACTTGACACCTCGTTACACTGTTCCTTATTTATTGCTCGTGGCCCGTGTAGGGGTGTCTTGCTGTACGTAACGTCTTTTCGATCATACTAAAAATTTTTAATTCTTGGTCGTTACAATGCGGTGTACTTAATCCAAATTCTGTATGTATGAGAGATGGAAAATGCACAAAAGATTATCCAAAACGATTTAATGAATTTACATGTGAATCATTAAATGGATATCCATTATACAGAAGGCGTGATAATGGTATTAATGCTGAAGTTCGCGGTAGTTGCCTCGACAATCGTTATGTTGTACCATATAATCCGTATTTACTTGCCAGATTTAATTGCCATATAAATGTTGAAGTATGCACTACAGTTAAAAGTGTTAAATACATTTATAAATACGTGTATAAAGGCTATGACAGTGCTTCTGTTGAATTAGGTTCAGAGAGAAATGAACCAGGTCAAGAAATACAAATTGATGAAGTTAAAATTTTTTAAATGGCCGTTATGTCGGATCAACTGAAGCTGTATGGCGCATCTATGAATTACCAATGCATTTTCAATCACATGTCATCGTTAGACTTGACATTCATTTACCGCGTAGACAGAATGTTTACTTTCGAGAGGGCAAGAACGTCAAGCAATTGAAAATGCAAGACAAACAAAATTATTAGCATTTTTTGAATTGAATCGATCAGATCCATCAGCGCATGAATATAAGCATATTGAAATTCCTTTGCATTATGTGTGGGAAGATTCCCGAAAAAAATGGAAGAAGAGAAGGCGTGGAGGTGATAAAATCATTACACGCATATATGTATTATCACCAAAAGACATCGAACTTTTCCATTTACGATTGCCTTTATTACATGTCTGTGGTCCAAAATCATTTGAGGATGTTAGAACATACAATGGAATTACACACACTTCTTTTGTTGAAGCGTGCCATGCTCGCGGCATTGCTTCAAATGATAATGAATGGCGCGAATGTTTAAATGAAGCAAAAGAATTACATTTACCAAAACAAATGCGAAATTTATTTGGTTACATTTGTGCATTAAATGTGCCAGCCAATGCATTGGCGTTATGGAATGAATTTAAAGTATATCTTAGTGAAGATTTTTTGAGAGATTACAACGAAGAAGTATCCTTTAATACAGCTCTATTAGAAATTGAAGATATTTTGAATGTTCATAATTTGTCATGTCAAGAACTTGGTTTACCAGTTCCCACGTATTCGCAGAGAACAGACGAAGCAAATGCTATTGATCCAATAGAGCAAGAGTTTCTGTTTTCTGAGCATTATGAAACTGCAAATATTGAACAGCGTAATCTAATTGATCGTGTGATTCGTGAAGTTTTGCATCATGATACTGGATCTAATGTTTTTTGTTTAACCGCTCATGCAGGTTGTGGAAAAACATTCACACAAACAGCAATCATTCACAAATTAAATTCGCTTAATCTTAGTTGCATTGCAACAGCGTTCAGTGGCATAGCTTCAACTCTATTACTTGGAGGTAGAACTTTACACAATGTGTTTAAATTGCCTATACCCATTTTGGAAAATTCTGTAGCGAATATTACCGCAAATAGTAGCTATGGACGTTACGTAAATTCATCATCATTGATAATTATTGATGAAATTTCTATGTGCCCACTGCAAGTGTTGAAAATCATAGATAGATTATTGCAGGATTTATGCGATGAAAATGATATACATAAACCATTTGGAGTAAAAACGATACTTCTGTTCGGTGATTTTCGGCAAATCTTACCAGTTGTCCCACATGGATCACGTGTAACTTTAATTGAAAATTGTGTCACGAGTTGGCATAAATTTGTTTATTTTCATAGAGTAACGTTTACTCAAAATATGAGAGCCTTACCAAGTGAAATAGAATTTGTCGAATTCTTGAAAAAAATTGGTAATGATGAAGCCCCACAATTCCCTCAGTTTGGTGAAAATATTATTGAAATACCTCAGCAATTAATAGGAGATGAAAATAATATTATTAATGAGGTGTATGGAAATATTTCCGAAAACATACTCTCAGATAACATATTGAAGTCAGTTATTTTAGCACCTAAAAATGATGATTGTACTTTTATTAATACTGATATACTTAATCGAATACCAGGTGAACAGAAAACATATCATAGCTACGATAAAATAATTTGTGATGATGACAATGAAATCAATAACTATCCAGTAGAGTTTTTGAATTCTTTGACTATTAGTGGTTTGCCACCACTTAAGATAGTATTGAAAGTTAATTGCATCGTTTTACTGATCAGAAACTTAAATACAAAGGAAGCATTAGTCAGTGGAACAAGAATGCGCATCACGTGTATGCATCGTAATGCTATTGATTGCGAAGTTTTAACTGGAACCGCACGGAATAAGAGAATTTTGATTCCACGTATAAATTTAACATATTCCGGTACTGTTTTACCATTTAACTTTCAAAGAACTCAATTTCCAATTATACCTGCATTTGGGATGACAATAAATAAGTCTCAAGGACAAACATTCGAAAAAATTGGAATTTTATTGAGGCAGCCAGTTTTTACACGTGGTCAATTGTACGTCGCAGCAAGTAGAGTTCGATCATTCGATGGTTTGAGATTTTATATTTCCGAATATAATAGCCAAGGGCATTTAGCAAATGATGAAAGAGTTTTTACAAAAAACGTCGTTTACACAGAAGTTCTGAATCATTAAATTCACTTTCAAACTATTTTAAGTTCAATGGACAACATTTATTTTTTTAACCGCCCGGTTTTTTTGATTTAATGAAAAATATGAGGCACGTATTTTTTATTTCATTTTTTATTTTGTATTAATTTTTTATTTAAATTTTATATAATTCGAAAAAGATAGGCAAAATAACTGTGTAGCCTTCGCGAAACCTGGTCAGTATGGCAATAAAAAAAAACCCAAGGAAATGTCAAAAAACGCGTTATTGCTTTTTAAATATGGCTAAACCTCATTTTTCCTATCTTTCATATTTTTCAAATAACTCGAAAATTAATGCATAGAAAAAAAATTAAAAAATTATATAAGCTTTGTAGCAGATAATCTTCAAACTGTTTTCGAATTTTGTACCTTACCAAAAATGAAATGTAATCCACTGGAATTGAAAACAATGTATCTTATACTTCTATGAACGTCAAGTCTCATTTTTATTAGCGTTTATTTGATTCAATAATATCATGAAAAAATTAAAACTGACAATGAATTATATCAAAAAATAAATACGAATACAAGCTGTAATTGTGTTTTTTTTTTCAACTGTTACTAACACTAAATTTTAAATTTCATAGGTATTGCAGGGAATTAAGGCAAACAACACACGCTAATGACGTATTTGTACACGCTCGCAGCTGACGTAATAGAACAAAATTCAAAAAAATTATATGCAATGATTATAGAGGTATACTCTTTGACAAAAGAACCTCAGTAACGTTCAAACTTAAAAATTTAATGAATTACGGTCGAATTTCGACCACTGGGCGACCACTATTATTTTAAATACATATTGGTTTCCATGTGTAATTTTAGTTTGCATGTTAACCTAACGTCAACTTTTGGTGTCACCCCAGGCACACATCGTAGTTATACTGTTTCCGTTCTTAGTTTAATCGTGATGTAAACAAACAGGCGTGGTACGTCTGAATCGCTATTTGCTACTTGAATTAGAGGCGTGTCACTCTGACAGAAGGAGTACAGACAGGTTACATATACTATTGATACTGTATAAACACATGTAAATTGAAATAATTTGTTCTGACCAAAGTAAAATCTGTGTGATTGTGTCATATCGACAGCGAAGTAGTTTATAACACCAGTTAATGGCTTTTTTTTTATTAACCGTTTAAATATCGCAACAAACAAAAATGTAAAGTTTATTAATACGAAAGTAGAAGGTGTGATAATTACCAGTGTACTGAATACTGTCGGTTGGTGTCAGAGTGTAATTCAATGCCTTCCGTATCGGTGTCTGAACTTGTACCATCACTTGAGTCAGCCGTTATTATTGATAAGATTGTTCATTATCCACAACGACGTCGGTAATGTGGGCCAGTTACCATAGCTTATCGTTTTCCTTGATTATATGGTGCATACGATGACTCCACTTGTCCGCCGTTGTTTCATTTACCATCTTTTCAGGTACGTACGCTAACATAGTATTAACTCTTTTTTAAGTGTACAAACAGGTTTATTACACGGTATTTGATTATACGTTTGAAATATGAAATTCTGTATAGTGTAATAAACCAAAATTCCTCTCCTTAAAGCCCCACTTTTGGTCTAGCCAATTTGTAAGGAAACGGTATTTATTTATTATTGTTTGTTTATTAATTTGAAACTGAGTTGTAAAATATTTAAACGTTTTAATAGGTGAAAATTGAAAGTTACTAATTTTATAAAGTAATTAAGATGTAGCATTAGATGTTATTAAAAGTGTGTTTACAATTGCAAAAATTATAAGTGTCTGAAAAGAACTCCTTTAGATAAAAAAAATAAAATAATTGCATGAATATTATTTGAACAATAACGTTGCTTAAATTTAAAAATAAAGTGTACTAGCTGGTCGCTTGATGACGGTGACCGTCGTGTTGATACTAACAGCGAAACTCCTCCTCCAGGTTGACAGTTGTCTAAGTACGTAAAGTCTAGTAACGTCTGGACAATAAAATTAATAAAATACACTTCCACGTACCTGTTCGTGATTCTGGAAGTTCAGAAGTTTACTATTTCAATAAATCAATAAGCTGCCAAGACGGTTTACAAAACCAGCTTACTTTATCTACAAGGTTAGGTTACCTTGTTTAATAATGGACGCCACACAGGTTTATTTCGGGAAAATCCCGTGGAAAACCCATTAATAGAATCAAATAATAATTTAGAAAAACTGAAATTGTGTTTATTGCCCTTATGGCAATTCAATTCAACAATATATGATTGCTACTAAAGGTTGTTTTGATTACTCTGAATGAATTATTTATCTATTTTTTAGAAATAAATCAAGTCAAGTTATGCTGCTAAAAACTGGGTTTTATTTGTACCCTTGATAATGAATTCAAACAAATATAATTAAGAGAATACATTGATATACAATTGCAAATGTTTTGTTACATACCCTATATGACTGGCTCAGAGCATAAACAATAATTCTGGTTAAGTCCAGATAAACTTTACTTTAAACAATAATATTATTTATATCTCGGGCGTAAGTTCTTTGAAACACAAGAAAGAATTCTCATGCCTACACAATGACTAATTATTTTATAATACAATATCGACTAGTAATGCCTTTTAGTTTACTAATAAAAATCGAACCTAGTTTATAGGTTAGGCGTTCGTCACGCTTGCTTAATTATTCATAAAGTTATATGGTGAGATCACTTATGACTAACATCATTCTTAAATAGGATTGACAAATCCATTAAATAAATTCAAACATGGTGTAATACAGAAAATGTTTCAGTGTTATGCGTCAGTACAGATTTGTTTACCAAAACATATAGGTTAGTGCACTCAGTGTAAGGGAATAAATTGTCACACAGTTACCTTTGTGTTTTAATCTTTCGATTAAAATCCAATTAAACACTTCAATGGTCGGATTGTAATGACCATTGTTATTCACTACACACGCACTTGAACAGAGAATATTGGTCCGCTTCTGACTAAAAAGGACCTTATTTGGTACTATTTAATTATTTTCTCCTGTTCGATATGTTCCCGCACTAAATAAAATAATACTTCACTTCGATGCACTGATATTATGTAGAGTATCTTGTAGTTACTTTTTGTTGTTGCCGAAATAACTCGATTGACGCACTATTACAATGAAGCTATCAGTTAACAAAATTTTGATGAGATGAGCGTACCTTTCGCTCTGGATGATCGTTAAAAGTGTCTAACGGTAATTAGCCGCGCTTCTTTATATACCCTCTGTTTTGATCGGGCTTAGGCAATTGTTTTATTTATTAAGCTATTTTCTGATTGGCTTAGCCAGGCGTTACGAAAGTGACGTATTGTCTTTCCAACTGTCACTAACGGTTTTTTAACCGACTCGTCGCCAGAATGATTGACAGCCGTCGTTGTTGTTAGTGTTGATAAACAGATTTCTTATTTATTAAATCTAAGGGCATATGTCTAGGTTATGTAACACCTGGTCATGTTACAGTAGGAAAATCAGTTCAGTCAGTAAGTATCCTTTAAACAACATTTCAATAACGCGTATTCTATTGTGTTATTACCGTTTACTTTATGTGATTGATTTCAGGATGTTGTCACGTGTTTTTCAGTTATTTTAAAGATAGTAATGTTTATTAGGCTTAACTTGTTTTTTTTTGTATTAAGCCGACTCGACCCCCCCCCCCAATTCTAGAGACGCCACTGGTGACAAGTAGATTTTCAAGAGTCTATATAAATACTATAATATATGATCTCTTTTATTACCATTTTATATAAGTTTTAAATTAATTATGTCAGTTTTAATGAACTACTCTACAATGACAAATTTATTTTCTGTTCTCCATTTGAATGCTTCTCTCGACTCAAAACGTCTTGTTACTTTAATATTGTTTGCACAAACTCTTTTCCTAAAAGTCAACAATATTTATTTCAGTTTATGTTTTTACAGTCCACATATATAAATACACGTGAGAGAAAAATATATAGGACGTAGACACGTATAACTTACATTAGTTACATTAGGCCTTCGCATATTAATTTACAGCTTATGTAATTTACATTAATTTGATACAATTCCTTATCTTCATGTACCGTTACGTATTTCTGTACCCATTATGAAATTTATGAAAGAACGGATTGCTCGGATTTTAGTAATCCCAAAACTATTTTCGAAAGCAGTAGTAATTACAGCTGTATTCCTTTAATTATGTATGTGTGTGTGTGTGTGTGTGTGTGTGTGTGTGTGTGTGTGTGTGTGTGTTTTATTAACCGTTTAAATATCGCAACAAAAAAAAAATAAAGTTTATTAAAAACGAAAATAGAAGCTGAGATAATTACCAGTGAACTGAATACTGTCAGTTGCTGTCAGAGAGTAATTCAATTCCTTCCGTATCTATGTCTTAACTTGTACCATCACTTGAGTCAGCCGTTATTATTGATAAGATTGTTCATTATACACAACGACGTCGCTAATGTGGGCCAGTTCCCATAGATTATCATTTTCCTTGATTATGTGTGTGTGTGTTTGCGTGAGTGCGCGAGCGCTGTATGAAGTTTACTGCAACTGCACTCTACATTCAGCTCCCCTCCACAATCCGCAACTGGGAAAATGACACAAAGATGTTATCGTTTATTTGATCGTTTAAACGACAATTGGCAAAAGACTATCAGGTATCGGGCGATAAAATTCCACGGACCTAGGTCGATACGACACCAGAACAGGTCGATTGTCACCTGCTTTCTTTTGTCACCAGAAATTTTGTCACGTTCTGTTAGCTAAAATATTTGTGTTCTATTGTTTCCTTCTTTCTGCTCTACAGGGAGGGGGTAAGGTAAACGTACTCTTGTCATGAGCTAGTAGCGTATCTAGAATTTGACCTTGGGATGGTGGGTCCGATCGAGTTGGCTTCATACAAACTTAAAAACAAGTTAAGACTAATCAATATTACCATCTTTAAAATGGCTGAAAAACATGTCATAACATTCTGAAATCAATCCCATTAAAGTAAACGGTAATAACATTATAAAAATACGCGTTATTGAAACGTTATTACAAGATACTTATTGACTGATTTTTCTCTATTTCATATTTCAAACGTACAGTCAAATGCTGTGTAATAAACCTGTTCGTTTATTTAAATATCGGTATGGAGAACCATACATGACTTCCATGTTCTAAGGTTTATATTTAAAATGATTTTTGAACATAGAAACTACTTCTTTCTACTTATTGCTTCAGCCTTAACCACAGTACTGTGGTCACTAACGTATACCACCTCACGTTAGCGGACTCGATTTTACTGATGATGGCAATCGATGGCACTGCCGAAACGTCTGGTTTTGCAGAAAACATTGGACTACGGCCAAAGAGCCCGGGAAGGAATTTTAACAACAAACTACTTCTTTGTTGCCGATAACGTAGTACACATATAAAAAATTATCCCCTTCCCCTTCAACTATAATTTTCATTTATAGAAAATTACCCCCACCCCGTTCAACTAGCCTCTTCATTTATAGATATTTCATCTACGTTTCTACAGTGGATTATTATGATCTTATTATCAGGATAGTTTATTTATCAAAATTAAGTACTTTACTCTTGTTAAAACATAAAACGTTGCAGGTAACCGATCTTCACCAAAATCAATAGGCCTTGAGTTCTCTACAACTCAGGCACATATGTAAAACATTATTTGATTCTATTTGAATTTACGGGAGTTATTGTTTGTCATAAAAAAATACTCTTGTTAAAACATAAAATGTTGCTAGTAAACTACCCCTTTCCCTTAACCGATCTTCACCAAAATCAATAGGCCTTGAGTCCTTTATAATTCAGGAACGTGTGCAAAACATGATTTGATTCTGTTTGAATTTGCGGCACACAGACACACAGAGAGACGCTTTTCGAAAAATGACTTTTCATCACGTTTTGAGGGTAGTACAATCAGAATCAGCCGTTATCTCGAACACGATTTTTTCTCCATGACCATACTTCGATTTCCTTATGGAACATGGAAGTAAAACTTTTCCCCTCCTCCTTTAACTATCATTTTCATTTATATAACATTACCCCCACCCCTTCAACTACCCTTTCAATTTATAAATATTTCATCTATCTTTCTACAGTGGATTATTATGATCTTCTTTTCAGGATACTTTATTTATCAAAATTAAGTACTTTACTCTTGTTAAAACATAAAACGTTGCAGGTAAACTACCCCTTTCCCCTAACGGATCTTCACCAAAATCGACAGGGTTTGCGTCCTCTACAATTTAGAGACGTATGCAAAACCTATTTGATTCTGGTTGAATTTACGGCAGTTATCGTTCGCCATAGAAAAAATTCTACACATAGACACACAACACACAGAAAGACAGACACACGCACAGACACTTTATGAAAAATGACTTTTATTCATGTTTTGAGAGTAATACAATCAGAATCAGCCCTTATCTCGAACACGACTTTTTTCGCCATCACCATACTTCCATTTCCTTATCGATCATGGAAGTAAAAACAAATTATACATGTGGAACACGTTACTTGAGACCTGTGGTATTAACTTTTTCAGGTGTGATTTATTCCAGTTTCCTCACTTTCGATTTCCCGTTTAGAAGACACCGGTGGCATTGAAGAATGCCGAAGAGGCAGATTATCTAATACCTGATACAACACGCGCGGGCACACGCACGCACGCACACACACACTCACATTCGACAGATTAATTTCTGCTATCCTCATGTTGTTGATTCCTTCCTGCTTTGTGCTCTTGGGTGGAACGAGTGGTAGCATACTGCGTGTTAGGAAGTCAAGGAGGAGTGACAGCCTCGGCAGTAGTGAGTCTGCCGAAATGTCACGAAAGCCCCCTCCTCCTTCGGGGGAATAAGCACAATTCAACCCGAGAAACATCACCATATTGTTACGACGGTCTACTGATCGCCGTATGGTACAGTGGAAAAGAAAATACAAGACACCAATTAAGTCACTAATCACCAGCTTTAATTATCACAATTAAACAGTTTGTAATTAACAAGACAGTCTCTTACAACAAATCAAATAAAAATTGTTCACACGCAATAAAAATGTTAACTAATATTAAACACAATTGTATTACAAATGTCTCACACAATTATAAAACACGTAAGACTTCGCCACAATACTCCAAACCGCACTGTGTGTATCGCCACTTAAACGCACTGTGTAATCCGTGTGTAATCGCCCGACAACTCAAACTCAAACTGACTGAGCGTCGCTGTGTACTTTTATTTATACCCCGTCGAAATATCAGAATATTCCATACTGCACGTCAAGAATGCTGCTAGAAAACACCAGAACGTAATTGGTTGCGGCCTTGCACACAGCAGGCGCGGACCGGTGATATCGGAACAATCTCGCAACGCATGTTGAGAATCACGTACGCATACAACATTACAGCCGGATTCCACTGGATTGTTCGAGAAGCACGTAGATTGTTCTGTAATTTCGTAACAATATCCTAGCCGCAGAGTTCTGCAATAATTCTCGCAATACATACATAACACACAATATAGTCTACAGACGCACATACGCGCGCGCGCCACTCTCTCTTCCTTCACTCTCACTATCTCTTTCATCGTTACATCTTGACTACATAAACCTTCATCAAGATCTGATTTCGTATGTTTCACCATGTCTTAAGCCATCCTCATGCACTGACTGCATCAGGGACATGTTTGTTATTTTCTTATTACGTATGTCACTGGATCGTGTAGGACCTCTCCCCCTCCGACTCTTGGACCTTATCTTTTACCTTGTAATTTTTTTAGCCTGTTTTTCTTATGATGTGTTGAAGTACTTCATTATTCGGTGCTTCTCTTCTGTGGTCAACGGTCTTTTATTTTGTATTCTTATAGTATGGACGCATTTTTGACGTGAATACGTCTTTAATTTTGCTTCCATAGTGGGAGGCAATTCACAAAACTGATGATAACAAAATCGGGGGATACAGTTTGGTGTTGCAGCTACATATCTATCATCTACATCCAAAATTTAATTACACCACTCGATAGCTAAAGGATCAAAGAATTCGTTACGTTGAGTGAGGACTGTGACGCATCGCGCGCGGCGGAGGTGGAAGCGCCGCCATTTTGAGGTCGTTTCGCTGCGTTACATAATGTCCGTTTAGTATAAATTTTGACTCGGAGAAGCTAGGACGTTCGTTTGAGTTTCAATCGTCAGCTCTCGTCAAGATCTATCGATTGCGTATATAAAACATTAGTGTGAAATAGTTATAGTGAATATATATGGTGTTAAAGTAAAAAATTAAAATAAATAATGCAATGTCGACCTATACTCGTCAAAAAGCCAAATCAAAATATAGAGATCGTATACGGTTGGAAAGAGCTTCTCAAGAGCAATCCAGTGATACCCGTAAAACACCATATGACAGAGTGAAGCGGTGCCGGGAACGTAAAAGAATGAAGGCGTCCGAGCGGATCAACGACGGCGCCAGTACATCTGCAGCTGGGGCGCCCAAGTCTATGCAAGTGGATGATGTAATCGCTTCTATATCAACGCCGGACTGTATAGACATCGATTGTGTGCGATCGCCGATTATGAAGACACATTGGGCAGCAGCTAGTGCACGTTTCACTACTACGTTTGTCAACAATCCATTCGGACATAAGTGTGATGTGTGTGACCGTCTATGGTTTCTGCGCTCATTGAAGCCACCAAAGGAAAAACACTTACCGCTGCTTAGTAATACTTTCCCAGAAGAGGCAGTGGCTGACTTTAAACTGTGCGGTACGTGTAGGAAATCACTGGACTCGGACAAAGTGCCCACGTTGTCACGTTCGAACGGATTTGTGTATCCACCTAAGCAACATGGGTTGCCCGCATTAGATCCGATCAGTGCACGTCTAGTATCACCGCGTCTGCCATTCATGCAGATACGTCGGTTGCGTTACGACGGCAGCTACGGCATCATCGGACAAGTCATTAATGTACCCGTCGATGTGGACACAATGGTGCAACAGCTACCGCGTCAATTGGACGATGATCAGGCGTTCAATGTCAACATCAAGAAGAACATGATACATAAATCTACGTATCTGAGCGGCGTGGTCAAAAAGTCAGTGGTATTATGATATGTATATAATGATATATATATATATATTACTATATATTACTATATATATATATATTACTATATATTATTATATATTACTATATATATATATATATATTACTATATATTATTATATATTACTATATATATATATTACTATATATATATATATAAATAATATATTAATATATATTTATATATAAATATTTATAATAATAATAGTATGTTTTTCTTTTTTTAATCTAAATAAAAAAAAAACATACTATTATATATATATATATTTATTATATATGAATATATTAATGTGATAATACAGTAATATTAACATTAATATTTTTAATTTAACTATAAATATACTGTATAAAATCATAAATATTAAAAAACCGGAATTACTCAAATGAGTGAATATTGTTGTAAAAGATCTGTTTACAAAGGTTTGATGCCATGATTTATAAATTAATGTAAAAATATAATAGTATATTTCAAAAAATTCACCAGCCATGAATTCTTATTTTTATTGTGAGGAAACATCGATTAAAAATAATACATTTTTGAGTGAATATTGCTTTAAAGGGATTGTTTGACATTTTGGAAAACTATGCTATTAATAAATAACTAAAAGGAGGAGTTTTATTCTAGCTTGTAAATTAAATATTTAATTATATTACATGCATAACTTTAAATTGATTGAAAACTATCTAAATGATAGTTATCTATAGCGCAGTATTAAGTATTATTAATTATTAATTTTAGAGATAATAATTTTATTTATAGAGGACAAAATTCGTGCCAGCAGTTGCGGTTACACGATTCTCTAAATTTAATTATATTAGTTTCAGTTAAAAAATAAATTAATAGTAAGGTTTTTAAATTTTGGTGAAATAATGTATAAATATGTGTTTATTTTTATGTCTGATAAACTTTTATCTAAAACTAGGATTAGATACCCTATTATTGAAAGTGTAAATAAAATAACTAGATTATTAATAGTTATGATCTTTAAATTCAAAGAATTTGGCGGTAATTTATCTAATCAGAGGAATCTGTTTTGTAATCGATAACCCACGATAGATTTCACTTTATATAAGTTTGTATACCTCTGTCAAGAATGCTTTATCAGAATAATTTTCATTAATTTTATTAATAAAATGTCAGGTCAAGGTGCAGTTAATTTTAAAGAAAGAATGGATTACATTATTATAAAAATGAATTGTTTTCTATAATGAAAATCATGAAATTGGATTTGAAAGTAAATTTATTAAATATAGTTTTTTGAATTTAGGTTCTAAATTATGTACATATCGCCCGTCACTCCCACTATAAAGTGGGATAAGTCGTAACAAAGTAGCTGTACTGGAAAGTGTGGCTAGAGTGCAAATTAAAGCTTAAGGCATATTATTTACACTAATAAAAATTATTGATTTATCAATATAATTTGAATAATAATTTAAATTTAAAATTAATTTATTGAGATTATTTTAAGTAAAAATAATTATTTAGTTTTAGTATTATTTATGGAAAAAATATTTTTAATTGAACTGTGAAGATCAAACAATAAATATAAATAAGTAAAATTATAATTTGTACCTTTTGTATCAGGGTTAATTAATTGTATATAAAAATTTATTTTTCCCGAATTATAGTGATTTAAAGTTATTTGTTAATTATTGTAATATAAATATTAATAAAATAATTTTAGTGATGAAACTTCTCTCGAACTATAATATTTCTGGTTTCTTAAGAATTAAATTTAATTTAAAATAAATATTATAACTTATATTTTAATATAAAGTTTTATATTTATTTAATTATATTAAGGATAAGCTAAATATAATTTCTATAATATTTTAGATTTTAATTAATTAAATAGGCTTGCAATTAGCCTTTTTATATGAGTAAGTTAAATTTTATTTTTTATTTTAATACATTTAATATATTTTAGGTATATATTAAGAAAATTAAATTAATAAAAATATTTTTATTAAAATGATTAAATTAGTAAATTATAATAAGTTGTATTTAAGAACTAGGCAAATATAATTTTCACCTGTTTACCAAAAACATGTCCTTTAGAAAAATATTAAAGGTCTATTCTGCCCAATGATATTTTAATGGCCGCGGTAAGTTGACCGTGCAAAGGTAGCATAATAATTAGTCTTTTAATTAAAGGCTTGTATGAATGAATGGATGAAAAAATTTCTTTTTTAATTAAAATAGATTGAATTTAGAGTTTAAGTAAAAAATCTTAGATAAATAAGTGGGACGAGAAGACCCTATAGAATTTTAAATAAATTTGTTTTACTAGAATTTAGAATTAACAACGGAAAAAATTATTTTATTTTTTGTTGGGGTGACATTATAATAAATAAAACTTTAAATGAACTTTTCATAAATTAATGCTTAATTGATCCAATTTTTTGATTATAAGATTAAATTACCTTAGGGATAACAGCGTTATTAATTTGGAGAGTTCATATCGATAAATTAGATTGCGACCTCGATGTTGGATTAAGAAAAGATTTTAGAGCAAAATCTAAATATTCTGGGTCTGTTCGACCTTTAATTTCTTACATGATCTGAGTTCAAATCGGCGTGAGCCAGGTTGGTTTCTATCTACTAATATATTTTTGATATTAGTACGAAAGGACCATGTCAAATAATTTAATTTATTCTATTTTAGCAAAAAGTGCATTAAATTTAGAATTTAATTATGTAATAATATTACATGTAGAAAATGTTTATAATTACTGTTTTAATTACTGCTTTGTTTATTTTGATTGGTGTTGCATTTTTAACTTTGATGGAGCGTAAGATTTTAAGATATATTCAAATTCGTAAGGGTCCAAATAAAGTAGGATTTATCGGTATTTTACAACCATTTTCAGATGCTATTAAATTATTCTTAAAAGAGAGAAATATACCAATGTTATCCAATTATTTAATTTATATAATTAGACCTGTGTTAGGCTTATTTAATTCTTTATTATTGTGAGTTATTTATCCATACTTAATCAATTGTGTTTCGTTCAATATGGGTATAATATTTTTTTGTTGTTGTACAAGAATAGGGGTTTATAGTTTAATGATTACAGGCTGATCATCAAATTCTAATTACGCTATATTGGGTTGTATTCGATCAATTGCTCAAACTATTTCATATGAAGTCAGTCTCGTATTAATTATTTTGTGCCCTATTGTAATGATTGAGAGTTTTAATTTAATTGAATTTTATTTTTTTCAACAATTTATATGATTAGTATTTCTGTTTTTTCCTTTGAGAATTTGTTGAATTTCATCATCAATAGCTGAAACTAATCGATCACCATTTGATTTTTCTGAAGGGGAATCAGAATTAGTTTCTGGATTTAATGTTGAATATAGAGGTGTAGGATTTGCATTTATTTTTTTAGCTGAATATGCTAGAATTATTTTTATGAGTATAATATTTTGTTTAATATTTCTAGGTAGAAAAATTAATTCTTTGGTTTTTCCTATTCAACTAACATTAATTTCATTTTTATTTATTTGAGTTCGAGGTACTTTACCTCGTTATCGTTATGATAAATTAATATATTTAGCATGAAAATCATATTTACCAGTAAGTTTAAATTTATTGATTTTTTTTCATGATTAAATCTATTATTTAGTTCATTAAAAATTGTCTTAATATTAAGTTAATAGAACTTAATTTTCTTTTCTTTACTTTCAAAGTAAATGGTTTATTTATAAGCTAATTAACTATTTAATTAATTTATCTCAAAAAGATTTAATTATAGGGTCTAAAACAAAATATATAAAATAAATTATTGTTAAAAGTATCCCGATCTTGATATATGGGTATTCAACAGGACAAGCTCCAATCCAAGTTAATAAAATTAAAACAATGAATAAATATCAAAATAAAATCTGATTAATAGGGTAATTTAATAGTCCTATAAATTTTGAATTGTTTATGAAGGGAACAAAAATTAAAATAAAAATTGATATGAATAATGCAATTACTCCTCCTAATTTATTAGGAATAGATCGTAGGATTGCATATGCAAATAAGAAGTATCATTCTGGTTGAATATGTTTTGGAGTAACTAATGGGTTTGCTGGAGTAAAATTATCAGGGTCACTTAATTTATATGGTTCAAGTATCATATAACAAAAAAAAATAATTAAAATTAATAAAAATCCTAGTACATCTTTAATAGAAAAATAAGGATGGAATGGAATTTTATCATTATTTGAATTAATTCCAAGTGGATTGTTTGACCCCAAAACATGCAAGAAAATAAGGTGTACAATTGTTAATGCTAAAACAACAAATGGTATAATAAAATGGAAAGAATAAAATCGAGTTAATGTTGCATTATCAACAGCGAATCCTCCTCAAATTCAATTTACCAAAGTTGTTCCAAGATATGGAATTGCTGACAATAAATTCGTAATGACTGTTGCTCCTCAAAATGATATTTGTCCCCATGGAAGGACATAACCTATAAAAGCAGTAGCTATTAAAGTTAATAAAATGATCACTCCTACAGCTCAAGTTTCAAAATTTTTATATGAACCATAATATAGTCCTCGCCCAACATGCAAATAAACACAAATAAAAAACAATGAGGCTCCATTTGCGTGTGAAATTCGTAATATTCATCCATGATTAATATCACGACAAATATGTCTTAATCTATTAAATGCACTTGCTACATCTGCATTATAATGTATTGACAAAAATAATCCAGTTAAAATTTGAACAATTAAACATATTCCTAGCAGCGATCCATAATTTCATCAATATGATAAATTCGTAGCTGCCGGTAAATCAATTAGTGAATTATTTATTATTTTAATTAATGGGTGTATACGTCGAGTGATGTTTAACATTCGTTAAAATTTTCTTCGTAAAGGAGACAATTTAATTCTAATAATATTCACAACAACAATCAATGTAAATAGAAGATAAATAACTAACATAATAGTTATTATTCCTGACGGAAATATATATAATTTTTTAATTATAAATCTATCAAATAAATTATTCATTTCCAATAATTTATTAACTCTATCTATCTTAAATCTAATAGTATTTATAGTTATGATCAAAATTCAAATAATTATGTTTAATATTAATAATTTTATTGAAAAATAAAATTTTTCATTTGAAGCAATTCTTGATATATATATAAATAAAATTAATATTCCTCCAATAAAAACAAGAAATAAGATATAAGAAAAAAAATAAGAATTTATATAAAATATACAAATAATTCTGGTTAGTATTGTTTGTATTAATAAAATAGATCCTATTGATAATGGGTGCTTCATAAAAATAAAATTTATTGATAATAGAATTGTAATTGATATTATAATTTTCATACAGAAGATAATTTAATAAAAATGTAAGCTTTGGGTGCTTAAAATGATTCTTTACTCTCTTCTGAAGTTTTAAAATTATTAATTTATCTTAGATTTACAAGATCTAAATTTTTTTTAAACTATTAAAACGAATGAATTTGTCATTACCTTTATTGTATTTAATTATATTTATATCGGGCATTATCTCATTATGTTTAAATCGAAAACATATCATAATAAGTTTATTAAGATTAGAATTAATAATTTTAAGATTATTTTGTATATTTTCTGCATTTCTATCAATTGAATTAAATGATATATATATATTAATAGTTTTGCTAACATTTAGTGTTTGTGAAGGAGTTGTAGGATTATCAAGATTGATTAATATGATTCGATCACATGGTAATGATCAACTATTATCAATATCTTTAAAAACATGTTAAAATTAGTTTTATTTTCATTATTTTTAACCCCTTTATTATTTAACATATGGTTATTAAGAAATATACTAATTCTTTTAGTTCTATTTATCATCTTATTCTTTAGAAAAGATTTAATTATACTAAGATATAACATACATATAGATAATATTTCATATAGATTAATTATTCTTACAATTTGAATTACCTTCTTAATAATTAATTCTAGTCCTTTATATAAATATAATAATATAAATTTATTTTTGTTTATAGTGTTATTATTAATAACATTATTAATTTTATCATTTTGTTCATACAATATTATAATATTTTATATCTTTTTTGAAACTAGTTTGATCCCTACCATAATTATTATTATAGGATGGGGGTATCAACCTGAACGAGTGAATGCTAGATATTATTTATTGTTTTATACTTTATTCGCATCTCTCCCCATATTAGTTTCAATTATATATATGTATAGAAATAATATAACTAATATTATAATGTTAATGAGATCAGATAATAGGTTTATTTACTTAGGGATAACATTAGCATTCATAATTAAGGTTCCATTATTTATATGTCATTTTTGATTACCAAAAGCTCATGTCGAAGCACCTGTTTCTGGTTCTATAATTTTGGCTGGAATTCTTTTAAAATTAGGAACTTATGGTTTAATTCGTGTTATATATATTATACCAGTAATATTTATCAATTATAGATTCATCTGAATTTCTATTTCATTAATAGGGGGAATTATGATTAGATTATCTTGTAAAATGCAAATTGATATAAAATCTATAATTGCATACTCTTCTGTAGCTCACATAAGATTAGTTATTGGAGGAATTATAACAATAAATATATGAGGTATAGTCGGAGCATATTTCATAATAATTGGACATGGTTTATGTTCATCTGCTTTATTTTGCTTAGCAAATATTTCTTATGAACGTTCGGGAAGATGTAGAATCCTAATTAATAAAGGAATATTAAGATTTATGCCTTCAATAACTCTCATATGATTTTTAATATCTTCTAGAAATATTTCATGTCCTCCAACAATTAGTCTAGCAGGAGAAATTATAATTTTAAATAGATTAATGTCTTGAAATCCATTGTGTATAATTTTCCTATCTTTTTCTTCATTTTTATCAGCTTGTTATAGTTTATATCTATACTCTCATACCCAACATGGAATAATTTTCTCGGGTTGTTACTCTTTTAATTCTGGGAACGTACGTGAATTTTTTTTAATTATAATACATTGAATTCCATTAAATTTAATTATTTTGAAATTAACATTATTGATATAATTCAATTAGTTTAAAATAAAACATTAAATTGTGGATTTAAAAATATAAATTTATATTGGATCATTACTAAAAATAAACTTAATACATATATTTTCTTAATTTTATTGATTTTAAGATTAATAATATTAATTTTATCAATAAATATGATTATTCTTGATTATGCAATTATAATAGAATGACTAATTGTTACAATTAATTCATGTAATATTTATATAACATTAATTTTTGATTTTATATCAACTTTATTTCTTTCAACTGTTATATTTATTTCATCAATGGTTATATTATATAGAGGTATATATATGATAAATGATAAATATATTAATCGATTTATTTATATTATTATAATATTTGTAATGTCAATAGTATTATTAATTATTAGACCTAATATAGTAAGCATTCTCATTGGATGAGATGGATTAGGATTAGTATCATATTGTTTAGTTGTTTATTATCAAAATTTAAATTCTAGAAATGCTGGGATACTAACGGCATTAATAAATCGTATTGGAGATGTTATAATCCTTTTATTAATTGCATGAATAATAAATTTTGGATCTTGAAATTTTATATCTTTTATTAATAAGATAATAATGAGTCCAATAATTATGCTAGTTGTTATTGCAGGATTTACAAAAAGAGCTCAAATTCCTTTTTCTTCATGACTTCCAGCAGCTATAGCTGCTCCAACTCCAGTATCGGCCCTTGTTCACTCATCAACATTAGTTACTGCAGGAGTATATTTAATTATTCGATTCAGAAATTTAATTATATCATTCAATCTAATTCAAGTATTTTTAATGTTATCATTACTAACAATAATTATATCAGGTCTAGCTGCAAATTTTGAATTTGACTTAAAAAAAATTATTGCATTATCAACTTTAAGACAATTAGGAATTATAATATCAATTTTAATATTTGGTTATCCAATATTATCTTTTTTTCATCTTATTATTCATGCTTTATTTAAGGCGTCACTTTTTTTATGTGCTGGAGTATTGATTCATAGATTAATGAATAATCAAGATATTCGCATAATGGGCTGTATAAGTTATAATATACCAATAACTAGAACATTCATAAATATTGCAAATTTATCATTATGTGGGATACCTTTTATGAGAGGGTTTTATTCAAAAGATTTAATTATAGAAATAATATGCTCCAGAAATATTAACTTTTTAATTTTATTATTGATATATATTGGAATTGGAATAACATCTTTCTATTCTGCCCGATTAACATATTTTTCAATAAACATAAATTTTAGTTATTATAATTTTAGTTCACAAAACGAGTCATTTAATAGTATATTAAAGAGAATCATGGTTTTATCTATTTATTCAATTTTATCAGGGTCTATATTTAGATGAATCATATTTAATAATCCTGTAAGAATTATTCTCCCCATCGAAGGGAAACTAATAGCAATGGCTTTATCTTTTCTAGGGTTATTAATTGGATATGAAATATCCATGTTTTCATCCATAGTAAAAAAATTTACAAGAGAGTTCATAAATTCCATATGATTTTTAAAACAACTATCAACCTTTCATACTCAATTTCTTTTTTTAAAAAATTCACTTATATTTCAAAAATCAATTGATTTGGGATGAGGAGAAAAAATTGGGCCTCAAGGCATGATTGAATTGATAAAATTAATTATAATATTTAATATTAATATAAGAAAAAATAATTTCAAGATTCAAATAATAACATTTATTGCTTGATTTCTAATTATGATATATTTAAATAGCTTAAACATTAGAGCATAATATTGAAGATATTAAGGTAATAAATATTTTTAAATATTTATAAGGATTTTCCTCTCTTTTCAATGAAAATGAAATGTTTTATAAACTTTATAAATAAGGAAAAAACGGAGTTTAACCGCTTTAAAAGCTAGTTAGCAGCTGCTTTTATTCTTATTTCCTTTTAATTGGAAATTATATGTTCAATAACTTTATTAACAATAAAGTGCCTTATTTTTGGCTTCAATTAATAAACAAAGGAATAAAGATTCTTTTTTTAGGTCGAAACTAAATGTATTTATTACTTCATTGCTTTTAAGAATGGCTAGTATGAGCACCTATTGATTGCAATCCAATAATTATAATTAAATACATTCCCATTAAATTCAATTTAACATACTATTTTTTCATTCATGATATAAGCCTAATATTAAAAATAATAAAAATAACAATATCACTAAATAAATTTCAATAATATTAATAGTTGATATTGCAATAACTATGGGTATAATAATCACTAATTCAACATCAAAAATAAGGAAGATGACTGCAATTATAAAGAAATATCTTGAAAAAGGAATTCGAGATGACTCAAAAGGATCAAATCCACACTCAAATGGAGATGATTTTTCACGATCAATTATTGATTTAGTTGACACAAAATATAAAAGAGTTATTAAAGTAAATAAAATTAATAATATCATAATACAATAACTTACAACATTGAAAATTATTCTATTTAAAAATTAATCCTTTTAATTGGAAGTTAAATATACTTATATACTAATAGAATATTTATCTACCCCATCAGTAAATTGATATATATAAAAATAGTCAAACAATATCAACAAAATGTCAATATCAAGCAGCTGCTTCAAAACCAAAATGATGAGTTCTAGAGAAATGAAATTTCAATTGACGTAATAAACAAATTATAATGAACGTTCTTTCAATAATAACATGAATTCCATGAAACCCTGTTGATACAAAAAACGTTGATCCGTATACAGAATCTGAAATACAAAACGATGATTCAAAATATTCATATACCTGAAGAATAGTAAAATATATACCTAATATTAAAGTTAATAAAATACCATAAACAGATTCATTATATTTACTTTCTATTATGGAATGATGAGCTCACGTAATTGTTACTCCAGAACACAATAAAATTATAGTATTTAATAGAGGAATTTGTATTGGGTTAAAAGGCATAATTCCAGAAGGAGGTCAATTTATACCAATTTCTATGACAGGTCTTAATCTTCTATGAAAAAATCCCCAAAAGAAAGAAATAAAAAATAAAATTTCTGACACAATAAATAAAATTATTCCTAATTTTAGACCTCTCACTACAACTATTGTATGAAATCCTATAAACGTCCCTTCACGCGAAATGTCACGTCATCATTGAATTATAGTTAAAATTAAAATTAAAAATCCAAAAGATAATAAAATAAAATTTTGTATATGAAATATTATTACTATACCAGAAACAAAAGTTAGAGCCCCAATTGACCCCGTTAGAGGTCATGGTCTACAATCAACTAAATGATACGGATGATTATTCATTAAGATACTTCTCTATAATACAGAGTTCTTAAAACTGTAAAAACATAAGATTGAATTATACAAACTGCTGATTCGAATAATATCAATAATATCTGAATTAAAATAATTAAATTTATATAAATTTCTAAATTAGTTGATCTATTTCCTAATAATGTTATTAGTAAATGACCAGCAATCATATTTGCTGTTAGACGAACAGCCAAGGACCCTGGTCGAATTAAATTTCTGACAGTTTCAATACATACCATGAAAGGTATTAAAATTATTGGAGTTCCTATTGGAACTAAATGACAAAACATATGATTTGTATTATTAATAAATCCAAATAAAATAAAAGTCAATCAAAGAGGAAGAGCTAAACTAAGAGAAAATACTAAATGTCTTGATCTAGTGAAAATATATGGAAACAATCCAAGAAAGTTATTGAATAGAATAAAAATAAATAAAGAACAAAATAATAATGATCTACCAAAAGATCCTGAACTTATTAATAAATTTAATTCAAAACTTATTGTATTTAAAACTTTATTTATAAAAATTACATAACGACTAGGAATATATCATAACCCTATAGGCATGAATAATAATAAAATTAAAGAACTTAATCAATTTAATGAAAATAACCCTGTTGATGGATCAAAAGTTGAAAATAAATTTGTTATCATAATCAGTTATATAAATTATTAAAATTATTAGTCAAATTATCTTTGGAATTTTCATAAAAGAAAAATAAATAGAAGTTATAATTAAAGTAACAATTAATAAAAAAAAAGAAAAACAAAAACATCAATTTATTGGAGATATTTGTGGGATAGAAAAATACCATTCTTAGTTTCTTGAATCTGACAGATTGATGTTTTTATAATAAACTAACTTTTCATCATTAAAAGTAATCGTTAGTTACTATAAATTGGTTTAAGAGACCATCACTTACTTTCAGTCACTTAATGAATAGCTTATTAATCAATTAATAAAACAATTTATATCAACTCTTTCAATAACAATAGGTATAAATCTATGATTTGCTCCACAAATTTCAGAACATTGACCAAATGATATACCAGGTCGATTGATAAATATTCTCGCTTGGTTTAATCGACCAGGCACGGCATCCACTTTAATTCTCATAGATGGTATAGCTCATGAATGAATAACATCAAATGATGAAATCAATAATCGAATTTGAGTACTAAAAGGTAAAATCGTTCGATTATCTACTTCTAATAAACGGAATTCTCTAATTAATATATCATTTTGAGATTTTATATAAGAATCAAATTCAATATTTAAAAAATCTGAATATTCATATGATCAATATCATTGATGACCAATAATTTTTAAAGTTATTAAAGGTTTATTAATTTCATCCAATAAGTATAATAATCGTAAAGATGGGAATGCAATAAAAATTAATGTTAAGGCAGGCAAAAGTGTTCAAAAAAATTCAATTAATTGTCCTTCTAATAAAAGTCGATTAACAATATTATTAAATATGATAACTGTTATTATATAAGTAACAATTGAAGTGATAATAATTAAAATAGTTAAAGTATGATCATGAAAAAATATTAACTGTTCTATTAATGGTGATATAGCGTCCTGCATATTAATATAAGATCAATTAGAAATTTCTAACAAAAGTTATTTATATATGAATCTTAAATTCATCGCACTTCATCTGCCATATTAGAATTGAACTAATAATGGAATCTCACTATATGAGTGCTCAGACGGAGGAAGTTTATGTAACCATTCAATAGAAGAATTTATATTAATTGAATATAAAATCAATCGATGTGAAATAAATCTTTCTCAAATAATAAACAATAAAAATAAAATTCCAATAAATGAAATTCTTCTTCCAATAGAAGATACAATGTTTCATGATATAAATGCATCAGGATAATCTGAATATCGACGTGGTATACCTCTCAATCCTAAAAAATGTTGAGGAAAAAAGGTTAAATTTACCCCTATAAACATAATCAAAAAATGAATTTTTAATCAATTAGAATTTAAAGATAATCCAGTAAATAAAGGATATCAATGAATAAATCTTCCTAAAATTGCAAATACTGCACCTATTGATAACACATAATGAAAATGAGCTACAACATAATATGTATCATGTAATACAATATCAATTGATGAATTAGCCAAAATCACCCCAGTCAACCCACCAATAGTAAAAAGAAAAACAAAACCTACTGCTCATAAAATTGAAGGTCTTATCTTGATTTTAACTCCTCTCAAAGTTGCTAATCATCTAAAAACTTTAATTCCAGTTGGAACAGCAATAATTATTGTAGCAGAAGTAAAATAAGCCCGTGTATCAACATCCATACCAACTGTAAATATATGATGTGCTCAAACAACAAATCCTAAAATACCAATTGATATTATAGCATAAATTATTCCTAGTGATCCAAAAGATTCAATTTTTCCTCTCTCTTGAGTGATAATGTGAGAAATTAGTCCAAATCCAGGCAAAATTAAAATATATACTTCAGGATGTCCAAAAAATCAAAATAAATGTTGATATAAAATTGGATCTCCTCCACCTGAAGGATCAAAAAAAGAAGTATTCAAATTTCGATCAGTTAATAATATTGTAATTGCACCAGCTAAAACTGGTAATGAAAGCAATAATAAAAAAGCAGTAATTAATACTGCCCACACAAATAAAGGTAACCGATCCATGTATATTCCCACTGATCGTATATTAAAAATTGTTCTAATAAAATTAACTGCACCTAGGATTGAGCTAGCTCCAGCCAAATGTAAAGAAAAAATAGTTAAATCAACACAAGATCCTGAGTGTGCAACGCCTCTTGACAACGGAGGATAAACTGTCCAACCAGTACCTACACCTCTATCAACCATTCTACCAATTAATAATAATGTCAATGAAGGTGGTAATAATCAAAAACTTATATTATTTATTCGAGGGAAAGCCATATCAGGAGCACCAATTATCAAAGGAACCAATCAATTCCCAAATCCTCCAATCATAACTGGCATCACTATAAAAAAAATTATAACGAAAGCATGAGCAGTAACAATCACATTATAAATTTGATCATCTCCAATAAAAGATCCAGGAATGCCTAATTCAACACGAATAAGAACTCTTAAAGTTGTACCTACTATTCCCGATCAAATCCCAAAAATGAAATATAATGTTCCAATGTCTTTATGATTAGTTGAGAAAAATCACTTATTCATAACTAATCATTGATTTATTCCCAATTGAGATGACTGAATTAGGTAATAAACTGTAAATTTATTTATGGATATGCTTTCCTCTCAATAATCTAATCTAATCTAATATTTCTTCCCTATTCTCTTATTTTTTTCTTCAATCTAGTCTTATATTTAATAATAATATTAAATTGCAAATTTAAAGGTGATTAAAATAAATCTAAGGCTTACAAGAAATTATATTTTTAACTTTGAAGGATAATAGTTTTATTAACTTAAAACCTTACTAATTCATAACATTAAATAAGGTTACAACTATAAATCCAATCAATAAAGAATTTACTATAAATAATGTATTATTTAATCTAAAAGTTGACAACTTTAAAGATATATTGTTTATCATTAACCCTGTCATTACAACTCGCAAATAATAAAATAACACTAATAAAGCAGTTATTACTAAAATTAAACATAAAAAATACATTTTATTAACCAAAAGACAATAAATTATCATAAATTTTGGGAAAAACCCTAAAAATGGTGGTAATCCACCTATTGACATAAAAATAATTATTAACATTAATGATTTAACCCTATTGTTAAACAAAATAAAAATTTGATTTAAATAATTTATATTATTTATTCAAAACAGATAACAAGTCAAAAATAAAGAGAGGGAATAAATTAAAAAATATACCAGCCATATATAATTTATCAATATAACCCCTCTAAAAATTCAACTTAAATTGTAAATTGATGAATATGCTAAAATTTTTCGAATTGATGAATAACACAGTCCCCCTAATGAGCCTCAAATACATGATAAAACAATAAATAAAATCAATCTTATATCTAAATAACTCAATAAAATAATGGGAATAATCCTCTGAACGGTTATAATTAAAAAAGACACTAGTCAAGACAATCCATCAATTACTGAAACATATCAATAATGGAATGGAGGAGATCCAATTTTAATTATTAAACTAATTATAATAAAATATTTTACTTGAAATAATATTCCTAAAATAACAACAAACAGGAATAATAGTCTTGAACCCATTCTCTGAATAATAAAATATTTAATTATTGACTCAGATGAGTAAACTCTTATTTTATTTATCATAAAAGGCAAAAATGATACCATATTTATTTCGACTCCTATTCAACAACCCAGCCAATTGTTTGAACAAATCACCAATATAATACCAAAAAATAAGAATGCCACAAATACTATATAAGAAGAATTTTTTTTAATTAAAAAGAGGATAATTTTCCATAAATGAGGTATGAACCCATTAGCTTAATTTTAGCTTATCTTTTATATGTTGTAGTTTATGAAGAACATTAGTTTTTGATATTAAAAGACAGTTTAATTCTGTTAACATAATAAGAGTATAATATTACATAATTTATTCTATCAAAATAACCCTTTTTCACTCAGGCATCTTATTTTTTTTTATTTTTTTTTTTTTATATATGGCTTATAATATCTGGTGTACGGTTTATTATACAATTGACTTACAGCCAATACTAGATTCGCAACTTTATATACTCTTTCCTTCATTTCTTAATATCTCTATTTATTGATTAAAATAAAATTACGGAACTGAATAACTAGTAACAGTTAAAGAGTTAGTTAAAATACAATAATTACATCAATTTTTGTACACCCACATTTTGCAAATCCGGTTAATAAAATATATGCTTACAGTATATTTATAGTTAAATTAAAAATATTAATGTTAATACTACTGTATTACCATATTTATATATTCATATATAATAAATATATATACATATGTATATATATATATATATAATAGTATGTTTTTCTTTTTTTTTTATTTAGAATTAAAAAAAAGAAAAACATACTATTATTATTATAAATATTTATATATAAATATATATTAATATATTATTTATATATATATATATATATAATGATATATATATATATATATAATGATATATATATATAATGATATATATATATATATATATAATGATATATATGATATATGATGATTATAGCTTGGTTACTATTCTTACTTGGTCAACCATTGTATAAGCATTACAAGATCACAGTAAACTGGGATTCGTTTAATGCTAACATAGTAACCAGTTGTGTGGCAGCCAACGCCGCCGGTGACGATCCGATCGAGTATCTACAGTGCGACAGCGGTGCACCGGAGTCGGAGGTTCTACTTGCAAGGCAGCACACTATGCTGTGGAATGAGGAAAATTGTCTTGACATTGCTCTGGGCCAGCATTCAACACCGCTGAACATTATTTACGACGTGTATGCCGAAGAACTATCGTTCCCTGCGATATACTACGGTACCGGCAGGCAGTTCAACTTGGATGTGCGCGTTACCCCGTTCATGATCGCAACAAGCGAGATACGAAGAAGCGATCGCCGCGGTGTCACACCGGAGCACATTTTGTACATGGCCATGAAAATTATGCGGCTGCGTGTCGTCGAAGGAATATACAGTATGTTCCGATGCATACGACAGACTGGTAATATCACTCGCAAAATGCTGGAAGGTCGTACGTTCCTCGATGAGTGTGTAGATAAGAACCTTGCATTTCTCAAATCTTTACCAAATTCTGTACAGTATTGGATGAATCGCAAAAAGGATCTTTTCGCGATGATACGCCAGCTGGGCAAGCCGTCGATGTTCCTTACACTGAGTGCCAACGAAATACATTCGCCGAATCTTCTCAAGATACTGCACGAGTTGAGTGATGCATTTACCGATGTAAGCGTAACCGATCCACTAGTAGATTTGACTCGATCCATGCGCAGTCACTTGGTCAACGAAGATCCCATTACGTGTTGCATCTATTTCAATAAATTGGTAGACTGTGTGATGGCGTTGCTGCAAGCCAAGGGTAAGATGAATCCCTTTGGCAAGTATCGTGTTGTGGACTTCTTTCAACGAATTGAATTTCAACACCGTGGCAGTCCGCATGCGCACATCCTTTTGTGGCTCGATTGTGATTATCGCGAGCCCGTGTCCGAAAGTATGCCTAATACCATTCAACTGGTCACCGATCTGTGTTCTGTTAGTCGTGATGACTTGCCGGGTGATCAGTACAACAATCAAGTTCACCGACATACATTTACTTGTACCAAACGAGGTGAAACAACATGCCGCTTCAATATACCCTACTGGCCGATGAGCGAGACACGAGTGCTACTGCCGATGTCAAAAGACGACGGTCGTCGCAGCGGTTTCCAACTAAAGGCAGCTAAACTGCGCAAGCTACTAGAGGAAAAACATTATGACACACTTGGCGAGTTCTATATCGACAACAATATAACGAAGGCACAGTACTTGGATATAATCCGATCTACGTTACGTCGGCCAACGTTGATGTTTAAACGCGACTTCACAGAGATTTATACCAACACTTTCAATCCATGGATCGCACAAACACTGGGCTCTAATAGCGACTTGCAGTTCATACTTGAAGAGTACAGCTGTGCGGCTTACGTAGTTGAGTACGTTAATAAGTCAAATCAAGGCATTAGCCATCTACATCGTGAGCTAATGAAGTTACACGATGAACACCCGGAGAAAGAATATCTACAGTTGTTGAAACAACTCAGCTTGGAGTTACTCAACACGGTTGAGATGTCATCGCAAGAGGCTGCCTGGTACTTGCTCGCCAAAAAATGAGTATAGCCAGCGTTGACGTTGTTTAGGTTGTTTACATTCCTACTGTTTGGCCACACGAGAGACAGAAGGCTCACAAGCGTAAGGCCGTGATGGACAGAGAACGGTTAGACGAGAACAGCACCGACATCTGGACCAAAACAATGATTCAGCGTTACGAGGATAGGCCCGCGGAGTTAGAGTCGATATGCTTGGCTGACGTTGTCGCTTGGTATACGGCTGTCGGTAACAAAAAGAGAAAACGTCAAGGGACGACGATAACGAAGAGTGCAGTGAAGACGACGAGGATGACACAGAGGACGTTAATGCACATTCAGTCGCATATCGTAAAAGAGACCGTTGTAGGGTTATACGCTACAAATCGTACGAGACCGATGATATTGTGAACCACAAACGAGAGATGGTCACGTTATATCTACCGTTTCGCTGTGAGGCAGTCGACATAATTGACCGTAACGCATTTATGGAGACTTACGATGCCAGAGAGGCCGAGATCATGGAGAAGCGCAAACAATACGAATCGAGCATTGATATCGAACGTGTGGTCGAGGAACTTCGGCAGATGTGCGAACAGTTTGACGATGAAGATCCATTGGGTGCCCGCAATCAGCGCGAGGAGTTTGTGAAAAGTATAGTACAGCAAGGCGGCGTAGAGAATGCAGATGATTTCGATGCTGCGACTATGGTGACATCCGTGTCTGCAGTTCGCCGGCGATCGAATGCAATGTCCAAAGCTGACTTCTGTCGCATTATGCGTAGCACTAACTCCGGTCAACGAGAGATACTTCTGGAGGCGATACATCGCTTACACACACTCAACTCGGAACCGATCCAGGTTTTCTTCACCGGCCCTGCCGGTAGCGGTAAGACCTATGTGCTGAAACTCGCAATGGAAATATACAATCGCTTCACAGTGCAACACAACTACTTGACCAACGCGTTCGTAGCGTGTGCCTCCACCGGCAAAGCCGCCGTCAATATCCAAGGCGTAACCGTGCATTCTGCTTTCAAAATTACACAATCGCGTCGGACTGGCACAATGTCACGAGAGATTCTGCAAAATTACAGAAATATGTTTGTCGGTGTAAAATGCGTGATAATCGACGAGGTTAGCATGATCGGATCAGATGTGTTACACAAGATCAACTTACGTCTGCAGGAGATCACCGGCGCGCATGATCAACCGTTTGGCGGCATGAATGTTTTCTTCTGCGGTGACTTTCGCCAACTGCCACCAGTTAACGCTACACCCGTTTATCGAGCCCCACGCAACATGATCGGTGGTGCCGCGCTCTGGCAATCGTTAAACTACTATACACTACAGCAAGTAATGCGGCAAA
The DNA here is from genome assembly GCA_034769895.1 of Magicicada septendecula. Classification (NCBI taxonomy): domain Eukaryota; kingdom Metazoa; phylum Arthropoda; class Insecta; order Hemiptera; family Cicadidae; genus Magicicada; species Magicicada septendecula. The sequence continues at coordinate 86,490,371 of CM068372.1, read as the reverse complement.
GCGACGCTACGTTCTCTGCTATACTTACTAAAGTCGGCAACGGAGAGCGACTCGATGTTGATGAAATTAAACTCATTGAGTCGCGATTCAGAACCCAACAGTGGTGCGATACGAACTTGAACGGCGTTGTGCGTTTGTATCATCAAAATCACAGCGTGGACTCATACAACAGCAGTGCTATTGTGACAGAGACATACAGCGTCGCCGACGACACTTTGATCGGCTACAAGAATCACACCGAAGCTGCTACAGCCCGGCAAAAGCTTCACAAAATGAGTGTCGTCGAGTAGGTGGACTGCCTTATAAGATCCCGCTTGCAGTGGGTTACCCTTACATGATTACGACTAACATTGACGTTGAGGATGGCATAGTGAACGGCGCGATTGGTGTGTTAAAGAATATAGAGCTGCTCAGTGAAGACGAGCACTTTGCGGAGTTAGAGGCACAGAACGAACCGTCAACATCTGTGGTCACACACAAACAGCGACTCAGACTATGGATTGAATTCCCGCTCGAGATGATGGGCCAACGATGTCGACTCAAAGCTAAGCCACATGTAATCTGCAAGCGTGAGGTTCTCGACTTCAAGTGGACACCGATAACAACGCGCAGTGCCAACATACCGCTCGGTCCGACGATCAAATGCCGCCGAATACAGTTTCCCATCGTGCCGGCGTGTGCGATCACGATACACAAATCTCAAGGAGGCACTTTCGATCGAGTCGTGTATCAATATGACAAATCGCAGCAAAACCAACTAGTTTATGTGGCTTTGAGTCGCGTCACATCGTTAGATGGCCTTTATATTATCAATGCCTGAAACGATTTCAAGTTTTATCATGGATTTGGTCAGACGTCTCCTACAGTTAGAGAGATACGAGATGAGTACCACGACTGGCCTAACATCCGCTGCCGACACTAGTCGCACAAGTAAAAAAGTTTTGTGATTATGTTCCTGATCAGCGTTGTCTTATACTTATCACCGCCATTAATGCACAAAGCTTGGTCGCGCACTCAGAAGACATCTCTACCGATTCCATCATCAACCGATCTGATTACTTGGCAATTAGCGAGACGTGGATGGAAGATTTCAAGCCAGTGCAGGTGCCTGGCTTTGATCTGAGATCATATCGTAACACCGCTAAGCGCAGACAAATTGCAACTACATCATCGGCGGCGGTATCATCATCATCAAGTCGCATAGCCGGTGGAGTCGCCATATATCGCAACATCAATAGCTTCACTGATTGTAACAGAGTTAACATTGACATTTCCGAGATGAATTTGCAGATCAAAGACCCAAAGGTTGGTGATGACTGTCTAGTAAACGTAACAGTCAATGGCATCTTCAAATTCATACTCGGGTGTGTGTACATCCATCCGGACACAGCGTTAGCAGAAATTAAGCTCTGTATGTTACGATCGCTGTTAAAGTATTCTAAAAACATCGTTAAGATTATACCCGAATACGAGCCAGATCACACTACACCAAGCATGATGGTCGGAGACTTTAATGTTAATGTCTCGCAAGACCGCTCGTTGCCTGACTTCATGCTCAGCGAGTTTAATTTGTCTTACATCGAAACTTCTCCAACAACGCTAGGTAATACCTGTATTGATTTAACGTTTACCAGAAATCTCGATGTATCCTGTATGCCATTTGTTTCGTACTTTTCGTATCACAGACCTATCATTAATAAAGTTATATCACAGTAATTATTTGTTTACTTGATTTCTTTCCTGAACCCGACGAAAGGAAAATGTTGCCATCACAAATAAAACATGGAAATCCGAAGGGCTTTTTAGTGTTCAAAAATGATTATGACATACACTGAGAAAAAAAAATACTATTGTTCAGAGAAAAATTTCTTGACTCAAGAACTTTTAAGAATAAATTTTTTAAAAATCTAATTTCTTCACAAAAGAAAATCAATATTTATTTTCATAGCAATAACTAAACAAAAGAGTGATTTTATTTGAATTAAGAAAATATTATTGAAATAAATTTAAAAACACTTGAGTAAATTTAAAAAAAGTTTGAGACAAGAATATACATTCTCGATAATTATTGAGAATATATATTCTTATGTCAAGAAAATTTACTTGATATAAGTATTTTTTTCTCTCAGTGTATACATATAATACGCTCAAAGAAAATATTACCCGTTACGTACACGTATTCACGTAAAACACACGGCCTTGTCCACGACACAGCCACACCCCGTATTTTTTTAGTTCTGATTAGTTCTCCTAGTAACCCATACGTATTGTTTTCCAGCATGTCAATTTCGAAGTTGTGAGTTTTGCTATAGTCGGTTTTCGTTATTGTCCAGCACTCTGAGACGTATGTGTGAATACAAAAAACACAGTGCCATTCATTAAGCGTTTTCAGTATATTTCAAAACACACACACACACACACACACACACACACACACACACACACACACACACACACACACACACACACACACACACACACACACACACACACACACACACACACACACACACACACACACACACACACACACACACACACACACACACACACACACACACACACACACACACACACACACACACACACACACACACACACACACACACACAGCTCCCTCACGCGTGCAAGTAATATGTTAATACAAGACAAGTAGGAGTATTTCATTAACAAGAGACCCATTACTTATCTAGTTTACAGCAAGTATGACTTAGAATGAAGCCTGTTTAATGATATGTTTACCGTATAAAGTCAGAACGCCTTTCATGCTCAGAAAAGGTCATACGGGCAAACGGATCGACCTTTTCAAGTAACGACAACATAAAATATTCACAGTGTACATAATTAGCAAATTTTAATCTGCATAAGTTATGATCTGAAATAATAGTAAATAAATTCGCTGTGTTGAAGCTGGAACTTACGGGCATCGATTCCGTGGCGTCTAATGAATGACGGTTGGAATTACGGCGTCGCGGGATTGCGGTGTACGCTCATTTTGTTTTGCTCAGTATCAAGCTTTTGATCTCTGCGGTGTCATTTCTGGAGAGAGAGAGACAGAGAAAGAGAGAGAGAGAGAGAGAGAGAGAGAGAGAGAGAGAGAGAGAGAGAGTGTGTGTGTGTGCGTGTTAGTTTTCTTATATATGGACAAGTCGTTTTCGTAAGGTATGCGGGGATCGAACTCAAAACCTGGTGCGATCTGATCTGCTACCAACTGTCGAGAAAAGATCTTGAAAAACAAATTTCTTTCTTTCTTAAGGAAAAATTCGAGCCATCGAACATGCACGTTTAGCAACTAAACTTCTCGAATTGATGACTTGATTATTTTGTGTTTTTGCCAAGACGAACTTCTTCAGTTATTCATTTTGGAATTATTAACTCTCAGACTCTGTACGTCCATCGGGTGTGTTGAAATTATCTTCTGTGGGTCTCCCATCATTAGAAATTCCTTGGCCTGTCGCAAGAATTATACACTTATCTTTGACCTTTTTTTTATTGCAGTTCACTATACATATAACTGATACATTTGTCAATATTCCTTTTCTTCTTGAACTGAGAGCTACTTTTCTTATCTCCACACTCGACACGCACCGTGTACGGAGTATGTCAGCACACACTAAAACATTTATTTGGCTATCTCTGTTCCTACATGTTCTATTCTATGCATGGTGTCTCCAGCGCATCTGCTTTTAGTTAATTAGGTTTATGGTTAATCTGGAGAGTTTTAAAAATTATCCCGAGCTCCGTATCGTCTCTTTTAACACCCCTCAACATAACATTTCTTGGTTCAAGTGTCAAAGATAGTGTACGAATTGCAGTATATCCAAACAAGTTGGTTGACGAGCTGATTAGAGGTGTGCTAAAGTAGTATTTGAAAATAACAGGTACCAACGAAAGCGTTCCAAAAAAAAACATGTACAAATACCTGTTATTATATACCTATTATACATATACCTGAATATTATAGTAAACAATAAAACCATAAAATAGTTTTAGTGATTTCCACTCGTCAATTTATTAAAATTATAAATCCATGACAGCTGTTTCGGCAGCACAGTGCCTTCATCAGATGGTGTAAGCTGACTTCTGATGAAGGCACTGTGCTGCCGAAACAGCTGTCATGGATTTATAATTTTAATAAATTGACGAGTGGAAATCACTAAAACTATTTTATGGTTTTATTTTTTACTATAATTTACAATGGATTTTCACCAAGTAAAGGCATCAAGCATTAATTATATACCTGTATTATATAATTTTATGAGAAATAAATTGAAACTAAAAGTATTAATAGTGTTAATTTACATTGTGACTTTATTAATCTGTTACTGTTTAAAAGAAAATAAGAAACAAGAGAATTTATAGGCCTACCTCCTTTGGGAATACTAATTTAAGTTTTCACTAGGAGTAAAGAAACTGGCATAGATTTAATATTAAATTATTGATTCCATTTTGGTTAGACAAATCAGTTGCAAAACTCAGGAGATGAAATTTAGAGCGCACGTAATAGCATAACAAATAATGTCAAAAAAAATTTACGTGACATGTGCAGTGAAGTTAAAATCGTCTCCGAAGTCACATTAATAAAAAGTACTAGGCCTATATGGCATATCAACCACTCTGTAAGTTATAAACACAATATAATTCGCTTTTTCAAAATATACCAAATTGGTGATTAGTATAATATATAATTTGTTATTATAATATGTATTATATATTTGCATAACATAACACACGAGAATAAATATAACATCAGTATGAATTTTTTTCATTTATCAAGAACAGCTTCGTCTCTTTGGCATAGAGATATTCTGAACTTCACTGTTTTGCTTCGTTTCGTACTTGTATGGCAATCGGCACATGTGCAGAATTAAGTATTCAGCGCCAATAACTGTGACTCGTAGTACTCGTTTATTCGTTAGTTGCGTGGGGGGAGGGGTGACTCGGAACCGCGAGTAATCGGAACGGGTATATCGACTTTTCAGTTATCTTGAATCGGAACAGATATTTCAAATTTTCAGTCGCTGTTATATCCGTTCCACAAAAAGTATCGTTCCAAAATACCTGTTATAGGTATATCGGCTCAACTCTAGAGCTGGTAGACACACAAAGAGGATTAAAACGGTTTAACTTGTCAACAAGGTTTTTTTGTGATCGTCTATAGTGCCAAGCCAAAGCAATAAAATACTCATTTATATAATAGACTAAGAATGGAGAGTACTCAAAGGAATACTGCCTAAAAGTAATATTTTAACGTATTTCTGAGATCACAGCAAACATCGTAACAGAAAACATTTTTACATGTAAGAAAACAACACGAATCTTTGTTATTTGCCTGAATAAAATAAACTAAGCATGCACTCATAAATGCCTCTACGGTTTTCAATAACACGTGTCTAACAATAATAGATCATGTTTTTATACAGAGGGTATGACGCAAATATGGCCTACTTTAGGTAATTTGTATTTATAATCAACAAAGATTCTAAAAGCAGATGTTACAGACCAAATTCTAACTTATTTATTGCTTCATAAGACTATTCTATTAAAAACACATGAACAGTATGAACAGTAATCCCGAAATTGTTAAAAAATATAAATACACTAAAAACTCGTTTATCCGGATTTGATGGGACCGCGCCCGTTTCGGATAAACGAAATTTCTGATAAACCGAAACTTATATTTAAATAATCATACATTTGTAAGTATAGTAACTTGATTTAATAATAATAATTTAAAAGTTACAGTGAATATGACATAATACACTATAAAACATCACCGCACTGTAAATTATAGTTTCTACATTACTGGAACAGTCCTATTGCTTGTTCGTACAGTAATCAATCATAGTTTTTTGCCTAAGCTTTGGAGCTCGTTTGCTGGATGCCCGATCTCGAAGTCGTTTTATTGTTAAGAGTTCTGCAGGGGAAGTTTCAATTTTTAAATTTATGTTTATGTTCCTTTATGTGTACAATATATGAACATAATACTTTATGTTATGTGCCGAAGCGTTCGGCATTTTCGAAATTGCACCAGGACCACTGCTTTCGCTGTTTCTGTTCTCCCAAGGTCGGATGAGTCTCTGAGATTTCCCGATAAGGCCGAGTAGATGTTATAGAAGTAAAGGTCTAGCGATCCAGGGGCCTAGACTGTGGCTACTGCCTTAAGTTTGTGGGCAACCAGGTTGCCATTTTGGGGTGAGGGTGTACCGTGGTTATATCGAAAAGTAAACACCACGGCCACTTAAATTTATTTTCCGTGCGTGCGGCGCGCTATCGCGGTTTGTTCGATGCCGTGTTGATATTGAAATCAAGTTTGTCCACTGCTACCGTGAGTGGTGACGTCATTGGGAAGGCGGTGGTTTTCGCTTATTAACGAAATTTAGTCAGCTGAGTCGGTGTTTCTATAAGTTAACGTCGCGACGTGCGTCGTTCTCTTTTTCTCGTTCAACCTCGGGGGCGGCTGGATTGTGATGGCGTAATTCTGTACTTTTCATAGATAAACTTCATAAACTTCAGGTTTCTCCGCCTAGTCGAGGGGAAAGAGGTCCAGGTCATGGGCACGCTACATCTACGCCCATCCGCAGAGCCTGCGTAAGATACCCCCAACGCCGTCACGCCATCCGGCCTCGTCTTTCACACACCACGAAAATGCAGGCACGGCTTTAGTGCCCGCCGAAAGATCAGGTGGGAAAATTCCATTATGTAATAAACATCACACTCGAAGTGCTCAGCAGGTTGTCGGGCAATACACACGCTAAAATCTATACCTCGATATTAAACTCATGTTTAACATTACTGAACATGTTTAGTGAAAACATGCTGAAGTGTGGACATTACTGACTGGGTTATAAGTAACTTATAAGTATTTGTGCTTTGATTTGTATAGAGCCATGGGTTACCTTTCAATTATTTAAATATTTAGTTCTATTCCTGTGAAAAGACAAAACAGTTTGAAACTCTTTTTGACCATATTCAGAACTTAAGAAAATGTAATACTCGCAGAGTGCTTGCATCTGCCTGCCATATGACCGGTGATCCTGCACGTTTCTATTTGTTCTCTGTTTTTTCTAAATTTAAAATTTTCTTTATTCGGTTTAATTTTGCTGGTTCAGTTAAATTATTCAAAATTTAGTTTATTCTGTAAATTCCTGTACTTATTTAACTGAACGCCTTATTTTAATTTAGTTAACTTAACACTTAACTTAATATGCGATACTAGTAGAGGGAAAATGCCGGTTCAAACGCACAAAGGAATGCCGCCTTCTTAAAAAACACTAAAAAAACACTAAAAAACATGATCTCAGAGATGACGCCGCCACCGCTGGACCCGCAGCATCCCGATGGACCACAGCATCCGCGAATTTCCGCGAATAAATTTTTTTATTTTTTTAATTTGGTTTTTTATTTTTTTAATTAAATTGATTTGGTGGGATGAGGTTCAATGGACCACCAGCATCCGTGAATATAATTTTTTTATTTTTTTAAGAAAGCTGATTTGCATATCAGTGGGTGGTGTTGGGTGGGAGGTTTTTTTATTTCATATCAGTGGGTGGTGGTGGGTGGGGGATGGTTCCAACTCGAAGCATTATAGTGTATACTAAAATATATGATCAGGTGTACCAACCTTTGCATGAGTTCAAATTTGTTGTGTGTTATAATGTATATTAAATCTATATGATCAGGTGTACCAACCTCTGTAGTATTATTATAGTGTATAGATATTTTATATGAGCAGGGTTGTCAACATTATCTGCGGTGGGGGAGGGAAATTCAAATATGTGTTATATAGTGTATATATTAAAATATATGATCAGGGTTACCAATCTTAAATTATTGTGTGCGTGTATAGAGCAGATCTGCCAACATTTCTTTCTCTTCTGTGGTGGGAAATTCAAACTATATATGATCATAATTGTTACTCTCTCTCTCTCACACACGGTGTGTATGTCTCTCTCTCTCTCTCGTTGTCAAACGTTATGCTCACCGGCATTATAGTGTATATTAAAATATATGATTAGGTGTACCAACCTTTACATGAGTTCAAATTTGTCGTGTGTTATAATGTATATTAAATCTATATGATCAGATGTACCAACCTCTGTATTATTCGTCCTCTCTCTCTCTCCCTCTCTCTCTCTCTCTCTCTCTCTCACACGTTGTGTATGTCTCTCTCTCTCTCTCTCTTGTTGTCAAACGTTATGCTCAAACTGTGGTCAGTACCGAGCGCATGTATATGAAATTAGAAAGTTTATATTTATTCGACAAATATTAACGTCCTCTCTCTCTCTCACTCTCACTTGTTTCAACTGTGTCAACAAATAGTAACGTCCTCTCTCTCTCTCTCTCTCTCTCTCTCTCTCTCTCTCTCTCTCTCTCTCTCTCTCTCTCTCTCACTTTCACACGTTTCAACTATGCAAGGTTTCATACCCTTTCTCCTGTCTCCCTCTCGTACATTGAGTAGTCGGTGTGATGAATAAATAATTTTAGCCCTCTCTCGTTGTCAAAACGTCGTCTTCATTTTTCAATGTATTAAATAATTAATTAATAGTTTTATAATGCAGTCAGTGTGATTGATCCTTGTTAGAAATATATATATATTTGGCGTCAATGAACTACTTACCTGTTATGTTGTTACAGACAATACTTCTGTTTTAAGGTTGCAGTTTACACACACATAGGTTCAGTAGTGTATAGCGAAATAAATTAAAATTATACACACACATGAAAACGGCGGCTGAAATTCATACAAATCTTCTGATGCAACAGTTCACAAAAAATAAATTAATTGTACACATGTTCAGAGGTGTAGAGTGAAATAAAATAAAGTCATAATTTGTTTAAATGATTAAATATATTTTAACATTCACAATATAAAATTCACAATTAAATAAATACATTAGAAATTGATATTTTTCGAAAGTTTATATATAATTGTGTGTCGTACTTGTAGAAGAAGCAACCTGCAACATAACAATACAACAACAACATTAAAATCATGTTAAATATCACACACACACAGATGCACACGCAACGCGCGCACATACAGACGCATACGCAACGTAATCACACACACACACACACACACACACACACACACATACGCACACGCATACGTAACGTAACCATACACGCAACGCGCCCACACACAGACGCAAACGCAACGTACACACGTTTGGGTTACACCACACGTGCACGCACACACACACACACAGACGTACACACACACATACGCAACGCGTCCACACACAGACGCAAACACAACGTAATCATATACATACATACAACGTGTACACGTTTGGTTTGAATCATGTAGGACCAATAAACAGATAACAGATTTAAATATGCTATAGTCATTGTAAGACGTTACAATCATTGAAGTGTTTAATAAGTAAATTGTATGTATGTATATATCACTGAATAATAATAATATAATCGTTTGCTGCAACAGGTAAAGCAGTTACAAATAATTACATATAGGTTCAGAGGCGTATAGTGAAATAAATTAAAAATCCATTCATCAAAACTTTGTAAATTAGAATCTGCACTACATTCAAACATACGCACACACACAATGATAAAAAAATTGTTTATTAAAAGTAGTTTGTTACCTTAACGAGATACAATTTCCACATGCACTGTCTGGTTCTTCATCCCTCGAAACACAAGATGTAGGTCGCTGGGATTTATATGACGGAGTTCTTCATCTGTAAAGACGTCAGCATACCTCTTAGGTAGATATACACGATAGCGGCGCTCACAATCTTCCAACGTTACAAGCACAGGCTTCCCATATCGCGTGTCCACATGCAACATGTTAACGATCGGATACTGTTTGTCCACTGTTAATTCTGCACAACGTTTGTACTCAATAGCAGAAACTGCGTTGAATTTTGTGATAAACGACATTATTTATGAGAAGTGAAGACGTCTGTATCAAGCGAGGTGGAACCATACAATGTCAGAATATTCGCTACAAAGAAGACTAGTGAAAGGAATGGTGTGACCATCAGGAAAGTTCACTTTCATCGCCTGAAGCTTTGCATGTACATACACACAGGCAGAATTAGCGCTGTTACAAAATATATATATTAGGAAAGTCCACAGAAATAGTTATCGCCAGATCCGGGCTAAATAAGTTAATGTCTTTTCAAATAGTATTCTCTGCACTACAGTCAAACATACGCACACACAGTGATAAAAAAATTGTGTATTAAAAGTAGTTTGTTACCTTAACAAGTACTGTTATCCTACGCCGTTTTTCCTCATGCCACGAAACACGAGATGTAGATCGCTGGGGTTTTATAAATTGTTTATTAAGTCTTTTAGAAATGGTCTTATACTTGAGCTTGGCCTGTTGACTATTGCTTTTAATTTTGTAATTTCTACAGGTGTTAACCGTTTCGGAGAAAAAAACCATTTATGGAGAAGATCCTCCTCCTCTTGTTTTGATATGGTATTTATTCTATGATCCATCCTTCTTGTTCCTATAATAATAACAGTACCTGCTTCATTATCATATACATTATGTGCTGTATATAAATATATACATAAGGCTTTCAACACACACATCATAAATCCGGAACAGGAAAGGTATTATAACAAATATTACGAAAACAAGTACGTATGGTCACGTACATAGATCAACGTTTAAACAAATTACGAACTAATATCGTTACAATAATAATAGTACATAAACTTACGTTTACTATCGTCCGAACTGAAGTATGGAGAGGCAATAACTATAGATATCACAGTAAGAATTTTTGTTGTTGTTTTTAACAGGTGGTGTTTTTGCATGTACATACATGCAGAATTATGACTGTTACATAATATATATTAGGAAAGTCGTCAGAAATAGTTATCGCCTGCAGGCATATACAAGTTTACTAACGAAATTAACAAATACTGAAAACAAAGGAACTGTTATACATATATATATACATAGTTTTTATTTAACCGCATGTATTATGTTAGTGTATCTTAAACCATGAACAACGCACGCAAGAATATTGCGCAAGAGCTACACAGAGCGGCGAGAAGGAATTTCGTTAGACGCGCAGTTGAACTGAAGGGTATGCACGATTTGTACCAAGCGGATCTTGTGGAAATGATACCATACGCTCGAGTGAACAAAGGGTACAAGTATATGATGACTGTAATCAATGCGTTTACCAAGTACGCGTACGCTGTACCATTGAAAACGAAGACCGGGAAAGAAGTGACGAACGCGTTGAAGCCTATACTAGCCGCTAACCGAATGAAGTATTTACAGACAGACAACGGGAAGGAGTATTACAACAGCACAGTACAAGCGTTGCTAAAAAAGTATAATGTGAAACATTACTCAACCTATAGTGAGAAAAAAGCTTCCATAGTGGAACGTTTTAATCGCACACTGAAGACCCACATGTATCGAGCTTTCAGCGAACAAGGACACTACCGCTGGTTGGATCTACTACCTACATTACTGAAATCGTACAACAATACAACACACAGGGTATTCACAAAGATGAAGATTGTACAGCAAGCAAACAAATTACCAATAAAGGATATGGACTTTTTGGCTGGTGACGAAGACAGTGCTAAACGTAAACATGGCCCGCTATTACCGAACAGTATTCGCTGTATCGTTACAGGCCCAAGTTCCTGTGGGAAATCAAATGTGCTATTCAACCTACTGTTTGATGCCAACGGACTACGTTTCCGCAACGTATACGTGTTTTCAAAATCATTATTTCAACCAAAATACAGAATGCTAGAAACAGTGATGAAATCACTCGCTGATGAAGGTTTAGGTTATCATGCATACAGCGAGAACGAAGAAGTCCCGCTACCGAGTGAAATCACTGGTCTCGACTCTGTTATCGTATTCGATGACGTATCGTGTGAAAGACAAAACAATATTCGAAAGTATTTTGCTATGGGGAGACATAGCGGTGTGGACACATTCTATCTATGCCAGACATATAGCCAGATACCGAAACAATTGGTACGTGACAACGCTAACTTGTTGATATTGTTCAAACAAGACGATCTAAATTTACGACATGCATACAATGATCACGTTAACATAGATATGAAATATGATGCTTTCAAAGACGTCTGCATGGAAGCGTGGAAGGATCGTTATGGATTTCTAGTCATAGACAAAGACTCGTCAATAAATGAAGGTAGATATAGAATCGGCTTTGATCTATTCATAATTGTTTCCGGCGAGGTATAAAAGTGGTTGCACTGTAGTAATGTCATCAGTCCTCTTGCTAACACAGATGGCGATGAATAAGGAGGAACGACTTGTGTATGATATAGATACGATAAGTGACAACATAAGGAAAAAATATCATGCATTACAACACGGTATCAGAGAAAGCGACGAGAAGTTTAGAAAAAATTACAAACCGATTCTGGAACCGTAGACACTGAAAGGCCTCGTCCGAAGCATGACTGGTAGCAGTTCAGCAAGTAAGCACGACAAAGTTGGAATTACAGAGACTGCTTATTTAAATAACAATTAAGATGAATGAAGATGATTCGTCAATTTGATACCTGAAGGAAGAGAGAATGTACAGGTGAACATATGGACGTAGACTTGTCAGTTTGGCTATTCCTGCCGTTACCTCGACACTTCGAGCTGTTACGACTTTTTTAACTCTACAGTCACATTAAATTTGTAAAGTGGGCAACCAGAGTATCCTATCGAGGTAACAACGTCTCTTTCTGCTAAAACCTCTGTGTAGTAGTCAGTGAGTTGACGGAAGAAACGGTAATGGAAGTAATCATAATCAGCTGGAAGGATTAAACAAAGGATGGTGTGTTCCGGCCTCAAACAATTAAAGAGTCTAGAGCTGGCCACTCCAGCGCTTCCTCGAACGCCTCAAACCTCTCCGTCCTTTCTGCTTGTAGTTCCATAATTATTTGGGAATGCGGCAGTCATCCATTCGGCAAAGATGTTCCCACCAATTCAGACGATACTAGGCAATCCTGTCGCGTATACTCATAATATTCTGTTAATGCCGTATATATATATATATATATTACATTTAATATTTATAATTAAATTTACCTCAAGTAGGTCATAATTACATGACGCAACGGGAGTGATAGGTTTGTTACACGTTGTGTGTTAGGTTAAAATGCGGTCCATTAATTAAATTTACCTCAAGTAGGTCATCATTACATGACGCAACGGGAGTGATAGGTTTGTTACACGTTGTGTGTTAGGTTAAAATGCGGTCCATTCACGTTTCATTTTCGGTTAAAATGCAAACAAACACACACACACACACACACACACGTGTTAGGCTGCAGCCTAACACGTGTGTATGTTATTTAAATAATAATTTAAATAACATACACGTGTGTGTGTGTGTGTGTGTTTGTTTGCATTTTAACCTAAAATGAAACGTGAATGGACCGCATTTTAACCTAACACACAACGTGTAACAAACCTATCACTCCCGTTGCGTCATGTAATGATGACCTACTTGAGGTAAATTTAATTAATGGACCGCATTTTAACCTAACACACAACGTGTAACAAACCTATCACTCCCGTTGCGTCATGTAATTATGACCTACTTGAGGTAAATTTAATTATAAATATTAAATGTAATATATATATATATATATATACGGCATTAACAGAATATTATGAGTATACGCGACAGGATTGCCTAGTATCGTCTGAATTGGTGGGAACATCTTTGCCGAATGGATGACTGCCGCATTCCCAAATAATTATGGAACTACAAGCAGAAAGGACGGAGAGGTTTGAGGCGTTCGAGGAAGCGCTGGAGTGGCCAGCTCTAGACTCTTTAATTGTTTGAGGCCGGAACACACCATCCTTTGTTTAATCCTTCCAGCTGATTATGATTACTTCCATTACCGTTTCTTCCGTCAACTCACTGACTACTACACAGAGGTTTTAGCAGAAAGAGACGTTGTTACCTCGATAGGATACTCTGGTTGCCCACTTTACAAATTTAATGTGACTGTAGAGTTAAAAAAGTCGTAACAGCTCGAAGTGTCGAGGTAACGGCAGGAATAGCCAAACTGACAAGTCTACGTCCATATGTTCACCTGTACATTCTCTCTTCCTTCAGGTATCAAATTGACGAATCATCTTCATTCATCTTAATTGTTATTTAAATAAGCAGTCTCTGTAATTCCAACTTTGTCGTGCTTACTTGCTGAACTGCTACCAGTCATGCTTCGGACGAGGCCTTTCAGTGTCTACGGTTCCAGAATCGGTTTGTAATTTTTTCTAAACTTCTCGTCGCTTTCTCTGATACCGTGTTGTAATGCATGATATTTTTTCCTTATGTTGTCACTTATCGTATCTATATCATACACAAGTCGTTCCTTCTTATTCATCGCCATCTGTGTTAGCAAGAGGACTGATGACATTACTACAGTGCAACCACTTTTATACCTCGCCGGAAACAATTATGAATAGATCAAAGCCGATTCTATATCTACCTTCATTTATTGACGAGTCTTTGTCTATGACTAGAAATCCATAACGATCCTTCCACGCTTCCATGCAGACGTCTTTGAAAGCATCATATTTCATATCTATGTTAACGTGATCATTGTATGCATGTCGTAAATTTAGATCGTCTTGTTTGAACAATATCAACAAGTTAGCGTTGTCACGTACCAATTGTTTCGGTATCTGGCTATATGTCTGGCATAGATAGAATGTGTCCACACCGCTATGTCTCCCCATAGCAAAATACTTTCGAATATTGTTTTGTCTTTCACACGATACGTCATCGAATACGATAACAGAGTCGAGACCAGTGATTTCACTCGGTAGCGGGACTTCTTCGTTCTCGCTGTATGCATGATAACCTAAACCTTCATCAGCGAGTGATTTCATCACTGTTTCTAGCATTCTGTATTTTGGTTGAAATAATGATTTTGAAAACACGTATACGTTGCGGAAACGTAGTCCGTTGGCATCAAACAGTAGGTTGAATAGCACATTTGATTTCCCACAGGAACTTGGGCCTGTAACGATACAGCGAATACTGTTCGGTAATAGCGGGCCATGTTTACGTTTAGCACTGTCTTCGTCACCAGCCAAAAAGTCCATATCCTTTATTGGTAATTTGTTTGCTTGCTGTACAATCTTCATCTTTGTGAATACCCTGTGTGTTGTATTGTTGTACGATTTCAGTAATGTAGGTAGTAGATCCAACCAGCGGTAGTGTCCTTGTTCGCTGAAAGCTCGATACATGTGGGTCTTCAGTGTGCGATTAAAACGTTCCACTATGGAAGCTTTTTTCTCACTATAGGTTGAGTAATGTTTCACATTATACTTTTTTAGCAACGCTTGTACTGTGCTGTTGTAATACTCCTTCCCGTTGTCTGTCTGTAAATACTTCATTCGGTTAGCGGCTAGTATAGGCTTCAACGCGTTCGTCACTTCTTTCCCGGTCTTCGTTTTCAATGGTACAGCGTACGCGTACTTGGTAAACGCATTGATTACAGTCATCATATACTTGTACCCTTTGTTCACTCGAGCGTATGGTATCATTTCCACAAGATCCGCTTGGTACAAATCGTGCATACCCTTCAGTTCAACTGCGCGTCTAACGAAATTCCTTCTCGCCGCTCTGTGTAGCTCTTGCGCAATATTCTTGCGTGCGTTGTTCATGGTTTAAGATACACTAACATAATACATGCGGTTAAATAAAAACTATGTATATATATATGTATAACAGTTCCTTTGTTTTCAGTATTTGTTAATTTCGTTAGTAAACTTGTATATGCCTGCAGGCGATAACTATTTCTGACGACTTTCCTAATATATATTATGTAACAGTCATAATTCTGCATGTATGTACATGCAAAAACACCACCTGTTAAAAACAACAACAAAAATTCTTACTGTGATATCTATAGTTATTGCCTCTCCATACTTCAGTTCGGACGATAGTAAACGTAAGTTTATGTACTATTATTATTGTAACGATATTAGTTCGTAATTTGTTTAAACGTTGATCTATGTACGTGACCATACGTACTTGTTTTCGTAATATTTGTTATAATACCTTTCCTGTTCCGGATTTATGATGTGTGTGTTGAAAGCCTTATGTATATATTTATATACAGCACATAATGTATATGATAATGAAGCAGGTACTGTTATTATTATAGGAACAAGAAGGATGGATCATAGAATAAATACCATATCAAAACAAGAGGAGGAGGATCTTCTCCATAAATGGTTTTTTTCTCCGAAACGGTTAACACCTGTAGAAATTACAAAATAAAAGCAATAGTCAACAGGCCAAGCTCAAGTATAAGACCATTTCTAAAAGACTTAATAAACAATTTATAAAACCCCAGCGATCTACATCTCGTGTTTCGTGGCATGAGGAAAAACGGCGTAGGATAACAGTACTTGTTAAGGTAACAAACTACTTTTAATACACAATTTTTTTATCACTGTGTGTGCGTATGTTTGACTGTAGTGCAGAGAATACTATTTGAAAAGACATTAACTTATTTAGAACGGATCTGGCGATAACTATTTCTGTGGACTTTCCTAATATATATATTTTGTAACAGCGCTAATTCTGCCTGTGTGTATGTACATGCAAAGCTTCAGGCGATGAAAGTGAACTTTCCTGATGGTCACACCATTCCTTTCACTAGTCTTCTTTGTAGCGAATATTCTGACATTGTATGGTTCCACCTCGCTTGATACAGACGTCTTCACTTCTCATAAATAATGTCGTTTATCACAAAATTCAACGCAGTTTCTGCTATTGAGTACAAACGTTGTGCAGAATTAACAGTGGACAAACAGTATCCGATCGTTAACATGTTGCATGTGGACACGCGATATGGGAAGCCTGTGCTTGTAACGTTGGAAGATTGTGAGCGCCGCTATCGTGTATATCTACCTAAGAGGTATGCTGACGTCTTTACAGATGAAGAACTCCGTCATATAAATCCCAGCGACCTACATCTTGTGTTTCGAGGGATGAAGAACCAGACAGCGCATGTGGAAATTGTATCTCGTTAAGGTAACAAACTACTTTTAATAAACAATTTTTTTATCATTGTGTGTGTGCGTATGTTTGAATGTAGTGCAGATTCTAATTTACAAAGTTTTGATGAATGGATTTTTAATTTATTTCACTATACGCCTCTGAACCTATATGTAATTATTTGTAACTGCTTTACCTGTTGCAGCAAACGATTATATTATTATTATTCAGTGATATATACATACATACAATTTACTTATTAAACACTTCAATGATTGTAACGTCTTACAATGACTATAGCATATTTAAATCTGTTATCTGTTTATTGGTCCTACATGATTCAAACCAAACGTGTACACGTTGTATGTATGTATATGATTACGTTGTGTTTGCGTCTGTGTGTGGACGCGTTGCGTATGTGTGTGTGTACGTCTGTGTGTGTGTGTGTGCGTGCACGTGTGGTGTAACCCAAACGTGTGTACGTTGCGTTTGCGTCTGTGTGTGGGCGCGTTGCGTGTTTGGTTACGTTACGTATGCGTGTGCGTATGTGTGTGTGTGTGTGTGTGTGATTACGTTGCGTATGCGTCTGTATGTGCGCGCGTTGCGTGTGCATCTGTGTGTGTGTGATATTTAACATGATTTTAATGTTGTTGTTGTATTGTTATGTTGCAGGTTGCTTCTTCTACAAGTACGACACACAATTATATATAAACTTTCGAAAAATATCAATTTCTAATGTATTTATTTAATTGTGAATTTTATATTGTGAATGTTAAAATATATTTAATCATTTAAACAAATTATGACTTTATTTTATTTCACTCTACACCTCTGAACATGTGTACAATTAATTTATTTTTTGTGAACTGTTGCATCAGAAGATTTGTATGAATTTCAGCCGCCGTTTTCATGTGTGTGTATAATTTTAATTTATTTCGCTATACACTACTGAACCTATGTGTGTGTAAACTGCAACCTTAAAACAGAAGTATTGTCTGTAACAACATAACAGGTAAGTAGTTCATTGACGCCAAATATATATATATTTCTAACAAGGATCAATCACACTGACTGCATTATAAAACTATTAATTAATTATTTAATACATTGAAAAATGAAGACGACGTTTTGACAACGAGAGAGGGCTAAAATTATTTATTCATCACACCGACTACTCAATGTACGAGAGGGAGACAGGAGAAAGGGTATGAAACCTTGCATAGTTGAAACGTGTGAAAGTGAGAGAGAGAGAGAGAGAGAGAGAGAGAGAGAGAGAGAGAGAGAGAGAGAGAGAGAGAGAGAGAGAGAGAGAGAGAGAGAGAGAGAGAGAGAGGACGTTACTATTTGTTGACACAGTTGAAACAAGTGAGAGTGAGAGAGAGAGAGGACGTTAATATTTGTCGAATAAATATAAACTTTCTAATTTCATATACATGCGCTCGGTACTGACCACAGTTTGAGCATAACGTTTGACAACAAGAGAGAGAGAGAGAGAGACATACACAACGTGTGAGAGAGAGAGAGAGAGAGAGAGAGGGAGAGAGAGAGAGGACGAATAATACAGAGGTTGGTACATCTGATCATATAGATTTAATATACATTATAACACACGACAAATTTGAACTCATGTAAAGGTTGGTACACCTAATCATATATTTTAATATACACTATAATGCCGGTGAGCATAACGTTTGACAACGAGAGAGAGAGAGAGACATACACACCGTGTGTGAGAGAGAGAGAGTAACAATTATGATCATATATAGTTTGAATTTCCCACCACAGAAGAGAAAGAAATGTTGGCAGATCTGCTCTATACACGCACACAATAATTTAAGATTGGTAACCCTGATCATATATTTTAATATATACACTATATAACACATATTTGAATTTCCCTCCCCCACCGCAGATAATGTTGACAACCCTGCTCATATAAAATATCTATACACTATAATAATACTACAGAGGTTGGTACACCTGATCATATAGATTTAATATACATTATAACACACAACAAATTTGAACTCATGCAAAGGTTGGTACACCTGATCATATATTTTAGTATACACTATAATGCTTCGAGTTGGAACCATCCCCCACCCACCACCACCCACTGATATGAAATAAAAAAACCTCCCACCCAACACCACCCACTGATATGCAAATCAGCTTTCTTAAAAAAATAAAAAAATTATATTCACGGATGCTGGTGGTCCATTGAACCTCATCCCACCAAATCAATTTAATTAAAAAATAAAAAAACCAAATAAAAAAAATAAAAAAATTTATTCGCGGAAATTCGCGGATGCTGTGGTCCATCGGGATGCTGCGGGTCCAGCGGTGGCGGCGTCATCTCTGAGATCATGTTTTTTAGTGTTTTTTTAGTGTTTTTTAAGAAGGCGGCATTCCTTTGTGCGTTTGAACCGGCATTTTCCCTCTACTGATACTTAATTTGTTATTTCAACAACTAATTTACTGTAATTGGTTTCATTAACTGTTTAATTTAATTTAGTTACTTTTATTTAATTAACAAACTTAAACCTCGGTTACTGTGATCACGGTTTTCACTTGATGTGATTAATCCTAGTGATGGGGAACAGGTAGATGTAAGTACATCGGCACACTTGAGTAATGTTTCTTTGAATTTACTTATTAATCATTATTTTTCAATTATCGATTATTATTGTATTATTTAATTATCATGGATTGTTTGCTCCAGACTTTTATACTTATTATGTGTTCATACATGGTTCCTGCATTACTCATGCAATACAAAACTGTTGTAAAATATAGGAAGTAAAAGTCATAATTATGATACTAATAAATTCAGTGGGTTGGCATGCCATTATTAAATTTGTAGAAAATACTTTGAAATATTTCATGTAATTAATCCACCAAGCGACTGTAAATACTGTGAAATATTTTGTGAATTAAACCATTATATGAAAATTAAGGAAAGAGCTGAATGGAACTCTATTATCAAGAAACTTAAAGAAAAGAAAAAAAGGAAAGATTGTAAAACTACTGTTCAAAAAAAAAAAAAACTTAAATAAATCTTGTTACTGTTACTGTTGATCAGCTGTTTTCTTGCAAGACCTGTCACTATGGCTCAGCACATTTTATTTCCAATCTAGGCCACATGCCTAGTCTTAAATATTAAGTTACGCCTCGCCAGGAAAAAAAATAAACGGGTTTCAGTTCGAAAATCCGAACAATTCGATAATTCGGAGTACCCCTTATCCCAGTTAGTTCTGATTACTGACTTTCTATTTTATATCACGTGGAATCGCTTGTCTACGCTATTAAATATAGATTATAGCGACAGGTAAATACTTTTGTGTATTTTCAAAATTTACTAAAAATTGTTTCGGATAAACCGGGGTTTCGGATAAACGAGTTTTTAGTGTACTTCTAATTACAAGAACTAACTTTTATGAAAGTGTTTTGAATACCGCCCGTTTCATTTCTGTCATAAGTAACTGTTCCAATATTGCTTATTTCTAGATTTGCTATACGAACTTATAATGGACTGTACACGTTAAATCTGCATTTAACTGATGGACTTTTCCACCACAGAAAAAATATAAATGTGACTTTTCAGCCACTAACCAATCGGCACCCGTCTTCAGGTTAATTATAAACTAATGCATGTAAAGAAAGGAATAAATACTCTATCAACCAGTGATCTTCTTCTGATAGTTCCTATCCATTTAGGATGTTGGATATCATACAGACTATTTTAACTTTCTGTACTGCTGCACGGAATAAGTTAGTTGTATTCATGCCAAACCAGGTACTTAAATGTCTCAGCCATGATATTCTCAGTCGCCCAACTCCTCTCTTTCCAAGTACTGTTTCCTGTAGTATGGACTGTAATAAGTAAAATCTCTGTTCATTTCTCAGGAGATATGCCAGATACTGAACCTTTCTTATCTTCACTGTGTTAATAACTTCCCTTTCTTTCTTCATCTTTCTTATAGGAACTTCAACATTAGTTATATGTGGTGTCCATGAAATGCTCAGTATTCTTCCTTAAAGCCACATTTCGAAAGATTCCAATTTTTTTAGTTGTGGCTTCAGTCCAAGATTCTACACCGCAGAAGAGGACCGAGAATACGTAGCAGCGTAAAAGTCTCATCATTGTGTTTATTGTTAAATCGTAACTTTTGAATAAACTGCTCATTCTTGTGTACACTGCTCTTGCCTTTTCAATTCTGCTCTTTATTTCTTGAGAGTGGTCCCATTGTTCATTGACTATAGTACCAAGATATGTAAATTGGCTTATAAGTTTAACTGGCCTTTGGTTTATATTAAGGGCACAGTTCGTGAACTTGTTCTTAGATACAATCATTAATTTCTTTTTATTAACATCGATGTCTAGACCATATCTACGGCTGCTTTCTCACTCATAGTAATAACAATGATAGAGAGACAAAAAAATAATAATAACAAAACTTTATGTAATATATAATCAACAGATTAGGCTTCTTTCTGCAATAAAAAAGAAATATCATTTTATGTTTCAAATATTGGTTGCTAGGCGACATAAGGAAAAGTATACTAGGCGATATTACGGACAGTGCTACGTTTCAGCATGGCAGCAGAGCTTCTATAGCAAACACGCGCTGCCTGAACTATTCCTTTGTATCAGATACCTTTTTCCCTGATTAAAAGTGCTGTAGTTTTAGAGACATTCACGTTAAAATACAGTGTTTTTAATACACCGTGTCTAGGTAAAACAGAAGTAAGTTTTTTTCATAACCTAATCATCATCATCATCATCAGCCGTGGCTCTACAACGCTTGGTGGGTGTTGGCGTGCTCCAAGAGTCGACTCCATTCCTCCCTATTGCATGTCCTGGCTTTCCAGTTTCTTATGTTCAGCTTTCCCAGGTCCTCCTCTATCTAGTCTTTGAATCTACTTCGGGGTCTTCTTCTCTTTCTACTACCCATTGGTTTCTGGTAGAAAATATGTTGTGTAGGCTGTCCTTCCTCTATTCTCTCCATGCGTCCAACCCATCTTAACCTGTGTATTTTGATTATCCTGACAATGTTCGGCTTTTTGTAAAGATGGTATAGTTCATAATTATAGAGCCTGCGCCACATTCCGTTTTCTTGTACGCCTCTAAATATTGTTCTTAGAATCCGTCTTTCACAGCAACCTAGAATATCTCGCTATTTTTTGTCATTGTCCAGGTTTCTGAAGCATATGTCAGCACTGACCTGATAAGTGTTTGTAGATTTTGTATTTCGTGCTTCTTGAGATGAAGCTACAGTAGATGTCAAATGCTTTTTTAATCCATAATATGTTTCATTTGCGATATATATTCTTCTTCTTATTTCAGTGTTGATGTCGTTAGTTAGTAGTTTTATAACCTATAACCTACCTTTGCCAAAAGAAAAATCTTCTTCTTCTGCCCTTCCAGAAGAAGTCCGAAACATCAAGAACTATTATGAAAACGATAGTGGGAGCCAGTGGTAGGGGGTTTTAAATCATATGTTTATTTTTTTTAAGAACAAATTAATTATTTTCCTAGGAAAGAATTAAATGCCAAAATATGTTAAAGTATAGGTGATTAGGAAGTATGTAAGGCTAATAATCCTATATGGAAACAGATTTTAGCGTTGTATGAAGAAAACATAAACAGCGTAAACCCAACGATTTTTAAAGATTTTTAAGAAAAATTAATGGCAACCAAAGAAGGATCGTATGAGGAATGAAAATAATTAGACATCGGCTTAAGATAGAACCGATAAGCGGAAACATTTTGAAGTACCATCGGAATATCAGTTCAGATATACCAGTACGATGATCATGACGCCATCTTGGTTGGTAGAAGAAGAGGAATAATGGCGGTATCAATAGGATGGCGGTAAATAGAATTACGAAGAGTGTGTACAAAGCCAAGGTTTACGGAAAAAATGAAAGAGAATGCCAAGAGGGGCTTGGATACAGGGGCTGAAAGAAGAAGCAGGAAAGAGAGATGAAATGTAGACAGTCTAGAGCAGTGGTTCCCAAACTTTTCAGTCCGCTGACCCCCCTCAAAAAATTAAAAATTTGACGGACCCCGTGTGAGTTATGAAATAAAACAAACAGTAAATATGATACAAACTCTTATATTTTAATTAAAATGTATTAAAAAAAAATTCTCTGAACTTGCAAAATTATAATATTAATGATATCAAACATAGTTTAACGTGAACAGTGAACTGTTTTTGAACAATTAGCTCTGCAATATTATGTTTAATGCCTGATAATTTCAATATTAAGTCACTCTCGACATCAAGTTTATTTCTTAACTTTACCATCCCCGGCTCTATCTTTCCAGCCACACCTGTCGAAATCCAGCTACTTAGGCGTACATGGTAAAACGTTATGCTTAGATACAGTGCTTATACGTGGACTAAAACAGTTCTGCGTTGATACGGCGCTCTAGTCAGTTCGGCTGACAAACAGATATGCTACACGACATAATTTAAAGACATTGTTAAAGCCATTAGTTTAAAATTACTTTTACAATTACAATTAGTTTGAACAAAAAAATACTGAAATTTTCTACTAATTGTTTTAAGATTCTACAATTTATATTTTAGACTATAAAAAATCGGAGAAACTTATGGTATATTCTATTTTCCTTAAACGTGTATGCGGACCCCACTTTGGGAACCACTGGTCTAGAGGATTTACGAAATACGGTGGTTTTGAGGGAAATAGGTAAAAGATAAACGTGGAATGGGTGTTTGGTCACGTAGTGTATTGAACGTATTTGGACGCAAAGTGCCGTGGCCAAACGTTAACAGTTGGAAACCTTCGATGCAATAATTTGTTTTTAAAACTGTGGGACTCGCCTCTCTTCATCAATCAGATCGTCTCTTAGTAAAATGGCATCGTCATATTCAGTTCACGTGGACGCGGAGTTGCCACAATTGGTATTCATCAACTGCAACTTGACACTTTTAATGGAACCTGCCCGACGTGTCGTCGCCATTCTGCTGTCGGTGTAGTCTTTTGTTTGAGTGATGCGCAGAAACACGGCAACAACGCAATTATGTGGTGGAGCTTAAAGAATCATTTCCGACTCAACGGATGCTTCGATTGCCGAGGTTACCGTCAAAACAAGTCAGTAACACTAAAAGTGTTTTATATTCTTGTATTTACATTAAACCTAACGCTTTGTTGGACTTTTATGCTCAAATTCGTATTCTTGAATTCAATTTTCTATTTCACTGTGAACTGTATTATTTT
The DNA here is from genome assembly GCA_034769895.1 of Magicicada septendecula. Classification (NCBI taxonomy): domain Eukaryota; kingdom Metazoa; phylum Arthropoda; class Insecta; order Hemiptera; family Cicadidae; genus Magicicada; species Magicicada septendecula. The sequence continues at coordinate 86,466,120 of CM068372.1, read as the reverse complement.
TTTTTTGTATAAATATTTGTGACATTGACATCGTATTTTGGTATTGTAACTGCCTTACACTTGACGATAGGAGAGTATATAGATGCAATCTTCTTCTTCTTCTTCTTCTTCTTCTTCTTCTTCTTCTTCTTCTTCTTCTTCTTCTTCTTCTTCTTCTTCTTCTTCTTCTTCACTTCACGAAGTGACACATTACCTGTTCCGAATTCAAAATATATCTCTCCATCTTTCTTTCGGTCTTTCTAAGGATCCAAAGAGTCTGTGCTACTTTAGGTAGCCGTTTATCCTCCTTTCTGTCCAGATGTTGCGATTGTTCCATGTGATAATAAATAAATGAATAATATATATTCTGAAAATCGTCCATTCCAAGGCCATGGCGAACTTCCTAGTCATGTATATATATATATATATATATATATATATCTACAAAGTCATGTGTGTGTGTGTATGTATATTATAACCAAACAATTATAGGGTGTGTTTTAATTAACTTGAAATAAAATAAATGTGTGGTTATTTAAACTTATATTCGTGTTTAAAATATTAAAAGTCTCGTTAAAACAAAGTTCAATTATGTGTGAAATATTCTCTTGAGATAAATCAATGTTTGGAATAGTTGTTTCTAATCGAAGGTTACTAATGTAGTAAAGTAAATTAAAATGAAACATTCAAAGTTACTCACAGTGTTTACAATGGTTTAATTATACTTGTTTAAAAAGAATTCCCTTATATTAAATAAATAAAATAGTGAGGTTGATTATAATTAAATGCTAAATTAGCTTAAGTTGAAACGTAAAGTACAGCAGTTGGTTGCTTGATAATGGTTATCGTCTGGTTGAAACTGGCAGTGAAACTTCTTCTCCAGATTGCAGGTAGTCTGAGTGTGTCACGTCTCGTAATGTCTGGACAATATCATAAACAAAAATATACTTTTACGTACCTGGTCGTGTTTACTAGAAGTTCACTAAACTGTCAACTCAGTTTACAAACACCAACTCACTTTGGTTGCAAGGTTAGATTACCTTGTTTATTAATTAGTGGGCGCCACACGGATTTATTCAGGAAAAATCCCGTGTAAAACCCACACATAAAATTACTGAATGATTAGAAAATTTAAAATAATTGAGTATCACCTTTTGGCAATGCTATTCCAAAATATTAAACACAACAGAAGGTTGTTTAAGTTTTTTAAAAGAAAATATTTAATTATGCTATAGAAATAAATCAAATCAGGTGATGCTGTTAGTAATGGGTTTTATTTATACCCTCATAGAGAATTCAAAAACAAATATAAAGCAAACATACGAAGTTGTAAATTAAAAGTCAGTTATTATATGCCTTATGCGGCTTGCTCAGAACATGAATTATAAATCTGGCTAAGTCCAGATGTTATTTATTTTTAACATTAAAATTATGAAAATCTCAGTAGTGAATTCTTTGAGACACGAAAGAAAACAATTATGCCTACACAATATCCAATAATCTTTTTGATATAAAATTGATCAACAAAGTTTTTAGGTTACTTTCGTAAAGTAAACAAAATAAAAATGATCTGTTGAAAGATCGCGCGTTTCATCAACGCTTGCTTTTTTAGTGACAATATTTATCATGTGAGAACCCTTACAACTAACATATAGCTTAATTCATAATAACAAATTCACATAATAAATTGAGACGTGGTGTAATCTTAAAATGTTTTTGTGTTTTGCGTCAGTACAGACTAGTGTTGAAAAAAAGTACAGGTTATGGCGCTCAGGTAAAAATTAGTAATGATTGCACTGTTACCTTCTGAGTTTTAATTATTTAATTAAAACTTATTAATCACTTCAGTAATCGGATTATAATGATTACTGGGTTTTGGCACTAAACTCGCACAAGAACAGAATAATGCGATCCTCTTCTGATTAAAATGGATCGTGAATGATAACAATTAATTATTCCTGTTCATTATTTCCCGCACGAAATTAAAATGATACTGCACTTAATCACTGTTGTTTGCTGTAGATTAACTTGAAGTAGTCGTTTCTTGGTGTTGAACTATTTGTTTCAATGTAATATGCAGATGACGCTAAGAGTTATTAAAAATGTAGAGATGGCGGGCACACGTCTGTGCTATATGCTGGTCAGTAAGAGTCTGCCTCAAAATTCGCTGTTCCGTTCTTATATACCCCTTCTTTGATCGGTCTTAGGTAAAAATGTTAATTACTAACTAATTTTCTGATTGGCTCTGGCAGGTGTGTCGGTATGACGTATCATTTTTTGGCAGTTGATAACGGTTTTTTCTAACCGTCGAATGCAGAGGTGACAGCTAGCTGTCATTGTTGTTATTATTCATAAACAGTTTTCTGATGCACATTTTTAGAATGATGCTAACATCTCTCCCGCACTAAATACAGTTGCGATTGGGTTGATATCATTATCAAATTAAAGATCGTTTTTTCTTCTTTAATTTGATATCACTCGATATCGAATTATTTTCACTTTGACCGACATTGTTATAAAACCAATGTTCGGGTACATCACTTTCACTGTCGTCTGCTTTTTCTGAGTCGCCGATTTTACACTTTTGGTTAATATTGTTTGTGTTCACATATCATTTTATTATTCAAATGTTTATGTGGGAACACCATTAATTCTGTACTGACATCTTTATTGAACATTATGTGTACACCTAAACTCTATACATTGTAATGAATGATCCTACTTACTATGACATTTCGTTTTATGCTAACTCGTTCTAATCTACTGTTTAACAATTAAAATTATGATTAAACCTATTGTTTTAATAATGTTTTTTGTTATGTCAGGGCATAACCATTGTTCGGTGTATTTTAATTTACACTTATGTTAATTCTCCATAGTCAATTTACTGAGTAATGTTTGGTCTAAGCGTTGTTAAGACATATCGCCTATATTGGAATTTTGCCTTAATAACACTTATTGGTTCTCAATTCGGTAATTTTTGGAGGTCTCTTATATGTATAAGATTCTCTCTTATAAATAGTTCTCTTTTCTCACAAGTATATTTGATGCTGAAATACATCTTTGTTCTCACTATGTAGCCATTGTTAATTTTAGTTTTGGCATTCATAATTTACTGGTCATTGTCAAATCTATTATCAGCAAAAGGCTAATTCTGCTTTCACAGTATTTAACTGCTTATTAATTCATTTTTTATTTACATATAACATTCGGTTTACATCAACTACTGACTGGATTGACAGCTGAATGTAAATTTACTCTGTCCATCAGTTTGTCTTAGTCTTAGTCTAGTTGTAGCGTCAAACAGCCTTTGGGTTACTGTTTCATGTGGCACTTCTGCTTCATTCTTCTTTCTTGGTTTCTCCTTTCTTGGTTATTTTTACTATTATTTCTATTTACATGGTTGTTTTGTCCTTATAAAATCTGATAACATACACTTAGGTTAGGTAACATCTTGTGATGTTACATATACACCCTCTTTAAAATTGATCATTTGAGAAAAATTTATTTTTTTTTTGTAAAATTATCAATTCATGTCAGTTTCTTAGTATACTCTTATAGTTTTTTTTTTCTTGTACTCTTTGATCTTTTAATCATACTATTGGTGTATTACTCTAGTTTGATTTTTTATCTAGTGATACAATTCTTAATTTACTAGTATTTTCAAGTTGCTTACTCTCTAAGTCATTTAACTACAATAGATCTCGTTTTTTAAGTTAACAATTTCCTGTCTTATTCACATTCTACTTTCTTATTACATATCTTTACATTCGTGATTATCTTAATGGTTATTATAATTCATACCACACAGATTCATTCTTAATATTCCTTGATACATTAATACAATATAATTCCCTAACTGTTGTAGAGGTTTCGGAATCAGGGTGGCTCACTATGGCTAACATCCTCTGCCGTTCCTCACTACACATTCTCAGATTCAGAGGCATTACTCTTCTCTGTCTGAGAAAAAAAATAAACATTGCACCTGGCAATAGTTGCACTATCACAACTCAAAAAAAATATCACATATCATTCATATTCAATAACATAATATATTCACTATAATATTCAAGGTATCAGAGGTTTTCATTTAGATCACATTTCCATCTTTATACTTGCTAACATACTTTTTTTTTCTTACAGGTAATTATTTCTTTTTTAGACTTGATATTCTTAGCTGTGCTTTTATCAGCTATATAGTCACTTATGTACTAGTTAACAATTTGCTTTGGTTTACTTGAATGTTCTTAAGATTATACACTTATTTTGATGCTTATAGTACTTATGCATTTGGTTTGTTCTATCTAGAGTCTACAATATTTTTGTTTTCACAATAGTTCATTAAATCTTTCTTAGCAAGTTCTATTCATCCTGAATTATCAGGGCTTACATTGTTTGTATACCAAATGGTTCTTTGTTTGATGTTCTCTGACATATTCTGGTGATGTACAATACTTGATAATTGACAAACATTTTTCTCTCCTTTCATTCCATTATAACAATAGTTTTTCTTACAATTAACACTCTTTGTTATTTTTCTTCTCTACTCCTTCAAGTGATGGTGGTTTTCACTTATTCTGGATGATTTTATATAATATACAATATTCTATAATTACAATTTCATTTGACAATACAATAACATACTACTATCTAATTTTATAGACATTCTTGGGGTTTACATGGTTTGTTTTACAAATTTTTTTTTTCTTTCCTTACATTCCATAATAATGTCCTTCTTTTATTTTACACACTTTGTTATACTGCCTCTCTACTCCTTCAAAGGTTAGTTGGGTGAACCTTTATTCTGGACGATTTTATATAATATTTGAGCTTTATGAGAGGTACACAATAATCATTTTATAAACATTAAGTGACATAGAATATTCATTTGGATACACATTTTTCTCTAAGTATAGTATAGTAATTATATTTATATGCCACTACTGGCTCTTTGTGATATAATAGATGTCTTTTTCTTATTAAATCATTTGATTGACATTACATAATTTTCTATCCTTTGGTGTGATAGATATGGTTCTTTTTCACCAGTAACAAATAGTTTGGTTTATTTTAATTCTACACACTTTTGTAACTTTGATAAGGCAAATTGATTAGTTATGGTCAATTAGTTACCTTCAATATTTTGTAGCTTAACATCAAATGAGTTTGTTTATAGTAATGGTTTTTTAAACATATATATTTTTTCTTTTATACCCTAAACGTTCGGGTGAAAAATGTTGCTTACTACTACATATTATCCGTCCTTAATATTAATCATTTTTTAATAGTCGAGATTCATGGGGTTATTTGTGCTCTTCCACTCTATTGCTAATATTCGGGATACCTTACATATGTTCAGTACTAGTGGTCTTGGAGATACCTTCCTATCAGGCGGTTTTTCCATTTGGCGGCTACCAGATAGTCATTGGCTCCCCGTTTCCTTGCCTTCTTGCTCTCATTATCTTTGGCATTCCTGTGTTCATTGTACTCTGGGCCTGGGCTATTATTGATGTCTGGCCCTTCTTCTAATCCGGGTTGACCTTTGTTCATTTCCTGGTTGGATTCTTAAATCGCTTGGTCCCTCTTCTTCCGCATTTCTCTTATTCTTTGGGCGTACCCTTCAATAAGCTGGTCCAGTTGTTCTTGATAATTTTCCTTTTTCCTGTGAAGCCTCTTTCTTCTAGGAGTATCCGCTTTACATACCTCATTGTTTATGACCTTCTCCGTCATAACATAGTTACTGGCATGTAACGTTGTCTTAATCGTTCCGTCATTTGGATTATTAATTAAATGGTTTAATGGTTGGTTATTCATTAAGGAATCAATTGATTTTGTTTGGTGTATTTTATTTGTTGGTATATTTAATTTAATTGGATTCTTATTTAAGTTTTTACCCGTGGTTTTACGGCGGTTTACTTTTAACGTTTTTATGCAGTCCCGTTCATACTTCTTACCGTTGGTCCTTGCTCTATGACGAATACTTGAGTTGTCCACGGAGTTAATTAAGCCACTCCTAGTCATCTCTAATATTTCCTTTGTAATCCTTGTTTTCTTAGAGCGTATTATTCTTTTTATCTTTGTCTCTTTCTCTCCTGTTTCCTTTATTACCTTGTTCTTTACCTTTTTAACGATGGCTTCGTCATGCGGAATATTCCCTTCATTCCTGTGGTGTGTATCCTCAGGCACCAATGCTTTCGAGTCCTCTTTATTCTCAGTTTGTTTACCGGTGTCTTCGGATTGTAGACTTAATTCTTCCATGGTTTCATTATTAGTTTCCATTTCTTCCCTCCATTGTTGGATGATTTCTTCTCTCCATGATCTGATATCGTTCATCATTTCCTCCCTTGCCTTCTCAAAGCTATTCTCTACGTGGTGGGGGAACTGTTTCTCCCTACATTCCATCATCATCTTCTGGAAACTTAGCAGCTCCGTCGATGCTATTTCCTTAGGTTGGTTTTTTATGATGTCACTTGCCATTACTTCTTTATCTTCTGTTTTTTCGTTTATATTTGTATATTCGACGCTCACGGTCGGTGCGTTATCGCTTACCATCCCCTGGACTGCTTCATCATTCTCTTCCGTCGTGTCATTATCTTTATTCTCTTCTTGGTAGGGGGTTTTTATGTTCTCGTTAGTGACTTCACTGGGTTCACTTGGAGATTCATATAGCTCATTCTGGTCCTTACTTGTTATTGTTTCGGTCTCTAGGTCAGCTATTAATATTTCCTCCTCTTTTACACCATCATTGACGTCTTCTTCTGGGACATTTTTAGTCATATTTTCTTGTGGTGGTTCCATGGATTCCTTCTGGTTATGGTCGTCTTCAATTTTGTCGTTAGTATTTTTCCCATTCTTCATTAAGTCTTCACCTATCTGTCTCTGTTCATTTCTTAATTTCTTGGCATTCCTCAATTCTTCTTCGAATGCTTCCCTCCGTTTACGCTCTTCTTCTCGTCTCTCATTCTGGCGTCTTATTTCCTCTTCCTCCTGCTGTGCAGCTCGACTATAGAACAATTCTTCATTTTGTCTTATCTTATTGTCTCTTAGTTCTCTTTCTACTGCTTCTCTTCTACTACGCTCATCTTCCCATCTCTGGTAATGGTAATTCCTCTTCTCTTCGTTTCGCCATGTTGGTTGGTTATTATACCATCTTGTATTCCGGTCCCTCCTTGGTTGTGGGGTTTCCCATTCGTGGAGTCTTGCAAATCCTTCTTCCCTCTTCCTTCTTAATTGGTCTGACTCCTCTTTTATCCATCTCTTCTCCTCTTCCATTTTGCGATTCAATTCTTCACCATCGATTTTCAATATTCTGTATATTTGGTCCCAGTCTGTTTCCTGGTTATAATAGTCCATTTCTCTCTCCCTTTTCGCTCTATATTTTGTGTTGTATCGATGTGTGCGTGGCATGTTAATTTTTTCGTGTCTACCGGGCTGATATTAAAATATAAAAAAAAATATATTTATTTAATATTTTTTAAGCCACACTAGTTGGTGCGCCAATTTATAACCCAACAAATTATCGTTGGTATGTCCTTCTTTCGTAAAGCCCCACGTTGTATGCGTCAATTTATAACCCACCAATTATAGGGTGTGTTTTAATTAACTTGAAATAAAATAAATGTGTGGTTATTTAAACTTATATTCGTGTTTAAAATATTAAAAGTCTCGTTAAAACAAAGTTCAATTATGTGTGAAATATTCTCTTGAGATAAATCAATGTTTGGAATAGTTGTTTCTAATCGAAGGTTACTAATGTAGTAAAGTAATTTAAAATGAAACATTCAAAGTTACTCACAGTGTTTACAATGGTTTAATTATACTTGTTTAAAAAGAATTCCCTTATATTAAATAAATAAAATAGTGAGGTTGATTATAATTAAATGCTAAATTAGCTTAGGTTGAAACGTAAAGTACAGCAGTTGGTTGCTTGATAATGGTTATCGTCTGGTTGAAACTGGCAGTGAAACTTCTTCTCCAGATTGCAGGTAGTCTGAGTGTGTCACGTCTCGTAATGTCTGGACAATATCATAAACAAAAATATACTTTTACGTACCTGGTCGTGTTTACTAGAAGTTCACTAAACTGTCAACTCAGTTTACAAACACCAACTCACTTTGGTTGCAAGGTTAGATTACTTTGTTTATTAATTAGTGGGCGCCACACGGATTTATTCAGGGAAAATCCCGTGTAAAACCCACACATAAAATTACTGAATGATTAGAAAATTTAAAATAATTGAGTATCACCTTTTGGCAATGCTATTCCAAAATATTAAACAAAACAGAAGGTTGTTTAAGTTTTTTAAAAGAAAAAATTTAATTATGCTATAGAAATAAATCAAATCAGGTGATGCTGTTAGTAATGGGTTTTATTTATACCCTCATAGATAATTCAAAAACAAATATAAAGCAAACATACAAAGTTGTACAATTAAAAGTCAGTTATTATATGCCTTATGCGGCTTGCTCAGACCATGAATTATAAATCTGGCTAAGTCCAGATGTTATTTATTTTTAACATTAAAATTATGAAAATCTCAGTAGTACAAAGTTGTACAATTAAAAGTCAGTTATTATATGCCTTATGCGGCTTGCTCAGAACATGAATTATAAATCTGGCTAAGTCCAGATGTTATTTATTTTTAACATTAAAATTATGAAAATCTCAGTAGTGAATTCTTTGAGACACGAAAGAAAACAATTATGCCTACACAATATCCAATAATCTTTTTGATATAAAATTGATCAACAAAGTTTTTAGGTTACTTTCGTAAAGTAAACAAAATAAAAATGATCTGTTGAAAGATCGCGCGTTTCATCAACGCTTGCTTTTTTAGTGACAATATTTAATATGTGAGAACCCTTACAACTAACATATAGCTTAATTCATAATAACAAATTCACATAATAAATTGAGACGTGGTGTAATCTTAAAATGTTTTTGTGTTTTGCGTCAGTACAGACTAGTGTTGAAAAAAAGTACAGGTTATGGCGCTCAGGTAAAAATTAGTAATGATTGCACTGTTACCTTCTGAGTTTTAATTATTTAATTAAAACTTATTAATCACTTCAGTAATCGGATTATAATGATTACTGGGTTTTGGCACTAAACTCGCACAAGAACAGAATAATGCGATCCTCTTCTGATTAAAATGGATCGTGAATGATAACAATTAATTATTCCTGTTCATTATTTCCCGCACGAAATTAAAATGATACTGCACTTAATCACTGTTGTTTGCTGTAGATTAACTTGAAGTAGTCGTTTCTTGGTGTTGAACTATTTGTTTCAATGTAATATGCAGATGACGCTAAGAGTTATTAAAAATGTAGAGATGGCGGGCACACGTCTGTGCTATACGCTGGTCAGTAAGAGTCTGCCTCAAAATTCGCTGTTCCGTTCTTATATACCCCCTTCTTTGATCGGTCTTAGGTAAAAATGTTAATTACTAACTAATTTTCTGATTGGCTCTGGCAGGTGTGTCGGTATGACGTATCATTTTTTGGCAGTTGATAACGGTTTTTTCTAACCGTCGAATGCAGAGGTGACAGCTAGCTGTCATTGTTGTTATTATTCATAAACAGTTTTCTGATGCACATTTTTAGAATGATGCTAACATCTCTCCCGCACTAAATACAGTTGCGATTGGGTTGATATCATTATCAAATTAAAGATCGTTTTTTCTTCTTTAATTTGATATCACTCGATATCGAATTATTTTCACTTTGACCGACATTGTTATAAAACCAATGTTCGGGTACATCACTTTCACTGTCGTCTGCTTTTTCTGAGTCGCCGATTTTACACTTTTGGTTAATATTGTTTGTGTTCACATATCATTTTATTATTCAAATGTTTATGTGGGAACACCATTAATTCTGTACTGACATCTTTATTGAACATTATGTGTACACCTAAACTCTATACATTGTAATGAATGATCCTACTTACTATGACATTTCGTTTTATGCTAACTCGTTCTAATCTACTGTTTAACAATTAAAATTATGATTAAACCTATTGTTTTAATAATGTTTTTTGTTATGTCAGGGCATAACCATTGTTCGGTGTATTTTAATTTACACTTATGTTAATTATCCATAGTCAATTTACTGACTAATGTTTGGTCTAAGCGTTGTTAAGACATATCGCCTATATTGGAATTTTGCCTTAATAACACTTATTGGTTCTCAATTCGGTAATTTTTGGAGGTCTCTTATTTGTATAAGATTCTCTCTTATAAATAGTTCTCTTTTCTCACAAGTATATTTGATGCTGAAATACATCTTTGTTCTCACTATGTAGCCATTGTTAATTTTAGTTTTGGCATTCATAATTTACTGGTCATTGTCAAATCTATTATCAGCAAAAGGCTAATTCTGCTTTCACAGTATTTAACTGCTTATTAATTCATTTTTTATTTACATATAACATTCGGTTTACATCAACTACTGACTGGATTGACAGCTGAATGTAAATTTACTCTGTCCATCAGTTTGTCTTAGTCTTAGTCTAGTTGTAGTGTCAAACAGCCTTTGGGTTACTGTTTCATGTGGCACTTCTGCTTCATTCTTCTTTCTTGGTTTCTCCTTTCTTGGTTATTTTTACTATTATTTCTATTTACATGGTTGTTTTGTCCTTATAAAATCTGATAACATACACTTAGGTTAGGTAACATCTTGTGATGTTACATATACACCCTCTTTAAAATTGATCATTTGAGAAAAATTTATTTATTTTTTTGTAAAATTATCAATTCATGTCAGTTTCTTAGTATACTCTTATAGTTTTTTTTTCTTGTACTCTTTGATCTTTTAATCATACTATTGGTGTATTACTCTAGTTTGATTTTTATATAGTGATACAATTCTTAATTTACTAGTATTTTCAAGTTGCTTACTCTCTAAGTCATTTAACTACAATAGATCTCGTTTTTTAAGTTAACAATTTCCTGTCTTATTCACATTCTACTTTCTTATTACATATCTTTACATTCGTGATTATCTTAATGGTTATTATAATTCATACCTCACAGATTCATTCATAATATTCCTTGATACATTAATACAATATAATTCCCTAACTGTTGTAGAGGTTTCGGAATCAGGGTGGCTCACTATGGCTAACATCCTCTGCCGTTCCTCACTACACATTCTCAGATTCAGAGGCATTACTCTTCTCTGTCTGAGAAAAAAAATAAACATTGCACCTGGCAATAGTTGCACTATCACAACTCAAAAAAAATATCACATATCATTCATATTCAATAACATAATATATTCACTATAATATTCAAGGTATCAGAGGTTTTCATTTAGATCACATTTCCATCTTTATACTTGCTAACATACTTTTTTTTTCTTACAGGTAATTATTTCTTTTTTAGACTTGATATTCTTAGCTGTGCTTTTATCAGCTATATAGTTACTTATGTACTAGTTAACAATTTGCTTTGGTTTACTTGAACGTTCTTAAGATTATACACTTATTTTGATGCTTATAGTACTTATGCATTTGGTTTGTTCTATCTACAATATTTTTGTTTTCACAATAGTTCATTAAATCTTTCTTAACAAGTTCTATTCATCCTGAATTATCAGGGCTTACATTGTTTGTATACTAAATGGTTCTTTGTTTGATGTTCTCTGACATATTCTGGTGATGTACAATACTTGATAATTGACAAACATTTTTCTTTCCTTTCATTCCATTATAACAATAGTTTTTCTTACAATTAACACTCTTTGTTATTTTTCTTCTCTACTCCTTCAAGTGATGGTGGTTTTCACTTATTCTGGATGATTTTATATAATATACAATATTCTATAATTACAATTTCATTTGACAATACAATAACATACTAATATCTAATTTTATAGACATTCTTGGGGTTTACATGGTTTGTTTTACAAATTTTTTTTTTCTTTCCTTACATTCCATAATAATGTCCTTCTTTTATTTTACACACTTTGTTATACTGCCTCTCTACTCCTTCAAAGGTTAGTTGGATGAACCTTTATTCTGGACGATTTTATATAATATTTGAGCTTTATGAGAGGTACACAATAATCATTTTATAAACATTAAGTGACATAGAATATTCATTTGGATACACATTTTTCTCTAAGTATAGTATAGTAATTATATTTATATGCCACTACTGGCTCTTTGTGATATAATAGATGTCTTTTTCTTATTAAATCATTTGATTGACATTACATAATTTTCTATCCTTTGGTGTGATAGATATGGTTCTTTTTCACCAGTAACAAATAGTTTGGTTTATTTTAATTCTACACACTTTTGTAACTTTGATAAGGCAAATTGATTAGTTATGGTCAATTAGTTACCTTCAATATTTTGTAGCTTAACATCAAATGAGTTTGTTTATAGTAATGGTTTTTTAAACATATATATTTTTTCTTTTATACCCTAAACGTTCGGGTGAAAAATGTTGCTTACTACTACATATTATCCGTCCTTAATATTAATCATTTTTTAATAGTCGAGATTCATGGGGTTATTTGTGCTCTTCCACTCTATTGCTAATATTCGGGATACCTTACATATGTTCAGTACTAGTGGTCTTGGAGATACCTTCCTATCAGGCGGTTTTTCCATTTGGCGGCTACCAGATAGTCATTGGCTCCCCGTTTCCTTGCCTTCTTGCTCTCATTATCTTTGGCATTCCTGTGTTCATTGTACTCTGGGCCTGGGCTATTATTGATGTCTGGCCCTTCTTCTAATCCGGGTTGACCTTTGTTCATTTCCTGGTTGGATTCTTAAATCGCTTGGTCCCTCTTCTTCCGCATTTCCCTTATTCTTTGGGCGTACCCTTCAATAAGCTGGTCCAGTTGTTCTTGATAATTTTCCTTTTTCCTGTGAAGCCTCTTTCTTCTAGGAGTATCCGCTTTACATACCTCATTGTTTATGACCTTCTCCGTCATAACATAGTTACTGGCATGTAACGTTGTCTTAATCGTTCCGTCATTTGGATTATTAATTAAATGGTTTAATGGTTGGTTATTCATTAAGGAATCAATTGATTTTGTTTGGTGTATTTTATTTGTTGGTATATTTAATTTAATTGGATTCTTATTTAAGTTTTTACCCGTGGTTTTACGGCGGTTTACTTTTAACGTTTTTATGCAGTCCCGTTCATACTTCTTACCGTTGGTCCTTGCTCTATGACGAATACTTGAGTTGTCCACGGAGTTAATTAAGCCACTCCTAGTCATCTCTAATATTTCCTTTGTAATCCTTGTTTTCTTAGAGCGTATTATTCTTTTTATCTTTGTCTCTTTCTCTCCTGTTTCCTTTATTACCTTGTTCTTTACCTTTTTAACGATGGCTTCGTCATGCGGAATATTCCCTTCATTCCTGTGGTGTGTATCCTCAGGCACCAATGCTTTCGAGTCCTCTTTATTCTCAGTTTGTTTACCGGTGTCTTCGGATTGTAGACTTAATTCTTCCATGGTTTCATTATTAGTTTCCATTTCTTCCCTCCATTGTTGGATGATTTCTTCTCTCCATGATCTGATATCGTTCATCATTTCCTCCCTTGCCTTCTCAAAGCTATTCTCTACGTGGTGGGGGAACTGTTTCTCCCTACATTCCATCATCATCTTCTGGAAACTTAGCAGCTCCGTCGATGCTATTTCCTTAGGTTGGTTTTTTATGATGTCACTTGCCATTACTTCTTTATCTTCTGTTTTTTCGTTTATATTTGTATATTCGACGCTCACGGTCGGTGCGTTATCGCTTACCATCCCCTGGACTGCTTCATCATTCTCTTCCGTCGTGTCATTATCTTTATTCTCTTCTTGGTAGGGGGTTTTTATGTTCTCGTTAGTGACTTCACTGGGTTCACTTGGAGATTCATATAGCTCATTCTGGTCCTTACTTGTTATTGTTTCGGTCTCTAGGTCAGCTATTAATATTTCCTCCTCTTTTACACCATCATTGACGTCTTCTTCTGGGACATTTTTAGTCATATTTTCTTGTGGTGGTTCCATGGATTCCTTCTGGTTATGGTCGTCTTCAATTTTGTCGTTAGTATTTTTCCCATTCTTCATTAAGTCTTCACCTATCTGTCTCTGTTCATTTCTTAATTTCTTGGCATTCCTCAATTCTTCTTCGAATGCTTCCCTCCGTTTACGCTCTTCTTCTCGTCTCTCATTCTGGCGTCTTATTTCCTCTTCCTCCTGCTGTGCAGCTCGACTATAGAACAATTCTTCATTTTGTCTTATCTTATTGTCTCTTAGTTCTCTTTCTACTGCTTCTCTTCTACTACGCTCATCTTCCCATCTCTGGTAATGGTAATTCCTCTTCTCTTCGTTTCGCCATGTTGGTTGGTTATTATACCATCTTGTATTCCGGTCCCTCCTTGGTTGTGGGGTTTCCCATTCGTGGAGTCTTGCAAATCCTTCTTCCCTCTTCCTTCTTAATTGGTCTGACTCCTCTTTTATCCATCTCTTCTCCTCTTCCATTTTGCGATTCAATTCTTCACCATCGATTTTCAATATTCTGTATATTTGGTCCCAGTCTGTTTCCTGGTTATAATAGTCCATTTCTCTCTCCCTTTTCGCTCTATATTTTGTGTTGTATCGATGTGTGCGTGGCATGTTAATTTTTTCGTGTCTACCGGGCTGATATTAAAATATAAAAAAAAATATATTTATTTAATATTTTTTAAGCCACACTAGTTGGTGCGCCAATTTATAACCCAACAAATTATCGTTGGTATGTCCTTCTTTCGTAAAGCCCCACGTTGTATGCGTCAATTTATAACCCACCAATTATAGGGTGTGTTTTAATTAACTTGAAATAAAATAAATGTGTGGTTATTTAAACTTATATTCGTGTTTAAAATATTAAAAGTCTCGTTAAAACAAAGTTCAATTATGTGTGAAATATTCTCTTGAGATAAATCAATGTTTGGAATAGTTGTTTCTAATCGAAGGTTACTAATGTAGTAAAGTAATTTAAAATGAAACATTCAAAGTTACTCACAGTGTTTACAATGGTTTAATTATACTTGTTTAAAAAGAATTCCCTTATATTAAATAAATAAAATAGTGAGGTTGATTATAATTAAATGCTAAATTAGCTTAGGTTGAATCGTAAAGTACAGCAGTTGGTTGCTTGATAATGGTTATCGTCTGGTTGAAACTGGCAGTGAAACTTCTTCTCCAGATTGCAGGTAGTCTGAGTGTGTCACGTCTCGTAATGTCTGGACAATATCATAAACAAAAATATACTTTTACGTACCTGGTCGTGTTTACTAGAAGTTCACTAAACTGTCAACTCAGTTTACAAACACCAACTCACTTTGGTTGCAAGGTTAGATTACCTTGTTTATTAATTAGTGGGCGCCACACGGATTTATTCAGGGAAAATCCCGTGTAAAACCCACACATAAAATTACTGAATGATTAGAAAATTTAAAATAATTGAGTATCACCTTTTGGCAATGCTATTCCAAAATATTAAACACAACAGAAGGTTGTTTAAGTTTTTTAAAAGAAAATATTTAATTATGCTATAGAAATAAATCAAATCAGGTGATGCTGTTAGTAATGGGTTTTATTTATACCCTCATAGATAATTCAAAAACAAATATAAAGCAAACATACAAAGTTGTACAATTAAAAGTCAGTTATTATATGCCTTATGCGGCTTGCTCAGAACATGAATTATAAATCTGGCTAAGTCCAGATGTTATTTATTTTTAACATTAAAATTATGAAAATCTCAGTAGTGAATTCTTTGAGACACGAAAGAAAACAATTATGCCTACACAATATCCAATAATCTTTTTGATATAAAATTGATCAACAAAGTTTTTAGGTTACTTTCGTAAAGTAAACAAAATAAAAATGATCTGTTGAAAGATCGCGCGTTTCATCAACGCTTGCTTTTTTAGTGACAATATTTATCATGTGAGAACCCTTACAACTAACATATAGCTTAATTCATAATAACAAATTCACATAATAAATTGAGACGTGGTGTAATCTTAAAATGTTTTTGTGTTTTGCGTCAGTACAGACTAGTGTTGAAAAAAAGTACAGGTTATAGCGCTCAGGTAAAAATTAGTAATGATTGCACTGTTACCTTCTGAGTTTTAATTATTTAATTAAAACTTATTAATCACTTCAGTAATCGGATTATAATGATTACTGGGTTTTGGCACTAAACTCGCACAAGAACAGAATAATGCGATCCTCTTCTGATTAAAATGGATCGTGAATGATAACAATTAATTATTCCTGTTCATTATTTCCCGCACGAAATTAAAATGATACTGCACTTAATCACTGTTATTTGCTGTAGATTAACTTGAAGTAGTCGTTTCTTGGTGTTGAACTATTTGTTTCAATGTAATATGCAGATGACGCTAAGAGTTATTAAAAATGTAGAGATGGCGGGCACACGTCTGTGCTATATGCTGGTCAGTAAGAGTCAGCCTCAAAATTCGCTGTTCCGTTCTTATATACCCCCTTCTTTGATCGGTCTTAGGTAAAAATGTTAATTACTAACTAATTTTCTGATTGGCTCTGGCAGGTGTGTCGGTATGACGTATCATTTTTTGGCAGTTGATAACGGTTTTTTCTAACCGTCGAATGCAGAGGTGACAGCTAGCTGTCATTGTTGTTATTATTCATAAACAGTTTTCTGATGCACATTTTTAGAATGATGCTAACATCTCTCCCGCACTAAATACAGTTGCGATTGGGTTGATATCATTATCAAATTAAAGATCGTTTTTTCTTCTTTAATTTGATATCACTCGATATCGAATTATTTTCACTTTGACCGACATTGTTATAAAACCAATGTTCGGGTACATCACTTTCACTGTCGTCTGCTTTTTCTGAGTCGCCGATTTTACACTTTTGGTTAATATTGTTTGTGTTCACATATCATTTTATTATTCAAATGTTTATGTGGGAACACCATTAATTCTGTACTGACATCTTTATTGAACATTATGTGTACACCTAAACTCTATACATTGTAATGAATGATCCTACTTACTATGACATTTCGTTTTATGCTAACTCGTTCTAATCTACTGTTTAACAATTAAAATTATGATTAAACCTATTGTTTTAATAATGTTTTTTGTTATGTCAGGGCATAACCATTGTTCGGTGTATTTTAATTTACACTTATGTTAATTCTCCATAGTCAATTTACTGACTAATGTTTGGTCTAAGCGTTGTTAAGACATATCGCCTATATTGGAATTTTGCCTTAATAACACTTATTGGTTCTCAATTCGGTAATTTTTGGAGGTCTCTTATTTGTATAAGATTCTCTCTTATAAATAGTTCTCTTTTCTCACAAGTATATTTGATGCTGAAATACATCTTTGTTCTCACTATGTAGCCATTGTTAATTTTAGTTTTGGCATTCATAATTTACTGGTCATTGTCAAATCTATTATCAGCAAAAGGCTAATTCTGCTTTCACAGTATTTAACTGCTTATTAATTCATTTTTTATTTACATATAACATTCGGTTTACATCAACTACTGACTGGATTGACAGCTGAATGTAAATTTACTCTGTCCATCAGTTTGTCTTAGTCTTAGTCTAGTTGTAGTGTCAAACAGCCTTTGGGTTACTGTTTCATGTGGCACTTCTGCTTCATTCTTCTTTCTTGGTTTCTCCTTTCTTGGTTATTTTTACTATTATTTCTATTTACATGGTTGTTTTGTCCTTATAAAATCTGATAACATACACTTAGGTTAGGTAACATCTTGTGATGTTACAATATATATATATATCTACAAGAACAGGTTTCTAACCTAGTTGTAAAACCTCCACCAGGAAGACCGAGGACTCTTCTGGATGGGTTACCATGTTTTCCGAGGGATTCCAGTTTTAGGGCGCCAGAGACTCACCCTCACCCTTCTCCTTCTGAAAACGGCCCAAGTTGCCTAGGAACCGTTTTTCTGATGCTGGTCGCTTCTGAGTATTTGCAGTATCCACTATCGGACTCAATGGAAACACTAAGAACTCAAGCCACCCCGGTCCGTTGAAGAGATACAGAAATGAAAGAAAGGAGTGGTAAGAATGAATAAGGACATTGGTGGGACGTACAGTGGAACTCGCGAATAACGAGCTCGCTTATAACGGGAATTCGGATGTAACGAGCAAAAGTACGAGATTTGTTTGTTGGTTCTGTATCTCAGTAATGATAACCAAACTCGCTTTTAACGAGTTGGAACGCATTCGAGACTTGGTTATAACGAGCACTTTGTCGCAGCTTTGTTCATGGGTTGTTTAAAATAGTTTGTTACAATTCAGCATTTCAAACATTTGTATAAAATCATTAATGCAATTTAGTGAAACTAATAACGTAAATGATGAATTTGTGCAATATTTAAATAAATTACAAAACTGTATTGACATCTACACATACAAAGTTACTAAACAAACAAAAATAGATGAATTTTTAAGGTTAATTAAGTTCTGTGTGCGAAATATAAATTTGACGATTCCATTTAAAACGAAGAATAAAAAGACAAATAAACTAGTGTGAATTTTCTTTAATTTAAAAGAAAATTAAGTTTTTACTATACAGTTACTTTTACTATATTTCGCGAATGCACTATACCCCAATATTCAGCAAAGAATGTTAGCGTCTGAAAAGTGTTTAAAGTGTTCACTTTAAGCGTAGAATGTAAAACATATCAAAATTTTATTGCAAACAGTCACAGAATTATCAGATCGGAATTTCCGATCTGAAGATGAACTGAGAAGCTTGAAAACGCTAATCGGAATAATTTTTCTATAGTGGTGTGTAACAGTGTTAATTCTGTTTGTGATTATAACCACTAACAAACTTTCTTCATTAAACAAAATTTTATTGTGTAAAGCCTCTTCTATAGTAGAATTTTTTTGTTTGTGTTCGATAATCACGGTATAAAAATTTAGGTTTTTGAGTCGACAACTCGGATGTAGCGACAACCCGGTTTTAACGAGCACATTTGTCCAGTCCCTTGAATCTCGTTGTAAGCAAGTTCCACTGTATTTCATCTGGCTCCTCAGTTGAGACCTGCAGTAGGTACGCTATAACCGGCATAGTCCTCAACTTCATTAGAGCATGCGGCGGAGTTCCTCGCCCGCACGCCCAGTGCTACTATACGGCGATGTCGCCAATACGACAGAGATCACATCCTGCAGTAGGTATGCTATAACCTCAACTTCATTAGAGCATGCGGTAGAGCTCCTCGCCCGCACGCCCAGTGCTACTATACGGCGATGTCGCCAATACGACAGAGATCACATCCTGCAGTAGGTATGCTATAACCTCAACTTCATTAGAGCATGCGGTAGAGCTCCTCGCCCGCACGCCCAGTGCTACTATACGGCGATGTCGCCAATACGACAGAGATCACATCCTGCAGTAGGTATGCTATAACCTCAACTTCATTAGAGCATGCGGTAGAGCTCCTCGCCCGCACGCCCAGTGCTACTATACGGCGATGTCGCCAATACGACAGAGTCACATCCTGCAGTAGGTATGCTATAACCTCAACTTCATCAGAGCATGCGGCAGAGTTCCTCGCCCGCACGCCCAGTGCTACTATACGGCGATGTCGCCAATACGACAGAGATCACATCCTGCAGTAGGTATGCTATAACCTCAACTTCATTAGAGCATGCGGTAGAGCTCCTCGCCCGCACGCCCAGTGCTACTATACGGCGATGTCGCCAATACGACAGAGTCACATCCTGCAGTAGGTATGCTATAACCTCAACTTCATTAGAGCATGCGGTAGAGCTCCTCGCCCGCACGCCCAGTGCTACTACACGGCGATGTCGCCAATACGACAGAGATCACATCCTGCAGTAGGTATGCTATAACCTCAACTTCATTAGAGCATGCGGCAGAGTTCCTCGCCCGCACGCCCAGTGCTACTATACGGCGATGTCGCCAATACGACAGAGATCACATCCTGCAGTAGGTATGCTATAACCTCAACTTCATTAGAGCATGCGGTAGAGCTCCTCGCCCGCACGCCCAGTGCTACTATACGGCGATGTCGCCAATACGACAGAGTCACATCCTGCAGTAGGTATGCTATAACCTCAACTTCATTAGAGCATGCGGCAGATTTCCTCGCCCGCACGCCCAATGCTACTATACGGCGATGTCGCCAATACGACAGAGATCACATCCTGCAGTAGGTATGCTATAACCTCAACTTCATTAGAGCATGCGGTAGAGCTCCTCGCCCGCACGCCCAGTGCTACTATACGGCGATGTCGCCAATACGACAGAGTCACATCCTGCAGTAGGTATGCTATAACCTCAACTTCATTAGAGCATGCGGCAGAGTTCCTCGCCCGCACGCCCAGTGCTACTATACGGCGATGTCGCCAATACGACAGAGATCACGTCAGCAGAATTAAGAAGTCTCAAGCTGTATATGGAGTACCAGCAAAGACGTTTAGAAACAGAGTTAGACAAGTCCGCTTATACAATACTTCGGCTCTTCCTGTAGTATTGTACGGTAGTGAAACATGGACGTCTGCAATGATCAAGTAACAAAGACTCCGACGAAATTCCTCAGAAGAGTTGGAGGATATACGAAAGCGGATAGGGTAAGAATAGAGAAGAGATTGTTCGTCGATATAAGTTTGAGGGATGCCTTAGGCCGGGCGCACATTGATACGCAGGTGACTTAGGCACGGCAGCTCAGTTTCTGTGACTCCATCTTTGGAGGGGGAGTCACGAGAATTGAGACCCAGAGCAGGGCAGAGCAGCACTGCGCCAGACGTGGCCAATCCCACACTTGTGGATCTGACGCAGAAAACGTGTGACACGTGTGATAATGCTATGAACTTCTTCAAACTCCGCTCGATTCAGACGGAAATAGTTGACAAATCGTTCATTAGAGAATTCTCTTGTTAGTGTGAATTTCCCGTGAGTTCATCTTTCTTTCATGTACTCACTTTTCCACAGCTTTACCTTCCTTGACTTCTGATAGAGTAATAATAAATATTTCTAACTCGGCATCCGAATGTGACTCAGAGCTCAAATAAAGGTATTCCGCCAACATGTTTTTGGTTACACGCACAAAGTTTTGGTTACAACACGGCTTCGTCAAACTGCCCCACAAAACTACTATCCAATATACGTGGACAACTGTGCCACACAGTTTTTTCGTGCTGCACTGTCCTACCCTGCCCTGCCTCTACTGCGCCACGCAGCTTAATGTGCGCCTTACGTTAGTGTGGGACTCTCACTGTAGCATTATCGAAGCGGAACAGATCCAGTGACCTATTCCGGCGAAAGGACACGACGACGACGAGGAATAATATACAATGTATTGTATTACTTGCTATACACAAGGTAGCAATTACATACACGCGCGTGCGGACAAGTGCTCAAGGGGAAAGATGTTGACTTTTACTGCAGAGGAAAGTGCATTATTTATGCCCAAACGCTATAAACACAGGAAGAGATAAAATATATCTAACCTTAAAACAACAAATATGTCATTAAAAGATGTTTATAAAGTTCTGAACAGCATATTGCATTAAGGAAAATAATACGGAAAACAACGGTATATATTTTGTCCACGTAAACAAGGCAGACTATGTGAAAATATTTCCGTCAACGATCTGCAATACCGACGTGATGGATTAATTCAGTTTACGATGGTAAAGCTGCCACACGTTGACCATTCCAGTAATATACAGTGTATTATGCAGCAGAGCAAACCTGTAGCGATAAGGCTTTATCTGTTGATTAGCACGTATCTCGTCTTATCACAAAATGGACTTACTGAATCGATAGGTTTTGTAAAAAAAAACTGTTATCGTAACAGACGTTCGATAGCGAAATCGTCCATGGGACGTTATTGGTGAACAGTTGAACCGTAATAGATAATATTCACAATTTTAACAAAAATGATAAACATTATTACTGCTATTATTACGATGAGAGTTATTGTTATTATTACTCTTATCATTTACGCAATTGTAATAGAATATCACACATTAAATATTCATTTAATCAAACCGAATGTAAACTTTCCCTCTGTCTACCTTACGCATGAAAATTTCAATAAATAACACTAAATCCAAAAGGTAAACTCGTTCGCGGGTTCTCAAAACTCTACATTGTTTTTCTTTTTGGTAGAGGTCGATTCAATAACACTAAAAGCGAGTACATTATGTGACTTTTTCTTAACCTAAGATCCTCGAAAAAACCACATCAACTTCCCAGGGAAAGGTAGAATAAATCCCCGATCTTCGTCCAGTGTAGACGTCTCGGGCAGATGATAGGCGCTCTCTCTTAAAAACAGTAACACACTTCCGCCTCTATGGCACATAAACTATAAGTATTTATAAATTAATTAAAATAAATAGGTAGGTACGTCTGCTTTGCGCCTAACAGCGGTTCTAGAATGATCAGAAGGTGGTGGACGATGCAGACGGGGTTCATGAGGAGAAAAGCCTATGGCGAATTGTCTAGCAGCGGGGGTGGAGCGTTGTCCATACTGATATAAGAAATACGATGGAAGGAGGATTATACAGCCTTTGAGAACAAATCTGTCGCCAGGAACTACACGAAAACCATCAGAAAAGAACTCAGAGGCACTGATGGAAACTTCAGAGCACTTTTTGACATAGCAAGGAATCCCCGAGATGATCCGGAGCGTGCGGTCTCGGAATACTGTCAGCTTATACCGTTGAGCCGACAAGAAAGGCCATCAAGCGCGCGCTGCATACGTGATTTCTGCACGGGGGAACAGCAGATACAAAGTGAGTTTGGTGATGACAGCCAGGAGCCTATTCCACGAGAGCGTGTGAAAGAGTTTAGCTCTGACGCCACAAGCCTTTTTTAGAGGATCGGTCATGTGGTAATTGAATTTTAGGTGCCGGTCTAGCCGAACGCCCAGGTACTTCACCGATTCAGTCTATTGGAGTGGGCCCCCCTTCACTCGGAAGTGGACCCACGCGTGAAGTATCGCTTCGGACTTGTCCGTGTTGGTCGATATGGGCAACTTCCGTAGCCAGTTCGGAAGAATATCCAACCGGCGTTGCAACATTATGCTCGCCTTCAGCGGGGAGAGAGAGCTATAATGAAACATCGTGTTGCTGGCAAAAAGGGACAACGCGACCCCGGGATATACATGTGACTCCGTCGTTGTGTACACGATGTACGGGACGGAGCCGAGAAAGAACCTCTAGGAATACCGGCGGGGGCTGACAAACCCTTGAGAATGCACCATCGACGCTTACCTTGAAGTTGCGGTCCGTGAGATAAGACCTTATAAGATGCAGTATGGACTGGACAGCCAGTTTGTAGATCAGGCCTTCGTGACAGACATGCTCACGTCCAGCAGTACAACGCCTGGAGGCTGATATCTGCAAGCGGTGTCTGCTAGGGAGGAGGTACCAATCTCACTAGCTGAAGTGTAGTTGTGTGCTACTGCCGAATCCCGAACTAATCCTCACGGATGATGTCGTCCACCAGGGATTGAATACGGGAGAACAGGAGACGCACGAATACCTTCGAGTTGCAAGAGGTGTCGGGGCATAGCTTCCAGGAAGCATTGGCGGCTTCTTGGGTTTGGGGTTATTTTGACTTTCGCGGTCTTCCACAGGCGAGGAAAGTACCGAAACCTGACACAAGTATTGAATAACCCTAGGACAAGGTTGACTAACTTCATGGGAAATGTAGTAACGCTGTGGCGCCGATGCGATCGGGCCCAGGGGATTTTCTCTTTTTCTGCCGGCTGAGGTTCGACCTAGGTCGCCTCAGTCGAGAGAAGTCAGGCGGTCTCCTGGGGGAGGGGGTCAAGAAGTATCCTGGCAGGAAGTCCCTAACAGCGATCGTTTAGTCCGGGTCAGGGACGCCTCTATGAACGGTGAACTCTCCACGGCACAGTCCGCGAAGACATCAGCCTTGCCTTTCGCAGAGTACAGAGTGCCGCTCGAGGTAGTCAGGGAAAGGCGAGAGTCCTCTTTTTGCCAGTGAGGTCTACGCGCAGCACTTCAGACGGTGAAGTAGTTGATTTCCAGACATTTCAAATAAAAATTCCATGAATTCTCGTTTTACGTCGAGCAGAAGCTGTGTGACCTGTTGCGACTGGGTCTAAAAACGCCGACGAGGGGCAAGGTCACGGATACGCTATCATCCGCGGGAGAACCGGCGCCGTACTCGAATGGCTGAAGAACTTTCAGCGGAAGGTCAGCTCGTTGGTTGCTTACCGGGACTCTGTAGGTGCGTCTGTCCATGGAAGACTGGACAAGTTCCTGCAGCTGGGCCTCTCGGAGATCCACGTCGTCACAAGTCCGACAGAAGTGATAGTAACTGATTTGCCAGATCGTTGTGATAGGAGCGCCAATTCCTAACAGGGCATTAGGGAGGTCGGGGTGAGACATAAGGCAGTCTAAACGTTACAATCAGACGAGAGATACGCTACCGCGCTGACTTGTAGTTGAAAGGGCACGGCCTATAACGTTACTGTGGAACACATAAATTAATTCAATATGTGTACAGTATAGATAAAAACTCAATTATTAATAGTAATTATAGAGATATGGTAGTATAAGAATTTGTAATATACATATATGTAAGTAATATGTAAGATAGCCATTTGAATGGTACAAGGTTCGGCTTCCCGCGACAATCCGGCGTCGGCCGAAGTAGTGAATAATATACCCAAGGTACCTAGTATGTCATAAACACATAAAATGTTTCGTGTATAAGAAACAGCAAAAAACGAGCAAGTACCGTTAGGAAAGCAGGTCTGTGTCCTTCAGAAGACAAAAGATGACACCCCAATATTTATTGAAAATTTAGAAAGTAGCGTCGTTTTTTAACAGCATAACGGCTAGGCGCGTAAATTATTCACCCGCACTGTTTCAGCCAATGACGGATAGCGTCAGTCCAGCGCGCGAGAAAATAACGATACAGGAATGGAGAATTTCAAATTCACCGGGGAATATTTCAAACCCTGGCCATAGAAAGTGTCATCAACCAGGACGGTGGTGAGGGAATCAGTAGACAAACTATAAAAAGAGCGAAGCAAGTGAAAAAAGGAAGTTTTTTTAAAGTTTAAATTTCAAGGCAAGCACGGGAAATCTGCGTTACTCTGTACAAGAATTCAATAATATAATTATAACGGAACGTTGTACTAGCTTTGTTTAAAATGTATAAATTAGCTCGGTAAATAAAAAAGTCGAGAAGGAACAAGTTAAGGTGTAAAGAAGAATATTTTAGTGGTGCGCGTAAAGTACGTATTATGAAGATATTTCATACGTGCGCGTAAAGTTGAATCAAGAAAGTATATATTTATTTTATGTGCGTGACGTTAAGTACAACGCGAGCGTGTGATACAAAGTTAAGAAGTGGTAAATCAATTATATTTGGTGTAAGTGAAGTGAAATGAGCAACGTAGAACGACCAATCAGCGTCTTGGAATCCTGCAAACAAGTAACAGTATACTATCTTAACAATTCCCAACTCTAATATACAAAACATAGAAATTAATGTCTACAATAAGTATAACTCATCTCATTCTCAAAAAACCCACACTTGTTCAGATACTAACAATCCAGTTTATGTGATATGACATGCTAGAAAGGGTATTTAGTAGAATTATGGTATAATAAAGTGAATGAAACAAAATATAATAAGAATAGCATTCTAGTACGAGTCGAATACTTGCATATAATAATTATTTAAAAAATTCATGTTAGTTAAGAAAATATTATGCTATATGTTAATTAGAGTATTGAATATATATAGGTGTTAGGTGAATAAAATATAATATTGCGACTCGCTAAACCGAAGAATACTTAAATAATGGTAATCTTGAAGAATAGTAATCAAGTGAATATTAATACTTTGAAGTAGTTGTAAGATTGTGTATCAAACATTTCAATGTTATTATATTAGAAACCATAATGTTTATGATCAAATTTCAGATGCCATGTTTGTAATAAGGATGAAATAATATAGAATATTAGTATCTGAACGGAATGAGTTATTATTTATTAATAAACCCTGAGATACTCTGCTCTGGCGCCCAACCGAATTAATGATTGATATAATAATGAGTGGATGTATTTAGTAACACAGGTACCGTATTAAAATCTAATTCATAAATATTATACATCATTATAATTACTGCTCAAACGAAGTGCTGTCTTCAAAATTGTTTAATTTAGCACTCCGAACAAAAGGGGTAATCAAGAGGTATTTATAGGCCTTGGTAAAGGCTATGTCAAGGACGTCAGGGCGAATTGGGTCGGTTGCAATAAATCCCTTTGGAAGAGATATTATACAAAACTGTACGATAATATACGACGTTATACGGGGTAAGTTTAACAAGATTCATGGTGTAAGTACAAGAACATTTTCAAAACTAGTCGAGAAAGGAGACAACGATGAAACTGTATAAAACCCTGTCAACACCTGCAGGATTGGACGGAAGTAGAACATAGGTTCTCAGGTCGGTGGATATAGGTAAGATACAGCGAGGCGAGATGCGTTTCTTTTTTTCGATGCAGGACATACAAGAAGAGACGGCATCCAAAATGGGTATGCGGGGTTAGAATCTGGAATATACAACTTGAAACGAAGAACTGCCTAGTATAGGGGTAAGTGAAAATATCATGAAGGTATGGGCGGTGATCGCTTTCGTAAGAGAATAATTCAGTTATCATCATCACATCTCAGCATAGGCAAGATGTTCCGCCTTCAAAGAACCTCCAGCTGTCTCTTCCTGGATCTACCCACATTCCTATGACCTATATGACCTATAGGTTTATATTGCCAGACTTATTTGGCCAGTCTTAAAGCTGACATTCTGTCTAAGTGTTCTTTCCGTCGTTGTTTATAATCGTTTAATCTTTCATTCAAGTCGAACACTTAAAATTCTTTTCTTAAGACTCCATTCTTTATATGATCAAGTTTAGAACACCTTTTAACTCCTCTTAAGAATCCCATTTCGAGGCCTGTATTTTATTTTCTTGTTTCTTGGTTGTCGTCCATAATTCACACCCATAGGTGGAGAAAACACCCACAGGGACCTCCATAACTATGTAAAACGTTAATCATGTCTCTCGACGTATCTTTTTTTTTAAATCAAAATACGACTGATTGTCCCACAGGTAATTTGAAACTTGTCTAACTATACATCAATATCATAATTCTTATCATAGCCAATATCACTTTCCAAATAGGCAAATGGTTTACCTATTCTATAATTTGATCATTAAGTATTATTTTTCTTTTTACTGGGTCCTTGTCCGAAATGCCATTTCTTTTGTTTTTTTTTTATAGTAGAGATTTTCCTATTGTATTATTTGTAAATCTGATGAAGCTTAAAAACTGATTTTAGAACAATTCCGTATAAATCAAAACGGCCCAGCGAAACAATGGATCGAGTTATTGGATTGAATTCTTAAAGTTCGCAACAGGTCGCAATGCCTATTGCTTGAAGTAGATGACGATAATGAGATTATAATGACATTTCGCTCATTCTACGATCCAAATGCTGAGGATGTCCCATGTAAAGTTGACGAAACGCTTGTATAATTAAGAAACGTAATAAATCGTGTGTCAAACAAAAAATAGAGTTGTTCTTAAAAGCAGTTTCTGAAAGAAATTTTTTTCTCCCATATCTAGTCATATAGCATTCATTCTGTTACTGTGTTTTTTTTTGCCTGCTAGCTTCAAGTTTCACCACTACATGCAAAGTACGGGTTTTATTGAAACCGTGTTAAATATTAATACGCTTTTACTGTAAATTAATCCCTTCAACCGATCGGCTTTCGACAAGTAGCGAAGATAATAAGAGTCGGCAAGGCTGTTGATATTTTAATTTATTTTATAAGAGCAAAGTGCAGCAGCGTAGACTGTGGCCAAACAAATGATTTTTAATCTTCAATACATTAAAATGCAGATTATAAATATATTAAAAGAGAGTAAACATTGAAATATCACATATTTATGCAGTTAATTATAGACTTCAGCTTGTGTACTTCTAATGTAAATTATGTTTTAAACTGTGCAGCATCAGGAGACTGCATAAAATTTACTTAATCTCCAGCAGCTTGATGCAATTTACGTATTAAAATAATATCACGTAATTTATGTAAGTACTTTCCTGCGGAATAAAAAAACGGGAACACAGCGAGATGGTAAAACAGTGTAATTTTAAATTTACACGGGAAATAATTGAGACTGTCTCGCTGCACCTAACGAAAAAAAAGATGATAAAAGACACATTTTTTATTAGAACGTATAGTTGTTGTATTAGCCGGTAGGTAGAGCTGTGTAAGATTCCAGGTGTAAGAAAGCAGGTATAAGAAAAATCATTATGCAGTTGAACGCTCGACTGTGAAGTTGGTCTCGGAACCGATTCGAGTCTTCCACTGCCTTCTTTATTAGGCGCGCAACACGTGATTATCGGTTTGTTTACTAATACGTTTCTGAACATTGTAATACGGTAATTAAAACCGGTGCTTATGAAAGTGTCGTGAATTATATTTTTTAAGAATGTGTTATGTGTGAAAGAACAATTTTATTGTACTAAATATTTTTTGAAAAAAGTTACAAACAGTATGCAGGGCAGAATTTCTCAGTTTATCGGCGATGAAAATATGATTTCACCGGCTGAAGTGAGTATCATTATCACATTATTTTTACTTTTAATTATTTAGAAATTAATATTCACACTACATTTAATTTATATTTAAAATGTATACAATATGAATAGATCGTTAAGCGTTTTTGAGTAAAAGCAAACATTTACTAGGTTCGTAAAATTCCTTTTACTGCCAGTAAGATTAATCGCACTTAAATTCTAAAGTTTATAAGACTTCAACACAAGCGCGCGCGTTCGCACACGCTCGGACATGCGTGACTGAAGTCAGTTAACACTATAATGTTTTATAAATGGCAGTACGCCTTTTCGACTGAAGTGTTGAAGTTACAATTTAACATTTACGAATTATATTTATTTTATAAACTATATTTAATAGTATAGCAGTTTATATTTAGTATATTAATAGGCCTGGTTATTTTATGACCTAGCTTTATTTGCGAACGTTTATTAGATTTGTAAATTTCTTCAACTGTCAGTGTATTTATTCAAAGAACACAAATATAAATGTTTTGAAAATAAAGCTCACAAACGCTAGGAAAACACACACACACGCGCGTGGTATATGGAACGCGAAATTAATAAACATTTTTTTTAACAAGACAATGTGATAAATTGCAACTCTGAAATGTGTTGCAGTTAATACCAAAGTAAAATCAATAATAATAATAATAATAATAATAATAATCATCATAATCATCATCATCATCATCATCATCATCATCATCATCATCACCATCATCATAAGAGTAAATAATAAAAAATAATAATAATGAGCCCGTGTTATATCACTGAAGTAGTTTAGAGATAAGCAGTGTAGGCTGCCTTTATTTGATTCGTTTGGCATACAAGGAAGATACCGTGGCCAGAACTACGTTCAGCCATCCATTATTACGTCAGAATGTTATCCTGGGTACTCAATTTTACAGGCTGATAAACGCACACTGATTTATTTTACGGTGTTGCCCAGGAAACGAACCGGGAACCTCTACATTAGTAATCAGGAACATATTTTGTTATAACTACACCCTGTTATTGATGCCGAATGAATTTATAGTTTTGATGTACGTTTTACAGATTCAAGTTGTACATCATTACGCGCCAAATGTAATGTATTACAATTTAGTCTTCTTCTTCTTCTACACTTCAGGGATTAGGCAATGTGCCTGTTCCGACTTCTTATTATCAGATCCATTTCTTTCTTGGTCTTCTTACATTCCTTCTTCCGGAAGGCTTGTACTTGTTTACAATTGCTGGTATTCTATCTTCATCCATGCGACTTAAATGCTGTCTCCATTTTCCCCTGTATACTTTAATTTTCTCATTTAGATTATATATATTTAATTCTTCCCATATATCTTCATTTCTTATATGATCCCTCCGTGTGCATCCTTTGACTCTTCTTAAAAATCTCAATTCTGCTGATTGTACGTTCTTTTATGTCTTTGTTTTGTAATCCAGGATTCACTGTCATATAATAGCACTGGAACAGCCATTGTTTTGTAAAATTTTAATTTTGTCTCCTGTTTCTTTTTATTTATCAGTGTTCTACTTATAATTCCAGATATGTGTTGAAATCTATTGACTTTATTTTGTATATCTTTATATTCTGTATTTTGTTTAATAAAATTTAGTGAAATGTATTATTATAAGACTGAACTTACTTGGAGTCTGACAGTGATGTTGAACTTGATTCTGTGACACTACAGTTGTATCAGTTGAAAACATCAGTTTTTCTAACTACATGCTACGTGCACGTTAGCGATGAGTTTTATCCTAGTAACAGGCAATTTGCATAAATAAGTACCGTTCTTGACAACTTAAATGTCACTTTTCGTCATACAATTCGGACTTGTTAATTCATTGTTAATTAAAAATTTAATTCCTGTGGAGCTACTAATTGTGTGCTGCAAGGATTTCTACAGACACAGGAAGACGAAAATCAAAGATTAAGCATTAGAAGATACGAAACGTTAAGAGAAGAACTTTCGCTTAAATGCAACGGGAAAAATTTAATACGTAGGTTCGAGTCCATATTTGATTACTTACTACTACTAGTACTTACTTACATACGATTTATCTTTTGAACGAATCCAATAAAGAATTTCCGAAATAAACAAAGCTTTACTGTTACTTCTGACAGAAGGTTAAACATGTTTTCAGGTAACAAAATTAACACTGTTGTACACCGCTATAATAAACATTCCCGATCAGCGGAATTTATAGTAGTGTGCAACAGTGTTATTTCTCTTTGTAAGTATAACCACCAACACAAATTTATTAATCAAATTTTCAGCTGTGTAACGTACTAAATTAAGTTGCAGTTATGTACAACCAGATCTTTAAAAGGTCTGGCGTTTTGATAACTGCCATCATAGAACACGCTAACTTCATAGTTTGGTATAAAGTGTGTTAGCTTATGAAATTTTCCGAAATAAAAGTGCTAATATTCTTAATATTAGTTTTACAAACACAACAACGACAACTACTACTATTATACGGCAACGATGGTGATGATAATGATAATAATAATAATATATTATCATTATTATATATTAATATTATTCATATAGTTATATAATAATATTTTGCAGGGGTTAGTTAAGTAAGCGCGACGAATTATATAGTTATAAAATTGTACGAATTGTACAAACGGCATTCTTTTCTTACGGACGGAACAATATCGTACATACTATCTGTACTGTGTAAATTTATTTTTGTGTACGCAACGAAACATGATGAAAGTACTTATATTTCGTCTTGACGAATATGAATTTCCTGTTGTTTAATAATCAAGGATTGAACATTACGTATATGAATAGACAGCCGGATATTACGGGAACTTAAATGTACGAACAAACGAAGTGTTGGAAAGAACGTCTTTCTTTTTTACGTTCTCTGTATTCAATGTTTTGGACGAAAAAAGTGACACCATTTGTCTATACCAGCACTGTGGTAAACCGTATAAACCATAATACAAATTGCGAAGACTGAAACAAGCTGGAAATTGTAGAGCGGAAATGTGAGGGAGTTTTGGGGCTACAGAAATGTGAGCCAGGGTTCGATGTAGGCTGCAGAGCCATAGAGGAAGAAGATGAGGTTTAGATTATGAGCAGTTTCTGTAATTCCAACGTTGTAGACAGTTGCCGAATTTATCGCACTGGCCGAAGCGTTTGTGTGTCTCTACCATTACCAAGTCTCAACCGATCACCTCGGCGCAGACAGACTTGATGATAACGTTGCAGACGCAGAAAGTCTTCGTCCAAATGAGTGGAAAAATATTTCAAGCGTTTTCGTCTGGCTTTTTATTAGAGCCACTTTCCATAAAATATATTCTACGTTAAAACGTGTCAATTTTTTTTCGTTAAGTTTTAAAGGCGTTCAAAACTTAAAGACACGGATAACACTTTGGCAAAACGAACTTTATGTTATGACTATAGATTTTAATTTATGCTTAAGCGGTAATATTGAATTCATGATCGTAAATGCGTTTATTATCAAAATATTTAAAAATTTACGGGCATTGCACAAATGCAATGCACAGAGAAGAGCATTGAAAATGCTTCAATAAATCTAAAAAATATATATATTTATTTTTCTTCATTTACCAATGTACAGATTATAAGTTAAATGTAGTCGCATTCATAAGCGCGCACGGAGAGAAGATCGCTGTTCTTCTTGAGATTCATCGATTTCACTTGAAAAGCAGTTGATGAGTTTTATATGTGTGTACATTGACAACAAAGAAGTAGTTTCTATGGAAACTCACCGGTTCCCATTTTCGATCACGCACCAGCGATCGGCCGCAAATGCGCAACACGTCCTTATAAACATTTTCAATGTTAAAAGTACATTATCAATGAAATGTGTTTTTGACAGTGTACGGTTGCACTTCTACTTAGGATTATCTGTAAATATATAATAATTATTTTAAGAGTTTTAAGTGTTTGCTGTAGGAAAAGCAACGACAAAAAATTTTTTGTTATCGTTGATGAATTAACTTTGTAGTGTAATGAATGAATGCGATATGAACACACACACACACACACACACACACACACACACACACACACACACACACACACACACACACACACACACACACACACACACACACACACACACACACACACACACACACACACACACACACACACACACACACACACACACACACACACACACACACACACACACACACACACACACACACACACACACACACACACACACACACACACACACACACACACACACACACACACACACACACACACACACACACACACACACACACACACACACACACACACACACACACACACACACACACACACACACACACACACACACACACACACACACACACACACACACACAGATATGTCATTAAGGTGAATGGAAAGTGATGTAACTGAGAGGCGTAAGTCTATCAAAATCCACTTACGATAAATTGTTATTTGTTTCGGTGTCTATAGTTTTTTTTAAACTCGTGGCTCGAAATATGCTCTGGTTTATTCTTCTCATTGTATTTATTATTTTTTTATATTTAATTTAACTGAAAAACTAATCACAGAATATAGCCATTAATTTGTCTTGTTTTTGTTTTTAAAATAAATTATTAAGTCAAAGGCGTTCTAAAGTTAAACCGATAGTTGTATCTAACACAGTAAAGCACCATTCTCTTCGCGCCCTGGTGACTGTCCTCACCGAGTTTCCTGCTTAGCAGCCGATCATTTTACTTCACTAGTGACATCCATCGTTGCTGACGTTGCTGACAAAACCAGTCTTGTTTTGGAAGGCTTGAATCATTTTAATATGGTCAAACTGACACACTCAGAAGTTACGCGGACAGAACATACGTAGATGTATATAGGTACTTATTTTTTTGTATGTTGGCTTTACACGTCAACAGAAATAATAATTCTGACTAAATTTGGTTAATGTATTGAGATATTGTTAATACGTCTTTGCACCCAAGTCACCGACGAAGTCAAGACGAATCGAGCGATATGTTTCTCGACGAATAGTGAACATCACACCTTTCTGTGCAAATAATATGGCGTCTGATTCCACTGTTTTGTTTTTTAATGACACTGTAAGGCTTATAACAATCGCGTCGTTGAGCAGAATGAATTGAGTCTTCCTCTCTCCTGTAAAAGGTGCATGCAGTGGTTTTGGTGTTTCGAGGAAACATAAGGAACATATATCCATCCATTACAGCTACAATACATTTACAGCTACATACAGTAGCGTAACTAGGAGCTGATTCTGAGGGGGGATGAGACTAGGTTGAAGGTCCCTGATTTTGTTAATTTATAGGCCTATATATTGTGCTTCCTTTTATTTCTACAATTACTTATAAGCCATATTTTAACAGACGCAACTGGCTTAGAAATAGATCTACGTTTCGTGACTATAGAATTTAGCTGAAAGTTTTAATAGTTTTGGGAAGGTGTTGATCTCCTGACCCCCCACTGGCTACACACACCATTTCCATCTGTCACATCTTACTCACCAGAGATCTCACTCTCAACGTAGTAAACATATATTTTCTTTCACTCGTTGATGTTACTCTCCTGGTACGCACATTTTCATTCCTCAGTTTGGAACCCAGTTTAACAACTTTTTGCGCCGACACTTATCTGAAGTTGTTCTATGTGGCCGTCTATATGAGGCGGTTCATATTTCTGGTGTCTAATATATTGTTCTTTCTACGTGCATTTGCCTCATAATCTCTTAATTTCTAATGCGCTCTAATGCCTGGATATATACACTAGTCAAACATAGCCCAATATGAGACAACAAAACGTTGGCGTTTTTCTTACGTAATCGAGTAGTTACGCGCTTAACGCATACTTGAAAACCGATAGCGGATCCACGGAGGGGGAAATGATTTTTTTTTAATATGTAGCATGCGATTAAATCAGTGTAAATCTGAAAAACATTAATAAATGTTCGATTTAAAAAGTATTATTATATAATGAGACTTATATTAAAGTTATATTATAGTTTATATTATATTAACATTGTCACTTCAGACGAAATTTTTGTTGTTGTTTTGTGATTGTGAATATTGGTAAAAAATTCATATCACGTTATGTAGATTCATGGTTTTACTCTGAAATAATTTTAAATTATAACTATACCTTACGATCGTGTTAATTTTTGTTTTATACATACCACAGAAACAGTAGTGTGCGTATCATAGTACGTATCATAGGTGTATTTTAAACTGTAAGTGAATATTATTCAAAGAACAATGAACTGACAAACACGGACTTGATTTTTATACTTGTATGTCAGTAAACGTACTGTGTTGATAATAACAAAATGTATTTGTATCTTAACTTATTCCTATCGTTTATACTGTAGGCTATTAAAGGATAGTCGAACTATAAACCCCCCCCCCAACCAATATCGCTTGCTGGATCCGTCCCTGATGGAAACCTTGACACTGAACAAGAGCTAAGAGGTATCAGACAGTTTATGGAATTATAAGGCGAACGGTAGGCAGAAAAACTGTGAAGACGGAACAGGCAAAGTGCCTACTCCGTGAGGTGCAGAAGAAGAAGAAAAAGACGGTAAGCAGAAAAACGGATAGAGGAACGGAAACGAAATATTGTAAAGTGATGGTCGTACCTGATCAATTATGTGGTGCTGAAACACGGGTTACAACTGAAAAAGATTTAAGCCAGATACAACCAGCTGAGATGCGGTTATTACGATGGGTGAAATGTTATTACGGCAGGATCAGCAACGACACAATAATACAAGACTTCGGAATGTTTTCCATAACCAGTAGAATCGAGGAGTACCGAAGTGAAAAGCGCAAGGTAGACTTCCCGATGGCAGATATTTTATATTATGTGCCAAACGTAAAAGATAGTTGGAAAGATCTCGTAAGAAAATGGTTATTGATGACGAAGAGAAAGAAGAAGAAGAACCAGGGCCGCCGCTACCATATGTGCGAAATGTGCACCGCACACGGGCGGCCATACCAAAAGGGCGGCCGTAGACTGCCAAATTCATCAGCAGATATTTCAAAATAAATTAAAACAATTATTACCGATTAGGTATAGGTATATGTCATTAACGTTTATTGAGTTGTTCTTGATATTTTTTTTGTTAGCATTGCCGCAGTATACTGGCATCAGCCTTTGTTTTGACTGCCAAGAAAGCGTATAGGTATTGTTGCGCGACGTTTGTATCTGAGTTATACCTGCAGTCTCTTTATGGTTTTGTTGACAGGCGTGTGCATGTCGACGCTGGCAAACTATAAAGTACCTTTGTGACGATTTTATTAATAAAATATGTGTTAATTAAGTTAGTTGATAATGTATAGGTTGATAAATTTTAAGTGTTTAATAAAATCTCACATTTTAACCTAAAGCGTATTGTAATCATTAAATATTAATAATATTTAAATAAAAAGTCTAATAGTATATTAAAAGGAATACGATTGTACACAAAGGGTAAAGCTTGTTAATTAATCCTGCATAAACAGGCGCCAACCAGAACCAACTTGTTTTCCGACCCCTTAACTAACTAAAAATAATTGTAAATTGATTATTATTTAAATAATTAAACTAGATCACTATAATATACTTTGAGAGCATTTGTAACTAAGAATCTCCCTACTTAATTATTTAATCTAATTTTAGTCCTTTAAATAAAAAAGAAACTTGGAACTACTTTTATGTTGAGTTGAACTGTCGCGAGATTACTACTCTTACCCCTAACTATTTTCGCCCACTTGAAATGCAGCGGTCAAGCCGTAAGCTGTGTACTGCCGATATGTGCAACGTTAAAAATAGTTTATTACAAAATGTAATTAATCCGTCAGTTAAGACACCGAGGTATTCTTTATACTATTAAACAATGTGTTGCGTTAACGTAGTTAAACCGCGACTCATATAAATATGGTGTAAATGAGTGAGAATGAATAACTAAAATTTAGCGCCGGTGACATCTCTTCAAAATTCTTAAAATATAAAACTTATGTAATTAAAACTGTGGTAATACCATGAAGTGAAGTACTACAATCAAACAATCATGTGAAGTGGATACAGGTGAATAAAACTTTGTGTTAATCATTCAGATCAACGAGCTATTACTAACCATTAGCCAAGAGCAGAAAACCAGGAGCCACCATGATATAAAAGACTTCAGGACTACACCATTCCAGGATACGAAGATAACGAGGGATACCTGACCTACTTCAAACATGCTGCAACAGAGGACCTACGACTGGAATAACGCAGAGCTGGAGGACATCCAAAAAGGTGACACGGAGGCAAGCCTACCGTGCTTATGAAATACTAAATATTATATTCCACAAAAGACAATTAAATTAACAACATTAAGACATTTTAAGTACTGACAGTAATCGTATACTTATTCTTAGTAAAAGAGTTATAGCTCTAAAATGTAAAGCCTTATTGTTTAAAAGGTTAATAAAGACCATTCTTCAAATGGCAAAATTTTAAAGCTTTATATGGCGAGGTAACCATTCTTAACGTAATAGAGTAAATCCCGGATCTGGGGACTTAATTAGATTTGATGTACATCTTATTTTGAGGGGGGCCATGTAAAAGAATAAAATATAACCATCCTGTAAACTTTAAGCTATTGAAGCATATGTGTCAAGAATTTTAAGTAGAGCAAATAATACAATATGTAATAAAGAGATGTCATCAGGAGTACCGACTATACTGAGTGCATAAATCAACAGTTTCCCCTTCCCAGAATCCTTTTATATTTATTGTTTGTTGTTCTGATTAATTTACAGCTCGTCACAAATAAGGCAGCCTGAATAATTGGCAGAACCAATTATTTCGGGTTCCCTAAGTTATAACACGAGAGAAGATGTTATACCTTCCCGATAAGATAAGAAATTATTTATGTTTTGTTTTGACGAACGGGCCCCTTTAGGACTGTCAACTTGTATTCAAAACAACAGCAGTTTGTAAGAAGTAACAGAAATTTGTTAGTTATGCTTAAGCCGTTTCCAAGTATGGTCTTGTTTCTGATCACGTTCTGGCGGTGTAATTCTGAGACGTGTCGTATGTGTATACGGTCTATCTACGACCACATCTTCCACTTATATCATGTAAGTACTCAGCTAAATAAGTTTTTGAAAAATATATTTATTTTTTGTCAATTTTACTATTTATGTCTATGCCAATTTTTAATTAAAATAATCTCAAATAGTGTGGCAAAGTAGGGATATGAAAAGTATAATCAGGAGAGTGCAAAGGTAAAACTGCACACGGGGAGTAAACACCCTAGCGGCCCTGAGAACAACAACATTAGGAAGAAGAAGAATATTTTAAGTGAAGTAATTTCGACACCTTTGAACCAGTTTGTAGTTTCCAAATCAATAACAATAATAATATACCAGTGTCGTTAGTAAATGTTTTTCTTTCCTAATTTTAGAAGTTTAATTCACGGTAGTTTTTCAAGCAGTCCTACGATGCCTTTACTTTGAGTCCCATGACAGTTTGAAGCCAGCGAGGTCTGCCTTACAGCTTTGGCTGACATTTTAAAAGTTCATCAGGCGCGCGCGTGGGCGAGTGGACGCGTACCTAAATACGTCGTGCGTTTTCATTTTGCTATACATTTACGCAGTGGCAGAGGGTGGATCCAAACAGTGGGAAATCTCTAAACACTCACGACTTCCACCACTCCGAAATTAAATTTCAGTAACCGGTAGAGAAATTATCTTTCTTTATAAATATATTATATAATCCATATAAAGGGCCAGTGATGTACCTAATAGTGACGTTAGATTTCGCATTTATTAATGAAAAAATAAAAACCTGAAAGAATCGAAAAATAAGAAATTCAAAATTTTTAAACATTGTGACACGATAGTAAAACCATAATAAATAAGGGTAATTAACAAATAAAATATCTGTTAGCAAACACGATAATAATTTTAAGAGTAGATGTTTTATAAGTTTAAATTTGATGATTCAAGTGTTACAAATGTATCTGGTCCATATGATACAGTTGATATGGTCCTTCATCTTCTTGAATGTCTATTACTCCATTTAGGTGTTCTATAAATATAAACAATACAAAAGAAAATTTATGAAGGCAGTGATAAAAGTAACATCAAGTCTCTAAGCCATGTGTTCAGACATTTTTTAAAGAAAACAATTGGGTGGCCTAGAAGGAAATATTTGGACTATATACCGATGATGTTTGTAGTTGATGATGCTCGAAGTACTACTACTCAAAAGAACGGGATTGCAACGGGATAGTTGAAGAAGAATTTATGTGGCTACATTACATACTTGTGTAGGAACAAGTGTGAGTCAGTGTAGTTGAAGATATACGTCTGTCTGTCTATCTACTCTCTCTCCCTCCTCCTCCCCCTCTCTCAAGCGTTTTCTGATCATTATTTTGGTCTTGGACGCCTAAGGACATTTTCAATTTCTATTTACCTTTCCATCACTTAGAAGGCAATCTCCAGTGTGATATCGTTTGTTTCAATTATTTTATTCCACGTTTTCTCGGTTTTCTTTTTCATTTTTTCTTGCGATTGCGCCGATTCTTGAAAGAAAATTGATAGCTGAAAAGTATGAACAAAGAAAACAAAATTAATTAGGTTAAATTAATTTAGTTAGGTTAATTTAATTAGGTGAGGCATTTAGGTTAAATTTCTCACTTTCTAATACTAATATTATTGGTATACTCGATCTTGTAAAAAGCAGAGAATACTTTTCTTTCACCTATTTTAAAGGTACTAAATCGATTTTATCCAACAAGACTTGTTAATTATTATTTACAGTTAATATCTTAAATTTTCATTTATCCTTCTATCACCTAGAAGGCAATCTCCAGTGTGATATCCTTTGTTTCAATTATTTAGATCCATGTTTGCTCGGTTTCCTTTTTCATTTTTTCTTGAGGTTGCGCCGATTCATGAAAGAACATTGATAGTTGAAAACAAAAGTATGAACAAAGAAAGCAAAATTAATGAAGACATTTAGGTTGAATATACTAATATTATTGGTATAATCGATCTTATAAAATGCAGAGAATACTTTTCTTTCACCTATTTAAAGGTACTAAATCGATTTTATCCAACAAGACTTGTTAATTATTATTTGCAGTCTGTTAGAGACTACAGAGGTAAATAAAAACGTAGACTTTATTGACTAACAGAGAGAAGATAATTAAAAGCGGAGAATTATTACCGAACTCTGAAAGAAGAACATTTACAGTTTACATTATTGGATTAGAGAAGAACAAACTTTCCAATTGTGGGACGCAACAAACTGCTCTCCGCGTAGTTAAATAAACTCGTTAAAACTTGTTCAATTTCATTTGAAATTCAATTAAATTTTATCCGAAGTTTTTTCGCCCGAGTCTTATTTTATTGCGGTTTAACTAGACCGTCTGTCAGTAGCAGAGCTGCGACCGGTTTTACACGCCGATTCGCGTCCGTATCGTGCTGATTACTTCTCGGACAACTATCGCTGACTGAGACAGCAGTATATTGTTGTAGCGTATTAGGATTGAATCCTCGACAGATTAACTCTTAAGTCCCACACGTTAGCAGACTTCTTGTGTGTGATGTTGGAATAAATGAACTGGCGTAGTTTTATTCAGCTTCTATATGTGTGAATTTTATGTTGTGGTAAATTAACTGATGCAATTGTATTTTATTTTAAAAGACAATTTTTATAGCGTTTTGTTTGAACGAAACATCCGCTTGCTTGTTAACGGTTAGTTAGTCTGCCGCGTTGGATTGTTTCTGATGAGACACGTAGATAAAAAATTTCGTTTTGCAGGACAATTAAACTCGTAATAAAATTGGCCAAGTTTAAAGTAATCAATTCATAGGCCTACATCTATCTCAGATAACAAGCAAAAAACCCTTAATGTCTACCTAGTCAACGAATCTGAACCTCGCCGTTAAGCGATGGAAACGGAGGCGTTTTGAAAATCGTAATGAACACTGAGCCTAAAATGAACTGCGAGAGACTACTCCAGATAAGTGAGACGTATAAAAAATTTCACACTGTTAAATAAGTACACGGCAGGAACTGAATATTATGAGTATACTCGACAGGATCGCCCAGTATCGGCTGAATTGGTAGGAACATCTTTGCCGAATGGATGACTGCCGCATCCCCAAACAAACTACAAGCTGAGGGGACGGAGAGGCGTGGGACGTCCGAAGAAGCGCTGGAGTGACAAGCTCTAATCTTTGCCTATTTGAGACCGAAACAAACCATCCTTGGTTTAATCCTTGAAGAAGAAGAAGAAGAAGAAGAAGAAGAAGAAGAAGAAGAAGAAGAAGAAGAAGAAGATGATGTAAATAAATGTGTCGCAGATATTTTGGGGGAGTGACAGAAGACTGATTTGAGAAATGAAGAGTACAAAATTATTGACATCATACACAGAAACCAAAGCAGATGGCAGAAGAAAACTTGTTGAAATGAAATCTGAGGCAACAGAACAAAAGATTCCATTGCATTGCATCAGGTAGTGGGGCGTCTTTGCACCCGTGGGTGAATTACAGCTTCCGGGACGTGCCCGATGGCTGTTAGATGATAACTTGTGCTGGACTTTCAACACACCAGGTTACCTAAAAATCAGGAAGAACACACCAACCAGTTAACTGAGAAGGCGGCGGAAATTTTGAAACAGCTTTACTATACGCGTATATAGGTATCGGGTCATGGTAGCTGGTGGCGTACTGGTGGCGAGGCGAACGGCAGAGAATAGCTTTTATATTGAAGGAATCGTTGGCACTAAACTGCATGAAATCTTTACAAACTTTTGGGAGGACTATCTCTACCGACTTACGCAAAGGTATCAATGACGACGACTTTTTGTATGTGACGTGGGTCGTCAAAATAGGATTCTTCGTTACGAATCCTTAACGGTACGAATCCAGAGGTATCTTTCCTTTAGGATCTTGTGCACCTGTTGCTAATGTAGCTCCTTCCTCTACACGAATCTTATCGATTTGTGGCAATTTTCGATAATAATCAAGACTAACTTTATACAATACGAAGTGTGCGTTTGATTACATATTTTACATATGTTGCGTTGATGTTTTACGGTAGGGTGACCAGACGTCCCGTTTTTAAAGGGATTGTCAGGTTTTTTTTTTTAAAGAAGCATTGAACTTCTCAACATTTTTAACATCTGCACAAAACTAGATTTTAAAAACAATTAGAATGTTTTATAACCTAAACAACCTGCGGTCTGCTCCGTGCTCTGTCGGTACTGGTTGTAACGCGTAACGAATTTTGTATTTACACAGCATCGATCTTTATGTCGTCGATTTCAACAGCCAGTTGATGCGGGACCCTCACGAACATAAGATAAGCGTATTAACGTTGTTCCATAATTTGTTCTTTCTGGGGATAAGACAAGTGAGAACTGTGCGTGTGTTTTACCAACAGCAATGCCTAAAAGGAAGTGGTATTTTAACGATGAAATGAAAAAATATTTACTATTTCAAATAGAGGAAAAGGAAACATAAGTTACTGTGTTCGGTCTGTAAACTTTTTTTCAACATTGAACACGTTACAAGATCGAATATAGCCTGTACTACAGAACAGGCACGTCCGAGACGGAGCACCCTAGCACATCTTTCTAGGGAATTTATAAAATTACCTGTAAAATTCATATTGTTTAATTTTTATTATGAACTAGCTATTACCCGCGGCTTCACACGCAAATATTTTACTTTTAATAAGTATTTTAATATAATTTTTATTGTCTATGCCTATATGGCGTTCTGTCAGCTCGTATAACAATTTTGTACTCATTAGTCAAATTCTCTCCAAAGCTGTTTTCAACACTTGTACTATTTTAACTTGTACTAAATTATTATGTTGGTGCAACAGCCTTTGGAGATTTAAAAGTACCCGTTTATAAAACCTTTGGAGATATTTATAAAGTAGCTGTTAAATCAAAAACGCTAAATTCTTTATTTTAAGTGTTACTATGTTAGAAGCATTGTATAATACATTATTAAAGGTTATGTTTTCCTCAACCATGGCTTTTATTTATTTCAGCAGTAAACTAAAAACCAAAAACCGTTGTCACATAACCTCACAAATGAAAACAACACGCATTTTCGCTTTGCATTGAGTAATAGGACAATTTACAATTAGTACACTTCTTCTTTTCCACATCGATACAATCGCATATTATATAAAACATTGAAAATGTACTGCAGGAATGGATAAATGTACAGTTCCGATGCCGCTAAATAGCTTTTGTTTATTTACTTGTTACTATGGTAATTAATTCAGGTCTCCATGGTGTTGTTGACATCTTTAGTAGTAGTATTTAATATATTTAATTACTTATTCATTGCATCATCAGCAGTACGTATAAACATAAATTTTATAATCGTTTAAGATAATTACAAAATACATAGACGTATTTCTATAGAAAATTACAAAATATAACGATAAAATCGCATATTAAAAACATTAAAAATTGCAGGAAGGGATAAAGGTACAGTTCCGATGGCGGTAAATATCATTATTTTGTTTATTTACTTGTTACTATTGTAATTAATTCTGGCCCCCATGGTGTTGTTGACATCTTTATACGCGTCAACGAAAAGGCATAATTAAAAGGGCCTAAATCGTGCGAACGGGGGAAAATATCAAATTCCAAGTTAGACAGTGTTTTTCGCCTTGTGTTACCTGTTACCTGTTCAAAATATTGTGGCAATCGGTGTAACGGTGTGGATTTGTATTCAGTACACATAGATCCTCAGACTTTGAGCTTTATAGATATAGATAGTGTGTATTTTTTTCAGTATCTTTACTTTCT
Organism: Magicicada septendecula; assembly: GCA_034769895.1. Classification (NCBI taxonomy): domain Eukaryota; kingdom Metazoa; phylum Arthropoda; class Insecta; order Hemiptera; family Cicadidae; genus Magicicada; species Magicicada septendecula. The sequence goes on along the minus strand of CM068372.1, from coordinate 86,422,672 downwards.
TAAACAGCGGTAATTGTTCATGTCAACGTCAAAATAGAGACTATTTTTATCACAATTGGTGTTGGAGCGTTAAAAAGGGAGCAGTGTGGGTTTTCAGGAGGGACGACAAGGGGTGGGGAAGGGGAGAGGAGGAAGTGTTAACATTTCAAATCTGGTCACCTCTATATAGAGTAGGAAAACAAATTTATAGAACTCTAATACGGTTCTGGCCACCTGTGGATGTGTGATGTGTAGACAATGACCAGACCTTATGTATGACCTTATATATGTAGACAATGACCTTACGTATTACGAACGTTTGAAAGAAAGATTTTGGCGGAAGACCTTTGGAGCAGTGTATGAAAATAATAACTGAAGAAGTCGCTATAATCAAGAGTTAGATCGGTTAGTAAAGGGAGAGGTAATATTTGTAAAAGCACAAAGGTGACACTGGCTGAGTCATGTAGAGAGAAGAGACGTTACGTTTATACCCAAAGCTGAAGTTTTTTTACCTAAGCAGAGAGGAAAACTGTGATTAGGATGAATGAAATGTGTATTTGAAGACGACGGAAGTAAGCGGATAGGGAGAGAAGATTAAGGGTAAGAATGTGTGGAGGTGGCTTGCAAAGAAAGCCACGGCTGACCAAGGGCTGATAGCGTCGAGTGGTATGTGGTAGAAGGTATAGAGGACGAATCATGTGTTATACTTATTAATGAAGAACATCTGAGGAAACACATCCCGTTCTTTTCCATCGCCTTAGTGTTTTCCATATTGATCGTTAACCCGGAATTTGTTGCCTTCTCCTTTAGTTCTTCGTATGTCTATCTTGACCGAACGTTTTGACCTCCTTAATATGCAAATGCAGTCTTCATATGCGATTGTACGAGATACGTTGCTCATTCTTACATATACTGTTACACATACACATCGACTTCTTTATGATTTTTTTCCGGATCAGTGTTAAATAGAATGGACGCGAGTCCATCGACTTGCCGAAGTGCCTATCTGTTATGTTATTTTGTTATTTTTTGATTTAAAGCCTCCCCCTGTAATTTTTCGTCAATAAGCGAGCCGGAATTATTGCTATTATTACTTTTCTTTGTAATCATGATTCTTCTATGGATGTAAAAAGCGCCTCTCTGTTCACATTATCATAATTCTACGTGAAATCAATAAATATTTAATAAATGCTGAAATTATACTCCCGTGTTTTTTTTTTCATAATTTGGCGGACAGTAAAGAGTTGGTCTATTGTGGATCTTGCCTTCTCTGTAATCTCTCTGATATTCTCCGCGGTATTCTTCGGTACAGGGGCTAATTCGTTGTCGTATTAAGTCTTAGGATATTAACATCACAAAGAAAATAAAAAGGAAAATTTTTAATGAAGTAAAATATAACCTAGGCTTGACGATATGGTCATTGGAAGATAACGCAGACTAAAAATAAAGAGCATGTAAAATGCTTTTTGGAGGCGAGCATTCCACAGATGTAGAAACGAAAGGTTAACAAACAGCTGGAGTTTTACATTCAGTTATTCATGACATCGGATGTAAACAATTGATTAGTTTTGATTACATCCAACGAATGGACAAAAAGACTCTCAAAATAAGTACTGAATTGGCACTCAGAAGCTAAACAGGTCAAGGAAAAGTTGTAGAAACGGAAATGATGTAGAGACACCTTTGATGATGACCGATAGAGAGAAGTGGGGATTGGAAATCACAAAACACTATAGATGTTATAAATCGATCTATGATGATGATAAAAGAGGTGAGATTTTGTTCATAGACCAGAATGAAAAAAGTGTCCAATATAGGGTTCGCACCTGAACGATGAAGGAGTTGAAGACAATCTACGCTCGAGTGTTTACAGTTATTTATAGAATTTTGCTGCGCGCATGAAGACAATCCTTAGTCAACTATTTTAAATTAAAGAGAATTATGTGCGCAAAGAGACGCGACCAAAACGGAACGGAACGAACAGTAAGAAGAAAAACTAAATGGGTCGCGATAAAGCAGGAAACAAAACGAGTATCAAGTACACAATGGTGAGAGTGTAATGTACTGTATGTACTGGGGAGGGAATGGGAAAGTTGCAGTACAATATATTACCCCCGGGGACAGTTTAAACCCTTACATTACTTCCCTACTGTTTAATTTACTTACTTTAATTGCCTCTTTATTTAATTAACTGTAATAATTTATATTAAACGACTTGGCTCGTTTTTGTTAGGAAACTAAATTGTGCTTGTATAAATGTGTTTTTCTCTCCAGTTTTAATATCGTTAATTTTAATTAATACGCAGGTAGCTTCCAGGATTACACCCAGTTTTTCGCTTTTATATATTTCTTTTCTTTTTTCCACACATTTGTACTAGAATCTGTTTAATTCACACTACTTTTTGTTTGAAGAAGTAATGATAAACGTTTTGAAATAGATTGTACGTTGTCCCTCTGCTTCTGAGCCAAATGAACCTAGTCTGTTTGTTCGCCTGTTTGTTTACAGCTAGGCTATATATTCTCTTTATCTCTCTCTCTCTCTCTCTCTCTCTCTCTCTCTCTCTCTCTCTCTCTCTCTCTCTCTCTCTCTATATATATATATATATATATATATATATATATATATATATGTATGTATGTATGTGTGTGTGTTTTTTTTTGCGATTTTCGAACAATATTTGAAGTCGTTTTCCGCATCATAGCTTCCAAAGTTTACGGTCATTGCAATCATCGTCCTTCAGATTTCTCTATGCTATAGCATTCCTTATGAATTCCCGCGGCCTCCCTCTTTTTCTTCTTTCAGGAAGTGTCCATCTTAGTAATCATTTTGGCCATCTATCATTACCACACCGGACACATGCCCGTACCATCTTAATTTCTTACCGTCAATTGTGACATTTATATCGTTACATATACTTATTTTTCCCTTATTTCTTCATTTATTACCCTATCCAGCAATGCAAGTCTCAGCACCTTCTCCAGTATCCTGAGTATTCGCATGACTAGTAATCTTTTCCTCATACGTTCTGTAGTTTCCCCACACTTCAGCCCCATATATCACAATACTTTCCACTGTTGTCTTATATATTTTGATTTTTGTTTCGGGCTGTTTCGGGTTGATCGCTCCATAAAGTGGAATATAACTGTCTCGTCGCCGACACGATTATTTGGTTCCCTTCGCCAACACGATTTTTGTCATATTCTAAATGATATTGGTTTAATAATCTGCGTCTCGATTCCAGGTAAAGAGCAGAGTAATCGGTACTCATGCCCTAATGTTAACGAACATCATCAAATCATTTAAGATTTTAACGAAATTCTCCTAGGTTTGTGTTCGAACTGAACTAGCGAAAAATCATAAATTCATAAAGATCTCTAAACTTATTGATCAGATTTACTGCAGAACTGCTTAGGGTCAGTGGCGGCTAGTGACCAAAAAACAAATATGGTGGTGCACAAGAAATTAAGCCTCAAGCAAGAACAACTTCGTCTTTTGATGAAAATATTATTAGACTTAATTAATTTGTAAATAGAAATTCAAATAAATAAACGTTGAAGTGACAAGTGCCTTTGCGTAGCATTACACTCACAGGACAGATTCAAATAAACTTTAACCGACAAACGAAACCATATTGCAATGTTGGCAGCGTATACGGTAGGTAGTTCGCCATATACTACCTAAGATTGTCTCACGTGCTCTTCTGCTCTCTCACTCACTCACTCCTTTGCTCAGCTGCAGGATACCCCTCAACTCCGTCAGACTAGGCAACGTGAGTTCCTAGTACTTTGCTTGAGTGCGACTCTTAAAATTGTTATTAATCGATGGCGCAATATACTCGTTACAAATTATAAGGTTTCGGACGATATCTATTTGTTAGTGATAGATTTATATTTGTGTTAATTTTTTGTTCGCCTGAAGAAGACCTCTGATTCTATAGAGGTCGAAACGTGGTGTTTCTTAATTTTAACTGACGATGGCTAAAGTCCGAAACCTTATAATTTGTAACTTTGCGTGAGGTAGCACGGAAACTGCTACCTACAGGTACAAGTGACTTCACTCTTTACGTAAAACTACATTCGGAGCGGGCGGCGGCAGATTAAAAAGGAACTCAGTACGGACATGTTAATAACATTTAAATATAGGAATACGAATTGAGTATATGCGCGATCATCGTATAGCAAAAATATATTTTTGCGGTCGTAGATTTTTTTGTCAGAATTTCTGGAGGTACTGCTAACTAGGTACCGCCTACAGAAACCGCCGCTGCTTAGGATCATGTTCTGTCAGCTTTGTCGCTAAACATTTTGTCTTGTACGTTAAATGCAAATGCCTTGTAAGAATGAAACAAATCAAATAAAATCTGACGTTAATAATGGAACGTACAAGGCAAATGACTAACGTCCTCATTTAAGGACGATATTTGACGGGTTGTAAGAGGCCTTTACGTTCTGTTGCAAGATCGTAAATATTTTCACTGGAAAGAGTAAACAGTGCTGAATTAACGCATATAAATTTAAAGTTGGTATGATTGTCCGTTCAGCAATGACTACCGTGCTAAGAAGTGTGTCGCGTCTTTACTTTCCCGACGTATTTCTACGCTCCTAACACTGACACAGTGCATGGATCGTGCGCATTACGGCAGTGATTATAATTCAACTAAGGGTTTTATTATTTTCTATAATAAACTCTTTTAAAAGGGATGCAAGACGTTAGACATTTCTAATAGTGAAAATATTACGCTCCAAGTCGTCAATTAGTGCCAGAAGGACTCGTCATGCCGGAAGGACAGTTTCTAAATTTTGTCATACGGGAGTTACGTCCTGTTGGGTGACACAGAAGGCTCTGTACAAAAGTACATCCGAAAGATCTTTCCAGCCTGTACGCTCCAGGGGCGGATCCAGCAAGCAATTTTGTGGGGGGAATTCTTGACTTTGGGGGGAGTTATGAAAACTTGAGCCTTTCTTTAATGATCTATAGAAGTGGTTTTCAAAGTAAGGTCCGCGGACCCCTGGGGTCGCGACAATGTTTCAGGGGGTACGCGGACACTTTTAAGAAAAAATAGAATATACCGTAATTTTCTCCTATTTTTTATGCTCTAAAATTTAAACGTGAGAATCTTGAAACAGTTAGTAGAAGATTCCAGTATTTTTTTTTTACTAAGGGATGAAGTAAAGCTCTTTTTATTTGATTCCAACTTCGACCTTGAAGACAGTTTCCATGACTTTAACTGGATTTTGAAGCTATCATGCATTGCTGATATCTTCAGTCATCTGTATGGACCCACTTTAAGCCTGCAGGGATCAGGTTCACTGATTTCCAGGTACGAGATAAAACCGAGGGGATGATAAAAAAATTAAAGCTGTGGAATCAGAGATAAAACTCTGAAATATCCGAACAATTCCCTTCCATGGCAGATTTCGTCCAGATGTCTGGAGAAAATGTTCCAAAGGAGATCCTCAACGTTATTAAGTCTCATTTGGGGGAACTGCACTCGCAGCTAAGGGAATATTTTTCCAGTGACGGATGATAGTGACATGTGAATAAGGAATCCATTTGCTGATGGGCTGTCAACTAACCTCTCTCTCACACTACAGGAAGAAGATTCATTGGCAGTTCATTCAGTTGGAAGTTTCAACTGACAGTTCATTAAAATTACAGTTTTCGCAATTATAGCTAGTTGACTTCTGGTTATATGAAATGACTGACTATGCTGAATTCGAAAAAAAACTTTGAAGCGTTTAACTGTGTTTCCCTCTACTTATTTGTATGAAACCGCATTCTCCCTGCTCACGTACTTGAAGCTAAAGTTAAGAAATAAACTTAACGTCGAGAGTTACTTAATATTGAAATTTTCAGACATTAAACCAAATATTGCAGAGCTAATTGATCAAAAGCACCTTCATTGTTCACATTAAATTATGTTTGATATCATTAATATTATAATTTTGCAAGTTAAAAGAATTTAATTTTAATGCATTTTAATTAAAATATAAGAGTTTATATCATATTTACTGTTTTGTTTCAGAACTCAGACGGGGTCGGTGAACTTTTAAATTATTTGGGGGGTCCGCGGACTGAAAAGTTTGGAAACCACTGATCTAAAGTATAAATGATAGTAATGAGTGAAGATAAAAGTAGTGTGTTATTATAAACACAGTAAGTTTATAACGTACAAGTGTGCAATCATATTTGTATTAGGGAGTTCATTCCTCTCCTAATAATAACCACTTACAGTTTAAAATACACAGTACTCATTAATAGTATGTATGAAAGTAGGTATCAAACTAAAATTAACATACTGGTAAGGTACAGTTGCAATTTAAAGTAATTTTAGGATAAACGTACGAATTTACATAACGTGGTATGCATTTTGTATTAGTCACAGTCATAAAACCATTCTACAATCACAAGACAAAGAACAAAATTTCGACTGATGTGACCATTTGGGGGGGGTTTCCCCCATTCTCCCCTCCTCCCGTGGATCTGCTTCTGGTACGTTCCATCATTAAAGAACACAAAAAATGTAACTAAATATAATTATATCACTACCGACTTGGAACACAAAGTTTTTATGGGTAAAAACGTAAAAGTTTTACCTTATAGGCTGAATCAGTTTTCGCTTATTGTAAGCTTCATCAGAGGCTGCCACTGGGAGCGCTGTCCGTCTTGGTCTTGGCGACGGAGTCGACTTTTGAAGGATCGATGTTGTGTGTGTGGGATGTGATATGTTCAAATAATACATGTGATTTGAACTGTGTCTGTTCGTTTAGAATGTCGTTTTTATGTGTTTTTGTGTGTTTGTATATTTCCAGTTGTTCAAGAGTGTCTAGTTTTTGGCCTTTTGTGTGTACGTGTAGAATATCCATGTTTTAGTCGATGTTTGTGTATGCGTGGTTTGCTTCAGTGAGGTGGTTTGCAGAGGTGGATTCTGTAGTGGAGTGTAATGCCTTTCTGTGTTCAATGTGTCTTTGTTTGAAACTACGTCCTGTTTGCCCTATGTAGAATTTGTTGCAATCTGAGCAATTTAGTTTGTAAATACCAGGTAGATCAAATTTGTTTTGTCATTTGTGTGTGTTTCGATAGTGTGTGTTCTGTTTTGTTAGTAGTTTTGTATGCGATTTTGTATCCTGCTTTTTTGAATTTGTGGGCTATTTTTTTCAGTGTGGTTATTGATGTATGTTAGTGTTATGAATTTGTTGTTTGCTGTCTTTGTCTGTTGTTTGTTTGAATTTTGTGTATGCGTTTACTGACTATTGTTCTGTTGTATCCGTTGGATTCTGCTAGATGTTTTATCGGGTTTAGTTCGTCTTTGTTTTCTTTTCCATCTCGTGGGAAATCCAACAACAAAAAATGTATTTGAATCAAAATTCGAACAACACGATTAATGGAGGTATGTTATATACAGGTATATGTGTTTATGAAACAACGAACTATAAAAACGAGTATAGAGTCTTTTGAAGTACGCAACACATTCGAAACATTCCAATGATATGAAAGACACAAACGAACGTTAGATTGTAAACTCGTATAAAGAATGTAAACGACAAATCGTGTTTCACGTCAAAGAACGATAAAGGTGAAGTGAATATACCGTTTCTCGTGCGCGCGCCTACACTCACACCCGCGCGCGTGCTTCTCAAGGCTGTGCACTACTTAAGATACAGCTGTTGCTACTTATGTTGAATGAACAAAATAGATAACTGTAAAATGCAATACTAGGAAATCATTCGTAAATGTTTTTGTGATATATTGTCCTCTAGGACTGAAAACATTTGTGTTTAAATTTGAAAAATGGTCGCCAATGTATCCCTGATAAATTTTCTAATTAAAAACAAATTATTGGTAATGAACGTCCACTTTTCGAATTTAGACACTTGAATACAATTACTTTTAACGTTTAAAGATGGTAATAAGGGCAGTGGCGTATCTAGAATTTGGTCTTGCGGGAAGGGGGTTTGGTCGAGTCGGCTTCACACAAAAGAAAAACAAGTGAAGAGTAATCAACATAACTATCTTTAAAGTGGCTGCAATCAGTCCCATTAAAGTAAACGGTAAAAACACAATAAAAATACGCGTTACTGAAACATTGTTTAGAAGATACGTGTAGACTGAATTGATTTTTATATATTTCATATTTAAAATGTTTACGCTAATGCTGTGTAATAAATCTGTTACTATTGTATTTGCATACACAGCTGAAAGAAATAATAAAACAGTTCAAAAATTAAAAGATTAACAAAATTCGTCAACTTTTATCGCCCTTCTGGAGATGGGGTCCGGTCCCGTTCGTCCCCCGCCGTAAATACATCGCTTGGTAAAGGGATTTGATTAGACGTACGTAAATTCACATTACGTAATATAATGAGACTTAACGCGAAAGTCGACATGAAAGCTTTACGGCAACTGGGTATGACTTCACTTTTAGCACCTTCAAATACGAGGAGCATCCAGAAAACAAGTTTCCCTACTTTATAATAAAATACATGTAACTTGGATAAATAAGAAACCTTTATTTACAGTAAATCGTGTTTACACTACTTCTCTACATAGTTCCAAGTACTACTTAGGCAATTGTCAAAGCCTTCTACACCGTCTTATAGAAAAATGCCTCCTGTTTTCGCAGACAGGAATTGAGATCTATTGTAAAACCTTTTCAATATCTCCGTGGGAGCAAGAGTCAGGAGAACAGGGCGGGTATCTAAAAATCTCGCATCCAAATTTGTTCAGAGGTTACTGTGTCTCATGAGCAGGTGTGCGTGAAAAAGACATGTCAGGTGTTCTTAGGTGTTCTCCGTTTGACTGCAGTTCTGAGCTTTAAAAGCGTTCGGCAGTACATTCTGTCACACACACACACACACACACACACACACACACACACACACACACACACACACACACACACACACACACACACACACACACACACACACACACACACACACACACACACACACACACACACACACACACACACACACACACACACACACACACACACACACACACACACACACACACACACACACACACACACACACACACACACACACACACACACACACACACACACACATTATATATTTAAAATTGATTAGGTCCAATAATATTTTAATAAAAACCTAAAGTTGTTCTTCCTTGGGGTTTAATTTCTTGTGTACCATGACATTTTTTTGTCACGAGCCGCCACTGACCCTAAGCACTTCTGCAGTAAATTTGATCGGTAAGTTTAGAACTTATATGATTTTTCGCCAGTTAAGTTCGAACACAAGCCTAGAGAATTCCTTTAAATTATCTTTTTCTGCCTAAAAAAAAAGAAGTTATTTCACGATGTTGGTAACATTAGGGCATGACTACCGCATTACCTTGCTCTTTACCTGGAATCGAGACGAAAATTATTAAAACAATATCTGTAACGTAAAAATCGTTAAAGCTTGTGTACACTATTTCATTACATAGTCTTCATTGCCATTTAGGAAGTTGTGAAAACGTGGCATCAAATTTTCCAAATCGTCTTAAAGAAAAGTGCATCTGTTTTCACAGACAGGAATTGAGCTTTTGAAAAAACACTTCTTCACTATCCTGGAATGTCTTCTCTCCTGAATGAACTTTGAGCTAAGGGAAAAGATAGAAGTACGTTGGCGCAAAGGTAGGTGTCCAAAAATATCCCATGCAATTTACTCTCAAGTTTGTATGTCCGATGTGCAGCATAAGGACGAAAATTGCTGTGCGTGGAAAAGACTGTTTTTGACAACGTGCCAAGTCCTTTGCGTTTGATCGCACGTTCTGAGCTTTAAAACCATTCGGCAGTATTTTCCTACATTGATGGTTATCCCTTTTGGCAGTTAGTTTTATCAGCAGAATGGTTGAAGAGTCTCCAAACTCGGATGATAGTGCGCGGCTCACAATCGGGCACAACATTCCCAGTTAACAACGCCATAGCTACGAAGTCTGAACTGAGAAACTGGCTTCCAGGGCGCGTCTTAGTTCCTGCAGTATTATAACAGTAGTCCAATACAATCTTCCTCCCAGTGGCAGTAAAGTCCCCTCACAAGTTTATGATATTTACGACAGGAAACTTACTAGAAATACTAGACTCTCGTACTAGAAATACTAGAACAGAGCATATTTTAAGCAATAAACTAGGCGGCACTACTGCCGCCTAGTGGCAGGTATTAGTGCCGGTGCCGAAAAGTAAGAAAAAGGGGAGAAATCAGCAAATCACGAAGGCGCGTTTGCATTTGCGTATATTAGCTTTCAGCATTATATTATTTCAGAATTGTGTACAGTGTGCGAATTGGGAAGTGGCAATGTTCTTACAACCTAAAGAACGAAGGCGAAGACTTCGTGATGAAGAACTATACAGACATCCTGATTACATCAAGACGTTTTTTTCAAAAGACTCTATTTTTTAAGTTTGTACCTTTGATGTGAATTTAAGGAAATATTTTGTTACTAGCATACTTTTCCTTTTTCTTTCTTAACTAACTTATTTATTTGTAAAGAAATTTAATATGAAATGTTTATAAATTTTTCATTTAAAAGAAATTACTTAAAATTAAACAAACTTATAGTGCTTAAGCTTTTGCTAGTCTACAATCTGTAATTGCACTACTTTTTATATTTTTAAGTAGACCAGTGATAAACTCTTTGATTTTGAAAGGCCTCCATGTAGTAGTAGTATTGTGCACATCACACTGTAATGTACTTACTCAAATTACATAATTAATTATAATAAATCCATTTAAGTCTTTGTGGTGTTTTTTTTTAATTTTCTTAATGTCTAAAGCATTTGTGTCTATTTTTACAGTTAATTTCACGAGTAAAGAATGAAGATGATCATGGTCAAGTTAAATTCAAATTACGAAATTTTCAATATTATATATATATATATGGACACACAGACGCGCGCGCGCGCGCGCACACACACACACACACACACTGGTTGGTTTACTGGCGCCTAGTGGAAATTCCTTAAAATATGCTCTGTACTAGAAACTTATGACTCTCGTGCTAGAAATATTTTTAGATAGCAAAAGTCGAGAAAACTAAGAAACGAAGCAGACTGAGACGAACTTGGAATAAAACGATGGCAACAAATGTGAAAGGAAAGGTATAACATTTGGTGACGCCACGGACAAGTTGAGAGCAAAAAGGAAAGAGAATGTAAGAACGTGTAAAAATGACAGTTATAAAGTTATGACAAGCCATAATTATTTAAGAAAAACGAAAAAACCACATTACGGAGAGATCGTGTTACTTAAGAAGTCGAAGTTCTTATACAACTGGAGGAGAAAATTTTTATTGAGAACAACAATAAACTAATTTTTTTACATTACAGTATCATGAGTATCTGTAAGTGCCAAACATATTGAGCACGCATGTTTACAATGCGAACAAGTCACTTGTATGAATAGACAGACTAACCTTTTTCAGTCTGCCTTGTGACTCCTTTTTTACGTTGATGACTCGTTTCAAAGCATATGCTTCATCATCAGATCTTAAAATGTCCCTCGTAGGAGGTCGTCATCGGTTAAAAACCCAATATCATCATGCACTGTATACGCGTTAGTACGTGCGCATCTATTCACGTTTGGTTGACCACTGAGCGGTTGCTCGTCTCTATCTGGTAAAGCAGGTTCAAGGCGGTGTCGTATAGAGACGAGCAACCGCTCAGTGGTCAACCAAACGTGAATAGATGCGCACGTACTAACGCGTATACAGTGCAAATGATATTGGGTTTTTAACCGATGACGACCTCCTACGAGGGACATTTTAAGATCTGATGATGAAGCATATGCTTTGAAACGAGTCATCAACGTAAAAGAGAAGTCACAAGGCGGATTGAAAAAGGTTAGTTTGCCAAACATATGTTATACACAACCTTTTCTTTGCTCACATCTTAAAAAAATAAATAAATAAAATAAAAAACAAACCTGTTCAAAGAACGAATCCAGACCAACAGGGAAGCTTTTTAACTATTTAAAAAAGATCAAATGTGCAATACGTGGTTCAAAGACACAGAAAAAGACATAGGACTACAGATTACTCAAGAAGACATTGAAGAATGCTTGCCACTCAAAAACAAGTCAAAAAGTGCCCAAGGTTTTCAGGAAAAACTCAAGAAGAGGACAGGTTCCATCTAGACTGACGAAAGGAGGGAGAGACATCGATCAAGAATGAAGGAGATGTGGGAGAGGAGGAAGAGAGAGTAGAAGGATTGAGGAACCACTTGAACCAAACGTAGTCCACAGTGGCCCATACGAAAGAAAACCACTCTGTTGGTATATTAACAGTACCGTATGGAAGGGGCAGATTCGGCAAGCAATTCTTTTTGGGGCAGATTTGACTTTGGGGGGGATATGGAAAGTTGAACCATTCTTTAAAGGCCAAACATGTAAATGGTAGTGAAGATACAAATAGAGTTTCTGATTATCAACACAATAAGTTTATTAACGTACAAGTATAACATCATATCTCAGTCTGTCAGTTCAGGTTTCTTTTAACAATATTCTCTTACATTTTAAAACACACTCTACTCATTTATGGTATGCGCCAAACAAAAATTAACATTGTGGTAAGGTACAGTTACAATCTAAAGTAGTTTTAGAGTAAAACCACATATTCACAATCACAAATCGACAAAAAAATTTCGTGTGAAGTGACAATTTTTAATGAACTTCCTCCATTTCACTTCCGTGGGTCCGCGCCCGCGGTACGGTAAGCAGTGACTAAACGAACATACGACATACCACCACGTAGGCCTATCGTAGCGCCGTTTTTATTACGCATTCGGGTAGTAATTTTAAGTTTTTTAATTGTAATAATTTTCGATCGGCTCTTTATTAATTAATAAAATTATACCACCGTTAATTATATACAAAGTTGATTACAAACGGTTAATTGTGATAAATAAAACTGGTTTTTAGTGACTTCATTGGTGTCTTGTGTTTTGTTTTCCACTGTACCATATGACGATCAATGAGACCGTCGTAACAATACTTTATATTTTTTGATACAAAAATATTATATTTTATTGTTTTTTTATTTGCAGTGTTCCAACATAGTATGTAGTTTATAATAATATAGTGTTGGCAGTATATTATAAAATTGTTTACAGTATTGTAATACTATAAAGTATTATTATTTATATAAATATACATATAATAAGGTATATTTGCAGAAGGAATTTATTATTTTATAATCTAATACATAACATTCAATTACTGCAAGAAACACAAAACATCAAGAGTTACTTTCTAAAAAAAGTGTGTGTGTGTGAATCAGGTTAATATTTTCAAAATTAGTGCGCTTTATGTTTTATACTACCTCTCGATGAGTACATAATTAAATATCGTTTAACTGTTGAAGCGATTATTAGAGTAATAAGTGTCTCCTCAATCTCGTTGTACAGCGATTTCTTCCAGAACATTTGTATTATATACTGTAGTAGCGGAATTAAGTAATTCTCAGTTGGTAGGTTGATGTAATCGTGTGTGTTTCTCTGTTGCAGTTGGTACAAACGGACACCACGTCGACCACCACATCGACGGGCACGACGACGACGCTGGACGACTGCGGTGAGTACCGGAACCGGTTACAGTAGTTAGTTAATTGCTTGCTAACTCTCACTGTTGAGAGTGACCCCAGGGCTCTGCTATTATCCTAAAGTTAGTCCTACTTTACTGATCGTCATTCTCAAGATAATAAGCACTGCTTCCCGGTCTATGGATATCACAATGCATAATATAAAACATTAATAATTGTACTAAATTTTTTTCACACAACCTTTATCATTACCACCTAAACCACCAATGGAATGGATAATAAGAGTATAGAGCAGGTGTCACAATTCCGCTGTCTTGGCTGTGACGTCATTTATGATTTGGATTATGAAGTTCCAGTCAACGTGTGGCATAATTTGTCAAGAAAAACAAGAAAAAAGACTCGCCTAAATTTTTATAAGATAACGGCTGTGCCAGTGTTATTGTGTGGTTCTGAAACTTGGGTTACGGCGAAAAAACATCTGAGTAGAATACAGGCATCCGAGATGAGATTCTTGCGATCTTTTAAAGGCTGCACATGGAGGGGTAGACTCTACAGTGAAGACATTCCTAAAGAGTTGAACGCTCTTAATATCCAGATCGTATTGCAGAGGACAAAGAGAGATGGATTGCTCATGTGAATAGCATGCTAGATGACAGGTTGCCTAAGAAAGTTTGGCAATACAAGCCTGCTGGAAGCTGTATAACGAAGTATAGGAAAACCTAGGAAGCACTGGTGGAGTGTATATATTTCTTTGGGACCGGAACAGCTGATTCGCCTAGTCCCTGATATTGCATTGCATTGCAGTGTGTGTCCGGGGCGTCTTTGCATCCTTGGCTTGACTGCAGCATCTGGGTCGTGCCCAATGGCAGCCAGAATATAAACTTAGTCTGGATCAGTCGACAGGTCGCTTGAATCTGGAAAAGGAAACCGCCAACACGTTAACGCAGAAGGCGGGGAAGAGAGAAAACTTCATGTATTTTTGTGACACTGCCACTGGAGTCGATTCAGGCAACACATGCCCATCTCAAGCCCAGCCAGCAGACGCCTTGAGGCGTCGGTCGCTCCCCGCGAGGCATTCCCTGATATAAGAAGACAAAGTAGAGAACGATCTTGGTCAATAAAACCTTTAAAAAAAATTGGCTACGTGATTGTCTGTACCTATCAGTGTATTGCCTACAAATTATTCACAATTTTATGTTTTTTAACGACAAGGTAATATTGAATTAAATAAACAATTATTATGGGCGATTCTCATTACGAGAAAAATATCTCTGGTTAGGACACTGCGTCAGTGATCTATGTACAGTACCTTTGAGCAGACGTAGTATGTACTTTAAACATCGTATTACAGAACAAATACAGCAACTACTGTGTTTAATATGTTGTTTTGCTGGAAAACTACATTAATTCTTTTTATAAATCTGACAATCCGCTGCCAGATGAAGTTTCCAAACGTACAAAATGAATATTAAAATCGTTTCTTTTAGTTTATATTCCAAACTAAGAACTGTACACACTGGTACGTAACTCGTAACCGGCTTCTTGTTGCTGACCAACCAACCGGTAAGTACGTACAGCGAATCGAGACCGGACCAGCTGACAGCCAATGTCATTTCTATTGCATTGTGACTGGAGCCGTACAAATTACACAACTTCTATTGTAGACACTCCCGCGGCACCGATTCTCGTTCGCCTGTTAAGGAATAGTTGCATTGTTACAAAAACGTGATTCGATAACACACACACACACACACACACACACACACACACACACACACACACACACACACACACACACACACACACACACACACACACACACACACACACGCACGCACGCACGCACGCACGCACGCACGCACGCACGCACGCACGCACGCACGCACGCACGCACACACACACACACACAAGTGAAATCTAGACCGTACAATGCCGCTCTATTTCCCTACTATGTTCCACAGTTCCCTGTCGCTTTGTCCGTTGGGAACGAAACAGTTAAAACTTGGAAAAAGTCTGACGTTAAAAACATTTATCACAAACTAAGTGGAACAAATAAAAGGAAAGAAATACATTTCCATATCGTTCTTACGTATTTTTCATCAAAATGGAATCTCAACAATTTCTTAATGCGTCATGTTCTCTAATTCATAACATACACAAGACGTTACATTATATATTCCGTTTATAAAAGATCAAGGCGATTTGTTGAATGTAAAAAGAATAAATCATTGGTAAACGATTGATCAAGTGTATAACTCATGTTTAGGATATCAAACTTTGAGCTACAATAAATAATTGAATTATAAATAAGAAAAGATACTAAAACAAAAATGCTAAGCAGACAACTAAATTAAAGCTGAAGATATATACAAGTCTTATTAAACCACGGATGTGAGACCACCAGCAATGAAGATGTTCGAAAGTAAAATTCTGAGGAAAATTTATGGTCCTATGCGAAATAATGATGGATCTTGAACTGGCAATTCAAACCTGATGTAGTTTGGTTAGTGAAAAGTAGCCGAGTAGATTGGCCGGGTCAAGCGACAAAGTTCAATGACATGACAATGTCTAAGACAGAGAATTAAAATGAGAACAGTATTAATATTCAAGAGTCTGAAGATGGTAACCGACGATGAGAAGAATAAGAAGAAGATTATAGTATTACGACGGTCTCACGGATCGTCGTATGGTACAGTGGAAACAAAATACAGCACCAATGAAGTCTAATAACCAGCTTTAATTAGTCACAAATAACAACTTGAAACGAACAAAGTACAATACAATAAAGTACTCATACAATAAGTCTAGTTAAATTTGTCCACACGAAATAGTAATGTCAATTATCAGAGTTCTGCACTATTCTAACACAACAATCACTTTCCATTAATCAGTAATAACCACTTGATCCGCACTTTACAATTTCGCCAGGTGTAGCTAACTTCTTACCCGGCCGCTGTTGCTTATATAGGTCCCGCAGGTGTTCCAGAATAATTTTCCATTCTTCTGGCGGCGTGCCAGCATAATTTGCGTAGTCACAAGTGGCCTCGAACAGTGTGGAGTGCTACGTGAGTGAACGGGCTTGACACTGACGCCACACGCTGGGCTAGTCGAGAAGCGTGTAGAACGACACTCCGTAATTGTCGTAGCAATAGTAAAGATAGTTGGATTATACAAAATTATACAAAATATAGTTGGATGATTTAGAGGGAGATTTGAGACACGTGGAGCGAGAGGCTGGAGAAAACTTTATGGATGGGGAATGAAAAAAAAGTGAATAGTTGGGAAGATGAAATTCACCCTGCTTTCTGAATCCAATAGAAGAAGGTGACAACGAAATAATTCAGTAGGTAATGGACAAGGACATAAACTACCAGGAAGATGACGACGGAGACGAACAAGCCATTTCTTATTTTCAAGTTAATTGTTATAAACAAAATGAAGAAATAGAGTTTTTAAGGCTCTCATGACCGGCGCCAATAAAGTTGGAAGCATTATTTGCCGGATTGATAGGCCGTGGACTGTCGTTTATGTTTACTGACGTTTTGGCCCCACCATCAGTGTTGGAAGCAACTGGCACGGTAAATTGGGGGACACCATGCCGGTCGCTTCCAAAACCGAAGATGGCTTCCAATGGTGGGGCCGAAACGTCTGTTAACACAAACGACAGTCCACGGCCTAACAACCCGGCAAATAGTGTTTTCAAAATGAAGAAATTTCAACAAATTCCATCGAATGGAACGAACAGCTCAACGAAGCAGAAATCTCGAAACTACTTGCAAAACGACAAGTGCGTAATCTAGCAGTTGTAAAAGGAGGCCAAAAATAGTTCAGAAGAGGTCACGCAACATTTTGTGAACTGAAACAAATAGTAAACAAAAATTGTTTCGTTAAATATTGTATTATTTAGCTTAACTAACGTTCAGCTAAACACCCAACGTTTTTGGTAAAAATTACTTATTGCAATAATTAAAAATCAAACAGTGTGTGCTTGAATACTAGTGATTATTATTTTATGTTGAGTTTTCTACAAATCGTCTACGTATAGTGTTACGACATTATAAAACAATCTACGTGTTTCTCGAATGTTCCAGTGGAATCCGGCTGCAATGTGTGTGTGTACGTGATTCTCAACGCATTAATTAGACCGTACCAGAAGTCGCGCGACCGTGTGCACTGTCTTCAAGGCCGCAACCAATTACGTTCTGGTATTTATAGTAGCGTTGTTAATGCGTAGTGCGTATGTTTCTGGATTTTCGGCGGGGTATAAATACAAGTACCCATCGACGCTCAGTTTAGTTTGAGTTGCGATCTGTTCTAGTGCGGTTCGAAGTATTGTGGCGAAGTGTTATGTGTTTTTATAATTGTGTGGGACAATTGTAATACAATTGTGTTTTATATCAGTTGAAATTTTTATTGCGTGTGAACAATTTTTATTTGATTTGATGTAAGAGACTGTCTTGGTGATTACAAACTGTTTAATTGTGATAATTAAAGCTGGTGATTAGTGACTTAATTGGTGTCATGTATCTTGTTTTCCACTGTACCATACGACGATCAGTAGACCGTCGTAACAATACAATTCGTCACCCCTCCGGTTCCGGACATGGCAAATTACCGAGTTTCGTCTTTATAATTAAATTGTCATAGACACGTTAAAGTAATCATATACTGTTATTAAAACAAGACAGATCTCAAGCAACTGATTAGAAGCGAACAACGAGAGAGAACGAGATAAATACTATAATCGATGTAAATGCAACTGACTGAAGTGGAATCAGGTTTGTGGTTTTGTATTTATCTACTCTTACATGTTTTTTTTTTTAATAAAATTTCAGCGTCATTTAGTATCATTCACTTAGGTGACTGGCACCTAACAACAGCAATTACACAGCTAGCTACAGCCGGAATAGCTACAAGAAAACTAAAAAAAGAAAACGTCAGGTCAACCATTCCAAGGACGATCAAAGGAATGGTGACTAACGCTGTACTCTGAAATTGCTGGTAGTCATGAGTGTAAAGTAGCCATGGGACCAGATGGGGCCATGGTCCCTCCAATAATTGAGTTGGGGGCCCTCTAATGTTGAAAGTCTTTTATCAGTACACTTCATTACATTACTTTGTGTTGATAGAATACTGTATTTAGTTTATTTCAGAAATATATACGAGAAATTCTAATAAATTTAAGAAATTTTAGTAGAGAAGTTCAAGCAGGCACTTTTTTGGCGATACATTTATTTCCTCTGATACAATTGTAGGTCAGCTTCTGCTTTATACAAGTGAAGATCTTTTCATTCTCGTTTTTTATAACTTCAGTGAAATAAATTTTTGTACGAATTTAGAAATAAATTTATGGACCAGTATAAAAATTAATGACTAAACTAAACCAATAATAACTCAACTAAACATTTTGTGAAGTATGATGCACGGTCAAATCACAGGATTACTGTTTTTCAAAAAAACAATCTTATGAATGGTACATGAATATTTTTGAGAACTTTTGACTTAACTTCACCACCCAAAGCTAACAATTTATATTTTTGGTGTGCGCGCGCGTGTGTACAACACTGTCATCTGCTAGTTAACGTTTTATCTTTTGGCCCCCTGAAGTTTTTCGCAACTGTATGCCTACGCCAGAAGGTACCTATGCATGTAAAGCACTGGTGGTGAAAAAGACTCTTTCACTTGGAGGGCAAGATGCTTTGATTTTGAGAAATGACGTCACCATAAAAAATACAACTATCTCCTTACCGTTACGGTAATGTTGACCGACTCAGACCCTAGGAAAATTTAAGATCCTATGCGAAATACTGATTGATCTTGAACTGGATCACTCAATACAAGGAGCTGACAGAGTACGGTTCGAGAAAAGTCTCAGAATAGATCGGCAGGCAACATGGTTCCATGACCTGACAATATCTAAGACCTGACCTATCTGAAACATTTCCGCCCCCACAGTAGGCAGCATTTCATTCTGTTGATAATTCCCATGGTGCCGGGCAAGAAACCAGATCGCTCACATCTGGGTCTTAACAAAGTCACACCGCTCCCTCAGGCCTCACCATCATCATCATCATCATCATCATCATCATCATCATCATCATTTACTTGTACCAAATTGCTCCTGTTCCCGGCTTGTTTTATAACTGTCTTACAGACCCCTCTTTTAATATCACCCATCTCATTAATCTCGTCTTTCCTCTCGTCCTTTCCCTTTTCACTGTGTCTACAAGAACAGTTAGTATTCCATTTTCTCTTATATCAAGTTATCTCTAGTTTTCCTTTCCCTTCTGGGTGGTATCTGCGTTCTGTTGTCCTTTATTCTGTTCACCATCTAATTATTTATCATTTTGCCAAACCATTTTATTCTCTCCAATTTCCTCCATATCAACATCTCGAAACCACAAGCCTGTTTTCATTCTCTTTCCCGTAGTTCATGTTTCTCATCAGCGCAACAGGTTTTTTCGTTTCGGACCATACACAAAAGTATTATTTAAACTGTCCTCAGTAAAGAAGTTAAGAAGGGTCGGCAACAGACAGCAGCCTTGTCTCATTCCTGACTCTAGCCAATTTATTAGACATCCACTGACTTGTACAACTATTTTTTTTCTCGTTCTTCCAGTCGACTGTATTTTCTTTAAAAATCTCCTCCAACTCGTTACCCTATTTATCTCTTTTACCCAATTTATCACATTTACGATATCACAAGGTGCCAAATTAAGGTAACAAAATCCACACGTTCAGATCATCTTTTTAAGTTCTCTATCGAGTCAGTTTCACAATTAGGTCAATTAGCTTACATCTGACTGTGGTAAAGTCTTAGATCATAAATATAATAAAATTTAATGCTATTGTGGGCCGTAAGATAAAAGTGCCCCTAAGTAAAGTAAATGGAAAGAATATTATAAAACATGTGAAAAGAGAGATGCTGTCTGTAAAAGTATTAAACTTGAACTGCTTCGGAAGAAGGAGCGCGGGAAGGCCGCGAAGAGATGGATACCGTAAGAGACAAAAGTGATTATTGCATGAAGTGAAGAAGAGATGTTTATTGTATCTAAAACGTAAGAAAAACAGATATTACCCCGGCAAGAAAGATACGAACATGTTTAATATCACTGCCGCCGCACGGAATACTCGCAACAAAGTACCATTATTAGTATTATTGTTGTTGTTATTGTTAGTATTATTACTGTGTTCGTTGGAACGTAACACGTTATTACGTACTTTAGACTCGAGTAAGGGCGAACAGAGGGCGCGTTATCTGCGACTGCTTAGCAAGACTTAACTGTTGTGCCAAGTTCAGCAAATTGTACTTACTAGACGGCAGGCAAACTTCTTCACCTTCAAAGTTTTAATTAAACTTTGCAACTCCCGGAAGAGTTAAATTGCTTATGAAGAGAAATCTGTTACGTTCTGTCAAGTAAATCATATCGTCTGGACGTGGGACCAAGGCTGCATGCCGCTTCGCCCTAGTTTGTAATTCCGGTCCTAGTTTATCCGTCCGTTTTCCAACACTTCGTCATCTTTGGTTATCAATGTTTCCTAAATAACCGACGCTTCTTAAATAATGATGATGATGATGGTAATATACTTATAATAATAATAACAATAATACATTTTTAAGAGGGGTTCGGATAAATCCCAACGAAAATACGACTCCGATTGTGAGTCGGAGAGACTTGTTAAAACAGCCGCCCTCACATGGAGAAACAGACGCTGACCAGAACGCCGCGCGATATGGGAACAGACGCGTCTGGGTTTAAAGTTCTTCCGACCTGTCCACCGTTGGGAATTTCTTCCTCTTCCGCTTTCGAGGTCGTTGACCAGTTTTCACCTGTATCCTAGGGCTGACCTAGACCTGTACCTGTCACGAGTCTGAACGGATACAAAAACAACTCAAGGAGGAAATGATGAAACTGGGTATCTCTTTGAACGACTTTGTGTATAGAAATACATAGAGAAACAAAATTCAAAATCTTTAGGTTCTCTGCGGTGAGAGGAAGACGAGAAAGGGGTTGGACTCTGGAAAGGAAGGCTGCGCATAGTGTACGAATGAGGGCCTTCTGGCAGGAGAAGAACAGGAAATGATATTCGCGTACACGGCTGGCCTGTTCATGGAAAATAATAATAATAATCATAATAATGACGAAGATTATGTTGACGACGACGACGACGACGATGATGATGATGATGATGATGATATTTTTTTACGAGGGACACTAGAAAACAAATGTTTGCTGCAGGAGGGTCCGCATTCCTACGGTGTGTGAGACTCATATCCACCAAAATCACAAAGCCGTTTTCCACGGCATGGATCCACCTTGGGACTCAGCTTCCGCAATACTTCAGGATGGTGCCATTTGTTCCTCGTTCGTCTGTTAAATGTCTTCAGGGGGCCACGCCATCCTCGTTCATTCTTTCCAATATCCACACTATTGTATCTATTACACAAATCTATCTTACATTTTCATTACTAATTTTTGCCCACCTTGATTTTCCTATAATTATATTCATTTCCATTCTACTAACGACATAACCCGGGATGATTTTTACCTTAGGCCTGTATTATAATACTTAAATTCGTAGTGACCGTCAATCAATGAATTTTTTGGTGAAGGATATTATAATGTTCACCTATATTATAATGTTCTTTCCAAATTCTCTCTCCCATGCCGATCTCTTAAAGTTCCTCACCCCAATCATTCTTACATCATCACCTACATCGCTGCTCCACCTTAGCTTCCCTCTGATTCTTCTTACAGTTCTCGTTACTGGCACCTGTCTTTTTGTTTTGCTTTATCCTCTACGTTTCTGATTTATCCTCTACGCCGTTTGTCAACATAGGCGTCATTGCACTCTTGTAAATTCTAGCTCGGTCATCCTTTTTAAGACACAACGTTTTGCTTATTATTTACTGTTATAGTAATAATAATAATAATAACAACAACAACAACAACAACAATAATAATAACAGTAACGAAAGGCTTAATAGACCAGCTGGGTACTAATCTAGAAAACTGCGGGTTCAATGTCCGGTTCCGCCATAATACCAAGAATTTTCCACTCTCCAGGCCAATCGGCCTATGGAAAAAATGTCTTTCACGGCCATAACGTAGCACACTACATTTCTTGTATGACGAGTGGCTGGCAGAAGACAGCCTACCCGGCCAAACTGCTAAGCTACTTCGACGGTACAAAAAGGAAACATAACACTGTAATAATGATAATAATAATAATAATAATAATAATAATAATAATAATCATCATCAAACCGAAGGAATTACGTTCACCGTTTACCATTCACCCTGCTCTCACAAATGGCTTCTTAGACACAGATTTATGAATCTTTAGGCCTACATATCCCCTGCGTTCTTGTCTAGTTGTCATCATAATTGTCATTAGTGTCTTTAAAACATAATCAGCAGCATCACTGTCGTCTTCAGTACAAGGGATATCTATTTAATTTCGGCGACAATACACTTGTCCTTTGTCTCATTAGTCTCCCCCTCCCCCTCGCGCGCGCGCGCGCGCGCACACACACACACACACACACACACAACCATCACATTACAGGCTACTGACTGACTACCCATATAGCCTACCTACAGCATTCTTCGCTTCGTCCCACCTATCATACATAATCGTTTCAATTGGGCTACAATCAAGAAATAACAGAACACAGACAGCAGCCCGCATGTACTGTAATTTATTTAGTTTTTGTGCTCTTAATAACGTAATAGTAGGCCTTCGAAAATTATTCGATTAGTGTTCTTTTTATTGCTGCCCGGTTCGAATTTGGACATTACTGAATTCTCGTAATGATACCATCATTTTCCCAGGAAGTCTACTGTTTAATGTTTATACTTGGTTAAGCCCGTTTATGCATTATTGCTGGTCAAGAGAAAATGTCTTTCTTCGTACTGTGCTATCGTTAAGACTCATTTGGATGTGTATTTGGTTCCATGTTCACAAAAGTTGCACGGTTTAATTATACACTGTAGACATCATTTATTTCGGGAATTCTGTAAGATATTTTCGTCTTAATGTACACATTAGTGGTACATTTCTAGGATACAGAATGCGTTATTGCTCATGTGTCTAGTTCAGGACGTACAGAATTGTTTTGAATAATGATTCAGAGATTTAGTGGAAGTTTTACAATACAACTCAACAGCTTAAATGTGAAAAATAACATATACGTTACAAGTGGAATTTATTTGCGAGGAAAGTCAAAAATTAAAGTTAAAAAAAATATTTTTTTATTTGCACTTATATAAATGAAACTTGAGCGATTTTCCCGCATAACTTCCTTCTCTTCTTCTATGCGCTTGAAGAATCTCTTAACAAGCTTTTAGGTTCCTGCCTGGAATAATCTTTTAGGCTCGTGTGTAGCCAGTCTGATCAAACATGGTAGCCTCGCAGTTCTTCTTCCAGTAGGTCAAAAGGTGAAAGCTATTTTGAATTTGTTTATGACTGATAGAATGATGGATGGACCTGAAAAAGGTTATCAAGTTTCTGTATTTCACTTTTAGCTTCAATAATCTAAGAAGCTCGCAATTGTGATCACCGGTTATTTTTTCACCCTTAGATGTGAAATGTTTAATCTCTTTGATACTGTCATCGTTCTTTGTGGAAGGACTATCTCTCCGCTGTGGAACACAGAGAAATCCGGGCATTTTTAAAGCAATCAATCTACTCTAAGTTCTTGACCTACAACTATTCTTTTCAAGTTACTGTTGCATTTTACGATTAATTCTTTTATGTTTTTTCTCTCTATGAGTTTAGAAAATACATCATTGTCGGCCTTTTTTCTTAGTGCAAACGGAGAATGGATCGCTCATTTTAAACTGACTTTGAAACGCAGTAGGCAACTGCTAATAAAATAATACTTCCAACCAACAGATAAGAGATTATAATTTATTTCAAAGAAGTCAAGGCTGACGTCTACCAGATCGGGAGGGAAGTCCCTGTACTTTTTGTCTTTCCCTCGTGTACGATATATACTACACTTAAGCTCACAACTCTTCTCCCAGTGTCCCTGCTTCTCTTCGCTTGGTCTGTACTAGCGTACTTATCTCCGAATTTCTTAACTTTCTTAACTTGAAGGAAGCTTTGTGCTCAGAACAGTCTGGGACCCGTCTCTGTCAGTAGTATCCCAAATAGCCGTAGAAGAAATGGACAATAGAAGTCTTAGTCTAGCCGCCTCGTAGTAAAATGCGCTACGTCTACGGTGTTAATAATACAACATGCCGTTTTACATGTATTATAACTAGTTGAAATACCAGTATTGATCCTGTCCAGAGATTACTAAATATTACGCTTACGCAAATTCCATCTTTAATTTTTTCGACTGTTTATACCGAACGATTATGAAGAATTCTGTTCATAATTGAAGGACGAGACCGCCGGTCGGTTATCAAGACATTCTTTCAAAACTTGACATCCATACTGACAATCTCGACAAGTAATTTCTGAAGCGTTCGAACCGACTTCCCTTGTTCGACCTCCCTTGAAGCCTTACATAGCTTACATACGAGATGCGAAAAACAAATCTCAAAGAGATACAAGTGGGATCAAAGCTTCAAAGTTCCTATGTTATGTGCAAGAATTTTCGAGAATGAGGTATTCGTAGGAGGTCATTTGCAGGAAACTAAACAGTCCCTCAAACAATTACAGGATTGACGAACGTCAAATGTGCGTTATATAAAAAATGAATGGCGGCTGACAGAATGTCCGGGCAAGAATTGTTTTAAAAATGAAAAGGGAAATGACGTCCTGGAAAACCGAGCACTTATTGATTCGGTGATATCACTTGCAGCTTGAAAGGAGAAGAAGAAAAGCCAAACTTACGGAAGTTATAGACATGAGCTAACTCTCACAAGAATAAACTGGTGGAGGAGGGTGATGAGGATTAGAAGGAGAAGAAAGAGGGGAGAAACAAGAATAAGAAGAAGAAGAAAAAGAAGAAGCGATCGAAACTAACTTCAACGTATAAAGGTAGGGTAAAAGAATAATTATTATGCTGGAAGTACTACAGATAAATTATAATATTTATTTCTAAACATTTGCATGTTTGCAGAGGAGGTTTGGTGATTAGTATAAGAGTTGGGCGTCAGTACAGGGGCGTCTGGTACTGATGACACGGTATTCAGCGTCGAGGCACGGCATCAGGGAACTGGGCGGTTAAGATTAAGTTACGGTGATAAGAAAACTAAGTAAAGCTTCAGAGATGAGTTGTGGGTGAGTAGTGTTTGGTGAAGGTTACCGATGTATTGTATGTATTGTGTTTTATTTACTCTTTCTTTTTTGACGACCAGCATCTCGTCCGGCCAGTGGAACTAATGCAAATTATGTTAATCTTATCAGTTCTGGATATCACTGCTCAAATTAAACGTGTTTTGCGTTTAAGCAACTGGTTTCCAACTTAAAAGCGCCTGAGCGCCACAATTAAACTTAGGAATCTATCAACGGACAGCATCATAAGCGACCAATTTTCGACAAATAATGTAAAATTAAAAAAGGCGTATTCAATAAGCAAAAAGAGGTAATTTACACATTTAACATATCTCATTACATATCCTTAACGGTAAAATATTTATTATCTTAGTATAATAAGGAAGTTATAAGAAAGATATTAAACATTGTAAGTTTACATAAAATCTTCATTATGAAGACTGAGGTCGAACTGCTGCAGCCACTGAAGCAGTAATATCCACATCGAGTTTAGTTGCTTCTAATCTCAGTACGTGAAAAAGAAGAATCTCTTATGCAACTTCTGCTGTAATTCTTGAGTAAATAAATTGGGGAGAATACGATTCACGGATATATGAACTTCCATACATTGACGTCATTTCCTGTTCAAAATTTTTCAGATTTGGTAATCGTTGATCAGACAGCAGCTTAAATAAATCCGACCCCGTTTCTTGCCTGGTGTACAGGAATGGATCGGCTTGTAAACGACACAATTCTGATTGAAAACTCTTGAACGTAATTTTTAATAACAGATGCGACAGACTACGAATCAAGGACGAAGCGCGTCTGTTTTACCTGGCCGAGGGATGGAAGGAAATAGACTGGGCCCTGTAATATGATGAAAATAAAAGAGGACTATCACAAATAAACTTTCCATTAAGCAAAGTGAAATCTACTGTACATTTATTAATGATTCAGTGAAACTTTAAAAAAAAATAAGTATCTCCTGCAAGACCATTCTGAATTTGAATAATATTTTATTACTCAATTACTTATTAAAATAAATAGAGTATTAAATTTGTTTTCCAAGATAATGTCGCGGCCCGCCAGATGAAAATCATTGAGACTTCAGCAGGCACTGACAGGAAAGGTTGGTCGTTTAGAATTTATAGATTTAGGTTTATGGAAGAAGTGGTTAGGTACGAGTTACTGAGGGACGGAATTCCGCTTTATAAACTGGACGTACTAGCAGTTGACATTGTGCAGAAAGGAGTAGAAATCCGGAAAACGTCTGTTAATGGCATATAGAGTAGTGTTTATTTATTTTTTTTTTTTTAGCGTTCCCAAAGTTTTGTGTTTTAAAAAGTGTGACGAGTTTAGTATTGACCTGAATGTGTTCGGGTTTTAGTACCAATATTATCTGGTATGCGATGTGCGACCTGCTTCGCTATGCACGGTGCCACATAAATACATGAGTTTGTTTTCACGCTGACTGTAATCCGTGTGAGTATTCTATGCTAGTATTCCGCGCTATGCATGTACAAGTCGTGTTCTTACCTTCATAGAATTGATGTCATGTGTGTGGTAAACCCATCGTTTACGTATCTAATTATTTCGCAGTACACGCCATATAAAAGGACACGAATTCCCACTTCATGTAATAGACAAGCGTGGTACCGCTCGTGATTAGACACAGAGAGGTCGGCAGTTACACTAACACGGCTACCGACGGCAGGGACGGTCGGACTGAGCCCAACCGTTTTTTAACTACCGCTCGTTACGACTTGTGTTTTTATTTACTCTTTCTTTTTTGACGACCAGCATCTCGTCCGACCAGTGGAACTAATGCGAATTATGTTAATCTTATCAGTTCTGGATATCACTGCTCGGACTGACGCGCGAGAAAGAACGCTGCTGCAGGGCTAATGCTGTCCATCCGTCTACCAGTTGAAGAAGAAGAAAACAAATACAAAATTAAATAAATAATCACCGGTAGAAGGGCGACGCGGGGGGGGGGTTGAAGACCGCCAACATGGTTAATAATTAACCTACATGCATAATTCATTTCTAAAACACACAGACAGACATTTACATTGCAAAT
This sequence comes from Magicicada septendecula, assembly GCA_034769895.1. Taxonomy (NCBI): domain Eukaryota; kingdom Metazoa; phylum Arthropoda; class Insecta; order Hemiptera; family Cicadidae; genus Magicicada; species Magicicada septendecula. The sequence goes on along the minus strand of CM068372.1, from coordinate 86,394,857 downwards.
GGATCGGCTCCACTACACAACGCACGCACACACACAAACACACACGCACCACTCATGATTGAGACGTTTTAAAAAAGACAGGTTCTTCCTTCTGCTACAACAGTCGGACTAATGAACTTAAGTGAATCGTTCTGAATATTTGTATACGCGCGCGCGTGCGCGCGCGCGCGTGTGTGTGTGTGAGAGGGGGCTGTACTAAATATAACTGTCAAAACAAATAGATTTGGTCGGGAAATCTTCATTAAAACGATATACATCTTGTCTTGGCAATGTAATAGCCGCCGGCGATTTGCATAGAACAATATCTAAACACGTATGTGTGTGGGCGCGCGCACGTGATGTAGGAGTGCACCATTGTCTGTTTGGCTTTTTGACTTTCGTTCGGTAAGATGATGACGTTGTAAGGATGTAATTAATGGACCGTTTATACTGAGTCGCTAAATGTAAATTGGCCACAAAACATTGACTTCTTCTACTTGTGGACGTCAAGTATTATGCACAAATTGTCTATTACGGTGCACATGTCTTCCTTGGACTTCGAAGACTTCTTCTTCCTGCTGGTATACAATGATAGACTTGAACTGGAAGTGTGGCTGGATCCATTCTGTTAATGTGATTTACCCACCTTCTTATATTTACTGTTATTTTATCGTACAAACTGTATATTTGTAAGTCCGTTCTTATATTCGCATTTCTTATGCAGTCTTCTTTTCTACATCCCTGAAGAAATTTTTCAGAGCTCTGAGGAATTTCTTCCCTACTGCCTGTATGTGGTTTTCTTGTCTCTTAGTAAGAACCCGTGATTTATTTCCATAAAGCAATGTCGTCACTGCAATCGTTGTGTACAACTTAATTCCTGTGTCTCTTCATGTTTTGCGTTTAAAGTATCGGTTTATTACACCACAAAGGTGACCAAATTTTGTTTTCAAGATCCCCGTCGAATCCATACGAAGTTACGAACATACCGAAGTAGTTCGAAACGATGAACCTGTTCGATGACTGTACCTTCCACGACTAATTTTGTCAAAATTGGCTCGTTTCCCACGAATGCCACTGACTTTGGTTTTTGACTTAAAACTTTAATACAAGACATTGTAAACCTTAGTGAACATATTCCTATTTGAATGTCAATTTCCATTCTGCTATTGGCGTTACGCTATCTGCATAAAACAGTATGTTCAAGGTGGAATCACGCAGCATTGTCTCCCTTGAATGTCATCATTTTCCATTCCCTCAAAGCGTCGTCAATATAAGTTATAAACACTATTGTCTGATCCTCTTGCCTGTTGAAATGACTTGTGTTTCCTTCCAATTAATACATAATCGGATTTCTGTGCCTTTGTATAAACTGCGTACTCCTAGAATCGTGTGCAATGGTAACGTCTTCCCTCCAATATACTCAACAATTTTGATCTACTTACATTAGGAAATGCTTTGTTCTTAAAATATGTGAAAAATTAAGAACAAGCGAAATTGTTTTTGTTACGTCACAGTTTCTTTTTGGATAGGTTTCAGGCCTTGAGACTCTGCAAGAAGGGAAACAACATGATATATCGTGTCACGAAGATACTGTAGTACATATATTGTCACGTAAAACGGAACTTTCTACAAGTATCTTGGCTATCCCAGCAGAGTCGTAGTCCTTCAGCCTTTCGACTGGTTTGTACCCTCCCCGCATATACCCGTGGTGCGTGTGGTACTGAGTCTCTCACAGGTATATGGGACCTACAGTTTAACGCCGGATCCGAACGGCATAGTTGGGGAAGGTTTATACTAAGCAGGATACCTCTCGCTGGTTTGCCATTGCCTTGCGAGGGGGAACGGTCGTATCTAAATCAGATGGCCCCCGGCGGGAATTGAACCCGCGCCGACAGCGTAGGAGCGCCACACGCTAGTCACTACGCCACGACCGCTCATCCCAGCAGAGCCCAGCTGTAATGTGTGTGCGCGTACATAGTGCTGCTACTTTGAGATGAAAGAAAATTACATGACACTTATCTCACGGGTCAACAATCGAGTCTATTCCAGACCGTACCGGTCAGCGCACTCTGTTCAAGGCCAGACAAAAACACTGTTTCTAGTGGATTCGAGAGCACCTGTTGTTTAACACGTCACCGAAAGTGACAGATTATTCTGGCACTCAGCAACGGTCAGTTTCGGTTTACTTCGGACGATTACTCAGTGGATTTCAAGTGGCTATTAGTGAAAAGTGATTATTGTGCGGGACTCTATTAATTGACATTATTATTGCTTGTGGACAAATTTTATTTGAATTGTACGAGTATAGTATTCTTGAATAACTGTTGATCACAAACTGTTAATTGTGATAATTAAAGCTGGCTTTTAGTGCCTTTATTGGTGTCTTGTGTTTTGTTTTCCACCGTACCATACGACGATCAGTGAGATCGTCGTAACAATATGTTTTCTTTATCTTCCAGAAGAAAACCTTGTAATTTATCACGAAAAAATATAAACCAGTGATATTTAGTACGAGGAGTTTATTTTATTGTAAACGAGGAACGCACAATAAGAGGAATGCGAAAAAACCCATAGGCCTATACGTATGAACTTAAAACTTGACAAGAAATTTGACAATGTTCTTGTAGTTTCAACTTGTCTAAAATATTTTTGTCAAAATTGGCACGTTTCCTAGGGATGCAATTGTTTTTGGTTTTTGACTTGAGATTTTAATGCTGTAATCCTTACAGACCTCACTTTGTAAATATACTCCCGTTTGAAAGTCACTTTCCGTTCCTGCTATTAGGGTTGCATCGTCTGCATAAAGCAGTATATTCAAGGTAGCATCACGCAGCCTTATACCTCCCTTGAATGTTAACTTCCATTCACTCAAATCATCGTCAACATTAATATTAAAAAGTGTTGGAAATATACCTTGTTCTAACCCCCTTTCTTTATAGTAACGGCATGTGTTTCCGTCTCATTAATACATTGACACAACGATTCTATAAGGGAAACTTCATCCAAGCGGCAGTGCACGTACAGCTACTACTACTACTGTCATCTCTCTCGCATTCTGCGCGCCAGAGGTCTATATCGTCCAGACAGAGGAAAAGTATTCTACTTCAAGCAAGGCGATTTCGAGGTAAGGAGCTAATAAGAACAAAAATAATTATTAGTGATCGAATTCTAGAACAGGTGAGCAACTTTAATTATTTGGGAAATGACATTGGCAATGATAGGAATTATGACATTGATGTTTTAAGTTATGTAAGTTCCCGGCGATCTGAGGGACAATCAGCAGTATTTTAAGAAACAAGGTACACCGAGTTATAAGATTAAAGTTCTACAACGTTATGGCAGTTCCTGGACTGTCCTATGGGTGTGAATTATGGACAACAACCAAGAAACAAAACAGTAAAATACAGGCCTCGGAAATGGCGTTCTTAAGAGGGATTAAAAGGTGTTCTTATACAGAGTGAGGCCATAAGAGAAGAGTTACAACTTTTTAACTTTAATGACAAAAATTTAAGCTTGCAAACAACGGTAGAAAGAACACTAGAAAAGAATGTTAGATTCTAGACTCTACAAAAAAGTCTGGAAATACAACCCTATAGGACACAGATGTGTAGGTACACCCAGGAAGAGATTGCTAGAGGATCTTTGAAGGCGGAGCAGGCAGCACCTTGCCTGTGCTGTTTTGGGAAGATGATGATGACGAAAAAAGGCGAAGAAGTATAAAGGCGACTATGAAAGGCGTGAAAAGTCCAGCCAATTGAAGACTTTCGAAATATTGGGTAAAAGGACTTCAGTGGATCGAAATGACGGGCCACCGAATACATTAAATGTAGAACAGTACACGAAAAATAATTCTTACGAGAAAGGAGAAGTTTGTTTTGAGGCACCAGACTGGAAACGAGAAAAGAACTCGTAAAGTCTTTTGTTTTGACGAGTTTGTGAGACCTGTAGAGACTGATATTTTCTCTGAGGTAGACAGTTGCACTAAAAAGTCATGCTCTGAGAATTACTTAAATAAGATGATTTCAAAAGCGACTCTTGTACACAGGCAAAGGGTTTACGAGAAGGGGATTGAGCAATTTCAATACCATCGCTTTTTAGCCGTCACGCTCTATGTTAAAGACTGGGGTAGTTGTCCTAGGAACCACCTGAATGAGTGAGCGTAAGACAGAAAAGGTAACTCATGATAATGGTAAAGAGAAGGGAGAGAGATGGATAGATAGATAGATAGATAGATAGATAGATAGAGAGAGAGAGAGAGAGAGAGAGAGAGAGAGAGAGAGAGAGAGAGAGAGAGAGAGAGAGAGAGAGAGAGAGAGAGAGAGAGAGAGAGAGAGAGAGAGAGAGAAATGGTTAAAAGAGAGGGAGGGGAGAAAGTCGGGGTAGAGAGAGTGTACCATTCGGTCCAGCAAAAACAGTACCGTGAGATCGTTTATTCAAACAAACTGAGTAAAACATATAATTAAGCGTAATAAAAACAGTAATCAAATAAATTAATTGACGAGTATATTAAAAGAACGAAATAATTAAATAAAAGGAAAGAAAATACATTTTCCGTGAGACGTAAAGAATCTAGCACGGAAGAAACCACTAGGCGTTTCAGTGGTTTAGGACTTGATTATGGTGGAGACACTGAAATGCCTCGTCCGGAACATGACAGTTAGCAGTTTAGCAGGTAAGCACGACGAAGTTGAAATTTCATAATAGCAAGTCTTATCGCGTGGATCCGCAGTAAGACAGTTAGAAAATTCAGAATAAAGTATCTGTCAAGCATCCGAAATTCAAAACCAGACACATGCGCTAGTATACTTGATCTTCCAAACTCTGAAATATAATATTAACGGAAAAAATTAAATGACAAGAATCTTCTATCAGCGAGAATAGTCGGAGAAATTCTCACGGTAACCTGGATGTTTATACGTCTTATACGCGTGGAAATCTTGGACTGAAAACACCTATCCCTTCTTAAGTTTGTAACAACCAATCAACAGCTAAAAGACAAATGTAGGGAAAGGAGTTTATAAATAAGAGCCACAGAAGACTTGGAGAGAAAACTCAAAGATGAAGAAGACAAAGGCGTGTGTGTTAAAGATCAGACTGCCAACAGCAAAGACGCCACAACAAATTGTGGAAACATCATTTTAACTATTTAAAAGTTTTAAAACGGGCTTACGCTCTTGCAGTTTTATTACGCTCTTGCAGAAATATAACGTAATAAAACATAAACGAGAAAAGCATATTAAAAAACATTTGTTTGAACTATGTAGAACAATTGCAAAATTGTTTTCAAAATTTTTTGCTAATTTATAACTATCATACTAATTCTCTTTTTCAGCGTGTAGGCTATGTAAGAAATGCCTACATTAGATTTCAGTCAATTTAAAAATGAACAAGAAATCCCCAACAAATTTATTTTGAATCCCCAACTCACCATCTTCTTCCATCGCAGAACCTAAATGGTCAAACTGCCGCGGCACGCCTATTATATAAGAGGGCCAGGTCATCTGTGCGTAATGTTGTTTGCGATAAAGTTCCGGTCGCTGGTAGAATAATCAAGTAATGTCGCGGGAGGTGCAGCAACACCAGCCAGGAACCATAAGAATATTTCGAATTGTGTCATCCAGTCAAAATGTAAACGTCAGATGATTTCCTCTCATACTGCTTATTACAACACCTAACACAGTCGAATCTTCTTCATCTGTGTACTCATAAGAGCGTTGAGGTTCCGGCCAGCGAGTTGCCGCGTGGTTGCAGCAAGTCGTCCATCATGTTTTCTGTTAATGGATGAGACTCTTAACTTTGTACGATGACTACTTTTACATCTGTGTATATAAATTTAATCGGAACGCAATTGACAGCTTGTTTGTGTTGTTTCAGACATGGCTGAGCTGGCGGCCGGTTACATAGACTGCATGGAGGAGGCGATCAGGTACCTGGTGGAAGTGGAGCTGTACCCGGAGTCGCATCCCGCCGTCGAGGGGCTGCGGCAGCATCTGGCCGCTTACCAGCAGCAGCTGTTCAAAGAAGTGCTGTACCAGACGCAGCGACCGGCGCCGGGGTCTTGAAGCCGAACGTCAGCATCGAGGGACTTTCCGAGTACGTGTCCGAATCGCGGTTGTTGTCGATTATCTCTAGTCTGTACAGTGGAGTGTCGTGAGAATTTACTGTAACTATATGTTTAGTTAAGTCTTGACGACGGATGACCGCTTCGTCATTGTGTATAGATTTTATTAAAACAAACACAAGGACACAACTGTATCACTTTTCGTGCAGCTTATGCATAACTTATGCGTTGTGTATAATGTGTCTTTAATTGTGTACGTCTTTTAAACGCACTAAATATTTGTATTCCATATTGACTGTAAATTCAAAAATTTTATTTCTCAATATTGTTTCATAAATGTGATAGTTTAACAGAGGCATGACGTTTCCTCGTCCTGTAATTTTATATGTGCATTTTATAATAAGTACAGTAACGTTTCTCAAACGATAGGCCGTGGACTCGTTACAACAGGCAGTGAATTTTTACTACCTGATCGCGTTTACGAAGTTACGTATTTGAAGTACAAAGAGGTTAAACTCGGACAACGAGTTATACTAAGTTGCAAAGAGTTTAAACTTCAAATCAGGATCAGTTACAACTCGGTCAGTGACGTACGTGACATTACAAAGAGTTTAAATTCAGTTTTTTCTTAACTTCATAGAAATTATAATTTTAATTTTTTAAAAATTAGGTCAAAATAAGGCTTATAAAGACTGTTTTACTAACTTTTTACTACTTATTGCCACACGGCTAAATACGTCGTTCTTGACGGGGCCTTTCGGTGTCTCCACCATCTTCAGGTCTTAAACGATCTTTACCTAAGATCGATCTTTAAGTGGTTTAAGACCTGAAGATGGTGGAGACACCGAAATGCCTCGTCAAGAACGAAGTATTTAGCAGTGTAGCAATAAGTAGTGACAAAGTTGGTGTTAAGATGGTTGCTAATTAAACTAACAAAACTGGAGACTGTTTTAGCTCCAAAAAATCTACAGTACCAGGTTGACAACTAAATTTTTACTCAGCTTCTAAAAAGTGCTGGTATCTTTTGGGGGCTCAGCCACTAGATCCGTTTGCTGTTTGGATTTCTTAAATTCTATAGACTGAGAAGTAATGTAAACTCGTTCAGATTTCTGCAAAATTCGCTAACAGCGCGTTGTAAATAGGGTCATAGTAGATTGTGCTTAGATGTTTAGCGAAAGAAGAAATGTGTAAAATAATATTTTGTAAGTATCACGTGTCAAGTCAGTGTATATCAACTGCGTTATTGCAAACTGTTATTATTGTTTATATGATAATGAAATGTAATTTGCTGTTGTTCATTTGTTTACGATAGGCAGTTAAAGTCAGGGCTTTTTGTCTGCGGGGACACAGCCAAACGGAAGTTTTGGGAGAAAAGCAATTTAAGATGTTCGAAAAATCGTACTCGATCGGTGGAAACAAGATCAGAACGTCACGTGAGAACTATTCGTACGTAATTATTGTTTCTGTACTTACAGTGTATTTATCTAGACGAGACAAAAGACATAAACAAACAAAATGTATCATAGACCAATTTACTGGCGCGAGTACAACTGAATTGATAATTCCGGGCAAGTGAGTTATGAAAGAATAATTGTTTCTTACTACACTAGAATAATAATTTCCACTACAGTGTGAGATGTGTCTTCCAGAACATTTTATGATTGGTCATTCTACAATTGACACTTTGTTGTTTGCGGACGATCAGGCTATTCTGTCGGACTCAGAAACAGATTACAGATGGGGATACGTTTGTTAAATCAAATCTGCAAAGACTGGATTGCAGATATCTACACGTAAGACCAAGGTGATGGCTTTTTGTGGAACTGATCCTGTACGGGCAAAAATTGTTATAGATGGGACTGTCCTGGAACAAGTTAGCAATTCTGAATACCTGGGCTACAGTGTGTCTTATAATGCATGCAACGACGCTGTGAATAAGTTGCATAAGTTCAACCTTATGTGCGGGACTATTAGGCGAACCCTTAAGTCAGCAAGTAAAGGAACACGCCTAAAATTCTACAAGGTGATGGCTCTTGCCACACTTCTTTATGGGTCTGAGAATTGGACTCTAACGAAAGGCCAGGCGAGTCGCATCCAAGCGGCAGAAATGAGATTTCTCAGGCACGTGGCAGGGTATACTCTCATAGAAGAAACACAGATATACGACAGGAACTGAATATTATGAGTATACTCGACAGGATCGACCAGTATCGGCTGAATTGGTGGGAACATCTTTGCCGAATGGATGACTGCCGCATACCCAAACAACTATGGAACTGTAAACCGAGGGGACGGAGAGGTGTGGGACGTCCGAGGCAGCGCTGGAATGACCAGTTCTAATCTTTGGCTATTTGAGACCGGAACAAACCATCCTGGGTTTAATCTGTGAAGATGATAATGATTTTCCACTACAATGTTTCATATTCCTAGCCAGATAATGCTATATGCGACTCTCAGAAGTGGTATAATCATGTTAAACAGAACACGAGGTGTACTAAGAACTACTAACTTAATTACGTAACTCCGTGTGCACTATTTTTTATTAAACTAATGATATATCCAGAAACTGCAACAAAATGAACTGTGCATCCGTGACCTCAAACTAGTGACGTTAGCAATGGAAACTAGTATGTAGCAGAGGCCCTTAGTAAAAGGTGAATGTCAAAAACGAATAATCCAGTCATATTTGTACTCGTGCAGACACTCCTCGCTTGGCGTACGGTTGCTATACTGTTAAATGTTTAAAGCGAATTGTAGCTTCAGTGGTAACCGGCCTTTAGTATCTCTCCAAGTTTATTTAATATGTATAGTGACGAGATTTTGTGAGAATGGATGGACGTCTGTCCTGCAGGCATACGACTCTCGGATAAGGGATCACTTAGCACATTACTATACGCAGCTCATCATCGTCAGCCGTGGCTCTACAGACCGACCTAGGTGGGTCTTGACCTGCTCCAAGAGTCGATTCCATTTCTCCCTATTCCGTGCCCTGGCTTTCCAATTTCTTATGTTTAGCCTTCTCTATCTGGTCTTTGAATCTACTTCGGCGTCTTCTCCTGTTTCTACTACACATTGGCTTCTGGTAGAAAATATGTTTCGGAGGCCGTCCTTCCTCCATTCTCTCTATGTGTCCAACCCACCTTACCCTATATATTGTGATTATCCTGACAATGTCCGGCTCTTTGTAAAGATGGTATAGTTCATAATTATAGCCCCTGCGCCACATTCCACTTTCTTGTACTCCTCTAAATATTGTTCTTAGAATCCGTCTTTCACAGCAACCTAGAAGTTTCTCGCTATTTTTTGTAATTGTCCAGGTTTCTGAAGTATATGTCAGCACTGGCCTGATAAGTGTTTTGTAAATTTTGGTAATTTTGAAATTTTGCGAGAATGGTTGAACGTCTGTCCTGCAGGTATACGAATCTGCCATAAGGGATCACCTAGCACATTACTAAGGAATAGTTATAGGGAAGAGTACAAATGAGTTACAAAAGTCTATTTGCAGAAAATCTGCCAAAAATACAACATTAAGATCTCAAACACTAAGACAAAAGTAATGGCCTCCCTAGGGAAGAACCCTGTGAGAGCAACCATTGTCATTGATAATAGTGGTTTGGAGCAGGTATCGCATTTTAATTATATGGGATGTGATGTCTCGTATGGGAAGGACAACGATGTCGAGAGAAAGTTAAATAAATCTAGTTATACCTGTGGAACAATAAGACGACTACTGAAGAATAAAACGCAGAGGGAGACACAGCTAAAGTTCTATAAGGTCGTGGCTGTGCCGACTTTAATGTATGGATGTGGAACATGGACTCTCATGCAAAAAGATGTTTAAAAAATACAGGGCTCGAAAATGAAATTTTTAAGAGCAGTTAAGGGATGTGGTTTGAGAGATCGTCTACGATACGACGACATAAAGAAATATCTGAAGTTACAGTCGGTTCTGGAGAGAATAAAGGAATACAGGCAGAATTACAAGTCCCATGTAGAACGCATGGTAGACACGCGTATTCCAAAAACAAGCGTTTGAATATAGGCTAGTGGGGCCAAAAGATCGTGGAAGCCCTGGAAAAAATGGGCAGAGACTATGCGAAGTCGGAACGGGCTATAGCCCAAGAAGAAGTGAAGAAGTAACCATAACAGAATCACGTGAACATTACGTCTGTTTTATTTCACTGCCTTGTCTCGGTAAACACGCCGCAGGTTAAAGTTATGGCAGTGCACATTGTTTGTTTTCACACGCTGAACCGTGTTCCCGCCACGGGTCCGCGTCGTCTGGGACATTTTGGTTCACTCGAGCAGACTATTAGTTTTTTGCTTCAGCGATACGTGTGAGTGCTAATTACTAGAGCGATGTTTTTTGTGTATACAAAAGGGTTTGTTCAGTGAAGGGAAGGAACAGGGTTTTTTTATTTTGCGTTGTTACAGTGTTGTCTTCTTCTAGACTTTTAGACGTAATCGTTTCAACAATTGACTGCATATAATCATTAAATTTAACATAGTCGCGTCCTCATTAACTGAACATTGAGATCCGGCGGTTTTGTTCCCCAGACAAAAAGCACTGGTTATAGTTATACCTGTACATATGTAAGTCTGGATTATAAGATATTACTGTTACGTTCGAGAAAACACATTACTTGTGTTGTTAATGTTATTTTGTAAAATTAGTACGAATGAATAAAAATATGTTATTATTATTTATATTAGTGTTGATTTATTTCATGATGTGAATTTTATTCGAAGTGTAGGTAAAGCGAACATTCGATCAGTTTTATCTTGGATAAAACTGATCGAACTGGTACATTATCGAACTGATAAAACTGATACACTTACTGTATTTATGTATAAATAAGTGAATTCCGTGCTTGAATCGAGTGCAGCTACCCTCTCTTCATAAACTCATCTGTGTGTGTGTGTGTGTGTGTGTGTGTGTGTGTGTGCGTGTGCGCGCGTGCGTGTGTGGTTACAGATTATCTTCACAAATATATAAGTTCTTAATGTTGCGGATTTGAATTACAGCTCCGAAAGATTAAGTAGAAAAGAACAGGTCTACTATGCAGTAATGTTGCTCGACGCTTATGGAAAACTATTTTGCCTACGACGGGTATCCAGTCCAAAGCGCCTTATGTAGCCAGCCAACACACTCTTTTTTTTAAATATTTATTCAGCACCGTAACTCGTATATTTAAAACCAGAAATTTACAAATCAAATTTATCTACACACTCAATTATAAATAATCACACATTACCAAATTTAAATAATATTACTTTATCAAAACACATTCCAGAGGTCAAAAAATGAACATATGGGAAAATTTGGAAAACCTTTAAACATAAAACAAAAAATAATTATTACTGAAATAAGAGTATTTTCAGAATTAATTAAAATAATAAATATTTATATTATATTTCTATATTCATTTATATAACATATTTTTATTTACATACAACCAAACATTAAGTATACTCTGTAAGAACAGCTGTTAATAACAGCTGATTTCAAAACATTTTGTTAATTTGCATATAGATTCTGGAGATGACAGTTTATGAGAAAACGACCACGACCATCGACAGGGTAGCGTGGAAAAATTACATTGGTTGTAGACATAAGTGCATCACAATGTTAAAATAATGACGGTGAAGAATACTATCGAATCTAATGTAGGGCGTTATTGCCATTAATTTAACTAATGTTATTATATATTAAAATTTACTGACCCCAGGCTATTACAGAGCTCATTCGCCAGTTACTGACTGAATTTGAATTTGCAGTAAAAACCTGCTCGCTCAAGCGTACGACGGTGTAGCAACAGTGGCAGGAAATTTAAATTTAAACATCACACAGTCACACTGTTGAGACATTGTAAATATTTAAAAAGTAGACTCAAAATACATTCTACTAAAAACAAATATTATTTATTTATTATTAAAGAAAATCAGTCCTAGAAGGCGTAAACATAAATAATAATAATAATAATGACATGGAAAAATGTTGATATTTGCCCGACGTTAACAACGCCTGTGTCACTGACAACTCGAGCGGAGTGATTGCATTGGAGACGAATCACTGGAATATGATCGAGTCGGACAGGCGCTATTGATTATGAAGATTACACAGAAACAGAAGACTACAATACACCATGTGATGGTGGTTGAAGCTGTGTATGTTATTCGGTAACAGGACGGAACACGTGAACGTTGTCTGTCCGCAGCAACGGCTGTCTGAATACGTTTGGAACTTAGAAAAAAAAAAGTTAAAAAGAAACCCGCGGGGAACCAATAAGTTGGAACGCTTGAGGAGTTTTTTGTCCATAGACTACAGTGCAGAAAAACTGCTTCTATCTTTGTGTGTAAGTGTGTGTGCGTACGCGCGTGAATACGTACATTCGTTGGTTTTTGTGCTTAACTACATTCGTTGTTTTTTTTTTATTAGCCCCCATGTTCATGACTTGGACTCTCGTTATTCGCTTATGTTTTCTCACATGTGTTTCCCTCCGTGTATTGTTAATGATACAGTATAAAGTCCTTCCGCTTACGAAACGTTGTTATTTTTAAATGGACTTTTATTTTTCGTCTGCGCGCACTCATTTTTATGGAAGTTTTTTGCTTTTATTTACGTATGTATTTTTAGTTTTATGTACCGAACGTCTTATCTCCTTGTGCGTGTTTTTCTTTTAATTAGAAGAATAAGTTATGAAACTGATTTAGCAGTTTTAAGTTATATAGCAACGATATTAGTTAGTTTTCGTAAAATCGAAGCAACTGTTTGGTGAGAGACACGGCGAGCCGTGGATGTGGCCAGCACTACTGTAGTCCTACATTACTGTAGCGACGGTCGGAAGTCAACCATCCGGGGTTGGTTAGATTGGTAGCCCAGTACCGCACTGCTACACTAGTTTGGCCCTAGTCGTATATTTCGAACTGAAAACACGAAACCGATAGAGTATATTCAGTCATTGCATACGAGAAAACAAATAGAACGTGAACTACTACTACTACTACTACTACTACTACTACTACTACTACTACTACTACTACTACTACTACTACTACTACTCCACGGCGATACAAGCCCTGGCCTCCAGAACGACGTGCCTCCACTCCTTTCTATCCTGTGCGTCTCTTCGCCACCTTCTTTCCTCCCCCCCCAGTCTTCTCATATCTTCATCCACATCATCCACCCATTTCTTCTTGGCCTCCCTCTTTCTCTTCTTCCTCCTGGTCCTCCAATGAATACTTAAAAATAGATCTTGTACGCTTTCTTTATTTTCAGAATCTCAATCTGTGTATACGTAAGCCTATGTCTGTGTAATAGCTAAACACGGAGAGAGAAGGGAGAGAGAAAGAGAGAACTGTTTAATTGCACACCTTAAGTAACAAGTAAACTTATTTTATAGCAACATTAACTCAGAAAAATAACGAAGATCAAACTTTTCAAGGCACTTGTTTGCCAAAATTAGACTTGCCAAATTTGGATCAGAATGGCTGACTCTGAACTTCTGATCAAAACTGGCGATCGTCAAATTGAACTTCAGAAAAGTGTTAAGAACACTGCCTGCAGAATCACCCCTTCCATCCTTGAGAAGTGAGAATAGAAAATAAAGATCGACCGACTGCTGCCGCGTAATAGAAATGCACATTTCTTCGGCCACACTTTAAGACGGGACGGAGTTGAAAGGGAGGTCGTTAAAGACAAACATGACGGAAGGAGGACTAGATTAGCCGACGAAAGATGGTCGGAAGAGGAATGGAAGATGGCCGATCAGCGGTCCGATTTATCGGCCGAGTTAAACTACTGAAAAATTTGCCAGTGGAGGCAGGTTATATAAACGACCATCTACAGAGAAGAGTGGGAAAAATTACCTTCCTTGTACACATAAACGGATCACTACGTATGTTACAAAATGGCGGTGAAGATACTATCGAATCTTTATTTTCTATTCTCACTTCTCAAGGATTGAAGGGTCAGTTCTGTAGGGAGTCCACGGTCGTTTTTTAAAATAACTAGTGTTGTTCATTCTAATCGAAAAGTTACTAATTTTGCAACACCCGAAGTATATTTTACTATCCTTTTCCTTTAAGTTGAGAAATTAAAAGTGATTTTAAACCAAGTGAAAAAAACACTGACAACCAATAACAGACCTAAAAAAAAATTTACGCGACGAGGTGTGGTGGGAAAGGCGCACAAACTTGAAGAAAGAAAAAAGAAGAAGACAAAAACAAACCAAAAAAAAGTGTCTCAAATGTCTCCTCTTATCAGCTACAAATGGGGGAGCGTTGACTGTCACATCGCATCTTCTATCCCCACCACCGCCCTTGCGACGTTTGACCACCAATTCTTTCCCTAGTCAACCAAACACTCAAGACACCCGATTTACTTACTATTCATGGTTAAATAAAAAGCCGTTGCGGATCTCTTTCTGGTCCAGAATCAAAACCACAGCCTCCATCAGGAACTACAACATATAATATTTGTAAATTATTACAATATAATAGAGGGGATTCCTAACTTTAACGAAGTGAGGTGATACCGGTTACGCTACTGAATAACTGGTCTAACTAACGACCAGCCAACGCACTTCTCATTTGTGTCAGTGATTCTCAAACTTTTTAAGTCCGGGACCCACCTTGTAGGATATTAATCTTCATGGACCCATAAGCATGGGCGCCGGCAGAATTACTACTGGAGTGAGCACTCAGTTTATAATCGTATTTTTGGTAACATCGAGTACTCTGAGCCTTCTTTAACAAAGTCTACATACTTAGTTCTACTTAAAACTAAGTGTAATAAGTTTTAAAGATGCAGTAAAGAGTGCGACTTCGCCGCTGTGGATCGCGCCCCATAGGTTGAGAAACGCTGCCATATACCGAGGTGCTGATGACGGTACAAGAACGATGACGATAACGATTACGGCGATAAAATTGATGTAACGTGTGCAGAAAAACAGTAAATTGAGTGGTGAATTGTCAAACGGCATAAATCCAATAAGTTAAATCAATGAATGCTAGGAGTGTTCTAACATAAAGACCGGAATAATTGTAAAAAGGTACTTCAGAATTACGTGAATACATAATGCAGAGTCTAGGAAAGGAGCAGAGTAATCCAATGCTGTAGAGGACGGTAGAATAAAATGACGTATAACTAACACCTATGTTGGATTAGTGTATTATATGTGTTGAGGTATGGGTAAAAATAATTAATAATTTGAGTACAGGAGCAAACACACGCTTTATTGAAGAACAGTTTAGTAGCAAGTATACATAAAACGGACACACGAAATACACATTACAAAAGCAGATTTAAAACTGAACCTAACTGGTCGAGTGCATCTCTGTTTATAAAGAAAAAAGCTTCCAGATTTTTCCTTTTATTTAAAACTTCCAGAACATTACTTTTGTAGACTTCTCACAGTAAACAAGCATGTGTGTGGGCTGAGGCCCCGCCCAGGTAGCTAGACCTCCCACCGCACAATACAAACTTTCACTCTACAATAACAGGTATACTTACTTAAAATTGAATGCAGAGTTTTCTAGTATATTCTCAACACCCTCCCTAAAACTCTACATTCTCACAATCACATTAATTTTTAAAAAATTCATTTTTACTCTTAAGTCCAAGTTTAGATCTTAAATAAACAAATTTTGGTTTTGACAAAGCTTTCGTAAGTATATCAGCAACTTGTTCATCACTTTTAACATAATGTACATCAATTTCTCCATTTTGAAAACAATCACGTAGCCTACATAATTATATTTCACATCAATATGTTTTGTCCTTTGATGGAATTCAGGATTACTTATAAGTTTTAATGCACTCATATTATCTATATATAAATCATATTTATCAGTCTTACAATCGCATTCATTAAATAACTTCTTTAACCACATTATTTCAGTTGTTGCTAATGCTGCACTTACAAATTCTGACTCGGTTGTTGATAATGATACAGATTGTTGCTTCTTACTTCGCCAAATAATTGCAGCATTTGCATACATACAAGCTACGCCAGAAGTTGATTTACGTGTAACTGTATCGCTAGCATAATCAGCATCACTATAAGCTTTAAAGTTGCCATCCTTACAATATAGTAATCCAAAATCAATCGTACCTTTTAGATAACGTAAAATTCGTTTAACAATTGACCAATGAGCTACACTTGGTTTGTCTAAAACTCTAGATACAACATTTACAGCAAAACTTATGTCCGGACGACTTACATTTGCAAAAACATCAAATTGCCGACAGCTTCACGATAAGGTACATTACTTACAATAGTTTTTGATAAATATTCATCATGATTACAGTCAATTGGCGTGGATACAATATTAGCTTCTGACATATTGAAATTTTCTAAGATTTTGTTAATATAAGTACTTTGATGAATGAAAACAGACCCATCATTCAATCTACAAATTTCCATTCCAAGATAATTAGTAACTTCTTTAGTACTAGTAATTTTAAATTTTTTACTCAAATCATTCAACAATTTATCAATCAAACTTTCATTTGAAGCTGCAATAAGTCCATCATCAACATAAATTGCTAACAAGATCTTATTATTATTATTGGTATATATGTATAAACATGGGTCACCCGTACTTTGACAAAAATCTAAATTTACAAGAAAATTAGTGAAGTGCTCAGTCCAGCATCTTGGTGCTTGTTTTAAGCCGTATAAACTTTTCATTAATTTACATACGCGTGAGCTTCCATCATCAAAACCTTCAGGTTGTTTCATATATATATCTTCCTTTAAGTCACCGTATAAAAAAGCCGTTTTTATATCAAATTTACCGATATGTAAATTTTCACGAGCAGAAATACTAAGTATCAATCTTATTGTATCAAAGCGAACAACCGGACTAAAAGTTTTTTTTTTATAATCTATATCTTTCTGTTGCGAATAACCTTTAATAACCAACCGCGCTTTATAACGTTCTGTACCATCTGGATTGAGCTTCTTCACAAAAACCCAACGATTGTTAATCACCTTTTTATCTTTTGGCTTTTCCACTAACACCCATGTCTTATTTTCATACAAAGAGTTCATTTCGTCCTGCATTGCAGCTTGCCAACTATCTTTTTCTTTACTTGTAATTGCTTCGTTATAATTAGATGGTAACTTTTCAGCAATAAACGTGATCGGACATCCATAATATTCTGTAGGTTTTAATTTTGTTCTATCGCGCAATTGTCGTCCAGTTTGATTGTTATCGCTATTTGAAGATTGTAAAGGTCCTCTTTCTTCAAACTCATTTGATTCATTTTTAAGTAAAAGTTCATTATTTTTAGGAGTTATAATTTCATTTTCTTCAGTTTCCTTATTATTATTGTTCAAAGAATTCAAAATAATTGAATCAGCTAATACTCTTTCAGGTTTAAAAAGTACATCTCTACTTATAATGACATCTCGCACTTCCGAACATATACACGATAACCTTTACAATCCTCATGATATCCGACCAGATAACCTCTCATCGATTTTTTATCAAGTTTCTTACGCTTTTCTTTTGATATATGTACATAACACATGGTTCCAAATATTTTAAATCTATCAACAGTAGCTGTTTTTCCATTCCATAACTCATAAGGAGTTTTATTATTTTGTTTTGTTGGGCCTGTTCTATTAATTACATGTACAGCAGTATTCATTGCTTCTGCCCATAAGAGTAGAGGTAAGTTTGAATTTGAATATAACATTGATCGAGCAGCCTCTACAATGATTCGGTTATCGCGCTCTGCAATTGAATTTTGATCGGGCGTATATGGAACATTAATCGAATATTTTATACCTTTACTATTTAAAAAAGAGATCACAGCTTTATTATCGTATTCTTTACCACCATCAAAATGAATTTCTTTAATATTTGTTGCAAATTGATTCTCAATCCCGATACAAAATGATTTTAGTTTTTCTATTACTTCAGATTTTTCTCGAATAAAATGAATTTCTCTATAACTTGAAAAATCGTCTTTAAAAGAAACAAAATATAACTTTCTACCGAGAGACTCTACTTCCATAGGACCACAAACGTCAGTATAAATTATTTCGCGAGTTTTAGTGGCACGATCGATCTTTTTGTGAAAAGGCAATCTATGATTTTTGCCATAAGCGCAACCTTCACAAAAGAAATTTTCATCCGTAAATTTTATATTTAGGTTTTTCAAAAAATTCTTCACATGTTTTACATTTTGATGGCAAAGTCTTTCGTGCCATAATTGTAAAACATTACCGTTGGAAATGCTCGATCTACTCTTTTGTTCTACCACGTTACATTCTTTTGGAATTAAAGTTTGAATGTCTAATTTTAGCAAACTACCAGGCTCATATTCGGAACCAGTTACAAGAATTTCATTACCATGCTTTAAAGTACATCTCGTAGCATTATGTGTTATTTCATAATCTATACCCCTTTTACCCGCATATTTAACAGAAAAGAGATTATACATTGAATCAGGAACATATAATACATTATAGATAGTACCTTCTAGTCCTTCACTATTTTTATAAGTTTCAAAGTCAATATTACCTTTATCATATGCAGACATTGTCATACCGTTGCCCATTCTTACACTGACTGGTGTTGTGTATTCTTCGAACGTTGAAAACCATTCTCGATGCTTCGACATATGATCCGTCGCACCCGAATCCACAATCCAGAGATCATCCCGATTGCCACAGCTGCCTTTGTCACCTATTAGTGCTATCCTCGATGTTGATTTCTTCTGTCCAGAAGACGAGTAACTTCTTTCTTGATTATTCGACCATCTTCGCTGTCCATTATTCTTATTCATGAAGCAATTGTTACTTTTATGACCTTTTCTTTTGCACGTATAACACCTGAAGCAGTCCCTTTTTAAATGACCTTGTCTTCCACAATTATAACACTGCTCTTGTTTCAAATTATTCTTCTCATATTTATAAGAGTCATTCTTCTGTTCTTTATGACCGATTTTCAGATTAGCTAGCAACGCTGTCGTCTCTTCATGTACTTCCTTTTGCTCTTGTAATCTAAATTCTTCTGCCATCAAGCGCTCAGTCAAATTTTCGAGATTCTTCTTATCGTCAGATACCGAATCCCAAGCACTGTGAAAATGATTAAACTTTTGTGGCAAAGATGTTAAAACACGAGTCATCACCATAGTCTTTTCAATTTTTCCCCCGAGATTTTTCATTTTTCTAGCCAACTGTTCTATTTTTGAAATATTATACGTAACACTTTCACTCTCTGTCCACTTAAACTCAAAAAATTGTTTTTGAATCATCGACAGATTCATCAGATTTTAGATCATATGCTGTATTCAATTTGTCCCACATCTCCTTGGCAGTAGAACAACCCATTATAAGTTCGAGAGGCTTTCTCTACACTGTTGTAACAATTAACTTTCTGGCAATTTTGTCCGCCTTCTTGAACTTTTCCAACAACGCGTCACGATCTTCTGCACCTGCAGCTGGCTCGGCTAATCTTCCTTCGCAAACATCCAGCACATCATCATCCTCTTCCATCAATGTGCGTACTACGAAGCGCCATTGATGCCAATTATCTTTGTCTCGAAGTTTTTCAATTTTTATATTCGGTTCCATTTTTACACAAATATTTTATACTTGCACTCCAATTACACACTGCACTCCGATTTTAAAATGCCACTGGGCCCATAACCTGTTGAGGTATGGGTAAAAATAATTAATAATTTAAGTACAGGAGCAAACACACGCTTTATTGAAGAACAGTTTAGTAGCAAGTATACATACAACGGACACACGAAATACACATTACAAAAGCAGATTTAAAACTGAACCTAACTGGTCGAGTGCATCTCTGTTTATATAGAAAAAAGCTTCCAGATTTTTCCTTTTATTTAAAACTTCCAGAACATTACTTTTGTAGACTTCTCACAGTAAACAAGCATGTGTGTGGGCTGAGGCCCCGCCCAGGTAGCTAGACCTCCCACCGCACAATACAAACTTTCACTCTACAATAACAGGTATACTTACTTAAAATTGAATGCAGAGTTTTCTAGTATATTTTCAACAATATGTTAGTTTTAAATTAAAGTAGCGTCGAATCTCAAGTGCCTGGATGAATTAAAAACAACGACAGATAGCGTTGTACCTGTCAAGTATTGATATACTCTTCGTTTTAATATTTGACTTTGATCAAAGTATTGGAGTTCTTAACGTTTTTAACAACACATCAACTACGGCATGACAAAAAAAAAAAAGAATATTAAAATTCAGTATGATCTAGAGCAGCGCTTACATCCGTGTATGACAGAGAAACTTGGGTTATAATAAACGTTCAGGATTCATGATGAACCAGACGTAAGTTTTCTAAAGCATAGTCTGAGGATAAGATCTAAATTCATAAGTAAGGAATGGTTCAAATATTGAAACTGAATGAGAAGACGAAACCGAACCGTATGAAATGGTACAAACATCTATATCGATACTGAAGGCAAGACGACATAAAGCGGAAAGAAGAAGAAAATGACCAACGAAAAGATGACATGTTACTGGCGAAAGAGAACAGACAAACTGTTGGCTGCTCTGTACTATACAGTTTCTTAGTTGTATTTTCAATCGGGACCAAAATTTAACAAAGAAAACAAATCTATTTTATAATTAAAATTTTAATCATCATTGAGTCATAATCAAAGATTACATGTTACGAAAATTCAATCAAATAGTTACTAAAAAAATCATTTGTTTGGTACAGTAAAATTAATACCGTTATACAACAGTGTAGCCATTTTATTTTTTTAACTCGAGAAGTTACGCATCGTTTAAATGTTTCATCAAAATTAAAAGAGTAGTCCCGTGTCAGCTGTTCCACACATGAGCAGAACAAGATGTAAATAATGTAAACAATATGAGAGCGGTGTGAGACGTATTAAACAACAGCACAGGGGGAACACGATTCTATTAATAAAATGATGCCCCCTCCCCGTGGGTTCGATGCTTAGCACCCCTAGTAGTGCGCATGTGTCGGTAGTCAGAGCCGGTTATATTATTTTGCAGGGCGTCTTCTCGACTCGCAACAAACGTTTTTTAAGGTAAGTTTTTAACAAAAATTCAATAATATAGTCTGTTTATTAAACTCGTAACGTTTTCTTCAATATTGTTAACGTTAGGTGAACATAAAAGTGCACAGAGATTAAACACCAGTGAATGTTTGCAATATAGAAACGTCTCTTTCTAAAAATCAATAACATATGATTTCAAGTGCATTTCCCTAATGTATCTATTTTTGGTGTTTATATTTTAAAATTACGGTATATTGGTGCATTAAATTTATAATCTACACGTATCAGTGGTATCTTTGTAGAAATCAGTAAGATATTACTAAGTTTACCAGCGTTTTGACAGATATGTATTGACATAACCTAAAAACAGATTTTTAAACTATCTTATTAAACAAAATCTGTCATTTAAAATATTTTAAAATGTAGTTTTCTGTTTGCTTTGAGATGAATAAACAAATAAGCTATTTTTATAGATTATATGTATTATAAATATCTACTGTCCTAAGAGAATTTAAACACCTTTCTTTATTCTGCTGTTTAAAGCAATTAAAAAAAAACCCTTTACTATTATTTAAATACTGCTTGGTGTCAGAACATCATTTTCTTATGTTTATTAAGAAAGTGTTGATTACATCTCAGTTGTTGTATATAGGATATTTTTAAGATTTAAATTGGTTTTTTCCGTACCCTCTATTATTCAAAAGTGTGAGTTTTAATTATGTAAGTGGTATAAAATACGTTATCTGTATTGATCGGAAGACTAATGCAGTTATCTGGGTATTGATTTGTGTTAACCTACGACGTTGTACCGTAAAATTATTGTGTCGTTTGATTTTTAGTTATTGAATAATAGAAAGTGATTATGGTGATGTTTGTCTTTACTACAAATTTTTGTTATGAAAAGCAAAATTTTAATACACGTTCGCATTTATATTTTATCGTATTCAGGTTACGTCAATTGTGAAAAGCATACCGTCAAAATGATAGCATGTTCTTATCACATAAGGCTGTAATTTTTGAAAACCCTCCATCGTTTGCTGTCGACGCATAATCTCTAGAACCTTTTTTAGAGGACAAACGTGAACACCAACTTCTATTCGAAACTTAAAAACCAGCGAAAATGTATAATTAATCTCCTCGAGTTGTAGAAGGGTAATTAGAGAATCACAAAATAAGAGTAATTTTATAGAGACGATAATTACAGACTGGCGGAGATACAAGTCTAGATAACTGTCGGCGGCAGGTGTTATAACGAATGATATTTTTAATGTATATAAATTTATGTAAATATATAAATAACATTCATATTTGCTCACATTATTGTTGTATATAAACTGTATAAACTATAATTATACTATAAACTATAATTATACTAATTAAACTATACATTATACTATAAACTGTATAAACTATAATACTATAAACTATACTATAATATTATAAACTATCATCAGAAATTAGAAATTAATAAATTAAAAAAACATTTAGAAACTGTAATATTAAAAAAAATACAAAAAATGTATTCTTGTAAGATAAGTTTTATTTAATAATAATAATAATAATAATACAAAAATATATATAAATAAATAATATATTTAATATTTTTTATTACTTTACCACAAGATGTTTTTCCTCTCTTACTTGGGACATGTTTCGGGAAACATATTGTTTCCATCCTCAGCCTTCTTAATTTTGAATTATTAAATCAGCATTCAAAATTAAGAAGGCTGAGGATGGGAACAATATGTTTCCTGAAACATGCCCCAAATAAGGGAAAAAAACATCTCGAGGTAAAGTAATTATAAATTTTAAATATTTTATATATGCATCAAGAAATAGACTGTACCAAAAATGTTTGAATATAAATAAATATATTTATGACAATAAAATGGAGATAAAATAATTTCAATCAAAACGAAACTACGAATTTCATAACATGTTTAATAGTACAGACATGAGAAGGTAAGACCAGTTGTCACAGGTCTGTTATTATTTTGGTTGTGCTATGGTGCATCTTATTTTGTTACTGATACGTTACGATCTTTTCTCTATGCATTTATAATTGTTTTGTTGTCTTTCATTTCTCTGGATTTACTATATGCATATTTAGAATCTTCCTACTAATGAAAAAGAAATAATTAAGACCTTTGCAAGACCACGGAATTCTGCCTAGTGCAGGGACAATGTTGAAATGATCCTACTACTGACTCTCAAAACTGACGCTAGAAAGGTCAAAACTTCCATTTCCGACGATGTAATACGATTTCTTTACGATTAGCTAATGTACGAATAACTGTCAGTAAAGTGGTGTAATTGACTCCTATAGACGTGTGTACAAAATTGTTTGTTTTGGTTAGGTTAGGTCGGTTTAGATTAGGTTAGGTTAGATCGCAACAAACGTGTTTAACTTTAAAATTGTTTTAAATGACCGATCTACGGAAGTCAGTTATGAATAAAATTGCACGTAATAATTATTGTAATTATGAATATTTCTTTAAATATTAAACATTTCTACAAGTAAAATTTTTTGAATTAAATTGTTGTATTTTCACCTGACACACGTTCCACAGAATTATTCTGTATCTTCAAAGGCTTTTATACATTTAAGTCATATAGATACAGAATCATTCTGTGGAACGTGTGTCAGGTGAAAATACAGTAGTATAATTCAAACACTTTTTGCTACAGTCTAGTTCTTGATGTATATTATATATTTAAAATTTATATTTACTTTACCTCAAGATGTTATTTTTCCCTTATTTGGAACATGTTTCGGGATCGTTAGTGATCCCATCATCAGCCTTTCTAATTGTGAATCTTGTAGAGTACCTGTGTGGTGGTTGGCTGTTGTTATGGCTTCAAAAACAGCAACAACAAAAAACAACTGGGAAAAACGTTATTTTGAACATCTAAACGCATACAAAAAACCAGAAATATATAAATCTAATTTGGCCACAACTGCAATAAACACTGGACGTGAATTCCCAGACGTAACCAACATGACACTAATAAAACACATACCACACAAAGGCACCATAATGAACATTTGGGAAAATTTACAAATATACAAACACGAAACACAATACAAACTAATACCTGAACAAATACAAATCAATACAAAACATGATACAATTTTAAAAGCACTCAACATCGAAAATACACATAATACTAATATATACACCACAATCACGCACAATAATAACAATATGAAAAACGAAAAACCAATGGGAAGCCATAACAACAGCCAACCAGCACGCAGGAACTGAACTCCACAAGATTCAAAATTAGAAAGGCTGATGATGGAATCACTAAGGATCCCAAAACATGTTCCAAATAAGGGAAAAATCACATCTTGAGGTAAAGTAAACATAAATTATAAATATAATAATATAATTCAAACAACTTTACTTGCAAAAGTAAGCCTATTTAATATTTGAAGAAATATTAATAATATATAAAACCTGCAAAAAATATTCAACGGATACGTACAAATGAAAGATTAATTAAATTTATTGTAATGTGATATTATTGTCTCTTAAGGGGTTTTTATGGTTTTATTTAATACTGCTATAAGTAATACTTTTTATATAACTATGCTATAATTCAAGGGTTGTGGGGAGGAATTAGTTGTAATCCACAGATTTGTTTTTAATAAATGTTCAATTGGACTACTGTAAAGGGGTAGAAGTCAGGTATGCGACTCAATTTCAGAGGAAACTCTGAGGATGGTTTATTGTTAAAGGATGAATGTTTGATGTTAATAAAATAAAACAAAAACGTTGATTAGCTTAATAACATAATCCTTATAGTTTTTGTATTCACACATTGGGTTTTTGTACCACTATTTTTTTGTCAAATCGAACAAAAAGGGTGTACAGTTGGTTATCAGTGCCACCTGTATCTAACCTTTTTCTAAACCTTAAAAGCAAAACTAACTTTCCTAACCTTACGCATGAAATATTATTTTTTCGCAGGTAGTTATGCAATTTAATCTTTTAAGCTAGTACAGTACGCTTTTTCTTTTTCACGACGTGACCTATCGATACTATCGAGTAGTCGAAACATCGACAATCTCGTGTGGGTACAGATAATGTGAAAGTATCCACGTTTTTGTAGACACAAAAACTGTTGTGTTATACACGTTCGGCCGACCACAGGTTGTTTATTTACTGCATTAAAAAGCCTTTAGTGACTGGTACAGTAGAGATTAAATATGAAAAATATCATCATTACTACAATCCGTTCGAAACAAAACTGAAAAAAATATAATCTAAATAAAGTAGGCCCAATTCGCGAAAAAGAAGTATTGTAAGCCAAACCTTTTACGAATATGAAGTGTAGTAAAAAAAATATATACAGTGGAACTCGCGAATAACGAGCATCGGATGTAACGAGCAAAAGTACGAGATTTGTTTGGTTTTGTATCTTTGTAATGATAATTAAACTCGCTTGTAACGAGTAGGAACGCATTAGAGACTTGGTTATAACGAGCATTTTATCGCAGGCTTGTTCGTGAGTTAGGTCCTATAACACAAGTTAGTTACAATACAGCATTTTAAACACTCGTTTAAAATCATTAACGGAATTTAGTGAAACTAATAATGTAAATGATGAATTTGTGGAATATTGAAATACATTACAAAACTGTTTTGATATCTACAGATACAAAATTACTGGAAAAAATAGATGAGATTTTTAAGGTTAATTAAGCTCTGTGTGCGAAATATAATTTTGACGACTCCATTTAGAACCAAGAACAAAGAGGCAAATAAATTAGAGTGAATTTTCTTGTAATTTAAAAATAAACATTGTACATGTGGCATGGAAAGTTTTCCGTTTTTTGCCAGATAGCCGGCTGATTTTTGGTAAGTTTTAACACAGTTACTTTTACTATATTTCGCGAATGCACTGTACGCCAATATTCAGCAAATAAGATATATACACACTTTCGAAACTATACCTCACCTAACCTACTACAGAATTAGGTTATTCGACCTTTTGTGGAGTGTGAACTTTACAAGAAGGACACATCCGAGTTTGATTTTTATTATTCCTAGTAGTGTGCATGTGCAAGTTATATTTTACAGATGTCTGGCTGTCTTGAAACAAAAGGATTTTAAAATTAAACAAAAATTATTTACTTCTGTTTCTGAAACTTTGTAGCACTCATTAAGTTTTGCTTAATCTTGTCCAAAATCGCTGCCTAAAAATCAGTAACACATGATTTTAAATATAAAAGTTATGCAAATGTTTGTTACAAAAATAAACCGCGAACTAAAGTAGAACAGTTGGTTTTTGATAAGAGTTGCTGTGAAACCCGGAAGTGCTCGTCAGATCAAGTGGTTTGTACAACTGTGAAGTAACAGAGGAACAACGAACACTTTGCTGCACATCAAATAGAATGAAAATAAATTTTACCAAATTATAATACAAGCTTAAACTTTTGTAACACGTATTAAATTTTGTTCAGTCCTGTCAAAATTCTGTATAGAGCAAAAACGAGTGAATTGTTACAGAATATAAATAATCTTTGTCTAAAGAAAACCTACAGTATATATTTTAAATATAAAAAATAATTAAATTTTGTTACAGAACCGAAATCACGAAAACAAACTTCTCCAAACTATTATGAAACCTAACGACTTGTCGAGAGTGAATTATATTAGTATAAAAATAAATTACCACAAACTGTACCAAACCTAACCTTTTGTTGAACACGAACTGTATTCGATAGAAATAAATTATACCAGATAAAACGTTTTAAACATTTTATTTGCCTCCAAAAGCGTTTTAAGACTATAAAACAGGTTAATTACCTTCCGTCACGCTTCTTAAAATCCGAATACAGGACTACTCGAGTTTCGACACATTAAGTGTCATCATCAGATCCTCAATGAATATGGCTAAAACTACATTTGTTGATGTATGCACATCTCGTGAAACGATAAAAACAACACATACATAGTAACAAAAATATTTAAATAATTTGACACACATTAAAAACAAGACAAAACAGAACGAAACACAATACGGCGGCCGCGTGTATTGTGTTTCGTTCTGTTTTGTCTTGTTTTTAATGTGTGTCAAATTATTTAAATATTTTTGTTACTATGTATGTGTTGTTTTTACCGTTTGACGAGATGTGCATACATCAACAAATGTAGTTTTACCCATATTCATTGAGGATCTGATGATGACACTTAATGTGTCGAAACTCGAGTAGTCCTGTATTCGGATTTTAAGAAGCGTGACGGAAGGTAATTAACCTGTTTTATAAAACGTTTTGTCGAGTGTAACTTATTAAAAAACTGTACCGAGCCTATATTATTGCAGAATTTAGATGAAATACGTTTTGAAACAGTGTTTTAGTAACGGTGACGATCATACTTAATACCTTAGTAAAATAACATAATAACTTTGTCAGGAGTCAATAGTCGTACAGCAACATTAGTTTTTTCACGTAATGTTTGTCTTGTAATTAGCCGTTGATAATCGGCAACGACTGGGTTGATTTGCATTATGTAATGTTTTGTATATATATCGATCAATATTGCGTATACGACGGTAGCGATCGTTTGAGTCTTGTGAACCAGCCTTATTGAGCTGTACAGAGAGACCTGTCGATACTATATCCTCTAGTTCCTGACACACAGTGGTGAATAGATTACATTGACCTTGAAATAATCTGTTTCTTTAAGGCCGCGCATGAATCGAGCGAGGAGGTCTCTATCAGTGGCGGGTCGTTCGCGAACGACCTAGCCAAAAAGAACTACTCAATCAAGTGAACTACTGACTACAATCGTTCGTGCCGCAGGACAGTAGTTCGTTCGTAGTTTGAGGGACGGGTTTCGCGATTCTGACCGAAGGCGACCTGAGTAAAATTATTTTCATAATTTTTTCTTAACTTAAATTATATTTTGTTGCGTCTGTTTTGTTGAAACGCCAAAAAAAGGTATTGGTTATCTTTTGACTAATCTTCATGCGCTTTGATGTTATCTCACGTGCATGAGGAGGCTGGTCATCCCTGGCCTATAACCTAAGATAAACAGAAAGAGGAAGATGTCAAATTTTCTTCTTTTAATATCTATAGAATTTTAGAAACAGAGGGTGCGACAGATTGAACTAGTGACCTAGTTCATTGTGGTAGTTCACTGATATGAACTACCTGGCTGTGATAAGTTCGTTTCGATGAACTACTTTGCACATCTGACCATTGAGAATCGACATCGACCGGGTTGATTCGCATTATATTATAATATTTCATATACGTAGGCCTACGTATCGTGCACTAACACGTATATGACGGTAGTGATCGTTTGCGTCTTGTGAACCAGCCTTACTGAGCTGTTCAGGGAGACCTGTCAATACCATATGCTTTACTACCTGACATACAGCAGTCAATACTTTACATTGACCTTGAAATAATCTGTTACTTTGAATACCGCGCATGAATAGAGAGTAGGCGGTCTCTCTACATATATTCGTAGTGCGTGTGTTTAAAGATTCTCTGGAAGTATACGCAGCCTATAGGCTAGGTAAATCCGGCCACATGCGGCTAAGTAGACAACGAAACTGTAGCAAACATTGGTGTTACTATACCAGTCGTTGATTTTTGTATTGACTTGTGAGGGGAAAATTACCATATGAAGACGAATTATATCTTTGACAGAGGTGGAAATCGAAAACGCAAGCCGTTGTTTGGTATAACGAGCCAATGCACTATCGACCACCTACGACCTTGTAGTGGCGTACGCAGAAATCAATCTGGGGGGGGCAGTCCATATATTATGAACCTTAGCAGTCCATATATTAGTCCACTCTTCTACAACTTATAGTATAAGATAGAGTACATATGCTAGTTAATGGTTACAATTTATTAGTAGGCGTATTATTTTCAGGTAGGTTTCACATTTTATTTATTAAAAATGTGTTATTCGTGATCAGGGGACTTATCCAAAATTAAAAAAAAAAATTATCCAAAATTTCGTATACCGTAATGTAAAGTGTTTTTAAAGTAATTTTTTCATTATTGCAGCAGCATTGTTCAAGATAGGAAATTAGGAAAACTATTAAAATTATAGTTTTATTTATCGACTGATATCTGTAAAAAAAGTGCTGAATTTAACTTAAGTATTAAATAATATTTTTATAAAAAAGGTTTATGTACTTATTTAAGATTCATACAAATATTATTTAATACTTAAGAAAAAATTCTAGGGTTCACTGGTAGTAGTGGCCGGGCCGTTGTGGCGCCGTCAAATGAGAGCGAGAGAAAGAAAACAGGTAGCTTACTGAACGTTACACTCAGCGTAATACACCGCTCAATGAACTATAAATTATAACTGAAGTAATAATTGTTATTATAAACTACTTATTTTGTTAGTATTCCCGTCCAAATCGGCCGAAATATGCAATTTTGTAATTTTAAACGAGAGTCTAAGTAAGTTAAGGAAGTGCATATAATATTTTTGCGGTTGTAGGGGCTTGAAGTAAAATGTAATTTTACATCATATGTAATTTTATATACCCTTGAGCCCTCCTGGGTACGCCACTGCTGCCTTGACCTAATAGACATATCTTATTTAACCGCTGACATACTTTGGAATCCTGTTAATACTGTCGTTATTAACATGCACAAATACTGTGTATTTTTCATGCACAAGCGTATCTACTTCGATTTAATTGATATTTTGTCTAATGAGAAATCGTGTGGACTACAGTCGCATCCAAAGGCATGTTCGGTTCAAAATCACGCTATCCTTACTTAGTAAGGGCACCTTCTCTGTTACTGACCCGACGAAAGATTTTGAACAGTCGCTTAGAGATGTGCAGTGGACAAACACCTCGTTGCGAGGCTAACAAACTTTTTCAGTCATTTCGCACATGCGCACAACAGTCTTGTACAGTAGTATTTCATAATGTGAAAGTCGGATACAACATGGGTGTCGAGAACATTAGAAGCATGTGTGTGACAGAGACAGAGATAGTGAATGATTGACAGGGTGAACTGTTATCGTGTTGTCTTGCTTCTCTCGTCTCTACAGACTTCACTATATTATACCTGTAAGTGGGGGTAATTCTTTGGCGGGCACGGCGCATACCACCGCTCTAGAAACGATGACAGGCTTCTACAGTATGCTCCGTCAACAGTGACCTTTCTACAGTCAACTTACTGCGTGAACTGACGCGTGTGTCGCGAAACGCCCGATGAACATCTCCATCTGCACGAATTATCACGCAAAAACTTTCTATTTCGAAGGTGTGATCTAATAGGCGGATGTCACCTTCCCTCTATGCCTGCTTACGTTGTTGCCTTAAACGGTAGACTTTTCCAGCAGATTGTTGCACACCCGTTACTCCAACCTCTAACCTAGAGAGCCGGACGATTCTTTTCTGAGGATTCTTCTCCTATGATTGTCTTGTTCGATCAGTTTTCCCGTGTTAGGTGCTGTTGCCTTCAATACATCAGTTTTTTTCATTTGATTGATTTATTGCCAGCATCGGCTTTGCCGATTCGGCAGGGCTTTGATCCGGGACACGGGCTCCCGCGAGGTTGTGCAAGTGCCTTCCTTGCAGAAGCTGGCTGTCTCGGAGTCATTCCTTACCGTTTCGGCCGACGCCCTAGGGCGCCCGAGCCTCTAGTCCTCGCCAGTGCATCACTACGTTCCCAAAGGCTAGCCTGAGGGGACCATGGTGTCGCGCCTCGGCGGGACAATTGGCTGAAGCAAAAGCTCAAGCTTGCCTCCGTAGTGGCCATGTAATTTATCATGGACCCGCGGACTGCACCATAACTCCCTTGTGCAGAGCAAACGACCGCGCTGACCTATTGGCACCTGGCGTTCATCAGGCCTAGGCCAGGACAACGCACACAAATTAGAGCGCAAGACGTCCGCGCATCATCCATCCATCCATCCTGGGTTAGGTTTGAAATGAGCTGAGGGAGTTCTTCAACATCTGTCTCCATAAGATGAGCAGACTGTACAGCAGCGAATCGTTCATTCATAGTTTCCATTGAAGCCGATCTCATTGTCAGTTCTTGATAAAATTTATCTATACATTCAAACATGTATCTTCTTAAATCTTGTTGTAGAGAGAGGCCTTCGTCTCTTGCGTTTTCTCCTGGCATCATTTTCTTGAATCTTCTACGTCCACTTTTTTCAACTGGTATGTCCACGTCTTTACAAGTGTTTGTTGCAAAATCAACCAATCCATGCGCAATTTTTTTATGTTGTCTTTTATTTCAATGAAACATAAGAGTCCGCGGTGGCTTAGTGGATAGAACGATAGGTCTTCTCATTCGGAGGACCGAGGTTCGAATCCCGGCCCGGCACCTCTGGCTTTTTTTCGAAAGAAACAATGCTATGTGCTGTATGACAATAACCGCTGTACTCAAGTGGTTCGGATTCCACTATAAGCAGTAGGACCCGTCATTATGGGGAGTTATGACCCATAATGACGAGTAGGATTAGGGTTTTAATTGTAAATGGGTATATCCCGTAAAAATGTTAAATAAAAAAATAAAAAAATAAAATAATAATAATATTCCTTATAGTTAGAAACGTAAACTAGGTTATATGATTTATTTCTTATGTCATAAAAATATATATATTCGAAGGCCTCTTAGAATTTAGAATTACCCGCAATAATCTATGAATAGAATGGGTTGTAAAAAATGTGATTTAAGTTTTTTATGAGACACATTTTAAATTTTAAATACAAATTCGTCTCGTCGTGGGGCCCCTCCCAGGCGGGGGCCTGGGGCGGTACGCCCCCCCGCCCCCTGGTACGCCCCCCCGCCCCCTGGTACGCTACTGAATGTAGTACTCGGTTACTTGTTTATTCGTTAGTTGCGTAGGGGGTCCCGCGACTCGGAACCGCGAGGCCGCGAATAATCGGAACGGGTATTTCTATTTTTCAGTTTTCAGTTATCGTTGAATCGGAACAGGTATTTCAACTTCAGTCACTGTTATATGCGTTCCACAAAAATATCGTTCCAAAGTACCTGTTATAGATATATATGCCCACCTCTAGTTACTAGTCAGCCTTTTATCTCCTTTTCCTATATGATATAGGAAATTATATTATAGTATTATTAACTTCAAGTATAAGAAGAATACTGAAGGCAGAGTATATTTCAGTATTTCTAGTCAAAATCGGGATCGTGCTGTAAAGACTCGGGCAGTTCAGTCTTCGTCGGACTTTGGGACGTGATGTTTTGGTGGTAGAGGTACAGTCACATCATCTACATGTGCTATTGGCCGCATAGCAGATGGTATATTCAGCCAGATGGTAGTCTGTTTTTTTCTGTCTTTACATTCCATAATGAAGAGGTGGAACCATGAACCATGCAGAAATAACAATCACTTATGTGGTTTGTGGGTTTTCGCCACATCTTGGGGACGGTAAAATGCATTGACCGTAGTTTATTGATACAACGGAGATTTAATGCACACGAATTTGGCACACCGCGCAAATGTGTGGTTACCAGGGTTTATCCTGATATTCCATTTTAGTAGCAATGGTAATTTGGATCTTCCATTTCGAAACTGTGGTAATATTAAATCTCTATTAATTGAGTAATTTCATGTATCTGAGAAGCAAAAGTAACTTCACCTCACACACGTATAAAACAATTATTGTCGCTGTTAACGCATTTAAGTGGCATCTTCAAGTCTAATTATTTTGAAATAAAAGAAAAACCAACCAGAAAATAAGCTTACCAAAATCTAGTTTATATATATTTCTTATTTACGCTTGAAAAATTCCTGTTGATATCACCTGAAACACAGAGAATTATTTAGAATAACAGAAGATTCACACAATTTAGATTTGTTTAAGTACAATAAAAGAAAGTCTATATAATGCAAACGCTTCCTTAGAATAATATTGTTTGTTCAGTGATGCCAAGCCAATCTTTTAACTCAAAATTTCTTCGGTAAAGTTGGAATGTTTCGCTAAATTGTAAAAGAATATACCGTTTTTCATGAAAATGATAGCTAATTAAGAGATTTAAATGTCAGAACAGTCTTTCATGCGTCAAGACTAACAAGAATTGACTATCTTAAAGTAGGAAAGAATTTTTATGTTGGCTAGTGCTGTCAATATGTAAAGATTCTTTGCAAAAATACCTTACAAAACCTGTTGAAGACGGTCCAAAAGATTTAAGTGTTTTGACTTTTTCGACATGTTAACTTTGGCAAATTATTAAAGATACCAAGCTTGAATTTTGAATAAATTACTCACATAAATGCCTTACATCGATTTCTACAGTTTTATTGAAACGTTTGTTTCCATTTTTGGCCAGTAGGCTCTTAAAATTAAAAAGTTTCAAACTAAATGCTATAATCGGATTTGGGTTAAAACTTCTTTTAACCTGACACCTAGAACTGGCGATATAAGCATTCTGACATTTTTAAAACTGAAGATTATATTCAGTTTTTGGTTAAAAGTCCCTTAAATTTAATACCCCAGAAGGATTTTTGATATTTTTGTTAAGACTTGTTACACTTTTTGGGGCCTGGTGTCTCCAAAATTTTGAAATTTCCTAACTTGTACATTATATTCAGATTGTCGTTAAAATACTCTTTAATTTGTTGCCTGACTCTTTAATTTTTAAGATTTTTTCAAAATATTGTCCCCTCACATTTTGTTTCTGCCTCCTTATTTTTTGGAGGATCAATCCCAAAATAATAGGGCTCTGTACGGTAAAGTATGGACATGAATGCCAAGTTTTACGAAAATCGGTTGATAAATTCAAAAGTTAACGTGAGACATTAATAAGAGACAAGCAAACAGCCAAATGGTCGATGGTCGTGTAAACAACGAGAATTCATTTCACGTTTTCAATAACCTTTTGTCAAACATAAATAAGCCTACACCGTTTGTTTATACTAAAGAAAGTACCAAAATTATTTACGGTACGATGTATCCGGTTTTATTTAACATTCCTTACTTTTATAGAAAGTAAAAAGTAGAAAGTAATATTTTGGTAATTTTTTATATAAAACGAAGTGTAATAATTAGTGCAATAGTCACTACTACTATTGCTACTAGTGCAGTGCACTACTACTACTGTACTTACAAGTACTACTACTACTACTACTACTACTACTACTACTACTACTACTACTGCTGCTGCTGCTGCTGCTGCTGCTACTACTACTACTACTACTACTACTACTACTACTACTACTACTACTACTACTACTACTACTATTACTACTACTACTGCTACTACTACTACTACTACTACTATTTTTTATAGAAGGGGGAAAATGCTTTATGCACCGTCAGAGGAGGCCGTGCTTCCTCTGGTGTGTGGGACTCTCGGTCACTAAAAAAACCCACCTCTAATTCAGGCATTCATATCCATCCTGGAACCACTTAGCGTATTACTTCAGGACGGAGCCTATTGCGCCCTTATCGGGCTCCTTCTAGTTGTTCGGGTTTCTTCTACTGCCCGTTTGGTGGAAGTTGGCCATGTCTTTTTTTTCTAGTAGAACCCACTGAATAAATGCATTGATGCGGTCCCATTCCGCCTTACCATGAAGCATAAGCGCAACTACGCTCTCGAGCGTGAACTCTCCGAGATCCATTTCCAGTACTATCCTCTATCTTGCGAATCTGCAGCACTTGAAAAACGTGTGCGATACGTGCGATACATCTTCATGGGGAGAGTCTCCGTATTCGCATGCACTACTACTACTACTACTACTACTACTACTACTACTACTACTACTACTACTACTACTACTACTACTACTACTACTACTACTAATAATAATAATAATAATAACAACAACAACAACAACAACAACAACAACAACAACAATAATAATAATATCACTAGCAACATAATGATAATTACCAGTGTTTGGTTTCTAAAATTATAGGTGCCGGAACGCATCAATTCAAAAGTTGTACAGACACAAATATACTTATATTTTATATTTAAGTATAAAATATACTTATACTAGATGCAACACAACGTGTCCTCAAATTTTTTCAGTTTTTAGCAATTCAGTTTCCAGCAAACTCCACACACTTGTACTTCTCTTCTGTTTTTGAGCGAAGCATGATATAAAACATATAACTTATCGATAAAAGAGTTAAAGCTGTTAATTCCTGAAACTGACTTTACTGCATCAGATACTGAAAGTTCAAGTCTATGATTAGCACAGTGCCATTCAATGAGAGACGGAAATTTTTCTCTAAAAAATGCTCCAACGCCCTTCTTGTTTCCAATCATCACAGCAGCACCATCGCATGTCAAGCTTATTAAATTATTACTTAAAAATGAGTCTGTCATCCCGTAAGAGTGAAGGCAGTCAATCATACAGTCAAATATGCCCCTAGCGGTAAAACTGTCAAGTTCAACCAAATGTAAGAATAGATTAATATTGGGCCATCCATACCAGTTTGACTTATACAAAATCGAATGTATACAATCAAACTAGACTTATTACAAAGACAAATGTTTAGTTTTGTAGTGGGGCTGATTAGGGGCACAATTCAAAAAGTAGTAAAGTTTTTTAATAATTAGGTTTTCTTTTTATATATTTTTTCGGTAATTTATTTTTCGATCCAAGAGGTTCCGGAACGCCGTTCCTGCGCGTTCCCCCTGAAATCAACCCCTGATGATTACAACAAAAGTAACATTAATAACGAAAAGTAATACCAATTTTATATACCGAGCTTATTTTGTGAATTTAATTTTCAATGACATTATTTCGGAATTTGTATCAACACGGCAGGCAATACACTATACGAGAGTTCAATTGTCAACGAATGACAAGGTGACAAGGTATACTGTCACGTAGGCTGCCACGCGCGCGCCAAAGCGACTCTTAATTAACGCGTAAAATCCCGTAGCAGTTTTAACAACACTGGCAAAGCAGCAGGGGGAGTTATACAAAACAGGTAACCCGACCGACACCTGGACTGGACTTTGACGGGGAACAGATGCAGCCGGTTCCCCTCCCATCTGTTTCACACACACACACACACACACACACACACACACACACACACACACACACACACACACACACACACACACACACACACACACACACACACACACACACACACACACACACACACACACACACACACACACACACACACACACACACACACACACACACACACACACACACACACACACACACACACACAGACACACACACACACACACACACACACACACACACACACACACACACACACACACACACACACACACACACACACACACACACACACACAGTGATGTATCTGTGTACACAAAACGGTTGTAAGACATGCTCAAGAGCGTCAAGTTTAAGACTTCTTCTTCTGATAGTGCCTATCCGTTTTGGATGTTGGATATCATACAGGCTATTTTAACTTTCTGCACTGCTGCACGAAATAAGCAAGTTGTATTCATACCAAACCAGATCCTTAAATTTCTCAGCCATGATATTTCGGTCGCCCAACTCCTCTCTTTCCAAGTACTTTTCCCTGTAGTATGGGCTGCAATAAGTAAAATTCTCATGAGAATCTCATGTTCATTTCTCATGAGATGTCCCAGATACTGACGCTTTCTTATCTTCTCTGTGTTTCTTCATCTTTCTAAGAACTTCAACATTAGTTATATGTGCTGTCCATGAAATGCTCAGTATTCTACGGTAAAGCCACATTTCGAAAGATTCCAGTTTTTTAGTTGTGGCTTCAGTCAAAGTCCAATATTCTACACCGTAGAAGAGGACCGAGAATACGTAGCAGCGTAGAAGTCTCACATTTATGTTTATTGTTGAATTGTTACTTTTGATTAAACTGCTTATTCTAGTGCACACTGGTCTTGCGTTTTCAATTCTGCTTTTTATTTCTTGAGAGTGGTCCCATTGTTCGTTGACTGTAGTACCAAGATATGTAAATTTGATTACACGTTCAACTGGCCACGTTATTAAGGGTGCAGTTTGTGAACTTGTTCTTAGATAGAATCATTAGCTTCGTTTTATTAACATTGATGGCTAGACCATATCTATGGCTGCTTTCTGTCACTCTATTCATTAGTTGTTGCAACCTCTCTAAGCTATTTGCGAATATGACGGTGTCATCTGCATAACGTATGTTGAAGATTAAGACTTACCAAGACCTAATTGATAAGACTCCGGTTATAGTTAACTCTCAAGTGGATATGTAAATTACATACATACAAAAGAAATTCACAGAACCTACAATAGCATACAAGTTTTGTAACGTATTGCCGCGTTACAAATCCAGGGAACACATCTTAAATAAGCTCCGTTAATTAGATGGGCTGCCTACGTTGTAACAAAAGTATCCACAAATAATTAACTTAACAAATTTACTTACTAACTGTGTAAGGAAACAAGGGAAGGTATTTTATTGATTTACGCACTCATTATATGTGTGTAACAAGACGACTTCTCTTTATTTAACATTTAAAAACAATTACGGACAGATCCCATGACATTACTAATTAAATTATTAAAATTATTTCAATGCTTTCTTTAGACTTTGGGATCAAAATTGATTCTATTTAGCTATACCTCGGATCCGGGTAACCTTCGGTATTTAGTCATTAAAACTTTTAGTTATACTCAATTCATGATATTAGCTTGCAAGACCTTTTGTTTTTTCTTTATTTATTATTCCATTTGAAGAATGGTATTATTACTTGAATTATACTACGATACATTAACATATAAACTGTTACAACGTATGATGTTGGAATAGTTACATTAAAATCCTTAGATCTAATCTTTTAATCTTTACAAAGTTAATAGTCTCTGAAAAGTCTCTTTTAAGGTGTGTTGTGTAACAAATATTAGTAACCCTCGATAGACAGGCTATCGAGTCACCTTTAAATTGGTATGTAGAAACCTCGTCCTGGGGTGTCCGTCTTGGGAATCCTTAATAGCGCCGTCATCATCTCGGTCTGGTCTTCGTCATTAAAGGGCTCAAAAGTCCGCAGGGTAGGTTGAACCTTCTACGATGGTACTTGTAGATTCTCGGATGTCCTGATCTGCATATTCTGTCGGGTCTACTAGAGTTTGTAAGTTCTGGTAGTTCACATCTCCAGGTATGATGTTGAAAGTGTTGTTAGTTCTTGAAGTTAGCAGTCATCTTGTTTTACATTACTTTTATATTTCGTGTTATACTTTAAGTCTCTTGTTTTTTACATAACTATACGGATTAATACATAACATATGCTTTCAGCAGCAATTTCTTGTATACAACATTAAAGTAAAACAAAAGTATCGGCAACATTGTGTAAGAGCTTTTGCTCGTACGTCTGTACTGCATGAAGTCAACATAGCGAGAGAGCGAATTTCTGCTCCCTTCGACTGGTACCTAACAAATGGTAGAGGGGCAATTACTGCGCGAGAATATAGTCCCTGTCTCTCTTTAAGTAAACATTTTTATTTATACAAACTATCCCTAAATAAATATACATAATTTAAATAAGTTGTTTTAGCGACTATCTGTGTCTTCAGATTTTTTAATTATTAACATTAGGTTTTTTATCTTATTCTAAATTACAGAAGACTCGGAAAACATGTCGAGTCCGGAATTAACAGGTCAGCGCCTGACAACACCAAAGGGTTAAATACGACAATAATAACTATTTACAATTTGTCTTTTTTTTATTAAGTTTCTTTGGGCTTATTAATTACTTTTTCCTCTCATACTGAGTACATACAGGTTTTTATGTATTATAGTGAGATTTAAATGGCTTAATGGCTCCCAACCTTAATATTTAAAATTTCTTTATTTTTTTTTTATTGTTACAATTTAAGTCGTCACATACTCCACCGCTTAATTTGCACGTTACGGTTGAGTTTTTTTTTTTTTTTTCTTTTAACTTCTGGGGACTTGGAGTATGAATGGGGTCAGTGTGTGTAATTTCTTTCACATAGTAGTTGGACACTTTACAACGTTGTCCACATAGTTATTTCATATAGTTGCAACACAGTATACTTTATATATTCTTATTAACTACCTTTTTTTTTATACATACTTTTTACACTTAATATTTACACAATTAAAACACAAAACTCTTTCTTATCTCTATTACTTAAAACTACTACCGGTTTTTTTGTTTCTGGTTGTCTTACTCTCTCTTCTGTAGAGTAACTTTCTAAATCTTTACTATTTAGAATTCTATGTTGTCTTCAGTGAGTCCTAGGTAACTCATGTAGTTAATGAGTGTTAGTTCCCATCTAGTTAATGAGTATTCATTAATGTATGCTTCGCAGAACTGGAATTTAGGTTGATCAGGCCTCGTTTCCAAACTCTACATTTTACATTTTTCCACGTGGTTTCAGAAATATAATTTTCTTTACTGCTTAGTATTCCCTTTTCTATTTCGGGTTATACTATTCCGTCTCTTCTTCTTATACAACTTTAGCTGTGAAATATGCGTTCTCCGCACATATTTCTGAGTCGCAGGTTCGCACAGGGCTACTGTAACTGGAGTTAGGTACTTCTGGATTTGGTAAGGGCCACACCATCTGAATGATAGTTTAGAGGTGGTCTTATCAATCGCACTACTAATGGGGTGAGTCTTGTACATTACTAAGTCACCTACTTGGTACCTGACTGAATTGCTATGATTACCTTTCTCGTGGTATCTTCTGGATTTTTCTAAGCTTGCTCTTAAGTTAGAGCGGGCTTTGTTCCATATTCGCTTTATCTGCTTATCCGTTATTTGCGGAGGCAGCAGATCGTGTATATTCCATCTTGTGGACAAAGGGTGGTTTGGTCGGTACTTGTATAGTAACTCGAACGGGGTCGACTTGTGACCTTCGTGGTAAGCTGAATTAAAAGCGTATTGAATCCAGGATAGGTTTTGGTCCCACGACGTGTGATCGTTCGCATGATAGGCGATTAGCGCAGATTTGAGGTTTCGTAGATACCTTTCAGCAATATTGCCTTGCGGTCGATACTCTGTAGTGGTTATATGGTCTATCCCTAACTTGAAACACATATTGTTAAATTCTGTTGCTTTAAACTGTGGACTGTTATCAGATACTATACGTACTGGAGTACCGTAGTCTTTAAATAGTCTTTCCTGTAGTATTTTAACAGTTGTCGACGCTAATGCTCGTCGCATGGGATACATCCACACAAATTTGGTGAACGAATCTACACAGATCAGTAACATGGTATTTCCTGATTTGGAACGTGGATAGGGACCTGAGAAATCTAGATAAAGTTTCGAAAAAGGAGTCTTTGGGATTTCTGAAATTAATTGGCTTACTTGAGTATTTCTGGCGGGTTTACTAAGGGCGCATAATGAACATTTCTTTACGAAGTTGGCTATTTCGCAGTTCATATTGTTCCAATGATATTCCTTTCGAATACGATGTATCGTCTTATTGATTCCCATATGGGCTCCAATGGTAGATGAATGGAAGTATTCCATCAGCATGGGCTTAATTACATCCGGGGCTATTATTCTTAATTCCTTTCCGTCTCTTATCTTGAGACACAGTACATTTTTACTCAATCCGTACTTCTCGGATTTAATACCTTGGGCAAGTTGTTCTATAATAGGCTTCAGTAAGGGGTCTTGTTGTTGATACAGGGCAATGCTTGTAAAGGCAAGGGGGAATTCAGTAATTACGGCGTTAGCACGTGCTATTTCCGGCTTCACTATGTTTTCGGAAGTTTTAGTGGGTGACTGGAACATACGGGACAGGGTATCAGCGACTACATTTTGAGTACCTTTTATATGCTGCACTCTAAATTTGTAGCAGTTTAATTTCAATATCCATCGTCCAATACGTCCTAACTGTTTAGGGTGATTCAATAACCAAGATAACGCCTGATTGTCGGTTTCCAAAAGGAATTCTTTATGTTCCAGGAAGGGTTTAAACTTTTCGAATGCAAAAACAATTGCTAAACATTCCAATTCATATGCGGAATACTTTCTTTCTTGATCGCTCAGTGTTCGTGATGCATAACTAATTGGTAGTCTACAGTTATCTATCTCTTGGTATATCACTGCACCTAACGCTACACTGGAACTGTCGGTTTGCACAACGAATGGTTTTGTGAAATCCGCTAGTTGCAAAACTGGGGGAGATATAATACTTTCTTTAAGTTGCTCAAACGCGTTTTGATGTATTGAGCTCCATTCGAACTTCGTTCCCTTCTTTCGTAAGGAGTTTAGGGGTGCTGCTATTTCGGCAAGATGGGGAATATATTTGTGGAAATAATTCACCATACCCAAAAATCGGGCTATACCTTTTGCATCTCGTGGGGGTGCAAATTCTCTAATAGCGCGGGTTCGTTCGGGGTCAATGCTTACCTTTCCATTCGCTTTCACGATGTGACCTAAGAAAGAAAACTGAGGGACGGCAAAACTTACCTTATTTGGGTTCACCGTTAATCCTGCTCTTAGTAACCGAGATAACACTTCACGCAAATGTTTGAGATGTTGTTCCATTGATTCACTGTATATAACGATGTCGTCCAAATAGTGATACACATATTTAAATTTAATGTCGTGAAATATCTTTTCTAATAGTCTACTACATACGGAACTTCCTTGAGATATTCCAAAGGGTACCCTAGTAAATTGGTACAAGTTAAAAGGAACTGCAAACGCGGTTAGACGTTTTGATTCTTCTGAAAGAGGTATTTGGTGAAAAGCTTGATTCAGATCCATTACCGTAAAGACCATAGCTTTAGTGAAATATTGAAATGCACTATGGATGTCTGGAAGAGGGATTGATTCAAATTCTATTCTTTTATTTAATTGCCTATAGTCTACAACTAGTCTGTGTTTATCTTGTCCTTTTGGTACTAAAAAGGAGGGTGAAGAATATGGGGAGGTAGAGGGTTCTATAACTCCTTGGTCCAATAACTTGTTGATATGGTTTCGCATTACTTCCATCTTGGGAGGCGACAACTTGTACGGAGGTAGTCGTATTACTTTCTGATCGCTCAGATTAATTTTATACTCTATTAGGTTCGTAAGTCCTAGTTTAGGTGTAAGAACCGAGGAAAATTATTTTATTAGTTTTAGTATTCTCACTCTATCTCTTCTTTCTAGGTGAGATAAATCTGAGTCTTGGTGTATTACATGTGCAGTAGATGAACAATGTTTATCTTCATTACTATCAAATTTATGTTTCCGTGTACGGTCAAATCAGAAATAAAATACTTGCTCATAGATGTCAAGAATCATTCCTGTCTTACTAATGAAGTCTGCACCTAATATTAAATCAGGTCCTAATTCTTTACATACTAACATTGTAAACATCCAAGTTAGGTTTTTTATTTTAATCTTAACGGTAATACTCAGGTTTATGTTTATTTTACGTTTATCAGCGGTAGCACACTTTATATTCACTGGTTGGTACCGTTTTACTAGATGACATTTAGCTAACATGTCCGCTAATTCTTGGCTGATTAAAGTTCTACTGGATCCCGAATCAATTAAGGCGATGGTGGATGTAACGCCTAAGTCAACTCGTATTAATGGTAATAGTTGTTTTGTCCATTTACATTTATTAATCGCATTATATTTTTCACGAAATTCTCTCACATAGGGATCGATTTCTTTCGAACCTTTTTTTTTTTTTACTTGGTTACAAAATATTTTCTTATTATTATTATTGATTTCTTTTAGTTCACCCAATTTCGAGTAGCTGCGGAAGACACAGGATTTCGGGTCTCCCTGCCTTACATGTTTTTTGAATTGGGGTTATTCCTTTCCAATGGCTTACTTTTGCACTCTTTTCTTATGTGCCCATATTTGCCACAATTATAACAGGTGGGTTTTCTGCGAGGTGGGTACTTGGTTTCCGCTTTATATGGGTTTACACTTAACTTACCAGCTTTGCGCACATGGTGAGGTCTACTAAGAACTTGTCTTTCATGTGAGGTTGTTACATCAGGCAGTAGTGCTCGCAATTGATGTCTATTAGTTCCAGCGGTTTTCATTGCTTCCCTATTTTGATCGGAGTACCATACATTTGAAGAGTGGATACTGCACTGTTCTAGATCAGCAATTGTATTGGGTCTATTCATCAATGATAGTCGAGATCTTTCTTCAGGTGACACTCTATTAAAATGGTGTCCACCAGTTGTGTTTCATTCCAGTCTACACGTAGTAGTCGAGATGACTCCCTAATGTCGGAGATGTAGTGAGCTAATCTCTCCTGATGTCCTTGTACTCGGAGTACTGTCTTTCTTTTTATTTCCTCATAGGTGCCGGTGGGAATAAAGTATTTTATTATAGAGCTATGTAGCTCTTCTACTGGTAATGTAGAGGTTAGGGCTTCTAGGACACGATTTTTTAACGGGGGTTTACACTTTGGTAACAGAACCTGCAAAATTTGCCAGTCATTCAGCTGCTGTAGATCTTTTATCTGAAGAAGATAACTAAT
Organism: Magicicada septendecula; assembly: GCA_034769895.1. Lineage (NCBI taxonomy): Eukaryota > Metazoa > Arthropoda > Insecta > Hemiptera > Cicadidae > Magicicada > Magicicada septendecula. The sequence goes on along the minus strand of CM068372.1, from coordinate 86,351,377 downwards.
GAATGTTAGTAATTTGGAAACATTTAAGCCATCTGTATAAGGTATTTCGGTTAAGATTTTCTCCACAGGATGAGTCATTTTACCGTATAGGTCCGCGTTATAGTTCATAGGTGTAATTCCTCGATGAGGGCGATTGGATTCATTGGAGGTGGTGGTCAATTCATGATTTCCGGGGCGAAACGGAAAATGCTCGGGAGGAGGGGCATTTACATCTTTATCAGTATTTTGTTCTTGGTTCGCTTGCACTTGCGATACGATGGGTGAGTTCCGATCCGTGTTAGGCGGAGGTAAACCAGTGGTGGGGGATTGTACTGGAGAGATGTGTAATTTCAATAATGACTTCTCTATGTCGTCCATCCTGAATGAGTCGGATTTTCGTCTTAGGTCGTTAATAATTGAAGGTAAGCGGCGTAGAGCTTCGTCTGCTAGGTTTTGTACGTCAACAGGTATTTCTGTGAGATTCGGCCAGATCGACAAATTTTTTATTCGCCTGGTTAAATGCTCTATTCTCTGGGTAGTCCGCAAAATTATTGCCGGAGATTTCTCGTCTTGGAGGGTTTGAGACAATAAGTATAGTTCACTATACTTGGCATTACAAATTTCTTTCTCGCTTTCATAATCGAGTTCGCTTAGATAGTTTAATTGCACAGGGGCATCAAATCCACATTCGCGAATTGACCTTCGTAATTCCGCGACTGTTACATTAGCATGGGGTAGTCCACGCAAAAGAGCTTCGTAAGGCAGCTCGTCTTTTAATAACAAATCCGGGTTGAATTGGGCCATTTTTGTTCTAACACATTAGCACGTACTTAAAATTAATACTAGTACACTACACATATATTACACATATATATAATAAATTCTTAAGTAATCAATTTACATAAATTAGAAAAGAACAATTTCTCTTCTAAGGGAGAGACAGAAATTCCACACACATATTTATCAAGTTAAATAGCCGATCAGCTGTTTTCTGGAATGTAGGTCACCCTCTGTATTTAGTTAACAAAGGAAGGCTGAGCGTGTGTGAGAAAGGGGGTTTTACTCTTATTGTTCTCTACACAATGCGACTGAATAACACAACTACCGGTATAAACAGGAGAAGGGGAATATAGACGCTAGAGTCTATTATTATTACGCTTGGCCACACTTGGACTCCATTCATTCATATACTTTTCCCAATTAAATAAATTAATTATTTTGTTCACAAATTACGAACTTCCACTTAATTACCTGGGTCTACATTAATTGCATTATTATTAACAAAGTTATTTTTAATTAAGTTTTTTTTGACACATACTAGTGTATGTCCAACATATACTGTGCAGAATGATTCAGGAAACAACAGGTCATGGATTGTCGTAAACAAACCTGTTACAGATTGTCCAGTTGACCAAAATTGTAATGTTTGGTCACAATTCATGTATGCAAGTAGGTACCTGCATATAGCTTATTTGCATTGTATGACGCTAATGATATTTCAACTTATACGAACTATCATTTACGTAACTTAGTAAAATATTAAATATGTTTTGAAAATTAAATTTACATTAATCACATTTTCTGAGTGCATAGATCAATAACTGAATATAAAATTTAACCAAGGAAAGTGCTGCAATTTTGTTTACATGTCACAAGTGGCGCAATTTTGTTTGTGACACTCTGTACAAAAAGTCTCTTTTAAGGTGTGTTGTGTAACATATATTAGTAACCCTCGATAGACAGGCTATCGAGTCACCTTTAAATTGGTATGTAGAAACCTCGTCCTGGGGTGTCCGTCTTGGGAATCCTTAATAGCGCCGTCATCATCTCGGTCTGGTCTTCGTCATTAAAGGGCTCAAAAGTCCGCAGGGTAGGTTGAACCTTCTACGATGGTACTTGTAGATTCTCGGATGTCCTGATCTGCATATTCTGTCGGGTCTACTAGAGTTTGTAAGTTCTGGTAGTTCACATCTCCAGGTATGATGTTGAAAGTGTTGTTAGTTCTTGAAGTTAGCAGTCATCTTGTTTTACATTACTTTTATATTTCGTGTTATACTTTAAGTCTCTTGGTTTTTACATAACTATACGGATTAATACATAACATATGCTTTCAGCAGCAATTTCTTGTATACAACATTAAAGTAAAACAAAAGTATCGGCAACATAGTGTAAGAGCTTTTGCTCGTACGTCTGTACTGCATGAAGTCAACATAGCGAGAGAGCGAATTTCTGCTCCCTTCGACTGGTACCTAACAAATGGTAGAGGGGCAATTACTGCGCGAGAATATAGTCCCTGTCTCTCTTTAAGTAAACATTTTTATTTATACAAACTATCCCTAAATAAATATACATAATTTAAATAAGTTGTTTTAGCGACTATCTGTGTCTTCAGATTTTTTAATTGTTAACATTAGGTTTTTTATCTTATTCTAAATTACAGAAGACTCGGAAAACATGTCGAGTCCGGAATTAACAGGTCAGCGCCTGACAACACCAAAGGGTTAAATACGCCAATAATAACTATTTACAATTTGTCTTTTTTTTATTAAGTTTCTTTGGGCTTATTAATTACTTCTTCCTCTCATACTGAGTACATACAGGTTTTTATGTATTATAGTGAGATTTAAATGGCTTAATGGCTCCCAACCTTAATATTTAAAATTTCTTTATTTTTTTTTTATTGTTACAATTTAAATCGTCACAGTTTTATAATTAACTGTTACTTCTTTAAGCTAGTATCGGTTGGAAAAAATTGCCTGAGTTTCGCAACTGATTTTCTAACCAAAATGGAATCAATAATTTAATATTAAATCAATGTCAGTTTGTTTACTCCTAGTGAAAACTTAAATTAGTATTCCCAAAGGGAGATAGACCTATAAATTCTCTTGTTTCTTATTTTCTTTTAAACAGTAACAGGATAATAAAGGCACAGTGTAAAGTAACACTATTAATACTTTTAGTTTCAATTTATTTCTTATAACAAATTATATAATACAGGTATATGTATAATAGGTGTATAATAATAAATATTTGTACGTGTTATTTATTTGGAACGGTTTCGTTCGTACCTGTTATTTTCAAATAATAGTTTAGCACACCTCTACCTGACACACAGCGGTGTACTTTTGTGAACCTGTTTTACTGAGCTGTTAAGAGAGACCTGTCCATATTGTATGCTGCAGTACCTGACGCTAGAGGTGAGTCGATATACCTATAACAGGTATTTTGGAACGATTATTTTTGTGGAACGGATATAACAGTGACTGAAAAGTTGAAATACCTGTTCCGATTCAACGATACCTGAAAACTGAAAAGTCGAAATACCCGTTCCGATTACTCGCGACCTCGCGTTTCCGAGTCGCGGGACCTCCCTACACAACTAACGAATAAATGAGTACTACTAGTACAAAGTCACAGTTATTGGTGATGAATACTCGATTCTGCGCATGTGCCGATTGTCATACAAAATACGAAACGAAGCAAAACAGGGAGGTTCAGAATATCTTTATGCCAAAGAGACGAAGCTGTTTTTAATAAATGAAAAAAATTCATACTAATGTTACATTTATTCTCGTGTGTTATACAGATATATAATACAGATTATAATAACAAATTATATATTATACTAGTCGCCAACTTGGTAAATTTTGAAAAAACGAATTATATTGTGTTATAACCTACAGAGTGGCTGATAGGCCATATAGTATTTTTTGTTACTGTGATTTCGGAGATGATTTTAACTTCACTGCACATCTCACGTAAATTTTTAGACATTATGTGTTGTGGTATTACGTGCACTTTAAATTTCATTGAGCATACAGAAGTGGACATACAAAAGTAAAACAGTTTGTACCTCATAGCTTGTAACTAACCAGTCATAAGTGTGTTTCATCAGTTACTAAATAATTTGTTAACTAATTTTATAAAAATTAATTAATTTTGAATGATAAACCATTTCATAATTAAGTTATGTATGATGGGAAAAATTACGTCGTAACAATTTAAAAGGGCTTAATGTTTTTTTACGCTAATATGAACTTTTTAATGCACCCGATCAACTACTTTTTTCCAAATCACAATTGTTAATAGAGGAACCGATATTACCCACAACTGAAAAACATTTCTCAACAGGACGTGACTGAGATGAGTGGAACCTAAAGAAAGGGGTTGGAGTACATGAAAATTAAAAGGGAATAAATGAATATCGATGCATACTGATAATTAGGAATTAATTAACTAAAAAAAAAGTAATTGAAGAGGAGGTAATTGAGAAAATTTAAAGAACTATCGTTATGTAAGCTTTCTTTTTTTTTTGTAAAATTGAGTTTATTCTCGAGCTTCCAGAGAAAAGAATGGGTTTTGTTTTTTCGTGCTGCTACTCAGAAAAAGTGTAATTTATTATATGTACACGGGCAGCGTATTACGTAATCGGTCTGACAATTAACCAAAAAACTGTAAATGTCATAAATAAATAAAAGGCCAGAAGTGGAATGGGGGATGAATTAGAAGCCAAGCGATGCCGAGAAACATCTGCTTCCTGTTCTGTCGCGTGAGACAAAAACGCGTTTAAAATTACAGTACCAGAATCAAAATTAGAAAGTCTAATCTAATTAAAAGCTTATCGAAAATTCTGGGTTCAGGCAATAAAACTTGTCTTACGCGTTGTAAAAACGAGTGGCGACTTGTTATTATGGCAAATGTCGTTTGACGTTCGGAAGTTATAATCGATCGTACTAATTGGGAAAATTAGTGAATCGTACTGATTCGTTTTTTAAAGCGGTTAACCTTATGAGTGATCAGTTAGTCTTATACATTCTGTAATGTAATACAGACGTCTGCTGGGATCGAAAGCGGATTTTCTCCAGAATTCAGCCTTCAGTGGCTGTTTGAAATCTACCAGCCGCGGCCCAGTAAGAATCCTTATAGTAGCGACAGTAAATTGAAATGGCGAAAGAGGTTCGGTCGATTCACTGAAGACAGTTCAAAATATTTCTACCAAGTTTCGACAAGTCTGTTGTCATGTTCAGGACAATCGTAAGACGAGCTCCTATGACTTACACCCCATTTCACCTATTTTTTTATCATCTGTTTTTTACATTTAACGGGGAGGATACTCGTTATGAATTTAGCAAGGGATCACGAAGCTACGTTGAAGCTAATGTGCATTAAACTCGGTTAGGTTAACGGCAGATTTTTGGCCCGGTATCAGTGGCGGCTCGTGGTTCTGACAGTTGGGGATTCAATGTCTGAATGTTTCTACTAAGATAAGACCAATTATCCCATTTCAAATAACACACGGGGTGGGTCTCAACATGAAGACATAACTATTGACAACTTTTAGTAGGCCTAATATTAAGTTGTGTTTATGCTGTTTGTAAATTATTCTAAAAATATATAGTTAAAATAAAAGGATAGTTAAATATTTCTGTTTAATATTTAAAACGGGAAGCGGCCTACTGAGTTCCTTAATTTTGCATTTATGTTTAAGAGAGAGGGAGATAGAGAGAGAGAGAGAAGAAACAATTATTTATAAAATAGATTGAACACTATTCATTTTACCAAATCAATGAACTGAATACAAAAATAAGAAATACCTGAACACTTAACGCACAAAAATACCAGAAAACACTTTGAAGGTTATACACGCTTCGTTCAGTTTAACGTTAATACAATTATTTAATGACTACATTAAACACACTTTATTTTCGGAATACAATTACTTCACTATTTCATTTTATTTTAAGACTTTACTGCACACATTTTCATTGTATTCTAAATGAAATAGAGAAATCTGACAAAAAACTGATGGTAAACGGACAAATCATGTGGTAAAAATCATAATAATGGCGAATGGCGAAAATGTTAAAATTCCCGGTCAATGCGGTTCGGCCCTCGTCGGAACGATTCGTCTGTTTCGCTAACACTCGGGATTAGCCACTGTTGAATCGAATTTTACGTATACTGATTTCCTCCTCCAAAGCTGTCTACACAGTCCAGGAGGTGCTGAGAGCTGCTTTGCACCTCCAAGCAATATTAGCGAGCAATTCGCCTATTATGCGAATCCATTATTGTTCAGTAAACAAGATTAATCCCGCAAACCTTGTTATTTCAATATGAAACCATTGTCTCAACAAATCCTTAAACATATTTAAATTATTTAGGGGGGTTCACTGAACAATTGAACCTTATGGACGAGCCGCCACTGCCCGGTATATCATAATCGGGCGGAGATGTAACCGTCGCGTCGGTTTTCTCATTGATGTTAGCCAGTTCTCTACGTACGATCTTCGCCGGTTTTTGACGCGACTGTTCGGTTGGTTTTCTCTTGCATCCATTGTTGACTTGTTGACGCCTTAGGTCAGCCAGGTGTCTTTGCGATCCTGTCTTAAACACGATCACGTCACAAATATTCAATGTTTTTCCTTCGCTCGGCACTTCTGTATTGCGCCACATTGTATTTTGGATATATCTTCTTCTGATAGTTCCTATCCGTTCCGGATGTTGGATATCGTACAGACTATTTTAACTTTCTGTACTGCTGCACGGAATAAGTCGGTTGTATTTATGCCAAACCAGGTCCTTAAATTTCTCAGCCATGATATTCTCGGTCGCCAAACTCCTCTCTTACCAAGTACTTTTCCCTGTAGTGTGGGCTGCAATAAGTAAAATCTCTGTTCATTTCTCATGAGGTGTCCCAGATACTGAAGCTTTCTTATCTTCACTGTTTAATAACCTCCCTTTCTTTCTTCATCTTTCTAAGAAATTCAACATTAGTTATATGTGCTGTCCACGAAATGCTCAGTATTTTACGGTAAAGCCACATTTCGAAAGATTCAAACTTTTTAGTTGTGGCTTTAGTCAAAGTCCAAGATTCTACACCGTAGAAGAGGACCGAGAATACGTAGCAGCGTAAAAGTGTCATCTTTGTGTTTTTGTTGAATCGTGACTATTGAGTAAACTCTCCATTTTATTGTACACTGCTCTTGCCTTTTCAATTGTGCTCTTTATTTCTTGAGAGTGGTCCCATTGTTCATTGACTGTAGTACCAAGATATGTAAATTGGCTTACACGTTCATCTGGCCTTTGGTTTATATTAAGGGAGCAGATTGTGAACTTGTTCTTAGAATAATCATTAGCTTCGTTTTATTAGCATTCATGTCTAGACCATATCTATGGCTGCTTAATTTTTGGATATATGGATCTGATTAAATTTAAAATTGTTCACTACTAACAAATGTTTGAATTTTCCACTGGAAGAGGTGCATTTATCTATTTTCTCAAACTCCTTTTACAAACTTCGGAACACGAAAAAAAGCCTTCGTACAAGGTTGAGGGTGAAAATATTTTGGAATTAATTTATACCGTCGGCTCTCTTTTTATTGTACGTTCAATTCTTACTTTCTGAGAACTGTTGAAATTATAAGCGTTGTTCAGACTGCTATAGAAATCTGGAAATCCCAGAGTGAAACTGTCATGCAGCGGCAAATGGAACTACACAGACCCTCGGTTGTCTAGGAACTCGACCATCCCTTCGTGTAGGCGCTCGTACAGCTTCGTCTATCGATTCGGCCATCCAAATCTTTATTACCTAGATCCGTCTATGATTATAGGCACCTTGATCCGACACCTTTAGGATCAGAATATGTCAGGCTGTGTTATTCAAACGTTGCGGTACGCAGATAGGACACAATGGCTAGCATTACGGCTTTGACTTCCCATATGATGTGAGATCAGGTACACTTTGGGGATACGTGAGCCACAGTCCGGCTGGATTCCATGACCAGCAACACACATTATGTATTCGAACCCACGAAGGACTGCTTTCAAGCAAGAGCGTTGACCGCTATGCTACACGAATTCACCTGTAGACAACCAATAACTACTACTAAAAAGTCGATCGAATATAAGTTAAACAGAAGAAGAGAGATAATACATCCCTGTGTACCTTCTCCCTGTATATCTATCACTGGGGTAGTGAAATTCCCAAATATCATCTTGGCTTTCTGTCGCCAGTATGGAATTTTTATTATGCGGGCAGGGCAGTTGTGTCACCTACAATAGCTTTTTGTAAACCCGATCAGTGTCCAGAAATATGCAAAACATCTATTCGATGGTCGCAATACTTTTGTAAAAGATTACTAAATCCGAAGAGTTCCAAAAGCTTTGTAAAGCGAGTTCCAAAAACGTTTCTGAACCCGAATTGTGTGTCGTCTACGTCTAATTTACAATTTGATCTTGTAAGTCCTGGTCAATTTGTCCGGCTATGAGTAACACGGAGGAATATTATAAAGCTAATTTGTCTGTATTTCGAACATTTTTTGGGGTGTTGTTTCTTCCGGATGTTATGAATGTTAACTTCGACCACTTCTCCGAAAACTTTCGCGAGTTGTAAATTTGATTAAATGATGGTAGTAGGCGATCCTACATTATATAATGGCTATGCCTACATTATCTTTTTTTTATCGTATCGACCATCTAAGGACCACATGCAAATTTCAATTCTTTACTCTTTGTTCTTTTCTTTTTTCTAATATTCTTTCATCTTCTCACTGTGTCTCTTCTTCCTGTCTTCAGTCCACTTTCAACCTGCGTTTTTCTCTCTCCTACCCTGGACTCCCTTCATTTTTAACAATTTTTAACTACATTATCTTTATTAATAAACTTGATCAATTTCACTGTAATTTCATCCGGGCCTGCGGCATTTTTATTCTTCCGTATCGAGACGACATATAATATTTCTGACTTTAAAATATTTCTGGACCCTCCGGCCTTTCTTGCTTTGCCTCAATACCTCCTCTGCTGTCACAAAACTTAGTCATATACTTTTGCAGACGTTAATGACTACGGTTTCCTCTACTATGATATCGTTTGATTCGTGTCTCATAGTCACATGCTCGTTTTGTGTACGTCGAAGAAAGAGATTAAAAAAAAAAAGTTTACTAAAATATTCACACACACAGTGTTCAACTATCTAGTCCCTATCAACTCGTTACGCATCCGGGCGCGCCAAGATAAAACAGGAAACTGAGGGAAACAATAGATTAGACTTGACAGTCTGTTGGTAAGATTTTCTAACAAAATCATCGTAACAAAGACGCCCAAGAGCTGACTATTTGATTAAAAGATGCAGATAATTTTTGCAAATATTAGCAAGACTACTTTGTGTTCGTCCCTGTTTTAGTGTAAAATTTAAATAAAATCCAACTACGTTTCTCTGCCGGCAGTTTGAAAACTTTTGTATTCTGCGCTAAAACACTAAAACAGAATGTACACAAAGCTGTTCTGAACTTAATTAAGACTAGAATTTAATTAAGAATTCCTTTCATAACATACGGACGACTGTTTGTAATGATGAAAGTTTCATCCAGTTTATATATAAATAGCATTACTTTGTGTGTGTGTTCTGACTAACAACTACTAAGTTTGTATTTATGTTTGTATGTGTGTTTGTTTAAAAGTGTTGTTTATTCCGTCGCTTTCATATTCATTAATTAAGGTTGACGACTAATTCGGCGAGTAAAGTTGGTGTTACTCTCGCATCCCAGCGGATTAATAATTTATATTTTCTTACACGCTCAAGTAAAATCGCGCGAATAATATATTACACGAGCTGTGGAATTTTCATGTAAAATTAAAATGGAAAGCTTTGAACAGTTCTCTTTGTTCACAATATTTTGTAGTAGAATTTTCTTTGCAGAAAGAAACTGTGAACACAAAACTATAGAAAATCTCATAACGTCTTCTGAATAGAACGTGGCTGTGTGTGGCTGTATTTGAAGACAGAAAATCCAGTGGTGTGTCTAGAATTTCACCTTTGGGGGAGGGAGTCCGGGATCGGGTCGGTTTCACACAAAAAAAGGCAGGTTAAAACAAATCAATATTACTATCTTTAAAGTGACTGAAAGCAGCCCCATTAAAGTAAACTGAAATAACACAATAATAATACGCGTCATTGAAACATTGTTTATTAGATACTTATTGACATACCTGGATTTCATATTTCAAACGTATATGGTAATGTAAAAATAGATACAACTATTATATTAACGACTCGGAACACAAAGTTTTTTATAAGTAAAAACATAAAGTTTTACCTTACAACCTGAACCGGTTTTCACCTTTAAAAGGCTTCTTCAGAGGTTCACCTTTTAAAGGTGAAAACCGGGTCAGGTTGTAAGGTAAAACTTTATGTTTTTACTTATAAAAACTTTGTGTTCCGAGTCGTTAGTATAATAGTTGTATTTAGTTAAGTAACGGACACGTCATGGACAATGAAATCCAAGAGTAAAAATAGAATAAACCTGTGTGTACACTAAAAAAAGTTACTACTATATTGGCCTACAGAGCTGAGAAAATAATAAAACAGCCTAAAAATTAAGGGATTAACAAAATTCGTCAACTTTTTCGACCCTCTGGAGTCGAACAAATCAGTAATTATAGGATTCTGAGACGCCGTTCTGGAACGGAAACGAGTTCTAGAGACACAATGGGTCCAACTGAAAGCGAGTCAATTGAATCTCGTGTATCTACTACTGGAACTCGGTCAGTAGCAAGGCGAAATCATCACGTGACTGCACACGACACAACACCTCTTCCCACCGTGCAGAGTGATCTCTCTCTGGTGGTGATTTGTACCGCCGCTGCAGGGAGCATCAGGTCATTGGCCTTACGCTTGAAGAAATGAAGAAAGACAATGACAATGATGGGTTCTGGAACAAAATACAGGGGCTTTTTTATATAGGATAATTAGAGCTTCAAGCTCCCCCCCCCATAATTTTCAATCAAATAAAAAATAATACTGCCTCATTTTATGTTTATTTTACGGAAAACTGTTATTACAACTGTTGAACGGATAGTCGTGTTTGAACGGCGGAAACAGAATAATTATTGTCACCAGATACTATCGCTGTTTTGAACTACTATGACAGCTTAAATCAATAAAGAGAACAATAAACAACACAACAATTCTTTAAATTCACGACAATTCTCCAGCAGACGCCAACGTAACAAACAGTAAGTCTCGCCTAATTAACAGTGGCACACTAAATAATACAAGTCACAATTACAGATGTCTGCACACAGGACATAGTAAGTTTTTTTTTTAACTGGAGTACTGGAGTAACAAGAGTACTTTTCACCACCATCATCATCATCATCATCATCAAGGATTAAACTAAGGATGGTTTGTTCCGGTCTCAAATTGGCAAAGATCAGAGCTGGTCATTCCAGCGCTTCCTCGGACGTCCCACACCTCTCCGTCTCCTCAGCTTATAGTTCCATATTTGTTTGGAGACGCGGCAGTTATCCACTCGGCAAAGATGTTCCCACCAATTAAGCCGATACTGGGTGATCCTGTCGAGTATACTCATAATATTCAGTTATTCAGTTCCTGCCGTATATCTGTGTCTCTTCTTGATCATGGAGAGTATACCCTGCCACGTGCCTGAGACATTTCATTTCAGCCATTAGGATGCGACTGGCCTGGCCTTTCGTTAAAGTCCAATTCTCAGACACACAAAGAAGTGTGGGAAGAGCCATCACCTTGCAGAATTTTAGGCGTTTCCTTTACTTGCTGACTTAAGGGTTCGCCTAATGGTACCGCACATAAGGTTGAACTTATGCAACTTATTCACAACGTCGTTGTTGGCATTATAAGACAGACTGTAGCCCAGGTATTCGATATTGCTAACTTGTTCCAGGACAGTACCATCTGTAACAATTTTTGCCTGTATGGGATCAGTTCCACGAAGAGCCATCACCTTGGTCTTAAGTGTGGATATTTGCAATCCAGAGTCTTTGCAGATTCGATTTAACAGATGTTTACCCATATGCAATCTGTTTACATAGTCCGACAGAATAACCTGATCGTCCGCAAACAACGAAGTGTCAATTGTAGAATGACCAATCATGTTCTGGAGACACATCTGCCAGTTTTGTGTGACATCGTCAATATACAAATTAAAAAGAGAAGGTGATAATAGACACCCTTGTCGTACTCCACAACTGATCAGGCCAACTCTCGGAGCTGTTCTCGGTTTCTTTGCTTCTATTAAAATTTTATTCTCCACATGAAGACTCTGTATTGCTCCAATTATATGTCATTACTCTTTCCTTGTCATTACTGCCCATAGTTTGCTCCGATTCACTCTGCCAAACGCCTTCATACGTACTTTCATAAGTACTTTTTTTTAAAGAATTTATTTGAAAGGAATCTTTGTCAAAAATACAGTGTACAATTTAAATTTAAGCGTCATTTGCGCACTTACGCGTGCGAGTATTTGTTATAGTGTATTTGAGTCAAAGTCGGTTATCAGTTATCGTAAAATTTCTAGTCAGTTTGGATTTCTACGTGATATTTAAAATTTTATGAGACACCGTAATCTTGTTTATCAGTTGTGGCTATTTAAAACACAGACGCGGACGCTCGCGACAGACGGACGGACGGACGGTACTTTCGTTTGATTTTGTAGATTTGTGTGAGCTTTTTATTCGAGAATTTTAATTTGCTAAGTGTTTTCTCTGAAGAAAGTTAAACTATTACTTTCTTGCATTGTTTCCCCTTTAGCGTAAAAACACCTATATACGCTATATATAAAACTCAAAGTCTGAGGATTTATGGACACTGAATACAAATCCACACCGTTACACCGACTGCCTCCAAATTTTGCACAGGTAACCATTGGCACAAGGCGAAAAATACTGTCTAACTTGGAATTTGATATTTTGCCCCGATCGCACGATTTAGGCCCTTTTAATTATGCCTTTTCGTTGACGCGTATAAAGATGTCATCAACACCATGGAGACCAGAATTAATTACCATAGTAACAAGTAAATAAACAAATGATATTTAGCGGGATCGGAATTGTACCTTTATCCGTTCCTGCAGTTTTTAGTATGCGATTACTTCGATATATTTTGTAATTTTGTATACAGATACGTCTATATATTAAGTAATTGTCTGAAACGATTATAAAATTTATACGTATTTCTGATGATGCAATGAATAAGTAATTAAATATATTAAATACTACTACTAAAGATGTCAACAACACCATGGAGACCAGAAATAATTACCATAGTAACAAGTAAATAAACAATTGCTATTTAGCGGCATCGGAACTGTACCTTTATCCGTTCCTGCAGTACATTTTCGTTGTTTTATATAATATGCGATTGTATCGATATATTACGATGTGGAAAAGAAGAAGTGTACTAATTGTAAATTGTCCTATTACTTAATGCAAAGCGAAAATACGTGTTGTTTTTATTTGTCAGATTAGGTGACAACGGTTTTTAGTTTACTGCTGAAATAAATAAAAGCCATGGTTGAAAAAAACATAACGTTTAATGTGATATACAATACTTCTAACACAGTAACACTTAAAATAAAGAATTTAGCGTTTTTGATTTAACAGGTACTTTGTAAATAGTTCCAAAGGCTTTATAAACGGGTACCTTTAAATCTCCAAAGGCTGGTGCACCAACATAATAATTTAGTATAAGTTAAAATACCATAGTACAAGTGTTGAAAACAGCTTTGGAGAGAATTTGACTAATGAGTACAAAATTGTTATACGAGCTGACAGAACGCCATATAGACATAGACTATAAAAATTATATTAAAATACTTATTAAAAATCAAATATTCGCGTGCGAAGCCGCGGATAACAGCTAGCTCCATATATAAAAGTCTGTCATAATATAAATAGATTCCACCGAAATGACACAATAGCTGGTTGTAGTACTTCTTTCCAAGTAAATTATTCTTACTCCTATGCAGTGGTATCACAGATGTGAGTAGATAGCCGTAGCGATCTTCATATACATTACAGCGTGGGTCCAGTCCCGGCGGGCGGGCGGCCGGTGTACAGAACAGCTGACGGAAATACCGGGAACATCTGTCTGAGCAGCGGGTAACAGCTGATCCACGGCTTTCGTTACCATCTGCGCGCGCACGCACGCTCATTGTTACACTTCGTTGTGCTGATTTTGTTCTGCGTTGCAATTAAACGGAACGATCGAGCAATTAATTATTATTCATGTATTCCTTTCTAACTGCAGGGAAGTGTCACAGGAGACGCGAATTGTGTTCAAATCGAACGCGAAATGACAATGTTACGTTATAACTTGCGATTCGGCTGATGGTTCTATTTCGGCTTTTGGGATTTTTTAACAATACATATTTAAAATCGAGCCTATGTTTATTACAAATTTTACCTAATTAACTACATTTAAGATGTTTACTAAGAAATCTGCCAATTTAGTAGTTTATGAAAACTGTCAATTGGAAGTTGTTCATGAAAGGAAGACCTCTAGTTATTTATGTGTCTGAGTTGTAAATAATTATCATCATCATCTTCAAGAATTAAACCAAGGATGGTTTGTTCCGGTCTCAAATCGGCAAAGATTAGAGCTGGTCACTCCAGCGCTTCCGCGGACGTCCCACACCTCTCCGTCCCCTCGGCTTATAGTTCCATAGTTGTTTGGGGATGTGGCAGTCATCCATTCAGCAAAGAGGTTCTCACCAATTCAGCCGATACTGGGCGATCCTGTAGACTATACTTATGATATTTGGTTCCTGTCGTATATCTGTGTTTCTTCTATGAACATGGAGAGTATGTATACCCTGCCTGGGAAATCTCATTTCAGCTGCTTGGATGCAACTGACCTGGCCTTTCGTTAAAGTCCAATTCTCCAATTAAATATATTTAATATTTATTTACAAATTTACGAGGAGAAAATATATTTTATTTAATACAAGACTGCAGCTTGAACCGACACCGGGGCATGAAAACAAGATCTGTCCCATAGAGGCTACCCGTATTTCTGTGAACGCGGAGTCGCGCTGGAAATAATTGTCGCAATGCCAACACTCACACATGTTCAAATTACATCCGTGAAACATCTGTCGGAGCAGCTGAGATATGGAGAGAGAGTATTTTGTGTACCATCTGCCCCCCTCCCCCTTCCTAAGCTCACTTAGATTGTTGCCCTAGATACACCGCATTATTGTATAGTGTTTGTTTCAATACTGCCGATATTGTGTTTGTTTATTTTATTTTTTGTTCTGTATTGTCTATTTCATATGAAGACGTCAGAATGTAGGTCAACTATACTGAGAAGTTTTGTATAAAAACTCCCCTTTTTCACTTTCGAGGGAAACAAATAGGTTTGAATTGCAAAACGTTTGACCTTGTTAGTAGCTTTGTTTTTGTTGTAGTTCCCGAGTGTATCGAAATTCGTGCCTCGCAGCTGTCGGTACTGACTAAATTTAGCTAACCGGAAATACCGTTTCGCTTTTGCGATGTTCCTTTTTCTGCGTTTTTCCCTTAAATCTGAATAACTTTTATTTAATATTGTTTCTTGCATTATCAATTCATTTAGTTGGACGCTAGCTGATGTTATTTAATTCTGGCCAATCGTATTGATAGAGAAAAGTTTTCAGCGAGTGTTGCACACAATCGATGAGTTTGCATTGATGCTACCTGCTTTTGAAGTCCGTGAGCGTATAATGTGACAAATATTAAGGAAGGCGCAGTCCCGTAAGTTTCACTTCTTCTTCTACTAATTGGTAAGCGTTTTATGTGAGAAAGATTAAAGAAGCTGCACTCCAATAAGTATCATTTCTTCTTCTTCTATTACTTCGTGAGCGTTTTGTGTGAGAAAGATTAAAGAAGCTGCACTCCAGTATTCTTTAATCCAGTTCTTCTTCTTCTTCCACTACTTCTTCTACTACTTGGTAAGCGTATTATGCGACAAAGATTAAAGAAGGTGCACTAAGTATTAGAGATTGTTTAGGGTACTAAGAATTGAGTAACTTTATGGTGCCATTACAACGGCGTCTTCCCGTCTGCGTTTCTACCTTCTTTGTCTTTCTTTTCATCCTGTCACTAAGAAGTTTGTTTGGAATACTGCCTTCTTCTGTCCTGCCCACCTTATGCGTTGTATTTTCACATACACAGTGACGGTTCTTACATTGATTATGTGCTTCACATATCCATTATAGATTTGTCTTAGTTTCCATCCGTTGTTATAATTAAAAGCCCTAATATTCTTCTAATTAATTAAGTAGATAATTAATTTAAGAAATACAGTTACATAAAATTTTAACTATATTTACTTGTCCGAGTTGCGTTAATAAGTTCGGTCGAGTGATGACGTTTTAACTTTCGGAATTCACCACCGCTTGTAGGTGGTCTCAACTCGGACTAATTTGATGTGGGACTATCATAATGTTGTCGGAGTTGAGGCCGCCTACAAGCGTTGGTGAATTCCGAAAGTTAAAACGTCCCGGTTGTGGATATTTGTGGATATTTTGGCAAAATAAAAATAAAAAGGACATATTGAGAAAGGTGCATTCAAGTGAAAAACATGACTGGTTTAAAAAAACAAGTTTAATTTACCCATACTTCTTACAAATTCTTAATGTAATGAGTAATTTTTTGATTGAACACAATTTAAAGTACTGCACTTAAGTTTGTAAAAAATATTTTCTTTTATTTACACTTTATATATATTAAGCATTATATTTATACATAATATACACTTAATTAAAATAGCAATGTAATAAACACTGTAATGTTTGTATTTTAATTCCAGCCTCCCTTCTCAACCTCCTCCCCTCGACGGGTGTCCCGGTTGGTCAATAAAAAATTATGGCAAGCCTAGTTATATTGTGTTGTCTGTGTACTATTTAATGTAATTTGCCCCAAACCTAACTAATTTATTCCTTGGATCTACAGTACACGTAGGACCTCGGCCTCCCTAAGAACAACAGTCCAGAAGCCTCTAACAACCTCCTTCGTCCTCCGTGTTCTGACTTGCGTCATTATTCAATCCTCTTCCATGTAATGGATCAATGTTTTTCTTGATCTGTCACTTTACCTGCTCTTGGAATATCATAAAAACCTGGCCTGTTTCACCTTCCCTTTAGCATTCGCATAACATTGCCTCTCCACCCAATGTCTATTGTCTTTGATTTCATTTACAACATTCGGATTTTTTAATGTTTGCTTTAGTTCTCTACCTCGCTCTTTCACGGCACCAAAAGCCTGGCGCAAAATTTTCCGCTCCATCTATCTAGATATTTTTCATGTTCTTTATTTCTCAAGGATCATGCTTTATGTCCGTACACAATTTACTTCACATTGATTTAGATTTAACAATAGTCTTTTAATTTACTCGGTGTACCTTCAATTTCAAATAATTTTTCAAGTTTCTTGTTCTATTCATCTCAAGTTGACTATAAAGTTGACAGTAAACCTTGTCTGAAGAATAGAAAAAAGCTATAACTTGAATTTAAAATACTTTTTCGTGAATTAAGTTGTCGTTGTAGAACGAGAAGGGAGTTAGTATGATCGATACAAAAAAGAGATGAATCAGTGTTGGGATGCTTCGAAAGGAAAGTTTATGGGGCTCGTTATAAAAATAGATCTCGGAGCCAACTTGAAACTCTACAGGCTGTTCCAAGGCCAGATGTTACGAAAACAATTAAAATAAATAGACTCAAATCAGCTGGTCACGTTATGAAATGCAAGAAGACGACCCTACTAGAAGCACGTTGCTAGGAGGAATTTTGGTCAGCGAGGAAGAAAAAGAACAAGATTCCTGGATTATATAGAAGAAGAGGACTTTTGAAATATTGGAGTGAGAGGGCGGCGGCGGCGAGCAATGGGTCGAGATTACTGGAGGAGTGTCCTGGATCCACCAATGACTGCGACGCCATAATGATGACGATGAGATTTCAGAATTGCAGAAACAGAGCTCTGGTCTATAAAGAGACCTTTTGTCTATTCTTCATACAAGATTTATAGTCACATTTTTAGTCAACTTGAGTTGAATAGAACAGTAAACTTGAGAAATTACTTGAAATTGAAGGTATGCCAGGTAAATTAAAAAGCGATTGTTAAATCTAACTCAAGTTGAAGGTAATTCTAATATGACTTATTATGTACGGATCCGAATCTTTTAATGAATAAAAGAACATGTGGAATATCTAGATAGAGAGAACGAAAAATTTTGTGCCATTTTTTTGGTGCTATGAAAGAGGGTGACAACTGGGTATAGAAAATAATGGAGAGCTAAAGCAAAAATTCAAAAATCCAGATGTTGTAAACGAAATCAAAGACAACATAACATACATTAGGTGGAGCGGTCATATTGTGCGAATTCTGAAGGGAAGGTGAAAGAGGTCAGGTTTTTTAGATAATTCAAAATGACGTAAAAGTGACAGATCCAGGAAAACGTTATCGATGATGTGGAAGAGGATTGAAGAATGACGCAAGTCAAATTAATTGAAGGAGGACGAAGTAGGTTGTTAGAGGCTTCCGGGCTTTTGTTTCTCGGGAGACCGAAGCCCTACGTAGATCCAAGGAATAAATTAGTTAGGTTTGGGGAAAATTACGTTATATGGTACACAGACAAGACAATATAACTAGGCTTGCCATAATTTTGTTTTGACCAACTGGGATACCTGTTTAGCGCGGGGGGGGGGTTTTAGAAGGGAGGCTGGAAATAAAATGTAAACATTACAGTGTTTATTACATTGCTATTTTATTGGGTGTAAATTATGTATAAGTATAATTATTAATACATAATAAAGTGTAAATAAAGAAAATATTTTGTACAGTCTTAAGTGCAGTACTTTAAATTGTGTTAAATCAAAAAATTACTCATTACATTAAGAATGTGTAAGAAGTGTGGGTAACTTAAAACTTGTTTTTTAAACCAGTCATATTTTTCACTTGAATGTTCCTTCCTCAATACGTCCTTTTTATTTTTATTTTTTCAAAATATCCACTACAACTAAGACCAAAATTTACAGTACTTTACACAGCATCAACGCACGCACTGTTGACTCCCGCATTAAACCTCTTGTCATCTGCCCAATCGTTGTTTATCAATGAGATCACTCTCTACAGGAGCTGATGTTCCAGAAAGGCAAAACACGTACTCAATTATCAGTCCAAGATTGCGCATTGGGAAGTCATTTCTAGGAACCAAAATGCACCGACCGGGACATTTCGGCAAACCGGACGGAATACCGGGACTGCACTCTGAAACCGGGACTATGCCGGTCAAACCGGGGCGTATGGGAAGCCTAAATATAACCAACTATACGCCTCGACTGCCTTTGAGGCCAATTACTCTTTTGTGCCGGGTGAGACTAATGTTGTGCTAAACTTTCCACCCTGGGAGTGATTCAAATTCGTGACGTTTTTCTGCGGAAATTCTTCGCTCCCCAAAGATTTAAAATGTGCTAAAAGGTTTTTAACGTTCAGAACAAATTTATTAACATACGCGTTATTGAAACAGACTAATAAGGCATAGCTTAACATCCTTGGACACATAGCTAGAAGGAGAGGCGAAACGACTATCTTCGATGTACAAGATGAACTAAAAAGTTTAGGCATAACGAATCAAATGAGACTAGCAGATAGATTTAAGCAGTGCCCAAAAACAAGGTGTCTAGAAAGAAAAATCGTTATTGAATATATTATGATAACAAGGTGCGGATCCAGGAGGGGAAAATAGGGGGTAAACTCCCCCCCCCCTAAATGGTCACTTCAGACGAAATGTTTTTCGTCGTCTAATGATTATAGTATGGTTTTGTGATTGTAAACATAACAATTTTAATCACGTTATATAAGTTTGTGGTTTTACTCTAAAATCACTTTAAATTGTAACTGTACCTTACCTCCATGTTAATTTTTGTTAGATGCATAAATTAGTAGTGTATCTTAAACTGTAAGTGAATATCAGTAAAAGGACAGTGAACTGACAAATGCGGATATGATTTTATACTTGTACGTTAATAAAATTATTTCCTTGATAATAAAACACTGTAGATTTATCTTCACTCATTCCTATCGTTTATGCTTTAAACCATATTAAAATATGGTCCAACTTTTCATATCCCCCCAAAGTCAAATATTCCCACCCCCCCAAATTGATCAGCTCCTGATGTTCACCAAACCCTTACGAGGGCAAAATGTTGAAGGAGGAGTATTAGATAAAAATGAGATTCTTGTCTTTATATAATAATCGTACTTTGAAATTCACAGTAATTTCTGTATCACTTTACACACTTTACAGTTTGATGCTACGTGAAGTGGTGTTCACAACCATCCTGATAACAAAGTCCCAAACACCTGGATTTTGTTGTCCATGACGTGTCCGCTGATTAACTAATTATAAATATAATAATACCGACTCGGAATACTAAGTTTTTTTATTGGTAAAGATGTAAAACTTTTACTTTTTAGCCTGAACCAGTTTTCGCTTATTACAAGCTTCGTCAGAGGCTACCGCTAGGCCAACATTCAACAACGTTCAACATATGCCAGACAGGACGTAGCTTTGAACAGAGATACATTGAACACACAAAGGCACTACACTCCACCACCGAATCTACCTTTGCAAACAATCTCATTGAAGCAAACCACAAATACACAAACATAAAACGTAACATGGATATTCTATTCGTACACACAAAAGGCCGAAAACTAAACACTTTCGATCAACTACAAATATACAAACACACAGAAACACATAAAAACGACATCCTAAACGAACAGACACAATTCAAATCACACATACTATTCGAATATATCGCACCGCACACACATAACATCGATCTTTCGAACGACGGCGCCACCACCAAGAACAAGACGGACAGCGCTCCTAGTGGCAGCCTCTGACGAAGCTTGTAATAAGGGAAAACTAGTTCAGGCTATAAGGTAAAAATTTTACATTTTTGCCAATAAAAAACTTAGTGTTCCGAGTCACTAGTATTATATTTATAATTAGGCCTAGATACGGCTCTTCATGCGGGTACAACACGGATACCCTTTTGAGAATTAGTGTCGAAACGGGGTAAGATCTGTTTGCAACAAAGAAACAATGTTATTTCTTTTATGAATTTGCTAACTGCTACAATTTTTATTGTTCGACAAAGCTTTTCGTAATCTCTGACATCATCAGGTCTTAAACAACCTGATAAATACACATTGTTGTTTAAGACCTGATGACATCAGTGATGACGAAAAGCTTTGTCGAACAATAAAAATTGTAGCAGTTAGCAAATTCATAAAAGAAATAGTAAGGATGGCTGCTAATTTAAACAATACGAAGAAAGAAACAATGTGTATAATAATGTTTGCGCGATATGAATAGTCGTACGTATACAGTATAACGGCGCCTGCAACATGTGTTTCTCATTATGCTGGCTGCTCCGTATTAAAGTTGTGAACTATGTTTGCGCTGTTGAATACATAACGCAAATGTACGGTATCGCATTACCCCGACTCCGGCGTTGTGTGTGTTTCGTTTTGTCTTGTTTTGTTTCTCGCTTTAATAACAACATTCTTCTTGTAATATGCAACATGATGCTGTTCTCTAGTGCTGCTAATACTACTCGTATGACATTCTTGACGGAGTAGACTAGAGATGCAATAACGAACGATTCAACATAACGGGGACGGACAGTATTACAATTATATTACGAGGGTACGAGGGTAGCTGTCTATAGTGTTGTGGAATTAGTCGAACACCAGAAACAGAAAACATTTGCCAATTGTATTTTCCACTTAATTCAATAATCCTTTACCTAACTATCTAGCTGTTTTAATCAATCGACTCTTTCAAACCTGTAAAACCTTAAGTATGTTTATCTTTTACTTCGTCTTATAGTGTATAAAGAATCAACAACGATAACATGAACATTAACAATTAAAGTGACTAACATTATTACTGTTGTTGTGATGATGGTTACTGTTATTATTATTATGAATACAATTTTTACTTACATAATTATAATCTGTTAATAAAATAAAATAAAATCTTTACATCTGTCTGCCTCTATCAGTCACAGCCCAAAAGAAAATCCGTTCGTGAGTACTTAAACTGTATACGTGTGTACAGACTGATTTGTTGACAGTAAATCCAGATGGTGTTTGTATTCGTCTTGCAAGCTCCCAAACCCTGTGACTTTTTCTTATGCTAATATTGTCGCAGAGTCTACATCAACTTTCCAAGGATGGCAGACAAAAATCTCTGCTATCTGTCCAACAGTGTCTTGAGCGAGGTTGATGGACAGAAACGCTGATTTTCGGAGAGCAACGCGCTTCACCTATATGTTTTTGTATGACATAATGCAGCCGACATAACTTAGCTGTCGTCCACCGTACAGCCCAAGACGAACCTTGATCACCAATATAGTCGACTTCATCTGCTTTCCTGTTTCCGTTCGTACACACTTCTCTCCAACTCCTGGTGTCCATCATTTTAAAATTATCTTCCACATTCGCCAACTACCGTGTTTTGGTCTTTTTATTCTTTTTGGGCCATACTTATTATCCTTTTCGTCATTTAACTTTCTTTTTTTCGGGCGACTTATACAAATCTGTCTTATATAACATCTGTCTTCAAATATAAAATTTAAGCAAATTCAAAAGTATACATTAACTACGAAAAAATGATACATGGATTTGTGGACTCATACTCTCAGTTTTAATAACAGTTAATTTCTCATTACCGACCGAATAGATTGTAATAATAACTTTTAAAATATATTGTTTTTAAATCTCCAACCATGGTTATGTTTAAGCGTCTTGTGTCGCTTGAAACTATATGGAAATAAATAGAATGTGTTTAATTTAGTTGGCGTATAAAAAAAGTAAAAATTTAATTTTATGCACGATTAAAATGAATAACTCCTTGGGAGTTAAAAACGTATTGTTACGACATCACAGAACAATCTACGTGTTTATCGAATTTCCCAGATGAATCCAGCGGAATCTGTGTGGCGTACGTGATTCTCAACGCATTCGCGAGACTTTTTTGGAAGCCGCCAGCCCCGCGGACTGTGTCAAGGCCGCAATTAATTACGTCGTACACAATGGCGCTAACGCGTAGTTTGAAATCTTCTGGTCTGTGAGCGTTGTATAAATACAAGGCGTCAGCAGCATTAGTTTTCAGTTATAGTTGCGATATATTACTGTGTGCGTTCAAATGGTTATTAGTGAAGTGCTGGCGGTAAATTGTAATACAATAGTGTTTTAATATTAGTTGACATTTTATTGCGTGTGAAAAATTGTTATTTGATTTGTTGTAGGAGACTGTGTTGTTAATTACGAACTGTTTAACTGTGAAATTAGAGCTGGTGATTAGTGTCTTGCATTTTGTTTTCCACTGTACCTAGACGATCAAGTAGACCGCCGTAACAGTATTTTCTAAGTCGACCTATTTCCGAAGACTATATATTTCATAATAACTCCATATTTTATGTAAACCTTAAGTTCCTTATTCTTCTTCGCCTGCTATGTATTTCTAGCATACAACAATTCTCATACTTAAATATAATATGTATAGTTTCCATAAACCACAACAATGACCAAAGTCACTATGTTTAGTGAGACACGGTTAAAAAAAAAACAGTAAATAGTTTATATTTCTCTCTCTTCTGGAGCTACAGATCTACGCAAACCTTCGCTTCCTTTACGAACTGCCACTGGTCATAGTTCTGAGTCAACTATATCAAATTTCGAACATCCAGCTGCCTCAGATAATATTTAACCCCATTTTTCCACTTTAGTTTGTATATGGTTCTTTCCCTTCGCCCGATGGGTACCCCATCATCATCATGTGCGAGCGCTCGTACAGATACTGTCGTTTCTCGTATCCTGGACACCACAGGATTCTATCGTTCCAGTCTCATATTTGCAAGCCTCTTTTCTCCATCTAATCGCGTATGTTCTTCCATGATTTCCTAGGTCTACTCTGAATCCGAGTCGTAGTTGTAACCCAGTTTAACATCTATTTGGGCCAACGATCATCAGGCATTTATTCCACGTGGCTGTATCATACGAGACACTTGGTATTTATGGTGTCTAAAATTGTTTTGTCTACACGAATTTGCCTCGATGATATCTTCATTTGTAACGTGGAATGTTTCACGCTCCAATTTTCATTTTAGTTTTCCACAGCCAAGCCCGTTTACCAGTTTTATGATCCGAATTCCGACACATTTGTGCAGAATTTTCACAGGGTAAAGGTGCTGGCCTATTATCCCAACCGCAGCCTGAAGGACCAGGATTTTTTAATCACGGTTAACTCCCGTCGCTTTTATTAGATTCAGCAGTCTACCCCCTCCCAAAATTCTGTGTCAGAAAATAATCCCCAAGCCTTCAAAAACCTAATAGAGTCGGGGTTGAAGATACAAGAGGTGGCAAATGAACAGGACAGAGAATAGACTCCAGGTACAAGTTAATAGAAATAATACAAGGGAAAGGAGTTAGCTGCAAGATCTGGTTCCCTCAGCTTTCTTCTCACAAACCGTTTTTGCATGTAGCTACTAAAATCCTACTCAAGATCTTAGTTTCATGTTTACATGGTACTCATCTTTTTTCTCACGTTGTTCAAGACGTAGAAGAATAATTTAATACAGATCTTACCAGGGTTTTGTAGATTAGTTTTGTATTTTTGTTTGACAGTAGGCCTAGGCTTTAAAAGTTCTTTAAAAGATCTCCGGCAGACGAAGGTAAAGGGGTAGACTCAAACTACGCTGGATAAGATGATTTGAGGAACTGTAATCATTGGCGGTGTAGCATAGAGGAGATCAAGGCTCGTGTAGGCTGTAACCCCAGAGAACATAGAAACAGAAAACATACGAGTCCAAGTAGTTGAGGAGACTGTAAACATCTCGTGACCTGAAAACAATGCGCATGTGGCGTTAAAACTGAGACATCTTTATTGATTAATTAACTCAAATTAAATAACTGCCGGAGAAGACGACAATTATTACACTTTATTACAGTACATGTTGGAGGGACACTGAATACTAACCTTGCAGTCGTAGTATAAGACTACAGTGCGCGCGCCAAAAACAAACACACCAATTAAATGAACTAAATGAGATGCAACCTTATAGCTTAGTAATTAAATTTTAATGTACGTGCAGACATTGAAATTGAAGAAGAAATGAACACATCAAATGGAGGACATCAAATTAGTCCAGACAATACTAGAGACTGGGAACCAATAGAAATAGGAGTTTAGGACCTCCAAAGTAAAGATGGGAACACGCGTTAGCCACAGCATTGATGGAAGAACGCAACAAGCGAACGGCTTCCTTCGAAATGGAAGAAGAAGAAGAAGAAGAAGAAGAAGAAGAAGAAGAAGAAGAAGAAGAAGAAGAAGAAGAAGAAGAAGAACATTCGAAAATCAAACGAAAACTAACAATAGAGTTTCGTGGAGAAACATTTTTTGTATTCTTTGTATTCCTCTTTGCAATGATAAAACTATAGTTAGACGGATGAATCAAAACTTTTTATTATTTAATTTATTTATTTATTTAAAAATAAATAAACTTTTTATTTATACTTAAAAAATAAATAATTATTTTATTTACTACTAGGGTTTTTATATTTCGTATCTCAGTATGGCCCATCTGCCGGGAAGCGATGACTTTTGTCTCAATTATTTTTGCATTCTTTCACTTTCTAATAGCAAATTTTCAATAAAATTAATTAAAAACATACGCCATTGTTTCAATGTATTTAATTAAAATTATGTTCCTATATAACGGTGACAAGATCTGAGGTAGTTATTTTATAGAGACAGAAATGCTGTTTATGTTTTGGTAGCTTTAAGGTGTCGATTTTCGAAATATTAAATATTATAAATCTTAGTCAGTCGTTTGAAGCACGACTCGTGATCCGCTTCGTGGACCACTTTTGTTCTGTCTTTTATGTTATTGTTTCTTGTTGAGCCTATCAGTGTCAGTCCTTCTAGCGACTGTCTGACTGCATTTATTCGTAACTTGGCAACTGGTTGACGAGATTGTCACTGTCGTTGACTTAGTTTTGTCGGACGTCCAACAATACCAGACAGATCTGCATAAGTCAAGAAGATTTCCTAACGAGCTGAAGTTTGCTTGTTTAATCTTAGACCTACTAGTGAGACGAACTTCTTCTATCACTAATTAAAAATAAATATAAAGCGGCGTTTCGACTACACAACAAATTGGTAGCCGTCTTCAGGGAAAACTGACACTAAAACTTTACAAATTAAAGGTAAACAATACTCTGTCCCGCACCGACAAAACACACTAAAGTATTGACACCGATTTGAAGTGCAGCCGAAACGTCGCTTTATATAAGAAAAACCGCTGGAAGAAGTCCGTCTCACTAGTAGGCATAATGTAAATAACATTACCGGCTCTAGTAGAAGGCTGGAATATTAAACACTGGAACATGCTGATATTTGAGGCCGCCTAGACGATCTCTTAATTTATGTATTTAAATAATCAAATCACGTCATTTTTAATTGCCAGTTAACAGCAGTTTTATCATTCTTCATTCATTCAAAATTAAAAGTTTATTATGTAAAATACTGTTATATTATTTAAGAAATTTTCTATATAAGTAACTCGACGTTTCTTGCAGTAATTATATAAATTTGTGATGTTATTCAATTTCTTTCTTCTGCAAGTAGTATAAATCGTATATTCTTTTTAACACCTGACGCACGTTTCACTGAAAGATATCAGTATCATCAGAGGTTTCTAAGTAAATTAATAACAATCGAAATAATTCTATTAATATAAAATTAACGAATAATCGAATTTGTATCGATTTTAATGTAAAATAACTGATAATCGATTTAGGTCGATTAGTTAACGATTGTTTTAATGTTTATTTTCTTCAGCAGCTGTTTTCTCGGTTATATTTGAAAATTTGTTGTTTATGTTTTATTCATTTTTATTTTTTAGTAAATTTATAATTTTAAATAGATCGTCTTTTTTTGTTTTTATTTGGGTTTGTTCTTTAATTAATAAATTATTGTTATTGTGTGTGTAAATGTTAAGATTTTCCCAAATATTCATTTTTTGACCTTTTTCTATGTTTTTAATTAATTTTATATTTTCAATGTTTGGAAATTGGTGGTTATTATTTAGACAATGTGTGGCTAAATTAGATTTATAAATATTTGGTTTTAAATATGCATTGCGGTGTCCTTCAACAATTTACTTAGAAACCTCTGATGATACTGATATTTTTCAGTGAAACGTGCGTCAGGTGTTAAAAAGAATATACGATTTATACTACTTGCAGAAGAAAGAAATTGAATAACATCACAAATTTATATTTAAGAAATATAATTATTAACTCGTTCATATGATACGAATTCAATAATTCGAACAAAATTAATTTATTAGGCCTAACACTGATTCACTAATTTCTTCAACTTAAACGTATAGTACTAAGTGCGCACACACCTATAATTTAGATTTAGCTATATGATTTTGTAATGCCTACTCATGATTTTAGTAATGCTATTAAATTAAATCAAAATATAACATGTTCACTTTAGCTATTTCATTACAGTCTCCTCATAGGCCTCAGGCGCCACGTTGCCACGTTTAATATTCCGGAATTCTACTAAAGCCGGCCATCACTGACGTCATTAAAGAAATTATTTATTCCTGTTAACACTATAGCTCGTAAATTTTCGTGATCTTCAATTCATCTCCATTCGTTCACTAAATTCGTAAAGTGTTAGTGACAACACTACGATTACGACACAAGCAGTTTCGATTTAACACAAGTAGTTTTCTTTTTCTTTAAACAGAACGTTTCCTCGATACTGTGACGCCGCATCCTCAGTGGTTCTACTAATACAGAGCACAAACTCTTGACTCGTATATATAGAGTCAGAGGCCGCTCACAATGTTACGAACAAGTCAGTAATTCACAGCAAGTTTTTTCCCTGACCAAGAATCCAAAAATTACATCAAATTACAGAAATCGAAACACAAATCCTGTTGTTCGCCCTGTTGAGCGGATTGGTTAGAAGTGGTTTCGTTCGTGCGTTGAACGCTATGCAGCGCATGCGACTGTATTGGGACCAGCCAGCCTGGAGCGATCGCATGTGTTCCACTGTACTTTGCTCTACTTGATTGTTGTTACAATTTTAATTACATAACAGAGAATAATTAATAAAACTTAACATAATAATATCTTTATACCATAAGATCTTCAACGCTAACTAAACTTGATTGCCTGAAAACCAATAAATACACAATATCATATTGTCACGACGATCACACAGATCACCGTGTTGTACAATGGAAACAGAATAACTGACGCCAATGAAGTCTAATTAAAAACTTTAATCAGTCACAAACAACAGAGGCGCTCTTATACAATAATTCCAGTTAAATTTGTCCAACACACAACAATAAATGTCACCTTATTACAGTATTGCACTAATTATCACAATACTCACTTTCCATTAATCCGCAAATCACAATAACAGACACTCCGAATCTCGTTATAATATCGCTGGTCTATATCTGAAACTCAGCCGCTTCGAAAATACAGTATATTTATAGTGCGCCACCTTGCATTGTAGTGACATAGCGGGCGTGGATACAGTAGAATAGAATAGTCGAGTAACATCTGGAAGGGGCATCTCGAATGACCTAGAGCATTACGCAACTCCGCAGCGCAGAACGATCTCCAAACGCCTTGGGTCGAAAAGTGCCAAGAGTCACATAAGCACTTTTGTTATTTTTTAGCTCAACGTAGCAACATGTTGTTTATAAAATACTAGCAGAACCCGGCTGACGTTTTCCTGCCTGTGTATATTTATATATATATAATAATGGATGGTCTGTATGTAATCTAGAATCTATAATGCATTGTGGAAAAATGTTGGAAAAATGAAAGATGACTCATACTGATGAAATTCCATTATTTTTATTGGTATAAATAGATGATGAACTATATAAATCTTTATGAATAATTCACGTGAATGAACAATATTTTTGACTATTCAATTCGCTATATAATTGAACTAACTTAAAATAATTGAAACTAATACTAACATCTAGCGTAACGCAAGTGGATAAACAATATTTTTGGTTTTCTGATTTGGTGTATAGATGTACAGAGTTTCTGGATTTCCTACTCTGGAGCAAGGAACATAGAGTTGACCATGATAAAAACATAGATTTTCTACATTTAATCCGGCAACGCGCAGCGACTGCCCTTGAGCTTTGTTGATTGTCATCGCGAAAGCAAGACGCACAGGAAAGTGTAGTCGTTTGAATGTGAAGGGCAAATCAGTGGGAATTATTGGAATGCGCGGAATCAGCACATCTTCTCCTTTACATTTGCCGTTAATTATTGTTGCTTCAATCACATTAGGCATCAATTTTTTCACGGAAAGTCTGGTTCCGTTGCACAACTTTGGCGTGTTCAGATTCCGAAGGAGCAGTATTGGTGAGCCAACTTTCAAGGTCAATATGTGCGGTAGCATTCCAGGAGGCTCCAATGAATTGAGAAATTCAACTGGATAATTAACAGCTTGATCCTCTTCTGTAACTGTGTCAATGGATTTGTATTCCGTAACCGCACCAGGAATTTTCAATTGAATCTTATTATTGATTCGATTGACGTCATCATTTTTTGGAGCTAAGATAGCTCGCTCGCAAAGCCAATCGTGATTCCTGAAGTTGTTGGCGATGTTCGGGAAAACCTTCTTTTCAAGATCTTCAACTGATGACAGAAGTTCGGTGGGAACGATATCTCCTGTGTTGCAGGATCAACCAGAAGTTTGCCGTCGCCCATATCCAAAAGTTGCTTGGCAAATGTTTGTGCAGAAACATGTCCAAGTAAAAGCACACGCATATTGGTCGACAGTGTAATTTTCTTCACATGTCTCCAGAGAGCCGAATTCTTCAGGCATGCGTTCAGCTCGTCTGCTGGTGTTGATCTTGGAATGACGGGCAAAGTTTGATAGAAATCACCGGCGAGCAGTATCAGAGCTCCGCCCATTGGACGTTGATCGCTTCGAAAATCTCGCAGAGTACGATCAAGTGCCTCAAGTCCTTTCTTATGGGCCATGGTACATTCATCCCAAATAATGAGTTGGCATGTTTTCAATACAGTTGCCACTCCAGATGAACAATGGTTATGCATATCGACGTCCAACACTCAACACAATTCGAATGGAAATGGTATTCCATTTGAAACTCACTCACCAATTACTAATCACAGTCACAATCACTATTTGTTATTATTGAGGATTGACGACAATATTATTGAGGATTGATGACAATATAAAGGTTAGCGCGAAAATATTCTCCGTGCTGAAATACCTGTGTATACCAATTTTCATGGCGTTCGGTTGGTTGAACGGTGTAGAAATTGATGCGCTGCAGCGCCATCTAGTGGCGAGTTACAACAAAGTGGACAGCATAAAAACCTTCTCCATGAAAAAATACTTATATGTGCCAACTTTCATGGTGATCGGTCAAGTGGTGTCGGAGTCTATATCACGAACTTTCATACAAACTTTCGTCCCCCGTATTTAACCCCCTTAGGGGATGAATTTCCAAAAAGGCTGAAACAGAAAACTTTTATTTTTAACCGAATGCCTAAATACCAGTTTAACATTTCTAACTTCAAAAATCACGAAATTTCTTCCAAACTTTCGTCCCTCGTTTTACCCCCTTAGGGGTGGAATTTCCAAAAATACTGTCTTAAGGGCTGCCTACACCCTATAAGGAACCTACACGCCAAATTTCAAGTTTGTAGGCTTTATAGTCCCTGAATTTTCGTAATTTCGCTTTTAACTTTTTTCATCCCATTTCACCCCCCATTTCACCTTAGGGTACCCCCTTAGGGGATGAATTTCCAAAAGGGCTGAAACAGAAAACTTTTATTTTTAAACGAACGCCTAAATACCAATTTCACATTTTAACTTCAATAATCACGAACTTTCAGACAAACTTTCGTCCCCCGTTTCACCCCCTTAGGGGTGGAATTTCCAAGAATACTTTCTTAGCGGCTGGCTATACCCTATAAGGAACCTACATGCCAAATTTCAAGTTTGTAGGCTTTATAGTCCCTGAGATTTTGTGATTTCGCTTTTAACCCTTTTCACCCCATTTCACCCCCCTTTGGCGAGTTACAACAAAGTGGATAGTATAAAAACCTTCTCCATGAAAAAATACTTATATGTGCCAACTTTCATGGTGATCGGTCAAACGGTGTCGGAGTCTATAAATCTCAAACATACATACATACATATATATATACCAACATCCATTTTTATATATATAGATGTTACAAATGAGTAAAAGATTAACACAATAGTCGTTACTAATCTGATGATTGTTACGTGAAAAAAGTGAGTTTCTGTAAACACTGTAGACTTAAGTGCATCTACCATAAGACATTTTGTTATCAACTTCGATTTCTCCTTCATCAAGTCTCGTTTTGTACGTTCTTTCTTCTTCGGGTTTCTACCACAGTTCTTCTAAGACACGCCTCTATTTGATTTTTGTTTAAAACGTACAAATTATAGTTTGTTCTTCATGTTATCCAGTGTAGACTAATCTGAATTTTCTTCTTCTCCTCAACCAGACGTTGTAAGGTTTGCAATTTCTTCCCCTCCGAAGATAGTCTCTTAGTCACTACGAACTTCTTCATCCTTTTATTTCATCCCTATAGCCTGGGCATCCCCCTCCCACTGTGCTCCTCAGTCATTCCATCGATCAGGGTGGTAAACCAGCTTGAATAGCGTAGCAGATTGACCAACTGTACTCAGTCTCCTTTCCATTTCCGCAATGGTTTTAAAAGAATCGTCCTTTCATCTGCTCTCTTCAGTACCTCATCAATGTTTCTATCGACGGTATTCTTAATCCTTCCAGCACCACATCTCAAAAGCTTCAAGCTTCAATTTCCAGAGGGTCCAGGTTTTCGAGCCGTACATACATACGCTCCAATGAAACATTTTATCGATTTATTTTTGATTTCCAGGGACACATTTCTGGATGTCAGAAGAGAGCTTGCCTAAAAAATACTTCTTTCGATTTGTGCAATTCTGCTTTTTACATTACCGGTGCATCTCCCTCTGATGTAATGCAGCTCCCAAGGTATTTAAAGGTATCAACTTGCACTAGCTTCCCATCGTCCAGAAATATCTCAGCTTTTCTTTCCCATTTCTGGAACTATTTTGACTTTTGTTTTCCCTTATTTATTGTGATGCCGCAGTAATCTTTTATTATCTTGTTCACTTGGTGAATGCGTTCTGTAGTTCTTATTCGTTGTTTCCTAACAACGCAGTGTCGTCTTCAAAACGGATGGTTCTATAGAATTTCTACATTAATTATTATTCCATTGTTGCTAGTTTCCATAAAGTCCGTCTTTGGTTACTCTGCATACAAGCTGAACAGTAGTGGGGATAACCCACAACCTTTTGATAACTTTGCTTTGTGTCCATTCCGGTTTAGGAGAGATCTTAAGTTCTCGTAGAGTTACAGGATGATTCTTCTGCTCTACAGTCTGCCTTGACATCTCTGAGGATTCTGAACATTATATTCACAGTTTGACCGTTATTGGCGCGAAGCTCCAGCTATCACCAACATAACATGAAAACTTCTCCACCCCGATGGGTCAATCACACGAATTCACTGCATACAGTCATCGATGCGACGACGATCGCCCAAACGAAATCGTACCTCCATAATTGATAACGCATCAAGTGATAGTAAAGATCTCGCCTGTACACCACGAAAAAAAATTCTGAGACGGGTTTGAACCCACAACTCGTTACTTTCGAACGGTACCGAAATTATTGCACCATTCATTCAACTACACGCTATGGGTGCCAATGGGTGTGGATACGGATGAATATGGATATAAGTGGAAAGACCACCATACCGGTCTACACGATTCTCAAGCTAATTCCTCATTACAACACAGGTAGCAGTATTGTAACACAAAAGAAGGGGTGGGAGTAATCGAAGCCGAAGCAGTCCGACCCTTGTCAGGGAAGAAGAAGAAGAGGAAAAAAAAAAAATAAAATAAATAAAATAAAAATAATAATAATAATAATAATAATAATAATAATAATAATAATAAGAAGAAGAAGAAGAAGAAGAAGAAGAAGAAGTAGTAGTAGAAGAAGAAAAAGAAGAAGAGTTATTTGTTTTCTCCTTCGTAAAGAAGTGGTGGGGGAAAGAAGTAAAAGATCATCATCATCATCATCTTCAAGGATTAAACCAAGGATGGTTTGTTCTGGTCTCAAATAGGCAAGGATTAGAGATGGTCACTCCAGCGCTTCCTCGGACGTCCCACACCTTTCCGTCCCCTCGGCTTATAGTTCCATAGTTGTTTGGGGATGCGGCAGTCATTCATTCGGCAAAGATGTTCCCACCAAGTCAGCCGATACTGGGCGATCCTGTCGAGTATTCTCATGATATTCAGTTCCTGCCGTATATCTGTGTTTCTTCTATGATCATGGAGAGTATACCCTGCCACGTGCCTAAGAAATCTCATTTCAGCCGCTTGGATGCGACTGGCCTGGCCTTTCGTTAAAGTCCAATTCTGAGACCCATAAATAAGTGTGGGAAGAGCCATCACCTTGTAGAAGTTTAGGCGTGTTCCTTTACTTGCTGACTTAAGGGTTCGCCCAATGGTCCCGCACATAAGGTTGAACTTATGCAACTTATTCACCACGTCGTTGCTTGGATTAGAAGTAAAAGATTTCCAATATAATATTTTCCGGTTATTGAATCAAATGATAATTATATCCGTAGTTTTATTGAATCAAAATCGAAGCGCCTAACCTGAATTCTTTTATGTATAAACTTATTCTGTTAGCGCTATTGAATCGACCACCTTATGAGTAGTTTCTGGAATTCTAATCCGATTCTAATAAGTGCCAGTTATACTTTAGTTACCGACACTCAACTTGTGATCCACGTGTACTTATGTGCACTTGTGCACGTCTTTAAGTAGTATTGCGACACTCAACTTGTGATCCACGTGTACTTATGTGCACGCGTGCACGTCTTTAAGTAGTATTGCGTGGACAAAAGAAATAAGTATCGTGTACAATTTTAACGGTAGTGTTACAAATACACTTCGACACTGCCGATTATCTAGATACGTAGAATACGTAACGAGTTGAAACCGGTTCGATTTTGCATAAACTTCTTTTCATAAAATTTCGTTTTAAATGCTTTGCAGTAAGTGCGCTCGACTTGAATGGGAAACATATCAGCGCCGATGTAAATTGTACTGACCGTCCTATCTTTGGCCACCGATCGACAGCAAATAAACAAAATAATGATCATTCTTGCAAAGAGCGAAGTATTCCATTTGTATGCATGCGGTTTTTTGGCAAAGTTATTTTATAAAACGACGTTTTAGGTAAGCAAAATATGCTTGGAATCGAAATTGAGATTAAAAACACACTGGCGCCAGCTGAAATAAGGACCGCTATAAAGGAGCGGAAAATTGAAACATTCTTGTATTTTTTTTTTTTTTTTTTTTTTTTTTGTCGCTCGTATTGATAACAAAAGTATGAATTGGTTAATACTCCACTGCAGTAAATAACGTTACGAACCTTTGTACTGAGTGCAAGTTCTTATACTGTAGCCTACTTATACAAGTATTCTTCATCATCTTCTTCATCATCAGCATCATCTTCAGCAGGGTATTTGTTCTGGTCCCAAACAGATAGGCAGGCTAGAGCTGGTCACTCCAACGCTTCTTCGGACGTCCCACATCTCTCCGCCCTTTCGGGCTGTTTGGCCGTGGTCCAATGTTTTCTGCAAAACCAGACGTTTCGGCAGTGCCATTGACTGCCATCATCAGTGAAAATCGAGTGCGCTAACGTGAGATGGTATACGTTAGTGACCACAATACTGTGGTTAAGGCTGAAAAAAGAAGTAGTTTCTATGGAAATATTTCATTTTGAAAATGATTTTAAATACAAATCTTTGAACATGGAAGTCATGGTTCTCAATACCTATATTTTTTTCTAGTTAGTCCGTTGAGCGTTGCGGAATTACTAACGCCAAGCCGAAAGCCAAGGAAAACATACTGCAGTAGATGGTCCATATAGTTCAGCAATTGAATGTAGGGAACTGTTTCGGAAACAGAGGACCTAACTGCGATCTGGAATTCTTCTGTACAGGAATACACTTGTCACCTTGCGTCAGAACTTCGATAGCGTAAAGTCTTTTCATGATTTTTCAGCCAACGAAGGATGGGCATGCAATGCTCGATGTCGCCTATGCTTTTTTCGACAACAAAAGCGACTACATTTCGTAATTCTCGCTCGTCGACCCTTGGCTGGTACTGAACAATACCTCGCTGTGGCTGGAATAAACTATTCCGGCAGCTATCGTAGCAACTAGCAGTCGCCCCGTGTGAACCGGCACTAACAGACTTGATTTGATGAACTTTGCAGTAGGATAATATCCACATATAAAATAGAAGGTAATCTCGTAAATACAATCCTATTCCGAGGATTCTCGTGGCGTTTATGAGTAGAGCACCTTCGACATGAGCAGATTGTCAGCCTGCTGCATAATCCTAAACCTGGAGGATCAGGAAGTTTCATTTGGTGATGTTCTTCCCCTAGAGAGATGCCTTCACCTCGGCCAACGAGCTCTCCCTGCAAAGTTCCAGCAGGCCATCTGAAGCAGCCCGTGTGTGCAGCCGTTGACCATTGCAGCCTCCCCTGCCTCCACAGTAGATGCCTCAACACTACTCTCTTACGGATGCACACCATTCTGCCGAGCCAGGACCCAAAATTACCTCTAGGTTGGCAAGACCACCATCTCTCCTCTGCTTACCGACCCTCTCCACCTAAGGGATTGGTTACAAAAGGGGTTTAAATTTGAAATGGGTTACTTAGCGTAACAGGGCCCAAATCGTGTAGGTGAGAGTAAGCCCTACGTCCATAAGGAGACACAGGCTTTGCAAGATTATGGCTGTGTCCATGTTACATTATGGGTCGAAATTGTGGGTACCAAGACAGAAAGGACTTTGCAGACAGTAGAAATGAAATTCCTTCGGACGGTATAAGGGCGTTAAAGACTGGATAAAGAGTCCGCAACGATGATATACAAGCTGTATTAGGTAATAAAGAGTTTGTGACCTTAGCTCATTGTTACAGGTGAACTGGAGTGATCACGGTCTTCTACACATGTCTCCAAATAGAATACCGAGGACAAAATGTGGATGCCTCATGTGCATACAAATGTGGGTCTACCGAGGTTGACATGGTAAAATTCGGAACAGCCAGACCTAGTCATACAGATAACGACGACGGCCACAAAATAGGAGGTTCTGTTTCTCGTTGATTTAAACGTGTTGATTAGAAATATAAAGAGTGCGATTGAAATTGGATCCCAAAGCATGTAGTTGGCTTCACAAAATTAAGTCGATTAGTTTTTATAGATTTTGAAAATTTTAAAATCTACTGTTCTAAGGCTTTCACGGTCGGTGTCAGTTGTATAAGAAGAGTTTGCCGGGCTGTTTGGCCGTGGTAAGGCGGGACATCTTCAGCCTTTACCACAGTACTGTGGGCCTGAAGATAACAACCTACGTTCAGGAGGTCTTGGATTCTTTGAATTCCACTGATGATGGCAGCCAGTGGTGCTGCTGAAACGTTTGGTTTGTCTGTAAACCGTAGACCACGGCCAAACAGCCCGGCAAACTCTTCTTATACAACTTTAAAATCTACTGTTCTAAGGTTTTCACGGTCGGTGTCAGTTGTATAAGAAGAGTTTACCGGGCTGTTTGGCCGTGGTAAGGCGGGACATCTTCAGCCTTTACCACAGTACTGTGGGCCTGACGATAACAACCTACGTTCAGGAGGTCTTGGATTCTTTGAATTCCACTGATGATGGCAGCCAGTGGTGCTGTCAAAACGTTTGGTTTGTCACTAAACCGTAGACCACGGCCAAACAGCCCGGCAAACTCTTCTTATACAACTTTAAAATCTACTTTTTAAGTTTTTCTTCTTCGGTCCTTCCAAGCTTACGTCTCATGACCTATTCCGGCTCCATCATCTTCTCGTCGGTTCATCTTCGGAAATCTCTTTCGCTTCACTCGTTGCCCGCTTATTGAATCAAATGACAAGTCATACTAGTCATTTCTTTGAGTCAAAATTGAAACTGGTAAACTGAATTCTCTTATTTCTCTTATGTATAAACTATTATGTTTGTACTATTGAATCAATCGACACGGTGTGGTATTGTCTTTTCTTTACCTGAAGTACCAAGCTTTATCATGCACTTACAACTGCGTCTCCACCAGTCCTCTAAATAATGCTTCATACTTCCAGCTCCTATCAACAACCACACATCGGACAAGTACTATTTCCTCGGTCGCCGTCGACTTGTCTTCCCAACAGGTGTGCATAAAAATGTTCACTAATACATTGTGGCTAAAGACGTGGCATACAAATTTTTAGAAGCGACGGAAAATTTTATCTTTCTCCCTTCCCTTAGTTTTATATGATTTATTTACTTTTCACTTTCTCTGAACCCTCAATGTTTGCTTTCCGTCTGTCCAACGTATCCTTCTTATCATTCTCCATATCTACATTACCTCCAGCTGGGGTTTTCCTTCTTTACAAGGTCCACATTTCACTTACTTAGAAAGCTTTCTCAGACCTTAGCTTTCTAAATTTTCAGGCCATGTGTTTGCTTGTAAGCATATTCCTTTTTGTTCTGAGTACTTATTTAGCGAGTGCTACTCTTTTCTTCACGCTTGACACACGTGTACTGCTTTTCGTAATCATCCTTCGCAAATAAAAACTTGATCACTCATTTACTTTCTTAGTGGTCCAATTCCACTATTATATCATTATGATCTTTACCCTTATAACCTGTCTTACAAAATCGTCGGGTACACTTATTTTAGTTTTATCTCTTATCTTTTGTTTATCAAGGTTTTACCAAGGTGACTTATGTTTTCTAAGATGGCAGAGTAAATCATCATCTTGGTATTGTGAGTTATTTTCTCACTCCAAACACCTAATTCAGCTGTTTTATCGTCTTACCTTCTCTTATTTTGTTGCTCCTGTCTTCGACACAATTACAACTTTCTGTTAATGTCATACCAATGAACTTAAAAAAGACACTATTTTTGATAGCATGTAAATCTATTGTCATATCGGCTCCTTCCCTTCCGTAAATAAGTTTTCGGCATTTAAAAACTTATGTTGAGTCCCCAGGATTTGTATTCTTCAAGGAATTTTCGGATTTGTATAATCTGTATAATTGGAGTCATGTTATTTGGTGTCCAATGCCACCACAATCTGATTATCCGCGAACAGAAGAGTGTAGAGTTATAGTCGTCCTCTACTGAGAATTCCGTTTCATCACAACGGTTTTTCCGCTTGCCTAAAGCTGCGTTAATATAAGTTTTGAATAAAATACGCATACGAAACACCCTTGACATTTGGTTGCTTCAAATTCTTGGAAAACCTTATTACCAACTTTACCCCAGCACTGACACATCCGCGTAGATGCCACATTCATATAAAATATTTCACTGTATAAAATGCGGTCTTACCTCTTTTTTCGTCAGTTTGAAACTATCACAACATGATAGTTGTGATTATCATGCATTCTTCGAAGAAATCACAACATGCATTTTAAATTTGTAAGATTGATTAATTATTAGGTGCTTGGTATCGTCAGCTGTGGAAGTCAAAGGTGCTCTAGCCACTCTTGCCCACACGCACGCGTCTACAAAATAATGTATAATCAAAGTCATAAAAGACTTATACAGAGTTACGAGGTCTGTAAATTAAGTAATGAGACTATTTCAGTAAAAAGTTTTGTTTACAGTCAAACATAGACTATATCGGGCTATATCGCTACAAAACAGTACCCTTGGGAAGCCACACAGCGCTTTAGACGGGTTTTCCACTCTTCATAGCAGTTCTGGATCTCAGAAACTGGAACCTCCTTCAACTGGTCGGTTACACTTTTTGTAATGTTGTCTATTGTCCGAAAACGATGTCCTCTCAGATGTTTTTTCAATCTCGGGAAGAGTAAGTAGTCACAGGGACTCAAATCACTTGAATTAGATGGCTGAAGAACAACAGGAATATTTTTCTTTGGCAAAAACTCACTAACCGAGAGTGCTGTGTGACAAGGTGAATTGTCATGATACAGCATCACGCAAAATTTCGTTTTTCAAAATTTGATAAACTGTACTGTGGTTAAAATTTAGTTGTTCTAACGGTTAATCGACGGTCAGCCCGCACCAAATCCCTGATTCAATCAACATTATCGTCAGTTCTCCACGTTGGTGGTCTTCCAGAGTGTAGATCATCCTTAATTGATTATCGGCCATCTAAAAATGCTTTAAACCATCTGAAAACCCGTGTTTTTGTCAAAGCTTCATCTCCATATACCTTTGCCAATTTTTTGAAAGTTTCAGTAGCATTGTGCCCGAGTTTAACACAAAACTTGATTGCACAACGTTGTTCGTAATTGATGTCACTCATTTTTATAACGCACAACAAAAATTCACTTTACGAAAAGCTTGTTTACGTTTCATGTAGCAACAATAGACAAGAAATATTAGTACTCAATATAAATTATCTGTTTATCTAACCATCTGTGTTAAAGGAAACCTTACAGTGTTACCATATTGACTGCTACATGATTAGTTTCATTAGTTAGCCTAATTTACAGACCTCGCATATATACGCATGCAGACGCGTATACTTACGTGGTCAGAATTTTTAATAATTATCTCTTATTCTGTTGATAGCCATGTTCAGTTCACATTATTATTAACGCCAACGATTCGTCTGTTCTGTGATGTGGCATCCTCAGTGATCTCAAGTTAACCACTGACGATGCCACTGCACAAAATGGGCGAAACGTTTGTGGCTAACATTGGTATCCATAAAACATGTAGTCATGAGGACGTTGTAAGATTCATAATGGCTCAACGAATACAATGGCTAGGTCGCCTAGAGAGGACATACGATCAGCGTATGCCAAAGAATGTCTTGAGGACGCAAGTCTATAAAATCAGAAAGAGGGGCCGACCTAGGATAAAATGGTTGGACGATGTGCTACAAGATCTCAGAAGAATGGATGGGGGTTACACTGAGTTGGCAA
Organism: Magicicada septendecula; assembly: GCA_034769895.1. Taxonomy (NCBI): domain Eukaryota; kingdom Metazoa; phylum Arthropoda; class Insecta; order Hemiptera; family Cicadidae; genus Magicicada; species Magicicada septendecula. Next base: position 86,311,439 of record CM068372.1, on the reverse strand, counting down.
TGGATAGGAGACTTTGGAGAAGATTGGTGTTGGAAGCCAGGACTCACGTTGGGATGAAGAAGAAGAAGAAGAAGAAGAAGAAGAAGAAGAAGAAGAAGAAGAAGAAGAAGAAGAAGAAGACGACGACGACGACGACGACGACGACGACGACGAAGAAGAAGAAGAAGAAGAAGAAGAAGAAGAAGAAGAAGAAGAAGAAGCATATAGTTTTCAACCGAAAAGCGTTATTATTTACAAAAGGATAACTGTAACTAAAGTACAACTTTACAGATCGGTTTTAATGAACGATGCCAGCAGAAAAACAAATTTGATAGATTCAAACAATGAGAAAAAATAGATTTCTTTAAAAAAAATTATTGTAATGAAAACGAATGTAAAGAAGGAGGAAGATATCTTAACGAAATGGAATACGTAAAATCACCTGTAATTATAGTTCTTTGCCCATTCAATAGGAAGTGCGTGAGGGATGATGCTCTCCGAGACTGATAAGGGATACGTAGCACATAAATAACACCACTACGGGGCTTTCTATCATTTTCGCTCTATCAGTTTCCCCTTTACAACCCTGGCCTTCAATAATTAAAACGTTTGTTTGTTTAACCCCCAGGCGCCGACCGGACTGAACCCTTAATTAAAACACACGTTCCGTTTGCGGTCGACATGTTAATTCCATCGAACCCAAGGTTTAATTTTGCCCGTCAGCTGTTCGTGAACGATATTCTTGTTCTTCTGCTTTATAAACGCTAACTAGATAGTGATACGTACACAAAATTTACGTCACCCTACAAACGAGTTTATAACTACGATGACTATGAAAGTGATAGAAATATATATGTATCTGACCGAGTAATTATTTCACCTCCCATATAAATCACGAACTGTACAGACAACGGGTGAACTATATGCGATTGTAGGTACAGATCAGGCCGTTGGGTGTTAGTTATAAAAAAATACGAAACAAAGCTACGCAGCGTCCTTGCCCTCTGGCGTCGAACTTACGTCATTGTCTGTGAAAGAGTTGAACAAAGAGGTAAATTATTTTATAAGTACAGCAACTATAAAATTGCTGTATAGTTTAACGACCGACTCTATCGTAAGTCTTGTTGAACAAGTAATTAATTACGCCTTTTTTAACCATTACCACGATTCTTTGTTTCTAGTTTCCATAAGTTTATCCGTTCTGTCATTATGTTTGCCGGAGAACAATAAATAAATAGGTTTATTCATCCCACCCACACACACATGCGAGCACATAGATTCGTATTTTCATAAAATAATATTTTTATTTGTAAATATGAATCAACAACTATTTATGAATGCCCAGATATACAAATAATGTCTTCTTTTCCGTCGCGCGCTTGGTATTCTCGTTAATTATATCGTACGTCTTCCACCAGTTCGCTTCCTTCCGTAACCCTCTAAATCTTGTTTCACAATTTTCGTGTCTCTTGTCGTCTTCTATCGATAGGTATTCCTTGTAAAATCATCCTCGGCGATATCGTCTCAATCACCATCTTTTGTGACCGATCCATGCAGTCTGCCTGTGGTCGACGTCTTATACTAATTCTAGGACGCATACGTTCTTCTTCTACACATCAAATACTAGGTTATATAAACCTGTTCCGGCACCCATCTCATCCTCGGACGACCCAGGTCTTTTCTACCAATGATTTTGTATTTCAGCGCCGCTTTTGGCAATCGATCCTCTGTAATCCATTGCAAATAATCACAGCATTGTCTTCTATAAGTTGAAGTGATTGTATTTATATCTTTTACTTCTAGTTCTCCTCTTATATCCTCATTCATTCTCCTATCTTGCAATGTGTAGTTTAAAGTATTTCGAAGAAACTGCATTTCAGCACTCTGGCTTAGAAATTGGCGTTAGAAACTTATAGAAGCTAAAGTTATATATGGTATTAAACCATATATAATTTTTATAAAGAAAATGAAGTTATTATATTTTTTGTGTATGGCTTAGCGTTTAGTTTGTTAAACAGAAACGACAAAGAATCGACAGCTTTGGACGCGACCTTACGTTGGCATTTCTCCTTCCTTTGAACGGATTTAACAACTGTAATAGTCTGCATAACCAGTGGGCCCGTAATGGTCCGCTATTCTGTACATTGTAGGTTAATCTACTGTTGGCCAGCGCGCGCGCGTGGAATGAGCCTATTAGCTTTGTTGGGCGCTGTAAGGTAATCCGATTTGCCGGGTTCGTCCTCCCGGTAATCTGATTTAGATAAGTAGGCTACAAATCGCATTATGACTTAACTAGACGCAATCGCCCTGTAATCGATGAATGGCGCAACTTCGTCGGTTTTAAATTTAACCCCCCAATTCCGGCACATTCTGCTGTTTGTACCTACTGTATCCTGTAGCAGCCTGTAGCAGTCAACAACTCTGAAGTAACCGAAATGCTTCCTTCAAATTTGCATTTATATTTTTGTATTCATTTTATTTGTATTTTTGTATAAGTATTTTTATTGTATACAATATGCTCCACGACATAACGGAAATATAGAACATATTTTATACGTGGAAACAAAGAAGAATTCATAACAACGTAGGCACTATGATTTCAAGTTATGGCCTTTAAAATTTTAAATCAAATTTTAACGTAAAACCGTAACTTAGAATTCACATTTTTTACCTCTCAAGGCAGCGCTTCAAGTCCCCTGCTTACGAAAGTCAGTTGAAAAGTTCGCGGATCGACATCTATAGCTCGGTGGTAGAACTAAAATCTTTCGTGCGCTGCAAGACGTATATTTCGCGTGAACACCTGTTAATTTACAGATATATCTGTAAATTTATTCACTTTCTACCAAACCGTTGAAATTTTTCTGTCACGGGTGTTTTTAAAATGCACAAAAACAAACATCGTGTTGTGATGAATTTTCTGTTAAAACGTTTTAGCGCCAATGGAAAATCAAAAAAAAAATTGTAAATGTGTTAGGAGATGCTGCGTCTTCAGAAACAACGGTAAGTGGGGCACACTCGAGTTTAAACGTGGTCGTACGAGCACTGAAGACGATCCCAGCACTGAACGTCCAAGAAGTGGAACAAAAAATTACATTATTGGAAAAAATTTCATAGGTTGTTGGAAGACCGCAGATTGAGGAGTGGATGACTTTGCAGAAATCATAGGCATCTCATATGAGCGTGTGCATCATACTTTATCTCAAGAACTTGGTGTGAGGAAAAGTTGTGCAAGCTGGCTACCGCATCTGCATGTTGTTGCATTTTTTGGGCGTCTAGTGCGGGGGTGAGATCATCTTCAGTGCTCGTACGAACACGCTTAAACTCAAGTCCCTACTTACAAACAGTTGGTTTTGAAGTCGCAGCATCTCTGACACATTTACAATTTCGTTTTGAATTTCCGTTGGCGCTAAACAATTTAACATGATAATGTTTTTAGGCTGGGGGTCATTCCACAAAATGTGTAACGTCAACGAAAAATGTAACGCTCCAGGTGATGTTAACAGTATATTTTTTCCACACTTTCGATTCCCTAAAAAAGCCTAAAACCATTATCATGCTTCGATGTTTCGGTTTCGTCAAAATTCTTTGAATGCTTAGGTGCATAAATAGAGAGAGGGAGAGAGTTTTTATTTTTTAACAAAGAATCACACCACAATGTTTGATTTTGTCCGTTTTTCAAAACACGCATGGCACGTCAATTTTAAACAGCTTTTAAACAATGAATAAATTGATAAATAGATTTGAAAATTAACAGGAGTTCACATAAAACAGAAATCTTACAGGACACGAAAAATTTTAGTTTTACCGCTAAGCTACATATGTCGCTCCGCGAACTTGTCAAAGACGTCCCAAAGTTGCCTGAAGTTGTTCGCTGTCAACACGCCAGTGTATGCTGTCGATCGTAGTGCTGAAACGGGCGTTATTTGGTTCCAGGACGTTTAGTGGCGGACAAGTGAAGAGTCTCCATTAACGCGGCCAAGATCACAACTGTAGTCTTCTCCAGTCGCAGAACGCTCCCTCCCAGACTCTACACAGGTGAGATACCCGGCTACCTTGGCGTCAAGATGTGAAGTATCTAGGGCTTCACCTTGACAGACGTCTTAACTGGCAGACGTATTCCGAACAAGCAGCCTGCAAAACAACCCATCGTCTCTATCAACTCCGTCCCCGGCTCTGCAGCAACGCCGTCGCCTAGTCAAACTGATCGTCATCACGAATGTGGTACGATGGTTACTTACGCGATCCCAGTACGTCGCTATTTGGCAGAAACCCACTCTCTCATTGACCGAGATTTGCGCTGGGCCTGTAAAGCCCATATTCTTACTTCGAACCAGACTACTCTCGAATTTCGCACTGCCCTCGGTGTCCGTTAACGGACAATTTCCCGTAAGTTCTACCGCTGCTGTGTCCGTTTCCAGGGGAATCCCCTAATCAGTCACCTCGGTCAACATCCATATGTGCCACGTGAATCTTGGGCCCGTCCTCGGAGAACGGTACTCGAATGAGACTGTCTACTGTCTAGTTGAATCATCGACCAGTAACAAGTCTTCCTGAAACGTAACAAACTTTCATCTTGTCTCCGCGGCGGGAGATCATCTGAAAATCGGAACGCTGAGTAATTGCGGGCGTGGGCTTGCCCATCGGCTTGCGTAGCCGCTGGTTATGTAACACTTTGCACATGTATACTAATTTTATAATAAAATTGGGAATTTTAGATTTTAAAACGACAGAAAATTCTGAAAAGGCGGTCTGAAACCTAAAACTTGTAAAAGAAAACAGTTTTTTCAGGAAAAAGATCTCAAACCTTCCACTCAAAGCAAAATAAACATGAATAACATGTTAATTAGAATCTCTATATAATAACATTCTTCAAGTTTATTTACATATAAACGAATAAAATTATGAAACACTGTCATACTCAAAAAGCAATGACGTAATCATTGAGTAACTAATACTTACGATTATTTTTTAATTTTTGTTTCAAATAAAAAGTGAAATTTTAAATTTCAACGTTTTTTTTCATAGTTCAGTTTGTTTCGTAAATTAGATGAAAAACCAATTTTGTTAATTGTTTAGTAGAGTTTGGAAGGAAACCGTTTCTGTTAATTATCGAATGTTAAACAACATTAAATCGGCCTTTATAAGGTCCTCTTTAAAAAATGTGTTGTTTGAGAAATTGTTTAATTTAAGGGTTTGAGCCTTCTTGACCGATTTCTCTTCCAGTTTAAACTTTACAATCTGTCGATGTTACCAGCTGTCGAGTTTCCGTGCTGATGTCGGAGCAATCGAGACAAGTAAACAACTAAGACATAATATAAACTGTCACAAAATTAATACACATACGAGTTAAGGCTAAGGTTAAGGTCAATAACGAGTTAAAGTTTTGCGTGATAATATGAGCTAAACTTTTTTAAGACCGTGACTTGAAAACAGATAGGGTTATATTCAATAAAACTGCTCAGGCAGTTACTGTCTGTTCAACACGGTGTTTTGTGAAATGATGAAATTCACACGGAAGCGTTAGTCATAGATTCGTGTAACATCTGACTGACTGTTTCTATACAGTCTTCGCTTACAATTAAATTCTGACGGCTGAACCATGAACCGAATCTTGTCTGATTTAGCGTTGTGGTTTTATCCATATTTATTAATACACCTTTCGTATTTATTTTAAGGGTCATACGTATTTATCGTGCAGCTGCATTTGATCGGGTTATGATAGCCATATCGTCGGCTACTATATGTACTGAGATAAAATATTCCTGAATGACTCACGCTTATATTTCCTGTTCTTTGTAATTATAACCAGGCTTGGAGGAGCCATCCTTGTTTTAGGCCGTGGATGAGCTCAATTGCTTCTGGGAGTTCGTTCCGCAATCTTACCTGAGCTAGTGTTCCTGCCATTGTCGTTTTTTTTAGGTCGACCGGTTTTGTTGGAATTAGAAATCTTAGCATGTAGGACTACTACATAATTCTCAATGGTCCTCTCCCACCCCAAATATTCCGATTTAGCGAAGTTTTAGTACGTGCTACAAATGTTCCTCGGATATTTTCATCCGTGACAGTTGCTCCGCAGACAATTGGCCCCCGGACAGTTGATTTCTGCTCTTCAAAGCACTACATTCATTTTACCTTTGTTCCGTTTATTTAAATAATTTGATTTTTCGAAAAGAAATAGCACTCTGCGTTTGGTGGGCTGTGACTATCTTGGCTGTGTGTTTTAGATACTTTCTTTTTTTAGACTATATAGTTGGGCAATAAGAGCAATAAGATCGTTTTAGAGTATTTGTGCGGAATCGCTCGTAATTTTCAACTTCGAAGCTCCTGAGTGAATCAGCTACGTGAAGACTGATAATAATATAAATAACAATTGTGTACAAAAATAAAATTAAAAACAATTAAAAGGAAAATAAAAAAAGTTAAACAAAACAAAAGTTAAAAAAAGACGATACAAGACTAAAATTTTAAGACAAAACATTAATGCGGCATTGCTTGATCAGAAGAAGATTTAAGATTCAGTTTTTTTTTAATCATGAAACACTCCCAAAAAAAAGAAGAAACTATTTAAAACACTGGATTTATTAACCCACTACGCCAATGTAGTTAAAATCCTGCAAAAACGGAGTAATGGACATTTTTTGTCTAAAACAAAATTATTCGAAGAAACGGAATCGAGGTGAAACCAAGTGAGTAGTCCGAAGAGCCTAAATCTCACGATACGAGGACCAATTATTGCGGAACTTTCATTGATCTCAAATTGAAACGCTTGCTTAACACTCTCGGAGAGGAGTTATGATTGTAAACAGTAAATGTTGTTTACACTATTTGGATTTAAGAAAGAAGACTTTAAATACAAAAAAGCATCATCATCATCATCACCACTCCAAGGCCTAGGCCTTAGACCTGTTTCGGAACCTATCTCCTTCTCGGTCTACGGACATCTCTTTTCCAAGTAGGGTGATAACCCAAGGCAGCCCAGCCACAGATAGACGGATTTCAGGCATGAGATTCAAGTGTTCACACCATCACTAGTATGAGTTCTGTAAGTAAATATATTTTTACTTAAGCAGGTTACTGGCCTGCTGTAAAACCCCCAACCTGGAGGACCAGGAACTTTGATTTGATTCCCCTAGAAAGGTTGCTTTCACCTCAGCTGTCGAGCTCTCTCTGCCCGATCGTAGTAGACTAACTAATTTAGTCCATGTGGGCAGCCGTTGGCCTACTGTAGGCTCCTCCGCCTCCACACTAGATGCACACCCTGCTGCTGATGTGCACCATCCCGCCAGGCCAGGACCCAGGTAATGAATTTATTCATTTAATAATTTCGGTAGCGAGTTTAGCGTTTAAAGAATGGGCTACGACTAAGTCGATACAATTTATTATGTTCTACCGTTTTTATAACCGGAATGATATCGACCAACACAAGTGAAGCGTTAAATTGTAGCCTTACTTTCACATCTCCATAATTTACTTTAATTAAAAAAACCAAGAACACAACAATTTTTACTACTAACTTTATTAATCAGATTTAATTAAAAGTTGACAGCATTAGAAGTATTCACAGTTCATGTAGTGTGGAGGCGGAGGAGCCTACCCTAAGCCAACGGCTGCACACACGGGCTAAGTTAGTCTAGTGCAATCGGGCAGAGATCTCATCAGCTGAGGTGAAAGCAAATCTCTAGGGGAAGAGGAGCCCGAAATCAAAGTTTCTGGTCCTCCAGGTTGGAGGTTTTACAGCAGGCCAGTAACCTGCTTAAGTAAAAATATATGTACTTACAGAACTCATACAAACAAGCAACTACTTTATATTTTTAATGGATAGTTATCCCGTGAGTTCAGCAGCAGAAGACCGCCGACAACAAACTCCAGCACATCGATTGTGAGGCCGCGACACTTAATTTTATTTTATTATAATCCAGCTTGTATTTTATTTCCCGAATACAGAATTCATTATACGAATAATACTTTACACGTATTTATATATACTATACAAAACCGGTACGAGTTGCGGAGGGACATAATCGGATTACCGATGTCTCCCTTTTTACACATACGTGTACCAGCAACATCTTTATTCACAATATTTATCTTGTTAACAGTTTTAATTCGGTTTACGAAAAAAAATAAAATAAACGTAATAATTTATCGAGACGTGTCGTTTTTCCCGAACACATTTGTATAGATTATGAAGGAATATGGTGTGTATATGTGTGTGTGAGCGTGTGTGTGTGTAAGAGAGAGAGAGAGAGAGAGAGAGAGAGAGAGAGAGAGAGAGAGAATTATTATTTAATACTATCATATATTCAGGTGCCCAGTTTCGCCGTCTGGTTGCGTAAATGTATGTATTAATGAGTCTGACATTGTGTCCTTACGTAACTGTACACAACCGACAGTCAATCTATTATCGGCTTAAATAACACACACACACACACAAAGTAAACATGTTTTCAAAGTGTGTGTGCTCGCACTTACCCGCCAGTGTAATCCCCATATATATGGGCCGGGTTCCGCGCGCTATAATTCATACGATGTTCTGTCGAGGGGGAAGGTGCTGCCGTATTAAAAAGGCGTATCAACGGTCGTCGGCGATGTGTGTCCTGTATTTTATGGGCCGCCCGCCGCAATCAGCTCTTTCACGGCCACATTTTTAATGTCTTCATTACCGAGTGCTTCAGAGCTCTCTCTGTCACTCCGTCTCTCTCTTTCTCGGGCTTGAAGTGAAAGACGCTTAGAGGTCGACCGAACTTATTTAGGATAAATTCGCTGATGATTGTTTCCTGTGTATGAATTGTACACCTGCCCGGTGCGCTTGTAGGCCTGTATGAAGCCCGTGTACAAGTGCGCGCGTGAGCGCGAGTGCATGAGAATACAGGGAGACTTTTAATATATAGTATTTTAAACGCTCGAATTTAGTCTTTATGAGTATCTGCGTGGGGAATACCTTTTACTGACACAAATTAAATTTTTTAATACCCTTGACATAATTTACGAGTCATGTCGGCCTGGAACTCCATACAGATAGTCTTCTTTTCATCTTCTGGTCGCATAGAATGGTCGATTCTGTTTCATCGGTCACTACCGACCCGCCTGGTGCTCGCTCTTGTTGACCACCAACAAATTTAAGCTGGAACAGTTCAGAATCAAAACTCTACGTTCCTTGGGTTTATTATATCTGATCTCCATAGATCGGATCTCCAATGGTATGTTGGAAATTATATAATTCGTGGAGGTCTTCGAGTCCCTACTCTTGCTGCTTTTGTCCGGTACCTCGCCGAAACTCTTTTTGCTTCGGTAGCGACTTCCTTCCCTTCCATCCCCAATCAGGGTCAAACCCCCCCCCGTAATGTTAGCCTCGCTAAGTTGTTTCTGAATACTCCCGAGCTACTTCCTTTCCTCTCTGTCTAACCCTCTCTCCTCAAGGAACTCCTTCCCCAAGCATGTCTCTAGCACGCTGCTGCTTGGCACTGTCACCTTTTGCCACCGGCACGGAGGCTCTCTGCCTCTCGGAGAGCGACCGACTCCTCAAAAGCGGCTGCCTGCTGTGTTCGAATCGCCATCAATTCGGGCGCCATCTAGCGGATAACCGTGTTGCGTGTTCAGAAAGGCTACCATTGGTTTAATCTGGCACGTTCTGGATGCAAAGACGCCCCACTACATAATCAAAGCAAAGCAAAGCAGCGTCAATACGATGTTGTTTTTTGCCTAACCTCTTGGAAAAACAATCACTCGTGTCCTAGTGCATTATCGTCTACGATTTCCATAAATTATTCTTCCATAAATCTGGTCGTTTTCTACGAATATATTGACACCAGTGGTATAAAACGCTGAAATACGTATTACTGCTTATTTACCGATCCACCTAGTGATGAAAATTCAAAGAACATTTGTATAAAACTACAATTTTCAACTGACTATCACGATCTTCAGGTCATTAACAACAGTTATGAAGCTTTTGTACTTATCTAAATCGCTATTTCATGCATACCAGACTGGCCAGAAGACTTCTGCAAAACTTTCTCATTATAAGCCATGCTCTTCAATCTTGCAATCTAGAATGCAAAAGAAAATTGCCGATTACGCCAAACCATAGATTAATCAGCCTATTGGTTTCGGGTAGAAAATATGTTTCGCAGGCTGTCCTTCCTACATTCTCTCTACGTGTCCAACCCACCTAAGCCTGTGTATTTTGATTATCCTTTCACAGCAACCTAAGGAGTCTCTCACTATTTTTTGTCATTGTCCACGTTTCTGAAGCATATGTCAGCACTGGTCTGATAAGTGTTTTGTAGATTTTGCATTTCGTGATTCTTGAGATGAAGCTAGATGTCAGGTGCTTTTTCAATCCATAATATGTTTTATTTGAGATATATATTCTTCTTCTTATTTCAGTGTTGATGTAGTTAGTGCTGTTTATCTGGGAGCCAAGATATATGAACTTTTTTACTGTCTCTATATTTTTTGTGCCAATTTCAAGGTTTTGATGGTAGGCTTGTATAGTTTTGTATCCTATTTTTGGATTTAATGGTAGTTTGTTGGCAGCATACATAGGCCTATATTTTGTTTTCTCCAAGTTTATCTGCAGTCCAATTTTACTTGAGGCTTCCTCTGATGCTGTAAAGGCACTAATGAGATCTCGTTTTGTCCTGGCAATTAGATCAATATCGTCTGCGTATGCTAAGAGTTGTATACTTTTGTTTAGGATCGTACCTTTAGTGTTTATTTCGGAGTCTCTTATCGCTTTTCTAGTGCTAGATTAAATAACAAGCATGACAGACTATCTCCTTGTCGGAGTCCAGTTCGAGTTGTGAATGAACGTGACACGGTTTTCTGCACTTTAACTTTACATTCTACTTTCGAGAGAGATGCTTGGATTAATTTAATTGAGTTGGTATCCTGAATTCCTTCAATGCTTTGTACAGTGCCATTCGGTTCACACTGTCATAAGCGCTCTTAAAATAAATGAATAAGTGGTGTGTTTCTATACCAAATTCTCGTGTTTTTTCCAGGACCTGTCTAACCATGAAGATTTGATCAACCGTAGATTTCCCTGATCGGAAACTACATTGGTATTTACCAATAAACTGTTCTGTGTTATTAACTAAACTCGTGTATGCTGGTATTAATAATGTTAAATGGTATAATTAAACTTCGTTGTTTAATGAAGAAAAAACTTTTGCTCTAATTTTAATCTATTGTGTCTGATGATATTTATGTTGCGTGTTTATTCTTCGTATTTGTTAAATTTATTAAATTATAATTTTAATTTCTGAATGACTCTTCCTTATCTATTAATTCAAGAATTGACTGAAGAGAATTATTCAGTCCGTCTGTTCTAATTTGAATGTAGCGGTTGGATTTTCCCAAAACAAATTCTCAACGTTTACCTTTATCGTCTTCTTACCCTTATTCTTCATCTTACCCTTTTCGTTGAGGTTAATTTTGGTTTCGTCGTTTCTATTTTCTTGTGGCTCACAGACGTCTTCTGGATCTCTGTATATCAGGACTGCGTATGCAGGCGAGCGAAGTAACTCCTCAACGAGGTCAAATAGGATTTGGTATGCTGCCTTACCGAGCCTATCAGAATAAAGCCGATCTGTGATTGGCACCCCTGGCTGTAATGTTGCTGTAATTAGTAAGAACTGCTATTAAATATTTATTAATTTTTAACTACTATGATGTATAATGACTTACTGATTTTTCAGTTAAAGAATAGTGCATAATGTACTGAAGGGTATATTTATAGATTATTTGAACGATTATTGTACTGGAGACTGTTGAACGGGGTGTGATTTGGATAAAAGTATTCAATAAAACTCTAAATTGTTTTGCTGCCTCTGGTGTTAATTTAATCCCACCACAATAATATCGCCATCTACGAAACAGTATTATTACTGACGGTGGCGGGCTACGATGAACAGGTAAAACGTTGAACAGTCTTCGTCAGGCTAGTTTAATCCAACGTCACGATCAAACATGTCTGCAAACTGGTCCACCCATCCGTTGATCGCAGCTTCATTTTTGTTTCCTTCTATAACTGTTCTTTCTTTTGATCTGATACTACTCTGACACACACGTACGCGTTGATATATTAAACAGCAATTTAAAGCTATTAGTATTTCGTTTAATTTCAAATTTTAATTATACAGAATGTACCATTAGTTTTAAAATCACTTTTGGAAATTAAATGATATTACATTAAGAAAGATCACACGCTTGTGTGTGTGTGTGTGTGTGAAGTGAGAGAGGCAGCGTTCGCGTGACGCCGTCTCCTGACCAGCAAGTGTGAAGCGTCAAAGGAATCGGTTCCGCGGCGAGTACAGTACTTAATTAGCTCGCTAATGGTTTCATTTATCTGGCGAATTATAAGTGGCCTGCATTACCGTGCGTACTAATGTACATCAAATATATAAATCAAAAGTACGTATGTATGTATTTTATGAGTTCAAGAGTTTTCATTCGTTTATTTCTTCTTCTGCTTACTTATTTTTATTCTCGCTCAGTGTGTACCCTGGCATCATCGATAGTTATAATTAGAGCGAATGCGTTTATGTGTCTGAGAAACGGACAGTGATTTTTAATCACGCCTTCTATGTTGTAGCTTTTATTGTCACCAACAATGTTACTGAAGTCCGTACCAGAGGCCTAGAAAATAATACGTATAAAAAATTGTATTCACATAGCTAACAAAACTAACCGGATCTTTTCTGATATCTCTCTTTATTGATTTTTACGACACCGTGTATACATAATCGGTATATAATTTTAATACTCAGCCACAACAATCTTACATAATCTTTATCGTTTTTAGCACATTTAGTTCTTTGTCAACTGTTATTTTTATCTTTAAATCGATTCAGTACTTTGCACGAGGGTCAGTTGAAAAGTTCACGGAACGACATCTACAGCTTAGCCGGTAAAACTAAAATGTTTCGTGTGTTGTGAGATTCAAATTTCATGTCAATACCTTTAGTATCAAAATTCTTATTATTATTAATTCGGCTGTATAATGTTTACACATTTTCCGGAATCAAATATTACAGAAGTAATTGAATTCTTATATTCCACTGCTGCTTGTCCATCCGAAGACCTTCTTCAATTTCTCGTTCCCTCAATATAGTCTGAATTTCTTCTATCCATGTGACAGGTGGTCTTCCTCTTTTCCTTCTTCCTGGTGGGGTCCATTCCACAACTCTCCTTGGCAACTTTTCCTGTGCCATTCTTATATCGAGAATGGAAATAGGAAAGAATTTGTCACCAGGGTTTCAAGTGACCAAAGGTTTACACCAGGGATGTTGTTGCCCACCCGCACTTTTTAAAATTTATACGGAGAAAACAATAGAGACTAGGGAAAAAAGTGCAGGAACATGGGAATTCCACTTAACAGTTTATTCATTACAGTTTTCTGATGACTAATCACTTTTGACTCAAGCTTTTGAAGACACAGAGTACATGACTAGAAAATTGATACAGGAAAATCAGAAATGGAGACTAAAGGTAAATATGAAAAAACAAAGTGGCAATAGGTGACCTTCAGTAAGACATGATATTGGAGGAAAACATGGGGAAGATTTCATGTACTGAAGAATACAATATTTAGGGTGGTATACAAATATGTATGCCAATTAGTTAATTAATTAATTTATTTAGAAATTTACGTGTAAATAAATTTGTTAGACATTTACTTGGCACATGTTTTCTGAAAAACAGAAAATGTCAAACATCATGCTGTGATTGAATTCATTGTTTACAAACGTCTGGTACAACGGAAATCCACAGTGAAATGGTAAATGTGTTATTACATGCAGCATCTCCAAAAACAATGGTTTGTAAGTAGGTACTCCAGTTAAAACGTGGCTGTACGGAATTTGAACATGATGCGCTTAATGGACTCCCAGAAAGTGGAACAACTTCAGATATCATTCAGTAAATTTCATACACGGTGTTGGAAGACTGGCGAATGAGAGTGGATGACATTGCTGAGATCATAAGTGTCTCACATGACCCTGCGTATTATATTTTAACACAACTTAGTGTGAAAACACTATGTGCAAGATGGGTGCATTTGGCGTTGTACCTTTTGGGCGTCCACTTCGAGAATCACCTCCAGTGCTCGTTTATACTCGAAAACTCACTTACTAACCATTTTTTTAAAGCACATATCCTAACTCATTTATAATTTCGTTGTGAATTTCTATTAACATCAGACCCTTTTTAACAAAGAAATACGGGACGATGTTTGATTCAGCCATTTTTCAAAACACGCCTGACACGTAAATTTTGAATAGCTGGTAAACATTGAACAAAGTGTCAGATAGATTTGAAAATTAACTGATGAAAATTAATTGATAGTACCATATATCTACCACAGTACTATGGGAATTAACGTACATCTTGACAATTACTCAATCGTTCTGATATACTGAAAATGTCTTTCAATAGTAGGGCGGAAACGACTGTAAGCTGTGTCGGTAGTAAACCGCGGCCTAATAGCCGGGCAGAGAATAATATCAACAGCGTTGTTACCTCTCGTAAGTTATGCGTCAGTTCGAACTTTCTTGTAAGTCATGTTAAAGGATAGATTTTAATAGTATGCTTCTTTAAAAAGTTGTTCTATCTAGCTCTTCAGTTTCCATTATCGTCCGGATATTATTGTTCCGCGACTTCTCCGGACTGATAAAATTTAATTTTTGGCTTACAGCTGTAGCTTATGGAGGGACAGGTCTCAGAATCATCTGCGCGGTAGCAGCGCTTGGTTCAAGACGATTGAAAGAATCATGTTCTCTCCACTTTGTGGAATGTGTACGCTTCTTATGGCTGTGGGGAGGATCTCAGCAAGGTTTATTGTTGTGTACAAAACTCTTAGGGTACGGTTACACCAACGTTTTTTCCGGCCGTGCACGCGCGTGGAGTTTGAAAAAACGCACAGTGGTCACACGTGCATTTTTTCCTCGCACGTGCACTAACGGAGGTGTAGTCACACAGGCGGTTTATAATCGGACGGCAGCGTTGGGACGTCTAGAACACGCATCCCTACAGCCCTGGGTATAAAGCCCTGAGTATAAAGGTTAAATGTGTATATAAAGGTTAGAACGCAACTGCACGGAAAAGTCCGTGTTTAGATTAAAGAAAACATTGGTATATCGGTAGTAAACAAATCTTTATTAACAAATTTTTTTACACTACATATTTTTTTTATAAAGATGTCAACAACACCGTATAAACTAAAATTAATTAACATAGTAACAAGTAAATAAACAAATGCTATTATAAAAAACGGCACTAAAAACGCAGCAGGTTGCGTTTCGAAGCGGGGGACCTTGAAAACGCAGCAGTTTTTTTCACGCCCGTGTGAGCAATTTCATTGCCGCCTGTGTGTTGCATTCAATCCGTTTCCCAACCGCACGTTCACGGCCGGAAAAAACGTTCGTGTAACCGTACCCTTAAAGCAGCAACATACTTGCTACCGGTATTCCAAACTGACTAGTGATATGAGTTCAGATGTCGCCTTGTTAAATCTCTTTACGTCCTATCTGCGCCTTGTTGTTATTAATCTTGAATATTTCAACAGATTTTTCTGAAACTGGTTCATTTTAATTGGGGTATTTTCGTTATCTTTATCTTCCGCGTATATTATCAATCCCAAACTAGACACCTGAAGTGTGATTCTAATATTTTATATGATTTTGTCGCGTTTTAATGTGGTTCATTTTCGCACTAACACGTCTCAATACTATGCGGTGAAACGGATTTCTCTGGCGACTAGGGAGAGATAAGAATTAGAACGCTACACATTATTTCAATCAGATCACTAGACACAACGTCACTTCACATCTGACTAGACTAGACTTGTATTCATACGTAAAAGCGGCATTCTTTCAAAGCGGGGAAAATTATAACAGGTTTTCTAGCGACTAGATTCTTCACTAAAAGAGCGAACGCCCCACCGGTTTTCTCGTTTGAAAGCGAATCACTCATCGTACGTAAGTGCGGCAAAGAAATTGCCTTTGGTTTTTATTTTACTTATTGCAGTATACTAGTTGTATTGCCTCGTTTGCCGACTGTATGAATTATACCGGACAAATGCGTCGTCCGGTGGAATGACTTATTATCGTCAAAGAACGACTTAAATAAGAAATGTTGTTGGCTTCGTTTAAGGTCTTGTACCGACAGAAGAAGAAATAACTTAGACTGTTATGCGGTCTAAGAAATAATACCGACATGAAGAAATAATAACGTATGCGGTATAAAATGCATATCCAGTCTTCGGAGTGGGAAAATTACGCCACGTCCGCCTGATGTTCGTCCGCTGCTTTATTGGCGTCAACTTTTTAATTAAATCTGACTAATAAAGTTAATGGTAAAAATGTTTCTGTTCTTTGTTTTTCTTTGTTTTTTTTTAATTAACGTAAATTATGGGGATGCGAAAGTAAGGGCAAAATTTAACGCTTCAGTTTTGTTGTTCGATAGCATTCCGGTTATAAAAACTGTAGAACATAATAAATTGTATCGACTTAGTCATATCCCATACTTTAAACGCTAAAATCGCTATCGAATTTATTATACACATAAACAGCAGGATGTGGAGGCGGAGGAGCCTACAGTAGGCCAACGGTTGCACACATGGACTAAGTTAGTTAATCTACTGCGATCGGACAAAGAGAGCTCGTCAGCTGAGGTGAAAGCAACTCTCTAGGGGAAGAGCAGCCCGAAGTCAAAGTTCCTGGTCCTCCAGGTTGGAGGTTTTACAGCAGGACAGTAACTTGCTTAAGCAAAAATATATGTACTTACAGAACTCATACGAGTGATGGTGTGAACATTTGGATCGCATGTCTGATATTCGTCTACCTGTGGCTGCCTTGGGTTATCACCCTACTGGCAAGAGATGTCGGTAGACCGATGAGGAGACGGGTTCCGGAACAGGTTTAAGGTATCGTCCTTGGAGTGGTAATGATGATGAAGATACATTTACTACACAGCACAAGGACTAAATTTTATAAGACAATTGCAATATCCAGATTGACATATGAGAGTGAGGCGTTGGTTATGACAAAAAAAAAAAAGAATGCGGCAAGATTCAAAGTGCTGAAATGTAGTTTATTCGGAGTCCTTTAAACTAGGCCTATACATTGCAAGATAGAATAAGGAATGAGGATATCAGAGCAGATAGAGGATAGCTAGTAGAGGACATTAATGAAATTATTCAGTTTACAGAAGACAATGGTGGGATCATTTGCAAAGGATGACAGAGGATCGATTGGCGAAAGCGGTACTGAACTATAAAGCCATTGGTAGAAGAGACGTGGGTCGTCCGAGGATGAGATGGGTGCCGGAACAGGTTTATATAAACTAATCCTTGAAGTGAAGAAGAAGAAGAAGAATAAATTCACTGATGACTGAAAATTATGACAGCTATAGTTGCCTTAATTCTCACTGTTACATGGACAACGATCTTTAGTGTAGTGGGGTTAAATTATCACCAGAGAGAGTAAAAACACCAGATTACCAACTTGAATGAAAACACTCCAAATCCTAATCGCACTTAACCCAACAGTTGTCCCTCGTAAATATAAGTATTGATTAATCATTATCCCTAATATTCAATAAAAATAACTCAGTCTATTGTAAATTTTGAAACTAGTGGGTTATTGAGCTTACAACTAGTGGGTTACTAGTGGGTTGTAATCGGTTGCTTACAACGTGGTTCATATTTTTCTAAACGTTTCGGCCACCCAACGGAAGTCTTCTTCAGTAGAAACGCGTTCAACAAAGGATGGTAGGCCGAAACTTTGTAATGGAAGATTTGCTTATACCTCTGCTTGAGATGCTTTCGGCATACCATTTTTTGTTGAACGCGTTTTTACTGAAGAAGGTGTCTGTTGGGTGGCCGAAACGTTTAGAAAAAATACAAATCACCTTGTAAGCAACCGACCACGGCCCAACTGTCGAGAGAGAGAGAGAGAGAGAGAGAGAGGCAGAGAAGATTGTACAACAACAGAGGTTGAAGTAAGCGTGAGGACTCCATCGTTATTCAGAATAGGTATAAAGAAGATTATTACGAGATATTAGGGAAGAAGTAACAAAGAAATAAATAAAATGTAAACATATATACTGCCCACAGAGTAAATCATTCGGGAAATGCGCTTACTAATGATTGTAGTGTTGACAACCGGAAGGCAAAGAAGAATTGCTTGAGGATTTGGATATGCGGTTCACAGTAGTTGAAGACTAAAGATTAAGCAAAGAGGAAAACAAAAGCCGCGGTAAGTGATGCTACAAAGTAAGGTATGAAAACAGGTATTGACGGACAAGGACAGAGCCTCCTCTGACGGTTCTTTTAATTGTCTGAAGCAACCACACATGTCTAGAAATACGATTACTGAATATGTATAAAACGAAAGGTAATAACTTCAAATAAATACACTGCAAGTAGGTTTATTTTCACCTGACGTTCATTTCACAGAAATTATTCTGTATCTTCAGAGGTTTGTTTTAATTGTAATTGAAAGTTTCGCTTGTTACAATTCAAACAAACCTCTGAAGATACAGAATATTTTCTGTGAAACTTACGTCAGGTGAAAATAACCTATTTACAGTGTATTTATTTGAAGATATTACATGGGAGACCTGGACGAAACTCAAAGAGTTACCTACAAAGGAATAATAAAACGAAAGGTGTATGTGTATGTGTATATACTACTATTTGTAGAAGTTTACTAACGATTCAGAATCAGATAGTTCAAATTATTTTTGCATATTTGTAATGGTAATTATGTTTTTACTTCCAGTTGTCGTTCTTTTTTCGTTGCGAGCTTTGACAATTCTTTCGAAAGACGCTGCATAACCAAAGGTAAGTTTTAACATTAACGTATATATAAGATATATGTAAGTGTTAATTTTAACACTGCATAAGATATCTGCTAAACCTTCTTAGGATTCACTTATGCCATTTATTTTACTTTGCTTTCTGGAGATAAATATATTTAACTAAGACGTGACTGTCACTATTCCGTTTTTAGAAATAAGTTTCTCAGGTACCGTATATATTAGTTTAATTTTATATTCAAAAAAAAATTCACATATATAAACTAGTAGTATACCTTAAGTTTACTTACTTAATAATAGTTTAGTTTTACATTAATGGTAAGTTTTTGAATCTTAATAACGCTGTAAGCTTGCACATGATTTCTAACTTACCGACCATATCAAGTGCCGAGTGTCTAACTACCGAGTGACTATGTTTTCTAACTTACCGAGTGCACATAGGGATGCACTGTGTTCCTACTGAACATTATATTAATTCAAGAGTATTGTTGTCGCTACCATTTCGATCACTTTCTGGTTATCAAGTAATCGGACAGTCCCGACACAATAACGTGTTTCTGTAACTACGTAGCAGGGGCGAATTTACTGGGGGTACGAACGGGACCGGACCCTCTCCCGAGAGTCACAAAAAAGTTGACGAATTTTGTTATTCTCTAATTTTTAGACTCTTTCATTATTTTTTCAGCTGCGTTTTTCTGCTAGTAACTTTTTTAAAATATACAAACAGGTTTGTTACACAGCATTTGCGTATACGATTTAAATATGAACTATATAGGAAAATCAATTTCAGCCAATAAGTATCTTCTAAACAGTGTTTCAGTATTGCGTGATTTTATTGTCTTATTACCGTTTAGTTTAATGCGATTGATTGCAGGAAGTTATCACACGTTTTTCAGCAACTTAAAAGATATAATTGTTTATTAGTCTTAATTTGTTTTTCCTTGTGTTTGTATGAAGCCGATTCTACCGGACTCCGGACCCCCAAGGCCAAATTCTAGATACGCCACTGATACGTAGCTTTGTGCTTCGCAACAAACCGTGTTCTCGTTAGACATGTATAAAGCCAGGGCATTTTGATACAACATTTTTTCACCACCGAGACTCTTTAAAAGACAACTCAGAATTTTGGACTAATGGTGCGGACATAAGAAAGTAATTTCATATTTCAGGCTCACGTAACAAGGAATCGAGTTAAAGAATTTTGAAAAGTGTTTACCAATTTGGAAAATATCTAAAGCTTTCCCAAAGAAATTATGGGACCAAACAAGTGTATTCTTAATCTTCTTATTCAGAACTACATCCCAACGTGAGCCCTGGCTTCCAACGCCAATCTTCTCCAAAGTGTCCTGTCCATTGCCAGCTCAGTATAACCTCTCTCATCCATTATTCTGAGATCTTCTAGCATATCATCCTACCATCTTATCCTAGGTCGGCCCCGCTTTTACAGACTTGCGCCCTCAGGATTTTCTTTGGCATACGCTGATCATCCATCCGTTCTAGATGACCTAGCCGTCGCATTCGTTGAACCTTTATGAATCTTACATTGTCCTCATGATTGAATAGCTCATCTATCTCCTGGTTATTTCTTAATCTCCATTCGTAATCTTCTTTAACCGGGCCATAAACACGCGTTTTTAATCACACTAATTAATTACGTTTTGAGCGTAAGGTCACCTTTGTGTAAGCTGTATAAGTCATCATCAGTAACTCCACAGCCCACCGTGGGCCTCAGCTTCCCTCAGGATTTTCCTCCAGATTTCCCTATCCTTAGCCAATGTCCACCAATTATACAGTAGCTGTATAAGTACTGAGTAGCATAAGCATAAGGAGCTTAACGTGTAATATAAGGTAATTGTAGGCACTCATTCGCGCGTGCTTAAACATACATACACAAACCCCTTAGTATAGTATTAGTATCGCTAGGTGCATTACATGGCCTTTGGCTGTAGCAACTGTACGCCCCATATATTATAGGCTTACTTGTGTGTACGTATGCAGAAGAAGGGCGTGGTTAAATATCACGGACGCGGACAGGTATCGAGAGTAATGATATGCGACATTAGCTCCGTCCTCCGTCCAGCGTTAGTTGCGGTAACTTCTTCGAAAGACGTTAGTAACGTGTATCTTCGTTACAGCGGACTATACATTGTTTGAAGCCCTCAGCCGGTAGCACGCCACCCTAAAAATTACCAGTCCCTTTGTCCCCGCGGCGGAAGCTATCTGAAGTTCGGGACGCGGCATCCCCGTCTCGGTTTGCGCAGCCCTGATTTCTCTCTCTCTCTCTCTCTCTCTCTCTCTCTCTCTCTCTCTCTCTCTCTCTCACACACACACACACACACACACACACACACTTTTTGAACCGACGTTTCGGCTTCTTGTAGTTCTGCAGTCGTCGTCAGGTAGCGGTGTATCTAGAATGTGGCTTGTTATGGGGTCCGGGCCGGGTCGGCTTCATACAAAAAAAAAACAAGGTAAGACTAACCAAAATTACTGTTTTTAAAGTGGCTGAAATTAATCCCATTAAAGTAAACGGTAATAACACAATAAAAATACGCGTTATTGAAACAATGTTTTCAAGATACTTATCGACTGAATTGGTTTTCTTATATATCATGTTTCAGATGTATACACTAATGCTGTGTAATAAACTTTTCTTATAGGCCTATTTGAAAAAGAATTATTACTATATGAGCGTACACAACTGAAAAAGTAATAAAACAGACTAAAAATTAGGAGATTGACCAAATTCGCCAAACTTTTTCGACCCTCTGGGAGTGGGGGTCCGGTCCCGTTTGTCCCCGCCACAAACACATCCCTGTCGACAGGTATCATTTTTCCTTTTTATGAGCACAGATAAAACGCGTGTCCTTATCATCTGAACAACAATCCAAAAGTATGTAGTCTACATATTAAAAAATATTAAATAATACAAAATAAAAGAAAAGACAAATAACCTTATACGTATGGACAAAAAACTATGAAAAATGGAACCAGAAAGGACAATAAACTAGATCTTCACTTTCCAGGAGAATAGAAAAACGCAAACACCATGAGCAAAAGCTGTCCATCAGGAATTTACAAGTTATAAGCCTATCGCATAATTACAATTTATAAGATCGGTAATTATTTTCAGTCCGACATTTCTTGAAGTCTGCAGTTTATTCATTTTTAATAAAAGCTATTTTTCCTCGTTAATGGTTTCGGTGAATGTGCTGTTTTACTAAGGTTCAGAGTGTCATTCGGCGTATTCCGATTCCTAGTTTCCAGGTTTTCTTCTAATGCTTTTTCTGTGTTAATTCTGTCCATCCTACTCCTTCCTAGCTTTCTCATTTCCATCTTTCTCTTGGTATTCAGTACCTAGGACTTATTTTAATAATCGATCCATGCACACGTGCGTACGATAGCAGCTGTTTTGCTTCGGCTAGTTTTAGAGTTGAAGCTCCCACAATCTCCACGGCTTTCTCAATTGTAGGTCTGTCGTTTCTTGAAGTTCCCACAGGTCGCCAACAAAAGTCCGTTTATGTAGCAGAAATTTATTAATTAAATTTGTACATCCGTAAAAATGCCAGTATTGTTGAGTGAAGGTTTGCAGTAACTCGAGAACCATATAGTTGTAGCCTATACAGTGTATAAACAAAATTAATAAAAACTAACAACAATAACAATTTAACACCAGGGTTACGGCGATGCTTACGATTGCTTACGCTTGGGAACTGAATCCATCCTCAACGGGAGTGCATGAATTATGAGGGCGGCAAGTTGCATGACCGGTTGGCATGTTTACGATGCACACAGCATCATTAGTAGTTGTTACACAACGAGTGCGCGCGCGCTGTCGCGTCCACGCGTGTGAATACAATTTTAATTTCGTTCTGATTCAATTCGCCTTAAATACGCGCTACGTGCCGGTAGCAGGTAGCGGGTAGGCTCGCGAGTCACTAACGTGTTTGCATACGCGCTAACACACACACACACACACACACACACACACACACACACACACACACACACACACACACACACACACACACACACACACACACACACACACACACACACACACACACACACACACACACACCTCAGTCGCGTCGATTAATTGGTAGTTTTAGTTCACATGTTAGATAACAGACGTATAATGGAATAGTCGCTGATTCGATTCATGACTGAATGTCACCATTAATTTCTTTCCGCTTTCTGAGCTAACAATATTTGGGTGGCACTGACGTATGGAACTGAGAATTGGAGAACGGGACATGGCCGTCTCTAGTAGAAGGCCGGAATATTAACCGTGGCAACACTGGAACCAGCTGATATTTGAGGCCGACTAGACGATCTCTTAATGTATGTATTTCAATAATCAAATCGCGTCATTTTTAATTGCCGGATAACAACAGTTTTATAATTCTTAATTTTTTGCAAATTGAAAGTTTATTATGTAAAATACTGTTACATTATTAAAGAAATATAATAATTAACTCATTCATATGATGCGAATTCAATAATTCGAACAAAATTAATTCATTAGGCCTAACACTAATTCACTAATTTCTTCAACTTAAACGTATAGTACTAAGTGCGCACAGACTGTAATTTAGATTTAACTATAAGTAGGCATACTCATGATTTTAGTAATGCTATAAAATTAAATCAAAATGTAACATGTTCACTTTAGCTATTTTATTACACTATGCTTTATAGGCCTCAGACGCAACGTTGCCACGTTTAATATTCCGGGCTTCTACTAGAGCCGGCCATGGAACGGGATCATAACGAACGCTTAATGTTGGGAACAAGTGATAGCAGCTTAGATTTTGGCAAAGAACCCTTCATTCGGCAAATAAATTCCTCTATTTACACAGATCTGTTATCTCGTTATCTGTTTTGTTTCAATTACTTACTTGTCCCTCAGCCTCTTCTAAGTTTGGTGTCGTGGCCATGATTCTTCTCCGTCCTATCCAAACAATAGTCGTCCTAGTAATTTGCGTGCGGTCGTGAGTTTTCTTATTTAATACAATACCTGTCACAGTGTTCCACGCTTTTTTATAGGTCGTCCATTCTTTCTTTTGTTCCCCCATCCGGTTCACGATATAACTTAGCCATTCCTTCTCCTTTTACGCTTGAACTATGTCAATTGTAGTGTCTCAATTTTTTGAACCTACTTCTAAGCAACAACTGTAACTGTAGTTGTAATTTTTTTAGACTGGATCTTATCCATCCTAGTAACTTCTTAAATCTTCCTCAATAATTTCGTTTCATTCCATTTTAAAATTAAAGTAGAGGATTATTTTCCGCATATGTAGAAATGTTACATCTTTCCCCGTATTTCTTCTATTCTCCTTTTACACTTTTCCCTCTCTGAATTATTCATACATCATGTCTCTTCCAATTCTTGTCTCCCATATAAATTTATCAGTCTATTGTACTATTGTCAAAGTATTTTCATATTTTTCATTCTCTCTCCATCGTTCTTTTCCCCTCTCGCCCTCTTTCCGTCTCTGTTTTTATACCTTCACCTATTCTTGTGAATTTTTCTTTCTTTCACTTATTTAATGTGAACTAAAAATAAAGAACACGTTACACGCTAAAGAAAAAAAATCAAACAGACCGTAGATTGAATTAATAGACTAGGCAAATGTATTTACATATTTAAAGCAGGCATTAACTGTAGCCTACAGTATTAATTAAAAACAGCCATCAGCCACTAGCCTCGTAAACTGTTCGGTTTTACCGCGTACAAGGCTTATCATAGTGGACGTGCGTGTTGAATACTTATACGTACAAACGCTTTCATTTCTTCTTGGCATTAATTAAATATCCAGGTAAAAAATTATGATAAAAATGTTTACTACTATTCCAAGTTCGCATTCTGAAGTATTGCATCCACGTGCGTCAGCGTTTGTGTGGAAAAGTGTAATAATTCTGAAAGCTTAGAACGCGGAACACTGGAATGTCGTGTCTAACACTGATCCATCATCCGGTTCTTGGCTTTATGGCATTTATTTATAGTGTGTTGTTTTTTTTCTATTTATTTTTCATATACATTGTACGTGCAACTTCTGTTTGTTTTTGCTATATATGAATTAATTATTTTCTATTTCTTATATTTTACAATTTTGCATTATCGGCCAAACCGAAGAATAGCAATGCAGCGGTTACTGAGTAGAACATTTAATAGTTACGGCGGTGTAGGTCAGTGGAAGAGAACTCGTTTTGACGGTTCTGGGCTATAATACAACACCGTATACCTACCGTTCGGGCAAGGCAAGAGTCTGGCTTAGATTAGCCGATATCAGTCGGCGACAACGCCACATCCACACCTCACCATTGCACGTGGTTAAATGCAGAGCGGTTCCTTTCCAGTGGTGTTGTGGTGCGAGTTGCAACAGGTCGAGGGTATAATGATTCAGGGAACATGAAAATTGAATAATAAAAGTAATTCGCCTCCTACATTACAAACTTTGTTTACGGAGAGATTTGAGTACGAGAAAGATGCCAGTTTGACAGTAAATAGGGTATTCAATTTGTAACAACCAAAAATTTAAAAATTTTAGTGTGACTGAAAAGACGTTACATTCAGCATGACACACCTACTCAGCCCACGAGCAATAAATAAAGAAATGTGTGACGCTAGTAATTTTGCGTATGGTGGCCAGCTTTACCAGATTGATGAAGATGGAGAAATCGGCGTCATCGCTTTTACAAGCAAGACATTTAAGGGAGCAGAACGCAATTACTTCACGACGGAGAAAGAGCTCCTGAGTATCGTTAGATGTCTGGATAAGTTTCGTATGTACATACTTGACCAACCACTCACGATAATCACCGACAATAAAGCATTAACATTTATGCACAAGTGTCACTTAAATAATTCCAGAATTACAAGATGGATTCTCGCCATACAGGAGTACAATTTCGACATTATCCACTGCAAAGGAAAGGATAACGTCGTTGCGGACATACTGAGTAGATACCCGGCTGACACGGAACAACACGAGACAAACGAGGAGACGCACGAATATTTGATTAATCACCTAGTTATTAAAATGAGTCAACAATTAGGCAAAATAATTAGAGGTATCGGCAAATACCAAAATGAAGATGCCAAGCTCGGAACGCTCATAGATAAGATTAAGAATAACGTTATAGATAGTAAATTAAGTAAATTTTATAAAATTGTTAATGATAAGTTGTACCGACGACGACGTGGCGAATGGAAACTATACATTCCTGACAGCGTGTCGAAGGATCTAATTGCAGAGATACACCAAATGTACGGACACCTAGGCCCGAAAAGGTGTATAAAAATGTTACAAGAGCACTTCACGATCGACAGCTTGATCAAGAAAGTGAAAGTATATACCCAAACTTGTGACTCTTGCCAACGGTACAAGGATACGAACAACAGGATGCTCTTTGGCGGAACAAAGGCCATGATACCATCAGCCAAAGGTGACATAGTAAGTGTTGATTACTATGGACCCTTACCAACAGGTACAGGAGGTGTCAAATCCTTACTTGTCATGGTGGACAACTTCACAAAGTTTGACAAACTATTTACACTAAGAAGAGCGACAACCACCACGACACTACGACGGATCAACGATTACTGTACGAAGTATGGACGACCGAGAGTCATTTTAACCGACAACGGCACGCAATTTACCGCCGAAAGATGGGTTAAAGGTCTCGAGGAGCTGGGAATACAACCAAGATATACCGCGATAAGGAATCCTCGAGCGAACTTAGCGGAAAGGATTAACCGCCAACTGGGAAATCTATTCAGGATCCTGGTACACGACCAGCATAGCAAGTGGTCAAGATACGTCGGAGTAATTGAAACATGTATCAATGAAACGTACCACGAAACAATAGAAATAACACCCCACGAGGCACACTTAGGAAAGAAGCCGACCCGCGCATGGGAGAAGTGGCTGGACAAAGATGTCATCAACAATGAACACAATCCCGATATTAATGTGTTTGTAAAAATAAAAGACAAAAGAGAGAAATATGCTAAACGTATCAATGATGGTAAGAATATTACTAAATTTGCTACCGGCGATAAGGTGCTGTTGAGGAGCTACCATCAATCCGACGCCGCAATGAAAAGGATTGACAAGTTTTTCGAGTTATACACCGGACCATACAAGGTTAGTCGCGTCCTTGGTAACGCAACATACGAGCTCGCTGAGTGCGATAGCAATGGAAAACTGAGGGGTATTTTCAACGTACGATTGCTGAAGAGATACTTTGAGACGAAATCACAAGTCTCAAAGGAAAACGAAAGTGCATCGACAATCAGTTAGACTAGTGGATTCGGAGGCGGATCAACACATAAGGTGAATGTCCCGCGAAAACCGGTCCAACTAGCTAACCAGTATGATGTATATCTTATTAGTGTATAATGTAAAGATTTTGTACAAGCAGTTCTTAAGTCACAATGTGGCAACCTAACGACATTAATTACATGTGTATAGCCAGTGTTAGTGGAAATTTAAATAGAAAAGACAATTATGATGTGAAAAGTTCAATTGAATGTGCAGCAATAAATTGCGAAAAGACGTTATAACGAGTTTTATAGACACCCGATGATATTAGATTAATTAATCAAATCTGAGTGATATAAAACAAAGTTATTTATAATCATAATGATCTCAAGTGAATTGTTAATTGTTCCTGAATAATGTATATAAGTTTCTAATCAATATAATTAGCATAGATGATAGTAACACATATTGTGAGTGATACTCAATAATAATTAGTGAATGTATCAATGTGTATTTACAGGTCGTAAATTGTATTTTAAATGGTCAAGATAGACTAAGAACATTAGCTATCATAATGATATTTAAACGATACATGAATAATTGTAATTCATGTCGAAAATCATTATTTCATGTGTTAGATTATAAGCGGACGGCACAGCCATCCACAGCTATTATTATTGTACATAATCCCATATCTAATTAGATATGCAAATATGTAAAAAATGCGTTCATCTTTCCTCAGATGCGCGGCAATAAATTCCCAGAGGTAGTTTACGACCAAATATAGGGAATATATACCCATATACCCCAAGCAGAGGAAAGTAGGTCATTGACCGCGACTTTATCAGAGGGGACTCCCACAACAAACACAGAGCGCAGAAATCGGATTAGAGTGTCTTCCGCTAATCCAACATCAAATCCGATTTGGGGACCTATGTAACAACCAAAAATTTAAAAATTTTAGTGTGACTGAAAAGACGTTACATTCAGCATGACACACCTACTCAGCCCACGAGCAATAAATAAAGAAATGTGTGTAGAAGTGTCAAGTGAACGTTTACTTCAGACAATGCAAGTACGTTTCACATAGTCGTACAATAGGAACAGGGTTGGCCGTGACAGACTCAACTAAAACACGAGATTTACAGCCTGCAAATGTAAGATAATGGAAACTGTGTCAAGTACCAATTTAGAGGAGAAACCGTGGCGGACACACTGCCGGGTTAATTTGTAGAGTACCAGTAAAGAATAAAAGAGTGTAAGTCACACAATAGTATATACCCTATACGAGGACGGACATCGATACCTAAAATAATAGAATCGAACTTGTAAACAGCAGGGGAACGACTTACTGGCGACAACGGATATTTACGACAGGCGGTAGGTGTGCCGTTTTGGAAACGACGTCACGCTGCGCCAGGATAGCGTTCAGGAAAAAAGGGTAAAACACAGCGAACAATAACAAGAGACGACACATTGTTTTCGTGAGAACTGCAGCGAGACCCGGAGTACGCTTAGACAATGGCATGATAGACGAGCATGAAATTGCTCCTGTTCTAGGAAAAGTGTACGGAGGCTTTCGACGCGAACCCGTGGGGAGACAGGATATCCAATCACAACCCAGCATCTACCCAGAGAACTGGTGGAGAGGACCGTCGCCAGCATAGCAACGGGAACGTCGAATGAGAAGTGAAGAACGACACTCTGGCTTAAGGGTAGGAGATCTTCCGTCCTATCATGTTCAACTTGAGGCGTGTTTTCCAGAAGGGTGCATTGTGGTACACGATGTTTGATAAAAACTGCTTGCAGAGCACGCGGGAGAACAGTCTTTTCATAATTTTTAACTCATACACTTTGAGCAGTCAGTCGGTCAGTAGAACAGTCTTTATAATTTTCAACAGTCGGTCGTCAAAGTTCGATTAACATACGGACGGCAATGGGACTTTGAACTTTGCCACGCGTCATATAACTAAGAGACTTAGACATTTCGATATTGGCGCGTATCCGGTAATAGTGTACTTTCAGTGTCTAAAAACATGCGACATACGCCAGTGCTTAACAATTATAGAATTCTTTATTATACTCTAATTCAGAATTGAACTAACCAGTCACACTTACATCAATAATCGACGCGTAGAACTATCGTTGTTGTAACACCGGACGGCGAAATCATAATATTATACAGTGTTGCGGTGCGATACAATATCATGTGGAACAATTACACCGCGGCATCATAACACTAACAGTAATGAACATATCAAACGTTGAACAATAGACAGATATATATATATATATACACCATAGTTAACGATGAACTTATCTTCACGACACATAATTTCATGACTCGAACAATAACAGCAGAATCAACACAATACGAACACACAGCGCGAGTGAATCTGTTTCGCGTGTGTTAAGTGTCAGTTACAGCACAGCTTCCCACACATGATCCAGCAGAGAGGAGTTACGCCGATGGAAATATCGGATAATTCATCTAAACAAGTAATCTTTATGCTATTCTTATTATAAGGAGCTCTACTGTCCTGTCTCTTTTTCAAGAAACACCCCTTGAGCATTTAAATTAAACATGATAAACATAATTTAACGCCATCCATCTGAGGCATACGATGAACGCATTAGTATAGGATTTATTGTTTGAATATTTGTGTTTCTATATATCGATTACATTATGTATGTATGTGTATGTTTTTCAGCAAACAACGTATTGGATTTACCTTGTAATTTGATGTATAAACATGTGTTCTTTTATGTTCTTTTCATGAGTTTATGAACGTATGTATTTACAGGGAATCATCCATATTTTATATATTGAATTTAATGAATGATATAATGTTAATAAATAAGTGTTTATTTTATCAATATGCGTTCATCATTGTCAAATTACCTCAGAACGAGGAAGTAATGGCATTTGAGTGATTTATGGTAGTTTATTTATTTTATTTATTAATGCAACAACTAGAGTCTCCATGCAATAGTTATGCTAACGTAAAGCAATTAACGTGTTATTTATTGATTACACGAGCTCATTATGCAAATTAATATATTCAATAATTACTTAATCACAGATTAGTTAATTCAGTAGCGTAATAGCATAACACCCCACAGTGTTGTAAATTGTCCGGTGAGAATATTTTGCAGAACTCCCTCGCTATTTTGAACAAAGCACATTTCTTATTATGTAATTTCGGTATTAGATAATTTTTCAATTCTGAGAAAGTTTCAAAAATCCCGATTTCTGTACTGATTCTTTAGTATTATAACAATTGTAGAGCACACAATCTTACAATAAACACTAAACATTCGAAACATTAGGATTTGGGTTACAATTACTTTTAGTCTAACACCCTGCTGGATTTTTTACAATTTAGACCCTGGAATCCTAACGTTTTTAGATTCCCAAAACGTAACACTACAGTCAGATGTTAGTTAAAATGATATTTAATTTGATACCCCACATAAATTTTTGCGACTTTATCAAAACTTTCACCCACTTTTGGACATGAAGTCCAAAAATTTTTGAAATTTTCAAAAATCGAATACTATTCATATTGTGGTTAAAATTCCCTTTAACTTGATAAGCCACTTGATGGGCTTTTGCGATTTTTCCATAATTTTGATCGTCTCACATCTTTGCCTCTCGCGTTCTTACTTTTTGAGGGATCAATCTCAAAAACAACAAGTTTCTGTAGGGTAAACGTATGGACATCAAGTTTTACGAAAATCGGTTGATGCGTTCGAAAGTTATTGTGAGACATACCCCAAGCAGACAGACAGACAGACAGATAAATGCCAAACGGTCGAGTTAAAACTGAGAACTCGTCTCGTAACTTATAAAATTTAACTAAAAAAATAAAAACAAACATTAGACGTAATACGACACGGCATTATGGCTCGACTTAATTTACCGAAATTTGTGTCCTAGAAATAAATATTATCTACAGTATTCCCTCCCTAGGTTTTATTTTTTACTTCCATGTTCCGTAAGGAAAGGTGATCGCGAAAAAATCGTGTTCGAGATAAGGGCTGATTCTGATTGTACTACCCTCAAAACATGAAGAAAAGTCATTTTCCGAAAAGTGTCTGTGTATGTGCCTGTGTGTGTGTCTGTTTCTGTCTGTGTGACTATTTGTAGAATTTTTTATGGCGAACGATAACTGCCCCAAGTTCGAACAGAATCAAACAATGTTTTGCATACGTGCCTGAGTTGTAGAGGACTCAAGGATTATTGACTTTCGTGAAGATCGGTTAAGGGGAAGGGATTAGTTTACCTGCAACGTTATATGTTTTAAGAAGAGTAAAGTACTTAATTTTGATAAATAAAGTATCCTGAAAATAAGGTCATAATAATCCACTATAGAAAGGTAGATGAAATATCTATAAATGAAAAGGGTAGTTGTTTGGGAAGGGGTAATTTTTCTATAAATGAAAATGATAGTTAAAGGGTAAGGGGATAATTTTTTAAATGTGTACTACGTTATCGGCAGCAAAAGAAGTAGTTTGTTGTTAAAATTTCTTCCCGGGCTGTTTGGCCTCGGTCTAATGTTTTCTGCAAAACCAGACGTTTCGGCAGTGCCATCATGTGGGCGCAGTGAAAATCGAGTGCGCTAACTCGAGGTGATATATGTTAGTAACCACAGTACTGTGATTAAGGCTGAACAAAGTAGTTTCTATGGAAATATTTCATTTCGAAAATGATTGTAAATATAAATCTTAGAACATAGAAGTCATGTATGGTTGTCCATAACCATATTTAATAGTTCCAATAGTAGTCAGTATTTAGTTTTTTACTGATATCCTTGTCGCTCTGACAAGTCGTGATAAACTCGAACACTGAAACCGAGTTACTTGCTACAGCACTTCATTGTGATTTCTCATTGTATAGGATGATGTCCTTTGCAACCCATTATTTTAGTTGTATTAATAGACAGATTTTTATATCGAGTTCGATGGTTTACTGTGTAAATGAATGTTAAACATTATTCTGTTTCGTGTGTGGACTATGATACAGCGTTCACTAATATTCATATAGCGTGTGTATACCATATGAACTATATTAATGTATGACCAATCATGTCAAAAATAAGACTGTGATATATTTTTTAAAATAGAGTTTCAATTTATTTGAATCCAATATGAAACGCGTTAAAGTTTACACATAAACACGCTGATTCGGAGTCTCGTAGCATTTGAGGGAGAGAACGATGCGAGAGACCACCAAATTGGCGAGAGCTGGCCTCTGTGTCGCTCAATTAACAGTTCTCCGACCGCTGTTGTTAATGAGTTATTTCCTGACCATTTTGTCACTACTCCTGACCACTTTAGGTCCCCAGCAGCTAGCTCTTGGTCTGTCAGTTTCATTTTAAAAGTTCCACGGTCATCACTAGAACCAAATTCTCTCTTTATTTTATTTTTATTTTTTGCGAAGACGCTTGTATTATTCACACATGTGGATAAAGAACACCAATGAAGATACGGGCATAAATTAAATAAATTAGAGTACGTGAAAATTGTTCATTAGACGTATAATTTCAGTACAATTAGAAAAAATGTCGATTTGTTCCTCATAAAAAAACCTTATTAACTGAACAGTAAATAAGGGCACCTTACACAAGGCTAGATTTTCACAATTTTTGAAAATTTTTGGTCTCTTTTTTAACACTGGAGCCCCAAAATTTTGAGATTCCCAAAACACAACACTACACTCAGATGTTAGTTAAAATTTCGTTTAACTTGATGCTCCACATGGGCTTTTGTAATTTTAAACCAGAAAGCCCCATAACGACACGTGATAAGGTGAAATGAATTAGGCCGACTATTGGTAATAATTGCAATTTTTAGCAATATCATTATAACAATTGCTAGCACGCTGCTTCATTACCAACTCGCCGACCACCGCCATCACTATCTCCATACGTTTTTCTTTCTCTTCCTTCAAGCGTTCCGGTCAGCAAGTTTGATTCCTCCCTCGAACTTCTGGAAAATGGCTGTCCTTTTGACTTGCAAGAGAATGTTCGTCTGGAATATCTGTCAGTCACCATTCTTTCTACGTGACCAAGCAAGTAGTTCGATATTCAACAGCCTTCTAATGTGTCGAGGAAATTGTAAGTTTTCTCTGTACATCCTCGTAACGATTCCGATCTGTCATGTACATCTTCTTCTTCTTCTTATCTGGCGTTACAAACTTTGGTAGGCTTTAGCTTCGTCTGCTCCTCCATGCTTACCTCCGTTCCCTGTTCCCTTCCTCTGATTCCCACGCTAACAAGATCTTCTGTTACGCCATCCAACCATCTCATCCTTGGTCTGCCTCTACGTCTAGTAGTATATAATCTTTCGTTCAGCATTCTTTTTAGACATTCTTTCCTCAAACATTCTTTCCACATGTCCGAGCCAACGCAACCTCTGTGCTGTACTTCCATTCATATAATGCGTAAGCTTCAACTCGAAAGCTTGGATTCAACTTTCATTTCTGCGTTGTTACCAAATTCTGAGCTAGCACAACAAAGTAGGAACATTCTTGAATATATACAGAACCTCTTTTGGATATCCTTTCTTGTTTTTCTGCCTAAATTAATATGTAATATGAGTTAAACTTGGCAATTATAACATTTGCATCACTGTCTTTGCCATATGTGATGTCATATCCCAAATATTGGAAGTGGAATACTTTTTCAGCTGTTGTATTATTATTATAATTTTTCATGCGACAGGGCCTTCCCTCTAAAAGGCACCTGAACAAATTTCCATGTTGTATGTAGATACTTGAAGACAAGGTAGATACTTGAAAACTACAAACCTCTGTGGTTTATCTTTGTGGTAGAGTAAAAATTTTAAAACATCGTCAGAGCATTAATACACACACACGAACGTAAAACATAAGTTTAAAATCATTTCTGCTAGCCCAAGAAAAGTAGATACCAGTGATACCTCTCTTTCTTTTTAATTCTCCTCTTTCAAGTTGGCTTTATTTTGAAATCATCAGATTATTTGTTGATTATGATCTGCTTAAAATGGCATTACTTTTTTTAACTCCGTTTTTGCAAACAATTGATCTCATAGAACCCCATTCTAAGCTTTCCTTCAACATTTCCAAGTACATCATGTACTCATTGTATTTCATTAATTGTCCCAGCCAGCGGTGGCATTGCCTTCTGATGAGAGTTTTCACAATCATTTTGCCTCGTAAATCCTATTGAACACACTATTCTGTGTTTTTTTCTAATATCCCATGCTCAAAGACATATACTTGCCAGCAAAGAATAGTTTCTCTCGGGGCAGCACTTGGAAAGCAGACGATATAAATAGTTTTCGTGGTATCGTGATTTCGAGTCGGTGCATAATAAATATGAATTACGATGGTATTAAGAATATATTATTACTATTATTATCCTTCATATCTTTCCATATGTAATTACTTAGTTTCGTATACACGTACATTTTTATCTAATTATAGTTGCATGATTTAAACATACGCATACAGGTGAACAAGCAGCAAAAATAAACAGTTTTCAGCTCTTTCTCTCTCTCGCTCTCTCTCTTTCACACACACGCGCGCGCACGTACGTTTTTTCGAAGTGGATTGGCTACTTTGTCATCCTTCCCTCTCTTTCTTTCATCTCTCTTTACCTCACACACGCTCGCGAGCACTCATGTACAAGTGGGGACCTTTAAGTGCAGATATTATTTCACCGGTATTCATAATTTTTTGTATATCTCTATTCTATTTTACAAGTAGCAATCTATCCATTTGTTAAAATAATAATATAAGATGTAGTTACAAGATATGTTTTATATTCGCCCGTCTTTGTATATGAAAGTTGTCCTCGTGTACTCGAATATATAGTATTACGACATTATAAATACTGAAATCAGACCATGATGTACTAGACATTTGCGTGGCGCCTCAATGACTTTCACGACTTTAACCTTATTAATAACTTTTTACAGATAAGAAGGAACCCGCCTCTCGACATTTTCTTCTGAAGGATTTAGACAAAAAATCTTAAAAGCAAAATGTTGACTATTCATAGCATGAGTAGAGTACTTTCATTTTTACCGGCCGAATCCGCTCCCACCCCCCCACAAATTCATTAAATAAGACACGCGAGTTATTCTCAACCAGCAGTTTTAAAATGTCGAAAACAATTTATCGGGACACACACTTAAATCAAAACGCATTCAATTTTTGTGTCAGTAAAATGTTTACTGAAATCGTAACAGATTTTTCGTATCTTTGTTCAACACACCCTACCTGTAGTTGACTTTTATTTTATTTTGTCTCTTGGCCTATTACTCCCAAACGTATCTTAAATCTGCCCTTCACGAAAATAATTTGCCGACCATTGCCTTAAAGCGGTTTTTAATTAATTTTTATGTCAATGTACACAAAACGTTGACATAATTTCAACTTAGATTGCGTCTATATTAGACTCGTCTTCTGAAGGAAAACCTTGTCCCGTTGGGGGCAGGCGCCGTGATGCTGAGGTCTGTCAGTCTACGGGAATTTTCACATCATAAGATTTATTAAAATAGACTAAGGTGATTCTTTAACAAAAGAACTGGAGAAACATAGCCGACAGATCACATATTTTACCAAATTTTTTTTGGGTTGTAGGAGTAAAGGAAGTCAAAGAATTCTACTGGAGGATCAGGTGAAACGGAGACCTGAGAATGCTTAGCAAAGAAAACTGGAATCCAGAACGATAAATAGGGGCGAATGGGACCCAATCTTAGAACAGAGCAACATCCATGAATGTTTGTGGAGCCACATTTGACGATGACAGTGAGGAAGAAAAACACTTAAGAGAAACCCTTTTGAAAGTAAAAAAAAAAGTAATGACTGTGCCATCTGCTTTGAGTTTATCGCTAAGCCACGAAACGTAATGATTCCAAAAAAAGTATTTTAGCAGAAGTCAGGTGGTAAAAATGAAGTGTTAAGGGAAGATCGCCTTCGGAGTGTAGACATCATAGAGGCGAAAATCTGTGCGTTAAGGATTACAAACAATAGGACCAAGCGAATAAAGCATATTTACCAATATGCCAATATTTACGAAAAAGTTTTTGGATTAACATCAGTGAGAAAAATTCATGTTAGAAGACTCGTTAGATATGGCCAGGCATTCAGAACCGGTGAATAGAGGGAAGAGGAAAACGCTCTACATAGAATGGATACCGTGCTAAAATTCTACACCGCAGGCGCCTATTCCTTGAAGTGCAGACACATACGAAGCAGAAGGAGTGTAGGAAGGGGCAGGCAGGCGCCTATTCCTTGAAGTGCACACAATTACGCTAGTGTAAACCTTCTGGGTTTTTATCGTATGACTCCCGTCATTCACCATATTCTTGTTTTTCGTACTTTATTTCCAGCAATTCTCACAGGCACCTTCTCAATATTATAATTTCGCAAGTCAGATTTATCCCGTGTACGATAAACATAGGTAAACGGCATTCGATAGTATAGAAACTTTCTATTATCAGAGGAATTAACGTTGAGCTAAGGAAGAGTTGCTCACTGTTTTATATGCACCACTTTTATAAGAGACTTGGGTCATCAAAAGTAAAGAAATGAAATGTATGGAAGCTTCGAAATGAGTGGTTTTGGCGAAGAATGAAAATGATTAACTGGAGAGAAGAAAATAACAAATGAAGAGACATTAAGGAGAAAATCGGTTGGGGCTATTAAAAAGAGGGAAACAACTTGAATTCATCACGTCGTGAGAAAGGACTATTTGCAGAAATTAATAATAAAAGGAAACACTTAAGGAAGGAAAGGAAGAGGAAGAAGTATATGAAGTAGGTAAGGTTGGTGTTTTGGCGATTAGCTGATGGATTTGGTGATGGATGAAATTATAAAGATCTCAGAGAAACCCTGTCTCGGAAGGATCACCACTGATACGAACTTATTAGGCAACTCCTTATGTAATTTAGTTTCAGAACTAGAATTTTTTAGACGCATCTGTGGAACGATTCATAGGTACCTGAAAAATAAAACACGGAAGGGTATCCGAATGAAGTTTTATAAAACTGTGGCTGTCCCTAGATTCCTGTATGCTAGTAAAAGGGACGTGCAGAGGATTCAGGCAGCCGAAATGAAATTTTGAAGAGGGACGCAAGGCTGTTCTCTCTTGGATTGGAGAAGGAACGAAGATATTAGACGCGATTTAAACATTGTATCATCGCACCAGAAGATTGAAGACCACAGAAGGAGATGGTGTGAACATTTGAACCGCATGCCTGATATCCGTCTACCTGTGGCTGCCTTGGGTTATCACCCGATGGTAAGAGAGATGTCGGTAGACCGAGGAGATGGGTTCCAGAACAGGTCTAAGGCCTAGTCCTTGGAGTGGTGATGATGAACTAGAATTTTATCCTTAATTTTTGTGTAAGAGGTTACATTACTGTCTCGTATCAATGACGTTTACAAAAAATTAAATAAATGTTAATGAACGGCAAATACCGACTTGAAGACAAAGAGGCGGATCTAAACTCGTGAGAAGGGCAAGTGATTCTCTAGTGGCTGAAGCAAGGATGTATCCCATTAAACAAATAAAAGCTTGTGTGCAGACCTAATACAAAGTAATAAAATAAACTGATTTTTCACCGGACGGTTTTAACACAAGAGATAAATACAATCTAACTTTTTTTTGTAGAAATAAATTAACTTAACAGAAGTTTTGTTTTTGTTTTGAAACGTTGTTCTGTAGAGTATTTTAAAAAGGGAAATTGTTACAATTTTCCCGTTCTTTATTGCCTTTCATACTTTATTCGCTGGCTCTCAACAAAATACGGAGAGAGAACAGGTTTATAAGTTATAACGATAAGTCCGTAGCTGAAAATAGAGTCCACATTTTGTGTTGTAACATGCAAACATATCGAATTATTCAAATCAGACGGTATACGTTCATAAATATGTAAATTATTGTTATTTATGAGAGTTGCGAGTTAGTAGTGAGTGGCTTTGTTGTAGTCCGCCGTTGTTGACTAGTGAGAGTGAGATATTGAGCGAGCGGTGGGGAGGGGAGTCCGTCTCGACCGCAGTGTGTAGTGCACAGTTAATCCGCTAATAACAAGTGCCAAACTGCCAAAGAATTTGGACAGACCGGTTCTATACTGTACAGTGTTTGGATTATGCATAAATATTGAATAGGCTGTAAATACAAAAAACTTACTATACAAATAATTCTGAGGCGATCGAATTCTTTACACAAAACCCAATCATTACACGATTAAAAAAAAATCTTATACCCATAACCTATTGTACTTTCGCTTAAATTGGTACTCATTTGTAAAATTTGCCCATTCAATTATTTTGTTCTGCTTTCGTATTTCCGCTATTCTTCACAGTAGTCTCGTTTCTTTTTCTATCCCTCCAGGATCGGGTGAGTACCATTATTCGGCTTTCCTATTTTATCCGGTCTCCCAACTTCTTCGTAATATGCTATGCGTTCTAGTCTTCTTTGGTAATTCTTTTGGCATCCTTTATTTGACCGCGACGTGTGCAAATATTTACGTTCTGTAGCACTGCTTTCTGCTTTTAAACACTTCGCTTCAGCACTGGCTCGAACGGTTTGCTTCTCCCGAAACTTCTGACTAGATGACTGGATGTGGAACAAGCGGATTGCCTCTAGGATTTTCCTCATGCCTCTTAGCAGACGTCCTTGATCACCACTTACATTCCACAATGCCTCGGCAATGTTCCGCAGCACTATGCACTATATTTTGAACAATCGAATGAATCAGATTTCTGTTGCTAAGAAAATTAAAAAAATCATATAAAATATCCACTGATAAGCTAAAAGCCTCTGTCTCCTTAAAGAGCTAAAAGAATTTGCGGAAACGTTTTAAGAATATTATCTGCCAAGAGCTAACAGTTCTACAAAAATGAAGGCCAGGTTATCGACTAAGGCCAGAATCTAGGTATGAGGAATTAGTTCGATTAGTTGTTATTCTTTTCAGTCTTATTCTGTGGAACAGAGACTTGGACGCTTCAGAAGCAAAACATGAATAGAACTAAGGTTATTGAATTTCAAATATATTAAAGGTTTCTCAGTTTGAAAATTTAAGTATCTAGGAGAAATAATTCAAGAGAATGGTTTAGAAAAATCTGCTATAGAAGAAAGGATTCATAAGCTCGAATAGGCATGTGGTATAACTAAAGATATTTACAATTAAAAGTGCATATCTAAAAATGCGAAAATAAGGCATTACAGTACAGTAGTGAAGCCAGAATGCCTATATGCAAGTGAATGTCTAGCACTGCATTATAATTTAGACAAACTAGAAATATTGGAAAGACGAATTATTAAAAAAATATTAGGACCACGAAAAACTTCAGAAAGTTGGAAATTAAGAAGTAATGATGAATTATATCAGAGTATAGAAAATATAACAGAAACAATGAGAAAAAGAAGACTATTATGTTTTGGACATTTATATAAAATGGTCGACAATAAGTTGGCAAAGCAAATCTTCAGATATTTGTGGGGGAAGAAGTCAACATCAAGTTGGATTAAAGAAGTCCAAAAGGATTTAGAAAAAAAAATAATATACATGCAGAAGAAGTAATTGAAGGAGAAGTTTTTCGGGCAAAAGTGTTATAAATGAAGGGAGTCCAGGGTACGAGAGAGAAAAACGCAGGTTCAAAGTGGACTGAAGACAGGAAGAAGAGACACAGTGAGAAGATGAAAGAATATTGGAAAAAAGGAAAGAACAAAGAGTAAAGAATTGAAATTGGCATGTGGTACTTAGATGGCCGATACGAAAAAAAGTAGACTATTGCGGCTGGTTGATAAAGGAAAGAAAGTCACGTTTTAGCGTTAAGAAATAAAGGTAGGGTACATATGGCGAGGACCCCAAAATTAAGATGTGCAAATCGTATTTTATCACAAAATCGAAAGCACAATATTGTTAGGACGAACTGGATGAGAAACCTGCGTGTTTAAATATTTAAATATTTGGGATGTTTGATGGCAGAAGATAATGAAGAAATAAATGAAATAAGGAAAAGGATACACGCCGCAAATAGAACGTATGGTTCGTTGACATGTATATTCAAGACAAGGAATATCCACCGTCAGCCAAGGTCACATTATATAAAGTTATGATTAGACCTGTGATAACATATATGGCAGCGAGACTTGGACTCTGAGAAACAAGCCGCTAACATAGTCAATACCTTTGAAAGGAGATTTTTGAGGAGAATATATGGACCAATCCAAGTAAACGGGATATGGAGAATGCGTCACAATGAGGAACTACACACACTGTATAAAGACAATAATCTGGCCACCACCATCTACTCCATAGATTGCAATGGGCAGGACACATCATTAGGATGGAAGGCAACCGAAAACCTAGGGAGGTACTGTTTAGCCAAATCGAGAGTAGAAGGCCTGTCGGAAGACCCATGCATCGCTGGATTTACGCAGAGGTGGGTGGGGGGGATGCTGATACTTTACTTAAAATAAAACGATTGATATCGATCGCCAAGGACAGGGGAAAATGGAGGCGGATGATTGTGGAAGCTAAGGATCGACTCCGAACTGTGACGCCATAGAAGAAGTAGAAGAAGAAACCTGCTTGAACAGTTCTATTCCATATCAACATTAGTGCGGCTATATCGAAGGTCAGGATAACTGTGACACTTGCTTATCTCCGCCGGGAGACGGCGCCACAACAAGAAGAACTGTTCTTATCCCATCCATTATTGACAGGATTGAGGGAAGACTTCTGTTGCGGCGTTGAGACCACTTCAGGATGTCAGAGGCCCTTTGTCTAAACGCACCTACGAGAGGAAACTAATTGTGATCGTCGTGATTGTACCAGTCCGTGTAGACCAATCCATCGGTCACCGTATGTTTTATTTAATCAATTGCTAACACTACGAGAAATGTTAGCTGGTTTACATTCCCTGGTCTAACCACAAGCGGAGTGTTCCAGGGTACTTTTGTACGCCCTGCGTTTTTGATTCTGCGAGTAATTCTTACTTTATTACTGGATCCTCCTCTTCTACCCATTAGATTTTCAGGTTTGCAGAGAACACACCGTCTTGTCCTACTCCGGGCCAGTTCTCTAACCCAAACCCACACTGCTTCTGTTCTTTCTACACTTTCCTTAACACCATGTTCCCATTTAGATCTGGAACTTCCTCTTCTCCTTCTACACTCCGGTTTTGCTTCCGACGCTCTCACAGGGTATATTCGATCTTCCATTCTACGGACGCTACCAAACTATCTCGACTGTGAGCTTTAACTTTAATCTAGTTAGAGAGATCAACCTGGTATTCCTGAGGATAGAAAGGTTCAGGAATCTATCTCGTCTTGTTTTGTTTTCTAAACTTCTAAGAAATCTTATCTCTACCACTTGAATTTTGGTTTTATGTCTTCAATTCAAGGTCCACGACACTACAACACTGTGGGGTGTTATGCTATTACGCTACTGAATTAACTAATCTGTGATTAAGTAATTATTGAATATATTAATTTGCATAATGAGCTCGTGTAATCAATAAATAACACGTTAATTACTTTACGTTAGCATAACTATTGCATGGAGACTCTAGTTGTTGCATTAATAAAATAAACTACCATAAATCACTCAAATGCTATTACTTTCTCGTTCTGAGGTAATTTGACAATGATGAACGCATATTGATAAAATAAACACTTATTTATTAACATTATATCATTCATTAAATTCAATATATAAAATATGGAAGATTCCCTGTAACTACATACATTCATAAACTCATGAAAAGAACATAAAAGAACACATGTTTATACATCAAATTACAAGGTAAATCCAATACGTTGTTTGCTGAAAAACATACACATACATATATAATGTAATCGATATATAGAAACACAAATATTCAAACAATAAATCCTATACTAATGCGTTCATCGTATGCCTCAGATGGATGGCGTTAATTATATTTATCATGTTTAAATTACATGCTCAAGGGGTGTTTCTTGAAAAAGAGACAGGACAGTAGAGTTTCTTATGATAAGAATAGCATAAAGATTACTTGTTTAGGTGAATTTATCCGATATTTCCATCGGCGTAACTCCTCTCTGCTGGATCATGTGTGGGAAGCTGTGCTGAGCTGTGACTGACACTTATCACACGCGAAACAGATTCACTCGCGCTGTATGTTCGTATTAAAGTTCATCGTTAACTATGGTGTATATATATATGTCTGTGTATTGTTCAACGTTTGATATGTTCATTACTGTTAGTGTTTTGATGCCGCGGTGTAATTGTTCCACATGATATTGAATCGCACCGCAACACTGTATAATGTTATTATTTCGCCGTCCGGTATTACATCAACGAAAGTTCTACGTGTCGATTATTGATGTAAGTGTGACTGGTTAGTTCAATTCTGAATTAGAGTATAATAAATAATTCTATAATTGTTAAGCACTGGCGTATGTCGCATGTTTTAGACACTGAAAGTACACTATTACCGGATACGCGCCAATATCGAAATGTCTAAGTCTCTTAGTTATATGACGCGTGGCAAAATTTCAAAGTCCCACTGCCGTCCGTATGTTAATCGAACTTTGACGACCGACTGTTGAAAATTATAAAGACTGTTCTACTGACCGACTGACTGCTCAAAGTAGATGAGTAAAAATTTATGAAAAGACTGTTCAAAGTATATGGTTGAAAAATTATGAGAGACTGTCCTCCCGCGTGCTCTGCAAGCAGTTTTTATCAAACATCGTGTACCACAATGCACCGTACTGGACAACACGCCTCAAGTTGCACATGATAGGATGGAAGATCTCCTACCCTTAAGCCAGAGTGTCGTTCTTCACTTCCCATTCGACGTTCCCGTTGCTATGCTGGCGACGGTCCTCTCCACCAGGTCTCTGGGTAGATGCTGGGTTGTGATTGGATATCCTGTCTCCCCACGGGTTCGCGTCGAAAGCCTCAGTACTCTTTTCCTAGAACAGGAGAAATTTCATGCTCGTCTATCATGCCATTGTCTAAGCGTACTCCGGGTCTCGCTGCAGTTCTCACGAAAACAATGTGTCGTCTCTTGTTATTGTTCGTTGTGTTTGACCCTTTTTTTCTGAACGCTATCCTGGCGCAGCGTGACGTCGTTTCCAAAACGGCACACCTACTGCCTGTCGTAAATATCCGTTGTCGCCAGTAAGTCGTTCCCCTGCTGTTTACAAGTTCGATTCTATTATTTTAGGTATCGATGTCCGTCCTCGTATAGGGTATATACTATTGTGTGACTTACTCTTTTATTCTTTACTGGTACTCTTACAAATTAA
Source organism: Magicicada septendecula (assembly GCA_034769895.1). Taxonomy (NCBI): domain Eukaryota; kingdom Metazoa; phylum Arthropoda; class Insecta; order Hemiptera; family Cicadidae; genus Magicicada; species Magicicada septendecula. The sequence continues at coordinate 86,268,067 of CM068372.1, read as the reverse complement.
CCCGGCAGTGTGTCCGTCACAGTTTCTCCTCTAAATTGGTACTTGACACAATTTCCATTATCTGACATTTGCAGGCTGTAAATCTCGTGTTTTAGTCGAGTCTGTCACGGCCAACCCTGTGCCCTATTGTACAACTATGTGAAACGTACTTGCATTGTCTGAAGTAAACGTTCACTTGACACTTCTACACACATTTCTTTATTTATTGCTCGTGGGCTGAGTAGGTGTGTCATGCTGAATGTAACGTCTTTTCAGTCACAATAAAATTTTTTAAATTTTTGGTTGTTACATAGGTCCCCAAATCGGATTTGATGTTGGATTAGCGGAAGACACTCTAATCCGATTTCTGCGCTCTGAGTTTGTTGTGGGAGTCCCCTCTGATAAAGTCGCGGTCAATGACCTACTTTCCTCTGCTTGGTGTATATGGGTATATATTCCCTATATTTGTTCGTAAACTACCTCTGGGAATTTATTGCCGCGCATCTGAGGAAAGATGAACGCATTTTTTACATATTTGCATATCTAATTAGATATGGGATTATGTACCATAATAATAGCTGTGGATGGCTGTGCCGTCCGATTATAATCTAACACATGAAATAATGATTTTCGACATGAATTACAATTATTCATGTATCGTTTAAATATCATTATGATAGCTAATGTTCTTAGTCTATCTTGACCATTTAAAATACAATTTACGACCTGTAAATACACATTAATACATTCACTAATTATTATTGAGTATCACTCACAATATGTGTTACTATCATCTATACTAATTATATTGATTAGAAATTTATATACATTATTCAGGAACAATTAACAATTCACTTGAGATCATTATGATTATAAATAACTTTGTTTTATATCATTCAGATTTGATTAATTAATCTAATATCATCGGGTGTCTATAAAACTCGTTATAACGTCTTTTCGCAATTTATTGCTGCACATTCAATTGAACTTTTCACATCATAATTGTCTTTTCTATTTAAATTTCCACTAACACTGGCTATACACATGTAATTAATGTCGTTAGGTTGCCACATTGTGACTTAAGAACTCCTTGTACAAAATCTTTACATTATACACTAATAAGATATACATCATACTGATTAGCTAGTTGGACCGGTTTTCGCGGGACATTCACCTTATGTGTTGATCCGCCTCCGAATCCACTAGTCTAACTGATTGTCGATGCACTTTCGTTTTCCTTTGAGACTTGTGATTTCGTCTCAAAGTATCTCTTCAGCAATCGTACGTTGAAAATACCCCTCAGTTTTCCATTGCTATCGCACTCAGCGAGCTCGTATGTTGCGTTACCAAGGACGCGACTAACCTTGTATGGTCCGGTGTATAACTCGAAAAACTTGTCAATCCTTTTCATTGCGGCGTCGGATTGATGGTAGCTCCTCAACAGCACCTTATCGCCGGTAGCAAATTTAGTAATATTCTTACCATCATTGATACGTTTAGCATATTTCTCTCTTTTGTCTTTTATTTTTACAAACACATTAATATTGGGATTGTGTTCATTGTTGATGACATCTTTGTCCAGCCACTTCTCCCATGCGCGGGTCGGCTTCTTTCCTAAGTGTGCCTCGTGGGGTGTTATTTCTATTGTTTCGTGGTACGTTTCATTGATACATGTTTCAATTACTCCGACGTATCTTGACCACTTGCTATGCTGGTCGTGTACCAGGATCCTGAATAGATTTCCCAATTGGCGGTTAATCCTTTCCGCTAAGTTCGCTCGAGGATTCCTTATCGCGGTATATCTTGGTTGTATTCCCAGCTCCTCGAGACCTTTAACCCATCTTTCGGCGGTAAATTGCGTGCCGTTGTCGGTTAAAATGACTCTCGGTCGTCCATACTTCGTACAGTAATCGTTGATCCGTCGTAGTGTCGTGGTGGTTGTCGCTCTTCTTAGTGTAAATAGTTTGACAAACTTTGTGAAGTTGTCCACCATGACAAGTAAGTATTTGACACCTCCTATACCTGTTGGTAAGGGTCCATAGTAATCAACACTTACTATGTCACCTTTGGCTGATGGTATCATGGCCTTTGTTCCGCCAAAGAGCATCCTGTTGTTCGTATCCTTGTACCGTTGGCAAGAGTCACAAGTTTGGGTGTATACCTTCACTTTCTTGATCAAGCTGTCGATCGTGAAGTGCTCTTGTAACATTTTTATACACCTTTTCGGGCCTAGGTGTCCGTACATTTGGTGTATCTCTGTAATTAGATCCTTCGACACGCTGTTAGGAATGTATAGTTTCCATTCGCCACGTCGTCGTCGGTATAACTTATCATTAACAATTTTATAAAATTTACTTAATTTACTATCTATAACGTTATTCTTAATCTTATCTATGAGCGTTCCGAGTTTGGCATCTTCATTTTGGTATTTGCCGATACCTCTAATTATTTTGCCTAATTGTTGACTCATTTTAATAACTAGGTGATTAATCAAATATTCGTGCGTCTCCTCGTTTGTCTCGTGTTGTTCCGTGTCAGCCGGGTATCTACTCAGTATGTCCGCAACGACGTTATCCTTTCCTTTGCAGTGGATAATGTCGAAATTGTACTCCTGTATGGCGAGAATCCATCTTGTAATTCTGGAATTATTTAAGTGACACTTGTGCATAAATGTTAATGCTTTATTGTCGGTGATTATCGTGAGTGGTTGGCCAAGTATGTACATACGAAACTTATCCAGACATCTAACGATACTCAGGAGCTCTTTCTCCGTCGTGAAGTAATTGCGTTCTGCTCCCTTAAATGTCTTGCTTGTAAAAGCGATGACGCCGATTTCTCCATCTTCATCAATCTGGTAAAGCTGGCCACCATACGCAAAATTACTAGCGTCACACTGAATATAGTATCTTTGGTTCGGCCGTGGGAACCGTAGAGTTACTGTGTCGATAAATAAATTCTTGACTCTCTGGAAACACTCGTCCACTTCCCTTGTCCATGAAAACTTTCGTCCACCTTTCAGCAGTTCATGTAAAGGTTGCGTTGTTTCTGCGTATTTACTCGAGAATCTGTTATAAAAATTGGTAAGACCAAGAAAACCTTTGAGTTGTTTTGTATTCTTCGGTGCTGGGAAATCCATAATCGCCTTTACCTTGTCATCGTTTGCTTGTATCCCTTTTGTTGTAAGGCGATAACCAAGGAAGGAGATTTCTCGTCTGAAGAATTGTGACTTGGTGAGGTTGACAGTTATATTTGCTTTATTGAGGTTGTTTAGCAACGCTTCTAAATGATTTAAATGTGTTTGTATATTATTGGAGTAGCACAAGCAGTCGTCCACGTAGATGATCGTGTTCTTCTTGACCTCCTCCTCGAGGGCCACATCCAATCCACGTGTCAACGCTGCAGAGCTGGTGCTGAGTCCAAATGGCGTCACTGTGAATCGGTAGCACTTCCCTTCATGCATAAACGCAGTGAAATCCCTACACTCTCGTTTTAATGGGACTTGCCAGAAGCTACTGGATAAATCGACTGTCGACAAGTACTGCATATCACCACATCTAGCCAATATCTCATTTACCGGGGACACTCCTTCGTAATCGGGCACGGTCACGCTGTTCACTTTTCTTGCATCAAGGCATAGGCGAACCCTCCCATCCTTCTTGATAACTGTCACGATTGGGTTGACGTACGGGCTGGCGCAACGTTCGATTACTCCATATCGTAACATCCGGTTAATCTCCTCGTTCACCTTGTCTCTGTAGGCAAGCGGCACAGGCCACCCTCGTTGAAAGTAAGGTGTCCTGTCCGTAACGTGAAACTCGTGCGTGTAACCCTCTATTCTTCCCGGGCACTCCCTAAAAACATTCCGGTTCTTTACCAAAATCTCCTTCAGGCGTTGCAGTATTCCTTTATCCACGCAGTCTATGCTCCCAATCTTCTCATCGATGCATCGCAGTACTTCCTCTTCTTCTTCACTGTTTATCACGTCAATATTCATGATTGGTATAATGTGCTCCTCATCAACAGTATTGTTTTTCAAACTAACTATTTTGTTTCCGATGTCGATGCGACACCCAACTTCTTGTAAAAAACTAATTCCTAGTATACATGGTTTCACTAATTCTGGTATTACCAAAAACACACATTCATATCGGATACTATCAATCTCAATGTCACACAATATTTGTCTCTTAACTAATTTGGATTTACTTCCTACAGCACTTATTATAAATGTATTCGTTACGGGTAGTGTCTCATATGGTTCGATACTCTTCTTATGGTTATTAAACCAAGTTTCCGATAACCCGTTAACAATACAACCAGTATCAAGTAAGGCTTGGACAGTTACATCATTATTAAATTTAATAGTAATCTCGGGACATTTCAATATTTGTTTATTTACAATCTCGTCGTCCTCTTTTAGTAGGTCCTTTCGTAAATCAGGTAACAATATATTTACACTCTCACTCGGAAAGAAGTCGCTTAGAAATTCTATCTTCTCCCCTCGTTCGACGTATTTTTTTTTTTTGTTATTGTTGTCGCTGTTACCGTTCGCCCTTGGGGTAGTGTCAATGACCGTGCCACTGGGTCCTGGTTCAGCTGGTGTAAACTGTACTGTATTGACGTAGTGTTTGTTGTCATACCGACCCCTTGTTGCCTGTCGGTCACTTTCATTTTTATTGTATTGCGTTTCCCTGTCTCTCGGATTGTTCCTCCCTTCGTTGTAAGGTCTATAATGTGGTCTGCGAGTGTTATCTCCGCTCGACTGTATACTTGTGAATTCCGTAATCAGCGCTTCGAAATTTGGTATACTCGTGATACCACGTGTGACCACGGCGAGCTGCAAGTCCTTACCAAAGTGGCGAGCTAGTTTTCGTATCAGCTGAGTGTCGGTTAATGCTGGTGACAGTTGCCGACTTTCCAGTAAAATCCGTTCTACATATTGGACAGCTGTGATTGGTCCATTCCACTCATATCTGCCGTACTCCAGATTGTCGCGTATATTGTCCTGGCGTTTTTGACCCCAGTACTTCAAGGTGAAAGCTTCTTTAAATTCTTCATACGTGGAGATTTGATTCCTTATGACGCGCCACCATATTCCAGCGTCCATCTCCAAGTGTCTTCCGATCCATTTAATGTCACCGTTGCTGTAGTACTGTTCCTGGATCTCTGACAATTCCTTCAGGAACTCCATTGGGAACCTGTCAGTGCCGTTATACTTCAACTCTGTATGTGTGTGTCCGTTAATTCTACTGATTATTCCAGACTCACCTTCAATTAGCTGACGCTGTAGTCGTTCTATCTGGGATTTTAATTCGTTAATACGGGTGGTTTTCTCTCTGGTGCTCTCGTCTAGTTTTTGTTCCGCCGACTTCTGTCTTCCATCTACCTCATTGATTTTCTGTTGCATTGTGTTGTTTACGTCTCCCTGTTCCTGTTGTAATTGTCTTACTGTTTGGAATAGTTCGACTCTCAATTCCTCTTGCTTCTTGTGATTTTCTTTTGCGTGTGTCTCCACTCTGTTGTGGATCTTTTTGATGCTCGTTTGAGTATTTTGGGCAACACTCTTTAGTTCCTGTCGGTCTAATTCTCTTGTTTCACGCACCTCTTCGAATTTCTTGTCGGTGTCGTCCCTTAACTCTTTTATGATCTCGTTCTGCTGCTTCTGTACCTCGTCTATCTTCTGGTCACAATTATTTATATATTCACGCATTTCTGCGCGTATTTGTGTAAAATTTTCATTCTGCTTCTCGAAATTTTCATTAATTATTCTAAGGTTTTCACTAGCCTCTTCCTTCTGCTTTTCAAACTTTTCTTCTAGTTTCTCGAATTTTCCACTCATAAAGTCCATTAATGCGCGCAACGTCACCTCTTCCTGCGGTTGTTGTTGGGACTCCTGTCCCCGCGCTCTGACGTCTGACGTCTCCTCGGTCATTTGTGAATAAGTTGGTGATTCCTCTCGTTCGACACCAGGTACTCCCTGTTGGTTATTAATGTCAAAATTCATGGAATCTGTGCTACTGGTCGTCATTTTTGCTGCTTTACTACGCGTTAACATTCAGTCCCAGTCCAACTAGCTTCACACTAATAATATTTGTTCTTACAACTACTAACATGAAATATTAATATATACGCTTATCCTATCTCTACTGCCTGCTCTTTGCCGTGCGTTGGGCGCCAAATACAACACTGTGGGGTGTTATGCTATTACGCTACTGAATTAACTAATCTGTGATTAAGTAATTATTGAATATATTAATTTGCATAATGAGCTCGTGTAATCAATAAATAACACGTTAATTACTTTACGTTAGCATAACTATTGCATGGAGACTCTAGTTGTTGCATTAATAAAATAAACTACCATAAATCACTCAAATGCTATTACTTTCTCGTTCTGAGGTAATTTGACAATGATAAACGCATATTGATAAAATAAACACTTATTTATTAACATTATATCATTCATTAAATTCAATATATAAAATATGGAAGATTCCCTGTAACTACATACATTCATAAACTCATGAAAAGAACACATGTTTATACATCAAATTACAAGGTAAATCCAATACGTTGTTTGCTGAAAAACATACACATACATATATAATGTAATCGATATATAGAAACACAAATATTCAAACAATAAATCCTATACTAATGCGTTCATCGTATGCCTCAGATGGATGGCGTTAATTATATTTATCATGTTTAAATTACATGCTCAAGGGGTGTTTCTTGAAAAAGAGACAGGACAGTAGAGTTTCTTATGATAAGAATAGCATAAAGATTACTTGTTTAGGTGAATTTATCCGATATTTCCATCGGCGTAACTCCTCTCTGCTGGATCATGTGTGGGAAGCTGTGCTGAGCTGTGACTGACACTTATCACACGCGAAACAGATTCACTCGCGCTGTATGTTCGTATTAAAGTTCATCGTTAACTATGGTGTATATATATATGTCTGTGTATTGTTCAACGTTTGATATGTTCATTACTGTTAGTGTTTTGATGCCGCGGTGTAATTGTTCCACATGATATTGAATCGCACCGCAACACTGTATTATTTCGCCGTCCGGTATTACATCAACGAAAGTTCTACGTGTCGATTATTGATGTAAGTGTGACTGGTTAGTTCAATTCTGAATTAGAGTATAATAAATAATTCTATAATTGTTAAGCACTGGCGTATGTCGCATGTTTTAGACACTGAAAGTACACTATTACCGGATACGCGCCAATATCGAAATGTCTAAGTCTCTTAGTTATATGACGCGTGGCAAAATTTCAAAGTCCCACTGCCGTCCGTATGTTAATCGAACTTTGACGACCGACTGTTGAAAATTATAAAGACTGTTCTACTGACCGACTGACTGCTCAAAGTAGATGAGTAAAAATTTATGAAAAGACTGTTCAAAGTATATGGTTGAAAAATTATGAGAGACTGTCCTCCCGCGTGCTCTGCAAGCAGTTTTTATCAAACATCGTGTACCACAATGCACCGTACTGGACAACACGCCTCAAGTTGCACATGATAGGATGGAAGATCTCCTACCCTTAAGCCAGAGTGTCGTTCTTCACTTCCCATTCGACGTTCCCGTTGCTATGCTGGCGACGGTCCTCTCCACCAGGTCTCTGGGTAGATGCTGGGTTGTGATTGGATATCCTGTCTCCCCACGGGTTCGCGTCGAAAGCCTCCGTACTCTTTTCCTAGAACAGGAGAAATTTCATGCTCGTCTATCATGCCATTGTCTAAGCGTACTCCGGGTCTCGCTGCAGTTCTCACGAAAACAATGTGTCGTCTCTTGTTATTGTTCGTTGTGTTTGACCCTTTTTTTCTGAACGCTATCCTGGCGCAGCGTGATGTCGTTTCCAAAACGGCACACCTACTGCCTGTCGTAAATATCCGTTGTCGCCAGTAAGTCGTTCCCCTGCTGTTTACAAGTTCGATTCTATTATTTTAGGTATCGATGTCCGTCCTCGTATAGGGTATATACTATTGTGTGACTTACTCTTTTATTCTTTACTGGTACTCTTACAAATTAACCCGGCAGTGTGTCCGTCACAGTTTCTCCTCTAAATTGGTACTTGACACAATTTCCATTATCTGACATTTGCAGGCTGTAAATCTCGTGTTTTAGTCGAGTCTGTCACGGCCAACCCTGTGCCCTATTGTACAACTATGTGAAACGTACTTGCATTGTCTGAAGTAAACGTTCACTTGACACTTCTACACACATTTCTTTATTTATTGCTCGTGGGCTGAGTAGGTGTGTCATGCTGAATGTAACGTCTTTTCAGTCACAATAAAATTTTTTAAATTTTTGGTTGTTACAACACACAGCCATAAGTCAATGTTCGGATATATACAAGTTTGTAGACTGCTAGTTTTGTCTCCTCCGAGGTTTTTGTATTCAACAAACGTAAATATTCTTGTTGGAAACTGGTACTTTTCAGGTATTAAAATTTAATTAATTTAAATTTGTTGTTAGGCCATTACTTTTGTTCCTTTTTAACCGTCTTTCAAATCGTCATCATCATCATTATCACCTACGTGAAGGATTAGGTTCCAACACCCTTTTCGGCCCCACATGGTTTACTTGTCCTGTTCAATCCACTTTGTTCTTGGCCGTTCCAAACTACGCCGTTATCTTGCAACGTAATGCAGCAGCCGTCTCGCTATATTAGTGGATGGTTGGTGCCGTAGATGGGATATTCATTTCTGTCTATTATTTTATTTTTATACAAAGATTAAACTTATTCAGTTTAACCCTGATATCTACATTCGTCTTCTGGTCGATCCGTCTTTCAGATATATGCCGAAATCTGCCCCTTCCATTTTCTTTAAGTCTTCCCTATTTTATCATAACATCTGTTGTGTGTGTGTGTGTGTGTCAGAGAGAGAGAGAGAGAGAGAGAGAGAGAGAGAGAGAGAGAGAGAGAGAGAGAGAGAGAGAGAGAGAGAGAGAGAGAGAGAGAGAGAGAGAGAGAGGAGTGATAGTGATACACACGCACACGTTATGCGTTTTCTAAACAAACATAAATAATTCAATACACTAATTCGATTTCAGCCTGGAGGGGAACGCGTCTTCTTTCACTCATTCTTCGCACGCAAGATCGTCATTTGTTTGTCAGTATACGAGGTACACGCTGGCGAACGTAGTTTTTGTTTTTCTTTGCGATTTAAATTTATTCGACATTAAACTTAGCGTCTGCCAATTACCCACCAGTTACATATATAGAGGAGGCTCATGTCTCGTCTCTTGTGTTCTACATAATGTCTCACCATCATCATAATTGGTACGCATTCTTCGAAAGAAACGTGTGGACAACTGGCCCATCAGCGCCTTCAGCTTGACTGTAAAATTTATCATCTTACTGATTTATTAATGTTTTCGATAATAGTTTGATAGTCGAGTAAAACGTATGTTCTGGGTGAACATTTAAACGTTTTTGTTAGACAAATACACCAACAAAAAAACGTAAATTTTCCATACGTGTATTTCGCTCACTCGTTTAGAAGATTGAAGTACCTAAATGTTCATTTACTTAATCCTGAGCATGAATACCGTAATTTTGTAACGTAAAATTATGGAACAAAATCAAATTAGAAACATAACACTCGTAGAAGCAAAAACATTACATCAATTAAAGTAATGACCAAACACTTTATAAAAGTCTTTATAAAACACTTTATATTAAAATCAATTATTCCTAATTTTTATAAATTATTTTATAATAAGATTTTCTAACATTTATGATTTTTTCTTTATCCCTTTCTGTTATGAACCGTTTCTTTATCAATTTGATGCTTCTGTTTTCAGCTTTTTCTTTTAAACTCTCTAAACATGTTCTACTTTCCCTTCTTTCAATTTTTGTTTCATAAAGGCTCATTGAAATCGATTGTTTCCTCTGTTACACAACAAATATATGGAATAGAAATAAATAAATAAATTGTGGTTCGGAGGCTTTCACGGCCGGTGTCATATGAATTTAAACTACCTTTATATGAATTATAAAGCGTATACTTTCTATATAAACCTTAATATACTTTTGTAAGTAGAGGTAGTGTCACGGGACATCTTTAGCGTTAACCACAGTACTGTGGTCCTAACGTACGACACCCGTGTTAGGTTTGATTCGTTTCTTTCACTAAATATGGCAGCCAGTGGTGCTGCTGAAACGTTTGGTTTGAATGGAAACCTTGCACCACGACCAAACAGCCCGGTAGTTAGTTTAAATTCATAAGTAAATAAATGTTTGGTTTTATTTCCGCACGACAAAGCGTGGAGTTTAATATCTATTCAGGGATCGTCTCGTAACCTCAAGTGGCAGTGTTGACGTGACGATGGTTGATTGCCTTATTTAAAAATCTCTGTATATCCATTTTGAAGCCTCATGTTCGTGGACCTGTTCTGGGTCTTACACTAGAGAAATGTTAGTCCCTATCAACATTGAACTCTTCTTATCGCGTAGTATTGTATGCGAGGGGAAGTACCGTTTAGTAATGTCCATGGTATTCGTCTCTAGTGATTATGTAAATTAAATAAATAATTAAATGACCTAACCATCGACATTTCCTACGGGCGAGGTGTTTCACAATAATCTTTTAAGATAATCCGTGCTGCATCTTCCCATGAAAGTCGCTGCATTTTCTTCCTGCAGAGTATCTCAGAAGCCTCTTATCATTTCTTGGTTCTCTTCCTTAATTCAGAGTCGCTAAGATAGCCACCGCTTACGGAAGACTGTATGTTCTAGAATATATGTACATTAGGCATGATATACGTTATAAAAGAATTATATAATGTCAAATTCGAATATATATGTAAAATGCGTATGTTGCAGAATAATGTAGACTAAATTGTTAAAAAATACGTTAAAAATGTTTAGGTATATTCTCTATGGATAATAATCTGCTGAGGGTATTATTGCTTTACAAGGGAAAAGAATTTTTTAGAGTTTACAAAAACTCAAGTTCATCTATTCTTGGGAATCTTGACACAACCATATGACTTCCCTCAAATTTATTTTATTTAAAAAACGTGAGTCAAACACGTTCATGGTTTCCATGACTAAAACGTGAGCCAAACACGTTCATGGTTTCCATGACTAAAACGTGAGCCAAACACGTTCGTGGTTTCCATGACTAAAACGCGAGTCAAACACGTTCATGGTTTCCATGACTAAAACGTGAGTCAAACACGTTCATGGTTTCTATGACTAAAACGTGAGCCAAACACGTTCGTGGTTTCCATGACTAAAACGCGAGTCAAACACGTTCATGGTTTCCATGACTAAAACGTGAGCCAAACACGTTCGTGGTTTCCATGACTAAAACGTGAGTCAAACACGTTCTTGGTTTCCATGACTAAAACAATACGTTTAATATACGTTTTATTTAATACCAAACGTTTCGCCCAATCTGCTATGAGACATCCTCCATGGTCCGACTGAGTCCGATATGAAGCATGCATACATTATCGAAGAAATGGGTGACACTTTAGTTTTAATAAAAAAAGACTACCCTAGTGATAACAGAAAACCAACCCTGTTCGTTTTTGTAATTAATTATAAAAATAATTACACTGTTCGAATTTATCAGTTAATTAATTGCACGAACAATTAATTAGTTTATTTCAGTCGTATTCGAAATAAACAAACATACCAATAATCTAGTCAGATACACATATGTAGGCCTAACATTGTTGTTTATGTCAAAACTTTCTAATTCGATATTCTAACTGAAAAAGTACAGCTAAAAAAAACACATTAAAATTGTTGTTTAAAAGTTAAGTAATATATCAACTTTCTACTGGGTAAACTTTAAAACTTCTTTTTAAAGATATATAAGGACGTATGTAACATAGCTGACTTTCACTATTGATAGAACATACGCTATCTACTTCACTATTTCACTATCTACACCCACCTCTCTTACAGAGAGGTCAATACTGAAGAGTGGCGGATGTCTACCATGCTTATGCCTTGTTCTGGGCCTCGGGTAGAGCCTTCCTACTTAACGGAGACAGGGATCGATGATCATAGGTAACCTTGATTATGTCAATTTGTAGTGACAAATTTCGACGAAGTCTGGGCCCAGATTTATCTGGCGTAGTCTGATATACAGTATTATTCAATTAGCGGATTGGAATTGAATCGTGCGAAACACAATCTGTACAATTTACGGTTCAGGGCTTTTGGAGATGGCATTCAGTGGAATGGCGTTAAGTGAGGTGTGTACGAGTGTTTGTCTCCTATTGAGCTTGGCCCAGGAGGGACTGTAGTTAATTATTACCGATTTCACCTGACCAGTCAGGTGAAGTATAGGAACAGTGCCGGATTTAAGATTTTTGGAGCCCTAGGCCAAGTTTTCTGAGCCCCCCCCCCGGGAGTATTCTTTCGCTCTTCTTACTTCGTCTGCGTATTTACGTTTATATTTAGAAAAATCGCAATCCTTGATGTTTGAAAAATTGTTGGATAGGTTTCTTATAATATAATCAGTCAAATCTGACGTTAAAGTACCCCATGTATTCGGACCTAATAAATTGAACCCTGGAATACAAGCGATACTGTTTAAATTATTTTCATTTCCTTCAGTGTTTAAATTATGCACGTGTTGCAACCTCTGCTGCAGAAGTACTTGGAACATTGAAGTCAGTTTCTGATACACATTTAACTGCAGGGCTGTCATTAGAAACTTGCGTAGTTTTAAAAAATTGATCTAGTTTTTGAGTTTATTTTATTGTTTCCAAATGAGCTTCCTCTTTGTAAGCTACGTTTGTAGGCTCCACAAGCTGTGTGAATGTTTATGTTCATGTTCATGATGAATACGTTTAGTGTACGGATTCAATTCTATGTTCATAAAGTTTTCACACTAATAAATATCAACGAAACAACACGCTGCCCACCACACAAAGCTAAAATTCTTCTTTACATTCAAAACAAAATAAAAACATAACCTCACATAGTAAACCGTTCTCACAACGCAGATAAACAATGATAACAAACAAGGGTGGTATCACGGTCGTATAAATTCGGGGATTATTACTGTACGTTCAAAATTCGCATGCGCAGATTAATTTTTAAGGATGCCAACGTCTTAAAAATAAGCGCGCAATATTTAAATAAGAACTGTCTTCCATTTGTATTATTAACAAAAATTGATCATTTAATTTCAAAAAAATCATTCTTAAATAAATCAAAGAGCCTCCTACTTTTATAAAAATACTTCTGTTAAAAAAAATATCTGTAGCTTACGGCCCTCTCTGATCCCGCGGCCCTAGGTCGCGGCCTAGTCGGCCTAGTGGTGAATCCGGCACTGTATAGGGACCATCTTACCTATGACGAGTTTGTCTAGGCAATGGCTCTCAGTGTTGCTGAAAATTGTACATACTTCCAAAGTATGGTCATAGGAATGGGAGTTTCATCAAAACACTGTTTATTGGAGTACGTAGTGACTTTGTGTCCGGCAGGTGAGGCGAAGGTTCAGCTCAAACCCCAGGAATAGTATTCTTGCTGAAACAGCTTATGGCGTCTATCAAAACAACTCTTATCAGTCGTAATTAACTTTTTTACCTACGCCCATAAAGCCACGTTGTTGATTTGAGGTCCGGGCACACTACGCCGGCACGGACCAGCAACCAACAGCGACCGGCAGTGCGGATCGTGACGGTCAGGGTAGAATCTCGGCCTGCACTGACGGTTGCGTGTTCGTGCCGTGACGGTGTAGTGTGCGCTGGCGGTCGGCAGCAACCAGCAGTTTGCCAAACGTTCGTTTCATTTCGTCGTGTCTCGACAGTTATCGGTTCCTTGTTTTCGCGGTATTCTGTGACAAGGAGAGTTATAAAACTCATGACATGGCTAAAATACCTCAAAATGAAACACAGACATAATGCAATTTTTGCATTAGTACACTTTGTTTTAACATTTATGCTAGCCAGTCTATTTACCTCAAACAAACTACGACCCTCTCTTCAGGTGACACTGCCTTATGTAAGTTCGTCTTTTGATAGAGTATGTCGGAACGACTTATGTCAAAGAGTTCGTAAATTTAAATCTTTACGTCTGAAAATACTGAAAGAACGTTTTCGGATCCTCCTGCAGATCGGGAAACAGATGGTGAAACTTGCCAAGAAACGCCCTCTTCTGATTAACAGAATGGATCCATAAACTTGTCGTCTTTGTTCTTAGTGATAAACTGAACTTTCAAATCGTCTTTGTTCTGTAATTGTCTTTGTTCTATTCTCTTCGTCCTCCTCTTCGCACAACAATGATGTAACAACGAGTACGTCCTCGTCACAGCTTCACCAGTTTGAAGCAAACTAATCCGAAGTCAAAATTGTTATTTCAGAAAGACTGACATCTCCCACCTACCCGAAATATGCAAGCTGGTGCTGGTCGGTGCAGGACAAATGTGTGAAGGTCTGTGCCGGTGTAGTGTGCGCGAAACCTTTAGCCACCAAGTTTTTGTGTCACTGACAGCAGAATGACGACTACACGACGGGCCGGCTTCGTTGAAAATTATAAGCGGCAGTTGCTCAGTGTTAATTGTGGCAACGCTCAAGCAACGTGGACTTGGTATGAAGACGTCATTATACTAATGTGGACGGACACTATCACTGTTCTAGGAACACGCTGTCACATCGAAGCTCTCCGCAAACGTTCTGAGCGTGGAAGCTATATACGACTTTTAGTCTACCAGTCTGAGCTGCATGAATCAGCCTGCCGAACGTAATTCGCGATATCTCACAACAAAGCGAAACAAACAACGGTACACGATGACAGACAAATATGTGATATCACATAAAAATCGCACGAGGGCGTATTTACTGGGTGTCGACGAACGGGACCGGACTCCCCCCCCCCACCCAGAGGCTCGTAAGTTGACGAGAAATTTTGTTATGCTCTTAATTTTTAATTTGTTTTATTAATTTCTCAGCTGTCTACGCTAATACAGTAGTAACCCTTTTTGTTAATATAGGTCTAAAAACACGTTTATTACACAGCATTTGAGTTAGTATTAACTTGTATTTTCTTTTGTATGAATCCCCCCCCCAGACAAAATTCTACAAACGCTACTGCAATTGCATAACGAATCGAAATCATCATCTTTAACGATTAAACCAAGAATGGTTTGTTCCGGTCTCAAATAGACAAAGATTAGAGCTGGTCACTCCAGCGCTTCCTCGGACGTCCCACACCTCTCCGTCCCCTCCCGGCTTGTAGTTCCATAGTTGTTTGGGGATGCGGCAGTCATCCATTCGGAAAAGATGTTCCCACCAATTCAGCCGATACTGGCCGATCCTGTCGAGTATACTCATAATATTCAGTTCCTCCCGTATATCTCTGTTTCTTCTGTGATCATGGAGAGTATACCCTGCCACGTGCCTGAGAAATCTCATTTCAGCCGCTTGGATGCGACTGGCCTGGGCTTTCGTTAAAGTCCAATTCTCAGACCCGTAAAGAAGTGTGGGAAGAGCCATCACCTTGTAGAATTTTAGGCGTGTTCATTTACTTGCTGACCTAAGGGTTCGCCTAATGGTACCGCACATAAGGTTGAACTTATGCAACTTATTCACAAAGTCGTTGCTTGCATTATAAGACACACTGTAGCCCAGGTATTCAAAATTGCTAACTTGTTCCAGGACAGTACCGTTTATAACAATTTTTACCCGTATATAACAAATCGAAATAAGATAGACAAAGAAGATAAATAAAGAAACAATAGTGACAAGAGGGACGTAAAGGGAATTATGGCTGTACATGCTACAGTACAGGTCCAAACTGTCAAAGAGACCTCCTAATTGTACTATGTCGTTGCTTATTATATCCCGTATTACGACACTATTAATACATATCTTCCAGTCATGTTAAATTTTTTGTCTTATTTCGAACAGCGAACCAACGGAGCGATCAGCTGGCAGCGATACCGGAGGGTTGGTAAGAAGCACTTAGAGCGCACTTTTTGTGAACTGGCTTCTTGCCACACGGGTAATGGTACGTTGCGAGCACCCATTTTTGTTGAAATTACGTTGTAATTGGGAAAGCCAGCGACGACAAGAATTATTAAAGTACAAGAAGGAAACGATCGGTAAAAAAATGCGCGCGCACACACACACACACACACACACACACACACACACACACACACACACACACACACACACACACACACACACACACACACACACACACACACACACACACACACACACACACACACACACACACACACACACACACACACACACACACACACACACACACACACACACACACACACACACACAAGACACGGTAGTAAGTACTCGGTGAAGCACAACAACTCCATTGGGAGAGTATTTGTGTGTGTGTGTGTGTGTGTGTGCAGGTCGCCTGGCTGCATTATTATGCAGTTGGAAATTGTTTCAAGTAGTCTTTAAAAAAAAATGTAATAATGAAGGCATCGAAACCGAAGCGGTTTAAGCGGTGGGACGCTAGTAATAAAGCCGGCCGTGGTTACCTCGGCAGGCTGTGGTTTGCGTACGCGTGTCTTGCAATTACGCTCAAGCGGGCCCCAGTGTTTTATTAATACGTTTTTGATGTGCAAATGAAACGCGTAACACGACCAAGAGCTTCTACCCAGGGTAGTTGTGTATCTCATTATGTATTAATAAACAGTATGCATTCGAAAAAAAAAAAACAAAAAACAATTAGACAGTTAAAAAAAAATTGCTATTAGACAGTTAAACAAGCTGTAGTTTGGGACTGCTTAACCCAAGACAAGTTGAAACTACAAGAACATTGTAAAATTGTTTTAATTGATGGCTTTTTCTTAAGATTTCAGAAGTTGGCATTCATCTTATTGTACCTTCCTCATTTATAATAAAATAAACTCCTCGTACCGCTTTCCATTTTTTTCGTGATAAATTACAACAAAGTTTCCTTCTTGGAGATAAGAAAAACATATAAGTACTACAGTATCTTCGTGCCACAATATATCTTGTTGTTTTGTTTTCTTTCTTCTTGCAGCGTCTCAAGATCCAGTGGCGGCTGGTGATTGAAAAATTTGGAGGTTGAAGATGGGTTGGATGGAATAAAATTGTTTTATTCTCTGAATAGAATATGTCCAAGTCCCCTCCCCTCCAAACAATACACTAGGAAAGCAAAATACTGCAATTTTAGTGTCACACCCACGTAACCACGAATATTTATTGTATGAATCTTTTTTAAATTTACGATTAAATATTCTGTTACCTGATTTTACACTTTCATTAAAATTTGAAAGGTCTGGTGTAGCCCTACCTACTCTTAATTTCAATTTTTTCCTCAATAGGACCTAAACTGAAAGCCGTTTTCGTCAAGTTTTTCGAAAGAATTCATTATGTCCTACCAGTTAAATATAATAAATATCTTACACTATGACACCTTAATCCTTTATATGTACTATTATTTACATTTGACGATGAATTGGATTGACACTAACAACGAAGTTACAAATTCCAACCTGGTGCACCACGTGTTACTTACCAACAAACAGACTGGTGGCGCCGTGACGTACAAGCGAGGTTTACAGTCCTTAACACACTACGCGAGCCCATACCGCTATAATAGGAACAACCGCGTCTAGCCAGCCAGAGCACTACTCCATTGTATTTCCCCATATACGAAACGCGTCACAGTTGGTGCATACACCGCGGCAAGAGCGTGTACGGTTTTTAGTATTCCTCTGCGCTTTTCAATCGGTAAATGATTAATTACGATGATTTAGCTTCGAAACACTATTATTAGTTGTTGTTTTATTCATAATTCTATAATTTAATATACAATTCGGGAATTATCGGTGGTTGTACAACCGTGCAACCTAAGCACGGGCCGCCACTATCAAGATCTGAAATCCTATCTAAAAAAATTGTGACTGTAACAAAAACAGTTTCGCTTGCTTAATTTTTCGAATATTTTAACAAAAAAGCATTTCGTAATGTTTGAAGATCAAAATTGTGGAGTACTGTGGAGTTGGAGATCAAAATATTGAAGGGAAGACGTTATCAATTGCACACGACTCGAGGAATATGCAGTTTATACAAAGACACAGAATTTCGATTATGCTGTAATAGGAAGGAAACACATGCCACTTCTACAAATAAAGGGGTCATACAAAGGTGTTGTATATATATATATATATATATATATATATATCCAGCACTGTTTAATACTTATATTTGACGATGCGTTGAAGGAATGGAAAATGACATTCAAAGGAGGTATAAGGCTGCGTGATGTACTGATTTGTGCAGACGATGTAACCTTAATAAGAGAAACGAAAAGTGACCTTCAAACAAGAATATATTCACTAACTGAGATATTTAAGATTTACCTAAAACATTAAACGCTCACGTCAAAAAACAAAAACAATGGCATTCCTGGGAAACGAATCAGTTAGGATAAAACTATTCGTGGAAAGCACAGTAGGCCTAATCGAACAGGTTCCTCGTTATAACTAGCTTGGGTATGAAATTTCATATGGATTCGACAGAGATCTTGAAAACCAAATCAATAAGTTTGGTCATACTTATGGTGTACTAAACCGACACTTTAAACACGAAATACAAAGAGACACAAAAATTAAGTTGTTTAAATCGATTGGAGTGTCGACATTGCTTTATGGAAGTGTGTCATAGGTTTTTACTAAGACACGATATAGGAATGTCCAGGCAGTAGAGATGAAATTCCTGAGAACTGTGAGGGGACGTTGAAAAGAAGATAGGATAAGAAACGCGGACATAAGCACGGAATTGCGACTGCATGGTTTGCAGGATACAGTAAATAAAAGGTGGGTGGATTGATGCCACGGACAGAATAGATCCAACTACACTTCCAGCTCAAGTCTGGCATTATTCAGGGAAAAGAAGTCTATGAGATGGATACCGTAACAGGCAATTTGTGGCTAACACTTGAAGCGCAGAAGAAGAAAAAGAAGAAAAACAACAACAACAAAAAGAACAAGAAAAAAAGAACGAGAACAAGAAGGCAAAGAGAAGAAGAAGAAGATTTTAACAACAATTGCATACTTTAACCGCGCGTGACCGCTGAAAACAGACGTATAACGTGCCCTATCCGCTATCCACCTGGACATAAGACACATGAAACTCTTAGTCAACTGCTGGGTGTAAACTAGACACAAATATGACTGACGTCCGTCTTCCACTTACGACACGGTAAATTTTTCAAGGTGAATATTAAACAGCACTGAAGACAGGTTGCATCCCCTTGTCTGACTATCATGTTTCCTTCTTTTTTGTAAAAGTATGTAGTAGTTATTACTATCATTACTGTACCTTAACATGACACATGTTGTACACTAAGAGTCTAAAAACTGCGTACACTATAAGTTGATGCGTTACACTGTACTTTCAGTTGGCCTCGTCCATGTGCTTCTACTCAACACAAGTTATCGTACTCTGTGATAATGCAGTATGTGTACATATACAACATACAACAATATGTACTTGTGTAGGTGCTGTGTATATCACCTACTCTTTTGAACATTTATATTGACGATCTAGTAAGGAAATGGAAATATCTAGTGAATCCTGATATTAAGATATAACGAGACAGATATCTGAATATGCTGTTGTTTGCTGACGACTTGCTTGTAATTCAAAATACAGAATCTGCTTTAAAAAATATGTTTTTAAGCTTCATCGCATTTGGAAACAATACAATATGAAAACATGCACTAAAAAACAAAGTTAATGACATTTCGGGGCACGGAACCAATAAACACCAACAAATTATTAGTGATCCAATTCTAGAACACGTGAGCTATTTCATTTATAGGCTACGGTAAATGGTATTGGCTATAATAGGAATTGTGGTATTGATGTTAAGTTAGTTTCAGACGATCTGTCGGACAATCAACCGTATTTTTAGAAACAAGATACGTCTAATTACAAAATTGAAGTTTTACAAAGTTGTGGCAGTCCCTGTACTGTCCAATGGGTGTGAATTATGGACAACATCCAAGAAACAAAACAGTAAAATACAGGCCTTGGAAATGGCGCTCTTAAGCGGAGTTAAAATGTGTTCTAAACTTGTCCGTATAAGGAATGAATCCATAAGAGAAGTTACAACTTAAATGCAAAATGAAAACATAACTTAAGTGAAAAATTAAAAGATTACAAACAACGGTGGAAAGAACATGTAGAAAGAATGTGAGATTTCAGTCTGGAATTAATTTCGCGAACAAATCTTCTAATCATTAACATAATTTAATGTACTAATGTACGTAATTTAAATGTATAAATAAAACATATGAGGAAGACAAAGGTATTGTAAATAAGACTGACAAATATCGAAATATGTATGGCATTATACGACGAACTCTGAAGGTAAAAATGATGAGGCATATTGAAATAATACGATGATGGCGGTCCCCTCTTTGTTGTATGGATCAAAATCATGGGTCCCTAGTAAAGAAGACTCTAGATTGACGGAATATTCAGAAATCAGATTTCTTCGATCAGTCAAAGGTTGAACAAGACTAGAGCGTAGAAAAAAAAGGTAATGCCATAATTATTTAAATTATTATCCGGGCCGTAAGGGCGTGGTCTTCTGAAATATTCGTGCTGATTGATGTTGTCAATCAGAAGAATGTAATCAGACGTTTCGGCCTCACCTCTGCAGGCCATCTTCAGTGAAATGTCTTCTAAACTACTGACAAGAAGTGCTTCAGTTCACCGCATTACTGTGGTATAGGCATAATAATAAAAATACAGAAATTAGGTCTACAACCGACAACAGAAATAACATCACGGTATAAAGGAAGATGGGGGAACCATGTTATGCGTACGTCCCTGGACAGAATACCAAGACAGTCTGTGAGCTATAAGCCTTTAGAAAAAGCGAAGTGTTGGGAAATCTAGGGTAAAATGGTTAAGCCTGAGCAGAAATGCCTAATCCTGGAAAATCATGAAAAATAACTATTACGGTATTAAGCGTAAAGAATCCGTGTTCAAAATTCCGTAATCATTACTAGATGTGCATCTGCTGCTCCAAAATTCCGTTAGGGGGAGAGAACATACACAAACGCTGCACGTGCTCTTTGTTGTTTTAATGGCAGCAACCATATAATGGTAAAACTTTGCGAGTCGAGTATACTCTCTCCGGTCAAAAAGCCCGTAGTATGTATACTGGGAGAGACAAACATCTAACACATTGTGGAACATACGAGGATTGTTCAATAGAAACACGTGTGATCTGCGCAGCCGTGACTTCGTCGCCATGATAACGGAATTCATTTGTTTATATTGTCTGTTTAAGTACTAGTGATGCGTCTGTCAAAAATATTTGCAGTTTGCTCTTTTCTAAGCTGTGTGACTGGGTTGAAAAATGGCATCTATGATAGAAAATCCGTCCAATGATAATCTGCGTGTTGTTATTCAGTTTTTGGCCGCCGAGGAGCGCCAGCCGATGGAAATTTATACGAGAATGAAAGCTGTATATAGTGACTATAGTTATTCTCATACGACAGTGGTTGAATGGTGCAATACATTTCGACAAGGAAGAGAATCCACTAAAGATTTGACCCGTCCCGGACCTACACGTGTTGCAGCATCAGATGAAAATGTGAGACAGCTGGAAACTGCTTTACGCGCAAATAGGCGCATCAAAGTTAAGAGAACTTTCTAAAATGTTGAGCATCAGCGTGGGAACTGTTCATTCCACCATTCATAGTCTTGGCTATCACAAAGTTGCTGCTCAGTGGATTCCACGACTTCTTACTGATGAGCAGAAAAATTTGCGTTCGGCCTTATCATTACAGCATTTGATGCGCTATCAACAACAAGGTAATGCCTTTCTACACCAAATTGTTGCCGGTGACGAGTCTTGGTGTTATCACTACGAACCAGAATCCAAATGTCAGAGAATGCTGTGGAAGCACGCACAATCTCCGAAGGTGAAAAAATGTCGGTCCCAGCCTTGGGCAGGAAAAGTAATGGTGACCGTATTTTTTTATTATTAGGGTGTGCTGCTCTTAGATTTTAAAGAACCTGGTGTCAACATCAACGCTGAGCGATATGCAGACAGCTTAAAACGCTTACGGGTCAGCATTAAAAATAAACGTCCTGGGAAGCTCAAAAATGGTGTCATTCTTCTGCATGATAATGCTCGACCCTATGTAGCCCAGATGATTCAAAAGCTGCTTGGTCGTATGAAGTGGAAAGTCTTACAACATGTACCTTACAGTTACAGTCGCTACTTGTTCCCTTGCGATTATCATGTTTTTGGCCCATTAAAGCTATCTCTAAGAGGACGGCGGTTCAAATCGGACGCTGAGGTAGTTTGCTGTTAGCGAATGATTCCGCAAACAGCCGCAAGAATTTTACCAGCAGGGAATCTATAAATTAATGCATCGGTGGGACTCATGCCTTAATGTTAATGGAGACTTCTTTTAAAATCGTTGAATAAAAAATGATTTACAGCCTCTAAACGTGTTTCTATTAAACAATCCTCGTAATTAATGTAATATTCTTAAAGTCTAAATGTTTAAACAAACTAAAAGTTTGGATCTGTGTTTCATTTAATATAAGACTATAATTAGAAATTATGTAATTTTTTATTAGTTAGTGATATTCGTTGGGTAACATTTTCAATAAATATTGCAACAGATTAGGCGTTTCTTTGTGTAATTTATTTCATATAAGGCTATAATTATGCGGC
The DNA here is from genome assembly GCA_034769895.1 of Magicicada septendecula. Classification (NCBI taxonomy): domain Eukaryota; kingdom Metazoa; phylum Arthropoda; class Insecta; order Hemiptera; family Cicadidae; genus Magicicada; species Magicicada septendecula. The sequence goes on along the minus strand of CM068372.1, from coordinate 86,245,389 downwards.
TCGAAGAGCTCTAAAGCGCTTATTAACTGATATTACTGGAATCACTTAGGGCCTATGCAGCTGCCAAAAGCCCGCGACATCTTTTACGCAATATTTTCACAAACCGGAACGTTGGTTGAATCATTTCGTTCAATGTATTATTGTAAGACTATAATTAGAAGGTTATAAACGCTTAAACAGTTATCGATTAACGTGGTGGTTCTGCCTCTGGCCTTAGCGGCTACCAGAACCCCGTTACGTGAGTTTCCTGCGTAACAGATAAGCAGATCTGTAGTCAGGTCTGTGGGTAGCGGACCGCCCCGGGCCCCACTTAGTAGGGGGCCTCCAGATTTGGAAAATTAAACTTTTTGGTAAATTTTTTTAATTTATTTGCCAATGTTCTATTGTCACATCCGGAAACGCAACACTAGGAGAGGTCCAAGTTTTAATCGATCGATTCCAAAGATTCTTTCATATTATTTTGAAATCTACCTTACAACAATACCTCATAAAGAGTTTATAGATATTAAAAAAAAACCTATATAGGTAAGTTTATTACTAGAGATACATTCATACTAAAAAAGAAGCGTCAGTTGTACCTGGCGTCAATGCCTCACCACGTCGGAAGTCACAAACAGCAAGGACGGCAACGGCAGCGGCAGAGACTCAAGAAGGCCCTTTGCCTCGGTACGAACTTGTAAACGGCGGAGTGAATACCGGGCGATAACATGTAGGCCTATGGTAAAAGAGATTACTCCAGTGAACAATATTTAACATTTCAGGTCACCAACAATTTATTTAAAACTCTCATCAGAATGTTTACCAAACAGTGGATAATTCGGAGTGCAGAAGTCGGGTTAGTTGCTGCACAGTTACAGTTACGGGCACACTTAACTAATGTCACGCCATTACAGAATGTTCTACATGTTTCTCGGCAGAATCAGCTGTAATGTAATGCGTTAGCGAGGCTATTCCAGACTATACCGGTCGGTGCACTGTGTTAAAATCCGCAATCAATTACGCTCTAGTGTTTTCGAGTAGTGTTGACGCGTATTATGGATTATTCTGGAACACTTGTGCTATCTATTTAAACAAGGACAGCTGCCGCTTAGAGTCAGTCTTACGTCGGCGATTACTCAGTTGAGTTATTGTCGGGCGATTTACACAGTGCGTATCAAGTGGTGTATTAGTGAAAAGTGATTATAGTGCGGAATTCTTTATAGTTGACATTATTATTTGTGTGGACAGATTAACTTGAATTATTGTACGAGTATAATCTTGTTGAATAACTTGTTGATTGTAAACTGTTAATTGAGATTAATTAAAGCTGGTGATTAGTGACTTAATTGGTGTCTTGTATTTTGTTTTCCACTATACCATACGATAATCAGTGAGACCTTCGTAACACTATAACAGTAACAGTAAAGTGTTTTTGCTATGTATTATTTAAAGTGTTGTTTGTAACACTTACAAAGGTGTGTTCAAATCAGATATAGATTTATATGTTTAGGTAACCAACACATAATAAACAACAGATTCCACCGTCGTAACCTATAAATTGAGCATTATTGACAAGAAAGGAATAGTGCAGGCTATTGACTGAGAAGCTTTGTTTTATAATGTTAGAAACAAATTTTTGTCTTCCCCATATTTTGATTCAAGAGACACGTTTTACGGGCGTGCGATTCGGGAAAGTTTACATTTGGTGTAATTATGCTAATTTATGTAAATTATTTAATTAAGTTGAATATTTATCAAATCAATATAATTACGCAAATATATTATTCTGACAATTCAATGGGTGAATTGAGTGTATTCACTGTTAATTAGCATAATTATTGAGACTCTTAATATCATTGTAAGCAATAAGACAGAATTTATTGAAACATGACAAATTAATTATTTGAGGTTAATTACAATAATGAACGCAAGATATATATACGCAATAAATACTTATTTATTACACATTATTGAATAAGCAAATTCTTGATACACAAATGAAATTATGTCCTGTAAATACATTCAAACAAAACACATAATAACATAAATCATAATAATATTCATTTCGTTGTTCCCTGAAAAACAAGACATACAATGCTATAAATACAACATACAGTAATATAAATATGCACAAACAATAAAAAATCAAACATACTTCATTCTAAGCTAAATGCGTTCATTAATGCCCTCAGATGAGTGACTTTATTATTTAACATTATTATTTTTACGATTCATATAGATCTCTCGGGAGTCGCTCTTTGAAAAGAGACAGTGCAGTAGTAAGTATCAACTAGTATTAAAACATAAGGACTTAACTTGGAAAAAGCATATCCACAAATGCCATCGGTGTGAGATTCTATCCGTTGATGGGTTCCGTGTACATGGTTATCGCTGTTGGTCGATGCGCACTGACACTTTCACTTGTGATAATCCCACTCGCGTTATGTGCAGTGTGATGTTGGAGTTATCCGCTTGGAATAAGTGTCTTTACAGTTTTATGTGTTAAAGATGCAATCATCATTATTGGTGTAGTTTGATTAAGTGTTGACTGTAGGCGTGATTCAGGTAGCTAATTACTTTTGTCTACCTTGGACGCGATGTGCGCTATGTGTGCATTAGTGTTCATGAGTGTTAACCCACTTAGTTCATGTGATGCTTGGATAGTGTTTTATAATGTCTGAAATTGCCGCACAATGTTTTACTGTCGAAATGTTAATTCACTCGTAATGCATAATATGCATGCCGAACGTATTCTAAAGTCTCTCGTATACACTTGGCATTTAACGATATTTATGTACATTCGCACTGCTTGTTACTGCGGTAAGTTCGGTAACTCGGATAATCTATCGAACACACGTTTTGTAGAACTGAGATTGAATTTAAACGTCTAAGTTCGACTAAGACCGAGACTTGGTTATAACTATGTCACTGACTGACTAACTGACTTGAAAGTTGAGTAAGTCGGAGTAAGTACCGAGTAAACTATTACGACTGTTAATCATATTACTACTATTACCGTTGCCACTACAACTATTACTGAGCAATTACCACTATTACTACTGAGCTCCGCGTCCTCGTAAACAGTTTTTATCAATCACCATCAACCAGAATGCAATTTCCTCACATCCACGCCTACGGTCGTTGTTGATAGGTTCATATTTCCTTCCACCTTGTAGATTTTCGGTCATCGGTTTCCTGATTCGTCGTCCAAGTCGTCACTACTCTCTCCACCAGTTCCTTTGGAAGCTGCCAAATTCTGGTTGGTCGTTGGGCATCCCCCGAAGTGCCCCAGCGACGAACGTTGCGTTGCTTCTCGGAAAGTGGAGCAATTCCCCGCCTGTCTATCAATCCTTTGTTTCCTCGTTGTCGAGGCACTCAGATATTGCCTTTGTTAAGAATCTGCAGTGTTAGGTCCATTGTTCGGTCACCCTTCGTTTTTTCCGTCAATTACCAACTCTTCGCTGGATGTCATCCCTGGACTGCTCCCACGCTTTCTATTTGTAAATCTGACTTGACATCCTGGTTTGTTTTCACGCTGGGCTGAGTACGTATCTCGTATTCCTTGAATACCCGTCCCATTGTCTACATATTCGTCAAAATTTCTCTGCACCCTTTGTTATTGAGTATTTCATTCATACGTACGCGCGTTACAACTTAACCCCACAGCATGTGTTCCATCTAATTTCTGCGTAGCCAGGCTACTGGACTCTGCCTTTTGTTTGGTTTGTTTTGGTGTTGTAAATCGTAGCTAAGTTCGTTCTGTCAACGATGTTCCCAATTTTCTATTGTTACGTGTAGTCGGACGTTTCTTCATTGTTTGTCCACTGGCGTCGGGTCTGACGTGTGTCTAATCGTTCTTATTTACGACACTGGCCTGGGTTGTCAACTCGAGTGTGTGTGTGCGTACCTCTTGATCACAAAATTATAAAATTTAAAAATTTTTGAGCACTATAAAGTTCACTTTCATCTGGAAATCATTTTCATTCGTTTTAAAAATTGCCGTGATCTGTAATGGGGTTACTTCGCCCTAAAATACCACGCTGGCCAGACAGGTTGGCGAATTCTAATTCAGCCGACTCACTCCGGGTCAGATAATGACTGCAGTCGTCTATGTTGGATCTGGCCATCCGTGGTTCGCCACGAGTGTTTCATTTCCCGTTTCTCTTTTATCACCCACATCTAGGAAACGTTTCCCTATCTGGCATCTAGTGAAGCATCGATTGGGGTCTAGCAACCATCCACGGAAAGAAGAAAAGAGGCTCCAGATGGATGAACTGATTCGATTACCAAAAACATGCAGGATCAACATTTTGTATCTTCTAAACCTATGTGTATATAACCAGAAATTTTTAACTAACCGCTTTTATCTTCACTTTACGTACAGTCAAAGAGCAGTGGCAAACGGAGCCTCCTCGTGCCTCGCTAATTTGACAGACAGCTTTATTTTTAAGATACATGAAGATATATTCATATTCTGAAATTAAAAAATAGCATTTACAATGTATTTGTAAGATAATTTATTTTAAACAGTAATTCAATACAATAATTGTCTACCATTAACAGTAGACCACCCCACGTGCGAGTCTTCTACGTGTCTTGCATCGTGCACACGTGTTGTTCCAATCTCTACGTTGTAACCCTGTTTTTCCCCATCTCATCGTGTATGGTCCTCTATCCTCGTTCACGTTGCCACCGTCTACGAGGAACCCAATTTAATATCTTTCTAGGTCAACAGTTGTCACACATTTATTCCACGCGGCCATACCATTCATATTTAGGCGATTCATATTTGTGGTGCCTAAAATTGTTTTCTCTGCACGAATTTCCTCCTGTTGGTGCCTTTATTTCTAACGCCCTGGAGATTGGGCACTTCACAGGACCTTTCCCAGAATCCCATCTCTACTGCTTGGAGCAGTGGTTTTCGTTAAAAACGATAAGTTTTTCAATTCAACACGTGCCTTTTATTTTGCTTTAAACCATACGTTTCGCTCACAAGGAAACTTGAAACGTATTATAGGTGAAACGTTTGGTTAAAAAAATCAATAGATAAAACACATATGTTAAACTGAAAAAAGTGAAGTTGCTTATTTGTTTTCGTCCGCCCTAGGAGTTTCGTTTCCCGTTTACCACCCATTCTGGTAATTCACGGTTACGTTAAATGAAGGACACCTTCTCATGTCAAGCGACTTTGAGGAAATATTTATTTTCAACTGACTGGTGGATTTAACATTGCAATTTTGTACTTTTAATGCCTAACAGTTTCTGTGATATTAATATCGTACGTAATTATAAAATTTTTTCTTCTTCTCCACGATAGCTGCACTACCTAGTACTGGAAACCATCTTGTCCTCGAAAGTCCCACACTTCCCTTACCTCTGGGTTCTGGTTTCTGCCAGTAATACTGGCTGCGTTAAGTGCGCCGCGCAGGGATAGCTCAGTGCTGCCATTTTAATGCCTTGGAGCTTGCACGATTGTCATTATGGGTTATCTCATCTTAGGAGTTTTATTTCTTTCCGCTGTTAGGACAATCCTCTTCCACCTTCGAAACCGTTGACCGAATAAGATCAAGAATAAGAGAAGGAACTAAAGCCCCTAGCCCTCGAATATTCTATTAGCGTGTGCTCGGAAAACAAGAATTTGGCAAGATAGACCAACAGGATAGACTAAAGTAAAAGACTTACTCAAGACAAGTTGAAGCAAAGTAAGAGTCCATCTAGGCACCCCAGGTTTGCCACACCAGTACTCACAAAATGTGAGCCCGTGGGAGCATTAAAATTGTATTTCATTTATGAAATAAAAAATTAATTTAATGAAGCAATTGTCATAAAAATAGAGTCAGTCAGTAAGAACTAACATGTATTACGTATTTTTTTAAATAAAATTAAATAAATAAGTGAAACGGAGAACGTCTATTGTGAACGCTGTAACAGATACCTTTGGAGAATTCCTAATACATTGCACGTATATATGTGTAAAACCACAACGAAAACTCATTTAACCCTCTTCGGGGTGAAGGTGAGGGGACGATAATGTACCGTGCCGTTTATGCTTACTAACTCTATCGGAAATAAAGCAAATCCAATTGTTGCAATTGTAACAAACGTTATACGAGATCGGTCGAAGAATGAGAAGAAGAAACAAACAAACGCAGGTTGAGTTAATTTATTCTGCGGCCGCGGGCGTAATCCCTAAATCGTGTGCGTCACGCACTTGTCAACCAGAGCGTGAACGCGGTCTGTCATGCGCGTGATTTGTGACCTGTATCCTCGTTTGTTTGTTTGTTTGTTCTATACAGACTCGGGTTTTCGGTCCGTTGATTTATTTACAGAAAGAGAGAATAGGTAAATTGATACAATCGTAATTTGTTTCTCTTTTAAAACGATACGACCCCCCCTTCTCGTAAGGAAGTTTCGTTTCCAACCCTTACTCCGAGAGTAAAGTGATGTGTTGAATTGTGCTGCATACCTCTGTAGCAGTGCCAAATCAATTCTTCAACTCAAGCAGAACGGGATAGAGGCAGTAAGATTCTCTACCCCCCCCCCCCCAACAGCACAATACACTCACAGAGAGAAAAATAGACCAACGATGGACAGATAGGTATATAGAAAAATAAAGAGCGTTCATAAAGATTGAAACCCTTCCATATAACTTATTACAGAAATTTCCTTCTCGTGAATTCTTGGACATTAGGCCTAATGTCCATAACCACTGATCATCGTGGTTATGTTATCTTGACATAACTGCGAATTCCTGATAAATTTTGTTATCTGAATAAGATAAGGTTTATAAAACAATCGGTATGGATCACAGTATTTATGGAAGCGAAATCTAGAAATTTAAAAGAGAGGAGAAGGAAGTCTTATCATATTTACCATTTCTTTGTGAATTTCCATTGTAACTAGACCTTTTATCAAAGAATTCTTGTTTTCTCCATTTTTTCAAAACAAACGTAACACGTAAATTTTAAACAGCTGGTAAACAATGAATACATTCACACATAAATTTGGAAATTAATAGGTGTTTACACGAACACAACACACGAAAAAGTTTACTTCTACCGCTAAGCTATTATGTCGCTTCGTAAACTTTTCAACTGACCCTCGTAAATATAAATTATCTGGAGTTTCGTTAAGCTTGTTATAAGCCACCGTTTATTAATTTTAGGCTAATATCTTGACGTAATTGATGATCGTTTTTATGAAATTTCTTCTCTGACCGTTATAAAAAAAGTCTACAGAAAGTCATTAAGAAATCTAAAAAAAAATCATCTGTATTGTAGTCCGATAATTCGGCATTCCAGTCTTACAATCTGAGTAGTTGAGTATCCCAAGAATTATACAGTAGTGTGAATTGTTCAGGACGCTAGTCGGATTAGACTGTTATTTATTTAGTAAAATCAACCATATAATGCACTATCCTCCGCAAACCAGTTATTCGTCTGGTTATGCAGGACTGGGATTTAACCCTCATGGTTTCTCAAGTTCCGTTCATTGCATTCTGTGGGACGTTGTACTAATGAAGAGTTCCACAGTTTTTCAACAAAAAAATTAAATTAAATTGTTGCTCACAATTACTATTTTACGTCTTGGTTGCCGCCCGTGCGCAGTTTTACCTTTGCCGCCCTCCTGAATATACTTTACATATCCCTAATTTGCGACACTATTTAATATTATTTTGATTAAAATTTTATACAGACATAAATAGTAAAATTGACAAAAAATAAATATATTTTTCAAAAACTTATTTATCTGAGTACTTACATGATATAGGCCTAAGTGGAAGATCTGCTCCTAGAAGTGTTGAATACATTTTCAAAAATGTATTATGTAATGTAGTTTATTCGCGCGGTCGTCTTTTCAGAGTGTTTATAACACTATAGTTAATTAAAAGAGCGCTTTTCGCGCTTTGGTTTCAGAAAATGTTTTAATAATATTGCTCAAATTGATTGCCCCACACATTTCATGTTCTATTGATAGAGTAGCTAGGGCTGATAATCTTTCTTGACTCATGGGAAACCGTAAATAGTTTTTTTATAATTTTTAGCTTAGAAAACGAACGTTCCCCTGTTGCCAATGTAACCGGCAATATGAGAAATATTTGAATAACAATGGTTAGATTTGGGAAAGATGAAGATAAATTATTTTTAAAAGTATACTCAAGTATGTCACTTGCACTCTTCTCTGAAGTTAAATGGGGTCGAATTGCTTTTATCTCTTGAAGTAAGTCATTGCCGTTAATGCCACTAACATCGAGGACTTTGTGGGTCAATATTTCCACAATACGATTTAAGTTCATTATCATCCTCATATTCTGTTGTACAATATATGATCTTAAAAACATCAGTGTGCTGTTGAAGTGATTGGAATCTTTCATCTATTGAAACAATAGCGGCAACCAAGATTTTAAAGAAAAGAGTTACTTTAAAAGACAATCCAGTAGAAGTTATAGATTCATCTGCGTACTCAATAAACGTTAATGTCATACACCTAGACCTAGTCGGTATCATTGTTTTAATTTATTTTGCAATATCTGCTGATGAATTTGGCAGTCTACGGCCGCCCGGGTGCGGTGCACATTTCGCACATATGGTAGCGGCTTGATAAGTGCTTTCGATCACACGAAGTACGATTTTAGCTTTTTTTGACAGTTTTTATTTTTCTTGTTAAATTAGAAACGTCTCCTACTCTCTTCTCAATCCTACTTGCTTCTATTCAATCCAACTTCTCCAACTGCTCAACGTAATTTCCTAGCAGCTTAGCTTTTTGAAACAGAGCTATCAACAAAACCAGTGGAAAGTGAATACAGTTTGGATTGAAATAAAAGTTAGTACATACATTGATATTGATTTGTATCGCTTTTCGTGAAAATTAAAGGAGTATAGTCAGAAAAACACAATTGAATCTGTTATTATGAAAAAGTCACATTTTTTCATAAAACGACTTTTAGGCCTATACGTAGTATTGTTATATATAACTGTAGACACATCAATTTGTATGAAAAAAGGATGAGTCCTATGCTTCTATAGGAAAATATTACATTTTAATAAACAGAGTTAAGTTGAAAAGGTCATGAGTCCACGACTAATGACTTTTTCATACCAAACATGACGCATGATCTTTTTAAACTAAATAGCCTATTAAAACTTGCTGGCCACAATAATATGAAACTTAAAGCAAAAACCAGCTGTTACAACCTAAAATATTCTCTTCGTTTATAAGTATTCTTTACTATTTTTTTAGCTGTGGTTTGATTATCCTAAATAGAAGGTGAGAGATTTTATCGTTTCGTTCATTGTGTATGATGAAAGAGAATGTTAGTATTGAAGAAGAAATGACACTGAGAAAAAGAAAAGAAAGGCTACCCTGTTTTCCGGTACAGGAGGTACCGACAGCTTTAGGTTAATGCATTCTGTAATTATGATTTACAAAGTAAAAAAATCATTTTGTTTTTGTATCCATGAAGGTATCGTTAAGAAAGGTGCAAATAAAATTTGCAGTTTTAAAATAAATTTCTTGAAGATTATTCTGTACAGAATAACATAAAAGAATTGCACATTTTCCCCTATGGTTGCCCCGGCCAAACCCGGAATAATAGTGTAACAAGATATTTATTGCCACCTGCAGGGTCACTAAAGTTTGAAAAAATTAAGCAATATTTTTCAGAACGTTCTGCCTATTAAATCATTTGTGAAAAGTGTGGAAAGATCACAGAAGTATAATTTACAATTATGTGTGCCAATATGACAAACATAAGCCAGGTGTTGTGTAATCACGTTTGATTAAACCGATGTATTGAACAGAAATACCTTCAAGCTACTCAAGCCGCTGGTATGAATAGTTCTTCCTGTACAAAATGCACAGGAGAGTAGGTATGCTATCAATGTTTAATAAATTAAGTGATATCAAGAGACTGGACAAACATTCCAGAAGAGGACAAATCATTTTATGAAGAAATTTTTAACTGACTATCTGTTAACGTAGTTGTTGCTGAAGGAAATTCTGATTAGAAACACATTTTAATTGTATTATCATGTATCTGTATTATTATTATTATTATACTATATTAAAAAATAATATTTAGCAGCAAAACAGCTGCCTTGTCATTTAAGGAACCACTGTATAAAAACTTTCCATGTAATTTTAAAAGGTCATGGAGTCCACAAATTTAAACAAAAATTGAAGACCAAACAAAGAAACTTAAATTAGTGTTTTTGTTTGTTTTTAACTGTAATTCAACTATAGTTTATTAGAGACAAAATTTCATTATTTTTGCTCCACCGTTCTCCGTTATTAGTTTTTTATCGTTTTCCGAAAATCTGGTTTTGTGGCTCATGACTTTTTCATAATAAATAATTCAATTATATTCTACAAAACTGTGTGAGTATTGTTGCGAGGAAATTAAACGGTAATCGTAAAAGATCAGCAACAAACAGTTGAGGCATCCTGGAAGACACGTCTGCCGTGTAGCCGGTTGTCCATACAGTGGTATCCAAGTCGCTTGTACGAACACACAAACTAACATTTTTCAATCCGCCTTGTGATTTCTTTTATTATATTGATGGCGCTTTCCGTAGTATTTGCTTCATCATCAGATTTTAAATTATCCCTAGTAGGAGGTCGTCATCGGTTAAAATCCAATACCATTACACTGTACACGGGTCACCAGGTGCACACCTTTTCACATTTGGTCGCCCACTGAGCGGTTGTTCGGCTCTATCTGGTAAAGCAGGTCTAAGGCGGTATCGCATAACGGACGGGATTTAAAGTTCATCTGGTCATTCAATACGAACCCGCGACTGCTTAAGTTTGTGTATGCTCTGTAAATTTCAAACTACAACAAAGCATTCACGTTTCTTCAATGTGCAATGGTTCAAAGTTAGACTTCAAATTCGTGTAAGTGTGGTAGTGTTACGTCAAGGGGCGAGTATAGTTAGACTTTATGTTGAGGAAGTTAAGATTTTTTAATTTTTTAGGTACGCGTTCATGGAAACCTTTAAGAAAACTCCTCCCCGTTTGGCCGATGTAAAAACAATTACAGTCATAACTTGACAATTTGTAGACGCCTGTTTTCTTTTCCAAAGGCGTATGTTTATTCCGCTTAAATGATTTTAACATACTATTATTAGTTCTAAATGTTACGGAATAGCTATCATTGTTTAATACTGAAGTCAAAATCTTTGGCATGTACTGAGTGTATGTGGTTGATTTGGTAGGACAGAACGTCTCATAGCAGTGCAATGTTATCTGTAGCTTGGAGACGTTTTTGAAGGTCACATACCGTACTGACGAATTTCTGAATTTAGAATAGGCATCATGTATAAGCACAGAAACTGCATAAAAAGATGATAACTAAACAGTTGTATAAGATGGTAGTAACCAAAACACATCCATTCATTTGGATTACGCCTAGCTCAATCTAAATTATCTAAATAATAAACCAATTGTACTTTAATGTGTTATCAACAACATTTCCTTCAGTTCAGATAATATACGTTTGAAATTTTGAAATGAACTGTACCTACATTTTATGGACTTTTAGTGTTTAGGATAATACCATAGCCGAAAACAAATTACGAATGTTTTCTAATTTAACTAACAGTTTTTAAAAATTATTAATAATATTTTTAATTTTGAATTAAAAATATTTCTAACTGTTCTTTCTGCAACGTTTCTGGAATACATAGAAAACTTTACAAAATATGAAGATTTTTCTTTGATTTAGTGACCGATTGTATGGATATGTGGACAAAATAGATTGTACCAGCAAGCCTTGGAAAAAGTCGAGCGACGTAGCTTAAACTTCGTCCTGCTTATTTGCCAAACTGCTAAATGTCATGTTCTGGACGAGGCCTTTCAGTGTTTTCACCATTTTCAAGTCCTAAATCACGACGCCATAAAATAGTGGCATTAAATTCTTTTTGTTACAGAGCAATGAATTATTTACCAGACGCTGGAAGTAGGGATGCAGAAATAAAAAGAATCAAGGATATAGCTGAAAATAACAACTATAAGACGAGACTGATAGACAAAATTGTGAAAAGGATTAGTAGACATCGGAGATTAGAAAAAGAAGAAATAGAGAAGAAATATAAAGGATAAATTACATATATGGGATACCAAACAAAGAAAATAATAAAGTATTTTAAGAAATATGATATAGATATAGCCATAAGTAAGGCACCAACAGTATTCGATCCAGTTAAGAATAATAATATTGAAGAAACACCAATATAGAAAAAGGTCTTGATTTAGGACTTGAAAATGGTGGAAACACTTAAAGGCCTCGTCTAGAACATGACATTTAGCTGTTTAGCAAAGAAGCACGACGAAGTTGAAGGTACAGAGACTGCTAATTCAAATAACAAGATTAACGACGTAGCTTAACTAGATATCGAAGCCATGACTCTACTCAGTTCCCGTACAGAACTACCAACCTTACAATTTTAAGTCACAGCTATTACATCTCTTAGTTGTCTTGTTTATGTGTTTGTGCTCACATAAAAGTGGAAAAGGAAATTGAAAAACAGTAGTAATAAGTAACAGACTGTTGGTAGAGAGGAAGTGAGAAACTCAACATACACACAGTGATTTGAATCAAAACAAACGTGGACAAAAAGCTGAAAGGGCAGTTCATTTTTAACCAACGAACTGGCCAGTGGCTATTGCGATTATTTATGAATACAGAACACAATAAAAATGTCAGCATCAATCTCGAAGATATTTACTTAACAAGTTTTAATGATTAAAACCGACCAAACCAAACAATTGTTCATAAGAAAACTCATAAAACGTACTCGGTACAAAAGAATAAAAACACGGCTACAATGTATTTGCTCAGACGCCGGTCCATAGAGTAATGGCGAATGCAGCAACATCGTTCTCTTTGTCCGGGAAACATAGACATGTTTTATGCGAGGCAGTAAATGGTTTTTAACAATACGGTTTTTTTGCTGCAAGTAATTACCATCTTGCGAAATGCATCGGGACAGTATATAATTGCGAACCTGTTACGTGTTACGAATACTTCTTGCGTCCCTTGTAAGGAATGTTCTTGTTTCCTCTGATTGATTTTTATGTATATAACTCCATTAGGTTGTCGCGGACTAGATGCCCGTGTAATAACTCTATTTACACGGTTATGATTTAGTACGCTTTTGGCACGTTAATTACAATGACTGCATGTAGAGAGCAGTACTGTTGCAACTTTAAAGCCAATAATTGCTCACACACACACACAAACACACACACACATCGCCGGCAGCTCGCTTCTCGTGCATTTTATTATTGCTTTCTTTTTGCGTTTTTTTCGTTCGCTATTCGCACAAAAAACAACTTACCCGAAACTTACGCAATGAAAATTTAAAAAATATACGTTATTTTGTTTCGACTTAATTGAGTATTTTGGTTGAAGGTAAATTACACAAAAGATTTCATTAAATAAACTGGAATTAAAATTTCGATTTGTTTGAGTTTAAGTAAAAAGACGTAAATCCGTGTTTTGAAAGAACTTTTAAACAAAGGAAACATTCTCAAATTGGTTTCCTTCTGAGTAAAACAATACGTTTTACCAGAAACGAAAATGAAGAGAAAAATTCTTCTTGTGTCAGTACACGAAAATCAATGGTGTAAGACCACCAAAACAGACAACTAATTACAAAGCAGAAGACACAGAATTACTTGTCGTTCGTTTGTGACCGCGCGCGCGCGCGTGGGTGTCTGATAAATATAAGTCGTATATTGTCGACTTCTTGGAATATAACTATTTTATGAAATAGTAATTGTTAAGTTAGAAACGGGAATACAGAAGAAGCTACAATTTTTGTACTCGTTTTGTACTACCAAAGTGGAAGAGTTAATGAGGATAAGCTGCCTCGTGTGAGCCATTCGGCATACAGTTTGGCCAACACGACCCTTTACCCGCCTATTTTCCCCCCAGAAAGTTATACCACTTACTCATTTCCACAGTCTGTCAAATGGGAGATGAAAAACGCAACTTGATTTTACGGTGCGTCCAGGAATCGAAACCAGAACTTTTAGATTAGTAGTCAGACGCCATACACACTGATCTACAGAGCTTCAAATATTTTATCGCACTACTAAGCAGTGCTAGCGCTAGATCTAATGTGTTCTTCCAAATAGAATGGGACTGGCCATTGGGCCTAAGTCTGGAAGGACCGAAGAAGAAAAAGAAATGTAGCCTATTAGATAAACGCATCAACTGAGAAAGAAATAATTTAAAGAAAAAGTAAGGTAAGAAACGCGTTTCATATGTTACAGAATATGAGGGCACATCTTATGAACATTAGATAAAAACAAAAGCCAGGACATCAATACAAATTAGAAAGTATATTTGTTATAAAATACGTATAAGTTGTTACAAAAAACGTAAATTTATTGTTAAATGAAAACGGGTAAAGGAATACGTCTGAAGTTTTACAAGGTCATGGCCCTCAGGCCCACTTCTCTATGGGTCTGAGAATCGGACTTTAACGAAATCCCAGGCCAATCGTATTCAAGCGGCCGAAATGAGATTTCTCAGGCACGCGGTAGGATATCGTCCACTTCAAGGTCGCAAAAGAAATGTCGATGTGCGGTAGGAACTAAATATTATGAGCGTACTCTATAGCAGGGGTCTCTAAACTACGGCCCGCGGCAACCCGGCCGACGCTGTGTGCAGTTTTTAAATATATCGTCAAAATACTTCAAATATTATAACATTTTACTAAATAAGTAAACAAACAATAAGTATAAAATCAAAGTACAGGGCTAACTTGTCAGACGAACATTTGAAATACATTCTAATGATAGGAGCATGAAAATTTGACCCAAAGTGAACAGACATTATACGTCAGAAACAAATCCACACATCCCATACGTACATAAGAAAGCCAAAAAAATAATACATAAGGAATATCTTTGAATGTTATTTTTTCCTTACTTTTATTTACATTATTTTGAATAACTGAATTTGTTTTCTTTGGATAAGTCTGGTTAATTTTTATTTAAATACCTATTTTTTTTGTATCGGCCATCTAAGGACCACATGCCGATTTCAATTTTTTATTATTTGTTCTCTTCTTTTTCTCCAACAAAATACCTATTTTATTAATTTTATTATTTTGTAAACTTAAAGAAAAGTTTAATATATATTGCAACAGAACAAATAGAAGGCATAGTATTAAAAACACAATAATATAAGTCTTTTATCTGGAGTAAGGTAGCCCTATATATTTTAAACAAATTAATTATATGGTCTACGATTGAACAAAATTATTTATTTTAAATTTAATAATGTCTGTAAATGATTTGAATGTTTCTTTGATCTTAATAGTCTATTTTACTTGAGCGTTGAATTCCACTGACGAAACCGCTAGACCGTTTCACTGCCACCTCTCGCTGCCTGTTGAATCTGCTGCACTGATGACACGTGGAACTCTCCGCACACACGCACGCACGCCGATACACCGATAGCGTTTATCTCGTTTCTCAGGGCTCGATAATGGGTGTAATTTAAATTAATGCGTTTTCGGTGTATTGTACGTACACCTTCCCGTGTCTTGATGTGTCCTCGCGTTCACCCAGATGTATTCCGGTAAATACACCTGACCCTCTGAGAAAATCTTCACTAACACGATAGAGCACTATTTAATTAATAATTTAATTCATTTTAGTTCTAGCACCCAACAGAATTTAGCAAACGGGCAACTCGTTGCTAAGATTCGGTACTCGTAACCCTTATGTAGAACGTATACTGATACGACAAACTCGCACAGAGACAACGTCTGTTAAGGCCAAGCTGTTAGGGAGAACTGACTGAAACTTCCTTCGCGATGAACCAATCCGAATGAAAATTGGAGCCTCTGATTGGTCAAAACCCCTAGCACGTGATTGATGGGTTAGATTGATAGACAGAAGTCCTGATCAATTTGGCTGAAAACTGCAAAAGCATGTATAGATTTTATCAAAAAGTTTTATGACTTTCAGAAGATGAGGATTCTTTAGAAAGATGAATTCTGTTAAAAAATACATTTTAAGATAATATGTTTCGAGTCTTTGACATAAGAAAAATGTAGTGCTAATTTAAAAGTATGAGCTGACCAAGTCTCAATTCAATACGTTAATTTACACCAGAGCTATTCATGTAAATACGAATAACACGCGCACACGGGCACTCGCGCACTAAATTCGCAGTTGACATGACAAAATAAATTTATGGGCATTTTGACATACAACAGTTAATTACCCATTTCTTATTTCAAAACTTACAACTATTTTATAAATTTTTAACAAAATCAATTTTCAATATGTCTATAACGTCATAAATGCATAAATGGGTATAAAAGCATGTAGTCCTGGCTACAAATACCTGCGATGTTCCATTGCAATACACACACACACACACACACACACACACACACACACACACACACACACACACACACACACACACACACACACACATATTTATATTTTTGGCCCGCCTGACTTCCAAGATTTTTCAATTCGGCCCTCAAGTGAAAAAGTTTGGAGACCCCTGCTCTATAGGATTGCCCAGTACCGGCTATGATAGTTGGAACATCTTAACCGAATGTATGACTGCCGCATCCCCAGACAACTATGGAATTATATGCCGAAAGGACGGAGAGGTGTGAGGCGTCCGAAGAACCGTTGGAGTGTATAGCTCTATCTATATGCTTGCGACCGGAAGAAACCATTTTTGGTTAAATGTTGATCATGATGATGATGTAAAACGTAAATAATGCGAGGAAAACTGCTCATGAAGTTACAATATTTGTTATAGAACAATACTTAAAATGTTAGAACAGGCTCCTAAGAAAAGTGATGAAGATGTATTTGTTATAACGTGTAACAAAAACACAACGCGAAACGAAGAAATTTATTAAAAAAATTCATCAAAAAGATAAACAAAATAATTGAACTAAGTAGTTACAGTGTCTAAAAAGAATGGTTGAGCAAACGCTTTTTTGTTAATTAGAAAAAAAATTACTTCCTAGAAGATAGAGAAAAAAGTCATTTAAAATTATTGACGGAAACAGATGATGTCGCTAACTCTACGGAACTCCCCCAGGGAAGAGATCTTTGAAGGAAGAAGAAGAAAAGGACACGTTTAAAATAAGATCTGTATTTTCTCATCAAGTAAATGTTAAATTCTTAGGAGACTTATTGTTTACTGCGTTGGGCATCTAAGTGTGACCAATTACAGACATTTTCGGAAACCTTACAAATGGCATGCAGTGGAATCGATTCTTGCTTTAAGAATCGTTTTATGTTTTGAAGTAATTCTGTTCTATATTTATTCAGACATACGACAATTAATATGATGTATACGGTACACGATGTGTTATTTTGAATGTACAACGTTGTGGACAGTTTCACCTTCGAAAATATAAGTGTGAGAGAAGAGAGATCTCTCATATTGTGCAAATTGTACTACATTCAAATCGATTATTTGACAACAGGTTTATAATCACAACGGTGCGTGTAGTTATTTGAGAACAAAGTAGAAAACTGATTTTTTAACCTCACAAGTCGCAACAACGACATCCGTAAACGGAGAACTATCTGGACGGCGGCGTGGTGTCGAGTCCCGTTTACAACTTCGTCGTACGTCAAAGTCATCCGCGCCGCGGAAGTTTCATAAAATATAAATTTTGCAAAAAAAAACACGCACTGGGAGAGACGTTCGCATGTGTATGCTCAGTCGTAAATCGTGCGCGGTCATAAATGGTTCTCTCCGGCGGCCGGCCGGCGTTTGTACTCTATAGTACGGTAATAGTTTCAAGTTACGTTTTACGAGTTTCGCGACAGACGGCCGGCCGACTGGTTTATGGACGCCCTTGCCGGTCATCCGAGCCGCGATCCAGACACTCATTCGTGCCTTCAGTTAGCGCCGTCTGTTAATCACTTAATTACACTAAATAAGTGTTTACTGCCCGCAACTATTTACCGGCGCTCACTGTACCGACCGGCACTTACGTTGTGCACGTTTTGTAGCTATGTAAATGTAGTACACTACGAGGGTCAGTTGAAAAGTTCGCAGAGTGACAATTGTAAAAGGAAAAGTAAATATTAGCGGTAAAACTAAAATTCTTCGTGTGCTGCAAGATTTGTATTTTATGTAAACTCCTGCTAATTTCTAAATCTATCTATCAATTTATTCGTTGTTTAGAAGCTGATTAATATTGACGTGCCATGCGTGTTTAGAAAAATGGACAAAATCAAACATCGTCGTGTGATTCTTTGTTGAAAATTGTTTAGCGCCAACGGAAATTCAGAACAAATTGTAAATGTGTCAGGAGATGCAGCGACTTCAAAAATAACTTGAAGTAGGGACTTGAGTTTAAACGTTGGTGTACGAGCATTGACGATGATCAACCCCCCGCACTGGACGCCCAAAAAATGCAACAACTCCAGATGCGGCAGCCATCTTGCACAACGCTTTTTCACACCAGTTTCTTGAGTTAAAGTATGATTCACACGCTCATATGAGATGCCTATGATTTCAGCAGCGTCATCCACTCCTCAATCTGCGGTCTTCCAACACCTTATGCAATTTTTTCAGTAATGCCATTTTTTGTTGTAATTTTTGGACGTCCACTGCTGGGATCGTCTCCAGTGCATGTACGACCACGTTTAAACTCGAATGTGCCCCACTTACTGTTATTCCTGAGGGAGCAGCATCTCCTAACACATTTACAATTTCGTTTTGATTTTCCATTGGTGCTAAAACGTTTTTAACAGAGAATTCATCACAACACGTTGTTTGGTTTTGTGCATTTTAAAAAGACGCGTGACAGGAATATTTCAAACAGCTGTTAAAAAAATGAATAAATTGTCAAATCTGGAAATTAACAGGTCTTCACGTAAAATATACCTATGATTCTTCGTTTATAAATATACGTCATCCGTTGTCTGCCTTCCCTGCAAGTAATCGTCCTCGATATCTGTGCGGCCATGTCCGAACAGTTCGCATCGTTTTGTGATGGCGTGGTGTAAACTGATATGTCATCATACACATCCCCAAATAAGAACACTTTTTGTAACACTCGAAAGTTTCAAAAGTATAAAATCTCTGGGCGGATCAGCTCGGAACACGAGCCGGAACAAGATTGAAGTCTAATCCCAGTACTGATGAAGAAAGTTTATAATTCTCAGATGTCTGAGATATAAATCTGAGATATATCTGAGATGTCTGATGTATAATGGCAGTGTCTTACAAAAACCTGCTTTATGAATATCTAACGCTACGTCATCGGAGGCACTTAAGAACTGGAGTTAGGAGAATGTGAACATTCTTCTTCTTCTTCTTCTTCTTCTTCTTCTTCTAATTGCTATCCGTTTTGGATGTTGGATATCATACAGACTATTTTAACTTTCTGTACTGCTGCACAGAATATGTCAGTTGTTCTTACAACTGCCAAACCAAGTCTTTAAATTTCTCCTCTAGTCACTCACTATAGGTCGTGAACACACTAGTCACTCATTATCGTGACTGTCACAACGGGACAACAAGAGGTAGCGAATGGCATACGTCTGGCGGACCGCGACAAGCTTGACAATTAGTTTTCACTTACGATTGTAACCTAAGGCTATACCGTTACCCTTCCTGCACGCATCTATTGTTTCCAACGGTTTTGTCTTCCTAATCTCTATTCTGTTTATCATAGTTTTATCTACTCTTCCCTCAACGATTTTTGGGGTCTACCTCATTTTCTCCTTTTTCTGCCTGAGAGGATTCAGTACGTTGCTCTCCATATAGACCTCTCGTCTACTCTTCTAGGTTAGCTGCCCACAGGCTGGTTGGCAGCAGCTCGTCATTCTTCATGCTTCTCTGCTTTTCTTTTCAACTCACAAAATGATGTGCAGTTTATATCGACCATAAGCTGTTTCATGTAGTCTAAACGGAGTCGTCCTCTCTGATTCATCCCTTCAACTGTTCCTTCTATTATTCTCTTAACCAACCCATTGTGTCGTAATAAATGCACTATAAACTTAGCCCTTCTGCCTTTTAAATTCGTAGAAAGCTCTTCTCCTTCTGAGCTCTTCTAAAGACTTCCTAATTCGTTAACTTCTCCCTCCAGCTTATCTTAAATATTCTTCTGTAGCACCATGTCTCAAATGCTTGGAGTCTTTTCTTGTCACTTTCTCCAATTATCCAAGTTTCACTCCCGTATAGGGCAACACTCCACACGTAAATATGTCTTTACTAGATTCTTCCTTGTTTTTAGGCTGATAGTGTTTGAAGTGAAGAGGTTTTTCTGTCTGTTGAAAGCAATTTTAGCCTGGTTAATTCTGCTTATAAGTAGAACTTAACCTTACGGCTAAGTACATCACTTGTGATTTTATTTCCTAGATAGTTATATTCTTTAACTGCCTGGAGAACATTATTCCAACAGTTATTCTGACTGCATCATATAGACCTATTTCTACTTAACTTCAGACGTGAGAATCTTTTTACTTTTACATACGTTAATAATTGTATTTCATTCCCAGTTTTTTTTTTTTTTTAATTTCCCGTCATCAATGGCTTGAAAAACTATAGTTTCTTCTCATCACGTCTTTGAGCAAATCCTATTTATCCTGTTCACCTGTTCTACCGTGGTATAAATTTTATTTATTCTGTTCATCTGTCGAGCATTATATTACCCATTACTGTTATTAGCCTATATTTTGTGATCGTAACCTGACTTGAAATAATATTTATGTTCAAACTTTGTATGTGCAGATGGCGCCATTGAACAACGTGCCGGCGACCACGGACGCCCTTCTGGAGACGTACAGAGAGATCACTCGACAGTACCTGCGCCAGCTGATGCTCAAGGAAAACCTGCACCCCGGACACCCCGACGTCGTGGCGTACAACGTGCACCTGCAGCTGAGCACCGCCCACGAGGAGTACCAACAGTGGGCGTCACGGGCCAGTCCCGGCGGAGGCGACCAAACCACCGCCGACCACGTGAGGGCGGACTTCTACCGGGGCTGCGGCCTGCACTACACCGTACCCTGCAAGACCACCGCTACTTCTATAGAAGACGACTATGATAAATAATGATGACAATTTACACCGTCTTCGTTGTGTCGTGTTCCTTGTGAATTTATGTTTTTAATTAATGTTTTACAAAATATGAATTTTAACAGTTTTTAACACGTAGCCTACTATCAAAGTTTAAAAATTGTAATTTTAATTTAGATTTATTTTAAACAAGTGCCAAAAATGATATTCGAATCAGTATGTGAAATCTTAAAACATATTTTGTGTGAAGTACAAAGTTTATCTAGTCGATAATTGTTAGCTGAATAAATTTTTAACAACAAAAGTATAAATGACTATAAAAAAGTTTGAAAATTTGGAGTAATCAACGACTGTAAAAAATAATTTTCCTAAATGAAAAAAATATTAGAAGAACACAAAATCTATTAATGAACAAAATTTTGTTTTGAAATAATATTTATTCATGCGTCTTACTATGTTAATATGGTATAATAACATAGACTACTATTATGAATAAACGAGAAATATTTAATAAACAATTTAAAAGTTTTTTTGTAGCCATATAGGAGATTATTAACGTAATATAATTAACAATACTAACCTATTGACTCTCCTGACAAGACAAAAATATTTGAAGTTGTTAAAAAATTATATCGTTCAAGACACTGTCTGGCAAACTTTAGAGTTATCGAGCCGTGCTCCACTTCTTAAAAGCGCAGACACCCGACTTTATCTATCAATGAAAAGAAGATCGCCCCTGAAGGTGACTTCCGCAGATGGAGTCGAAATGTCTGAACATTTTCAAACACAGAACACGGCTCGATTGTCCAAAAATTTTATCGACCATTTTAAAAAATTGTTTTATAATGTAAAAGGCGTTCAGCTTCATAAAGCATTCATAATTGTTCAGTAATAACAAACAAATTATTATCTATGTCTTTTAACATCAACAAATTACCCTTTAAAGTCTTATGCAGTAACACTGCACATAACTTTGTATTTACTTTCTAACTTATAACCTAATGTTTAGGAAAATGTTACATAATTTTTTATGTGGGCAAGAAACCTTAATGGTATTTAATCGAGATTACATGTGTCTACGGTTTTTTGTGACTTCTAATTTTTTTACGAATTTTAAGGTTACAAAATTTGTCTTTTCTATACATTGTATACAGTTGACGTAAAATTAAAAAAAAAATTTTAAGCAAAAAATGTATAAGAAATATAAACAGTTAATTACTCTTGAAATTATTAATTACAATCATTGGTTTCGAAATTTAAAATGTTTTAATTTTTAAACTTTATTCCAACTTGAGAAAATTTTAACGATTTCAATAAGTGATTTTAACCCAAGAATTGTAACCATGACAAATTTAGCGGTTTCTTGGCTAAAAAAACTTTTAACACAGCTAGCAATTGAGGATAGTTGCAATATCGATAGAATTAACATTTGTTGTTAGGTAGAGTGCATCACGTTCAAAAGCGCGATCGATCTAGTCAATTGAATACAGCGAAGAATGCACTTTATAGTTAGTTCACGTGCAAAGAACTGAAACAAATATATTTATGTGACCATGTTTAATGAATTTTAATAAATCATTAGTTAGAGTTTTATTTATTGAATTACTTATTTTATGTGTAACTGTAAAACGTCATATCTGTGTTATTAAAATAAACGTTAAAATTTTCAATACAATAGTGACGGTTTTTCATTTCTTTCCTCGATACGTGTTTATTACGTAGATATATTTACGCTGATCGTAGAATATAACATCTGCTTGTAGACAGGTAAGTATAAGCAACCGAAGAAACCAAAGAAGGTTACATAGGCTACTCTTCACTGAGAAGTCACTTGACACAACGGGCAAATACATTGCGTATATGAGTTATTCGCTCGTATGTACTGGGTGACATGAAAATTTACTCGTCCAAAATCTACAGTTAGAGAATTGTAATTTGTAAACTTTCGTTTTGTAACGAGAGGCCTAGAACATTCTCTACTCTTCACCTCGTCCAGTGTGGCAGGTGTTGTCCTCACTCAAGGCCGCTCTCAAGTAGGTTCCAGTGTATTCAAGAACACTTCAGATACGCATTAAGTGGCGTGAAGTGAGGATGAAAAATTTCTAGAAAGCGTGCGCTACCTAGAAAAAGCCATAGGAGCCGACTTGCCAGTTCAGTGGTGTTGAGCGTTTTCTTTAGCGCGGATCGAGTGTTTGCAGAAGTATTGTAGCGAAGTGTTGTTATTAGTACGGAATTCTTTATAGTTGTTCTTTATAATGTGGACAATTTTTACTTTAATTGTTGTAAGAGACAATCTTGTTGATAACAAATTGTCAATTATGATAATTAAAGCCGGTTTTTAGTGACTTCATTGGTGTCTGTATTTTGTTTTCCACTGCACCATGCGACGTTCAGGGGGACCGTTACAACAGTGGTGTCAAAACCGTTATTATCTATCGTTCTACAAATTTTTAAATTTTTGTTATGACAAACAAAGCCGTAAAAAATATAAAACTAATAAGTAGTACATTTCAACAATTTAGTGAACTTTATAACTTAATTCGTCGTATTTCCGTTGTTAGTTGACGTAAATGGCTCATTTTTACTTCAATTTGTAGCTTGAAGTATCCGTAAGTCAAAGGAATAGTTAATGTTTTCCTGCATTTTTTCATGTTTTAACAAAAAATTATTTATTTGGTTCAGATTTTTTCGAATTGTGACATGAAACAGTTGGCCTGTGAGAAACGTTTTGTTATCACACGTAAGCACCTAGTGTAAGCAAATGAAATTATGAAACTCGATTAAATTTAATTTTAATTTAATTTTGAAGTCCCTATCTTAACGCGTTTAGAAGATATACAATTTTCTTTTGAACAGTAAGTACAAAGCGCGATTAGGGTACGGCAAATTACCGAAAAATGCATTCCTCTACTTGCATTCCAGAAAAAAAGACTAGTAGCATTACTCATCCTGAAGTCTATTAATGCGTCTGACTCCTGCGAACTGAGACATCAGACACTTCGAAGACTCCAGTGGTAAAAGCTGTCGTCCAAGTCCAGCTCCGGAATGGTTACCCTCCTCTTTTCAAAAGCTGTGGGCCTCGTACAGATGCCTGCTCGTAAACGGACGACGCACCACCGCGGCTGGTCCTCTCGTCCACGCCAACGGGGCTCCGCTTTTCTGGGTAAACTTCAGAAATAGCCGTTGCATCAGACGAGAGGACTCCACCAATCCGTCAGGCAGAAGGAAGATCCCGATAAGCTGTGTTGGTGTAGCGCTCTTTTGTCCGGGTCCAGGCTTCCGAGACTTGTACACTTGTCTTCTTCTGCAAGCCACAAGGCCCCGGTGCCGGCATCTATCCGATACAACGAATGTTTAACCACCCACTCAAGCTTACGAATGCAGCGACTCCAGCTTACCGCCCGCGCCAGGGTGACTTTTGGTAAACTCCAGGTCAACCTAGAAATTCGTCGCATCAGAGATGGGAGCTCGCCGCGGTGCAGCCAAAAAGTCAGCGCCATTTAACCATAACGGGTTAAACACCATAAGAATTATAATAATAAGGATAAGGAAAAGGAGGATAATAAGGATGTGTTCCAAAACAAGGTGTGACAGCACAGTGCAGCATCATAGAAATCATCGGACTAAGACGGGCACAAAGACTGTCAATTCAGGCGCAAGTCATCCCGCGACACTATGATTTGAATAGTACAAGCACATCAGTACCACGAATGGGTGTATAAGCAGCTTGTAATTAATCCCGGTCATCACGAACTTCTCTTCAGAATCTCCAGGCGTTTCCTATTTAATAATTAATTTGTTTATTCTACCAAGACGGCAAACACTACGGTCACGCTTTATGTGCCTGAATCTCCAAGATCGACAAAATTTGATTTTTCAACAAGACATATGTTTAACAAAGTAAGAAAACTATAAAGTCACCTATGAAAATGTTTTCTTTTTTTTACTTAAATAATAATAAACAATGGACACGCAGCAGTGGAAGATGAGAATTCGATGACTTCTGTAACCTTTGGTTCCGGAAAATGTGTGTCACTACAATTTTTACTTCCATGTTCCATAAGGAAATGGAAGTATGCTGATGGCGAAAAAAATCGTGTTCGAGATAAGGGCTGATTCTGATTGTACTACCCTGAAAACTTGAAAAAAGTAATTTTCCGAGAAGTGTGTGTGTGAGTAGATTTTTCTATGGCGAACGATAACTACCGCAAATTCAAACAGAATCAAATAATTTTTTCAATATGTGCCTGAGTTGTAGAGGACTCAAGGCCTGTTGATTTAGGTGAAGACCGGTTAAGGGGAAGGGGTAGTGTACCTGCAACATTTATGTTTTAACATGAGTAAAGTACATACTTTTGATAAATAAACTATCGTGAAAAGAAGGTCATAAGAATCCACTGTAGAAAGTTAGATCTCTAAATAAAAAGGGTAGTTGAAGGGTGAGGGGGTAATTTTATACAAATGAAAATGATAGTTGAAGGGGGAGGGGATAATTTTGTATGTGTACTACGTTATCAAAGAAGTAGTTTGTTGTTAAAATTCCTTCCCGGGGTATTTGGCCGTGGTCCAATGATCTCCGCAAAACCAGGCTTTTCGGCAGTGCCATCGACTGCCATCATCAGTAAAAGTCGAGTACGCTAACGTGAGGTGGTATAGGTTAGTGACCACAGTACTGTGGTTAATCCGAACACAGATGTTTTTCCGTAAAAAGCTACTTTATTCACAAACAAAACCACACAAGTACATTTAGAAACATAACTAGTAGCTGATATGTCCTCCTTTGTTCTTAATGAGGTCAGAGACACGTTTCGGCATCGATTCGACAAGTGTGTTGCAGATGTTTTTTATTTCTTCATCATGAAACCATACCTTTATGACAGCTTCAATCAGTGCATTTTTTGTGGTACAGTTCATTTTTTCCACTCTCTGCTTTGCGATAGCCCAAAAGTTTTCTATTGGATTCAAATCCGGGGAATTGTCAGGCCAATTTAAAACAGAAATTTTGTGTTGTTGAAAAAAAGCTTTTGCTTTTTTGGCAGTATGGCATGGTGTGAAATCTTGCTGGAACTCTCCGTTGCCTTCTGGGAACAGGTCCTGAAGTTGTGTGATGACTCTTGTTTGCAGAATGTTGATGTAGGCCTGTTCATCACTTCTTAGCATACCATTTAATGGAACCAATGATCCAGGGCCTTTAGAAGTAAAGTTACACCAAAACATTTTTTTTTTCGGGGTGCTTAGCAGATTGCTGGAGGTGCGCTGGTGACGTTTTTTCATTAGCTGCTTTTCTAACGTAAGGCACTTTTTGTCCCTGAACAAAAAAATGTGTCTCATCGGAAAACATTACATTTTTCCAGTCTTCTATTGTCCAGTATGCATGTGCTTTGGCCCACGCTAGCTTTTTTAGCACATTGCCGTGGTTAAAAGCTGTTTTTTAATTGGTCGGCGAGCTTTTCGTCTAGCTGCAAGCAGTCTGCGTCGAACTGTTGTCACATGAACATTTGTTCCACTAGCTGCTAACTCTCGGTTCAAATCCACAGCAGAAAGTGTAGGGTTAATTTTACTTTTTCTCACCAACATCCGATCTTGTGATGAAGTAGTTTTCTTTTTTCGGCCACAACTTCCCTTTCTTTGAACTGCTTTACAAGAGCATTCACAGTTCCTAGGCCTACATCACACTCAATAGCTATTTGACGCTGTGTCATATTGGTGTGCTCAGAAAGAGCAACAATCTTGGAGCGTTTTCTAGGAGTTATATCTATTACTACAAATGCACTACACTACACTACACAAAGTATAGAAACTTTAAAATTCTAATTTCAGAAGAAGCAATAACAAAACTTACTCAAAGTATTTTATTCACAACACAATAAACTCAAAACTCCAAGATAATAACCTCAAACTACCAAACAACATGAAGCAGAATGTGTTTTGTGTTTTGGTTAAACAGTGTCACCACCGTGAACAAATAAACTGAAATTTCCCTGCGTTAAACAGATATGTCCCTGTGTTCGGATTAATTTGCACGCTACTGTAAAAACGTGTAACGACTTTATTGCCTACTTTTACATCGCTATCGTGGCTCACGTTCTCTACTCTGGCCAGTATCTAACCCTAAATATTTAAATTTATCACAGTTTTTAATTCATTCGTTTTCTAAAAATGAAGTTTTCCTCACTTCCTGTCCACACACATTTCAGTCTTCTTAAGATGAATGTTTAAACCCCATCTAAAAAATGATTCTCTCCGTAATTTACGGATCATCCATTCCTTGTCTTCGTCAAATTTTCATATAATTTTAATAAATTAACAACGGACGAGTAAGGTTCCAGACTGTAGGTTACCGAATCCAGAAATAAATTAACAACGGACGAGTAAGGTTCCAGACTGTAGGTTACCGAATCCAGAACGTTTGCGCCTGTATAGAAAAAAGAGCTCAGTAAATCATTTTATTATACAAGTAGACACTAAAATTACGACAATGATTTAGCGCGAGCAAAAAAAAAACCCTCAAAAGTGGGAAAAAAGTAGTAGGTCAGCTATAGATATTGCACCTTGACCACACTACAAGAATGAAATCTCTCGTTCCAGAAATTTATCGATAAATATATAAATAAAAAGTGTAATTTATTACGTTCAATTCTGTCAAACCTGTCCGGCGGGCAGCAGACTCGGTTCTGCGATCAGTCAGTGGCAACGGCTTTATTAGAACCGCCCTGCATCTGTCCTGTGGCTACTATTTTCGTACCACGACGAGTTGAATAAACTTATGTACTGTCATAAAATTATATAAAGGTACCGCTGTCCTACTCTGCAACACTTACCAGATATTGTACTCAGTGTTGGTAGGACTGGACGAGTTCTATCTCTGATAGTTCTTTCGAAATAATAATAACAATAAAGGCTCGTTTTTATGATACCGAAGAAGTTTACTTTTTAGGCATTGATGGCTTACTTGCGTAAGCCATTCGGCGTACAAGAAAGGTACTGTCCCCACTCTTTCTAAAGTTTCTTTCAAAATACTTTTAAACATATTCAAATTCGATAATGTGTAAATTTGTCAGATAATCCATATCGGTCGTGATAAGCGCTCCGAATTTTCCATCATGTAACGTAACGTAACTCGGGTTTCGTAATACAATATTATTTTCTTCAACTTTCATTAAAACAGGAGTAAATATTGAAAACGAATATGAAATATTTATTGCATAAAAAATCACAGTATTTCTCCTGGCGACTTTTCTACATAATCGATATTTCGATGAAATCGCCTATCGACACGAGACAGAGACACGAGATATCCTACACGGTCTCGGTCTGTTGTGACAAAATAATGTTTTTGCCTATTCTTAATCGGTCAATTGCGCCTCGTACTTTCACTTACCAACCAAATCTGTCATTTAGAAACGTTGCTATTCTGAATTTCGATGATATTTCAATTCTGGAACTTTTTTATTTGCGCGAGTAACCTCCTTCTTCCAATATTTTTGTTACATTACGTTAGGTTATGTCAGGTTAGGTTAGGTTAGATTACGTTACGTGACGTTAGGCTAGGTTAAGAAAGGAATTAATAGAATTATAAAGGTAATTTTGGTATTATTATAACAATAACAGGAAAATGCAATTGAGCGGGTTCAGATTTCTACCATCGATCGCAACTGGCCGGGTTTTACACGATTGTGTATCAAATGACAACAGTCCATCCTAGAACCTCATCAAAGACGTTTGCTGTCTGGTTAGTCAGCCAATCGTTCTTGTCACTCGTAAATCGTCGCTGCCTCCCCCCCCCCCAACCGCTGCTTTATTAGGGTGAACGGATAGAAACCGTCCCATTCTGGAATCTTAGGACACCCTCCCCTTTTCCGCGGTAGCGTTGTTCCCATCGTACACAAATCTTGCTGTAGGCAAGCTTCACTTTTAGAATGGCCTTGAAGTTTGAGGAAAGTCAACAGAAAGCTCAGTAACGTTGAATCTACGTTTTTAACCAACCATTTAATTCACTTTTCTAACAAACACTTCTGTCACCTTAATCTACTAAAACTTTGGTCTCGGTCAGTTGCGACGTAACGATGTATTTACCTGTTGTTACCCGTTCGATTGCGCGCCGCACTTTCACTTGGTCGCAACTGGCCGAATCCGTGGCAACGAGTAGAAAAGTTCCTGTTCCATACTTCGAGTGGGTTTCAATCGCAATTAGGCGACCGAATGGCTACATAGGGCGAGCAAAGCGTTCTGACGCATATGGGTTCGGTATGTAGAGTGTAAATATGCAAAAAATACGCAGAGAGAAAGTTGATTGGTCGCAACAGCCGTACAGTTTACCGTTACAGGAGTGAGCCTTCATCTCTTCACACGCCTTTGATAGACGCAGTCCGTATCTGTAGCTGTGATTTGACAATGTTTTCGATCGCAATTGACCAAGTTACAATTTTTACCTCGGTCACAACTGAAAGGTCTTCCCACCGTCTCCTCCACATTGAAAGTTTTACGAAAATACGCATTCTTAATCACCGTAATATCACATTTTTTGATGGGGAGACGATTTTTTCTGAAAAATGTTCGTCTCCTCCTTTTTGTAAAAATTATTGTTCTATTGATCACTATAGACGTAGTCTTCCTACTATGAGTCAATATTCTGTAACGAACTCTGTCAAGTTCAATACGTTTCAAATTCCTCGTGTAGACATCAGAAACATAGAGTGGGTTACAGGTCACTTGAGAATAATTACATTTTGACAACTGCAACTGTTGAATAATTAACACCTATATGTTACAGACATACATACATGATTTTATAACAGCCTGCAGCCGAAACACTAAAAAGTGATTTAAAAATTTGCTAAGCAAAAAGAATAACATTTAATATAAAGTACAATAAAAAAACCTGTCTGGAACGTATATAAGGACTCAAAGAGTTTGGTGAGAGTGGGAAATGCCCTGTCAGAATTGTTTCCTACCACAAAGGGACTTAAATAATGGTGCATTCTGTCACCTACCCTGTTTAAAATATATATCCAAGAAGCCATCTTCTCCTGGAGAAGAATAACATCAGGAGTGGGAATTCAAATGGTTGAGCAGAGCTTAACAACTCTCCTACTTGCCGACGATCAGGTAATTATAGCGTGTGACGAGGACGATAAAGTCCATATGTTTAGAAAATTGAAAGAGGAGTACGAGAAATGGGGTCTAAACATAAACACTACTAAAACAGAATATCTGAAAATAGGAGACATGCAAGAAGAAGACCCGGATCTGCAAATCCACGGAATCCGAAAGCGTAGCGAATTCAAATATTTGGTAAACATTCTTTCAGAAGATGGAAAAAAAAATGATATCAAAAATAGGATACAACAGGGAAAAGAAGCTATTCGTTTGCTAAACTCGTTACTTTGGTCGAACAAAATGAAACTTCAAACTAAACAATCTGCACAACTATTGTGGAGCCCATTTTAACTTATGGCTGCGAATGCTGACAACTTTCAGATAAAGAGAAAAAGATGATAGAAACTGTAGAAGTGGACTTCTTAAGAAGAGCGTGTAATATTTCTAGAATTAAACATGTTAGAAACGAATATATAAGAAGGAAAACAGGGTGTGTATTTACAACAGCAGAAAGAATAGAATCCAGACAACTGCTATGGTATGGTCACGTAATGAGGATGGAGGAGAAGCGATGGCCAAAGAAAGCATGGACTTACACACCACAAAACAGGAGAAGAAAAGGAAGACTGACAACGCAATGGAGAACAAGAATTAGGAAAAGCATGAGAGATCGAGCTTTTGAAGATGATGACTGGAAGGATAGGGAGAAATGGCGATCGAAATGCGGGATGCGGCATAGACTGCAGGACCCCCACTAATAATAATAATAATAGTAATAACAATAAAAACCGTGTTTGCCGTCTACTGCTGTATTTGCTCAAGGTATACGTATCTTTGTGGTATAAAGTTAGTTGGGTTTAAGAAAACTTTATATATTTTTAGTACACTCTCACTAATCCGGCAGATATCAGACCAGGGTAGTGCCGGATCAGTGAAAAAGCCGTATTAATGGATGGTTATTAGAAAAAAAAAGTATTTAGATGACAAAAAGTAGCTACCATATTGTACATAATGGTAAAGCATAAAAATATACCTGATTAAAACATCGGATTAAATATATAGTAAATTATCTTCAATTTTTTCTTAAAATTATTCAAATTAGTTTTGTTTATAATTTAGTCAAACGTAGGAAAAAATGAAACTCGCAGAGTAATGTACAGTATATTCCAGTAGAATGAAAAAGCTGCCAATTTTCTTCTGTTTCTTGGCTTGAAACGACACTTTTAACGCATTTTCTTGCAGTTTTTTGAACACGAGCTTTTTGAATTTACAAGCTTTTTCTTCTGCCCACTTAATAGAATCTGTGAAGGCGTCCGCTGACATACCATGGCCTACTGTATGAACAGCTGTCGCTGCTTCTCCCTCTTTCTCTTCCTCCTCCTTTTCTCTGGTTATCAGATCGACTATTTCATCGTCTGTCATAAACTGGATTTTTCATCTTCGTTACCCTCCAGCCACTTCTTTACATCGTCCGTTGTCAAATCATCTGTTTTGTCTACTAGTTTCTCAGCGATTGTATCTCGCAACTCGTCCAGTTTAGCATGTGACGACATTTTGCACTCACGATCTTAAATTACGTAAACACGGCAAATAATTACACCAAGAAAAACAACTGCAACTAAACAGCACTGTACACAGCGAGGGACTGGCACTGGCGTTTACGGTCAGCGACTCGTTTCCGGAGTACTGGAGGGGCCAGACTATCGCAGTGCCACGTTACACAGGGTGTACTGTATTTTCAATTTATTGTGAGAAAAACTATTTTGAAAAATAAGTATGTTAGGGTTTTATAACTGTAAGGTGAATTTAATAATTATAAATCTAATGTAAACAAAAAAATCAGTAGTAATTAGCAATGAAGGGTTGGGTAGATGGATAAGTAGATAACTAAGTCGGTAAATATATGAGTAGATTCACCGCTCGCGCTCGTCTCTCTCCCAACCATGCCAGACTGGTTTGCGCATCCTCGTATTTTTTGGATCCCCTAAACGCTAGTCTGTCTGGAAGTTCACCTAGTGATGTGTGTTAGGGAAGAACAGTAACCAAGTTTGATTGTTATTGACATTAACTGGAAGCTTTACGCCAATTAAACGATGTGGCATGCTTAATGATGAAGCTGAGACTTAAGAACGCTTGCGCTGCGTTGTTAGAACCCGTGTCTCAGCTGCAGCGTCCGGGCCGAGCCCGATGACTGTCAGAATGAAGAACGTCCAGCACTTTGTACACTCCCTTACTGGAAGCATGTATTTTGCAATGGCCGTGCATGTAGGTCTACATAGTAAAAGTGCCTAATAATGATCATACAACAAAAACAGCGCAAACGCAATAATTGCCTACTATTACCTAACAATAGTATAAACTAAATTTAGTAAGAATATTTAAGCAAGTATTAATAATTAAAATAATAGCAATAACAACAACAACAACAACAACAACAATAATAATAATAATAGGAAGAAAGATATCAAGAGGAAGAACAATAATAAATAATGAAGTATAACAATGAATACAATAGCGATAACCATTGGGGTATCTAGGATAAGGCCTGGGGGGGGGGGGGGAGTGTCCGGTCCAGTCGGTTTCGCACAAGAAAAGAAACACAAGTTAAGACAAATCAATATTAGGCCTACTATCTTTGAAGTGGTTGAAAAACGCGTGGTAACATCCTAAAACCAATCCCATTAAAGTAAACGGTAATAACACAGTAAAAATACGCGTTTGTATATTTAAGAAAGAGTTACTACTATGCGTATTACAATACACAGCTGAAAAAATAATAAAAGAGCCTAAAAATTAAGAGATTAACAAAATTCGTCAAATTTTTTCGACTCTCTGGGGTTGAGATTGGGGTCCCGATCGTCCTTCTTGTTTGAGATGCTCGAGGCAGGTCCTTCTTAGGACCAGACTCCGGCTGTTCTGGGGCAAGCACCTTTCAGCCATATGGGAAGGAATGTTGGATTCGCAGGCCGGCCGTTGAGAAGGTGGAGGCACCAGATAGTGACTGAGTGTTTATGTGGCGTGGCAGCCTCTAGTTAAGGGTGAGGGGCGGCGGTGTTGTAGTGCCAAAGTCCAACCAGAGACGAGCAACGTGTGACGCTAAAGGTGGCGGGAAGCGTCGTAATGGCGTCAAGGGATCGGCGTGGAACAGGTTATATGGGTTTTGCGTTAGGCAGTTAGGTTTTTCGGAATGTGAATTATTTTATTTTATTTTTTCGTAGTAAGGATTCGTTGTGGATTGTGGACGGGGCAGGGGAGTTGTGTACAGGTTGATTGTATTTTATTCAACTTGTTGTAGCCAGTGTAGCTCATCAGTTGGGTCCGGGGATCCTCCTGATGTGGGTCCTGCGTCGATTCCTGGGTGGAGGCTCATTCGCAAGAACTAGGAGGCGGTTGATGAGGAAGAATGGGCGCTGTGTATTTCTAACGGGTCTATTGATGGGAGTGGCGATGGATTGTATTGCGGTCCGGGTTTTGGTTGTTTTGCCATGCTTCCAGTTTATTTTGCGGAGAAATGTGTCTAAGTCAGGGAAATATTTATTTAAGGCATATAAAGCTGTGTTGCAGGTTTTGGTGCGGAGAGGACGGCGGTGTAATAATCGTAGAGCTCGCCGTTCTGTGATCCTGTATGGGTCGAGTCTAGCTTGGTCCGCTGTCAGTAGGATCGGATGCGGCTATGTCATGAAGGGCCTAAGACATGGAGTGAATTTGCAGCCACGGTAACTATAATAACCCTAAAATTAAAATAAAGTATAATATTTGAATTTTAGTATTATGTACTACAATAACATAAAAAATCTAAAAGCCTATGCCTTTCAGGTTTTATGGAGTGGTTAGAACAGAAAACGGAGATTTTTGACTCCTTTATTCAAACCGTATACTTCGGAAATCAAAGCATCTCTTATCAGTAATAATTAATTACAACTCTACAATCTCTATCAGTGTAGTTACGTTGTTAGGATGTTTTTGCACATAATTAAACAATGGTTACACCGACAGGAGACTGACGACGATATGACGGGTCGGCTCCGTTGAAGGTGATGTTGTTGAATACTAGTCGTGGCTCCGAACGCCACGTCTACGTGGCATAAACACGGTGAAGTGTTATTGGTGGACAATCTGATTGGTGCCCAGAGACAGAGTTAGGACAGTGTCACTGTTTTAAGAACACATTATTACATCAAAGGCTTCCGACTGTCATCCTTTGGCCGTAGCAGTCAATACGCTTGTATATGGATGAAAATATGAGCAACTTGTGACAGGCTTACATTTTTAAAGATGTTTTCAAATTTACAAAACGTCAGTGTTCGCAGATAAAATTCGAGTTCTTCAAACAGGTGCGTAAGTACATTTTCTCAATCAACAGTTTCTCTTTAAAGATTTATTTCTCCCTAAACACGAGGCACTTTGTGTATCTAGTAATTCAGAATCTTTTATCTCGCCACCACTGGCTGATAAATTAACTGATAAAGTTATAACCATTAGACTTTTATGTGCTCGTAAGTCGACGAGCGCGCGGATGTGTAATATTTATGTATAAATTATTACACTCCGATAATAACTGTTTCAGAACAAAATGTTAAGCTTATAGCAAAACAAGGAACTCGTAATTATAATGGAAAACGTGTTCGCATGCAAATAAATTTCTTTTATGAAGGTAATAACAGTATTCAGTAGATCGCTGTCAGCGCTACTCTTGTTGTGTAAATTAAAACGGGAATCCAGCAACTTGTCGACCATAAACAATAAGTGATAAACAAAACAAAAAATATCTCCTCTTTCATCAAGTCTAATCTCTTTGAGCTAGACCACTTGTATTGCAAGTTCCAATATTTCGATATACCAAATCATTTAGCATATGATTCGATATTCAAATCATAGCATAGAATATTCACGGGAAATTCCCCTCTAGTTGGAAAAGAGGTAAAAAAACTGAAACACACTGTTTCTAGGATGTGCTTCCACGTTTTCGAACATTCTGAGTGATAATTTAAACACATACAAAGACCATCGTGCTGATTTTTACTTCCGTGTTCCATAAGAAAATGGAAGTATGGGCATGCCGAAAAAAATCGTGTTCGAGATAACGGCAGATTCTGATTGTACTACCATCAAAACATGAAAAAAGCCATTTTTCGAAAAGTGTGTGTGTGTTTGTGTGTGTCTGTGTGTAGAATTTTTTCTATGGCAAACTATAACAGCCGCAAATTCAAACAGAATCAAATAACTTTTAGCATTCAGCCATGCATTGTAGAGGACTCAAGGCCTATTGTTTTTGATGAAGATAGGTTAAGGGAAAGGGGTAGTTTACCTGCAACGTTTTACGTTTTAACAAGAGTAAAGTGCTCTGTTTTGAAAAATAAAGTATCCTGAAAAGAAGGTCATCATAATAATCAACTGTAGAAAGGTAGATGAAATATCTATAAATAAAAAGGGTAGTTGAAGGGGGAGGGGGTAATTTTTTTTATAAATTAAAATGGTAGTTGATGATGGAGGAGGTAAATTTTTATAAGTTTTATATGTGTACTACGTTATTCACAACAAAGAAGTAGTTTCTATGGAAACATATCATTTAACTTTAACAAAATTCTATATTTTTTCATTTTAATTTATATCATGTATGAGAGAAAATATATCGTTCGTGGCAGGCAAGCATGTCTCAATTATGTAATTTTTACGTTTCCATTTTATTATTATGATTACCGCAATAAAAAGGCAGGCAACACACACACACACACACACACACACACACACACACACACACACACACACACACACACACACACACACACACACACACACACAATTCGCGTTATTTCTGGCATCACTCATGTTTATTTTCTTACATTTGCACGCTTTTTAAATGGAAAGTGCCGAAACCCACACCAACACAACGCGTGCAAGCCGAAAAAGTGTCCAGCGTGGATAGCGATTTGCTTCCTGTGGATCGCTGGGCAGTGTAACTGCACGTGTTTACAGAGGAACGGTTCATAGACTGACGTTTCGTCTTTAGGGAATGGGCCCTCTGCAAGATGCTCAGGGTCCATGAGTGACTTGGGACCGCTTCGGAGGAGGGATGATTATCTGCGTAGTTCGGTTTCTTTATAAGAATAAAGTAAGCCTACCTAATTTTTATGGATAAAGTGACTGAAAATAACATTATATTAAACGACTACCCCGTAATAACAAAAATATCCATAAATAGTGAAATTAGTTTGAGGGTAGGCGATATTTTTTAGAAATTTTCCTAACCGAATTCAAGTAAATTATTTTAAACATAAATCTTACAACATGGAAGTCATGTATGGTTCTCCATACCGATTTTTTTTACATGCATATTACTTCTTTAAAATTACTAAAACAATGTTGATCACAAGTTGGCCAAGTTTCAGTCAATATGTGGAAAAACAAGGAAAGATACTCGAATAAAATTTTGTAAGTTAATGGTTGGGCCAGTGTTTTTGTATGGTTCTGAAACTTGGGTTCCGGCGAAAAAACATCTGAGTAGGATACAGGCGGCGGAGATGAGATAAAGACTGCACACGAAGGGATCGGCTCTACAATGAAGACGTTCATAAAGAGTTGAACATTTTTAATATCCAAGATCGTATTGTAGAGAACAAAGAGAGACGGATTGCTCATCTGGATAGGATGCCAGATGATAGGTTGCATAAGTAAGTTTGGCAATACAGGCCTATTGGACAACGAAGTATAGGAAGCCCTGGGAAGCGTTGATGATGTGTGTTGGGACCGGATCAGGTGATTCGCCTAGTCCCTGGTAGTAGAAAAAAAATAAGAAAAAGAAGAAGAAAATTACTGAAATTGTTCACATTTTTGTTAAAATCGAATCAACACTATCGTTACTGCTACTGTTGCTAAAAATAAAATTATTTCATAAAATATAAGTTAAATTAAAGTATAAACAATAAATATTTATAAAAAAATAAATAAATTGGTAGTTCTCAAAATACTATTTTTACACTTTTTCGATCTACAAACCGTTTTTCTTTTAATAACATAACTCGGCCAAAAATTGTCAAATTTAGATGTAAAGAGGAACTTTTAAACTTAGAATCTTGACATTAAAATCCCCCACATATCATTAAAAAGTTTAAAAGTTTGTTAAAGATACCACTGGTTAAATAAGTTAATCGTAAATAATAAAAATTAGTTATGTTAAAAAATATAAGAAACTCACGGACCGTCGTATGGTACAATGGAAACAAAATACAGACACCAACGAAGTCACTAATTGCCAACTTTAATTAGTCACAAATAACAGTTTGAATCAACAAGGTACTCTCATACAATAATTCAAGTTGAATTTGTCCACGCTCAATAATAATGTCAACTGTTAGAGCTCCGCACTAATTATAACACAATAATCACTTACCACTAATCCGCAACAATCACTTGATCCGCACTCTACAATATCGTCAGGTGTAACTAACTTCTAAGCCGGCCGTAGACCCTTATATACACCTCGCAGAAGTTACAAAATAATTTTCCATTCTTTTGGCGGCGTGCCGGCATAATTTGTGTAGTCACAATCTAGAGGCTACTTGACCGAGACGCTGAATCTGCTCGGCTAGCCGAGAAACGTGTAGAATGACGCTCTCGAAAAGTCAAGGGCGTTATGTAATTGTCGTAGCAATATAATCGTACCGTACGTTCCTTGTTGAACAGTGGTTATTCGATTTCTTGAGTTCCTTACACCCTCTAGATGTAGTGGATCCTGCACACTATCTGTCGTTTGGTCTCCTGTATGTGACCTACCTTCTAACTTCAACGTCTACGTGTCCTGACTACCCTTTTCCGAATTTTCCTACTGCGTACTAGTCCCATCTATCTTACAAGTACCATACTTTCCACACTCCTCATTGCTTAGTCCTCCCATCGATTTCTTCGCCTCTTCCTCTTATTTTATTTGGCATTCTGTTGCTCATCTTATGCTTGTTATGTTGTGTCACATGTTGTGTTTTCCACCTGCACACGTATTGACACCATCGTATGCGTTGAGCCTTTATGAGCTTTAAATGTGTTTCTTTCAGCGTTTCTTCTAATGCACAGATCGACATCCTTTGATATTCATCATCATCTTCACACTACCTTCTGCCTTCACGCTCCTCCAGCCATCTCTTCCTCGGTCTACCCACACACCTGTGTCCTATAGGTTTCTATTTCCAGACGTATTTGTCCAGTCTGGAATCTGTCATTCTTTCTAAGTGTTCTTTTACCGATGTTTGTAATTTTTTAATTTTTCATTCGAGTTAAAACTTGTAACTCTTCTCGTATAGTCTCGTTCTTTATACGGTCGAGTTTAGAACACCTTTGAACTCCTCTTCAGATCGCCATTTCCGACGCCTGTATTTACTCTATTGTTTCTTAGTTGTTGTCCACAATTCACGCCCATAGGACAGTACTGGGACTCCCATCACTTAGTTGTTGTCCACAATTCACGCCCATAGGACAGTACTGGGACTCCCATCACTTAGTTGTTGTCCACAATTCACGCCCATAGGACAGTACTGGGACTCCCATCACTTTATAGAAGTTTATTTTTGTATCACGACGTATTTTGTTTCTAAAAGTACGCCTGATTGTCCCATAGATCGTCTGGAACTTACCTAACTTAACAACGACATCGTCATTTCCAAAATAATTAAAATGGCTCACCTGTTCTAGAATTCGATAATTAGTCACTATTCACATCTCCACTTATCTTTAGAACTTGCATCTTCCTTATAATTTTCCTTCGTATTCACCTTTCCTTGGCAAACACATGGACTCTGACGCAAAGTTTACCACCGCTTTAGTTGCTGCTTTGAACACTTTCATTTAAGTTTTCTTACTAAACACCTTCGTTTTTCATGAATATTTTATGTATAAAGAATGCTTTTAGACCTTCCTATAATCTCCGATTTATTTCTGCTCTCCTGTGATTTTTGTTGTCTAATATTTTTCCTAGATATTTAAAATCAAATAATCTCCCAAATTTACGGTTTCCTGTCTTTACTTCTTCTTCTTCTTCTTCTTCTTCTTCTTCTTCTTCTTCTTCTTCTTCTTCTTCTTCTTCTTCTTCTTCTTCTTCTTCTTCTTCTTCTTCTTCTTCTTCTTCTTTAGCACTACAGCCCACTATGAGGCTTGGCTTCCAACACCAATCATCTCCAAAGTCTCCTGTCCTTTGCCATCTCAGTATAACCTCTCACATCCATTCTTCTGAGATCTCCTAGCACATCATTCAACCATGTTATCCAAGGTCGGCCCCTCTTTCTCCTTTTATAGATTTGCTCCCTCAGGATTTTCTTTGGCATACGCTGAACATCCTCCGTCCGCTCTAGGTGACCTAACCATTGTAATCGTTGAGCCTTTGTGAATCTCACAAAGTCCTAATAACGCAATAGCTCATCTATCTACTACTTATTTCTTATTCTCCATTCGTCGTCTTATTTAACCGGGCCATAAACACGTATTATGATCTTTCTTTCAAACCTTCTTAGTGTTTCTTGTTTCTTTTTTATTAGTGTCCATGTCTCTCCTCCATAAGAAACATCCGGTCTGGTGTCTTATATTTCTTCCCTTTTTTAAATCCTTTCTATCTATTTTCTGTCTTGTCTCAGATACGCATACAGGAATATAAGCTACAGAAATATGCGAAGAGAGAGAGAGAGAGAGAGAGAGAGAGAGAGAGAGAGAGAGAGAGAGAGAGAGAGAGAGAGAGAGAGGGGTGAGAGAGAGAGCGAGGAGAGAGGGAGGGAAGGAGAGGGGGAAGTCAGAAAGAGAGAGAACAAAAGGCAAAATAAATCGCAGTTGATGTATTTATGTGGCCGTGCTGTGTGTTAACATCAACAAAGAAGTACTTGTTGTGTGTGGGAGCAGTGGTCGGCCCCCCCGCGAAGATGACTTAATCTTCACACCAGAAACTGAGCTTCGAGACCCCTATGGCGGCCGGACCAATACTGGCGCTCGGTAATTAAAACACACATAAATAAATTAAACGCCCGCATGTGAAAATAAACCAAAACGCAGTTGGATATTATTATCAAGGTGGCCTTGGTAGACAACGGAGAACACACCTTCACACGGCCGCCGCAGGATTGCGCCTTCATTGTTATGCTTCTGTCTTTCTCTGGCTATATCCCCCTCTCTCTCTGTTTCTACTTATTGTTTATGTTTAATATTTTATTCCTACAGCGTTTACTGTTTTATTGCTTATTCAAGTCGCGATACAAAGCTACTGTCACACAATACAACGATATGAATTTTTAATGGGACATTTGTTTCGAATACGTGTGTGATAGAAAGTGAAAATGGGTTTATTGTGAAGAATACATTGACTTTTGCCTTAGCCATACTATTTCTCTTTGTCCTTCTCTGTCCGTCTGTCTAACTGCCTCTGTTTTCATCACGTTTCATCTTTTTGGCTGTCTCTGTTCCTTCCCCTCCTTTCCCTTATTTTTGCCTTATATGTCATTATAACCTTCTGCCTTCCTGACGCTCTCTCTCTCTCTCTCTCTCTCTCTCTCTCTCTCTCTCTCTCTCTCTCTCTCTCCCTCTTTCTATCTCTATATTACTCGATTTTGTTAATATTGACATTGACATTTACCGACTAATTAAATGTATATATTTAGAGAAAAATTAATTATTTTTAAATTTACCGCGCGGGCATACACAGAACAGGCGAGACGAGCGGTTACTAAAATAATACTGAAAGCTGGAGAGTTGCCTTTGTCAAGGAAATTCGCGAAAGACATACGTGGTATACAGCCAACAACCAATGGTATTGCCAAGATTGCAATAAATGTTACATAAGACAAACAAACAAAAAACTGAAAAAACTTTATTTTGAACACCTAAACGCATACAAAAAACCATAAATATATAAATCTAATTTGGCCACACATGCAATAAACACTGGACATGAATTCCCAGACATAACCAACATGACACTAATAAAACACATACCACACAAAGGCACCATAATGAACATTTGGGAAAATTTACAAATATACAAACATAAAACACAAAACAAACTAATACCTGAACTAATACAAATCAATACAAAACAATTTTCAAAGCACTCAACATCGAAAATACACAAAATACTAATATATACACCACAATCACACAAAATAATACCAATTTAAAGTCCCAAAGGCCAACAAGAAACCACAACAACAACCAACCAACACACAAGTACTTCACAAGACTCAAAATTAGGAAGGCTGAGGATGGGAACAAAAAGCGTCCCGAAACATGTTATAAATAAGGAGAAAACATCTTGAGGTAAAATCATTATAAATATTAAATATATTATATACATCAAGAAATAGACTGTAGCAAAAATGTGTTTGAATATATATATATTTCAATCACTTTCTGCTACAGTCCGTTTCTTGATGTATATAATACTTTAATATTTATAACTAAATTTACCTCAAGATATACTTTTTTCCTATTAGGAACATGTTTCGAGAGTTCCTGTACTCTCATCTTCAGCCTTCGCCATCTTATTTCTGGTGAAGTATTTGTGTGTTGGCTTCTGGATATTATTAAGGTAGTTTGTTGGTCTTTAGTCTTTTAAAGTTGCATTATTGTGTGTGGTTGTGGTATCTGTTTTTGTATTTTAATACAAATCAATACAAAACATGACACAATATTCAAAGCACTCAACATCGAAAATACACAAAATACAAAAACAGATACCACAACCACACACAATAATGCAACTTTAAAAGACCAAAGACCAACAAACTACCTTAATAACATCCAGAAGCCAACACACAAATACTTCACCAGAAACAAGATGGCGAAGGCTGAAGATGAGAGTACAGGAACTCTCGAAACATGTTCCTAATAGGAAAAAAGTATATCTTGAGGTAAATTTAGTTATAAATATTAAAGTAATATATGTGTGTGTGTGTGTGTGTGTGTGTGTTTGTGTGTGTGTGTGTGTAGCAACAGTACACAGGATCTACGTTCATATAAGTGGAATACTAAGGCTATTACACATTTTCTGACGGCCATAGACATGTTTTAAATTGATTTTGTTCTTTCTTTGTAAAGTAGTCATAAGTTTTGAATCAAGCTTTGTTTAAAAAAGTAAGTTATGTCAAAATGTTCACAATTTTATTCTCTTTTATGTCATGTCAAATATTTGTGTGTAAGTGCGTGGGTGCGCGTGTGATTTACATTTTATTTAATAACTTCGTTGAAAACTAACATTTCGTTCTGATACTTGGACAGGGTATTCTCATGGTTATAAGCTATATTTTCCATATACTCAATTCTCCACAACTATAATTTTTATGTTTTTTTTTTATGAAATCAGTTTTCTTTTATTTTCGTTATCTCCTAGAAAGTAGTAAAATTTGTAGATTAAATCTAGACTGGCCTTTGCAGAATCGGACAGAGTTTAAGCCTGATTTTATTCTATCTGTGTTCTCATCTATGACGTTGCTAGATTTTCAACCAATCAGAAGGTCTAAAAATTATTAGAGTCGATGCTCTGTCGAGTGCACATTGCGCAGTTTCTTCTAAAGCCTCGTCATAGAACGACGTACTTGCTGTCACGAGTTTTTCGTGACAAGACGATTAGAGTCGATTTCGTTAAGACTTAGGAGTTAGTTCACGGTTCGAGTTCTTCGTAACCATTACCACATATAGAACTCAGATATTTTTAAATAGACCATTCTCTAGTGCTTTTTTGCGTAAAGTGGAAGATTGTCCGGGTTAAGGGCAAAATATTTAACGAGATATTTTGAGTTTACGCGAGAACGCTTCAAGAAGCCGGAATTTGTGTAACCTTAATACACGATCTATTTTACCAAGTATTGATCCCTGAGATTAAGTAAATTCAAGTTATAAACAGTAACAGTTCATATCGCAGTGCGTGTGAAAGCCGCGACGTTGATATTTCAGCATTAGTGGTCTTCGGCCGGGTCGACGTGCAGAGTCGAAGCGGTGCAGCGAGCAGCGTGGGGAGCGCCTGGAGTCTACGCAAACAGTGGAAATCAACTTACAAGTAACATATATATTGTAACTAGTCGCTTGGTTGAACCTGCAAAATGTGTACATAAAAAATAATGTGTTTTGGATGATTAGTGCGTTCGCCTCGCACCGGGTCGTTACAGTAATTTTGGTGGCTAGCGATGTTCGTAGCGTAGTTCTGATCACCTGTATATTACGG
The DNA here is from genome assembly GCA_034769895.1 of Magicicada septendecula. Classification (NCBI taxonomy): domain Eukaryota; kingdom Metazoa; phylum Arthropoda; class Insecta; order Hemiptera; family Cicadidae; genus Magicicada; species Magicicada septendecula. The sequence goes on along the minus strand of CM068372.1, from coordinate 86,202,091 downwards.
CAGTAACCTTACCTGTTATTCTTAGGGGGTGTAATAATCCCGGGTGGCGCCAAGTCGTTTTACAAAACAACTAAAAACTGTATTTGAACAAGTTATCAGCGTAGCGGGTTGGTGTATTCAAATCGTTCCCGCTCGCACAGCCGTCTCAATCGTCGCTTCTGACGAATAACTGGCAACTAGCTTACTGCTACGATTTATTCTTCAATACAAGTAATTATTATATAGCACTCCCTAAGAAATGATAACGCTTGTTACTCCCTGTAATGAATATTTTTTAATGGTGATAACTGGAAACATTTACAATTACAACAAAATAATTATCGTTTCATTACATGAGATCTTATTTTCAGGGCGGCGAATTAATTTAGAAACCATTTAACCTAGCGTCTGTTTACGTTAGGCTTATTACAGTTTTGGTTTCAAAAATCCGTGGATTCTTTTGGCTATGAATTAAAGAACTACAATGGTTACAATAAAAAATACAAATTACCTTAATCTAAGTGTACAAGAAATATAAAGTGTGCTGTTACAATCTGTGGTGTTGTGTTGTAAAGGTGTTCTGTAAGTTCGTGTTCAATTCTTAGGTTATTTTATGTTAACAAAGTTTCATTATGTTTTAATTTGCTTAAATACTCTATGAAAGAGAAATACTATCTTTATAGTGTGGTAATTTTACCTTTCAAAATTATTTAAAGTGATTAGGGTTGGTGGAAAATAAATAATTGGATAGTACTTAACAATTCGACGTGTATAGGCCTTTGTAGTTGGTTCGAGATAGGAATTGGCTGCATAAAATCAGTTTTCTTGGATTTTGGGCTTCATTAAAATGTGGCGTCCTTTCGTCTTGTGTTTGGACGTTCTATTTATGGATAATTTCCGTTTATTCAGGTCTTGGGTCTTGTAATATTGGTTGTAGTGGTCATCTGCTTCTTTGACGATTGGTTTTCAGCAACTTTATACTATTATTTTCATGATTTACACTGAAAAAACTTTCTTCCGGACTTCTGCATCTGTATGGCTTGGTGACGCTTCGCTTCTTTTTTTCTCTACTAATTTTTAACGGTATTTTTCTGTCAACAACCGCTGTTTCCATAGTAACGGTATTTTTCGAATAGGCTTATTTTGAGTTGATGTATTGTTATCGAAACTTCGAATCCTTCGTATATCTTCTGATTACTGTTATTCCTCCATCTTCCTTCCTGGTTAATAAATATTGTCACTATAGTATTTATTCTCGTTCATAGATTATTTTGATACCCCACAAGCTTGGGTATTTTCAGATTTTAAGTTTTTACAATTATGTTAATGCTTGTTAATTACATTTCCTTTTATATAATAATGCCTATTACAATATTTTGTGTTATAAATGATCTACAATTTATCCTTGGTGATTCCTTCACCTCAGATTTTCTAAATTCTGATTCAATTTGTTATAATCTTTGTTTGTTTGGTTCTGACAGTTATGTTTTTTTCTAGGCCTAAGTAGCCATTATAATAATTTACTTATTTCGTTCAAATCACATTTTGGTTCAGCCTATTGGGCTTACTTTGTTATTTTTATTAGTTGTGTTGTGTTTTGAGTCTGTAGGTGTGTTGTTTATTATTCAATATTGCTCTCCTTATTTCAATCTTAAAAATATAACATTAGGTTTATGGACTGCACATTGCATTCAGCCATATCCTCTTATAACAATAACATGAACACAATTTTTTTTTTTATGAGTTATTAGAGTTATTGTTTTGATTAAGAAATATCATCACTCACTCCTAACTTATCCTTATTTGCTAATATTTTAGTTTATAACACATATTATTTGTGTTGTGATAAACCACATCACTTGTTATTAAATTAATAATAGTCCTTTATAAATTAGGTATCTTTGTTAGTTTTTTGACTTCTCAATCTCTAAACAATTTTTATATTCCCTCCATGGTAGCACCTTCAATTTATTCTATTCTGGAATCCTCCCTTTTTACTTACTACTGGCTATAATTAACTTAACTCTATTGAACATCTTTTTAAATAAAAAGTCATTATCACTTCTAGTGTTTTTCTATCCCTTTATACTATAATTCACTCTTAATACTACTTATTTATCAGTTATCTATGCACTGTTTATTTCCAACTTTTACCTTACCTTCACTGGTAAATCACTTATTGTTAAGTACAATTTCACTAGTGTCACACTTCACTTTGGGGTTCTTACACCTACACTATTACACTATATCACTGTTTATATCATTGGTTTGATAGTGGGTGACCCCTATACTTATTTCTCTTTCATGACTTAATCCTAATGACAATTAATACTTAATAACTAATACTTACTGACTAATAACAATTCTAATTTGTGGTTTCTGGTTGCCTTTTTAATGGGTAGTAACCGTTATCTCTCCTTCCTCCTGATAACCCTTGTTTTGGTTTCAATGCTCTTGTTGAGTGCTATTTTACTTGTGTTGGTGAACCATTCTTGGATTTCACTTTTGCTCGTCTCCCTCCTTCTTCATTTTCCTTGTTTGTTTAATATATTAGGTTTTTCCTCCGTTCCTTTGGGCATTTTGGGGTCATTTAAACCCATAAACTTGTTTCCTTGTGGCTTAGGTTTATTATTTCCTCATTCTCGTTGTTTATTTGTGGTTCCCTTCTTTATGTTTGGGTTGTTGTCTCAATCACTTTAAAATATTTACATTGTGCTAAGTATGTTCCGTGGTTCCCTTCTTTATGTTTATGTTTTTGTCTCAATCACTTTAAAATATTTACATTTTGCTAAGTATGTTCCGTGGTTCCCTTCTTTATGTTTGGGTTGTTGTCTCAATCACTTTAAAATATTTACATTTTACTAAGTATGTTCCGTGGTTCCCTTCTTTATGTTTATGTTTTTGTCTCAATCACTTGGGTTGGGTTATAGTCGTTGTATTGTCGCGTCATATTCCTTATATTTTAATTAAAATCAATCATTTCGTTTGATAAGAAGTATTTTTACAATTATAAATATATTTTTTATCTCTGGTACGGGGTTGGCTATTTGTGTCGTGACATAATATATATATATATATATATATATATATTGCAACGAATCACAGGATCATGATAGGCGGGGCAAGTTCACATATATTACACAGACAATGGACATTCATATTATATTGGTAGATGGTTAAGTTTGGTTGTTATCAATTGTATTTAGTAAGTTTAAGGGTTTAGTTTAGTAAAACTGTGCATTATTATTTATGGTTATTCTTGTACTGTGTTTGTGGAAATGTGCGCGCGTGCGCGAGTGGTAAACGTTTCCCGGGCGGTGCGTGAAGTATTTATCGTTGTGTTGACATTAACGGAACTTAGACATATGTATCGCTACAATCCCTATACCTGTCGGACTATTGTTTACGTTCATGTATATTATTAGTATGTAGGCGGTTATGCATGAGGTACGGGTAGTCTGATTACCGCTACGCATGCTGTTACAAAGTAAATGCACTCTACTGCATGAAAAGTGCATTGTCACTATGTAAAAACCATGTGACTTCCATCCACCAATAGAATGCTGACTGGTGGTTGGAAATTTTCTTAAGCCTGTCGTTCACAGGTAGTTCTTCTACGCCATCTACCGCGAACGGGTCGTGCACTCCTTGTACAAGAATTCTACCGCTTGCAAGGTGTTGTAAAAACTATTCGTCGTTAGTGAAACGGGAAGACTCAGAACTGTGTGTGTAGTACATCTACACAGTATTGTTTTAACGCATTGTCGTAAGATTATAGGCAGTTATTCACTGCTGCTACCGCGAACGGTACATACAATCCTTGTACAAGATTCTACCGCTTGCAAGGATCTGTTAAGACTTTTCGGGGTTAGTAACGCGTGTGACGCATAACAGTTGATATTATCTATTACACACGGTATTATTAATATTGTAGTATTACGTGTGTAAGAAGTGAGTGTAACTGTATCACTGTGCGAGATTTTCCGCAGTGACAGTATCATTAATTGTTACGCAATAGTTCCATCAAGACGTTTCCGTGCTAGTGCAAGATTTCCTCATAGGGTGGTCTGCTGATCGCGGTAGACCTTGGTATTCGCGAGAACACTTGAAGAAGCCGGAGAGGTATAAGCTCAATATACCGTTATTAGATTAAACTCACTGTCACCTGAGATATTACTTGGTCTTAAACTCTATATAAGTTTTGCGAGTAATAAAATCCGTAGTACCGTTGTGTGTGCGAAGTGTCGGATTCATCGTGGGATTTGCAGGACATCAGCCCAGCTGTTACAGGACATCAGCCCAGCTGTTATAGGACATCAGCCCAGCTGTTATAGGACATCAGCCCAGCTGTTATAGGACACCAGCCCAGCTGTTATAGGACACCAGCCCAGCTGTTATAGGACATCAGCCCAGCTGTTATAGGACTAGCCCAGCTGTTACAGGACATCAGCCAAGCTGTTACAGGACGCCAGCCCAGCTGTAAACGTTTCTGGGAAAACGTCTGTCATTTGTAAGCCACACCTGACGAACCAACTACACCGCAAAGATCGGCCCTTCTCTTCAGCAACATCATCGTGGGAGTCTTCTTATGTAACGTATCACGTCTTGCGTATGAACATTATTTAGCATTTTAAAAGAAAGACTCTATATCAAACATTACATTTTGTACATTTCAAATATACCATATAAACTATAACTTGTGTTTGTACAATAAATAATCTTAAACCCTCCAATATAGACTTGTAATTTGAAATACACATACTATCATATCCTATGCGCCAATAGTTTAGTAATTTGTGTTGTCGCATAGAGATATTTTGGCGCTTAGCAACGTAGGGCTCGTAAAATAGCGGTAAATTTACGCTATTATATATTTGTCTATGAATATAAAATTTGTTGGAAAAATCCGACGTAAAATTGTAATTAACGAAATAATTGTGTGTGTGTTGTTCATATGAAAATCTGAGAATATAATTTTTCATTTGTGCATATTCTCTTGTATATCATATATGAACAGATTTTATCAGTATATTGGAGGTAGATTATTAGTTGTTGTATGTTAGATAAGGTATTTACATGTTGATATTTTGAACTGCTTTTTCTGTGTGCATATAAACTGGTTACAATACGTTCTAATCTTGTTGTGATAATAATAACTTGCTTTGCGTATAAATCAATAAATTAAATTTACTAAATTTTAAATTAATTTGTGATCGCTATGTCGAATAAAAAAGAGCTTATAGAATATTTAAGGGCCAAGTCACTTGATGATAAAACCATATCTGAGCAGAGTAAAGCCGTTAGGCGGAAGTTCTGGGATAGAATTGAAAGGAATATTAACGAGGCAACTCGCTTAGGGCATAGTATTTCATTGTTCGATATGATCGGAGATATAGATTATGCATGCCATTATAGTGAAGATGACGAAAATGAAATTAGTAATAGCAACACTATTAGTCCAGAACATACTTCAGATAATTGCTGCGAGGAGATGAAAGCCGTGGAAGAAGAGATGATAGCGGATATACAAGGAGTTTCAGAGGAAAGTAAAGCCAGGGATGAGGAGATGATAGCCATTAGGCAGGAATTTTGGGAAGAAATGGACGCCGATAGAGAGGAGAGGATGGCGAAACTACAGGAAATGTCAGTTGATACTGAAGTACATTTATCTGTTGAGAATATTGCACCTTGTGATAATTTTGAAGTACCAAATGTCCTTGTGGAACATACTCTCAACGAAAGTAATATGGAAGTTAACCAAGATGTGACATCTGAAGGATTAACGGAGAACAGTAGCGTAGCAGGTGAACTTGAAAGTGATTATACAGAAACCACCTTATTAGGGCCTAGTAGTTCATATCTCGGTAAAGTCGAGAATTTAGATTCTTCATCGGATTGTAGTGAAGATAACAGAAATGAAATTAGTAGTAACAACACTATTAATCTGGAACATACTTCAGGTAAGTGCTGTGATGAGGTGATATTTTATAGTGTAACAGATATAGCATGCGAGAACCGTGAACGTATGATAGAATCTGAAGCTATCATGGATGCGGACAGTGTATGCATAACACATAAAAATTCCGAACCAGTAGTAGAGCCTGGAACTAGTATGGATACTAACGGTGCAGGTATTTATGACACATGGCCTAATGATGAGGTACTAGATGAATCTATATCAGGTACTGAGGTGTTTACGGAGGACGGAGAGGTGAATGATACTGGTGACAATAAGGTGACAACAATTATGGTAAATAATAATGAACCGCCGCGTAATCAGTTTCATGTTCAAACACCACAAATTCAGCCGCAATCACAACAACATAAAAATACAACTCAGCAAATTAATACCAACTTATTAGCAACAGTTACTGAAAATGATTCGGTTGAAAAGCAGTTCAATCAATCAAGTATGAAAAATGTTAGTTATAAGAATAGAACTGTTATGTATGGCCTATATCCTGCAGCAATTAGGGATAATTTAACGTATAATAATGATAATAGTAGTAGATATGAGGGTAATATTAATATTGAAAATTGCACCGACCTTGTTGTCGAAGCAAAAATCAGTGGTTATGGTGACGAGATGTTGTCCGGCAGTGGCACAGAAATGTCGCTGTTGGATGAGCAGTTACGAAAGAGGTGTAAAAACCACTTTGTACAAATGCCGATTCTGCAGGTAAGTCACACAAGGATAAAATCAGCAACGTGTGAGTCGCAGGTAATTGAAAAACAGGCAATTAAAGCAACATACGAACAGGGTACGGAAATAGATGCGACCGTCCTTGGAGTTAGAAAACTCAGACATAATATTATTTGGGAAGTTGATAGATTGAATAAACTGCATGCTGCATTGAAGTGTCAGAAAGAATTATTGCCAGCTAAAGTTGATTGTCGACCTCACGTTATCAGACTGGGACGCTCGAAAGATAAGATAACGAATAACTCATCGACCCCCAAGGTTCAGTTAATGAGTTGCGAGCTAAGGCAATTACGGCGTATATTAAACAAATTCAAATCTGTATTTCCAAGTAAACGTGTGCGTTTCAAAACTGAGAAAAATTTATACAAAAAACTCAGAAATAAATGTCAGGATATAGGGGTAAGAATGTGTAGTGATTTAAATATGTCAAGTTCAGGTTTAAATGTTGTATGTAAGATGACTCTGTGAATGAACAATAATCTAGTTTTGATAAGGAATGTTGTCTGTGTACTCTGTGACCCTGCATAAGATTTCGTTATCTGTGTGTCAAGAACATGTGTGTTTGTTTTGGTTTGAAGGTTACCACGTGTCTTTTGATTTGATGCTTCTGTCAAAGTGACAGTTAGGAAATGTTAGTATTAATTGAGGATGTTTATTTGATTTTAGTTCGAGGGTATTATTAGTATTTCAGGTTTAGGAAATTGTTTTGGTTATAAAAAAAAAAAAAAAATTTTTTTATTTTTGTGAATTAACTAAAAAAAAAAAAATTTTTTTTTAATGCGGGAAGGGGTTAATCCTGCAACGAATCACAGGATCATGATAGGCGGGGCAAGTTCACATATATTACACAGACAATGGACATTCATATTATATTGGTAGATGGTTAAGTTTGGTTGTTATCAATTGTATTTAGTAAGGTTAAGGGTTTAGTTTAGTAAAACTGTGCATTATTATTTATGGTTATTCTTGTACTGTGTTTGTGGAAAAGTGCGCGCGTGCTCGAGTGGTAAACGTTTCCCGGGCGGTGCGTGAAGTATTTATCGTTGTGTTGACATTAACGGAACTTAGACATATGTATCGCTACAATCCCTATACCTGTCGGACTATTGTTTACGTTCATGTATATTATTAGTATGTAGGCGGTTATGCATGAGATACGGGTAGTCTGATTACCGCTACGCATGCTGTTACAAAGTAAATGCACTCTACTGCATGAAAAGTGCATTGTCACTATGTAAAAACCATGTGACTTCCATCCACCAATAGAATGCTGACTGGTGGTTGGAAATTTTCTTAAGCCTGTCGTTCACAGGTAGTTCTTCTACGCCATCTACCGCGAACGGGTCGTGCACTCCTTGTACAAGAATTCTACCGCTTGCAAGGTGTTGTAAAAACTATTCGTCGTTAGTGAAACGGGAAGACTCAGAACTGTGTGTGTAGTACATCTACACAGTATTGTTTTAACGCATTGTGCGTAAGATTATAGGCAGTTATTCACTGCTGCTACCGCGAACGGTACATACAATCCTTGTACAAGATTCTACCGCTTGCAAGGATCTGTTAAGACTTTTCGGGGTTAGTAACGCGTGTGACGCATAACAGTTGATATTATCTATTACACACGGTATTATTAATATTGTAGTATTACGTGTGTAAGAAGTGAGTGTAACTGTATCACTGTGCGAGATTTTCCGCAGTGACAGTATCATTAATTGTTACGCAATAGTTCCATCAAGACGTTTCCGTGCTAGTGCAAGATTTCCTCATAGGGTGGTCTGCTGATCGCGGTAGACCTTGGTATTCGCGAGAACACTTGAAGAAGCCGGAGAGGTATAAGCTCAATATACCGTTATTAGATTAAACTCACTGTCACCTGAGATATTACTTGGTCTTAAACTCTATATAAGTTTTGCGAGTAATAAAATCCGTAGTACCGTTGTGTGTGCGAAGTGTCGGATTCATCGTGGGATTTGTAGGACATCAGCCCAGCTGTTACAGGACATCAGCCCAGCTGTTATAGGACATCAGCCCAGCTGTTATAGGACATCAGCCCAGCTGTTATAGGACATCAGCCCAGCTGTTATAGGACATCAGCCCAGCTGTTATAGGACACCAGCCCAGCTGTTATAGGGCACCAGCCCAGCTGTTATAGGACATCAGCCCAGCTGTTATAGGACCAGCCCAGCTGTTACAGGACATCAGCCAAGCTGTTACAGGACGCCAGCCCAGCTGTAAACGTTTCTGGGAAAACGTCTGTCATTTGTAAGCCACACCTGACGAACCAACTACACCGCAAAGATCGGCCCTTCTCTTCAGCAACATCATCGTGGGAGTCTTCTTATGTAACGTATCACGTCTTGCGTATGAACATTATTTAGCATTTTAAAAGAAAGACTCTATATCAAACATTACATTTTGTACATTTCAAATATACCATATAAACTATAACTTGTGTTTGTACAATAAATAATCTTAAACCCTCCAATATAGACTTGTAATTTGAAATACACATACTATCATATCCTATGCGCCAATAGTTTAGTAATTTGTGTTGTCGCAATATATATAACAATCCAAAAGACTCATTTATTGAAAGACAATTATTTAATAAACAATTTTACATTATAAAGTAATAAGACAATAGTAAATTTCCATGTTTTAATTTAATAAAAATTTCCTACCTCCAGATACAGACTTGGTTGAATAATTTCAGTGTAACCTGTGTATTCAGTTTTAATGTGTATAGTTGCAATATAAGTATATAGGCAAGATGTGAGATATACGTGACGATTGTGTGTGTGTGTGTGTGTGTGTGTGTGTGTGTGTGTGTGTGTGTGTGTGTGTGTGTGTGAGAGAGAGAGAGAGAGAGAGAGAGAGAGAGAGAAGGAGGGGGAGAGAGAGTTGAGTGAGAGCGAGAGAGAGAGAATGTTGTATCCATAATGCTTACAGTTTAAAAACAGCCAATGAAGATGTTTGATAGTAATCGGCGAAAGGTTTTGCGCTGCTAAAAATAAAACTGTGACATCGCAAAAAACAAAAGTTAGCGTTGTTCTTAAGAATGAAAAGCTTATGACTCAAGCACGAAAGCTTATGAGTAAGAGAGACCACTAATTGTTTGCTCGTTTAGTCGAACAAGAGCTATAAAACATGGGAAGGTGTTAACTGTACGTATACCGGTAAATCATCTCTGGTATCAACAGCGCAGGTAGGGGTGTGTGTTACGTATTCATAGTGTCTGCCGGGCTCTAAGAAGCAATTAACTCTTTCTAACATCAGGGAGGCAACTATTTACTAAACGGTAACACACATATTGTAACAACCCATTCAAATATTCATGAAAAACAAATTACAGGGTAGTAATTTATCGTTGTTTTCATCATTGCTGACATCTATGGCACTCACTCACTCACACTCGCAACACGAAATTTTATTAAACAGCAATTTTCGAACTTTCGTACGTTATTTTGGTGTAAGACGTTTACGGCTGACGTCAACATTAGTCAAACTAGCGTTAGCTGGGCTAACCACCAAAGGTCATTAGCCAAATAATCCCGGTACTGAGGCAAAATCCAGACCGAAACGTCTGGTTTTAACACCATAAGGCCACGATCTAACACCCCGGCTAACGCTGGCTTAACTAATTTAGTACGTATACCCTAGCGGTGCATACAATAATTACCGATGGTACGCCAAGAGAGGCAGACAGAATTACCAAGATGACCTGACCCTAGCGGTACATACAATAGTTATCGATCCTACGCCAAGAGAGGTAGACAGAATTACCAAGATGACCCTCACCCCTAGCGGTACATACAATAATTAATTACCGATGAGAGGCAGACAGAATTACCAAGATGACCCTAACCCTAGCGGTAGGCCTACATACAATAATAACCGATGGTACGCCAAGAGAGGTAGACAGAATTACCAAGATGAAAGACGTAAAAGATAAGCACTGTACGAATTGTAATTACAATAAATTATAATAACACTTTAAATAAACAATACTTTAATTGTAATTATTTTAACTGCGTTATTTTTATTCATAATGTTGTTACAACTTTTAAATTATAATGTACTTCAATATACGTCGTACGAACGGCAACGCCTTAGAATGTGGTAACTATAGAACAATTTCCATCACATCCCATGCTTCTAAAATTCTTTTGAACATAGTGAAGAACAGAATAAAAGGGAAAATTCGGTTAAATCTAGGAGAAGATCAATTTGGTTTCAGGTCAGGAAGGAGAACTAGAGAAGCCATACTAGCACTGCGACTGATAGTACAGAGGAGAATAGACGTTAACAGTAAGGCGTATTTGACCTTCATCGTCCTGGAAAAAGTTTTCGATAGAGTTGATTGGGAGCTCTGATTTCAAGCTATGAGGAATTTTGAACTTGATTTGAGGAATAGAAGACTGATTTTGAATTTGTACAGTTCGCAGAAGACTGAAATTAATATAAGCAACTGCAGAAAAGAAGCCAGAATAAGAAGAGGAGTCAGACAAAGATGTCCTTTGTCTCTATATTTCTTTTATCTATTTATTAAACAGGCTAAGAATGAAAGAGAAAACCAAACGCATTAAGATTAATGGAAGGCGCATTCATAGTATCCGCTTTGCAGATGATATGGTAATCATCGCAGACGCGGTAAAAGAAATTAAGAGAATGTTATAGATCTTGTCTGAAACCAGGTTAAAAAGTTTTGCTACCTGGGGACCACCATAACTTGTAAAAACAGATATGGGACAGAGATTAAAAGTAGATTAGCTCTAGGAAAGCAGGTGTTTCAGAACAAAAGTATATTAGTTACAAATAATCACTTAAGTATATAAGTATGGAGGTAAGGAAAAGGTTCGCAAAAACTTTGCGTGGAGTGTCCTAACTTATGGGTGTGAGGCGTGGACCCTCGGCAAAATAGAAAGGAGGAAGGTGGAAGCAATGGAAATGTGGATCTGGAGGAGAACGACGAAGACGAGTTGGATGGATAAGAAAACTAATGAGCAAGTCCTTGCAGAAGCGAACGAAGATCACTTTGAAAAATGATTGGAAATAGAAGGGCAAAATTTATCGGACACGTGTTACGACAAAATCAATTGTTAAGTAACACTTTTGAAGGGAAGGTGTTGGAAGAAAAACCAAGAGAACGACAAAGAGCAGCGTTTCTTGAAGACATGGGAACTTCCTATCGTACTGCTATATAAAGAGGTCAATGATGGAGAGAGATACGGGACTAATTCGCCAAGACATGGCCTGATGATGATGATACCTCGTATATGCGCTCAGTAACGTAACTAGGTGTTCCGGGGGGAGGGATGAAACTACTTGAAGGTTGGACCCCCTTTTTTCCTCAGGCAATGATGAGAAATTCAGAATCGTGCTATATAATTTTAAGAATACACTGTACAAATTCATTGCGTCTCAAAATGTTTGACTAAACCAACGTGACACAGGCTGTAAAAGTTCAAAAAGTATGGAAAAGCACTGATCTCAATATATTTCTATCTTTATTTATTTTTATACCAATTGAAAGTAATCAATCTCATATCATAAGGAATCACTTTACTTATAAATTTGTATTCTTATCATATCTTGAAATAATGAATATTTTTGAAGATATTTTGAAAAATCCGGTTTTGTAACCCCTTTGCACTTTTAATGAAGGACACTGTCCCAAGAACGTTTTAAGCAAGTTAGAGTCTATAAAGAATTCTTACTTGGGGTGGTTAAACAAGTAATAAATTAATAATTAAAAAATCACTTACTGCCAAAATGTTTCAATTTCCCGGGCGCCACCTCATATCTACAAGGATGTGGATATAACGGATTCATTTGCCAAACACACAACAACAATATTATGTCTAATGCTTATTTAATTAATTAAGTTGTAGCAAATTACAAATATAACACTCTGTATGGATATTTCCTTAAGTAGAATCACTTCTCTTATCTTAACAATGAGTATCTCTGAAATCGCGATTAATTAACATTTAATAATTTTCTAACACTGATAATTGTAAATTATAATCTACAATTGTATTTGGCAAATTTAGATTACTGTTTAGATATGATTTTTTTTAAGAATTTACTAATTGACGTTTTATTTCGCTTCAGTCGAATGCAGAACACTGAGAGGCAGTTCTCAAGGTTAATTCATTATTAGTGTGTTCTTTGACTTGAATGAATTGAGTTTATTGACTTAACTCTAAAGTACCATTAGTTTGAGAGCGTTGATTATTCGTAGTTCATACTCTCGGTGACATCATGTGGTCCTCAGTGTTTAGTAGTTGCTGGTCTCCGTAGTCGTTGTAGATTACGTATCCCTTCGCGGTCACTGCACCTCACGATCACTGTTTAATTATTGAAGAATTCTCGAACTGTTCACTTTTCACGGCACTCGTATTGGGTTGAATATGAGTGTCCTTAATTGATGTTGGTAAAGTTCATGTATAATGTTTTTAAAGTAGTTGTTTAGATTGCTGATTTTATGTCTAATGTCTCTGTTGTAGAATATGCACTGAGTCTCTCTGTTGATGTGTTCTGTATTATATAAAAGCTGCTGTAATGTTTATAGTTTCTTGTGAATTATTTGTAATTGTAGAATGTCTGTTAATTGAATTTGACTTCACTTAGTATTGTACTGTGTATCCGTATTCTCCGACACTTTGTTTAAATTACGGTGAAGTTAATTAATTGTAAAGTCTGTTTTACATGTTGACTTCGCGTGATATTACTTTATACTAATAGTCTGTCGAACGCGATTAACTGTTCAACTCTCTTGCTATGAGTTTAGAATTTAGTGAGAATTATAACAACGAGTTTCGTACGATTTGTCGTATTCACTTCATTGTTCACTTTGAGAAATTGAATGTTCGCACTGAAGTAACCGTTCTCAAGACTCTAGATATGCGCACTTCTGAAATTGTGTCGGACGCTTGAAGTTGTTCACGCTTATGTAATGAATCGATAACTAAACATTGTTACCGAGTTAAGATGACTCGTGGTGATCACTTTGTAGATGAGTACTAGACTGCTGTTTTTCTGTTCTGAGATCTACCAAGTAAACTCTCCTCCCTCCTACCTCTGCTGAATCTTCCATCTGCTTGGATACTCTTATTGGTTCTTTAGCCAGTGTGACAAATTGTATATTCGTCATTGGTTTTCGAGTATCTCTGCTTTACACGTGATTCTCTTGTCGAACTACCATTCGTCCTGATTGTTCCTACAGCCGTTTTCTCTATTTACTAGGAATTTCATTCAAGCACTCCAGAATTCGTGAGTTTCACTTTCCCCTTGTAAATCAGGCGACATTTCTTTGTCTCTCGTGGCCGTCTCCTAGTGTCCAATTTCTGTTACGCTTTGACATAGATACAATACTGGTATTGTTCGATCTGCTGCGCCATTGTTTATCTTCAAGTTGCACTCTGGCCTTGTTTTGAGTCTGGAACGAATCTTCCTTTGTAATCACGACTTTCGTCAAATTTCTACGTTGCAATTGTTCTGGCATCTAATGTTGTACCGTATCGAATTGACAAACTCTTTGCTTTCAGTCTGTGTCAAAGTTTTTAAAAAGGGTAGATTGGTTTATTGGGGGTTATGCCTTTCTTCACTCAGAGCAGCTGCCTGATGCGAAATACAACGTCTCACATACATCTAGTAAGTGTCACTCTTTTGTCAAACAATTAACTTTACAGCCGTAACACATCAAGCTGTCTGTAGGTTACAATGCCAAAAGGACAGCCTTACAAACTTTCTCTTCACACACCCTCACATACTTCTTTGTCAAATATAACTGCTAGTACACATTATTTTTAGCTATTATTTACTACTTGTACAATTTTATAAATATTTTCAAAAATAAACGTTACAAGTCTAAATTAAAGTACTTCTTTTGTATGTAAAATCCATCTATAAAATCTTCTGTTTTTTCAGCTTGAAGTCAAGAAGCTGATAGTTTACCTGTGTAAAGACGATGGTTAAACTTAGAAATATTAGACTACAGGGGTCTGACACAGACAACCCTGCAAGGGGAAGCGTGGGGTTTGGGCAAAAAAGATATAGGTAGATTCTGCCTTCGTTTTCTGGTGCGTGTATAGTTGCTTTTAAGGCTGCAGATACGTCATTTACCAAATGTATAACGTTACTGTGGAACATAAATTAATTCAATATGTGTACAGTATAGATAAAAACTCAATTATTAATAGTAATTATAGAGATATGGTAGTATAAGAATTTGTAATATACATATTATAATACGACTCTTGTACCCGTACTATCTTAATGGTATAATGATTTGCCCGTGTTATTCCTTGTATATGTTAATTTGTAATAAATAGTTGTAAATAGTGTATCAGCTGATCGTGGAATATTTATGTTGTGTGTTTACGAATGTGATTTAAATAAATAAGTAAAAGAACTGAATTATTCTGCCTTGGTTTCTGAATCAGAATTATAATTAATCCAATTCAGTAGTTAGAACTCCAAAATCAATTAAAAAAATAGCGGTCGAGTCATCCCAAAATTTTCAAGTCACCTTAGATATTAGGCTTTAACCTATTATTTGAGGTTAATCTTGGTTTTGCAGTTTGCGTACTTCCAATGACTCCCCGAATTCTTTTTATCCTTGTTAATTATAAAATAAATGCTGATAATATATTACGTTCCTGAAATAATAACGCATGGATATGATTTAATAACATAATGGTTTAATCTCTGTAATATAAATTCAAATTATTGGAAAATTCCATTCGATACATACGGTTGTCACAATCGATATTTATCTCAGGATTTAATAATTAAATAATTTTAATATATTTCGTGGGAATTCTTGTGGCTGCTACGAAAATTTCCTTTTAATGATAATTAATAATATAGAGTACCTTTACAAACAATCTATTACTTATAATCTAAAAAAATTACAAAAATTATATATTAAGTAACATACAAGGTTTGACGATATTCAATACGCTTCGTAAAAGCATGTAGGTTAGAATGACGTCAACATCATGGCTATTTGTCCGTCTCAGCAAATAATGAAGTTTATTAATGTGTACAATAAATGTTTTCCTTGTAATCACTGTTCGTTTAGATATTGAATTTGTTTTCACTTTAAAATGTTTACTAGTGATAAGTGTTAGTGTAAATTGTTATATTGTCTAGTGGTTGTTCCTTGTTGGAAAACAAATATTGTCAAATTATACTTTACACATCTAGACGATATTGCTGAAGGGTTTCTGGTTTATTCTGGATAATTTCTTGCTTGTGTGTGTTACTTGTTCATGAAAATTGTAGTGGAGGGATTATTATCTTCGATGATGGTCATTCAGATCTTCTTTCACAAACGGGTTATCTATTTTTATATATATTTTTTTTAATTACATCTAGACACGCACTATTCAACTGTTTTCCATCACAATTAACAATTAAGTGTTATTTCTTCTTTTTTTTTAGTCACCGAACTCATACAAACTTCTTAAATTTTGATTGGCCATTTATGTACAGGTTAAGTGTTATAGGATCAACACCCATTAATTACTTTACATTTTTCTAAATTACCTTTAATAGATAATTTTATTATTATACTCTAATGATACATGCAATGTTTACATGATGATTAATTATATAATTATAAACAATTTGATACTAAACATGCCTCAGTTTATAACTGTAAAACCTTATTAATTTGAATTTCTATGATATGTGGTGGAACAATTTGTTATGGTGGATTGTAATTTCTACTTGGACTACCTGAGATAAATATATTTACATAAATTAACTGGTGACATAAAATCTTATAACATATAACAAAAACTCTTAATGATAATAATTGTTTTTAACAACTTTAATTATTTAATACTTTTAAACTATTGTCTGTATGATAATAATAAAAACACTTTTTATAAATAATAAATAACACTGTTTAACGGTAGTCTGTGTCACTATTTATATTATATCACTCCTCACTGTAAAGGTTTTTGTCCCCTTTTCTATCCTTATTATAGGCCTATATGATTTTAATTAATACAATTTTTATTTTGTGGATAGGTACTCTTTATTAGGTTTAGTTGTGTTTCAGGGTAATTTGATTATTTAGGCCTACTAGGTTTATTTATTTAATTTTGTCTGTTTACTGCCCTATTCTACTGGGTTATTTCTGGGTTTCTTGATAATATTAAATAAGTCAAACCAACTAGGTTTCCTTTAATTTGCTTTCAATTATTATTTCTTGTTTCCTCTCTGGATCGGATTCCACTATTATTTACTATTCTTTTTGTAACATTTTGTTTCGTTACAATATATGTAAGATAGCCATTTGAATAATACAAGGTTCGGCTTGCCGCGACAATCCGGCGTCGGCCGAAGTAGTGAATAATATACCCAAGGTACCTAGTATGTCATAAACACATAAAATGTTTTGTGTATAAGAAACAGCAAAAAACGAGCAAGTACCGTTAGGAAAGCAGGTCTGTGTCCTTCAGAAGACAAAAGATGACACCTCAATATTTATTGCAAATTTAGAAAGTAGCGTCGTTTTTTAACAGCATAAAGGCTACGCGCGTAAATTATTCACCCGCACTGTTTCACCCAATGGCGGATAGCGTCAGTCCAGCGCGCGAGAAAATAACGATACAGGAATGGAGAATTTCAAATTCACCGGGGAATATTTCAAACCCTGGCCAATGAAAGTGCCATCAACCAGGACGGTGGTGAGGGAATCAGTAGACAAACTATAAAAAGAGAGAAGCAAGTGAAAAAAAAAGTTTTTCAAGTTTACATTTAAAGACAAGTACGGGAAACTCTGCGTTACTCTGTACAGGTATTCAATAATATTATTATAACGGAACGTTATACGAGCTTTGTTTAAAATGTATAGATTAGTTCGGTAAAAAAAAGTTGAGAAGGAACAAGTTAAGGTATAAAGAAGAATATTTTATTGGTGCGCGTATAGTACGTATTATGAAGATATTTCATATGTGCGCGTAAAGTTGAATCAAGAAAGTATATTTATTTTATGTGCGTGACGATAAGTACAACGCGAGCGAGTGATACAAAGTTAAGAAGTGGTAAATAAATTATGTTTGGTGAAAGTGAAGTGGAATGAGCAACGTAGAACGACCAATCAGAGTCTTGGAATCCTGCAAACAAGTAACAGTATACTATCTTAACAATTCACAACTCTAATATACAAATCACAGAAATTAATGTCTACCATAAGTATAACTCATCTCATTCTCAAAAAACCCACACTTGTTCAGATACTAACAATTCAGTTTATGTGATATGACATGCTAGAAAGGATATTTAGTAGAATTATTGTATAATCAAGTGAATGAAACAAAATATAATAAGAATAGCATTCTAGTAGGAGTCGAATACTTGCATATAATAATTATTAAGAAAATTCATGTTAGTTAAGAAAATATTATGCTATATGTTAATTAGAGTATTGAATATATATAGGTGTCAGGTGAATAAAATATAATATTGCTACTCGCTAAACCGAAGAATACTTCAATAATGGTAATCTTGAAGAATAGTAATCAAGTGAATATTAATACTTTGAAATTAGTTGTAAAATTGTGTATCAAGCATCTCAATGATATTATAGTAGAAACCATAATGTTTATGATCAAATTTCAGATGCCATATTTGTAATAAGAATGAAATAATATAGAATATTAGTATCTGAACGGAATGAGTTATTATTTATTAATAAACCCTGAGATACTCTGCTCTCGCGCCCAACCGAATTAATGATTGATATAATAATGAGTGGATGTATTTAGTAACACAAATATTAAAATCTAATTCATAAATATTATAAATCATTATAATTACTGCCCAAACGAAGTGCTGTCCTCAAAATTGTTTAATTTAGCACTCCGAACAAAAGGGGTAATCAAGAGGTATTTATAAATGTTGAATGATTGTCATTTTTACAAACCTCTATTTTATTAATTTACAAATATTGTAATTCCTTGTATATCTAGAGTTATGTATAAGACTTACCTTAACACATACAACTGGCTTAGAAATAGGCCTATATTATTACCTGAAATTTTTAATAGCTCACGAGAAGGGAAATCGATCCCCTGATCGGCCTCCCGTAGTTACTATATATGCGATACATGTGCGGAGTAAAACTTTGTATTTTTTTAGTCGAAATTGTTTGTTGATTGAAAAGAAATATATATAAAAAATATGAAAATGACTGTCCATGTCATTTAAAATAAGTGACTTTTTTATTTAATTCCGGCGAGCACCATAAAAACATCGAAATAGTAGGTAAATATTTTGTATTACCTTAGGTGGTAGATTAAATTAGGTTAGGTGGTTAGATTAGGTTAGGTTAGATTAAATTTGTTAGAGTTGTACGTCATTCAATAAGTTTGAAAACAGTTGCTATAAGAATTGACAACATCCACAGTCAACTAATGTTTGTGCAAAACAAAAGCCTAAAAATAGGAGTCAAGAAAAAGAAACGAGAGTTTAAAAAAGAGTTGAAAGATTCAACAAAATAGACGACGCATGGTAAGAAACGATAGAGTAGGCGAAGAGCTATAAATATATTCAGTAAGATGGAGAAGATTAAATCTAACCGTATAAATTGGCATGAACGTGTGACTGGGTTGGAATAAACTAGATTGGCACTGAAGACAAGAAGACATTAAGCGGAAACGAAGAAGCCTGGTTAGAGAGAGACGAAAAGAGGCGAGACACCTAATAAACGAAGCGAAGATGATGAAGGTATACGCTACTGTGGCTTGGAGTGATGATGAACGTGTGTTTGTCAACCTTCTGAACGTAACTTGACGCGTGTAATGTAGATTCTGGCACACAGTTCTACTATATTACACCTATTTAGGCGATGTGCAGGAATAATTCTACCTAGTGCCTCGTCTGCCTTAACCTTACAAAAAGGGCGAGGAGGTGTTGAAAGTTAGTGACTTTAATGAGAGTAATTTAATCAAACGTATACTATTTTCCAATTATTACAGAGTCATTTCAAAGTTTGAATACTATACGTTTATTTTTAAACCCCTAAACAAGTGATAAACTGGCAACTCAAAGGCAGAAGTAGTCCAGGCTGACCAAGAAGATCAAGTAGGCGAGCGGTTGAGGAAAAGATCATGAGGGATACTAACCTTGAGGATAACTTAAAGAAGGACGAATAAAATCTATTTGGAAAGCGGAAACATGATGACGATATTTTGAATTACAATACTTACAAATAAAGATTTTGGGACTAATCAGTGCTTAAGCAGGCATTTAGAATGACCTGGCTCTGCAAGGGCGCGTTGCACTCTGAACTAACATTTCAATGTCATTTGTTTTCTGCTTTCGTTCTTCAGTTTGCGCTTCTGCTCTTCTCCCTGAACTCCCACTACCTCTTCTGTTCTCGCTCTTATTATTCTTTCTTCCTTTTTTCTGTTACAAGTAAGACGAACTAAAAAGAACATCCGACTAGAATGTGAAGTAAATATTGGGACATTATTAGCCTGAGAGACATCGTCGTGTGGGACATCAATTCAAGTGTTGGTTAAGCGCAATCGGTCCAGCGGATCCTAAACATAACAAGGACATGATGACCACTTTCTTCTGGTACGTACGTCTACAACTCCCGGGTACACTTTTGCCAAACCGTTTTCTGTTCTTCTGTTATTTTCGATGATTACTTTCTAGCAACGCAGAAAACAGTACGGTATAATGTTATTTCATTACATTCCTCTAAATTTCCTTGAGTTGTAACCTATTTTCCATTCTTCCGCCGTTTTGAAGGCGTTTTCGTAAAGTGAAACAAGCTTCTTTATCTCCTCTTGAGATAAAATTTTCCGTCAGTTTTTAATCACTCTCGTACCACACTTTGGACGTCGTTGTTGTTCATGGAACTCTGTGAGACCAAGATGTTTTTCAGATATTTACAGGGGCGTATTTACGGGGGCCAGAGCCTCCCTCCAGACGGTCGAAAAAATTGACGAGTTTTGTTAACTTTTTAGGCTCTTTTATTATTTTTTTAGCTGTGTTTTTCAGCTAGTAACCTTTTTTAAATATACAAACAGGTTTAATACACAACATTAGAATATACGTTTGATATTTACCATAAGTTTGGTCAGAAAATATCATATGCGTGTCTCCTCCAGTAAAAAATATTTTTAGTGAAACTAAAACGCAAATTAAAAATATTTTTATCTTACGAGCTCATGAATATTTTACTTAGTGAAAAAAGGTATCGTACTAAGTGTGCGGAGCTTTATTGTGCGATAGTTAACAACGTCCGCTTGGCATGTAAAAGATAATATAGGCTATAACTGACTACATCTATCGTCCTTCTGGGCCACGTAAGGCTAACGGATGACAGAAGAATGGCTAAGAGAATTGCAGATTGGAGACCGGTAGGAAGAAGAATCAGAGGTAGACCCAGAAAGAGATGGTTGGGTAACGTGGAGGATGATTTGAAATGTATGAACGTGAGGGGATGGAGACGGATGTGTAATGAGAGAGCGGAATGGAAGAAACTCATTGAGCAGGCTAAAACCCACGCTGGGTTGTAACGTCAGGGAAAGGAAGAGAAAGGAAGAAATCACTGTGGCAGTCAAGTGAGATACTACTGCGTTCTAAATCACAAACATGTTTTAAGGTCTTATGGTCGACAACTATCTTCGTTCAAATGGGATTCTTATCAAAGAAAACCATAGTCTTTGATTTAGAAGCAGAGACTCACAAACCATTATATAATACAAATACCATTCTCTGTAACTGACCTTCTGTCTCCTGACTCTTATAATTATTAAGGAAATTTTGATTTCGCTACGAATATCCTTATTACATCCTATCATGGCATCTCATTACACAACGCTGGTACATCATTCGGAAATTTCGATCGTATTTACATCTCTTTGGGTTATTACCTGATTCTCAAACCCTCACAACATAACAGGAACTGCCGTAACTATAAATATCTTCTTGCTGCTATCCTTACTTATTTTATCCTAAATTCTGTCCTATTTAGGCACCACAGGTTGAGTCAAACTCGGCAATTTTAGTATCTGTATGACTATAGTTGGCAGATCCCATATCCCGCGTCATATCCCAGATTTCTGAAGTGAGATACTTGATCAATTGTGTAACATTTATTATTATTATAATTTTTGGTGCGGACTCTGAAAACAGACTGCAGATAGGTATTCATTTGTTAAATCGAATCTGCAAAGACTCTGGATTGCAAATATCCACACTTAAAACCAAGGTGATGGCTTTTCGTGGAACTGATCCCGTACGGACAAAAATTGTTATAGATGGAACTGTCCTGGAACAAGTTAGCAATTTTGAATATCTGGGCTACAGCGTGTCTTTATAATGCCAGCAACGACGTTGTGAATAAGTTGCATAAGTTCAACCTTATGTGCGGGACCATTAGGCGAACCCTTAAGTCAGCAAGTAAAGGAACACGCCTAAAAATTCTACAAGGTGATAGCTCTTCCCAGATTTCTTTATGGGTCTGAGAATTGGACTTTGACGAAAGCCCAGGCCAGTCGCATCCAAGCGGCTGAAATGAGATTTCGCAGGCACGTGGCAGGGTATACTCTCCATAAGCATAGAAGAAACACAGATGTACGGCAGGAACTGAATATTATGAGCATACTCGGCAGGATCGCCCAGTATCGGCTGAATTGGTGGGAACATCTTTGCCGACTGGATGGCTGCCACATCCCGAAACAACTATGGAACTATAAGCCTAGGGAACGGAGAGGTGTGGGACGTCCGAGGAAGCGCTGGAGTGACCACCTCTAATCTTTGTCTATTTGAGACCGGATAAACCATTCTTGGTTTAATCCTTGAAGATGATGATTATTATTTTTGGTCTGTCAGGTTGGTTCCCACCAAAAGCCTTCACTTTGGTATTAGTGTACAAATGAAAAATAATCATTCTGAGCAAATCGAACATATGATTAAAGTACAAAAGGTGGCAAACCAGGAAGGTTAACTGAAGGTTTTTTACATTGTTTATTAGATTCAATAAAAAACACACACAAAAACATTTATAAAACGAATTAATTACGGGATCCGAGCACGCGGAACAGTTCGGCGTACCGTTGTTCTGGACGTTAGGGCAAAGAAGCGTTTTGTGTAAGTTATTATAGGAGGTTGGACCTTTGTAGCATTGAAAGTGTTATTACGGCTTTCACACTGAATACAAAAACATTTATACCTGTTACAATTTATGTGGGCTGCGACAGAAACTACCTCACCGCGGGCCGCACCACGGATCGAATGCGGCGGCGTCCACCCTCTGGACATCATTTGTTATTGTTTCTTTTGAACATATTCAATAAACATCTTCGTATCCGCCGCGCATCTTACAAGTTTTTTGCCTTCCACAGTTCAAACGGTTTTTTTTTTGTTTCATATCTAGTCCAGTGACCGTCTGTCAACACAAACTATCTATAGTTTGAAAACAATTATTAGTTTACAAAAACAAAAATGTTACTTCGGGCGAAACTTACAACGGCTTACATAATTTATTTTTGTCGTGTTATCGAATCTAAACACAATTAACATCTTAGAAAACTGTTGTTTCACGAGTTC
The DNA here is from genome assembly GCA_034769895.1 of Magicicada septendecula. NCBI lineage: Eukaryota > Metazoa > Arthropoda > Insecta > Hemiptera > Cicadidae > Magicicada > Magicicada septendecula. Next base: position 86,178,822 of record CM068372.1, on the reverse strand, counting down.
AAGGATGTTTACATTTGTCCTAATAACCCATTTATTAATGACTTAAGACAAGTGTTAAGGAGGTACATAGCTTTCATTGTGGCTTTATAGTAGAGCCTGATGTGTTCTTTAAACGAGTGAAATTCTGTGAACCGAGATGTAAAATAACACTTAACTAGTCATCGCCGCCAGTATTACACAATAACACTTAACTAGTCATCGCCGCCAGTATTACACAATAACACTTAACTAGTCATCGCCGCCAGTATTACACAATAACACTTAACTAGTCATCGCCGCCAGTATTACACAATAACTCTTAACTAGTCATCGCCGCCAGTATTACACAATAACACTTAACTAGCCTTCGCCGCCAGTATTACACAATAACACTTAACTAGTCATCGCCGCCAGTATTACACAATAACACTTAACTAGTCATCGCCGCCAGTATTACACAATAACACTTAACTAGTCATCGCCGCCAGTATTACACAATAACACTTAACTAGTCATCGCCGCCAGTATTACACAATTTTATACATTTACAATTAGCTCTTAAGTGCAAAATTTAAACATGTTTTAAAATGTATTTAGCTGACAAATTTTGATATTTTTATAAAAATTCTGTACGCTAAAAATATTTATCATAACCAATATCTGAGTTTTACAGTCATAATTATAATAACATTAGGAGGAATATAATTACCAAGCGCCTGCAGGTCTTCATCAATAGGTGCCTGAGGAAAATACTTCAAACTTTCTGGCCAAACATTGTTTCAAATAAAGATCTCTGGAGGAGGACAAACCAGGAACCCGTTGCCACCCAGATGAAAAGGAGAAAATGGAGGTGGATTGGGCATGCCTTGCGGAAGAACCAAAATGCAATTCAGCGACAAGCCGTCTTTTGGAACCCTCAGGGAAAACGAAGACGAGGAAGACCAAGAATCTCGTGAAGGAGAATTGTCGAGATGAAAGCAGAAAAGGAGGTAAAGTCCTATGGAGAGCACAGAGTCCTCACCCAAAATAGAGTCCTTTGGCGTAGCTTCGTCGAGGCCCCATGCTCTGCAGAGAGCGGCAGAAATTACTAGTAGTATTAGTAATAGTACGAGGGCCAGTTGAAAAGATCGCGGAGTGACATCTGTAGCTCAGTGGTAAACTAAAATCTTTCTTGTGCTGCAAGACGTATATTTTGCGTGAAGACCTGTTAATTTCCAGATATATCTGTCAATTTATTCACTTTGTACCAGCTGTTTGAAATTTTCCTGTCACGCGTGTTTTTAAAATGCACAAAAGCAAACATCGTGTTGTGATGAATTCTCTGTCAAAAACGTTTTAGCGCCAATGGAAAATCAAAACGAAATTGTAAATATGTGTTAGGAGATGCTGCGCCTTCAGGAACAACGGTAAGTGGGGCACACTCGGATTTAAATGTGGTCGTACAAGCACTGAAGACTATCCCAGCAGTGGTGGACGTTCAAAAAATGCAACAAAAAGTGGCATTATCGAAAAACTTTCATAGGGTGTTGGAAGACCGCATATTGAGGAATGGATGACGTTGCTGAATTCATAGGCATCTCATATTACGAGCGTGTGTATCATACTTTAACTCAAGAACTTGGTGTGAAAAAGGGTTGTGAAAGATGGCTGCCGCATCTGGAGTTGTTGCATTTTTGGGGAGTCCAGTGCGACCACGTTTTCAATTCGGGTACGACCACGTTTAAACTCAAGTGCCTACTTACAAACCGTTGGTTTTGAAGTCGCAGCATCTCCTGACACATTTACAATTTTCTTTTTGAATTTCCGTTGGCGCTAAACAATTTTTAACAAAGAATCACACCACGATGTTTGATTTTGTCCGTTTTTCAAAACACGCATGACACGTCAATTTTAAAGAGCTTTTAAACAATGAATAAACTGATAGATAGATTTGAAAATTAACAGGAGTTCAGATAAAATACAAATCTTGCAGCACACGAAAACTTTTAGCTTTACTGTGAAGCTACAGTTGTCGCTCCGCGAACTTTTCAACTGACCCTCGTAGTAAGGAGGAATATAAAAAGTACGGTTATCCTACGTTCATGAAAACTTGCAACACTCTCTTCTTGACACCACCAGGCGCCGCTGTTTGAAGTAGTATAAAAACAAAGTAACTAAATGTTATTGTGCATCTTTCGTCGGTCATAGTGCTGAGAATGAGTCTTGTGGAGAGATCTAGCGGCGGCACGCACCGTATCGCTGAAAGGGTATTAAACAATTGTACCGGGCGATAATATAGTAACAGGCGGATTGAAACAATTTATTATGTCCGGCTATCAGCTGGTGATCTCGTCGGCGGCTCCAGATTACACCGACCAGATAACGAACGGATAGATGGCCGCGCTAATGGCGGCACTAAATTTTGTGTCCACTACTAATTCCGAGAACAAAGATACGTTTGGTACCATTACAGAAGACGCATGGTCCCGAAAATTGCCACGGAATCTTACAGTACAACGGCCAGGGCTATAAAATAATTTCAAACAACTTGTTATAGGAACGGGTTACAAAAATATAGACGGTTAGATTTTTACTTTGTGTGATTTTTAATTTTTATTATAAAAATGTATCACATATAATGTGTGTGTGTGTGTGTGTGTGTGTGTGTGTGTGTGTGTGTGTGTGTGTGTGTGTGTGTGTGTGTGTGTGTGTGTGTGTGTGTGTGTGTGTGTGTGTGTGTAATCGTGTCCCTGTCTATCCTCAAGAGCAAGATATATTTTACAAATTACATTCCATTTATTGTTATGTGGCTCGGCAGCTTTTTCACGGTTAGTAACAATTTATGTTTGTATTTTTGCATATATAATTTATTTGCAGGTTGCAAGTACTTTTGAATAATAACGCCTGCCTTTTTTAAAGGATCAGTATAAAATAATTATTATAACTACTTTCCCGGCTATCAGGTCTAAGTCTTAGCCACAGTACTGTGGCGTTGCTAACGGAGACCGTTGTCAGTACTTTTAGTCCTTCCGGCACTGAAGATGGCCACCGATGGAGTGGTTGAAACGTCTGCTTTTAACAACATAGGACCACTCCCTAAGAGCCCGGAAAGTAGTTATAATAATTACGACGCGGTCGTGAAAGTTAAGAAATCAGTTTAGTACAAAATAGTTTAATTTAGTGTATGAGGGTCCTTAAAAAGATGGAATAATCGGAGGTCGGTTATTTTCTGCATCCAGTCGGCTAGGAGTATTATATAAAACATCACACTGAGCGTGCTTTATAGAGAAATTATAGAGAAATGTTTGAATTAAATAAATAACTCGTAATAGGCCTCATTCGCGTTATCGAGAAGACGTTTGAACGTACACTGAAAATCGATTTTCAGAGTGCTAAGTGATGCATGGATAAATTATAAATATATGAGAATAATCCTGCAACCCTATAAAAATCAGTAGGCTGTTTTAGACTGGGATGGACGATAGGCAAATACATCAAAAGGCGTGAGACAAGCAGTGGCGTATCTAGAATTTCGCCTTGGGGGGCTCCGGGGTCCGGTAGAGTCGGCTTCATACAAAAGAAATAACAAATTAAGACTAATCAACTTTACTGTGTTTAAAGCAGTCGAAAGACGTGTTATAACATCTTGAAATCAATTCCATTAAAGTAAACGGTAATAACGCAATTAAAATACGCCTTATTGAAACACTGTTTAGAAGATACCTATTGACCGAATTGATTTTCCTATATGTCATATTTCAAACGTACAGGCTTTCGCTAATGCTGTGTAACAAATCTGTTTGTATATTAAAAAATTAGTTACTACTATACTAGCGTACACAACTGAAAAGTAATAAAATAGCCTAAAAATTAAGAGATTAACAAAATTCATAAATTTTTTTCGACCCTCTGGGTGGGGGATCAGGTCCCGTTCGTCCACCCTCTAAATACGCCCTTGCAGACAAAGATGAAGCTTACCTCCAACTGTTTTCAGTACGTAGAGCATCTAACGAAGTAGTTCTCGGATACCGGCAGAAGTGCGATAAGAATAAATGGCGTGTGCTACGAAACCATTCGTTTTGCGGATGACATTGCCTACGAAACGGTGTCTATGAAGATGTAATATTAAAAGCACGCCACAAAATTATTGCGGCACGGAAAGTAATGAGAAGAAAACAAAAATCGTGAAGTGAAGGGAGGCCTATACAAGACGGGAAACGGAAGACTGTGGTAAGGTTTTAAGGTAAAAATTAATACTTTTCAAACCAATTATTTCGAGTACGCTGGACGTCATACGACGTCGGACAGAAGGTGAACAGCAGACATAAAAACAAATAGCACAAGCAGACGAGGTCTGTGAAGAAAAAATGAAAGAACGAAAGAAATTCTCTCTGGAGGGAAAGAAGTCGCAGGTTCACCGTCCTCCACGTTGACTAGAAGAAGCAGCAGCGAAGACAGGAAATTTAGTGCTTACAGCGTCGTAAACTTTAAGGTATGGAACGTGCCTTCGTTCTGCCAACATACCTAGGTTACCGTGGCACATGTACTGCCCCATACAGAAGACTGTATATTGTTATGGTACGATGACAAAAACTAAACAAATTAAACATGTATAATGCTATTTCGCTTATAACGTAATTTTTTTTTATATTTTACTTATAAATATTCTTTAAAAGGTGCGTGTGTACAGATGTTGAACAAGAAATATCAACCGTCAGAGGTGATGCATTTCTTGGCACCAGTTCGCTGGGCTCGCGAGTCGTTTTAATTGATCTCCTCGATCTGGTTTGACCGTAACACTCGGTGACAACCGGCACTGCCACGGATAACATCGTCACTCGAGCGCATTAGTGTCTTTCAAGAGAGTTTCTTCCCGTGACAGAATTATGTGTGCACACTGTCATGACCGTGATGTTAAAACGCTGGAATAAATCGTTGAAGGTCGCACAAATCGATTTCACATTTTTTAATATTTGTACCCTTCTCCACAGCTCTAATACTCTTATACTGTAACACTTCTACATGTAATACGCATTATACGCAACCAATAACAGAACTCATCAACTTAAATAAAATTACTTCTTGGCTTACTTGACTTAAGTCCTTAAATTCCTAGGCGAATCACAGGGCCTCGACGAAATTTCTCCTGCGTGTTGTGTCCATTGTCAGGGCCTTCATCTCTAGCCAGGGTCTTGTTGACACCAGCCAGCTCCCTTTCCATAGTCCTCTTCCAGGTGTTCTCGATCTTCCACGTCTGCGGCTACCTTGCGGATTAGAATTCAGTGCTTGTCTAGCGATATTTTCTGGTGGTCTTCTCAGGGTGTGACCGATCCACTTCCATTTTCTTTTCTTTATCTGTAGTTGGATGGGGCTCTGATTTATGGTCTCCCATAGCTCTCTGTTCGAGATGGTTTTGAGCCACCAAATTCTCATTATGTACCTCAAACAATGGTTTATGAAAGTCTGTAACCTTGTGGTGACTCTCTGTACGTAGCCTATTGTTTGTTGATTTTGAGAGGGCTTTTGATTCTGTTGACAGGAAGAAAATATGGAGGGGCATATTCCACAGATTGTACGTCTTGTACAGGCAATATATGAAGGATATACTTGTCAAGTAGAGCATAGGGGAGAGTTGTCCCAACCTTTTGCAGTTAACTCGAGAGACACAAGCGTATCTTCTATCCCCTATCTTGTTTATCATAGCACTGGACAGCATGTTGCGAGAGGCAACAAATAGAAAACGGGGGATTCAGTGGGGCTTAAATAGCCGTTTGGAGGAACTGGATTATGCTGATGACCTGTGCCTTCTTGCAGAAAGCCTACGAGATATGGAAATTAAATTGAACGATCTGAGAATAGAAGCCAAACAAGTAGGCTTAAATAACAAATAAATAAATAACAAACAGACCAAGAAAATGCGTATTAAAATTACGTCACGAAACATAAATCTTCGTCTTCATCTTCACCACCATCATCAATATTATTGTCGCTCGTCATCATCATCATCGTCTTTCTTCTTCTTCTTCTTCTTCTTCTTCTTCTTCTTCTTCTTCTTCTTCTTCTTCTTCTTCTTCTTCTTCCTTCAAGGAGTAGGCTAAACGCTTGTTGCGGTCCCAAAGGAAATACATCCACATCACCAAGCTTCCTGTCATCCGGCATCCTATTCAGACGAGTAATTCATTTCATTTTATTTTCCACAATGCGATATTGGGTACTAAAAATTTTCGTCTCTTTGTGTACGTCTTTATTGTATTCGTATGGGGCCTAAACAGATCGCAAGAATCTCATCGCCGATGCCTGTATTCTACTAGGATATTTTTTCACTGGAAAACATTTTCTCTTCCTGTAGCTTTATTCCAGCATAATTAATATTTTCACATTTCGAATGGCATTTATTCTTCTTTTAAGGTGTTTACGCAACTTCCAGTCTTCGGAGCAATAACCAGCTTTAATTAACAATTTACACACTTACAACAACTGGTGTATTCCTTATGCTTATGCTGGTATTCATATCACCGAGTTCAACCTATTTTCGTCTTCTAGCTACTTATCGCGCAGGAACTGTTTGTCATCTCTTCCGTCACTGGTCAACGGAACTCACAAAAACTTATAATGCTTTGGCTACATGTCTTAACAACCTGAACACTCGGGAAAAAAGTAAACTTACATTTTTTTACGAACGAAATGTATCCATTGAAATCCAAATAATTATAAAAGAAACCCAAATATATTGTTACGAGACGGTCTAACTGATCGTCGTATGGTACAGTGGAAAACAAAATACAAGACACCAATTACGTCACTAATCACCAGCTTTAATTATCACAATTAAACAGTTTGTAATCAACAAGATAGTCTCTCACAACAAACCAAATAAAAATCGTTCACACGCAATAACAATGTCTATTAATAAAGTTCCACACAATTATTAACACAATACTTCTTCACTTCGACAAACACTCGATCCGCGCTAACGGAAATCGCTCACGTAACTGAACTGACAAGCTGGCTGCTATGGCTTTATATAGGCCGCGCAGAGGTCCAGTACAGTTTTCCCTCCTTACTCCACGTCTATACGCAAAGACCTTAATACGTATCACAAGTGTTCTTGAATACACTAGAACCCACTTGAGAGCAGCCTTGACTGAACAACACCTGCCACAATGGACGGGTGGAAAGGTGTAGAATGTTCTGGGTTGTTCGATAGGCTTCTCGTAACAATATAATAGATACGGCATATTTATTTGGAAAAATGTCGAAGTTTCTGAACAATGTCGAAGGTGTCGAAAAATGGAAAAACTTAAACAGTTTTTAACAAGCTTTTACGGGAAATTTTTCAGGTTGCCGTTTGAGACACCGCGTCGTCTGTTTGCTGAGTTTCGTACTTATTAAAATCGCCGCACGCGAGGCTTGTGCAATTAATATACCACGCAGAATGTGCACGACCAAATTGTCTGTATAACCCGTTGAGATGCGATCTTAATTACCAGCGTAAAATATAATAGTAATTACTGCAGGACTTTTTTGTACAATGATTTTAATTATAATTAAAATAAACGGTTCTACATACAACGCTTTAATTATGAAAAATATAATGGAAGTCAAAACATAAACACCGATGTAAATAGGGAACGACTCCTACCATTGTAACAATAATTTGTTACTTCACAACGAATCATCGATAAATCGCGAATGCATACGAACACGCCCGAACTTGGCTATAGTCGTTGTCAAAAATATTAATAGTCGCTTAGTTAAACGAGTAAAACTTATTATTTTTCGTTTATTGTTCATTAAACATAACTTATTCTACTTTTGACTAATTAACTCCACTCGGGTTTTTCTTGAATTTCTCTCTTTCAACATCCAAGGTCATCATCCTGTAATCGTCCTCCACATCCAACTATCTAGTTCTCGTTCTGGTTCTTTTTCTTTCTTTCGTAAAGCTTCTATAGCCATTTCAAACTCTTCTGATTGTTCTTGTATTTTCTATTTCGCTGATAGGACTCGGGCGAGACAACCTTTGAATTCGTATGTGTTTGTAGATATCAAAACCGACAATCGATGTGAAATGTGAGTGGTAACGTTAACAGTAAGTGAACTCTATAGTTAAACAGTAAAGTATAGAACTTACTCTTGAAGTTGAACTTACTGTATTAGAATACACTTTGAATTTAAAAGCGTAAAAAAGGAAAAAGTTTCCAAAACCATGGCATTTAATTTCTTCACATATTCATTTTAAAATCGTTTATGTAACTCCGTGTAGTCTTTATTCAAAATAATTTTTGGAATTATTATAAAATGTGGCTGTGATTTGTTCCATGGTTAATGTACGTAAATAAGAATACTGTGACTGGCCCAGAAATTGGTTTCACTAATATGTGTTGCATTAAGGGAACTGGGGTACTCATTTTATGTAAACATTTTCTCAGATAAGTATCAACGATTTGACATTTACAGTTGTAATTATATAACCAGCTTTTCGTAACAGTTCTAATTGTAAATTCTGAAATGATGAATAAAGTCTCATCTTGGATAAACGAATTCGGAAAAAATGAAGCTCGCTAAGAATTTTTATGGCCTATTTCAAAATCATGTTTTTTGAGTCTACTTAAATTTAATCAAACTTTGTTTATGATAGTATTATCTGTTGCCCTTGCTAACTTTATTCGCGCTCGTCAGTCATTATAATACAATCTCTGTTTACTGGTTTCTCAGTTGCTTCTTTTATTTTAGGCAGGAATTTATGGTTTAACTGATTATTTTTACTGTAAGCCTTTCAAAAAGTTCTAAGGTATCATCCGTTTAACTTCCATTCCCTGTCCGCTGTCCGCAGTCAACGTAAGGGGGACTCACGCTTTTGGACCTGGTCTCACACAAAAATGCCCATCGTTAGAGTCGTGGACTTATAGTAACCTTCCAAACACCGTTTTGTTTTGCAAAATATTAATTCTCCAACGACTTTAAATATAAAAATATCGATTACACGCAATTTAAAATAAATAATATGAGTCACGAAGCCAATAAATTTACGAGAACGCATATGCAACAATCTATTACGTTTCCTGTCAGGTCCACACACGACAGCCCTCCATGTTTTCCGGTTTTTATCCAGTCTCTTGGTGAGTCCATATCCTCCTCCGATTTTAATTATATCCATTTTCCAGCAATTCCGTTCTCTATCTTTCTCGCGCCAGTAAACATTCCCTCAAATCCCGCCTTAAGCAGGCAGTCCCTCCTCAGTCAGTGCTCTCAGAATCTTCCTTCATAATTTTTTTACATTTTTGAGCATTTGTCTGTTCTCAGTAATCCTCTGTAGCACTTTCCCATTTCTTCTTATTTTATTCTTAATCTGTGAGTGTTTAGTTATAAAAAGTGAACATTTAATTTCAGTCATTTTCAGTTATAAATGAAATTAGGCAATTTGTAATGCATAAAATTACATTCAATTTGTTAGTTATCACGAATTTTAGAATGTAAGAATTTTATAGACGACAGTAGCTTGGGAATCTGGGAATGACCGTAAACTGTTTGCTCAATTTTTCAAGGAAACTGTTTTTGTTTTCTTCACCTTGTTTTTTTAACAACATTTTTTTAACAAATAGCACCTCTATTCAAAAAATGTTTGCAACTGATTCATTTGTAATAATACTTTTACAGATTTTAAAAAATAAAACAAAAACACAGGGATTGAAAATAATTTAAAAAAATAAAATATTATTTGAAGTTTGAGATGTCTGGAAGAAAATATAAATGTGTGTGTGTGTGTGGGGGGGGGCAGAGTGGTTTGTATAAATTACTTATTACTTGTGCTATTATCGAATATTAGGCCTAATTATATGAGTTATAGTTTCGATACAATAGTATAAAAATCAAACCATATTTATATTCAGATGCGTCAGAAATCTGGTAAAACCGCCTCGAAGCGGACGAAGTCATTGGGACGACACAATGTTTTTAGAAACCATTCAGTCGGAAAATGAGTTTATATAAGCAAATAACGAGGCGTCAAATCAAACTTGTTGAAACGTAAATGTATGAATGGCTGTCATTATATATTCAAGACGAGACAGCCAATAATGCGGTCACATATGTGCGCCAAGTCATGTTTGTTTGTTTACATACAACATTATAATCCTGTTTGTGGCTGACAGTCTCAACTCCACGACCGACTTGTCACGAATCGTTCCGAAATGTTCCCATTTTCCCTTCTTGTCTAGTTTAATCTTCTTTATCTATCTTATTTATAATGTTGTGCGGTCGTGATATGTTTTATATAAATAACGCTTGTACGCGCGCGCGCGAGTTTGTTTGTCGAAACTAGTTCCAGTTCCTAACGTAGGCTATATCCTCTTTTCAAATTAAAGATATTTAGTAAATAATCCCATCCACAAATCAAATCTGTCGACAAACGTTTAATAAAAAACATTAGAATTTACATATATTAATGTATAGTGTACAAAAATCAATAATATTCTTGGAAATACTTAGTTATGTAAACGCTTTTATTATCCCTCCGTTGGGTCGGATAATTGTCCTGTTTGTCAACTTTTTTCTTTATTTGTTAATTTTATACGAGTGAAAAGCGCTATTAATGGTATTATTTATCACAATATATTAATTATAATACATAATTGAGTATAATTATGTGGCCAGAGACGCTTCTTAATTGTAAGAGAAACGTGTTTGGATAAAAATGCAGTTTACAGAATTCTAACGGACCGTTTGAATAGAAAAAAATATGTCTACAACATTAATGACCTAACGCTTGTATTTTGATCAAAAAGCAAACCGGTTGGAAATTTGACATGATTTACTGGGAAGATTCGAATTGAGCCAAACTTTGGATTAATCTAATACCAGGAGACGATTGATGGATGAGTAAGGAACGACACATGAAAAATTCTCCTCGCCGAAGTAAGAACAGATCAAGGTTAAACTATGTTTAATTTGTTCAACGTACGAATATCTTTCAGCCATTGTCAACCATGGTATTCTGTACAAAGAACTTGTTCCTCGAGCAAAAGGCTAATCATCACTTTTACCAAGACAACTTGAAACGATTTCGAAAGCGGGACCAATGAATAAGTAGAGACACTGCAGACTGCTGTAACGGGGTGGCTCACACTGCTATTTTATTTGAGACTTTCTGGCGATGAAAAACGTTCCAAAACTTTGCCACCCTCACCAGAGACCAGGTATATCGCCTGTGATATTGCAGAAAAATATGTTGGAATTCTCTCGTTAGTGAAATTCTCTCTTTTGTGTTCGAAGTGATTTAAGTCTCAAATAAAATTCTTCGAAGAGACATGAGTTGAAACCTAACGCAGATCTCATCTACAATTTGAAATCAAAGTTGAAAGGCACATAATTACAAAATTGCGGAGAAAACATACAAAAAAATGTAACCGCTGAGTAAGCACATGTATGGTAAATGACTTACGATACTGTTATGATCAGAAAGAAAGAACAGTGGAACACAGTGGCGCAGGGAGGAAGGCTTGGGTGCGATAACCTCCCTCTGGAGGGATAAAGGTAAAAGGAAATGTCAAACGTTGGTGAAATACAGTATGCTGGTGAAACGTAGTCATATAAACTGAACTAAATAATTAGGCTAATTAGTTATATGAGTACAAATACTTTTAATTGTTCTACCCTATGGACGTCTTGCGAATACAAAATAGCTTCGTGTAACATTGTTGGTCTGTTAGTTGAGGGATGGTTCAAATTTGAATCCTTAACTTTTGAGGTACGTCCTCTTAGTGAGTAGAAAAGAGGTAGTCTTCGAATGTTTATTCATCCCGCAGTATATCCAATACTGTTACTGATATTATTTATAGTGCAGTAATTTATTCTACAACAACAAATTTCTATTATCGAACTGTTTTTGTTTGTTACTAGAATCTTAAACAGACATGACTATTATTGTAGGCCTACACACTTTTTCGGTCCTTATTTAATAACTCCTTCGATCCTTACATAATAACTTTTGTCGTATTTTTTTTAAATTCAATGCTTATTAAAGATTTGAGAAACAAATCATCATTATCATCATCATCTTCGAGGATTAAACCAAGGATGGTTTGTTCCAGTCTCAAATAGGCAAAGATTAGAGCTGGTCACTCCAGCGCTTCCTCGGACGTCCCAAACCTCTCCGTCCCTTCGGCTTATAGTTCCATAGTTGTTTGGGGATGCGGCAGTCATCCATTCAGCAAAGATTATCCCACCAATCCAGCCGATACTGGGCGATCCTGTCGAGTATACTCATAATATTTAGTTCCTACCGTATACCTGTGATTCTTTTGTGATCATGGAGAGTACACCCTGCCACGTGCCTGAGAAATCTCATTACAGCCGCTTGGATGCGACTGGCCTGGCCTTTCGTTAAAGACAAATCCTCAGACCCATAAAGGAATGTGGGAAGACCCATCACCTTGTAGAATTTTAGGCGTGTTTCTTTACTTGCTGACTTAAGTTTTCGCCTAATGGTCCCGCACATAAGTTTGAAATTATGCAACTTATTCACAACGTCTTATTTGAGGTAATTTAGTAGTGAATATGTCCCCTGGATATGTTACTAGCATATCGCAGGGTAAGACGTATGATAAACTGTCTGTCTTACCAGACTAAAGAGACCAGTTTTCCCTGTTGAGAGGGTGGCCTTACCTCTACTTGACAATGACAAGTAGAGGAGGGACAGATTATACCGGCTGTCACTCGGTCTCCAGAGCCGCGTTAGTCACCTGTAGGTGTTGCCCATCCCCCAGCACTTGGAGGTGCGGTTGGATTCCCTTCATCAAGGAATGAGACTATAAGGCATTACTCATCCTCTCCAGTATTTTTTTTAATTTAGTGCTTCTTAAAATTTTGAGAAGTGTCCGTTGTTTCGTACGCACATAAACCCCAAAAACGAACGTTTACAAGCTGTCTGTAGCCACCGTACCGGTAAATTGGTATGTACGCTAATCCCAACAAGATGTGCGGCCGAACACACATCTACACATTTACGTATTTACGCACTGATTATCGCAATTTGAGATGTTTGTTATGACCTATTTTATAAAAATTTTTAATTCTTTTCTGTGAACAGTTTTAATTTCGTGTACTGCAAATATATACAGTCGTGTATCGAAGGTTTTGATAAAAATCTATACACAATTTTTAACACTGTCACCGTCTGCAGAAGATGAAAACAATGTGTGTTAGTTCTATTGAATCGTTTATTTTATTTACACTGTAAAATTATATGTTTATTGTTTCACGACTTTGTTAAATTTTAGGTATCAACTAATATAAATTTAATATTTTCACACTTGGCCATCTTGATTACAACGAAAAGTTGTAACTAACGATTTCTTTTTCTTTAAATTTTTGTATTTTATTCACAGCAGTCTAAAAACTCCCAGGATCCGCCAGAACCAGCTTCCTTAGGAAAGCTATGCTCTACTTTAAAAGGATCGTACTTTGAAGAAGACAACCTGTAACTTAAAGTGAGTCCAGTAATCAATTAAATAAATTCAGTAGGCTGACAGTTACTTTTGGATAAAATCTCAAACTACAACAAAAACGATGTCAAACGTTCCAAGTCAGTCGTTACCAAATGGCGCCACTCTCTGTCATTTTTCATATCCTTTGCCAGTCCTGTCAATCTCATTTCCTCATTCATGTCACTTTACCAGCTACTTCTATGTCTTCTCTATTTCTCCCCTCTGTCTGGTTTTCATGTGGGACCCAAAATGGAAGCTTCTTCTTCTTTAAGTGCCGTGTCCTCTGACAAGGTTGGCAACCATTAAGGAAATCCCGATTGTAGTTTGCAATTGCTCTAAATAAATCGATTGAGGTACATTGGAACCACTCTGTTCGGAAAGTGTACAATGCAACCAGGAAATGCGCCTTCTTTTGTTCTAAATCTAATCGTTATCAAATGGCTTAGGAGACACTTTAAGAGTACGGAATCCTACGAGACGCTTTATAAATCTTTGATCCGAAGCTATCTCGAATACGGTTCAGGCGTATAGAACAGGAACCTTGAGTACACAGCTAATCTCATTGAGGGAGTTCAGAGAAGTTTCTTGCACTGGCTGACCAACAGATTCAAATTATTTGGGCATGATGTGGAGATTAGAAAAGCTCTTACACTTCATTCTCTTGACTCGAAGAATTCATACAGACTTTCTCGTCTTTCAACGAGTTCTTCTTGGAATTACTTGTTGCCCATCGACATCGGAAACGTTTATGTTGACGTTCCCGACTTATTTGGTGACAAAAGTCATGAGAAATTTTATTCAAAACGCAAACTCGGTATATTAATAATGTGTCATAATTAATGTCTCTCAACACCTCTTGGAAACTTTGGGCCACCTTCAAGAAATTTCTAAGATATGTTTGCAAAAAAATTACATATATACTTTGCATGCATATTGTTTTCAGTAATCAACATTTCTGAAAATTATTAGGTACTCTTCTATAAAAATACATAAACTTAAAAGCTATGACTAAAATATTTGTCATTTAAGAATTGCAATTATAAATTTAATGAAAAACAATAGGCCTACAGTAGTTCGGATTTTGTAGTGTTTATTGTATGCAGTATAATTATTATTTTACAAAAAAATGGCATAATGATCGGCGTTTTCTGAATGTTTCTGATAATTGAAAAATTGTCTAAGTTGAAACGTATCTATAAATAAATGCACTTTGTTTAAAATAGCGAGTTGTGCAATTTAGGGAGCTTACTATGATACAACAATAGTAACACTGAAAACAATACTTTCAGTTACATACATTTTTTTCAATAAAACAGATAGTTCTGACAGTCTTAATCTTCAAAGAAAGGAACCGGATTTGAGAGCGAAATAAGTGCAAAAAAGAAAACATAGAGTCAACATTTGTTAAGCTAACAGAGACTTATTATCCACTGACGAATAGTCTTAAAAATTGCTCAACGTAAATTATTTCGATTTTAAAACGTTTAAAACTGAACGCTGGGTTTGTATAAAAACCGTCTTTATTTGCAAAGAGCAAAGGAGAGCGGGATTTTAAAAACGGTCGTAAAAATGCACATAAAAGGAGTTATGCAGACCGTTACAGTTTACACGGTAATAATTGCCACCTGGAATTTGTTGGGGGTTTTAATGTCTGTTTCAGCGTTATTTTTGCTTCGTTTGGCTGATAAACACTTCTGTCGGTCGAAAGTCGGCGCATTACCAGAAACAAACGCAATACCAAATTCATTACAATCTGTATATCGTTGTGCACACTAGTATAATACTGGCCTCGATACCTTCCTTCATAAGCTAAATAGCCGGTACGTCCGGAATGCTAGACTCCGTACTTCCATCCAGACTACCGCAGAATCCGTCGATAGACCAATACGAAACACTCTAAAGACTCACCTTCCTGATAAAATGTCTGCTGGTACTTGCTAGCACCCCCCCCCCGAAAATTACAGATAGTCAACATAACACTCTTCCGATCTCAACATAATCTTTCGATCACTATGCCCCCTGAATTAGTCTTCCACCGTTCCCTTGGCGCCATGATTGACGCTCACTTCCAACTTCCGTTGCTCGTCTATGCCGCTCTGACACTTTCGTTTGCCACAAGTACCCCCGAAAACTCCCCTAACCCCCTTAGGCAGTCCAACTACACTACATTATGCGTCAAAATAACCTCTACGCTTCTTTTTCTTCTTCGTGGTGCCTGCACCTTCACAGCGGCCGGCCTGCATTGGATTTCGTCTTCCCCCCTAACTTTATCCCCACTGGGTGGAGGGGGCTCGTATCCAAAACAGCCCGAGACTTATCTAATTAGACAAGCCTCAAATAGCACTAAACAAACAAAACGTTTTACTGAATTCAAATAACTCACACCTCCTCTAACCACTTATCTCTCAATCCATAGAGGACGGCACGTAAGACTTTGCACCAGGTAAGCTAGAGACCCCTCATAGTGGTACTGATAACGGCGTTTGGATGGAGTCAACCAGCGCTGTTGGACCTCTTCGGGTGTAACTGTCGTTTGTTTATATCTAAGCTTCCGTCGGTCACGGTTTAGTTATACATTCTTATGTTTTACTTTTCGCAAATAGGTCTCTCGGTGTTTATTTATTCTTTTGCGTTTAGATTACCTAACTCATTACTGGGTTTTTATTTTTATAATCCCAAATGTTACCGTTTATAAATTTACACACCTTATAAATTTATAAGTTTTCAGAACTCAAGATGCACTCCGGTGCAGCAACATCGGTAGTCCTATATACTGATAAATTCAGTTTAGGAATAAATCTTCCAACGAAATACTCAAGCGAATCCCCTGTCCTACTTGGTCGATAAAATAATTATATAAATTAGGGAGCCAGTTAATAAAAACAATATTCACGTTTAATAGGATTCCTATTAGACAAAATTACTGATTAAAATTATTTTCTATTAAAATAAAAATTATGGGATTTATAGTTTAACCAAATATTGTTATAGGTTATCAGACTTGTAATGCTATATGATGTTGCCTTCTAAAGTAAAAATGTGTAATTTTTTCAGTTTTACATTACATGGAATGAAGGATCAGAATTTCTAGGAACAGAACAAATCAATTAAAAAACAGAAGATTTTAATTACTAATTAAAAGTCAGATTGTCAAGTAAAGCAACTCGGTGTCTTGAGCGAATGTTCGCAGGTTCAATGCACCGCGGTTGCTCGTAGAATATCGCTTCGCTAATGACATGCGACATGAAACGATTTGTGATGCAATAATAATCGATAGGGATCTTTAGTTCGACACCGACACCTAATCAATTCAATCAATTAAGAGAGCTGTCTTCACTAACAACGCGAAGAACAAGTTTGTATCGAAATCTCGTCGTCAAATTAATTCTTTTTAATGCAACAAGCATTGAGTGGTCTCCGTTGAACGATATTAAGTGAGTTTATGTTATTTGTATCGAGGGCTCGTAAAAAAAAATACAAAATCTGATCGCAGCCTACTAGATATATGGTTATGTTCCTGTTTATTTATATTATTACCAACACTTTCACGCTTTCAGTGTTGTAACTATTATATAATGAACATAAAAGTATTTTAATGCCTTCTGTACAACTAGATCGTTTTTCACGTTGCTAAAGTAACCTTAACGGACACTGCTTTTAAGGGATTGTTACTGAGTTTATTTAATTAAAGATCTAAATGTTACACTGCGGCATATTCAAAGGCAAGATTTTGGAAATGACATTTTATACTTTTCTAATTATTTATAATATTTTAGATTTGATAAATTATAACCTTTTTTTTTTTTTAAATATAGCTCCGGAATCGATACATCCGAAGGGAACAATGTGTGTTGAAGACCCACATTTGGAGTCGTGGGGTTAATCTATATATCTCCTCCGTATCATATCAGTGGGATTCGTACTTGGCTTTAATTATTATCAGATGATACGTCACAATTTTTTGTACTGTACCTCTTTACTGATGAGGAAGTTCTGTATTATTATTATTTCAAATCAAAACTCGTGTATTACCATAGAAAGAAACATACATGAGGAACCAGTGGAATAATTGCTTGACATTACAGCAACAAAAATGGTGAACGAAAATAAAAGTGTTTCATCTGACACTTAAATAATAAGTCGATTGATTCCACAGTTTCTTGTTTTGTAAGTTGTCGACACCCGTGAGTGACGCCACTCATATCACCAAAACGACCGATTGACACTTACTTATAAAAATCCCGGCAGCAGTTTCCAGATTGCTGGGCCATAAACAAATCTAAAAACATGGAAGATAAACTGTCTGACGCTTTCACGGCCGGCTTCCATGTTATAAGAACTACGGCGTGCCACGGTTGTTGGGTGCTAACGTTTCGGCTGTGCCTTGGTTAGCTCGTACAAACTTGGCAGCCCGGGAAGCCGAAGTTTTGATAACGTGGAAGATAAACTACTTGAGCAGTTGGATGATCACTGGTGAGGGCATAAAGAATCGTCGCGATAAAATTTAGATACCGTTAATAAACAATTTACGAATACGTTTTTTCACTCAAGACGAAATTAGTGTTATGGATGTGATGGATAATTCTTCTTCTTTTGCCCTTTTATAACATTATGGCCTCTGGCTGTTGTCGGCCTCGATCTGGACGCGAGCGCAAAGACACTCCACTATAGCTAGGACGTAGCGTAACGCCTTACGCTCTGTTCCGGCTTCACCTGCATAATCATAGAATCAAAAGGGAAACTAAAGGGCACAAAAGACTTAAAAGATTATATCTCTTAATGAGTACTGACAAAGAGCTGAATAAAAACTACGCTGGAATGGGAATCAACGTAAGTATCAGTGAAACTAAATACATGCTGACTTCTGCATCGGAAAGGAGAAGAAATCTATATAATTTATGCACAGAGGATAAACCATTTGATGGAAAAATTAGTTTTGTTTCCTGTGCTATATCGTCGTGTAGTACTCGTTACTCACTGGTGATAAATGATAAAATTGTGAATGAAGAATTAAAATAACAGATAAAAGTAAAACGAAGAATTTTGACAACTATTTTTAACATAATCGTGACAATGATTAAAGCTGTCAGCAGTTCTTCTTCTTCTTCTTCTTCTTCTTCTTCTTCTTCTTCTTCTTCTTCTTCTTCTTCTTCTTCTTCTTCTTCTTCTTCTTCTTCTTCTTCTTCTTCTTCTTCTTCTTCTTCCTCTTCCTCTTCCTCTTCCTCTTCCTCTTCCTCTTCCTCTTCCTCTTCCTCTTCCTCTTCCTCTTCCTCTTCCTCTTCCTCTTCCTCTTCCTCTTCCTCTTCCTCTTCCTCTTCCTCTTCCTCTTCCTCTTCACAGCCAACGTGAGCTCCTTCTGCTTTTATAGACCTGCGCCCTCAGAATTTTCTTTGGCACACGCTGATCGTCCCATTCGCTTTCCGTGACCTGACCATTGTATTCGTTGAGCCTTTACGAATCTTACAAAGTCCTCATGATTCAATGGTTCATCTATCTCCTGGTTATTTCTTACTTCCATTCGTCATCGCCTTAAAGTGTTCTAACCAATCCGTTATAAGATAGTCATCGCGAAGAGAACGTTACTTTTAATTAATTATAATTAATTAATCATGTTAATTAACTTGCGAAAAATATCACTTATGCCTATGACAAAGTTGTCGACATTATATTAGACAAAAATTGGACGAAATTTGGAACTGCCTACATGAAACCAAAGTACAAGGTCAGGAAGCACCGGAAGGTGACCACGACCAGACTTATTCCTACTGCACGGGCGTGAAAGTTGGGTGTTAAGAGGAAAACAAAGGCTATTGTTGAGTGAGGGGTCACAGACATCTTTTTGCAGAAAGTTGAAGGTCATGTTCAGTTGGATATATTGATAAATTTGGACATACAAGAAGACCTAGGACAGAGAGTATCATGGTTGACATAGGGAGATATCAGAAGAAATGGAGGCAACATGTAGAGAGGATGTCCATGGGATTAATTTCAAAAACAACATTGGGGCTAATAAAAGTTGAAAGACCTCGAAAAAGCGCCTATCCGTGACAGTGTATAGGTCCCTCATTTAAACCGTTATGCATCAAAGCGACTGTGATCAGTCGTAATTTTTTGTCTCGCGTCAATGTAGTTACGTTGTTGACATGTTTCTGCACGTCATTAAACAACGGCTATGTCGACACCAGAATGACTTCGACACGAGTGATCGACTCCATTGAAAGTGATAAGCTGGGGTTGATGACTATTGATTGTGACAACGCAGCGTCAACGTGGACTCAAAACGATATTTCTTCTTACTAACGGTGCAATCTGATTGGTGGACAAAGGAAGTGTCGGGAAGTGTCCCACTTTTCAAGAACACGTCGTTACATCAAAGGCTTCCGACTGTCATCCTTTTGGCTGAGGTAGTGTTAGAAGAAGAAAATGCGCTCAGATATTTAAAACTTGAACATTTTTATAGAAGGCATCGTTTATTAATAATACTTTCAGTCTATCCAGAAGGAGGCCTTTACCACTTAAAAGATTATACTGTATGTATTTTGTTTTGCCTCTGTTACTCTGAAACGCATTCCTTTGGTAATGTCTGTAATAGATTTATTTCTTTAGACTGACGTTCTTTTGAATACCGATATAGGCCTACTCTGAAGCGCATAATTTTTCCTTGTCATCCACAGACGCTGATTTTCGTGTGGAAAGTGGCATTGAAGAGAGCCACAGAATTTAAGGCGTAGATACATAAATAACGAATTGTACGGGAGAAACTAATCCTTTACAGGAATATCATGGATTGTAGAGTCAGCTACGATAACGTAGAGACACGGCTAAAGGCGGGTGCGAAATCATGACCACTCAACTAAAGAAACAAGTTAATATTATCGCCACAGCCATCTGCATTAAACAAAAACATTGTAAATTTTATGTTCAAATAAAGCTTACACACAAGTCATAAACAAGTGTTTAATTTACGATACGTCCGGCAGTAACAAGCCCGCGGTAACAATGCAATGCAAGGCAGTAGACTAAGTAGCCAAAGCCGCCTTGATTTATGTAAGCAAACAAACATACATGCGCATGCGTTTTACAATTAGCAGGAATTTTTAAAATTGATTGCCGCTTTTAATTTTTAACTCGTATTTGGTGCAGAACGTAAAAACAAAGAGCGGAATCAAATCGTGCCAAAAGTCGTTTAAAATCGTAATGAAATAAATAAATAAATGTCAAACGAAATAAGATACCATCACGCCATTACCATAATCGATTTCAAGTACTGAGAAACAATCGAATGAATACCGTTAAAGTACGGTAATCGATAAAGTTCGCCTTTGCGGTGAAACGTCAACCTCGATTCCTGCGTGGAAATTCTGTTGGCGTCCATCTGACCCTAATGTTGATATCATTGACATCTATATTCGGAGATCTTATTAAAATTGAAAACATTTTTTTAATTGTTCCCGAATATCTGGATTCTTTTCTAGCTAACCCAAGATAGAAATTTAATTTCCCCTACTTCAGTATGACTATCATCATCATTCTATCATTTCACAATGAGAAATAAAAATCTAAAATGAATTATGTTTATGATATAGGCGTATTTGTTCAATGTAATTTTCAGACAGCCAATTATACTGTTACGACTGTCAGAACGTTCCGTGTTTCAAACAGTACATTATTTGCAGTAAGTACCAAAGTCTAATATGGTTTTACTTAAAAAAAAAAAAAAAAATTTTATTGTATTAAAATTACTACGTCCACTTATAGTTTTTCACTCGTTACGTCTGTAACATGTTGAATCCTGCACGTCCACGTCGAGTCGAAGTCCAGGACTTGCGTCTTAAACAGTGGTACGAGAAGATTACCGTCACTGTAAGTTATGCACTTAGATTGAACTCAGTGCTCAATGATACTTCAACCAATTTCGGAATTTAAACAATGCTTTACAGTTGGTTAGCCTAAACATACAAATCTATATCATTTTCAAAATGGGGCCTTATAAGTCGAAACTCTGTTCCAGTATATTAATTCAATAGGCTACATTAAATTTAACTCACATGGCAAATTTTGAGCTGATAAAGAAATTACAAAGTATCGCGGGGTTGGGAATTACAGATACGCTTATGAAACTTTCAGAGCGAGGAATGTTGGGTTGGGTAGGCTTTCGGTAAACAAACCCTACTACCCCTCCCTCATATGGTGGTTTCAGTGGCAAACACATAACGCTACTACAGACTGAAGGCCAAAATAGGGCCCAGAGGAGAAATCTGTCTAAAATTACTGTGGCATTGAAAACTGACCGTTACCGTGGGCGTATTCAGAATTTTATTCGGACGGGATTAAAAAAAAAATGTAAGCGATGAATTTTATGGTCACCCATCCCCTGACAACATATCTGTAATACAGTTGATTATTATTTATTATATATAATATTTAGCTCCCACTTTAAAATGCTGATGAAATGATATAGGCCTAATTCGCATTGTGATTTTTAGCTGAGTGTGGCATTTAACAGGGAGTTGTAAACCCCCAAAACTCCTCCTCCTCTGCCTACGTCCATGACCGTTACAATTTAAAGGGTCAGTTTACATAAAATGTTAATAAAAAATATGTAATTTAATATACACGTAATATATAGGGTGTAATTTACGTAATGTATAATATATGTATTGTATCCCTTGTATTAAGATCTCTACCCATTTCGTCCTGATAACTGTGTACAAGTATGTTTGATAAAGAAGTGTACTAAAATGCATAAACTTCAACAGTCTAAGCAGCTTTTATGTGTTACATGCTCCTGTTATTTTGATGTGGACTAAGATTACCCTAGGGATAGAGTTTTAAAGTTAGTATTTAATTTTATCTCTAATAATAATAATAATAATAATAATAAACTACATAAATGTGTCTCCTTACCTACACTTTTTCATCTTTTATTTGTTCAGCGTAGTTATTTGTTGCTGTGCTAAGACGTTGCTTATGTTATCTGGATTAACAAAAAAAAAAGTATAACCAAGCTTCGTTTTACGTTTAACGATCAAGTAACCACGAGCATAAGTATCGCGTTGTCGTTGAGCCGTCGAGTATTATCTGCACGTTAGAAAATCCGACGCGGGTCCGAGACCCTGATCGGCACAAAAAACAGTCAACGTCTATTTGTTCTGTCACGCGAGTCGCTGCCAGTAATTATGCAAATCTACCAAACTCGCGTTAAGCCCGAGTATCGATATATTTGCACCGGTTAAACATATTTATGATGAAAACTTCCATTTCGCGCCAAGGATTAGATCCGATGCAGCTGCATGTGTGGACGTTTGAAGATTGCGAGTAATTTTTTACGTAAACAGGTTTATAATGAATATAATAGAGTTTCACGACTCCTCCGCAAATTTATTTGGACTTAGAAAAACTGCTGACACCACGTACATATCTAACTTTTGAAAATTAATCGAATTAAAGGAAAGCTTATAACATAACAGAAGTATTTAACTTCAGACAAGGAATAAAATTAAAGGAAGAACCCTGGCTGATTTCTCTTGAAATATCCCCTCAATATACTGTAACTTATCCAATAGTCACATGAGACTATGGGCGAGATTGGGAAACACTTATGAAGAAACCGCTCGCCTGTACTAGCTAACTTTAAAATTTTGTAATCGATAAATTAACTTCAAAATAATCATAAAATACTGTCATTCGTTATAAATAATGGTACTTTACGTCATCTTTTGAGTTACTTTGAAAAAATACAACTACAAATATAACTATAAAAAAATAAGAATTGCTATACTGAGAAAAAAGGAGTTTATTTAGTATAAAATCTTAACTCGGCAATACTCGGATATAAGTTACACACGCTTAAATAATTTAATTTTTGTGTAGTTGCAGGTATCTTTGGTTAATTAATTGGATAATCCTATGTATAATTGTATAATTAATAAACTTTTCCAAAACAACATGTGTGTGTGTGGGGAGAAGAGGGAGAGGGAGAGGGAAAGACAGAGAGAGAGAGAGAGAGAGAGAGAGAGAGAGAGAGAGAGAGAGAGAGAGAGAGAGAAAGAGCAATTGATGTACGCGCCCCACTGTGCCTCAATATTCATGTCCCTGCAGCTTTCTTGTTACTCGTTCATCTTGGCAATTTATGTCGCTTTCCGTTCCCGTTCAGAGTTTGTGTTAACCATCATTCCTTACACTCCCAATTAGTGGTCTTTAAGACTAAGACAGAGCATCAATTATCCGAAACATCGGTTATACGAACAGTATCGAATGTACAGTAAGAGAGCCGATTATCCGTCCTATTAAGGAGATTACGATGTCTGAACCTGACTGAAGTTCGTACATAAGAAATACAAGATACAAGAGGAGGACACTCTGCCACCAACGATGTCCCTAATGAAGCGGTATGTAGGCCTAACAACCAGTTGGTTTCTAATCTGGTTGAACTAATGAAGGAGATTCACAGGCTGCAAGGTATGTGACAATGAAAACATTGAAGACTAACTAATATGGAAGCTCCCGACCAGATCCTCACGGACAAAGAAATGAAGGTGAGGTCCAAAGTGTTGCCTCCATTATGTGTTTTCTGTCCAAGCGCAGAAATGATGTGTGATGATGGATAGCTCATGCTCCATCCATGCTTTCCTATCGGGGTGTGGACAAGTCTCTTCGTTTACTGATAGCGCATCCGTACATCGTCTATCGTCTAACCTCTCATCCGTCCTCTATTCCGCTTTCCATTTACCACCCCCTCCCGTGTTTCTACCATCGTATTACCTTGTGTTTGCCGCTTACAGTGCCCCACCAACTTTTCTTCCTGCCCTTGATGATATCCAACATTCTCCTTTTCTCTCCTACTCTTCCAAGTACCTCTGCAGTCGTCACTCTATCCTTCCAGGAAATCCGTTCCACCTTTCTCCATGTCTACATCTTGAAGGCCTGGAACCTGCTCTCATTTTGTTTGGTCAATATCCAAGTGTCTCCCCCATAGAAGAGCACGCTACAAGCAAAATACTTCATCAGCCTCTTTTTCAACTTTGTGTCTAGTGACCCGCATAATAATCTTTTCTTTCTATTAAGGGCTTCCTTGACTAAGGAAATTCTGCATTTCACCTGTTCACTACACAGTATGTCCTCTTTGACTGTCACTTGTTCGATTTCCTCATTCGCAATTTTAACCCATGCAGTCCTGCTCATTTTGCTTATGACCGTGCTCTTTCCTTCTTTACATTGATTTTAATTCCAAACTCTTCACAAATTCTGTTAAAATCCCTCAGCATTCCATTTAATGTCTATTAATCTTCGGCAAGCAACACCACATCGTTTGCAAACTTGACGCACGCTATCCTCCTTCCGCCGATTCCAACTCGTATCTCCAATCGAGAGAATTATTTATTATTTCTTCCAAATATATATTAAAAAACATGGAAAATGAACAGCATCCCTGGCTTACACCTTTCATAATTTCTATTTCCTTTAAATTTGCTTTAGAAAAGTAAAAAGAGGAAGAAGATATAGCTGGCGACAGTGAAAGGAATGGACCAACCAGTGATGAAGCCTATCGCTGTCATGAGACAGCAATGAAGTGGCTTGACAGCCACGAAGAGTGCAACGCAATTAGTTATTGATGTTATAGAGATTGCGAACTATATTGGCTTAGCCAATAGAAAAAGCGTTACTGCACTCAGTAAAGGGAACTTATGATTTGTTTTCAAATTACCTGTAACTGTAAGATTAAAATTTAGTATGTAATGGGTATATGTATTAACAAGTGGCACGCAGGTTTCATTGATCTGATAGGGGCGTAACTGACGTAAGCACATATGCACGCTACGACAAAGGTAATTCTGATGGTATTTTTCGCATTTCATAGCAATTATCCGATTTCCGTACATGCCGATCCTCCACACAGTCGATGTTCTCATATACTTTTAATTCGTTGACACTTGTCATGAACAACAAAAGTCTGTCGATAGTAACAGATAGTCAGTTGCCAGTGCTCGACATGCAGTTACGACTTTGCAAACCTTAGTTCTTTATTCCATCGGCTCGACATTCTTTGCAAGCTCGAGAAATCCAAGCAAGATTAACACTGTCTACGTCAAGTAACTTCACACCGTTAGAGTGATCGCCAAATAACGCAGCGTAATTAATATTGAACACAAAATGTTTGCAAATTCCTTTTAATAGGCCTATACAGGGTGTCCCATGAGGAATTGACATACGTCAGGAATGCGTTCATCACACTGAAATAATGAAGAAATTTCATATACACAGGGGTCCGAAAACGCTTCGTTTTTTATTTATGGCTTCCGAAAAATATCATCTTGAGTTTTGCTCCAAGTCTACAATTTACCACTAATGAAATTCTTGCATTTTAAATCAAAGGGTAACTTTGATAGTATAATATGGTTTTT
Source organism: Magicicada septendecula (assembly GCA_034769895.1). Taxonomy (NCBI): domain Eukaryota; kingdom Metazoa; phylum Arthropoda; class Insecta; order Hemiptera; family Cicadidae; genus Magicicada; species Magicicada septendecula. The sequence continues at coordinate 86,152,973 of CM068372.1, read as the reverse complement.
GATCTGACGAATTGAAAATAGACAGTCCCCAGAACTGTATCTTCGGTAATTTTATAGAAATGTTTCGTAAGTCTCAAAAAGTGGTGTCAAAAAACACACCTTTTTAAGTTTGATGTAAATTTACTTGTTTAAAAAGCCAATAAATAAATGTAAATTTGTAATCCAATTTACAAATAATTTAATTTTGAGAAAGCTGATGTATGTAAAGTTTGTAGAAAACAAACAAACGTTATAATAAATCAAGTTAGATTAAGGCAGTGCTCACTTTTAATTTAAGTTCCAAAGATTAAAGTAAGGCTTAATTGCAGCCTTGGAGCAGAACTCGAGGTGAAATTTTTCGCACACCATAAATCGAAAACGGAGTTTTCGGGCCTATGTTTATATGATATTTCTTCTTTATTTCAGTCTGTAGGATTAATTCCAGAAGTATGTCCTATTCCTCATGGGACACTTGTATACAGCCCACGTGTTACAAAAGTGTCCAGCTTTCAGTTAGGAGGTCGTTCGAAACCACGTGGTTTCAATTATGAATTAATTTTTATTCAGTCTAATAGATACTTGGTAATAATGCCAATTTACTTGATTTAAGTTCAAATTACTTTTCCATAATGCTCCTAGGCATGCTGCATAGTTGTATTTCTATGAATAGACGGATATAAGTCATAATTCTAGAATACGTGCTTCTAACGATACGCGCACAACACTTCAACTTCATCCTTTTTTTCACTAACATTACGTTGTAAATGTCTAAAACACTACATTAATCTAACGACAAGTATGTTCTTCGTCATGGACAATTTTATTTTGGCCCATAACAACTAAGATCTCTTTGTATACGTATAATGGAATGCGCTTGTCACATTGCAATAAATAATCGTTTATATGATATTAAAATATAATGTTATGAGCAAAGCTGACATATCGTCTTCACTGAGCGTTGGTTAAAGACACATTTGGAGATAATTTAAAGTCAGAAGAGACTTTACGAGACACATATGGAACAATAAAACACGAACCGATGTATCTCTCTGTAGCTATAGAAATTGCATTTATTGCCGGAGAGACGCTAACACGACTTTGTAAAATTTATTTTACGGTCTCGTTGCGTTATTACGTTCGGCCGTCTTGCTCTGTAGCGTACGTCCGCCGTGTCCACGTAGCGTAACGCTCCCGCTGAGTCTCGCTGTTGCCATAAAACGTCGGTAAATTGAATATAGTGAAAATAAAAAGTAACAACAATGTCGCAACTAGTTGAAACAATAACATCGTGCCTTTTGTTTTTGTTCTCTGTAATAAAGGAATGTTTACGATATCAAACACGCTGTACGAGCTCGATTTAGGTACGCTAGAAAGGCGTTGTTTGCACTGCCATGGCCAGCTATAGTAGAAGGCCGAAATATTAAACGTGGAAGCACTGGAACCAGCTGATATTTGAGGCCGACTAGACTATCTCTTAGTTTATGTATTTTAATAATAAAATCGCGTAATTTTTAATTGGTTAACACCAGTTTTATAATCTTCATTTTTCGCAAATTAAAAATATATTATGTAAAATACTATTATATTATTTAAGAAATGTAATAATTAACTTATTCATATGATACGAATTCAATAATTCGAACAAAATTAATTCATTAGGTCTAACATTAATTCACTAATTTCTTCAACTTAAACGTATAGTACTAAGTGCCCACATACCTATAATTCAGATTTAGCTATAAATAGGTCTTACTCATGATTTTAGTAATGCTATGAAATTAAATCAAAATATAACATATTCACTTTAGCTATTTTATTACACTATGCTTATAGGCCTCAGACGCAACTTTGCCACGCTTAATATTCCGGCCTTCTACTAGAGCCAGCCATGGCACTGCGCGAGTGATTTTACGTGTCCCCGCAGATTCATGCTTACCTACGTCACCGTAATGTCTTCACTGTCTGTACTACGTACCTCTTCCTCGCTTGTTATATGTTTTCCTCTGGTTATCACGCTTCTTCTTTTTCGCTTTACATTTTATATCTCTTAGAGAGTACTCGGACATGTTACACGTTTTCCTCTGCTTATCACGCTTCTTCTTTTTCGCTTTACATTTTATATCTCTTAGAGAGTACTCGGATGTGTTTTCTATCTGACTTTCATTCATCCATTCATTCATGTGCGAGTCTCCTATACATGACAGCCGTCTCTCGCATGCTGCACACCAGAAGATTCAGTTGTTCCAACCACCACGTTATAAGCTTCTTTTCTTCATCTTATGGTGCGTGTCCTTCTTTCTCGATCTCCTGAGTATAATCCATTTCCGTCGTCTGGATAGAACCCAGTTGAACAACGTTTTGGGCCAACGATCATCAGAAATCTGTTCGACATCGCCATAACATTCAAGGCGCTTTGTATTTACACTATCTAAGATTGTTCAGTCAACATGAAATTGCCTCCTGATAAGTTTATTTCTAATGGGTTGGAGCGTGCACAAGGCATTCTCCAGAAGTCCGTGTCCATTGCTTGGAGCCTTCGACAGTATCTTTGATTTACCTCTGAAGTGTCAGAGCCACTGGTGACTATACTTTCTGAGATGGTAGACTGAATCGTCATATTTCCCACTTCTATCTGTGCATACGATATTTTCTAGTCAGATCACACTAGAGTAGCCACATTTAGTAATGACATAGCAATCGTATTACCAGACAAAGATCCAGTAGTAGGATGCGGAAACTCTGCAGGTTTGGCTGAAACAATGAACAATCAATAATGACGAAGCAAGTATGCTAATTCTGAAATAAACCCTACAAATCGGGTAAAGAAACGTACACTATATCTAAAGGTTGTTACTTAAGGTAATAAGATATGAAGAACACAGAAGAAGAAGCCAAAGTAATCAGAGGAAATATGGGAACGGTAATAGGCGAGCAATGGCGTAACGTAAATGTTTGTAATAGGAACGCCAAAATTTTAGAAATAGCTGCACAAATCGTGGGTCTTGAAATAAATCTTGGAAAAATTGAATTTGTGAACTTGTCAATAGGACACAGAAAACATTATCATCATCATCTTCTCAACACAGCATAGACAAGGTGCTGTCTGTTCCCCCTTCAAGGATCTTCCAGCCATCTCTTCCTGGGTCTATTGATACACCTGTGTCCTATAGGTTTGTATTTCCAAACCTGTTTGACCACGCTGGAATCTGACATCCTTTCTAAGCGTTCCTTCCACCGTTGTTTGTAATCTTTTAATTTTTCATTTAGGTTAAAAAATTGTAACTCTTTTCTTATAGCCTCATTCTTTATGCGGTCAAGTTTAGAACACCTTTTAACGCCACTTAAGAACGCCACTTCGGAGCCCTGCATTTTACTGTCTTGTTTCTTGGTTGCTGTCCATACTTCACATACATAGGACAGTACAGGGACTGGCATGATTTTGTATAACTTTAATTTTGTAACACAGAAGACACAAAATTACATATACTGACACTTGGGAATAAACACGTTACAAAGGTAACATTGTAACATGTTCTTTGGGCAAGAACAAAATTCCATTACTACAGAAGTTGAGGAACGTGTTCCAGTAGGAAATAGAGCCTATTTTGCGCTACAACACGTATTCAAATCCAAGACTGTTGGTAGAGCCTCAAAATTAAGAATTTATAGAACAATAGTAAGACCGGCTGTAGCCAATGGGCCTGAAACGTATAGAGTACAATGATGGGAGAGAAAAGTGGTAAGGAAAATTATATGGACGGTCTCGATCAGTTGCGACGAAACGACGTTTTTACCTGTTGTTATCTGGTCAATTGCGCCCGCCATTATCACTTGGCCGCAACTGACCGAATCCTTGGCAAGTAGTAGAAACGTTCCTGTTTCAAACTTCGACGAGGTTTCAATTCTGTTACTTTTTCATGTGTTTGAGTAACCTCTTTCTTCCACTATTTTTGCTACGCTAGGTTAGGTTAAGGTCGGTCGTTTCCTCTTAGTTTAGGTTGGTTATGTTTGTGTCCTTTTAGGTTAGTCCCTCCGTCTATAAATAAAACGAAAGCTTATGAAGTTAGTGTACAATGGGAAATTAGTTGCAATATCCTCGTACATGTTACAATAAGTGGTGGAGATGTTTTGAATGAGATGTCCTATCAATTATATTGAGTTATGTAACTTACTTAGTAATGGTGTGACGAAATGTATTAATGTCGTTAACAAACCGTTCATAAGGACCTCGATGTACTTTATATATATAAAAGAAGAAATTATCAGGCTATCAAGTATAAAAATCATATTGTAAAGACAATCGTATCGAACCGCGAAGAATAGCCGAGAGCGTCCGCGCTGCCGTCACCCGCCGAGTGTGGCAAGTGTGCCTCAGTCAAGGCCGCGTTCAAGTTTGTTCTAGATTTTTCAAGAGGCCACTTGAGATACGCATTAGCGTCAGCATTAAGTGGCGTGCACGTTGAGGATGGAAGATTTTTCTAAAAGGCGTGCGCTACCTATAAAAAACGATAGCAGCTCGCTTATGAGTTGAGTGGTGTTGAGCGTTTTATTAGCGCGGATCGAGTGTTTGTGGGGAAGTGCAGAATTCTTTGTAGTTGACATTATTATTGCGTGTGGACAATTTTTACTTGAATTGTTGTAAGAGACTATCTTGTTGATTACAAATTATTAATTGTGATAATTAAAGCTTGTTTTTAGTGACTTTATTGGTGTCTTGTATTTTGTTTTCCATTGTACCATACGACGAACAGTGAGGCCGTGCGTCGTAACAGTATTAATATTGACGATAACTAACTACTCATCGGCCTCGCTGCCCTACGCTCAGTTAACTTGAAGAATGGCTAGGTGAAGAATGTTGAGTCATCAGTGGATAGAACACACTTAAATTCAGCTAACTGTCAAACCGTTTAATTATTAGACTCTACGCATATTGACCGAATTGAAGAGTTGCATGCAATCATGACATGGGGAGGGAGTTGGGCCCTTTTTGTATTCAACAGTTTGATCAGTTCGCCGATCCTTAGTATACTTACCAAGTTTGATTTCAGTATTACAGGACAGGGAACAACGTTAACCTACAACAGGGTTTTAGGTTAGACCTAAAACCTCTGGCAAAATCCTTTATCTTCAAAATTCAATCGTATCCAAGATTATTGCACACACTTATGTAGCAGTTTTGGCACTACTACATACAAGGGCTCTTATCATCATTTCCAATATGCAAAAAGCAATGGCTTTCTGACATATTGCCATTATCACTATGAGCAACTTTGGTAGTAAATCAGACAAAGGAAAAGATGCTTGAAATTTGTTTCACTTCCTAGATGAGCTTCTCAGATGTAGTATGAGCATGTTCTTACAAACGCTCCACAGTTACAAAATATTCATACAGAAGATGATGAGAGAACTGACAACAGTAAAGAAAATGAAGATGTTTAAAGTGAACTGTAAGTACGGGAAAATAACGGGGAAACTGTTTTCTAACTTAACATTTGGTTTTTGTAAGTTAAATAAATATGTTTTATACTCACATAATTTTGTTACGAATATTTAACGTTTTTATGCACTTATAGAGGTAATTTAAAATAAAATAAATGTGACAAATATTTTAACATTATTTAAGGCGAAAGGAGAGCCAATGAAACTGTTTTTTAAAATCCGTATTTTACTAAGTTTCAATTACGTTTTTGATCTAACCCAAATACAGTCCAATATACAACGTTTACAATAATGTGCTCACTGAATGAATATAAACGCTGTACATCATGTCATAATATTTTTGTATTAGTTTAAAAACTTTAAAATTCATTATCTCAAAACGGCAAATCGTCAGTTAGGCCCTCTTGGGCGTAACTCTTCAGTCGTAAATTTTCAAACGAACGAAACAAATATAAAAACCTTAACTTTAACCTAACGAAGTTGAATATACCTGTATGTCAGATTAACACAAGTTTTCAAATCTTTTCAGCTCCGAACCCTTCGCACATATTACGATACGGCATTTTCAGTAGCTCGCCTGAGATTAAGGTGACCGATCTCATGCATGAGTCGGGGACGATCTCGGCTATTCTACGCGGTTCGATACGATTGTCGTTACAATACGATGTCTATACTTGTTGCGATAATTATGATTAATTTCTTCTTTTATGAAATGTACATCGAGGTGATCATTAACGTTTTGTTAACGACACTAACACATTTCGTCACACCATTACTAGCTACGTAACTCAATAATTGATAGGACATCTCATTCAAAACATCTCCACCACTCATTGTAACATGTATATTTTGCAACTAATTTCCCATTGTACACTAACTTCATAAGCTTTCGTTTTATTTATAGACGGAGGGACTAACCTAAAAGGGCACAAACATAACCAACCTAAACTAGGAGGAAACGACCGAACTTAACCTAACCTAGCGTAGCAAAAATATTGGAAGAAAGAGGTTACTGGAACAAATTAAAAAGTAACAGAATTGAAACCTCGTCGAAGTTTGAAACAGAACCGTTTCTACCAGTTGCCACGAATTCGGTCAGTTGCGGCCAAGTGATAATGGGGTGGGGTGGGGGGCAATTGACCAGCAAAGAACAGGTAAAAACGTCGTTTCGTCGCAGCTGACCGAGACCGTCCATGTCTCGTCCATATAATTTTCCTTAGTACTTTTCTCTCTCAACATTGTACTCTGTACGTTTCAGGCCCATTGGCGACAACCGGTCTTAATATTGTTCTATGAATTCTTAATTTTGAGGCTCTGCCAACAGTATTGGATTTGAATACGTGTTGTAGCGCAAAGCGGGATCTATTTCCTGCCGCAACACGTTCCTCAACTTCTGTAGTAATGGAATTTTGTTCTTGCCCAAAGAACGAGGTTCTTTAACTTGTTACCTTTTTAATCTATTTAAAAGTATTTAAAATGTATTCCAAGTGTCAATTTATTCAATTTTTTGTCTTCTGTGTTACAAAAATAAAGTCTTACACGCTGTCTTTACTGTCCTATGGGTGTGAAGTATGGACAGTAACCAAGAAACAAGACAGTAAAATGCAGGCCTCGGAAGTGGCGTTCTTAAGTGGAGTTAAAAGGTGTTCTAAACTTGACTATAAAGAATGAGACCATAAGAGAAGAGTTACAGTTTTTTTTTTTGAATGAAAAATTAAAAGACTACAAACAACGGTGAAAGGAACGCTTGGAATGGATGTCAGATTCCAGCGTGGCCAAACAAGTCTGGAAATACAAACCTATAGGACACAGGTGTATCAATAGACCCAGGAAGAGATGGCTAGAGGATCCAGGAAGGGAGAACAGGTAGCACCTTGTCTATGGCGTGTTGTGAAGATGATGATGATTGTTATGTCTTCTGTGTTCTTTCGACAAGTTCATAAATTTAATTTTTCCAAGATTTATTTCAAGACCCACGATTTGTGCAACTGTTTCTAAAATGTTGGCGTTTCCATTACAAAAATTTACGTTATGCCATTGCTCGCCTATTACGTTCCCATATTTCCTATGATTACTTTGGCTTCTTCTTCAGTGCTCTTCATATCTTATTACCTTAAGTGACAATTCAGTGTCAATGTCTAGTGTTAATGTGTCACTGCTACCCATAGTGAATCATTTGTATTGTACATAACAAATAGTATTCTGACTGTACACGTTTTTCATCTGACAAGAATTTTATACTTAGGCAAACTCATTTAATGGTGTAACTCATTTAATTTAGATATAGTGTATTTTTCTCGCAACTGACCACGGTTCTTACGTTGTAATTTAAACTTACACGCTTTGTTACATTTTTATACATGGACCGTGGCAATTATTTAAATGTAACAAAGCATGTAAGTTTAAATTACAATGTAAGTAGCCTATTCCATTCTCAGGTCAGAAATCTCAGTCTGCTCCTATCTTACACATACTCATCCTTTTGTATCAATGTAATATAGTCTAATAATAATAAAATTAAATTAAAGTTATCACAATACAAATATGACAGTAAATTACTTTATAAACAACACCAGCAAAAAATGCAATAAAAATATAGACACAAAAAGTAGAGTAGTAAACTACGAATAAACTAATTCTTTTCAATTACAAAGTAAAAGAAACACGTTTATTTGAAGTAAGATATATTTCATAACATACTTAAGGATCCTAAACATTAACATTTAATTCGGTGACTTTCGTAAAATACGAATAGTTAGTTTTATGTTGATTAATATTTAATAGTCGCTTAGAAAAAGATAATAAAAATATTTAATCCATTTACCACTTATTTGTATTTCAAAAATTTGGCAAACGCAATTATTTTTAACACTTAATATTTTGAAATATAAATATCTCATAATTGTATTAACATTTATTAAATAATTTATTATTATTTATTAATTTGTTTAAAATTAAATAATTAAAAATTGTGAAGGGTGAGTTAATAATTATGCTTACATATCTATCGTATAGACTATGTCCAAAAGAAAACATCACTTGAGAATCAAGGGAACTGTACATTTTATCCGTTCCTGCAGTACATTTTCGATGTTTTATATAATATGCGATTGTATCGATATATTACGATGTGGAAAACAAGAAGTGTACTATTGTAAATTGTCCTATTACTTAATGAAAAGCGAAAATACGTGTTGTTTTCATTTGTGAGTTAGGTGACAATGGTTTCTTGGTTTTTAGTTTACTGCTGAAATAAATAAAATCCATGGTTGAAGAAAACATGACGTTTAATGTGTACATACAATGCTTATAACACAGTAATACTTAAAATAAAGAACCTAACGATTTTGAGTTGAAAAATTAACGAAACTACAACAGCAAATGTAAACTGAAAAATACAAATATTTATAGTTAATGGAAAACACAAAAAACAATACACTCTGAACAGCACAACTGAATAACAGCATACACTCTACATATTGTAGATAATGGACTTTTTTGTGAGTAGTTGTTGGAAAACGAATATCACCGAAAAACGAGTTCTGCCACAAAAAATGACATGTATAGTAATAGGTAAGGGGTAGCCCTTGGGCCATCCCGCCTTACTTTCGAGTCCGCCAAATAAAAAACGAGTTTTACAGTACACACATATTGTTTTCCATGTGTAATTTCAGTTCTCATGTTAACCTAACAACATCAACTTTTGGTGTCACATGTACGCAACTGTGATATACTACTGCTACAATCATTTTTACTTATAAGAAGGACTAAGAACACCAACTGCAATCGCCAGCCAACTATTTTGCAACATACGAAATTAAAATTTGTATAATTCTTTCACCTACATAAATTATGTGCGATATTCACTAAAGATCGAAGCCAAACAATCGCGTAATCTAAATATCGAAAATGACTACAGGAACGGATAAAGGTACAGTACCGAATCAAGTATCAGTCACAATCAGCTGATCACAGAGACACAGATCAGATGCGACAGATAGTGAAAGGGGATCGAACCCATGGGCAATCTGTTGGACTGTTTACACAGATCGTTGGTATGCTCACTTGCGTTGCATTGTAAACATCTGCCCCTGCCAACTTGGGTTGTCCTTTCCACTTATTTACAGGTAGACGTATCGATACGTAACTACGCTTGTTAAAACAAGCCCGAGGACTTCTATCGATTCTTATCCGAGAACGTTTACATCATTTTGAGGCTAGTTAGTTGAAAGTTTTGTACCTGGATGTCTTCTGCGGTAGATCTATGAGCGTGTTGCACGAAAATTGTTGTCGTCTTGTAAAGAAAAAAGAATGGGACAACGTTTTATGGGTTTCGTATTGTTTTGTTTTATTTTTTCTCATGATTGTGTTATCTGATAAAATATATTGTTTAGTATTTCCATAGACCTTAAAGGACCCTTACTCACCCAAGTATTTGTACTTCAGTTTGTGTCCTATTCAGCTTTTCAATGTAGGCCTATTTCCAGAATTGAGTAGCAAAAATAGCCTTAATTGCTATTAAATAATTGGCCTATATAATTTTTGTCATAAAACTTTAGGTAGTTAGTTGTTTTGCGTGCGTGCGTGCGTGCGTGCGTGCGTGCGTGCGTGCGTGCGTGTGTGTGTGTGTGTGTGTGTGTGTGTGTGTGTGTGTGTGTGTGTGTGTGTGTGTGTGTGTGTGTGTGTGTGTGTGTGTGTGTGTGTGATAGTGTTTGTGAGAACGCTTGAGTGTAGTTTCACAAAACTGTATTTACTAAGGTTCACATTAAAATCAAGCGACTCTTAAAAAAGTGAGACTTCATGACGGGAGACACCCATTAGTCGCCCCTTATCCTGCCAGTTCAAAATCAGTACCAGGAAGAAGGAACGTAAGATTGGTAGATACTGGTAGACATACCTTTGTGAGGAAAGGCTCTGGACACCAAGAAGCATACGTAACCAAAACGCTGGATCCTTCTACATTAATATTGCCCAGTATATATACTCAAAGATGTGACATTGTAACGACTTGTGAAATACCTAACACGTTGACAGAAATGACGTCAGCATCTTGACTGGGATTCGGCCAGAAAACTAAGAGAAGAGCATAAGAAGTGGGGGGCAGAAGTTGAATATAAATAAAACAGAAATTATGTACAGAGGAGGCACACCGCACGATATGATATTGGAGTAAGAAAAGAACATTCAACACTGAACAGAATAATACTTCGTAAAAAAGCAGCAACCCAAGACGGAACGTTGGATGAAACAATTAGGGACAACAAATCCATTGTAGAAAAACGATTTCAGTGATGAAACATTCGTTCCTTTGGGATTGAAACATACAAATACAAACAAGAACAGAATTTACCAATCCATTGTAAAACAGTATTTCAAGCTTCGGAGGTGAGATGTGGCAAATGAAATCAAGGACGTAAAACATAATAAAAGCCACTGAAATTGATCACTGAAGCAGCGGGAAGATCAAGAGAAAAAATTGCAAATAAAAAATAAAATAAGATAAATGATGGGTGTAACCCAGGCAGTAATGATGACATTAAAAACCAAACCGTTAATATAGTATGGACATGTGCAGATGATGAACGGCTGCCTAAACAAACATTAAAACCTACCATCAGAATGGAAAAGAAAACGAGGTTGATCAAGGAAATCATAAAGAGTGGATCAGAAGAAGTTCTATGGATGGAGAGTGGTTTGAAATCCTAGAACGTCGTAGAAAGTGGTAATCTGATTTTTAAATAGATAGGTAGCTTCTTCTATCTATCTTCACTGCCTCTGTAATCACCGATACGATTTTCTAAACTAGTCTCTCAGGCCTGCGGGCATTCGCACCGGAGACAAATGTGTCTGACTTCGTTATGCAAATATGAACTATCTAATCCAATGAAACGGAAAACGAGTAGGGCTATCACGTATGTAGCACTCTGTGACTGGAATTTTCAGAGAAAGGTATGGTTCTAATCCAACTATTAACGCAGTATAGCCTACTACACTCCCTGAGCTGCAGAACTCGCACGCAATTCTAAGCAAAGTATATTACTATAAAGTAAAACCAAACTAACAAATTTTAACTTTTAAAACTGCGAGTAAAGTTCTTTGTATCTCAGTATTATTCTGTTAATCGAAAAACACTACAAAGACATAACTACAAGTTATTTCTCACATTTTCTTATTTCATGTTTTTTTTTTATTCATTTCAAGTGATAGGCTAAATGTTATAACTTTTTAATCGAATAACTTTTTAAATTATAAATAAGAAGTTACAAGTAATATGCTAAGAATCAAAAACATTATCAAACGTGTTGTATAAATGCTACATTTTGATTAGGGTTAAAATTGCCTTTGGTCTGCTACTCGGAGCAGATTTTTATAATTTCTGCAAACTTTTGGTCAAATTTTGATCCCTGGTATCCCATAATTTTGAAATTTCCAAAACCGAACACTATAGTCAGATTTTGCTTAAACATTCCTTTAATTTGGTACGCCACACGAATTTTGAAATTTTTCAAAATTTTGAACTCTCGAGTTCTTACCACCCGTCCCGTATTTTAAGGGGAGGAGGAATCAATCTCGGAAGCAGTAGGAGACTATGGTGTAAATGGACAGAGACAGGCAAATGCCAAAAGTCACATCGAAATTAATGCACCTGCTCAACGAGTCGATCTGTACTACCAACTTACATCTGACAGGAAAGCGACCTCGAAAAGCCGTGGACTTGGTCTCGATACTAGAGATTTTCAAACCGTACGTGCAGATTATCTAATGAAATTCACAGAGCGATCTCTGCAGGCTGTCTTCATTGTCTGCTGTGATGACCTGATCATCCGCAAAACAGTACGGTTTTAACATAGTTGTTATCATTGAAATTGCTGCAAAAATTCAGCATTTAAAGCCCTCGCTTCCATTCTCTTACAATATCGTCTAAATATGTATAATAAAAGCATTGGTGGTAAGCTGTACGTTTAGCAGCCAGACCCAGTATGTCCCACAATGACGCATCTGTTTACCCTAGAGGTGTGCTAAACTAGTATTTGAAAATAACAGGTACCAACGATACCGTTCCAAAAAAATAACACGTACAAATACTTATTATATACATGCTAGCATACAGGAATGTGGGGACAGCCACAGTTTTGGAAAATTTCACTCGGGTATCCTCCGTGTTTTATTTTTCAGGTACCTATGAATCGTTCCACAGATGCGTCTAAATTTTGTTAGATTACTATCTCAATCAATATCAGTTGTATATGAGATATTACAACCCAGGTAGTTAAAATGGCTATAGGATAAAGGATACCTTATAAATACTTGCCCTGAAATGCCGAAATGAAATGAAAAGTAGTGTGTTATACTTTATAATCTAAAAATCAAAGTACGGTTAAAATTAAAATAAATCAACACAAATTGTATTAATTTACTAAATTATTTATTTTATTAAACCATTTGTGTTTTCTAATACATTTTACAATGCATACAAAATTACACATATTCTATACTAAAGAACTGTATAAACAAGTATTTTGTTGAATGTTCATTTTGTTCCTTACAAAAGTGCCAATGTATCATGTCCTAACACTGGATCTCTCAATAACTGGACGCTTATCGTAAAATATATACACATACCAAACGCAATTAAAACTATGGTAAACTTTTGAATAAATACACAGATTGTATTCATCAAGATATTTATTTTATTAAAATTATTTACTGTATTTGATATAACTATATTTCATAGGAATGCATAAAGGCTGGTTAAAGATAATGTTTGTTCTCCTGATTAAGTAATGCTCAAGGTTCCAAAGTTAAAATATTATGATCGCCGTCATCAAAACATCAGACCAGGTATGTATGTATGTATGTATGAGGGTCCAACGTGGGCAAAGACTTTCAACATTCACTATGGAGCGTTGCTCAGAGTAAAGCTGCGAATCTACAGTGTACGTTTCACAGAACAGATAAACGCGGAAAAGAATGGAGCGCTCCAGAGTCGCTCACATGAACCCTGAGCACTTGCAGAGGGTTCACTCCCTAAAGACGAAACGACGTCTGTCTACGAACCGTTCCACTGTATACACGTGCAGTTACACTGGCCAGCGACCCACAGGAAGCAAATCTCTGTCCACGCTGGACACCTTTTTCCCTTGCACGTGTGGATGTCGTTGTATGGATTACGGTACTTTTCATTTAAAATGCGTGCAAACGAAAGCAAATAAACATGAGTGAGACCAAAAATAACGCGAATTGTGTGTGTGTGTGTGTGTGTGTGTGTGTGTGTGTGTGTGTGTGTGTGTGTGTGTGTGTGTGTGTGTGTGTGTGTGTGTGTGTGTGTGTCCTGCCTTCCTTTTGATTCCGGTAATCATAATAATAAAACTTTGGAAACGTAAACATTAAGCAATGGAGATGATATACTTGCTAGCCAGGACAGAACATCTTCACGTGTCGACGATTTAAATTAAAATGAAAACAATTTTAGTTTAATCGCCTAGTAACGGATTTATTTTGTTTTTAACAATTACCATTGTTTACCCCAGTTTAATGTACTTGTATTTAAATTAATCAACGTTTTTCTTTTGAGATGACCAATATTTCTTTTTCTATGTGTGTGAACCAGAATATAATATTATACGAACGGCCAATTTTTAAAAATTACTTTTAGTTATAAGACAGCAATTATTTGACGATTTAATTTTTTTTAACTGCATTTAAAACAAATTCGTTGCCATGGTAACCATAAATCTAATCTGCTACATATTCCCAAACATTACACAAATTTATTAACTTACTTTATCCAAGGAAAAAATTTATTAATATTAATTTAATACACTTTATTAAAATAAAGACAGTCTGATTCCAATATTCACTGTAAAGATGATACTACATGTTGTAACGTCACAGAACGTTCCATAAAGGAAACCATTTACATAGCAGTTATCATAAGAGCAAAGTGAGGTGAACAGTATCAAACCCAAGTAGTCCTAAAAAATTTGTGTAATATTGTCTAATAATCATTACTACTAACATGAAAAAACGACCAAACTATGACTAAGACACAAACCCCATATATATTATTAAAGTGAATAACAGTGAAAAAACCATAAGACACTATAAGAGAGACGAATAATGTCAGAATCAACCAAAACGAAGTCATTAATTATTAAATTTTATAACTCTGAATAGAGTATTAAGAACTATTTTTTGTAAATGAATGGACATGATCCATTATTATATTATGTAATGTAAATAAAATAAATGTATTAAATGATTTAAATACATTATTAGAAAGAATTTAAGTTAAAATAAAAATTATATATTTGTTCTGACAAAAAATACTAATGTGTTGGATTTGAGACCAAACACCCAGATTTCATGAAAAAATTAATTATTATCAGATTGAAATAAAAACTATATGTGATTGTCAAGCAGACAAAAGTGAACAATTTATCTTAAATAAAGAAAGCTGTCAAATGAATAAAAATCAGTCAAAATAGCCAAAAACCGTATTGACTATAAACATGTAGTAGGCATATAATATTGTATAATTTATGGATTTAATGTTGCCAAAATGCAACCAAAATGCATTAGAAAGTTGAAATACGATATAAAGCGACTATACTAATATATCTGACTAACTTTAACGTTGTAATAGTCAAGTTAGCAAAATATTTACCTATACCATGTATGGCTGGAGCCAATCAACCAGTACAAAAATAATCATATCTGGCTAAATATTTACAAAATGCTAACAAAAATAAAATAGAATGGTACAATACTTCAGTATACCTTAAAAACGAACAAACTCAGTTGAAAATAAGATCAATTATAAAAGAATTTAACTTATAAGAGTGAGATTTGTCACACCATGAAAAAGGGCATCTCAAGACCAATCAATGATGCTATGTCATCCTGTGATAAAGATAATATATGTAAAGAGTAACCAGGTATCACAAAAGACAGACAATATAATAAACTCTGAGTGTACACTAGTGAAATACTACATATGTTAAAGAAAGAGACTAATCATTGTGTTATAACATTGACAAAAATCTAGGCCATGGACAGAGGCCAGGTAAAATTGTAATTATCTAGGTGTTATATATGTTAAAATTTGTTTGTTTTGTTATAGGAAGATAGTAATGTTGTATGTTCAGATTGTTGAAGAGACATAATAGTTCCACAACAATTTTTGTTCTAAAAAAATTGTATTTTAATGACAACAACCCAAGGTGAGAGTTGTATATTGTGTTACTTATTAGACTTAATTTAATTAAAAACCAATCATAATTAGTATCACTAGATTCAGTTGAAAACAGAGAATCTAAATGTAATAATGGCATACAAATTGTGAGTACTAATGTAAAACTGTTTGATAAATACCAGAGTAATTTTTGAAATATCCTTAGTATGAAGAATAAGAAATTTGTTCTAAAAGCTTCGACGGAAATGAATTTTGTTCCATAATGTTCCATTTCGTTTATTCTCGAACAATCTAGAAAGAATTTTTACACAAATATACCGGAAGTCGATGGAAACAATCAGCCTGAATTAGTATAAAAGAGAGACCAAATTCGACCCAAAAACACTTGAAACTTGAATTCCAGAACAGATGCATCACCCACGACACTGATCAACGCAGCTAAGGCGAAACCGAGAGGCGAGAAATCGACAAGACCCGAAGAAAGGCTTTTCCCGTACATAGACAAACAGACTGACATAACCTCTACAACAATCTACGCCAATGTGTTGCTGAAATAGAGCAGCAGCACGGCAAATTTTAATAGAAATCACCCAGCCAGAACGTCAACGGCCCAGGAGGGACCAAAACTTTAAATAGAGAACCAATTCTGCTGTGTTCGCATAGACTGACTAACTTGACAATAATTCCCTTAACGTAAACATACACACACAAAGCCTTTCTCGACACTGCATGGAAATCAGCGCTACGGCGGCCAAATTTTGAATCAACGCGGAGCAGCTGATGTGTATTGGCGGGGTTTGAACGATAATCTACTGCCAAACGTTGTCACAAAAAGTGCGGAAATAGTAAATGATCGCAATTTTGACTTAAAATAGATTCAGTGCACACATGAAGAGGCGAGATTGAAAAAACTACCCGAGAGGAGTGTCCTGTGCGAGATTAATTAATCATTGGAACGTGAGTTACCAAAATTAGTCATTTTTTTTTTTTACCTAGTTACATTTATCACACAGTTGTACTACACATGCCACACACACCTTCAAATCACTTAATTTTTTTTGTAAAGCGTCTTATTGATATGTCTTGGTAGTTCAAAGGAGTCACGTCCTGAGAGTAAAGATTTTTTTCACGTATTAAACTCATGCTTTTCAACTGAGTAAAAAATTGAAAACACTAGCCGATACTTGATTGGATATATAAAATTGTCAATAATAATAATAATAATAACTTGTGAAATTTTTTCTTTAGTAACTCTGCAATTGTATAATTTTTTTATGAATGTTAGTCCTTCAGACAATTTGTTTGTTTTTGAAGAATCATTAAACTTAATTGATTTTTTCAAGCTATTTTGTTTCTATTTTGTTATAAATTGGCTGAAATAATAGTGAGAATTAGAAAGGAGAGTGTCCTAGAAATAGGTTACACACTGTTACACGCTATATATCTCTAGTTGTTATAAATTTAGATAGAGTTGTTAAAAAGATAGAGTGGTGTATAAAAATGTTGTTCGTGTTGTATACTGTCGGGCGTTACCTCCGCGCACTTTTTGTTACTTACTGTTGACTGGATCCTCTGCGGAGATGTAGTCCTGTAACACAACTTAATACTAAGTTTTTTGTGGGCGCCACTTGGAATCGTTTGTTCCAAGAATAAAATGTGATTATTAAAGAAATTAAAATTTTTAAATCTTACTTCTATGAAAAAGTATAAACAAGTCAGTTTAGCTTGAAAAAATCAATTAAGGTTAATGATTCTTCAAAAACAAACAAATTGTCTGAAGGACTAACATTCATAAACAAATTATACAATTGCAGAGTTACTAAAGAAAAAAATTTCACAAGTTATTATTATTATTATTATTGACAATTTTATATATCCAATCAAGTATCGGCTAGTGTTTTCAATTTTTTACTCAGTTGAAAAGCATGAGTTTAATACGTGAAAAAAATCTTTACTCTCAGGACGTTGTGCCGCCCCTTGGCAAGACAACACAAAAATCGGGAACTAGTTTAATTCTTTACCAGTAAACTAAACCAACTGCCGTTGTTAGTAAAACGCTTACTAACAAATTACAAAACAAGTATGATATAGGAAACTGACAAGGTTTGCATAAACTTATTCACTCACTAGGTATTAGCTAAAACATCTCTTTATTGCTATTGAAATATTAATCAAACATTATTCCTGATTTTAAAGAAAGTTATTTTAGTAAATAGCGCTTTTACTGCTTCAAAGATCTTAATTATATTATTCTTGTTATATCAAAATTTATTCATATAACTGTTGCTTTTAATACCACTGATCCGGGTCTCAATTTTCTCAAAATTATTAATTTATCAATATATACATTACGGTTACTATTACTTCTTACAAAATTACAAAATATACAAATCTGATAATTTGTTCATTACATTGCGAAAGTTCTTTAAAGTTCTTTGTTACTTCTTATTAAGGGGAAATTTACAAAAGTTGTGGTTTGATATCACCTGAGGTTGTTGTTGTATTCTTGGGACATCTCCAGTTGTCTTCTACGGGTTGAGTACGTTGTTCTTGGTGTATCTACATCGGGTTGATTTTTAGTTTACTTGAAGCTCTCGAAGATAGGTTGTTTACTTGAAGTTCCACATGTTGTAATTTCACTTTTCTTAGTGCAGATTCTTGTAGTTCACATTTTCTTTATTTTAATTACAGTTATAGTTCTCACTTTGCAGTACTACAGTCTAGTAGTTAACTATGTTACACTTACATTTGATTTTGTTTTTAAGAGATGTGTTGGCTACCTTTTTCTATTTTATTTATATATTTTCTCACAAACTCTAGACACTACATTATTCACAATAACAAGATTTCACGCTGGATATGCTTCTAGAGAACTTACACATACGTATATGTGTACAACACCAAAACTCACATCTACTCATTGCGACGTTCTACGGCCGAATGCGCGTACGGTTTAGGGGAGAGGGCTCAGTAAGCTAGGGCGTATTCACGCACTAAGAAAATAGTTCGTACTTTTTCTATTATTATTTATTCATTAATTAGAAGATAAATACTTTATGTTTATTTTATTATGACTTAGGGATTTCTTTATTTCTCTAGTCGCATTTTTAATTATTTAAGTAATTATTATTATTATTCACTACTTAATACTTTTCTTGGCGTGTTGGTACTGGAAGGTTTTCAAGTTGATACAGGAATCTGGGTATAGGTAAGGGTGTATGATACTCTTACTTATTAAAATTAAAAAATTTTAATCTGTGCGATTTTTTGATACATTTAAAATCGTCACATCCTCCTGCACTTAACTATGAAAAACGGGGGGGTGTAATAATATAATTCTAATAAACAATTATATTTCATACTGAAATTTCTCTCTCTCAGCTTATTTCTATTCATCAATCGATTATCTTATACTTATGTCACATGTAAATTCTACTACATCTACTATATAAAATACACAAAACGTAAATCTACCTTATTTTAATTCTTATATCTACTACCGGTTTTTTCTTGAATTGCTCACTCGTTTTACGGAGTTATACTCATGAGTATTTTACTAATAATAATACCGTATTGTAAGAACAATAGAATTACTTTTAGTTTACAGCGCTAAAGATTATTTTTCTTTCTTTCTTTCTCTTCATCTTCATTATACTTGTCATCAGATTTCTCATGTATAATACCATTCTCGCAGGACATTAGCTAAGGTTGATCAGGCCTCGCTTGTATTCGTACGAGGGGGTTTTGAGTTTATAGTTACCTATAGTATAGGATGTTACACAATCTTATCCTATTTCGGTATAAGTCTATACAACATATTTTATTCTTAATACTTAGATAGTATTCTAGGTTTTCTATCTTTCTCGTAGTCTTCCTTCTGTATCTTGACACGAAAAACATTTTTTTATTTGATACAAATGACTTCTGCGAACGTAATTTTCTGTATTGGGTTCATACAGAGCTACAGTAACGGGGGTGATGAACTTACGAATTTGGTAGGGGCCACACCATCGATAAGATAGTTTCGAAGTGATCTTATCAACTGCTTTACTCATAGGATGAGTTTTATACATGACTAAATCACCTATTTTATACTTTATTAGCTTATTATTATTCTCATGATACTTCCTTGATTTCTGTAAATTAGCTCTCAGATTTTCACGAGCTTCGTTCCATATTTTTCGTATGTTATTCCCATTCACGTCGCGGGGTAATAACTCATTGATTTTCCACTTTGTGGTTAAAGGATGGTTGGGTTTGTACTTGTACAGTAAATCAAATGGTGTTGATTTATGACCTTCGTGATACGCTGAATTGAATGCAAATTGTATCCACGAAATATTTTGATCCCAGGTTGTCTGGTCTTTAGCATGATAAGATATTAATGCTGATTTTAAGTTACGCAAGTATCTTTCTGCTATATTTCCTTGCGGTCTGTACTCGGTCACGGTAATATGATTTATACCTAATTTAAAACACATGTCATTAAATTCTTTCGATTTAAACTGGGGTCCATTGTCAGATATTAAGCTTAAAGGAGTGCCATAGTCTTTAAATAGTTGGTCTTGTAGAATTTTAATTGTCGTAGATGCTAATGCACGACGCATAGGATACATCCACACGAATTTAGTGAATGAGTCTACACAAATTAACAGCATAGTATTTCCGGATTTAGAGCGGGGATAAGGTCCAGAATAGTCGATGTATATTTTCGAGAAGGGAGTGGTAGGTATTTCGGAGATTAGTTTTCCGACTTGACTGGTTCTTGCTGGTTTGCTCAGCGCACAAATTTCGCATTCTTTCACGAACTTTTTTATTTCACTATTCATGTTTTCCCAGTGGTATTCCTTGCGAATACGATGTATCGTTTTCCTAATTCCCATATGAGCTCCAATTGTAGATGAATGATAGTACTCCATTAACATGGGTTTGATTATTTCCGGGGCGATTATTCTTAGTAATTTTCCGTTTGCCTTCTTAAAACAAAGTACTCTTTTACTCAAGATATATTTATCAGAGTTATTTCCTTTTTCTATTTGTTCGATTATTTTACACAATTTCGGATCTTGTTGTTGGTGATATGCTATATCCTTAAATGCAAGGGGAAAATTAGTAATTAGTGTATTAACGATAGTGGTTTCAATATTGTCTTCTCCAGATCTTGTATTGGGTAGTTGGAACATGCGGGATAGAGTATCGGCCACTACATTTTGAGTTCCACGAATATGTTGCACTTTGAACTTGTAGCAATTTAATCTTAACACCCATCGTCCGATACGACCTAATTGCTTTGGGTGATTTAATAACCATGATAAAGCTTGATTATCGGTTTCTAGTAGAAATTCTTTGTGTTCCAAAAATGGTTTGAATTTATCAAAAGCAAATACTACGGCTAAACATTCAAGTTCATAGGCTGAGAACTTCCTTTCTTGCTCGGTCAGTGTCCGGGATGCATAACTGATCGGGAGTCTAGTATTATTTATTTCCTGGTATATTACGGCTCCTAATGCTACACTTGAACTATCGGTCTGTACGATAAATGGTTTACTGAAATCCGCTAACTGCAATACAGGTGGGGATATAATACTTTCTTTAAGTGTTTCAAACGCTTCTTGATGTTGAGTAGTCCACTCGAATTTTGTTCCTTTCTTTCTTAAGGCATTCAATGGGGCTGCTATATCCGCTAAGTGGGGTATGTACTTATGAAAATAATTAATCATACCTAAAAATCTAGCTATACCTTTGACTTCTCTGGGAGGTAAAAATTCTCGGATTGCGCGTGTACGTTCGGGATCGATGGTAACCTTACCTTCGGCTGATACTATGTGACCTAAAAATGAGAATTGTTTCACTGCGAAATTAACTTTACTAGGGTTTACGGTCAGTCCGGCTTTCTTTAACCGGGATAATACTTCACGCAAGTGATCAATATGTTGATCCATTGACTCACTATATACTACTATATCGTCGAGATAATGATATACAAATTTAAATTTAACATCATGGAAAATTTTTTCTAACAGTCGACTGCATACTGAACTTCCTTGTGATATACCGAATGGTACTCTCGTAAATTGATATAGATTAAATGGGGCAGCAAAAGCAGTTAAATGTTTTGATTCCTCAGCTAGTGGAATTTGATGGAATGCTTGGTTAAGATCCATTATGGTGAAGATTTTCGCTTTTGTAAAATAGTGAAACGCACTGTGTATGTCTGGCAGTGGTATCGATTCAAATTCTATACTCTTATTTAGTTGTCTATAATCCACGACTAGTCTATGTTTGTCAGTTCCTTTTGGTACTAGGAATGCAGGCGATGAATATGGAGACGTTGATGGTTCAATGACGTGCTGATCAAGGAGTTTGTTAATGTGGTTTCTCATGATTTCCATCTTGGGCGGAGATAGTTTGTATGGGTGGAGTCGTATTACTTTGTTGTCACTAAGATTTATTTTATATTCAATTAAATGAGTTAATCCTAACTTGGGGGTGAGTACAGCAGAAAAATCTTTTATTAACTTTTGGATTCTTAGTCTCTCATTTCCTTTTAAATGACTTAGACTCGATTCATTAGGCTCTGAATGAATATTTGCGGTTTCACTAACAGTGTCGTTACTTAATTCGGAGTCGAACTGATATTTTTGAGTACGATCAAATCTGAAAAAATATTGTTTTGCATATATATCAAGGATTAAAGCAGTTTTTCTGATAAAATCCGCGCCTAATATTAAGTTCTGTCCTAATTCTTCAGCTACTAGTAGGGGAATGTACCAAGTAAAATTCTGAATTTTTAATTTCACCGTAATACTGTGAGATATCTTTAGGTTTTGTTTATTTGCGGTGGTACACTTTATGTTCACCATTTGGCTACGTTTAATCAGTTTATGATTAGCTAATAAGGTGGCTAACTGTTTACTAATTATACTACGGGTAGATCCTGAATCAATTAAACCAAGGGTTTTCGTTGCTCCAAGGTCTATCTGTACATAGGGTAGTTGGCATATACTTGTTTTACATGCACCAATAGAGTTGCACTTCTCGATAAATTTTGTTAAATAAGGGTCTCTGCGTTTATTTTTACTCATCTTTATTTGACGCTTAGTATTGTTGTTACCTTTCCTTCGGGTGCTTCGGAAGACGTAGGATTTTCGGTCTTCCAGCTTCACACATTTTTTGATTGGTCGGTTTTCTGTAGATAACGCTTTTGTTTACATAACTTGCTAATATGTCCGGCCTTTCCACAGTTATAACATCTTCTTTCCTCACTTACTTCGCTCGTAGGTTGTCGGGATTTTGGTCTAGAGTATGAAACATGGGGATAGTTTTGGGTTTTATGTGTACTTACGAATCGCTTATCGCGGTAGTTTCGGGTATCATTTCCAATAGGTCTAGTTTGGAATGAATTTCTTTGTTGACTCTGGGACATAGAAACACTTCTATTCTGGTCAGAATACCAGACGTCGGACGAATGTATACAACATAGTTCTAGTTCCGTAAAAGTTGTAGGTGGCTTGACGAGTGCTAGTCGAGATCGCTCCTCGGGGGATAGTCTTACTGTGATATTGTCTACTAACTGTTGTTCGCTCCATTTAACTTGTAACAATAAAGCAGATTCTCTTACTTCAGAAATATAATGAACTAGTCTCTCGTATGTACCCCTTGTGCACGAAGTACTAAGTTTCGCTTCAATTCTTCGTAAATACCGGTGGGAATGAAATGTCTTATTAGTGTGGTATGAAGTTCTTCTACCGATTGATTATACCTTAGGGATTCTAACACTCTATCTTTTAATGGAGATCTACACTTAGGCAAAATAACTTGCAAAATCTGGTTATCTCTTAGTTGTTGCAGTTCCTTTAATTCTAAGATATGTTTGATAAAATTAAGGAGCTTTGTAATATTCAGCCCATCAGTGATTTGTATATTGGACAAAATACTTTCTACAGGGTGGGTTATTTTTCCATAGAGCTCGGGAGTTAAATTTATTTGGCTCATCATTCTAGGATTTTCCGCAGGTTGATTAGTCCGCGAATGAGAAGGTAATTCGTAGGTATGGGTCATATTTTCTAGTTCATTAGGGAGTGACGTAACGTTTACTGGTTGAATATTTACTTGACTACCACTTAACCGTTCCTTGAATGGATCTATATTGGATTCCTGCAGAATCTGAATTTTTGCAGTACCGTTTGGTGGTTCTTGAGTCGGCGATTGGGTAGGTGAAATATTTAATTTCGTCATTGCTTCTTCGATTTCGTCTAATCTAAACAATTCGGATCGTCTACGTAATTCGCGTATTATCTCAGGTAATTGTTTTAATGCTTCCTCGGCGAATTTTTTTACATCAGGAGGGATATCTTTATCACCGGGCCAGGTCAACAGATTGGTGATACGACGGTATAGATGCTCAATTCTTTGGGTGGTGCGTAATATTACTGCGGGGGATTTTTCATCACGCAGGGTTTGTGCGTACGAAGTTAGTTCTGTATACTTACGATAACACGTTTCTTTTTCGCTATTGAAATCTAAAACACTCAAACGACTTAATAATGAAGGTTTGTCCGGTTTATTTTCGCGTAACGTCTTGCGAAGTTCCGCGACAGTTACATTAGAGTTGGGGAGACCACGCCATAATGCTTCATAGGTTAATTCGTCTTTCAACAAGAAATCGGGGTTAAATTGAGTCATTTTTTGATAATAACCACTTTAAACACACGACGTATTACGAACGACAAATGTTATGTCACTTTCTTTACTTCGTTTTCTCAATGTTTAAAAATAGATAACATTAATTCATTTAAACACATACACATATATCTTATTTCATATTCAGCTTTGGGATGTAATTTTATCTTAATTAATCAACATAACTTATTTCACAACAATTAAATTCTCAGTATTGACATATATAATTAATCAAAACAAAACGATAATACTATTTTAGTAGAGAGAAATTTCATATACGGAAAGTTCATTGATTTAACAAACAGCACAAAGAATCAGCTGTTTTGGGGTGTCGTCTAGTTGCATAGGGTAGTAATTCAGAACAATACAAAAACAGGAAAGAGATTGTCTAACGTGGCTTTGTTTGCTTTAGGGAGGAGGGGTTATGAATGAGATGGGTTCTTACAAAGGGGAGAGTTTACATTCCTCAACACATATTTAACATGAACCAACTGGCTTGGAATTGACTTGTTTGGAATTGTTTCCCTACCAGCTATTCCTTGCTTAACACGACAAACTCGCGATACTAATATTATTATTATATAATTAAAATTTTACTCATTTATTTATTTTTTTTTATTTCTGAGTGAATAAATTTATGTTTGTCCTTTTTTATCGTTAACGACTTATAAACTTACACAACAACAATTACATAATTATGTTGCAATTTTCTGTACGTGACACTCTGTAAACAATATTTTTTTTACCAAGTAAATTACACAATTTTAAATTCAGCAGAGTGGCGCAATTTTGTGCCGCCCCTTGGCAAGACAACACAAAAATCGGGAACTAGTTTAATTCTTTACCAGTAAACTAAACCAGCTGCCGTTGTTAGTAAAACGCTTACTAACAAATTACAAAACAAGTATGATATAGGAAACTGACAAGGTTTGCATAAACTTATTCACTCACTAGGTATTAGCTAAAACATCTCTTTATTGCTATTGAAATATTAATCAAACATTATTCCTGATTTTAAAGAAAGTTATTTTAGTAAATAGCGCTTTTACTGCTTCAAAGATCTTAATTATATTATTCTTGTTATATCAAAATTTATTCATATAACTGTTGCTTTTAATACCACTGATCCGGGTCTCAATTTTCTCAAAATTATTAATTTATCAATATATACATTACGGTTACTATTACTTCTTACAAAATTACAAAATATACAAATCTGATAATTTGTTCATTACATTGCGAAAGTTCTTTAAAGTTCTTTGTTACTTCTTATTAAGGGGAAATTTACAAAAGTTGTGGTTTGATATCACCTGAGGTTGTTGTTGTATTCTTGGGACATCTCCAGTTGTCTTCTACGGGTTGAGTACGTTGTTCTTGGTGTATCTACATCGGGTTGATTTTTAGTTTACTTGAAGCTCTCGAAGATAGGTTGTTTACTTGAAGTTCCACATGTTGTAATTTCACTTTTCTTAGTGCAGATTCTTGTAGTTCACATTTTCTTTATTTTAATTACAGTTATAGTTCTCACTTTGCAGTACTACAGTCTAGTAGTTAACTATGTTACACTTACATTTGATTTTGTTTTTAAGAGATGTGTTGGCTACCTTTTTCTATTTTATTTATATATTTTCTCACAAACTCTAGACACTACATTATTCACAATAACAAGATTTCACGCTGGATATGCTTCTAGAGAACTTACACATACGTATATGTGTACAACACCAAAACTCACATCTACTCATTGCGACGTTCTACGGCCGAATGCGCGTACGGTTTAGGGGAGAGGGCTCAGTAAGCTAGGGCGTATTCACGCACTAAGAAAATAGTTCGTACTTTTTCTATTATTATTTATTCATTAATTAGAAGATAAATACTTTATGTTTATTTTATTATGACTTAGGGATTTCTTTATTTCTCTAGTCGCATTTTTAATTATTTAAGTAATTATTATTATTATTCACTACTTAATACTTTTCTTGGCGTGTTGGTACTGGAAGGTTTTCAAGTTGATACAGGAATCTGGGTATAGGTAAGGGTGTATGATACTCTTACTTATTAAAATTAAAAAATTTTAATCTGTGCGATTTTTTGATACATTTAAAATCGTCACAACGTGACTCCTTTGAACTACCAAGACATATCAATAAGACGCTTTACAAGAAAAATTAAGTGATTTGAAGGTGTGTGTGGCATGTGTAGTTCAACTGTGTGATAAATGTAACCAGGTAAAAAAAAAAAAATGACTTTAATTTTGGTAACTCACGTTCCAATGATTAATTAATCTCGCACAGGACACTCCTCTCGGGTAGTTTTTTCAGTCTCGCCTCTTCATGTGTGCACTGAATCTATTTTAAGTCAAAATTGCGATCATTTACTATTTCCGCACTTTTTGTGACAACGTTTGGCAGTAGATTATCGTTCAAACCCCGCCAATACACATCAGCTGCTCCGCGTTGATTCAAAATTTGGCCGCCGTAGCGCTGATTTCCATGCAGTGTCGAGAAAGGCTTTGTGTGTGTATGTTTACGTTAAGGGAATTATTGTCAAGTTAGTCAGTCTATGCGAACACAGCAGAATTGGTTCTCTATTTAAAGTTTTGGTCCCTCCTGGGCCGTTGACGTTCTGGCTGGGTGATTTCTATTAAAATTTGCCGTGCTGCTGCTCTATTTCAGCAACACATTGGCGTAGATTGTTGTAGAGGTTATGTCAGTCTGTTTGTCTATGTACGGGAAAAGCCTTTCTTCGGGTCTTGTCGATTTATCGCCTCTCGGTTTCGCCTTAGCTGCGTTGATCAGTGTCGTGGGTGATGCATCTGTTCTGGAGTTCAAGTTTCAAGTGTTTTTGGGTCGAATTTGGTCTCTCTTTTATACTAATTCAGGCTGATTGTTTCCATCGACTTCCGGTATATTTGTGTAAAAATTCTTTCTAGATTGTTCGAGAATAAACGAAATGGAACATTATGGAACAAAATTCATTTCCGTCGAAGCTTTTAGAACAAATTTCTTATTCTTCATACTAAGGATATTTCAAAAATTACTCTGGTATTTATCAAACAGTTTTACATTAGTACTCACAATTTGTATGCCATTATTACATTTAGATTCTCTGTTTTCAACTGAATCTAGTGATACTAATTATGATTGGTTTTTAATTAAATTAAGTCTAATAAGTAACACAATATACAACTCTCACCTTGGGTTGTTGTCATTAAAATACAATTTTTTTAGAACAAAAATTGTTGTGGAACTATTATGTCTCTTCCACAATCTGAACATACAACATTACTATCTTCCTATAACAAAACAAACAAATTTTAACATATATAACACCTAGATAATTACAATTTTACCTGGCCTCTGTCCATGGCCTAGATTTTTGTCAATGTTATAACACAATGATTAGTCTCTTTCTTTAACATATGTAGTATTTCACTAGTGTACACTCAGAGTTTATTATATTGTCTGTCTTTTGTGATCCCTGGTTACTCTTTACATATATTATCTTTATCACAGGATGACATAGCATCATTGATTGGTCTTGAGATGCCCTTTTTCATGGTGTGACAAATCTCACTCTTATAAGTTAAATTCTTTTATAATTGATCTTATTTTCAACTGAGTTTGTTCGTTTTTAAGGTATACTGAAGTATTGTACCATTCTATTTTACTTTTGTTAGCATTTTGTAAATATTTAGCCAGATATGATTATTTTTGTACTGGTTGATTGGCTCCAGCCATACATGGTATAGGTAAATATTTTGCTAACTTGACTATTACAACGTTAAAGTTAGTCAGATATATTAGTATAGTCGCTTTATATCATATTTCAACTTTCTAATGCATTTTGGTTGCATTTTGGCAACATTAAATCCATAAATTATACAATATTATATGCCTACTACATGTTTATAGTCAATACGGTTTTTGGCTATTTTGACTGATTTTTATTCATTTGACAGCTTTCTTTATTTAAGATAAATTGTTCACTTTTGTCTGCTTGACAATTACATATAGTTTTTATTTCAATCTGATATAATTAATTTTTTCATGAAATCTGGGTGTTTGGTCTCAAATCCAACACATTAGTATTTTTTGTCATAACAAATATATAATTTTTATTTTAACTTAAATTCTTTCTAATAATGTATTAAATGATTTAAATACATTATTAGAAAGAATTTAAGTTAAAATAAAAATTATATATTTGTTATGATAAAAAATACTAATGTGTTGGATTTGAGACCAAACACCCAGATTTCATGAAAAAATTAATTATATCAGATTGAAATAAAAACTATATGTAATTGTCAAGCAGACAAAAGTGAACAATTTATCTTAAATAAAGAAAGCTGTCAAATGAATAAAAATCAGTCAAAATAGCCAAAAACCGTATTGACTATAAACATGTAGTAGGCATATAATATTGTATAATTTATGGATTTAATGTTGCCAAAATGCAACTAAAATGCATTAGAAAGTTTAAATATGATATAAAGCGACTATACTAATATATCTGACTAACTTTAACGTTGTAATAGTCAAGTTAGCAAAATATTTACCTATACCATGTATGGCTGGAGCCAATCAACCAGTACAAAAATAATCATATCTGGCTAAATATTTACAAAATGCTAACAAAAATAAAATAGAATGGTACAATACTTCAGTATACCTTAAAAACGCACAAACTCAGTTGAAAATAAGATCAATTATAAAAGAATTTAACTTATAAGAGTGAGATTTGTCACACCATGAAAAAGGGCATCTCAAGACCAATCAATGATGCTATGTCATCCTGTGATAAAGATAATATATGTAAAGAGTAACCAGGGATCACAAAAGACAGACAATATAATAAACTCTGAGTGTACACTAGTGAAATACTACATATGTTAAAGAAAGAGACTAATCATTGTGTTATAATATTGACAAAAATCTAGGCCATGGACAGAGGCCAGGTAAAATTGTAATTATCTAGGTGTTATATATGTTAAAATTTGTTTGTTTTGTTATAGGAAGATAGTAATGTTGTATGTTCAGATTGTGGAAGAGACATAATAGTTCCACAACAATTTTTGTTCTAAAAAAATTGTATTTTAATGACAACAACCCAAGGTGAGAGTTGTATATTGTGTTACTTATTAGACTTAATTTAATTAAAAACCAATCATAATTAGTATCACTAGATTCAGTTGAAAACAGAGAATCTAAATGTAATAATGGCATACAAATTGTGAGTACTAATGTAAAACTGTTTGATAAATACCAGAGTAATTTTTGAAATATCCTTAGTATGAAGAATAAGAAATTTGTTCTAAAAGCTTCGACGGAAATGAATTTTGTTCCATAATGTTCCATTTCGTTTATTCTCGAACAATCTAGAAAGAATTTTTACACAAATATACCGGAAGTCGATGGAAACAATCAGCCTGAATTAGTATAAAAGAGAGACCAAATTCGACCCAAAAACACTTGAAACTTGAATTCCAGAACAGATGCATCACCCACGACACTGATCAACGCAGCTAAGGCGAAACCGAGAGGCGAGAAATCGACAAGACCCGAAGAAAGGCTTTTCCCGTACATAGACAAACAGACTGACATAACCTCTACAACAATCTACGCCAATGTGTTGCTGAAATAGAGCAGCAGCACGGCAAATTTTAATAGAAATCACCCAGCCAGAACGTCAACGGCCCAGGAGGGACCAAAACTTTAAATAGAGAACCAATTCTGCTGTGTTCGCATAGACTGACTAACTTGACAATAATTCCCTTAACGTAAACATACACACACAAAGCCTTTCTTGACACTGCATGGAAATCAGCGCTACGGCGGCCAAATTTTGAATCAACGCGGAGCAGCTGATGTGTATTGGCGGGGTTTGAACGATACTCTACTGCCAAACGTTGTCACAAAAAGTGCGGAAATAGTAAATGATCGCAATTTTGACTTAAAATAGATTCAGTGCACACATGAAGAGGTGAGATTGAAAAAACTACCCGAGAGGAGTGTCCTGTGCGAGATTAATTAATCATTGGAACGTGAGTTACCAAAATTAAAGTCTTTTTTTTTTTTTTACCTGGTTACATTTATCACACAGTTGTACTACACATGCCACACACATCTTCAAATCACTTAATTTTTCTTGTAAAGCGTCTTATTGATATGTCTTGGTAGTTCAAAGGAGTCACGTCCTGAGAGTAAAGATTTTTTCACGTATTAAACTCATGCTTTTCAACTGAGTAAAAAATTGGAAAAAAAACACTAGCCGATACTTGATTGGATATATAAAATTGTCAATAATAATAATAATAATAACTTGTGAAATTTTTTTTTAGTAACTCTGAAATTGTATATTTTTTTTTATGAATGTTAGTCCTGCAGACAATTTGTTTGTTTTTGAAGAATCATTAAACTTACCTGATTTTTTCAAGCTAAACTGACTTGTTTATATTTTTTCATAGAAGCAAGATTTAAAAATTTTTAATTTTTTTTTAATAATCACATTTTATTCTTGGAACAAACGATTCCAAGTGGCGCCCACAAAAAACATAGTATTAAGTTGTGTTACAGGACTACATCACCGCAGAGGATCCAGTCAACAGTAAGTAACAAAAAGTGCGCGGAGGTAACGCCCGACAGTATACAACACGAACAACATTTTTACATTACACCATTTTGTTTCTATTTTGTTATAAATTGGCTGAAATAATAGTAAGAATTAGAAAGGAGAGTGTCCTAACAGTTACACACTGTTGCACGCTATATATCTCTAGTTGTTATAAAGTTAATACTAAATTATAAATATCATTTACAACATATTATTTATTGTAAATATTACATGTTGAGGTATAACATTCCATATTATTACCGTTAACGTTCCATCTTTTCTATAACATTAGTTAGTTTCAAAAAAAAAACATCAGCAGACACACTTTTTTAAAGCTTCTTTACAGAAATAACCTATATCATGAAGAAAGGATAAAATTGTTAATTAAAATACTTTAAACTTAAGTGAGCATTTGATTGTAGAAATCATACGAAGAAGAAGAAATCATAGAAATATAGATACTGTCCCAATAACTGTACCTACACTACATTTTCGATGTTTTGATTATGTGATAATATCGATATTCCATGATATGAAGAATAAGAAGTGTAGCAATTGTAAATTATTTTATTGCTTAACTAGCTGTTACCCGCGGCTTCGTACGCGAATATTTGACTTTTAATAAGTAATTTTTATTGTCATGTCTATATGGCGTTCTGTCAACTCCTATAAAAATTTTGTACTCATTAGTCAAATTCTCTCCAAAACCGTTTTCAACACTTGTATTAAGTTGCAGTTATTCGGCGCCCCTTGGCGAATGCAACAAGCGTTAATTCCGTTTTAGTTAAAATGAGTTTAAATAGTCGCGCGACGGAGAATTATTCGTACTTTGGCCGGCGTTCCCTGACGTCAGACCCCCTCCGCCCCTTTTCTAGTAAAGCTTTTCGCTCAACAAGTTCTGTCAGTCTCCCATCAAACTGCATTGTGAGCAGAGTCGCCCGTCGTCTCCTGGTGGGTACTTTGGTTGGAAGCCTCGATTACCAAGGTAATTATGTTTTCTAAGTATCTTGAATTTCATTCTGTAACGTTTGTAAAATAAAAACTTGTATTTTGTAAAAAAATTGTAACTTATAATCTACCAAGACGTATCTTGTTTGTAATAGTCAGCCTCGACTAAAACCAATTGTCAGTCAGTCAATTTGAAGAAAAAGAGCAAAGATATGTAAAGTTCAATGTCAGTACTTGTTGTATATATAATTTGAAGTTGTAACTTTGTAATGTAATTTTGTAATTTTGTAAATTGTGATTACGCACTGTATGAATGTATGTGTGCGTGCTAATAAAACGATGTGGGTGCATAAAGTATACTAAAAGATGTGGAACTTTCAGTTCAAAGCTTGGTTCGACGTACCGGAGTGAGGACACGAGAATATAGACTCCATGTAGTTTTTCTTCACACGTTCTTCCAGCGTGGAGACAGCAGCAGTCCAGGGCATGAACTGAGGGACATGCACCCGTTGCGACCAGCTACAGTATGTTGCGAGAGAACCTATCCGGATTGTCAAGTAAAATTTTACCATTAACAACTTTCAGTGGAAGTTACTGTATAATCACCAATGAAAAGCGAGATAAACCAGTTTACTCACCTTATGTGACAGGAACAAATTTTTTATAAATTTTTTGTGATGTAGAACAGTGTTAGAATTTTATGAACAGATCACAGCTTGTACGCTGAACACCGTTTACTGTAAACTAGTATTGATTTATGCAACTGTCCTATATTCAGTATTTAATCTTTTCTATATTCAGTTCATTTTGAGCTGAATTCACTCAGTAATTGACTTTTGCTGACTGACTTATAATTACGTAAATTTTCGAGGCTCATATTGTTTTGAAATAAACGGGTCGAACCCGACTCTGCTCACAAACTGAAGGTATTCAAAATATTTTTTTTTACTTACACCTCCTCCCCTTATGGAATTATGTTAAACTTTAGGGACATTTGACAGGTATGTTATAATGTAGAGAGAGAGTCTTAAATAGTAATAATCATTTTGGTTGATTTGGGTGGTATATTATGTTATTTTGGTGTATTCTCCGTGGTACGCTTCTGGGGCCCAGCAGCAGGAAGTGTGCTACAATTATTCTAACTTGTGTTTAATTATTATGTTGGTGCAACTGCCTTTGGAGATTTAAAAGTATCTAAATTCTTTTAAATTTAAAATTTAAAATTAAAATTTAAAAGTACCTAACGCTACATTTTTTAAGTGTTAGTGTGTTAGAAGCATTGTATAACAC
Source organism: Magicicada septendecula (assembly GCA_034769895.1). Classification (NCBI taxonomy): domain Eukaryota; kingdom Metazoa; phylum Arthropoda; class Insecta; order Hemiptera; family Cicadidae; genus Magicicada; species Magicicada septendecula. The sequence continues at coordinate 86,119,825 of CM068372.1, read as the reverse complement.
ATTAAACGTTATGACTTCCTCAACTGTGGGTTTTATTTATTTCAGCAGTAAACTAAAAACCAAAAACCGTTGTAACCTAACCTCACAAATGAAAAGAACACGTATTTTCGCTTTGCATTAAGTAATAGGACAAAATAAAATTTAGTACATTTAGTACATTTCTTCTTTTCCACATCGTAATATATCGATACAATCGCATATTACATAAAACATCGAAAATGTACTGCAGGAATGGATAAATGTACAGTTCCGATGCCGCTAAATAGCTTTTGTTTATTTACTTGCTACTATGGTAATTAATTCTTGTCTCCATGGTGTTGGGGATAACTTTAGTAGTAGTATTTTATATTTCATTACTTATTCATTGCATCATCAGACTTACGTATAAACATATTCTTAGTTACGTAATTTTATATTCGTTTAAAACAATTACAAAATATATAGACTTATCTGTATACAAAATTACAAAATATATCGATACAATCGCATATTAAAAGCATTAAAAACATGAGTCCTGCGACTCGGAACCGCGAGGCCGCGAGTAATCGGAACAGGTATTTCAACTTTTCAGTCACTGTTATATCCGTTCCACAAAAATATCATTCCAAAATACCTGTTATAGGTATATAGGCCCATTTCTATTTCACCCAAATCCCTACCTTTCACTACTATTCCTAACTATCCTTTCATCGACTTTATCGGGGTGGATGAGACTCCAGACGTCAGCTTAAACCAACTCATCTGGGGAAGAAAACCCTACACAATCCCTCCGAGGTGGCAGCCCCAACGCCGGCCTTTTGCCGCGCATCGGTTGTAACGCGGAAATGTTCATCCTGGCAAACTCAGTAGAACGGACGGGATGCATCATCGAAGTATAAATTAAGCAAGAAGATATTACACTACTCTGTCGGGCATTGCTATTTATCTTCCTGTAGACCTATTCTAGAATACCCAATCTCCAACGTAACTTCCATTCTAGTACCCTAATACATGTTGCTGACGCTCTCTTATATGTGTTAGTATTCATATCTCTTCTCTCTTCCCTCTCCAGTTTCCTTCTCAGACGCTCTTAATACAAATGTTGTCTGTACACGATCTCTTCAGAGTCCTGCCTGCTCTTCAAAGAAAACAGCTTTAACGAGTGTCGCACACGATTACTCAGAACTCCTCCCCAAAAAACATTCGTATCCAGCATTCAACATACGACGGCGGTCTCAAAAGTTCTCGGCTTACCAATAAAAAAACGAATTTATATTTTCAAAACATTTTTATTTTTCAACATAATCTCATTTTAGTGTAACACATTTAGAACATCTAGTGATGTTCTAATGCCACTATCCCATCCTTGAAGTGGTTATCTGTAAGGTCTGCAAAATACCCCTCTACAGCTGAAATCACCTCTTCATTCGATGAGAAAAGTTGACCAGCGAGAAAGAGTTTAAGTTTTGGGAAAGTTGAAAGTCTGAGGGAGTCAAATCTGGGGAATACGAAGGATGTTCCAACAACTCGGAGCGGAGATCTCTTAATTTTTTCCACTGTCAAAATACTTCTGTGGGCAGGCGGATTGTCTTGGTGAAAAATGATTTTGTCTTCTCCAAACCGGGTCTCTTTTCACGAATTTTTCGTCTAGTTTCGATAAAAGGCTGGAATAATATTCCCCGGTTATTGTTGCATCCTTTTCAAAATAATCGATGTACAAAAAACCTTTAGTATCCCAAAACACTGACGCGACAACTTTTCCTGCAGATGGAATTGACTTTGCCTTTTTTGGTAGTGAACAATCAGCTTCTGTCCAGATCCTTGACTGTTGTTTGGACTCTGGTGTGTAGTGGTGGATCCAAGTTTCATCCATCGTAATAAACCGACGCACCATCTGCATCATAATAAACCATCTGCTTTGTTCTTATTGAAACGCTTGAAGGACTGTTCAGGTATTTTCATACGAATGCGTTTTTTATCTACTCGGAGCAAGCGCAGCACACACCTAGCACACAGCTTTTTCGTTTGCAATTCCTCATGTAAAATGTGTCTGACGCGTTCTTTCGAAATACCTATAGCCTTAGCAACTTCGTGCACTTTAATTCGGCGATCGTCCAAAACCATATCATGCACTTTTTCGACGGTTTCCGGTGTTGCCGTTTATGGACATCCTTCACGTGGATCGTCTTCCAGGCCGGTACGACCACGTTTAAACTCGACAGCCCATTTTTAAACTGTTGAAAATGAAGGAGGAGAGTTGCCATACCTTTAACGTACCTTGAATAAATTTCGCTTAGCGTTAAACTTTCTTTCACAATGAACTTTATGACCGCAAGACACTCAGTTTTTTTTCTATTTTAAGGAATACGGACATTTCTGTTTCAAACGGCTATAGAATACAAATTATTTGGTAGAATGACCAGAACTTGCATACGCATGCTAACAATAGATGTAATTACCAACTTAAGAAAACAAAATTGCCTTAGTGCTCCCGCCTATGGTTGAGGCCTAGAACTTTACAGACTGCCCTCGTACTTATAAATGATAATGTCAAGGTTATGTCCTTCACAAACATAGGCACCAACAAAGCTTCCTTCCATTCAAAGGGCTTCTTCTACAAGTTACAGGATTCAGAAAATCTGTATTGAAGTTCTGTGGGGGCGTATTTAAATAGCTCTGTGTGTAAATTGTCCGTATCTGATATTTTCCTCTTATGGCTGTAGGCAAAAACCGCCCTCGGTTCTTCAAACTATATATTGTCTATGCCTTACTGAGGGAACCAGATCACCCTCACATGTATTAGTAAATATCGTCATTCAGTATTTTTGACAGTATTTCAGCCACGACCTACAGAATGGAATCTCTTTGAAATGGAATCTACAGAATTGAATCAATCTACAGCCACGATTATCTTTAGAATCTCCAACAACTTTGGATTCGCCCCCAATACTGACATTTGATTTTCGTCCCACTCCCTTTGCCATTTTAAGTGGCTAATTTGTTATTGTGTGTGTGTGATAACGTAACGCTTTCTTCGTTAATACACGGCTACTTGCGTTCAGCGTTGAAAGAAAAAAAAAACTCCTACGTTTTCAGTTAATAGAAATCGTCGCCAAGAACTGCTGCAATAATTTATGGGGTGTCCGAATCCGCGACCGCTTGCTTTTCATTATAACAGGTAAAATATTTGTGTACTTTTAAGGTTACCACCACGGGTAAATACAGTCGAGAGTCCCGGTGTACAGCGGACGGTACTTTTTTTTTAATCTTCTCATATAGGCTGCAAGTAACGACAGCAAGAAGACTAGGTAATGAAGAACGACCGGGATAATGAATGTGAACACGGGTGTCGCGTTCACCGTCTGCCTACAAATCATTTACCCGAAGCAATAACTCATTCTAATCCCGCGTGACACGCATGCGCAGTGACATGAATACCGTGTAATTTAAATAACGCGCACCTTGATTTATGCCCTTCATATTTGTATTTATTTATTGTTGTATTAATTTTTTTTTAATAATATTACTATTACTAATTCGAATTACACAGGCAGACCATGCACATATACGGTTGTTAAATATTTATCTTCTGTGCACTCATAAGCTTTTCTTAATTCCTTCTTCTTCTTCTTGTTTCGTTTCTTCCTTCCTCCTTGTCAGTCAGTGGGTGGGTTGATGAGCATAGTAACCGCGACAAACACTCCTCTCCTTAGCCAGGATACTCAAGTTGGAACATTATTATTATTATTAGTAGTAGTAGTACTATTACTATTACTATTATTATTGGGTGTACCAGTTGGAAGTGACCAGATGTTTACAATACACTTTGCAGACGATCAGGCTGTAATTGCAGAGGACGAAATTTATATAAGTTATATGCTTAGGAAACTAGCACAAGAATATGCGAAATGGGGTCTCGAAATAAAAGCCTCAAAAACTGAGTACCTTATAGTAGGCAGTGAAGGTCAAGACCTAAAACTAGGAACAAAAGTGATAAAAAATATTACAAACTTCAAGTATTTGGGTGTAACAATGACATCGGATGGTGACAGCAACCGAGAAATAAATGTAAGAATAGGACATAGGACAACCTAAGACAGCAAAAAGAATTAAACAGTCTGCTTTGGAGTCCATGAATATCAAAAAACAATAAAATCAGAATATATAAAACTATAGTCGAAAGTATAGGCCTATATGGAGCAGAACTGTGGGAAATTAATAAAAGAAATAAATCCATAATAAGAGCTATGGAGACGGATTACTGTCGGATGTCCTGTAGACTAACAAGACTAGATAGAGTGAGAAATGTAGAGATAAGACAAGCGATGGGAATCGACATTGACATTATAGAGACAATAGAAGCAAGAAGACTGAATTGGTTTGGACACCTAAAAAGAATGTCGGATGAGAGATGGCCAAGGAAGGTATGGGAATGGGCTCCACCCTCTAGAAAAAAAAGAAGACCTAAACATTCATGGAAAATGGACGTCGAAGATGCAATGAATGGAAGAGGACTTACAGAACAGGACTGTTTAGACCGCCGCCAGTGAAAGCTAGGACGCGAGAGGCGGCGGTTACAACAGCCGTAATTAAATCGCATAAAAAACTATTATTATTATTATTAGTCTATTATTATTATTATTCGTACTATTATTTTTGTTTTATATTGACTTATTCATTACATTATAATTACGTTCTTTTACAATCTTAAATAATACAACAAGTCTCCCTTCCCAATAAATCGTAAAAAATTGTAAAACGACAATGGTAAGAAATCTCCTACGAAAATTTTCTACTATCTAGTTCTAGCCTTTCTAGCTTGATTGACCTCAAAACAATATTCCTTGCCATACATGCGTTGCTTTCACAACATTCTTACAATTTTTACTAGAGTTTGTTTCAAATTTGAAAGGGATTCCGGCAACCAACGTCACGAAATTCTGGCCCGTGTTGCCCTGGCCTGACCTATGTGGTCGCACGATTCCAGCTTAGTTTTGCAGTAAATTTCATAATAACAGTAAGGAATTAACAACGCTACTACGTATACTCTTACCGGACTACTGTAAGCGACCGCACTTATGTCGGTCAGACTTAACGGATTAAAGTATACCCATTAAATTAGTACTACTGACAAGATTGACAATGATACAGACGACAGCCAAAGTCAAATTGCAAACGGGTACGACAGGGCACCAACCCTGTTCAACTCCGCACTTGAATATGTATAAGAAAATTGACAATTGATAGGAATTCAACATTATAACATAAAATGGACCAGATCGTAGGATATGCAGACGATATTAACATTATGGAAAGATCCCAAGGAAGAGCAAAAGAGACCTTCCAGGAACTCAAAGGTGAAGCAGATGAGATAGGTTTACAGGTTAATACAGATAAAACCAATGTTGTAATCACCAGTCGAAGGAAATCCAGGAAACCTGAACAGTTTGAAATCGAATCACTAAACCTGGAAATAGTTAATCAGTTTAAATAGGCAGAAGATAATGTAGAAATAAATGAAATTAGGAAAAGGATACAGGGCGCAAATAGAGCGTATGCTTCGTTGACAACTATATTCAGTACAAGGAATATCCATCATCAGTCCAAGGTCACATTATATAAAGTTATGATTAGACCGATGATAACATATGGCAGCTAGACTTTGACTCTGAACAAACAAGCTGCTAACAAGTCAATACCTTTAAAGGAGAATTTTGAGGAAAATATATGGACCAATCCAAGTCAATGGGATATGGAGAATGCGTCACAATGAGGAACTATACAAGCTGTATAAGACGATGATCTGACCACCACCATCCGACTTTATAGATTACAATGGGCAGGACACATCATTAGGATGGAAGGCAATCGAATACCTAGGAAGGTACTGTTTCATCAAATTGAAGGTAGAAGGCTTGTCGGAAGGCCCAAGCATCGTTGTATTGACGCAGTGGCGAGGGATGCTGATACTTTACTTAAAATAAAACGATGGACGTCGATCGCCAAGGACAGGGAAAAAGTGGAGATGGATGATTATGGAGGCTAAGGTTCGACTCCGAACTGTGACGCCATAGAAGAAGAACCGGCAAAGTACCTCACGAGAAACTTGCCACTAAATACGAACCTAGAGAAGGAACAAAGTCAGAGAAAGTATCTTTCGTGGTATTTAAAGTGAACTTAGATTTTCAGAGACAAATATCTGTATACGTTGGGGCTTTCCACTTCACCTCGTCCGGGTTACTCAGACCCTGTATTCAGGGACAACTATTCGTATAGATTTAGGTAAGGGAAGGTTATCTCAAGAAGTGGCTATAAATCAAGGCGTTAGACATGGCTGTAATCTCTCCCCAAGTTTATTTAATATGTATATTGATGAAATTTCGCGAGAATGGATGAACGTCTGTCCTGCAGGTATACAAATCTCGAATAAGGGATCACATAGCACATTACTATAAGCAAATGACAAAATAATTATAGGAAATAGTGACTAGTATAATTATAGTAAATAGTATAGGTCTATTTATACCTTGCATACAATCTGCCAGAAATACAACTTTAAGATCTCAAATACTAACACAGAAGTAATGATCGTCCTAGGGAAGAGCCTTATAAGAACAAAAATTGTAATCGATAATAGTGTTTTGGAGCAGGTATCACATTTTAATTATTTAGGATGTGATATCTCATATAGGAAGAGTAACGATATCGAAATAAATTTGGATAAATTTAGTTATACCTGTCTAAGAATAAGACGACTATTGAAGAATAAAACGCAGAGGGAGACACAGCTAAAATTCTATAAGGTCGTGGCTGTGCCGACTTTAATGTATGGATGTGAAGCATGGACTCTCCTGAAAAAAGATATTTAAAAAATATTTTAAAAAATGAAATTGTTAAGAGCAGTCAAGTGATGTAGTTTGAGAGATCGTCGACGAAACCAAATCATACGGAAAGATTTGAGTTATAGTCGGTTCTGGAGAGAATAAATGAATACAGGCAGAATTGGAAGTCCCATGTGGAACGCGTGGTAGACACGCGTATTCCTAAACACAAGCGTTTGAATGTAGCCCACTGGAGACAAGAGATCGTGGAAGATCCTGGAAAAAATGGTCAGAGACTCTGTGAAGTCGGAACGGGCTATAGCCCGTCCATAATGAAGAAGAAGATGTATTCCATGTACGAATGAAGAAGAAGAAGAAGAAGAAGAAGAAGAAGAAGAAGAAGAAGAAGAAGAAGAAGAAGAAGAAGAAGAAGAAATATCTGTATGAAATAACCAATTAACGATTCGAACACAGAGCAGACGCGGATCCACTGGGACGGGGAATGGAATCCTCCCTCCAATGGTCACTTCAGACGACATTTTTTCGTCGTCTTGTGATTGTAGAAAGGTTTCGTGATTGTACATATGGTACAAAATTCACATCACGTTCTGTATGTTCACGGTTTGACTCTATAATTACTTTACATTGTGTCTGTACGTTACCACCATATTAATTTTTGATTGATACATAAACTAAATGGGTAGTATTTATTTTGAACTGAAAGTGAATATTATTTAAAGAACTATGAACTGACCAGCACAGATATGATACTGTTCATGTACGTTAATAAACTTATTGTGTTGATAATAACACACTGTATTTTTATCTTCACTCATTCCTATCATTTATACTCACAGTCGATTTATTAAAGAATGGTCAAACTTTTCATATCCCCTCTAAAAACAAAAACTCTTCTCCACCCCAAAATGCTTGCTTGATTCGCCCCTAACACAGAGTAAGATAGGTCTCAGAATGTGCGTGGCTAGGAGAGAGTAAACAGAGAGACGTTTCGGAGAAATACAGCTGTGTTTATCATCATTTCAATAATAAAGTGTCTCGAGTTTCTCAAGACTTTGTTTTCAGTTCAGATAATATATTGTAGTTTAGGTTTCAGGGTTCATAGTTTTTATGAACGGAACGTTTACTTCGGAAAATTTTGTTTGATCCTGTCAAGCATTCATCAACTAATTTCTTCGCTAGAAGTAATATTGATAAATCCACCCTTAACAACTTTTGCCTTAAACTAGTTACACGAATGATATATAGCCCTTACAATATTTGTAAGATAGTGTTACGATGGTCTCACTGATCGTCGTATGGTACAGTGGAAAACAAAATACAACACTACTACAGTCACTGAAAACCAGCTTTAATTTATAAATTAATAAATTACCTTAGGTCCGTCGTGTGACTTATTTTATATTTAGAATGACCCGTTTCGGACATATGTTCCATCATCAGATTACTTTACTCAGTTTGTGCCGAGTTTTGGAATACTCGGCTATTTCCCAGTTAATTAAGTGACTGTCATTGCGGGGTATGTGAATTAATTACCTGAGCGGAATCTACTCTGTTATCTGCATGCTTGTTTGCCGATCCGCGCGCTCTGTGGGGAGCGATACGTAATATTTTTCCTGTGACTGCGCTGGGCGAGTTTTCGTCAGGCAGCCAACGCAGCATCAACCATTCTATCTCCCGGCGGCGACCAGTTTGAATTTTTGTCTGCTAAAATCTATCATGATTAGATAATCGACTACGCGACTCTCCGGGTTCCCGACCTAAGACGATTCCCGATTCACTTCAGCGGGTGGCCGAACATCTGCCACCAATGGCATTAAAACGAGTGATTCTCCGTCTGTGCCGTCGGGCGGAAGAAATGGACAATACATCATGAGTACCTCAGGTTTTGTGCCGGATTATACCAGGTGACATTTAACCCATTTATATATATATTTTTTTGGCCTCTACAATGTTGAACATCTGATTCTCTTCCTGGAACATCTCCAGTTAAAGTTTGGTACACAAGTCCAGCGAGACAATTAGTGCTTGTAAATTTTGTCAGTGTATTTTACTAAGGCTTAAGCCCCCCTGAGTAAGTGTGAGCCCGGACGGGGTCATGCGTCACCGAATTTTGCTGCAAAATTTTCTTTTAGGGTAAAAGTGTGTGTGACTTAAGATTACTGATTTATAGGGGGGTGAATTATGCTTGCATTGATTAAGGGTATTCATAGCTATATGGGTTTTGCTTTTTTTGTAGATTTAAAGGTTTGGGGAGGTGCTGTAACCTGTGGACGTCACCTGTTGGTGCCGTTAGCTACAGGTCTATAGCATGTTTTAGGTTGCTGGATCTGGTGGTGCGCATGGCCTCGCCTGTGGCCAAGCCAATTCTGTATGAACACCTCAAATGTGTTTTATTAGGGGCTGATGTTATAAATTTTTTTATTATAATTGTCATTATATATATTTTATAAAATTTATCTTAACTCTGTAATAATTCAGTATAAGTGAGATTTCATTCATTTTCTTTTACTGCCATAGCCAGTGTATTACTAGTTCAGTTGTTAAAATGAGCACACTATCGGTTCTTACTTTTCAATCATAAACGTTATTATATATATTTTATAAAATTTATCTTAACTCTGTAATAATTCAGTATAAGTGAAATTTCATTCATTTTCTTTTACTGCCATAGCCAGTGTATTACTAGTTCAGTTGTTAATATGAGTACACTATTGATTCTTACTTCCAATCATAAATTCTGTTATACATTTTGTACGGCCGTGCAGCCATGTTGACCTGGCGATGGCACATTCCTATCTGGGGGAACCTTTCTAAAATTTTGAATACTTGTAATAATTTCATTGGTTGCAAGCAGTCATACCCGGACGGGTTAATGGATTGGGTTATGAAAAGTTTTTATGGAGGCTGGGCACTTTACCCTTTTACAGTAGTTTGGGATGGGGGTCTAGGTCACTGATACTGAGGATTGTATTCTTCGGCGGCATGGTGAAATGTATATGGGCTGCCTGCACAGGTGAACATGTGTGTAATATATATGTGTGTGCTATGTGTATTTATGTAACTATATTGATTGATGTCCTATTTATGTATATTTGGGAGATATTATTATGCTGATGTTTACATGTATTCTAATTTTATGAGATTACACGTGTATATTTTCAGAGGATTGTAATGAAAGGGAGGGGAGTAAAAGTATTTATGTAACTATATTGATTGATGTATTTATGTATATTTGGGAGATATTATTATGCTGATGTTTACATATATTCTAATTTTATGACATTACACGTGCATATTTTCAGAGGATCGTAATGACAGGGAGGGGAGTAAAAGTTTGTAATGAAGTTTTTTTCAAATTCTATAAAAGTATATTGTATACTGGGAGTGATACTTGCATGTTATTTGAAATGGCTGAATAAAATTGTTATTGTTGCTTAACAACGAGTTTAATTGCAAGTCCCGTCATACTGGACCCAGCGCAGTTTTGGCTTCTCTAGGCCCTTGCTAGTTTTAAATAACTAGTGGCCCCTCTTTCAAAAAAAAAAAAAAGGGTTTTTTTTTTTATAAAGTCTAAAATTTGAAAGAGGGGTTACAAGTTGAGATCGTCAAATGTTAAAAACACACGTCAGTATGGGTGCGCACCCTATGAAGGCTGACCAGATACTTAAAAAATTGAAGGCTCAAGAGTATCCGGTCAGCATTCATAAGGTACGCACCCATACTGACGTGTGTTTTTAACATTGAACTATGTGATTTTAACATTTGACGATCTCAACTGAGTGAAGTAATCTTATGATGGAACATATGTTCCGAAAAGCGTCATTCTAAATATAAAATAAGTCACACGACGGATCTAAGGTAATTTATTAATTTATAAATAACAAAGTGACTTGAATACCAATAATAATATACATATTATAGCATATTAACATATTACATGTATATACATATTATACATGTAAGCTTATGTCAGCTTTAATTATCACAATTAACAGTTTGTAATCAACGTGTTATTCAAAAGAATTATACTCGTACAACAATTCAAATTAAATTTGTCCACACGCAATAATAATGTCAACTAAGAGTCTCGCACAATATCACTTTTCACTAATAGCCACTTGAAACGCACTGAGTAATCGCCCGAAGTAAACTGAAAACTAAGCGGCAGATGTGGGCTATTTATAGTCTGCAGGGTTCCATAATATGTGTCCTTAACAAGCACTCGAAAACTCTAGAGGATACTTCAGCGCGGCCTTGGCAGAAACACACACCGGCAGGGCTAGTTGCGAAGCTTGTAGAACGACACCATCGAACGCACGAGAACGTTCCGCGTTACGTAACAATAGAGTAGATAGATGGTTGCCTTAGAAGACTATAAGTAACTATAGATAGATAAATAATTGTAAGATAGATAGGAGACTGTATACTATTTGTTAGTTTTTATTTATAATAACTGGAAACAATTTTTATAGAGCGGAATATTGCGGGACGCAAGTTCTTCTTATCTCTTGCCTCTCGAATTCTTCTTCTTTAGTAAAACAGTCTTGTAACAGGCTTCAACTGGATGATCTCCATTTTTCTCGCTCCTGTGCATCTGTCTTCTTCGTTTATAGCCCCTTCCAGATGTCAACAAGAGTACCCCGTCGTCTCTTTCCCTCTATGATCCTTATCTGGAAACAGTTTCTACGCAGCATACTCCTCAGCCAAAACGTTTTCTTTTCCTTATTTTCCTCCCCTATTCTCGTCACTAGTTCATCGTTTCTTGCTTTATCAGACCATTTCACTTTATAAAGAATTTCAGGCAATTCAATTGCCTCCTAAGTTACGCCTACCGAAAAGGGTACTTGTTTATTAAACCTTCGAAAGTCCGGAAAATTCCCAAAGCAGATTAGCCTATAACGATTTACAAAATGCATTAGAATTGATCCCCGTTCTGTTTGTTTTGTCAATGTTCAGGCATTGTACATTTACGCAATCTTCATTTTCATGGTGCAAGTAGTGAAGATCATTGACAAGGCGCGCCACTTGTGCGATCTCCGTTACGCAGGGAGTGATTGTGTGCGTGTGTACGTGCGCGTGCTCTTGTTACTTATTTTGCCCAGGTATCCCAGGTAAGACCGCTGTGTTAAGCGATAAGAGTGGGCAGACAGATCGAATCGTGACCTTCACTAGATCCCACAACCGCAGCACAGCCGTTGCAGTTATTAGTCGTCAACGTTACCACTGTCCCAGTCTGCATCACTGCTCACTTATCATTAACGTCAGAGATTAAAGCAATATTTGGTTTTTGTTCCACCTTCACATTGCTTGCTGAAACCGCCTCTTTGTAGATCATCAAATTCTTCTTCTTCCTTCTACTAGTTTTATTAGAGAAGTGTTTTTGGTAGCGTGTTTCCTCTATTATGTGTTCCTTCCAGCTTTGTCTAGACTGCTTTAGTTCTTCTCTTAGACTTAAAATAGGCCTACTCAATTCATGAGTGGTGTCGTCACTTCTCTTCTTGGTTAGTAAGGTTATTGCCTGGTATATGTGTCAGAAACCCTATTCTTGCGCTTTCTTCAGTTTTTATTTAGTTCTTCCATAATGTGCAACATCACTAGAAATATTAAAAGAACATATACAGGCTGTGATAACTTCATTAATGTAATCCGTAACCCTTGGGGCGGTAAGGCTTTAAATAAGCCAAGACGCGATGGTGGAATAGATTGCTACTCGAGAACAGTAGGCAGATTTCATAATCCGCCGGGTAGAAATCAAATAAAATACGTCGCGGTCGATGTCTGTCAGGACGTGCGTGCCTCCACACGCCCGCGGCGCAACACACTTTGATCATCGCCGTGATATCTGAGAGAGTCACGAGTCTGCGGCACAGCACATATCGATTTCTTGTGTTACGTCATTTGGATTCCATTGTTGTGATGATCGTGCTCGTTGGATCGATTTCGTCGTGCGTCGTTTCGTCACATGACATTGGTTCTGTCACATACTTCTCTTACTAACTGCTACTAGAGTTTTCATAGAGTCTGATATTATCTTCTTTCTCGACTCGTACTTTTGTTTTTATATCTTTTAAGTCGCATTGAGTCGACACCGTAGTCATGATGTCACGGCAGATATCATAATGTTGTTTCTTCCGATACGTTTTTTATTTCTACGCCACGCGCTCAACTAATGTCTTCTGGTAACGTTGTATTGCCTTATTTTCAGGGGCGTGTTTATGGAGGGGGCCGTACAGGACCTAGAGGATCAAACGTTGACAAGAAATTTTGTTAATCTCTTAATTTTTAAGCTGTTTTATTAATTTCTCAGCTGTGTACGCTAATATAATAGTAGCCTAACCCTCTTTTAAGCATAGATCTATAAACAAGTTTATTACACAGCATTAGCGTGTACGTTTGAAATATGAAATATGGGAAAGTCAATTAAGTCATCAAATAAGTAGCTTATAAACAATGCTTCAATAGCGCTCATTTTTATTTTGTTATTATTTTAATGGGATTGATTTCAGCCTGTTATTACACGTTTTTCAGTCACTCCAAAGATTGTAATATTGTAACATCACAAAATGTTCCATAATAATAATAAACACCAGAAGGGTGGATGATAATAAAGTAAATATAAATGAGTAACCAGGAAGAATGTAACAGTAAAAATAATAAACCAATAAAGAATGAAAGGAGAGAAGAAATTCAAGTGAACAGTGGTAAATCCACTATCTGCATAAAATGACACTACAACATAAATAAACAAAATGACAAAGACGAAATGACAAGACAATTTCCCACATAAACTGTTAAGTGAGCGCAATAAAACTTTTGATGAATAAAATAAAATAAAATTAGTAAGATAAGAAATTACATGAATAATGTTTGTATCATGTATTATAAATAGAAACAGCACATTAGCTGATCCATGTAAAAGTAATGATTTGAAAAAGACAAATATAAAGAACTATACTATGATTAATCATAAACTGTAAAAGAAAATAAGAAAACCAATAATATGTGTTATCATAAATTAAGAATAACAATCAATGTAACCACTGAATGTGTTTAGGTAACATCATAAGTAGACAAAATATGTAAAGAAATGTCATAATAATCAAGGAACAAAACATTGTAAAAGAATGATATATAGTGATAATTATGTGCAATTAATTAATTTGTGAATTTATTAATTAATTAATGTAATTAAGTATTGATTAGTGAATTATATCTTCCTTAAGCCCCGCGTGTTGGGACGTCATTTAATTTAATGATATTTATGCTAATATGAGTTGAATTAATTAGTTAAATAGATTGTCAAACCTTTTAAATACTCGTTAGCATAATTGACATGAGATTCAATAATTCTCAAGTGTGTTCAATCAGTACACATTAAATTTATTCAAATAGAATAGTTAACTAATTTGCAGATTCTACAGTAGGGTTTCCAGTAATAATGAACGCATTATTGAATTTGCTTAAACGCTAATTTATTATACATTTATACAGTTTTATTAACTTCTCCCTACTAAAATTTGGTCTCAACCTTGTCCACGCCTTTGGTCACCATGATAGGCCAAACAACTACCCTCTCTCGAAAATCTTTTCCCACTATTTCGAAGTCCTCTAGTTTTCTACCCTCTGATTTGCTCTTCGTCTGGTTACCATGGAAACTTGCCTCTCCTTCGGTCTCTTCGTAAATACTCTACTATAATAGGTGGTTGGACATATCTTTAGAATCGCTTGTTCGGACGTTGCTCTCGTTCGAAGAAATGCAAGTCATAAAGCGCCTGTCAATCAATGTATTGTCTTGAGTCTTAAGCAAGGGCTGTCCTAACATCCTGGAGTATTGTTCATATTTGTAACCCCTTTTCTAGCTATTAATAATTTTCTGTCAAGCGTTAGTTGGTGCAGCCATCTCGCTTTCTCGTCGTAAATTTCAGTATGTCACGTAAACGTTACATCCCCCTGCGCAACATCGTCGCTTCTATTCACTGGTTATTTCTCATATTGTTTCTGTAGAGTGCTTCGCTCTCCAATCCTTTGTGAACTCTCCTCGTTTTTGTCGTAATCTCGCATCCTGGCTGAACCCCAAGCGGATCCTCGCTTCAGTTCTGCGTAAACGTGTGAGTGAACTCACGTACTTTGTCTAGTTTGTTGTGGTGTCATAATTTTCAGTCGAGTTTCTCCTGTCAACTCAAGTCGTCATCCCTTTTGTTGCGTCGAGCTGAACACATCTCTATTGTCTGATATTGGCGTTGGGTTGTCGTCTTTCCAATTAACTTTGTTTATTGCCCTTACTCGGAGTCGTTGACACAGCTGCGTGTGAACAAACTGGTAGAGAAAGAAAATTATAATTTTTAAATTTTTCGATCGCTATAGATAACAAACTCAGAATGACCAAATTAAGTCATGAAAATAAGAATCAGATAGAGACCCTACTAAGCATAGGGGAGTAAAATAATGATAATGCCAAAAAGAGTGTAAAGCACCACTACTTAAGTGATGTTATAAGAATAGGAGAAAAGAAAGACATGTTAAAGTAAAACTAGTTAAATATGGAAGTGTATGATAAAAAATCAACAAATATATACTGATAATCAATATTGTTCAGCTGGATACAGCATTTACGTATAATAAGGTGTTCTTTTTAATCAAATAATCATGTTCAAATTAGAAATTAAGAATAATTAAACGAATATTAAGAAAAAGTTATTAGTCGGATCTGCAACATTTAGCAGACGACGAATGTAAACAATGCATTAATTAGTTTAGAATAAAGAAATGTTAATGAAAACTATGACCAAACTGGCATCAAGCCATGCCAAAATAAAGACAAATAAACAAGCTTTACAATGATAGTAATGGAACCTGAATTGTAATTTTCATAACGGAGATATAAACGTTAGCATCATAAATTTGGTGAATTTCGAATAAATACAATGAAATAATAATAATAGCGACAATGGCGCTCCGAATACAAATATGTAAGGCCTATAAATAGAATTACGTCAAAATGACATCATTTTCAACCAATCACGGACTACTTTAGAAACCCGCCGACACTGCCTAGCGGACTTCTAAATAAAACTATATAAACGATCGCAATTGTAAACAAAAAAGCATTTTGTCTCTTTCCACTCAATCAACAACAACTAATCCAGGCCGATCTATCATCCAAAATTCAATAATCAACGAGAAGGAAGAAGTATAATTTTATATCAGTGCATCGATAATAGTAGTGATACTTTTACTATAAGTGCGTGTTAAAGAACGAGGTTAAGTATCAAACATAACCAATGAAATAATTAGTCAAGAAGAAAATAAAATCGTTCATGTGCGAAATAAAGTGAAATGTAACCACGATCAATGTATCAGATCGTGAGGAGTGGTAATAAATAATCATTGAGATTAATAACCGGGGAGTACCGTGCATATATTTACATTGTTTACGAGTAAGCTATTAGCAGTATAATATAATACACCTGTATACTGACGCAAGAAACAATAATACAATAAGTACTGAACACCGTTTCAAATTTATTTAAAGGAGTTATAATATTCCGACATAAGATTTCAGGTATTAACCTTATCATAACTAACCTAAGATTGGTACAAACTGAACGAACTTTTCGTTTAATAATTTCAATAACTAAAGGTGTCTAACCTAATATTCTAATATGTTGTAACAGCATTGTAAAGTAAGACAGTGGCGTTCTATTCTGTAAATTAAAAGATATCACCCTTGAGATAGCTAATAATTATAAATAATCAAACGATTAAGACTAGAGTCTTCATTGCAAACAGATTGAGTTAGAAAAAAGTTAAAAGCCGGATGATCTGTAATCCGTTTGTTGTATTAAACTGAATGTATTTAATTGAATCAATTATAGAGTGAGCAATAAACCAATGAATTGTAAAGTAACAACTATTGTTAACAATTATTTAAAAAAAGTGAATAATTAATCTTTATTACTAGTTAATGTGTTGCAATTTCAAGGTAAACAAACAGTTAAGTTGGCTATAATTCAGACAAGCGAACCGCCAACATTTAGAGTCAATTAAACAGAAAAAAGGGAACTTAATTCCTGATACTGATATAATCACTCAATCAATAATTAACTTCAAATCAATCAAAATTAATCATTCGATTAATCAAAAGAATTTTTTTATGGGACATTTCTCACGAAATCCCATATGGCTCCCAAGTAAAATTTATAAGTGCTCGCTGAAACATTAACAGCACTATCATACTGTTTGATAAAAACTTGACAGTTTATCCTGAGACCGACTGAACGTCTAGTACTACATCAAAGGTACGTGAAGGTTTAAATTATATAAAATAACTTTGTCTAAACTATACACTGACTTACACAGACGACACAATTCAACAGGAGTGTGAATGAACGACAAGAGGTCTACGAAACTGTTTATATTCAAACAACGGAGCTACAACCAAATAATTACTCAAATATAAATAAAAAAGAACATCAAAAATCGAATTAAACTATTAATTAAATAATATAAAAATCGTTAAAGAAGTTATTTGACGAAACCGAGTGTTAAATTCAACAACGAAACAAAGTGAAAATAGATAAACAATTTTATATAAATCGTGTGTATTAAAGTGACGCCAACAACGTGTGGCCTAGAAAGCGTAGAACACAGTAAACAAGAATTTAATTGTATTAAATTGACGCCAGCAACGTGTGGTTTTTAATAAAAGAATTGAGATACGTAAGATTTACTTTTTGTATTAATATTGATTACCCTTAACTTGGGTTTCCTTTTATATGAAGCCGACTCGACCGACCCTCCCCCCCAAGACCAAATTTCTAGATTCGCTACTGCTTGTTTTTAGTGAATAATTTCGTCTTCAATTTAATGCTTATGCCTTCTTCACTTGATTCGAAGTGTGGTCCGATAAATATACGAGTGATTTCTTATGTTGACAGATTTCAGTTATGGCATACACATTGTCAAGACACGGAAGTTTGACTAGGATTTCCTGAAAGAGCGCTGTTGTACGTGAATTGTCTATTACGTAATTAACCTATCAAAATGATCTGCTTCTATTCTTTTATGTGCATTTATTGATTTTTCTTTTTTTTTTGTATCGGCCATAAAAGGACCACATGCCAATTTAAATTCTTTATTCTTTGTTCTTTTCTTTTTCACTAATATTCTTTCATCTTTTTACTGTGCCTTTTCTTCCTGTCTTCAGTCCACTTTGAACCTGCGTTTTTCTCTCCCCTACCCTACACTGCTTCCATTTTTAACACTTCTACCCGAAAAACTTCTGTTTTAATTGCTTCTTCTGCGTGTATATTATTTTTTTCTAAATCCTTTTGGACTTCTTGAATCCAACGTGATGTTGACTTCTTTCCTCGCAGATATTTGAAGATCTGCTTTGTTAACCTATTATCGTCCATTCTATATAAATGTCCAAAAAATAATAGTCTTCTTTTTTTCATTGTTTCTGTTATATTTTCTGTACTCTGATATATTTCATCATTACTTCTTAATTACCAACCTTCTGACGTTTTTCGTGGGCCTAATATTTTCCTAATAATTTGTCTTTCCATTTTTTAATTATTTGATTTTAATAATTAATTAATTTTATTTATTGGCATAATAAATTAAATAGGTTAGCCTGCAAAGACTAAGGTAGCAGAGTCTTTAAAGATAGGAGAAGAAAGAGGGAAATAAAAATGAAAATAGCATTCAACAATAAGAAACGTTTGTTTGCTATAAACACCATCAGTTGGATAACGAGGAAAAGGTTGCTGAAGCCATTTGTTTGGAGTGTTGTCTTGTACGGGTATGAAACCTGGACGATAGAATCAGAGAATAATAGATTTATGTCCTTTGAACAACGGTGCTATGCGAGAATGATGATGATTAACTGAAGAGACAGAATGACAATCGAAGAGAAGTTTTTCGATGTGCAGGAGACCGTAATGAGTTTTGGAAGAGTATAGAATCTAGAAGGGACAGATATTAGCAGGACATATTCTAAGACACGAGAGTTTACTCAAAACAATACTGGAGGGTGTGCTAAAAGGAAATACGTACCTAGGAATACAACGTTTACAAAATATCCAATAAATCATGAAGATGGTGGTTGTGAGAGCTATGGTGATGTGAAGAGGTAGGCAGAGAATCGAGTCTACTAGTGGGTTGCCGCAGAATAATCTACGGTTACCACTATCCTAGAAGAACAATACTGCATAGCCGCTTCGTGAATATCAACGGTTCTTAATCTGGTGCTCACGAGCACTGCAGTTCTCCCGTTAATTAAAAATTGTGCTCGCATCTAGCTTCAATTACAACTAATTTTCAATTATGATCTATTTACTTCAGCCGTACAGCTGTAATGCACCAACCACAGAGTATTACAGATTACAAATTTGAACACAGACACAAATTCAGTATAAACAGAAAACCCACTACAACTGACACATTAATACACAACTTCTCCAATCACTCAATACAACACAAACTAGCTGCCTTTAGAACTTAACATCCCACTAGATGAAAAAGACTACAAAGACGAACTAAACCCGATAAAATATCTAGCAGAATCCAACGGATACAATACAACAATAGTCAATAAACTCCTACACAAAACACAAAACAAACGACAGATAAAGACAGAAACAACAAATTCTTAACACTAACATACGTCAATAACCATACTGAAAAAATAGCCCACAAATTCAAAAAAGCAGGATACAGAATCGCATACAAAACTACAAACAAAACAGAACACACACTATCAAAACACACACACAGAGCACAAAACAAATTCGATCTACCTGGTGTTTACAAACTAAATTGCTCAGATTGCAACAAATTCTACATAGGCCAGACAGGACGTAGCTTCAAACAAAGACGCATTGAACATTCAAAGGCACTACACTCCACTACCGAATCCACCTTTGCAAACCACCTCATTGAAGCAAACCACACGTACAAAAACATCGAAAATAACATGGATATTCTACACGTACACACAAAACTAGACACTCTTGAACACTTGGAAATACACAAACACACAAAAAAACATAAAAACGACATCCTAAACGAACAGACACAATTATTCGAATATATCACCCCCCCCCCACACACACACACACAACATCGATCCTTTAAAAGTCGACACCGTCGCCAAGAACAAGACGGACAGCGCTTCCAGTGGGAGCCTCTGACGAAGCTTATAATAAGCAAAAACTGGTCTAGGCTGTAAGGTAAAACTTTTACGTTTTCACCCATAAGTAACTTTGTGTTCCGAGTCGGTAGCGATTTAATTATATTTAGTTAATTAACGGACACGACATGGACAACGGAATCCAAGAATATTACAGATAACAATTTGGGACTTTTCAGCGCATTTTCATGGGTTTTCCTATTGTCCGTAGTTTCACAAGCTGGTACAGACTGGCAATGGTTTAGTTATTGGCTCCAAGTCAAAAAGGCAGCCCCGGTCTATGAGAGATTGATTACGTAGGCTGTAGGTTGTCCCGTCTTGTAAATATGCTGCAAAAACACGTTAAATTGTTAAAGTTATTCTGTTAAAGTTAACATAATAATTACTAACTTTTTCAAAACAATATTTTAGGAAGAACTCGTAAGTATTTCTTCTTAAATCAAGGTATAAAAATGCACGTAATCAAATTTAGTGCAATTCACTTGGAGACACACGTGTTCATTAACTTTATTCCGAAAGTCATATTTATTTACACCGAGTATATATCACTTAAAACATTTACAGTTAACCTAGAGGGTGTAATTAATAATATTTTTTTTTTAAGTTTTCATGGTGCTCACCCTCTTGTTCCGAAGTATGACATGTGCTTCCGATCTTAAAAAGATTAAAAATCCCTCACAGCCATAGTTCAGACATTACAGTAGCCTAGTAGGCCTACCAGGGAATGGAGTTCCAGTACCGTCTGGCTAAGACTACCTGATGCTTGCACATTCCAGACACGTCTTCATTAGTGTAGCAACACCATGAATCTTCTCATCAGCATTACACAGGCCCAGCATTATGATCTTTAGTCGGTCGTAAAAAGCGATACTCGGCAGCTACCATTTCGCCTAGTCCCGTTAAACGCTTAAGATCTCACGGATCGTCGTATGGTACAGTGGAAACAAAGTACAGACACCAATGAAGTCACTAATCACCAGCTTTAATTAATCACAAATAAAAGTTTGTAACAGTGGCGTGGGCGTGGATAGCTGATGCCGGTTATGATAGGCCTAAAACTGAGCGTAAAAGTTAATTCAAAATTTTCCTAGTACCAAGTGTTATTTTTAGAGCCAAAATATTATTTTTATAGTATTTTCTATCTTTCACTGGCAGAAGAAGAGAGTCCCGGTTCAACGGGATCTGACTCCATTATACTTACATAAAATAAATGAGGACACAATTAATCGAATTAATAATAATAAATACAAACAGAGAAACGCATAGCTAAACGAACAAAACACAAATAGGTAGCTACGTACTATCTGCTGCACGTCAGTTCCGAAACGAACATAGCTGCTAACTGAGCGTTTTGCCGGTTCATACAGCGGCAACACATTGGGTGGACAAATGTGTCTCCTTCCCGTTTGTACAGTGACAACTACTAAGAGGTCAATGACCACACGCACTAAAACACTGCCGATGTCTGAGCCGGCAACACAAGACGGTGCAAGTGCACATTAGTTCGACATCAATGCTATGCTTTCCTTCAAGTTTCCCTGCTAATATATTATTCGGGTTTCAAATTATTAATTAAATAAACTATTTATTATGTGATATAATTAACACTATTTTCCTTTCGTTTCCAGGACTGTTGCCGCCGGCAACAGCGGTTACATGGACGCTACGCTACTGCTTAACAGTGAACGGTGCGCAACGTAGTTCCGCGAGTGGCATTATTTAGCGATAGACAGCGCATTATTCTCGCAAAAGATTTAAGTATCATGACTGCATGCACGTTACATGACTATAAGTTGAACCTTTTAGTAGCTGTTAGAATAATCTTTGTAAATGTTTCTTTAAAAACAAGAACGTGATATAACTGAAATAACATATGAAATTTTGTAAATTACCAAAAATAGGTAAATCTCAATTAATTCAACATGAAAAAATTTAAAAAACACGTAGTAGAGTAATACTGAATAATCAGGTTGTTACGGAATTATTCAAAGCTAGCCAATATAATAAATTTTATAATAAATTAATAATTGTTAAATGTCATAAGGCATTTAAATTATGTAAAAACATGTTTGGATAATTTATTTATTGGATGTAAAAGACTAATTGATAGACCAAACTTTTAAAGTAGAAATAGTTATACTGTATACAAGTGTATTATTCTTCTGCGCATGAAGAATAAGAAAAGTAGTTTTCAATAACTAGATTTTCAAATTTTCTGAAAAACTTTACTCCAGTAAAAAACATTCAAGTAGTATACATCAAGACGGAAGCTTTTAAGAGAAAATTAAAGGAAATTGATTTAAATAATATTCAAAGTTGAAAAGAAATTCAGAATATATCCTAAAAGTTGTATGATAAATCATACATAATTCGACAACAGTGTAACGTATTAATTATTAGAAATGAAGTAAGAATTCATAAAGGAGACTAAGTTATTAAAACCAGGTAAATAATACAAATAATCCAATTTGAAACATCAAAAATCAATAAAAAGCGTTGAATTCAAAAGAAATAACACATAGAAGGTAGACAGCCTGTATTCAAAGTGATCACAGGGTAGTGAAATGTATTTAAATTTTATTGAAAAAGCACAAAGTCTATGCATTTGAGAAAGTCGGCCATCTTGGTTACTACCGCTTCATAGCTTAGTAACTGTAATTATAATTACTAACACACTGTGGAGATTTGAAAATAATTTTGTCTTTATAACTTATTGTAAGAAACTTCTTTTAATCGAGTTTTAGTAACTGTAAAAAGAGTTTGTTGTATAATTATTTCATTGGTTATAACAAAGAACACTTACTTCTATCTCCCCTGAGACAGAGAGCCTGTGTACAATAATCAATTAAGGACTAAAGTTTTAATTTCTAAGAGCAAAATTCTGTTTTCAGTAGTAGTGAGTGACAGTACAATAGTACACGCCCTTTAATTTCCCACCAATTTCACTTTGACCGCGTTCCGTCATTTGTGAATGTCTTCAGCACCTTCTACTTCAAGAACATAATTATTCATGGCGTCCTGTACAGACTTAATTCAATTCTTCCTGTTTTCCTCTACGCCTTCTTCCATCTTGCTCTCATTCTGCCAGTTTGTATAGACCTTCCATTCTTCTAAGACGAGCAAAACGTATTATTAACTTTGTTTACTTCTTCTTCTTCTTCTTCTTCTTCTATGGCGTCACGGTTCGAAGTCGAACCTTAGCCCCCATAATCATCCACCTCCATTTTTCCCGCTCCTTGGCAATCGATGTCCATCGTTTATTCACTTTGTTTTAATGTTTCCATAGCCGTGACCTACATTTTCACTGTGTTCCTGATTGTATTTCTGTATTCCTTACTGTATTCTTTCCGTCCTGAGCTCCCGTCGCTCTTCTCCAATAATCAATTCCTGTGGATAGCAGCTGTATGTTCATTGCCCAAGCTCCTGTTCCGTACACCTTTACCTTTCTTTACTATAATCTTAATCCATCTTCTCCTCTTTCTTCTCCTTCTTCTACTTCTCGCTTGCCACGATGAGGCACTTCTGCTTGTTCCGTCTTATCCTCGGTCTGCTAACACTTCGCTTTCCTACGGGCTTAGGCCTATAACTAAACCTACTCCACAAAATAGAATTTAATATTTCGATTACTCTTAGGCCATCATAGGTTCTTTCCCTTCACTATACATATATTGTATGTTACTACAGTAGTTTAAATAGATATGTACTACACCGTTTTGTATCTCACTCTTTACGCAAAGCAGGAAATACGTTATTTTGCAATAAACGAAAGTAAGAGCAACATACCTTAGAATAATGTTGCTGAATAGTTAATACATTGCGTTAATACGATAGGAAAACTAAAATTAAGAACGCAACAAAAAAATAAGTGCGCACATACTTGTGTGGAAGTAGATGAGTAGGAAAAGTGGTTTCACGGGCTGGCGAGCGTCTGGCACACACAAGCTGGCCGATAAGAAGGTGTACAACGCAATAAAAATGAAACATTGTCATAAAGACTGCATTCTATACTGCAAATAAAATATTACACCAAGAGAGGGAACTGGTACCGTCCAGCATATATAATATTATTTATGAAAGGAAACATACTTTAATTTGTATAAACTTATGTGTAATTTGTATAGAAACACTCGTACACACACACACACACACACACACACACACACACACACACACACATATCATTGCATCTGACAAATCATGGCGATATTCCAGGCTGACAGGCCAGTCCAGCGTAAACCATTAAATTTATATGCAGCCCGCTGGAGACAAATATCCTGTCGTCTGGTGCATGCGTGGAATTCTGTGGGCGAAAAGTTTAGCAAAGATGATTAAACGCGACGATCGAGGGCCACAACGCCATCGATCGGAACAAATAAACGATCTCCACCGAACACGATGCAACTCTGAAAACGTCCAAAAATAATTGGGGAAACAGAATTCGACCTGCCGAAATTAAATTCCACGGATTCGATGCTGCCGCTTCGGTTATAGTTACTCTTTGTCGCGTCGTCCCGCCGAAATACATCTTTCAGACGCGGCTTCGAGTCCCCACATTAACATTATTGCAGAACATTTCTGAAACAATTTAGTGCAACACTTCGACAAAATGACAACCGGTGGTCGCCTTTGTAAATGTTACAGTGTAAAATATAAAAACCTCTCAAATTAAAATACTTGAGCTGAAATATTGCAACACTATATTAGCTCTAGTATTTTTTGTGTAATCGTCAATGTTTCAGTGTTCTCACAGCGTTTTTTCTTTTTATTTTGAAAGTGAGAAATTAGCCTTGATCATATTTTTGCTACGAGTTTTAAAAGGGGTAAGATTATTCACATGTTGTTTTATGTACATAAGTTGAAAAAAAATTAATGTCAATTTCGGTAGTATAAGTGACAAATTTAATTTCTGACCTCATCAACGTCATTCACATTCTGAATATAATTATCAATGTTTATGATATCGTCAAGAATTAGGCAGCTGACTTTACCGACTTCACTGTTCACGCCATCTTCAGCGTGGATGTCCTAACTCCTTATGCCATGTGGGCATAGTATGCCACTAGCTTGATTAATCATTCATCATCGATCTTTTCTAAATGATTTCTCCACTGCTGTCTATATTGTTAGGTTTTCTCGTTCTGCGCGTGCAGGTATCAAAACCTTGCCTTATATACTCATTCCTTAGTTTACCTAATCGAGTGCAGCCGTTAAATTTCCTTAGAAACTTCATTTCATCTGCCTGTAACGTCGATTTATTTTTTGACAGGGACCCAGTTTTCACAAGTGTACTTGTCATTGTCAATTGTCATTGTCTTGTAGAATTTTAACAAGCTGCCCTTTCTAGTCTCATTCTTCAGTGTTCGATATATTGTGCAACATACACATGGAAATTTATGTAATTGATTACTTAAATCGTAATTGATTAATTTTTCCCTGTTCACCCCACAATCAATGAATGCAATATGGGTCTGTAGGTTGAATTCCCTTCGTTTTTCTATAACCTGGATAACAATAAAAATATTATCCGGACAAGATCGTCCTTTCCTAAAACCATTTTCTTCATCAGCTAGAATGGCAAAATCGGTTGTTACCTTGAACCTTTTATAAATAAATTTAGAATATAGGCCTACTTTATAGGCTACATTTAACAAGCTGATATCGCTTAGTCTCTCGTTTGCTCCCGTCTCCTTTTCTGAATAAGTATATAACTTGAGCTGTTTGCCAGTTATTTATGATTTAAAAGCGATTCACCATTACCATCGTGTGGTGGTCCCCGTGTGGCATGTTAAAGACCCGACCGCTGTTAAGCGTCGTGTTGCGCATTACAGCTGATTACAAACCATGAAATAAGATTTTCCACTTTCCTCGATACGAGTGTTTCACTGGTAGTCCGCTCGATGGTCTCAATTTTTGTGTTGACCGTTAGGGGGTGGGAGTTTGAGGAACACTATGACAGAGGAATCTGCCGATGCATGAGGGAGGCCTGTGGTCTCTACTGGTACTGGGTGCTGCAGAAGAAAATCGTCAGTTCCCCCTCTCCGTTTCAGTTATCCTATCAGTCTTTTCTTTTTACACACAGGAAAAACTGACAGTTCGACTGAACATGAAACGGAACTGAGAACTGAAATGACCGTGTAAAATGGCTATTAGTGAGACATATATGTCACCATAATAGGCCACATGATGATAATAAGAGAATATATGAAATAAGGTAGAGTCGCGGGTAAGGATCTTTATTTTAGTTTGTACGGAACTTTGTAATTTAGACTTATAAATCAGTTGTTGTAAGTGCAAAATAGGAAACACGATACAGTAAATCTGCGTAATTATCATATGTTAGGGTTACGATAGTCAAGTGCTCGTGTGTGTGAGTGGGCGTATTTACGGGGGGGGGCTACAGGACCAACTCCCCCCCCCCCAAAGGCTCGAAAAACGTTGACGTATTTTGTTAATCTCTTAATTTTTAGGCTATTTTATTATTTTTTTTATCTGTGAACACTAATATAGTAGAAACTCTTTTCTAAAAATATCATATACAAACAGGTTTATTACACAGAATTTGCGTATACGTTTTAATTATGAAATATAGGAAAATCAGTTCAGTCAATAGGTATCTCCCAAACAATGTTTCAATTACGCGTATTTTATAGTGTTATTATCGTTTACTTCAATGGGACTGATTTCAGAATGTTATCACACGTTTTTCAACAGCTTTAAACATAGTAATGTTGGTTGGTTAGTCTTAACTTAATGTTTCTTGTGTATGAAGTAGACTTGACCGGTCCCCCTTCCCAATACCAAATTCTTTGCCTGTGTGTCGTGTAGACGCTAAATTGGAAAACATTATAGCAACCTTACCAATTAAAAATTCCAGATGTGACTTTGATATTATTGTAGTTGATATTATAACAAACAATTTGCAGACAAGTAAAAGTATTATTCACTGGTTGTGAATATTTAATACGAAACATTTTTAATAACTCTATGTCCGACTCTATGTCCGACTTGAAAATCTGTGAAAAGAACGTAAATCACATAATCTCCGTGTAGGTCCAGAACAAATTTTGACCAGATTAAGCCACAATTTGCCTGACATACCTGTGGCTCCCTCACCCTCCCTTAAATTGCATTTCTGTAGAGAACGAGTAAGTCAACGATTTCTGGTTGAGCAATCAGAACTTTAGAATTTCAGTGAAGATTTAGTAAAGCTGGGATGTACGTTCAGTCCGTATCGACTATTCAGTCTTCACGCACACGGTTCTTTCCACAAACATTAAGTTTGCAGTTAACAGCCACAAGTGGCGAATTCACCGCATTTAACGCTCGTGATCTCGGAGAGATAATCTCTGGGACATCAAATATTGTTACGACGGTCTACTGATCGTCGTATGGTACGGTGGAAAACAAAATACAAGACGCCGATTATGTCACTAAAAACCAGCTTTAATTATCACAAATAACAGTTCACAATCAAATCGTACAATAATTTCAGTTAGATTTGTCCACACCCAATACTAATGTCTAATATAAAGAATTCCGCGCTATAATCACTTTTCACTAATACACCACTTGCGACGCACTGTGTAAATCGCCCGACATAAAACTAAGTGGCAGGTAAGGGGTATTTATAATCTGTAGGGTTCCATACTATGCGTCTTTAACAAACACGTAAAAATTCTAGAGAATACTTCAGCGCGGCCATGACAGAACCACACACCGTTGGGCTAGTCGAGACGCTTCTAGAACGGCACCATCGAACGCACGAGACTTTCCGCATTACGTAATAATTTCATAAACAACTGTATTTCTTAAGCTTTCACGGCCAGCGTCATAAATATAAGGACTACAGTACTTCCCGGCTGTCAGGCCGTGGTCTTCTGTTGCATTGCACAGACGTTTCAACCTCGCTATTGGAAGCCATCTTCAGGGTCTGAAGGTCTCAGCTTTTACTGACAGGGTGACCGAAAGCAACAGAAGACCACGGCCTGAAGCCCGGAAAGTAGTCCTTATATTTAAACAAGTGAAGTGGAGTTTCGATCGTTGTAAAAACCGAGTGCTTTCCGTGTTAGTGGAATATTGTTCGCATGGGCTTTTGGAAAGACGCTTGGAAGTCCAATACACCGCGGTCAATTGAATTTTTATCAACTAGCCCTATAACCGTGAAATTTTCGTGCCCGAAAAGGACCCGAAAGCAACCTTGATAAAGTCTACTATGTATACAGTTGCTTAGTCTACTATGTACTGTGTCAACATTGTCTGAGTTGTTATTACACGGGCTGTTAGGCCTTGGTCTGCTGTTGTTCAAGACAGGCGTTTTGGCCCCACCATCGGAGGCCATCTTCAGTGTCAGAAAGATTGAAACAATTGGCAAGGTGTCCATCAATTCACCCAGTGCCGAGGTAGTCTTCTAAAAATAATCATTGTCTCTACTATTCACAGATCTATAAATTACATAGATTTATTTTCCTTTCTGATGCAAAAGTTAGCATCTATTCAGTTTTTCTTATATTTACATTTAGTCCAATTCCAGTGGATTTTTGATTCAGCTCCTTGTATAGCCCTACCTCAACTAGCCGTTGTCTTGATTTGGCTATTATCACAACATCGTCAGCGTAAAACATTGTAATAAACAGGCGCTTATAATTGTGTATGTTATTTGTTAATTAACACTAATAAACAAGGAATAAGCGTACTAAAAAAGAAACATGATGTACCATATAAGTGATTTCTAACCGTGCAATAAGATTTCCGCTTATCCGGTCCAAGTTTTTTTAAGAGTATTCCCCACGATAGTTGGGAGCTTTTTGTTGGTCCGCCGGGAAGGAAGTTTAAGCATAAGAGAGGTCTGTGTCGTAGCGGGGGCCTAGTAAATAAAAACGTGTATGCGTATATTTACACTGCCTCGCACAATAAACGTTTACAAATATAATCTACGCACATAGGCATAGAATGTTTCTTCTTGTTTGTTGTATGGACAAGTCGTTTAACTGCCGAGCAGTCAGACTTGTGGAAACATATGACTGTGAATATTTCCTTGGCACGTGTAAAAACTGAGTAAAGCTATATTCTTGCAGAGACGGTGGGTAGGCACCAGTCGAATGTACCAGAACTATGTCTATCGACAGACAGCCATTGGGCTCGACCCAGATGCTGCAATCATGCACCGGGAGCAAAGACGCCCCGCTACCACATTGATAACTGCTACAGAGACGGTGGAGAAGTACGATGCTCAAAGGAAGGAGGGAGAGGGAAAGAAAAAGAGAGAGAGTGAGAGAGGGTGATGGGGGAGTGAGGGGACAGAGACTAACAGAGTTGTGTAATTTGCTTCCAGACTCAACGTCTGCAAAGAAGACGCCTCGCTACTTGAGTTAGTGCAATTTACAGTCGTATGATGTCAGCGTTCTATTAACGTGATGTAATGACACTAAATACGATACATCAATTTAACTGTCACCCCACTTCGTTTTGGCAGTAGACCAGCGCGTCTCTTGTTGTCTGCAGTCGCAGTCGACAGTTGCGCGCTCGCCACAGCCAAGTTCATCTCTAAAAGTTAACTCCAACTCCTTCTCCGCTGCTGCCCTACGTGACGTCGCCATTGGTCGCACTTTCGTGCCACCGGCATCCAAATCAAACTAGATCGTTCAGCTTCCTCAGGTCATCTTGAATCTCATCTATCCACGACAGGTCTACGTCTTTTCCACTGCCTGCTTGAGAGCCCTTCGTTCTTCTCGATTTGATATTCCGCATAAGGATAATAGTCCAAGCAACTCCTTCTTCTTCTTTAACTTCCTTATTAGTACTCTGTCCTGTTCTATAACAACGGTCCTTCTATCACGCCATCTCTTCCTTGAACGATCTTCTTGGTGTTTGGTTGGCTATCTCTTGCCTTTCTCACTAGCCTTGTGTCATCCATTCTTGATATGCGTTCATTCCATATCCTTCTTCTTTCCGCAATCCAACAATTAATACATGTTACATTACACGTTTCTCTTATACTACTGTTGGTAACCTATCGTACCTTGTCTTTCCTTCCGTAATATAGTGTTACGACGGTCTCCCTGATCGTCGTATGGTACAGTGGAAAACAAAATACAAGACAACAATGAAGTCACTAAAAACCAGCTTTAATTATCACAATTAACAATTTGTAATCAACAAGATACTCTTTTACAACAATCAAGTAAAAATTGTCCACACGTAATAATAATGTCAACTATAAAGAATTCCGCACTAATAACAACACTTCGTCATTTCTATTGTTTGTCATTTCCTTTGAGTTTTAGCTCTATCTGGCTTGGTTTCTGATGCATAGGATATTACTGAACGTATTGAGCTTATGTAAACCCTAGTTTTTACTTCTTGTGTGAGGTATTTATTATTCCATATAAAATTATTCATGCATCTAGCAATTCTTCTTGCTTTCATCAGTTGATGTTCTATTTCTTCATCTGCCTTATTGTTACTTGTAAGCTTTGTTCCTAAATAGTCTATCTCAATTACTTGTTCTATTATTTTCTTATTTATCACAAGCTTACACGTCATGGGCTTATCATTAATGGGTCATGTGAAATTGTAATTGATTTTGTTTTCACTTCCGCTATCTTCATGTTATATTTCTGCCATGCTTTGTTACAATTATACACAAGTCTTTGTAAGTCATTTACATTTTCTGCTATTATACGTAATAACGTTGTCTGCATAACATATAATATTAAACACACTTCTATCCATCCTATATCCTCTCATATGTTCAGGCAACTTAAGCCTCATTAATCTGTAACTAGACCGTCGGTGGCTTTTGAGTTCATTTTTAAAACGTCTCACAGTTAGCTCTCAAAATCTTCTTAAGATCTTCTTTTTAAACATGTTTAACTGATTCTCATCCTATTTGACAGTGCCGGAACTCTGAGTCGTAAGCCAATATGGTTCTTACAAGAATTTTTTTGATAACAAGTTTTCTATTTCTAGTTAAAAGTCTACTTTCAAAGCAAATTGAAATACCATACTAAGCCCTATTTTCTTGGTATATTTTCCTTCAATATGTGGATCGTTGTTTGAGGTGCCTGAGTATCCGAAAATAGGTCAAATATCCTGACAAAGCAGTCAGCAGGTGATGAGGTTATCAGACGACATATTTCAACTGTGGCCGTTTCCTGGCGCTATGTGCTTGGTTTTAGACTTATATGAAGCCCATTTCCTTAGAGATCTCGCTTATATTTAATGATATATGTGTATCCAATTTTTTGTTCCGCACAAAATTTGCTTACAGTGAAGTTTTCGAGATTTTACTGAATAACATAAAAGAATATATCGACCATCACGAATAACAAATCTTGTTTTCAATTCTTAATACGTTGTTTTTTTTGTTATAATCTTACTATTCGGAAATAATTGTATTTCTCACTTTACATTTTCTATTGTTCTTTTTGTTAAAAATACGTTATGTCCATTGTTTTTAATGTTTCTCTCCTTGAAGCATTGTATAGACACATTAAACGTCTATTTTTCCTAACCATACCTTTTTTTAAAAACCAAAAACCATTATTACCTAACCACACAAATGAAAACAGCACGGATTTTCGCTTTACAATAAGAAATAGAATAATTTACAATTAATAAACTTCTCTTCTTCTTCACATCGTAGTAAATCGAAACAATCGCATATTCATAACATTGAAAATGTAGTTCGGGCACTATTAACCAAGGTCAATTACTAATAAAATTATATACAACTTATGGCCAACTATGAGTAGGCCTAACTAATGATACTGGACATAACATGGCGCTTTGATGTTGCTTGGTTTCCCTGTTTATACAACTCAATCCCACTGTTCTGTTTTACAGATTTCTCACATAAACGGTTGATGACCAACTTTCTATAATTAAGGAGTGGTCGTGTGCGATTTTATACATTATCCAACAGCCATAGAATTTTATCATTACCATATGGGTAATTAGAAGTGACAGAAAATTCACTTTGAAAGAAAACATTTTCCTTCTTCTTCTTCCTTCGTCACGTTTACGATTACACCAGATATTCGGGTTGTACTTCCTCCCTTTCGTAGATCGCTATATCTTTTTCTTGGCCGTTCCACATGTTTATGTCCTTTTTGGTTGATAGTAGAAATAGCTCTTTAGAATACGAGTACTGTCCGTTTTTACAGATAATTTTAAAGAAAGAAATAACATTTAATTATTTCAATTGTTGACAATAAATACAGTTTCCAGGCAGCGAAAATTCAATGAAAATATTTAGTTTAATTTGTAGCAGAGAAGAAATCGGCGGATCGACTACGGCCTCAACGATGCGTCTCTGCAGGTAAATACATGTCCATGGCACACATTTACCCACTGTGAGTATTGTACGTATGGAATTTATATGGTTATGGTTGCCGCGGTTAAAACACGGGGCAGTTTACACTAACACACATACATATACACATTCACGACAGGGTGGCGTGGCATCTGTATATTTCGAATATCGAATTTCGTTAGTTGGATTAGAGAAGATTCAAAATTGAACTCAATAGAAGGACGACTAAGTCAAAGGCCTGTCTTACTAAACAGAGAGAGAATATCTACCAACATTCGGGGAACATTTTCTTCTTCGTTTACTTTCAAGATTACTAGACATGGGATGGGATCTACTTTCGCTTACTTCCAAGACTACTAGACAGGGGATATCACAAACTTCGTGCACTTCCATGGAAACTTTTACGTACTTAGATACTGGCACACCTGAAAACCCCACAGTTCACTATACGGTCCTAAGCGTTTACTACATATTGGCATAACTAAAACTCCCGCAGTTATTATACAATCTTCGCGTTCAGTACATTTTGGCATTCATCAAAATTCCATAGTACCCTTTACATTTTTCCGCGTTTACTACACACTGGCATACCTCAAAATCCCGAAGTATATTATTAATCTTCGCGTTCAGTACATTTTGGCATTCATCAAAATCCCGAAGTGTATTATTAATCTACGCGTTCAGTACATTTTGGAATACCTCAAAATCCCGAAGTTTATTATTAATCTTCGCGTTCAGTACATTTTGGCATTCATCAAAATCCCGAATTGTATTATTAATTTTCGCGTTCAGTACATTTTGGCATTCATCAAAATCCCGAAGTGTATAATTAATCTTCGCGTTCAGTTCATTTTGGCATTCATCAAAATCCCGAAGTGTATTATTAACCTTCGCGTTCACAACATTTTGGCATTCATGAAAATCCCGTAGTGCAATTTACATTCATCTGAGTTTCACACATTGGCATACCTCAAAATCCCGAAGTGTATTATTAATCTTCGCGTTCAGTACATTTTGGCATTCATCAAAATCACGAAGTTTATATATAATCTACGCGTTCAGTTCATTTTCGCAATCATCAAAATCCCGTAGTGCACTTTTACAATCTTCCGCGTTTCACACATTGACATACCTCAAAATCCCGAAGTGTATTATAAATCTTCGAGTTAAGTACATTTTGGCATTCTTCAAATCCCGAAGTTTATTATTAATCTTCGCGTTCAGTACATTTTCCCATTCATCAAAATTCCGAAGTTTGTTATTTATCTTCGCGTTCAATACATTTTGGCAATCATCAAAATCCCGTAGTGCACTTTACATTCTTCCGCGTTTCACACATAGGCATCCCTCAAAATCCCGAAGTTTATGATAAATCTTCGAGTTCAGTATATTTTGGCATTCTTCAAAATCCCGAAGTTTATTATACAATCTTCGCGTTCATACATATTGGCTTACTCAAAATCACGTAGTGATCTTTACATTCTTCCGCGTTTTAAAAACTGGCATACCTCAAAATCCCGAGGTTTATTATAAATCTTCGCGTTCAGTACATATTGGCTTACTCAAAATCGCGAAGTGATCGTTACATTCTTCCGCGTTTTACACACTCTCATACCTCAAAATCCCGAAATGTATTATTAATCTTCGCGTTCATTACATTTTGGCAATCATCAAAATCCCGAAGTTTATTATTAATCTGCGCGTTGAGTTCATTTTCGCAATCATCATAATCCCGTAGTGCACTTTACATTCTTCCACGTTTTACACACTCTCATACCTCAAAATCCCGAAGTGTATTAATCTTCGCTTTCATTACATTTTGGCAATCATCAAAATCCCGAAGTGTATTATACAATCTTCGCGTTCATACATATTGGCTTACTCAAAACCACGTAGTGATCTTTACATTCTTCCGCGTTTTAAAAACTGGCATACCTCAAAATCCCGAAGTTTATTATAAATCTTCGCGTTCAGTACAGATTGGTTTACTCAAAATCGCGAAGTGATCGTTACATTCTTCCGCGTTTTACACACTCTCATACCTCAAAATCCCGAAATGTATTATTAATCTTCGCGTTCATTACATTTTGGCAATCATCAAAATCCCGAAGTTTATTATTAACCTTCGCGTTGAGTTCATTTTCGCAATCATCATAATTCCGTAGTGCACTTTATATTCTTCCGCGTTTCACACATTGGCATACCTCAAAATCCCGAAGTTTATTATAAATCGAGTTCAGTACATTTTGGCATTCTTCAAAATGCCGAAGTGTATTATACAATCTTCGCGTTCATACATATTGGCTTACTCAAAACCACGTAGTGATCTTTACATTCTTCCGCGTTTTAAAAACTGGCATACCTCAAAATCCCGAAGTTTATTATAAAGCTTCGCGTTCAGTACAAATTGGCTTACTCAAAATCGCGTAGTGATCTTTACATTCTTCCTCGTTTTACAGACTCTCATACCTCACAATCCCGAAATGTATTATTAATCTTCGCGTTCATTACATTTTGGCAATCATCAAAATCCCGAAGTTTATTATTATTCTTCGCGTTGAGTTCATTTTCGCAATCATCATAATCCCGTAGTGCACTTTACATTCTTCCGCGTTTCACACATTGGCATACCTCAAAATCCCGAAGTTTATTATAAATCTTCGAGTTCAGTACATTTTGGCATTCTTCAAAATCCCGAAGTTCATTATACAATCTTCGCGTTCATACATATTGTAACAATCTAAAGTTTCAGTTTCTTAAATAATCTTCCTTCATAAATCTCAGTTTTGTTTCCTTGTTCATTATTCCTATCATTCCTCCTCAATGGTACTTCGTTTTCTTCTCCTTTGAAATGGTTTTCTGGCGTCGTCGGTTATCATAACATCCGTCCCTTTTTCTTGATTGTGTATGGTATTTGATTTATCCGTGGTCCATCATCTCAGTTTCCCTTATTGTCCGGACGACCATTTTCTTCATAATTATCCCTGTACTGGTGATATCCCTTGCTTCTACCTGGTACTTCATTTTTCCTGCGGTTATTCTTTCGCTTGTTTCAAGTTTTCTTTCAATGATTCTACCATATGGTTCATTATAACAGGGTGTCCCTGGTCCATCAATGACGAATGATATCATTGATATTTTACCATATATTGCTACCTTTGTCGTATTCCATTTACCTCTGGTCTTTTCCCAGTTGTAAACTACTGTTTTGTGGTAAATCATTTTTGAAATTATTTCTATCCTCCTCCTATAATCTCTGGAATTCATGATTTCTTTATTGTTGGTAATTGGGATATTATTGACATCAATTAAACCATGTTTCATCATCTCCAACTCTTCCTTTGTTTTTATTAAATTCCTTGGATACATTCTCCTCATTTTCTTTGATTTCATTTCCCTGTGTTTAATATTTTCTTTGTTTCTGTTATTTTTATTTTCAGATAATATTACTACTTGTTCCTTTGTTTTTTCGTTTGGTATTTCTTCTATTCCTGTTTGGTTGCCATCTACCTTCTGGCTGGATTGTTCCATCGGTTGGTCGGTTGGTACCTCTCTTTTCTTAATTCTTCTCTCCGCCGTTTACTATCGTTTATTTGATCATCTAGTTTTTTATTCTGATCATCTAATTTCTCTCCCAATTCCTTCCCCCATTTCTTAAAACTATCCCTTAATGATTGGTTGTCTTCCTTCCTTTCTTTACTCGATTCTTCTTTTGTAGAATCCATTTTCTTATTCAAGTCTTCCTTTGTGGAATCGATTTTCTTACTCAATTCTTCGTTCATTTCCTTCATCACTCTGAACATCTCTTGTATTGTCGTGTTCTCTGTTTGCGAGGGTTTCTTGGGTTGTTCCTCTGGTGGTGCGGGTTGTTTAGGTTCCAATGGGGGTAATAACATTTCCACGTCTTCCATCGGTGTTGCCTCCTTGTCTTCCATATTAATTTCCTTTTCGGCCTCTGCCGCCCTTTTCTTCGATGTTGCTCGACGTTGCATTTTTCTTCCTTTTCTGACTGGATAACCGCTGCCAAGCTTGAATTAGGAATTGGGCAAATTATAGTTGCCTATCAATCACTAAGTGAAGCCCCTTAGTTGGACGCCAATTTTGTAACAAAATAAAAAATCTCAAAGTTTGCAAAATAATAATTGTGGTTTACCAAAATTAAATAATTTTGGTGGTTTTGTTTTTTTGAAAAATATTGTTTAATTGTTTTTGTTGTTAGTATTTAGTAAATTAATTTTTGTAATTGATTCGTATAAAATTTTACTCCTTTATTTCTGTTTCTGTTAGTTTGTATCACCTTGCGTTTTTATAGTTAACTTCCGCGTTAATTTGATTTTCTCCAGCACTAATCGATAGACGGTTCTTCTTCTTTTTTTGAGTATTCTCCTTCTTCTTTGGTAAAGGCCGCCTTTCGGATAGTCCGTGATCTCAATTTATCTTGTTTTTAATTCTATTTATTAAATTTATAAATAAATAGAAACCAAATTGCAGAAATTTTAGATTTATTAACAATTGTATAATGTATCGAGTGTTAATCGATTATTCAACAGTAGTATCGACTCGTTCTCAGGGCTGTCGATTAATTTTTTACATCTGTATTTTCTATTAATTATTAGGTTCTTTGAACGGTTATTTTATATATAGTCAGAGAAGGGTAAGGTCAGGAAAGTATAACACTTACATGTAAAAAGGTTAATAATTAAAAATTACAATTTATTATTCGTATTGTTTAAATTAGCAGCCATCGTTACTATTTCTTTTATAAAATTGCTAAACTGCTATAATTTTTATTGTTTAGACAAAGCTTTTCGTGATCACTGACATCTTCAGGTCTTAAACAACACTGTCGTTGTTTAAGACCTGAAGATGTCAGTGATGACGAAAAGCTTTGTCTAAACAATAAAAATTATAGCAGTTTAGCAATTTTATAAAAGAAATAGTAACGATGGCTGCTAATTTAAACAATACGAAGAATAAAACATGCGAATTGCAAGCAGATACAATTTATTAGTTAATATATAATGTTTATTAAAGAAAAAATTCGAACCATTGAAGACTGTATGATTAGGTTGGTAAAGCTCGCTTTGAATTGTGGGAGTCAAGATGGCGGCTCCCGGACTGCATATGTTAAACCGTAGTCGGCTCGATGAAAATTTCTTCCAATAAATGGTGCCTTTTCAATGTTTCCTCGTCTCCGCAGTTGGGATTATTCCTTCTGGTGTTAGTAGAATGGTTCTGGTTCAGTGTTTTGTGATTCACTTCGATTAAATAGGTGTGATAATGTTTAATTTAAATTGTTCAATAAGGTAGAAACTTGCACTTCTCGTCTCGTTATTAAGAATTATTTATTGTATAGGTTTAATTGATTATGTCACTCATTTACTGTTCCGTATTACTTTAGTTTAATTGTGGTGTTAAATGTTCTCACTGAGTTTAAGGTTTAAGTTCAAAATTTAGTAATTTACGATTTTTCACTGTAGACTAGGCTTACAAACCGATCGCCATATTTGTCTGCTATATAGGTTAATATACGCACAAATATCGTTCAAGTGTGCTCGACAAGGTCCAATAATTAACTGTTCTCATTTCCTTCGTTTCCTGGAAACGTCTTAGCCAATTTAATATTAGCAATACATTGTTTTAAATCCGTTTGGCTTCCGCTACATGCAGAAAATTTACATTATATTACTGAATATATTTTTGCTATTATTTAATTTTATGAAATATTAAATACATAATCTCTTTCTTTAATTCATTCTGCTTGATTTGATACCAAATAAGATAGTTTTACAAAGTTTTTTATCTAAAATGCTATATTTCTTTAATTTTGAAAAAGTAGGCTTTAAAATTTACTTCCTGTCCTTCCCCAAATGTTTGCCATTTTATATGTTATATTTATGATTGTACTAAATCTCAGATTGACATAAAATGTTTATCTTCCCTTAATTTCTTGTAATTTTATTAATTGGTTATCCTTTTAAATATTATTCAATAATTTATGACTCCCCACACTGAATTTTCAGTTATTACATTTGCATTTGTTCTCACAATTCTTCCTCTCATTTTTTACAATATCTTTTTGAAGTATAATTTACATTATATTATTCTGTGACTGATTTACCTTACATAAGTTTCATCAGTTTAACTAGTTTACTGTACTTGATTCTTCAATTATAATGTAGTTTAGATTTACCATTTGGCCTAGATTTTATCTGGTTTTACATACAAAGTTTTTTAATAATACAGCTTGTTTATACCCTTTCTGACCTTCTATTCTAATACAGTGTTAATTAACAATTCCTTACTTTACTACAAGAACATTTAGTATTGAATTTAAACTATTTATACTTAACAATTATTTGACATTAAAAAGTGGTATTTAAACTCAGACATTCTAGTCTTGATTATTTCTAGTAACTCCTAATAAACATTTTATAATAAAAGAATGGTATCCACACTCAGACATTGCATTCTTGATTAAAACTATTAACCATAATAAACATTTTAGAATATTAGAACATTACTCTCTATTTCCCACATTTAGGTATAGAGTTCATTTATTTTAATAGGAACATAACACATCTGTTCCTTCATTTTTAAACCTTTCTTAAAATTACTTGTGTGCAGTCTTATCTGTTTTTATTTTATTTTAGGGATGTATCCCTTGTCACTTTACTTATTAACTACCTGCTCTCTATTTATCTTACTCATTTCAGTGAATGTTATTAGATAAAGAGTGACACTTTATTAGAAACATTAGTCTTTGCTTTTCATAATACTATTCTATCAAACAGTATTCATGAAGTTAAATTAAAACTTTAAAATTGTTCAAAGGTACACTTTTATTAAGTTTAAGCATTTAATACACTTTCTTCAAGTTTATTTACTATAATATAATAACTTGCACTTGTCCCCTGTTAATTCTTGATACTATCACTAATCAGTTTTATAGTTTTATATTATCAAGAATTTTATTTATGGAAGACTCTTAAGATTTGTTTTTTATTCATTATACAATAACTTTCATGGGTGCACTTTTACTTATAACTCTAAACACTTTTGTTTACATTTATGTTACATTATTTCTGTTTTGGGTGTTATACTTTCATTTGTGACATTTAATTTCCTTTGGGGTTTTTGTTTTCTCTTTGCTGGGTTTCCTTTGAGTATTTGTTGTAGTCTTTTCCTCCTACTATCTTGTATCTTCAAACGCATTCTTGTTTATTAGGTATTTTGGTTTGTTCTGGGTATTTTCGTTATTCATTCTTTGTTTCTTCATTACCATATTGTTTTATCATGTACGTTGGTTCGTTCTGGGTATCTTCCTTACTTACTCCCATCCTACCTGGGTATTTCCTTACTTTATTTTAGTTTTTGGGGGGTTTATTTTTCTTTACATATTTTTGTTGCATAGTTGCTTTTTCTGTATTTTTACTTTTTCAAGTTATGATTGTATTTTAATTGAGATTCTTATTTGTTTTCATTTGGATTTTACTTTGATAATTATTTTAATTGATATTTATTTATGATCATATTTCATTCTTTATTCAGTGGATAATCTGTCATGCTACAATATTGGCTTATTCAAAATCCCGTAGTGATCTTTACATTCTTCCGCGTTTTACACACTCTCATACCTCAAAATCCCGAAGTGTATTATTAATCTTCGCTTTCATTACATTTTGGCAATCATCAAAATCCCGAAGTGTATTATACAATCTTCGCGTTCATACATATTGGCTTACTCAAAATCACGTAGTGATCTTTACATTCTTCCGCGTTTTAAAAACCGGCATACCTCAAAATCCCGAAGTTTATTATAAATCTTCGCTTTCATTACATTTTGGCAATCATCAAAATCCCGAAGTGTATTATAAAATCTTCGCGTTCATACATATTGGTTTACTCAAAATCGCGTAGTGATCTTTACATTCTTCCTCGTTTTACACACTCTCATACCTCAAAATCCCGAAGTGTATTATAAATCATCGCGTTCAGTACACATTGGCATACTCAAAATCGCGTAGTGATCTTTACATTCTTCCGCGTTTTACACACTCTCATACCTCAAAATCCCTAAGTTTATTATACAATCTTCGCGTTCAGTACTTATTGGCACAACTCAAAATCCCGAAGTTTAGGCTTATTATAAATCTTTGCGTTCAGTAAAATTTGGCATTCATCAAAATTCCTTGATACATCATTATAGGATAAATCAAAATGTATTTCCTTTTACAGTCTTCCGCGTCCAATGCACATTGGCATAACTCAACATCCCGCAGTTCACTTTAAATCTTCCGGGTGTATTAAATATTGACATACATCAAGATCCCCATGTTCTTTGTACAATCTTCTGCGTTGATTAGACTTTTGGATACCTCAAAGTTTCGTGAACATTTTATTAAATGTTCCGTTTTCGTTAGATTTTACATAGTTCAATATCCTGTATTTATTTTACTCAACCTTTTGCTACGGTATTCATTAGCATACATCAAAGTTTCATATACATTTTATTCATGTTTCCGCGTTTATAGACATTGGAATACCTTAAAAAACCATGTTCACTGCTCTCCGCGTTTAGTAGGCACTAGGATTCCTTAAATTTTCTTGTTTATTTTATTTAGTTGTCCGTGTTTATTAGATAGTGGGTTGCCTTTAAATTACGTTGTTACTAATTGGGCGGGGGGCGTGTTTCCTCTAAATTCCGTGTTTATTTGATGGTGGGCACACAAACACACAAACACTGCTCTGTTGTTTTAATCGTGGCAACCATAATAGTAAAACTTTCCAGCTCGAGTGTACTCACTGTGGGCAAACAGCCGGGAATGTATTTACTGCAGAGACACAAATACTAAATACACTTTCTATAATCTTAAATGTAATATGGTAATTGTTTACAAACACTAGACGGTTTCATTTCTTTGTTTAGTTCATCGACTGTAATATTACAGTTAGGTGTTATAAGATTTTTAATAAGTTTTTCCAGCCTTGTTCATAATATTTTCAATAAATCTTTCAACAAATGAATTTCGTTATTTTTTAAATTCATGCAGTGGCGGCTCGTCAGTTGACGCAGGTTAAGCGCTGTTTCACCTAAAATAACTGGTTCAATGTGTTTCTTTTTACACAAAATTATTTTAAATTTTTAGTCAATTTTATGTTTAAAAATATATTTTTTTAAATTATATTTCGTCTGTATAATAATTGAAATAACATTTATAAGCGATGGAAATAGATTATAGAAGGTGGACTTCGCTGCGATCACATACTACTCCACGTATAGTAAGCCTACTGGTGGCGGAAAGCGCTCAGATCGTAGAAGCAGCTTTCTGCACCTTGAAGGTTGCATCAGTTAATACGTCACTAGCAACGCTCGGTTTATGACGGTTGCCATGACAACGTATGCCGTACTCAGCGTTCCCCCACACACGTGAACCAGTGTCGCTGTGCTGTTTCTCAGTGGTGTACGTGTACAGTGCTTTACCTTTCCAGCGCGTTTGTTTTGTTCGTTGTTCGTCGTGTTTGATCGTGTGTGAAGTTTTTACAGAATGTTTCCTTCATATGATCCGGTATGTGTTTTATTAGAAACACCATTTTCAAGACGGAATAATGATGATAAGAAAAACTTTTAAGCTGTGAAAAACCTATGCCTATATTGAAAGTAATTAAAGTTGCAAAAATAAAGGACACGTTGTACAATCGCAACTTTAAACGAAACTGGTATTCAACGTTCGAGTGGTTGTGTGGCAGTTATTATTTAAATAAACATTTTTGTATGCTCTGTTTAATTATTAGTCTTAAATAAGTGCGTGTCAAGGTCCCTAGAAAAATTTGACTATAAATCAAAACTTATTGCACAGTGTTTTGATGGTGCAAGCGTAATGTCAGGGGAATTAAATGGTCTTCAGGCAAAAATCAAACAAGTAGTGCCACAAGCGGTTTTTGTTCACACTGCATGGCACATCGTTTGAATTTTGTGCTACAACAAAGCTGCAACAGCATTTCGAAATGTCGGATATTTTTTGCAACTGTTAACGGTTTACCCTCTTTTTTCCACAGTTCTGCTAAGCGAACTTACGCAGTAGACGCAGTCATTGGAAGACGAATCCCTACTTCCGTTATTACTCGATGGAAATCTAATTCCAAAATTGTGAATACTAGGCCTGCATATAACGAATGGGATTCATTAAAAGAAGTATTCGCTGAAATTGTGAACGATTCACATTATGATCAAACATCAATTAGGCTTCTTAAATAAATTTAATGATTTTGAATTTTCGCTTTTGGTTGTTGTTTTTA
The DNA here is from genome assembly GCA_034769895.1 of Magicicada septendecula. NCBI lineage: Eukaryota > Metazoa > Arthropoda > Insecta > Hemiptera > Cicadidae > Magicicada > Magicicada septendecula. The sequence continues at coordinate 86,077,200 of CM068372.1, read as the reverse complement.
ACGATATTTTTGGAGCCACGGATGTTCTCTTCGATGTGCTACAAAATAAGTCATTTGACATTAATTTCTGTATCTCGCAAGTTAAAAATACGCAAACACTCATAAATAGCAAAAGAACTGATGATGCATTTATGCAAATTTTCGATTTAGCTGCTTCAAAAACAACAGTTCCAACTGAATACCATGAGTGGCAGAAAAGAATTACACTCACATGAGATCAACTTTTTGAAAAATACAAAATTCTGTATTAAGAAATTTTAGATAACGTTTCAGTACAAATAGCCACACGTTTTAATGATATGGAAAAGCTTCAGTTTGTTATATTAATGGATACTTCAGAGTTCGTAACGTATTCTGAAAACTTTCCCACGGATGCATTAAGTAACTTAAAGGTGTGCTACCCTAATCTGTTTACCCATTTCCAAAGACTGAAAAACGAATTACAACTTATTTATGAGGATAAGCAATACAGACAAATGGAACCACTAAATTTTATAGAACTTTTAGCTGACAACAGGAACATCTTTAAAGAAGCTTACAAACTGTTTTGTTTAATAGTAACTATTCCATCCACTAGCGTTTCCGTAGAACGAAGTTTTTCTTGTTTAAAAAGAATAAAATCATACCTGCGCAATACAATGACAGAGGACAGACTTACTATCTTATCAAAAATGTCCATAGAAAAGGAACTGTTAAACGAATTAATTAATGTACAACCATTTTATGACGACATTATCTATAAGTTTGCATATTTGAAAGAGAGGAGAATTGACCTTGTGTTCAAAAAATAAAATGCAAGGCTGTAAGTACTTACTATTTTTATTTGTAAATTTTATTAAAATACTTTTCTTTGTCTCCATATGTTATTCATGATTCCAAAACAGGAAGAAACATATTGACATAATTGATGGGGGGGGGGACCTGCCACCGATTCTACTTCACCAATCCTCGTAGCCACGAGCCGCCACTGTTAGAACAGCCTTGTATTAGCAAAATATCTTACGCAACCTGCCATCTGGCATCCTATTCAGATAAGCAATCCAACTCTCTTTGTCCTCTGCAATACGATCTTGGATATTAAAAATATTATAACGTTGCAGAACTCAGACCCTATAGGGGATCCACAAATATAATATAGCTGAAGAAAAGTAAACTAATTCAGAGAATAATGATCAAAAATATACAATGGTAATGAGAAAATAAAAGAAAAACAGTAGACAAAAATAATAAATGAGTGAATAGACTAGACTGACAGACAAATGACTATGACCCAACCCCAGTGATTGGCCAGATGAAAGCTATAAAATAAATATAAACTAATAAAAAACACAACTAATATATCAAAAGTAACAAGTATTATATAAGTTATGTAAAAGAAAGTACACCACTAGTAATAAACAGGTTAGTATATAATTGTTAGTATATAATAATGATAGCAATACTACCAAGAAAGGGTAGGATAAACTCGAATTGTAAAGACTGGATGAAGGAATGGAAGGGACTAATGTCAATAGCCCAAAAATCTAAATTCATACAAAGTTTTAGTACTAACTTTGTGAGTTAGTATATTATGTGTGTTAAAAATAACCTTTCTGAGATATAAAAGCAAACATTAGATGTTAAAAAACTGACTTTAAAATTAGGTTTTAAAAAATAATATAAACCAAGAGTGAGAGGTAGGTAGGAAGTGTTAATGATAAGCAGTGAAAGTGATAGAGAGGATAGGAAGGAATTAAGATAAACAATTAATAATCTTAATAAAATAAATGAACAGTGGTAATAAACCATAAACAATAATCAAAACGTTGATAGACAACCAATAAGAAGCATTAGTAGTGTATAGAACCTATGTTATAAGGATTATGTTAGATAAGTTTATAAGATAAAAGGTATAAGATTAAAAGATAAGTTTTATTAGGAAATAAGCTCAAGTTAAAGACAATATTGTTAGAATTAATTCAAGGAATTCTTTTATTAAACTAAAAAATAAGATTAAATGTTCAGACAAATGGTAGACAACCAAATAAGAATATCAACCAATTTCATTGTGTTAGCAATTAAGAAACAAATTAATTATGAGTTCAATAAGAGGAAAACATCCTATGTTACCAAAATAGTCACAAGGATGGTAATCACAAGATAGTGGATTGTGTCAAGACACCATGCACCAAAGTTGTTATTAGTTTATTTAAAGGAGTTGTGTTTTATAAGAAGGAATATGGCTGGATCATGCAGACCATAAACCATTTTTACTGTTATATGTTATAATTGAAGGATTAAGTGATAAAAAGTGTGTAAGAGATAGTAGAAGGTATAAACAAGCAATTGTATAAGTTTAATTATCCCAATATTACTCATCATTGTAAAGATAGAAAAAAGAATATTAGACAAGGAATGATTTTGTAAAATTATAATGACATTCATTTATTGTAAAATGGCCCAAAGTAATTCAAAAGTAAACAATGACTAAGTGACAGTAAGCAGAACATATGAAGGTAATAAATAATGTTTAAATTGTGTAAAATAAGAAATTCTAGACATTTACAGCTTAGGCCTATAAAATGCCTAACTGTCAAAATTCAGAAAAGCAATTTGTAAGCAATTAACCATTGTATTTGAGAATTAAGACCAAGTAACTTATTAATTTCAATTATCTAATCATAATAATATATCAGAAATACAGTAAACATAAAAAATAAGAGAAATATGTAATAAAATAACAATAGCAAAATGATCAAAACATTAATACATGACCAAACCCAGCGTTATGGGATATCAAATTAATCTTTGAAAGAAAATAGAGACATTTATGTTAATATCTCACACATTGGTAATAACACCAAGGAATAATAGCAATTATAAAATATTTATTCATTTTGAGCAAAAACCCAAGCTTTATAACAATGAGTACAAATGTTTTCAACCAATAAAGTAGGAGCCTGGTTACCATAACAACGAAACTTTATTAGAGAAATACCGTTATAAACGAGTTAGTCCATTATTAACCATCAAGAGAGAGGGATGCCAAACTGAATTCGATACAATTAAAAGTTAAAAAAGAGGGAAATGCAATCAAAATTAAAATAATATGAATTCTAGAAGTTGAATCTGGATCCATTAAACCCAGGATGAAACTACAAAACAAATTTCAATAACTAAAAAAAAAAAACTTTGAATAAATAAGATAGAAACCAGAAAAAGGAGGAAACCCGAAGGATGAAGAACTAATTAATATATCAACACAATCTGGAAGAATTACCTGACTCATCTGAAGAAACGACAAGATTTTTGTTAAGTATAAATGAATTATCAATAATTGCGAACAAAACTAGTTAACTTTTCCACAACACAATAACTCTCACTCCGAACTTAGTATACTAAATTCTTTCAAGGATTAATTGAAATTATTTATTAAAACTGTATGTGAACCGTAGTAACTTAACCTATGTGCGAGGCCTGAAAGGTTGACACACTTTTAAAACACTAAGAACCGAATTGTATGTAAACCTGCCTAGTATTTAAGTAACATTGATGTAAGGTTGTGTACTTTCATAACATCTTGTTAATTTTTTTGTAATCAAAAGAACTCTTTGACTGAATAAATTGTGAAAAAATTAATGTCAGCATCTACACGCTGGTTTAGTCAAACGGCCCAGTCAACAATGCCAACCGCTGAGTTGTAATTTATTTATAGCCGGAGCAAACTTTTTTTTTAATGACAATATTTTGTACTTAAATTATAATCAGCGAATCTGGACACTAATAAATTAGTACTGAACATTAATAACCGTCCTTTGTTTTATTTGATATATGTTTTAATATTTGTGTACTTTAGCAGTGAAGAAATTTTTTTACCAGAATTATAGGTTGGCAACACGTCAGACTTCACGCGAGATTTGAATTCCTGCCAGTCCGTGTGAATAAGTTTAAATTAATATCGAAGAAAAGAAGACGACACAAGTAGAACGTTTAATTGTTTTTTTTTTTTTTGTAAAACAATTTGGCGCCTATCGGGAAGTAAAGTATTTTCAAATAGGGACAGGTAAGGAGAAGAACGATACACTTCGGTACTGGTTATCAGTGCGTTCGCGACAGTCATCGTCAGCGAGAGATACGTTATAAATTGACGACAACAAGGTAAGGCTTTCAGACACATACCGGATAAACAATCGTTACAATATTTGTTCAACTCTTTACGAATGTCTTGATTGTAAAGCCTACCTCTTCATGTGCAGCCTTTAACAGGTAGCAAGAATCTCATCTCCGATGCCTGTATTCTACTCAGATGTTTTTTCGCCGTAACCCGAGTTTCAGAACCATACAATGACACTGGCACAGCCGTTACCGTATATAATTTTAGTCGAGCCTCTTTCCTTGTTGTCCTCGACAGTACTCGACGAATTGTGACACACATAGACTGAAACTTAGCCAACTTATGATTAACATCATAATCCACATCATAAGTAATGCCGCAATCAAGACAGCGGAAAAGTGACACCAGATCTGCATTCTTATTATCCACACAATCTTAGTTCGCAAGGGGTATTTGCCTACAAATGCCATAGTTTAATCTCTGGAGCTCGCATTCTTTGTTTTGGACGATTACTTGATCATCCGCAAACAGCATAGTATTCATGTATGTTCTATTATTTACTTATTCCCGGTGCCAATCGTAATTTCCACTCTCTAACTATGTCATCGATATGGATATTAAACAGTGTTGGAAACATGCAACTCTTTAGTGTTTTAGTGTCGGCAAATAATTCTTTAACATAAAAAGTAAAAATAACTCTTGCCTCAAGCACTGGACCCGTTGCGCCAGATTTGTCGTGGTTCAGCTGACGCCACGCCGTCGCCACAGAGAGAAAACCGAAAATGAGATGTTGTGGAACCCGACTTGAGAGTTATAGAAGTGACGGGTTAGGGAGATATTGAAGAAGAGGAATCAGTAGAGAGGAATCGTTAACACCGACACAAAAATGTGCGTAATTATCGTATGTTCGTGTTACGATAAGGAAGCGCGCGTGTGCGTTTTAACACCAACGTTAAAATACCCAAGACTTTCACGGCCGGTTGAAATGTAATGGACTTCTCTCCGGACTATTGGGCTGTAGTCCACTACTGCCGCTACCAACAGACGTTTCGGCCTCTCTGTTGGAAGCCATCTTCAGTGTTAAAACGACTCGAGAACTGGCAAAGATTGGCAATCTTTTGCGGTCAACTGGTGAAGATCTTTCTGCCTCCTAGAGTCGTCAGTTTTTCGACTGGTTTGTACCCTCCCCGTATATCCATGGTGCGTGGGTTACGGAGTCTCTCACAGGTATATGGGACCTACAGTTTAACCCCGGATCCGAACGGCATAGTTGGGTAGGATACCTCTCGCTGGTTTGCCAGCGCCTTGCGAGGGGGAACGGTCGTATCTAAATCAGATGGTCCGGCGGCAACAGCGTAGTAGCGCCACACGCTAGCCACTACACCACGACCGCTACTGCTGAAGATCTTCTACACTCTTATACTCTCGTAGGCCATCGTATACTCTCATGTGATACAGATTACACTAGGCAACTGATCGCAGAAAACGTTGTGGGGCATTGGTTTAAATGAGTCCTATTAAACTTACTTCAATCGGTTGCACGGTCTGAAGTCTGTTGCAAGACCGTTGCAAGCCTTGCAGCTGCTCGTGCAACTACTGTATTAGTTTCACGCGCTTGATGTGGAGCACTGAGTCAAGTGTAGCCTATTACGTTATGCAACCGATTGGATACTATAATACAATACGTGTTTCATTTTGTAAGGCAAAAATAAAATGTAAAATTTTTGCAGACTTTGCTTACGCCCCGAGTCTCAGTGATGTAAAAGATATATATGCCAAATTTCAAGAAGATTGGATAATATTTAGAGGTTGCACACTTTCATCAGTTTTGTAAAAGTAGGCAAAAAATACGATTTTTCAATGTTAATTACTTTTATTGGAAAAACTAGAAATCACAAACTTCAAATAATATTGAAACTAGACAATAAGATTAATAGGTAGTATCATAGGCAAAACATGTGTTATATTAATCAACTTTAAACGATGCAGTCCCTTCTTTTGTTCGATTGGTGACGACTTTGCTCGACTACCCTCAACAACAATTGTTTTTGTTGTTCGTCCCTGACCGATTCGTTAAACTTTTTTATCAGAGCAATTCCTCTTTCTGCGGTATCATTGACCACCTTAAGAGCGTTCACATGGCTTCTTAAAGAATCACTGCAGTATTCTGTCACGTCGTGGATCCCAAACAATTCAAAGAACGTCTTTGTTTTATTAGTAACGAAATGGCTCAGGTCTTTTCCTTCAAAAACAAGGTTTTTACCCTCTAATCGTTTCATTTCCTTTTTCTTTGCAGGTTTGGTTTCTAAATTTTTAGTCATATTTTCCTTAACAGCCTGAGTAATACGTTCGTCCAAAAAAGCCAATCCTACGTTTGTTTCTGACAGATACCAAAGGTGTCTCTTAGCAACTGTGAGAGCACTTTTTTGACGTCTGCATCTGGGTAAGTGCTCAGAAGCTGTAGCATATCCAAATCATTCTTTGGAGCCCATCGACTTACAATTGCCTCGTGCCAAAAGCGAACATATATGAGGCTGACAAAATGTGCAACCTGTTTCATTCCTTTCAATTCTCGTTGAGGAATATTCAACTGTTTAGTGAAGAGGACAATTTTAAGTGCATATATTGCCTTTGCCATCCACCTTGCTTGATGCAGAGCCCCTGGGATCCTGAAATTGAAATCGTTTTTAGACCAACCTCCTAGGTACAGGAGTGAGTGTTGTAATAACTCTTTGTAGTCTTCTCTTGGATGACTTCCGTCTTTTAGGACATTTTGGATGTAGTTAACCATTTTCACTCGTTGTTCTTCTAGAAAGCCTTGAACGGGACTTTCTTCATCCAGCATTTTCGTATATGACTTCTTATCAAGTGAAGCCCACAGACTTTGGAACTTCAGAAAAATCTGGATGTCAGGACCACTTGATGGTATGCCACAACACTCCTCAAACACTCCTTTCAATATTAGTTCACGGGTGTGATGACGGCAAGCCAACCACAACAATGTTCGTCCGAATTCCCTTTCAATTCTGGTACGTGCTCCTTGGATCAGTCCTGTATTAGATACTGTAGTATCAAAAGATATACCGGTGATATTGTCACGTAGCCCAAATCGGTCCACTTCCCGAATAACTACTTCAGCCATCTGCTCACCAGTGCCTTTCAGGGCAACAGGTACGCCAAGCAAATGCTCAAAATCTTTGCCAGTCACTAGAACTGCAACTCTATCTTCCAAAGTTCCAAAGGTCAGGGACGAACAACAAAAACAATTCTTGTTGAGGGTAGTCGAGCATCACAGAAAAGTCGTCGCCAAGCGAACAAAAGAAGGGATTGCATCGTTCAAAGTTGATTAATATAACACATGTTTTGCCTGTGATCTACCTATTAATTTTATTGTCTAGTTTCAATATTATTTGAAGTTTGTGATTTCTAGTTTTTCCAATAAAAGTAATTAACATTGAAAAATCGTATTTTTTGCCTACTTTTACAAAACTGATCAAAATGTGCAACCTCTAAATATTATCCAATCTTCTTGAAATTTGGCATATATATCTTTTACATCACTGAGAGTCGGGGCGTAAGCAAAGTCATATGAAAATCACATCTTTGGATAAATGAAACACCCTCGGCGCGCATTCTGAGGACAACAAAGACATTTTATGACATGGAACCGAAACAATATATACAATCTTTTACAAAACCGCCAATATCTCGAAAACGAAAAGGAGGATTTTATAGAAACAAAAACTAAAATAAAAATTGCAATTTTGTCTAAATTTCACTCGCTGACACCATATGGAACGGTCTTATAGAACGAAAGTTTGGCGCGTGTCGAAAATTTCACTGCATGTATATTAACAAAGAAATTTATTAAAAATGCGACCGTTTTAAGTCTCTGTTCTTGAAAATTATTAAAGTTATCGGTTGAAATTTATGTCTAAAATCATCCTTAAACTCCTAGGAACACTGTGGTGAAAGATTTTTTTCGTTGGGTCAGTAGTTTCTGAGGTTAGCTCAGACAACGAAACAAACTTGAACTTTTTATAATAGTAGTACAGACGATAGGCTTACTCTGAAACTGATTACAGAGCAGTTGCAGCCTGTTTTTACTACCTTGCAACTAGTTTCACGTAGGCTTGAAATCAGTTGCATGCAGTCAGTTGCGTAGTGTAACAGAAGCTTTGTGATACCCTCATCATATGACCCATTATGATAACATATACGTCCCACTAAAACACATGTACAGTAATACTATTTCCACTACTGCTGCACTCAGTACCAGTAGAGAGCACAGCCCTCCCTCATGCATCGCCAATTTCCTCAATCACAGTGTTTCTCAAACTCACTCTCCCTTGACCCGTTGACAGTCAACACTATCGTGTGAGCTACCAGTGAAAAAGTCGTATCGAATAAAATGGGAAATCTTATTTAATTGCTTCTGTTATCGTGGCAAGATACTCAATGGTCAACCCTTGTATCTTGACGAATAAAATAAATTTCCGTTAAAGCACAAGTTGTTCGATTACAAATCTGTGCTCGATTCCTGATAACAGATTGTTCATAATCGTTTTCTATTACTCTGATTCAGTTAGAATTTGAAATTTTTTTATTTTCTTTTTTCCCTTTCATCATGCGCCAATTTGAAATATGTATCACAATTGTTGGATTGGCGCTCCCTCGTGTGTGTGTGTGTGTGTGTGTTGTGTTTGAACTAATAAAGGAAGAAACAAATTCAAGAAGCAGTGGAATTTATTTCCAATATGTATTACAAACGAACAACAGAAGTGAATTTGCATTCTGAAGTTGTTGTAACCACGGCTTTGTCACCCGACCGCGACATTACGCAAGAAGCTAGACCACAACAAATCCAATAACTCACCTGGCCACAGAACTAATGGCAGCGATCAGGACTAACAAGTTTCCTAAACTTTATTACACAGAGATAACATTCATCAACGCGCTCTGTTTTTCTTCCGCTTCTTTACCGATTTTTCTAATACCAAGCGATTAATAACCAAATTGCATGTGCGGTCGTTATCGATACAAAATAACTATGCCCACGCGACTTAATGAATTCACAGATAATGCTTGCTGGCGGGTAGGCGAGGGGAGCGGGGTGATTTAGGGGCACTTGTTACTACAAACGAGTGATAATTGCCTGTACACGAACCGGTAAATCACACAACCCAGCCGCGGGCCCAATGCAAATAAGCTAATAATGACAATACCAATCCAATACGACGCTTCTTCTTAACGAACCTTTCTACCCTTCTGCACCTTTTGTTTATTTTTTATTGCTTGACATTATTACTACTTGTAATTTAAAAAGAAAATTCCAGGAATTTTTTCTCAATAAAAAGAAAGCGTCAATAGTAATATTTCATCTATACCTTTTTTTTTTGTTTAATTACTTTTTTCTTACACGTTAGCCATAATATTGACAACGTAAGAAGCAGCATAAAACTGAGGAAGAGGAAGAAGATATTCTACAGAGAAATAATAAGGTGTTATTATGATTACTTCTGAGAGTTGCAGACTAAAGACTTTAGGGTCTAATTAGATAAAATACAATTTGTCAAGTTACAATCCAAACTAAATGTCTGATAATTTGTTTTATTCATATTACAACTACTATTTGCAGCCACACAAACAGCCTACTTCTAACGGAAAATTAACAGAAAGTTTTAAGAATACACAGGGGGCTCTGTTAAAATTCTTCTTTCAAGTGTCTTTCAGCTCTGTTACTTTGCACTAGCATAGGTGGCATAGAATGCATTTTTTGACTTAGTAAAGTAAAAAATCCATGCATTGTGTTAGGAGTCGTCAAGGTAAATATTAGATAGGATATTACATCCTTGTCGGAGTCATTTAGCTGTCATAAAGATAATACTAAGCATTTTCCCTACTCTTACCCTGGAAGTTGTTATGGTATCAGTGGCGGCTCGTGGTTGTGACAGTTTGGGGTCGAATGTCTGATTGTTTCTACTAAGATAAAAGCAATTATCCCATTCCAAATAACACACGGGGTGGGTCGCAACATGAAAACATAACTATTGACAACTTTTAGTATGTCTAATATTAAGTTGTGTTTATGCCATTTGTAAATTATTCTAAATATATGTATATAGCTAAAATTAAAGGATAGTTAAATATTTCTGTTTAATATTTGAAACGGGAAGCGGCCTACCGAGTTCCTTAAGTTTGCATTTATCGGTAGAGAGAGAGAGAGAGAGAGAGAGAGAGAGAAGAAAAATTTGTTTTTGTAAAATAGATTGAACAGTATTTATTTTACCAAATCAATGAACTGAATACAAAAATAAGAAATAACTGAACACTTGACACACAAAAATACCAGCAAACACTTTGAAGGTTATACACGCTTCGATCAGCTTAACGTTAATATAATTATTTAATGACTACATTAAACACACTTTATTTTCCGAATACAACTACTTCACTATTTTATTTGATTTTAAGACTTTACTGCACTCACTTTCATTGCATTCTAAATGAAATAGAGAAATCTGACACAAAACTGATGGCAAACGGACAAATCATGTGCGAAAAATCATAATAACGGCGAATGGCGGTATTATGAAAATGTTAAAATTCCCGGTCAGTGCAGCTCGGCCCTCGTCGGAACTATTCGTCTCTATCGCTAACGTTCGGGTTTAGCGACTGTTGAATGTAATTTTGTATACTGATTTCCCCCTCCAAAGCTATCTACACAGTCCAGGAGGTGCTGAGAGCTGTTTTGCACCTCCAAGCAATAGTAGCGAGCAATTCGCCTATTACGCAAATCCATTACTGTTCAGTCAACGATATTAATCCCACAAATCTTGTTATTTAAGTATGAAACCATTATCTCAACAAATCCTTAAACATATTTAAATTATTTAGGGCTTTTCACTGAACCACTGAACCTTATGGACGAGCCGCCACTCGTTGGTATGTAATTATTTAATGGCGTTTATAATTAAAATTCCCAGTGTCCAATAAAAATTTTACTGTCTGGCTTGTACTGTTTTGTACTGTGTTCTTTTCGCACATCAGTGACTGAATGTAATAACCTGATGTAATAGGGACTGAACTGTCGTCTTGTTTTTCCTTTTCGTTAACTTGAATTGTACATTACGCAGCTCCCAGTCATACATACAGTAGGGAAGTTACTTACCTTATGACTAATGATGACAACAACCTATGATCCTAGTGATTTAGCTGACCGTTGGCACTCCAGACTACACACAGCTCCCTCACCAGCAGAACTCACTCACTATTTTGAACAAAATAAATTTATCTTCTTCTTCTTCTTCTTCTTCTTCTTCTTCTTCTTCTTCTTCTTCTTCTTCTTCTTCTTCTTCTTCTTCTTCTTCTTCTCCTCCTCCTCCTCCTCCTCCTCCTCCTCCTCCTCCTCCTCCTCCTCAAGGTTTAGGTTATATAAACCTGTCCCGGCACTCATCTCATCCTTTGATGACCCACGTCTCTTGTACCTTTGGTTTTATATTTCAGTGCCGCTTCCGGCAACCGATCCTCTGACATCTTTTGTAGATGATCCCACCATTGTCTTCTGTAAAATTAAATAATAATAAATTTATTATTTATACATAAATTGTAATATTAGATGAGTTTTCAATCATGGAAAAATTATAAAAATCTTAATTATTTTACTGTTTCTTTAGTAATCTAACAAAGATCACAACAATCATACAAAAAAAAAAACACTGAAAATTCGAAATATTTGGATCTAGATTATAGTTCCTTTTTGTCTGGTACCATCCTGCTGGATTTTCACAATTTTTGAAAATTTTTAATTTTTTTGGGCCCTTGGGTCTCAAAATTTTGAAATTTTTAAAACTTAACACTACATCTATCAAACTTCCAAAATGAAACTTGACGAAATTTTCACCCACTTTTTGGACCCTGATGTCCAAAACGTTTGAAATTTTCTAAAACGAATATTATATTCAGATTGTGTTTAAAATTCTCTTTTTGGGGGAGGATAAATCTCAAAAGCAAAAGGATTATATATGGTAAAAGTATTGACACGCCTGCCAGGTTTTACGAGAATCGGTCAATCCATTCAAAAGTTACCGTGGGACATACCCCAAACAGATAGTCGTATAGATGGACAGACGGACAACTGCCAAACGGTCGACTTAAAATTGAGAACTAGCTTCGCTCGTTCAATTGGTAAAAAATGTTCACGCACTTGTTCAATTATTTGTTCAGTTTATTGCTTCAATTTCATTTATTAGTTTTCGAACCGTACCGCTAAAAGAGTACCGAACAACCATCCCCATCCTCGCAGATTATATGCCCATACCGTCCTCACACAAAGATCAGTCTCTAATAAATTAATAGCAATGTAAGTACCTCTCAACATTCTCGGTGACTGGAGAATACGCTCTACCATGACCGGCTCTAGTAGAATGCCGGAATATTAAACGTGGCAACACTGAAGCCAGCTGAGATTTGAGGCCGACTAGACGATCTCTTAATTTATGTTTATTCAATAATCAAATCGCGTCATTTTTAATTGCCGGTTAACAGCAATTTTATAATTCTTAATTTTTTGTAATGTAAAAGTTTATTATGTAAAATACTGTTAAATTATTTAAGAATATAATAATTAACTCATTCATATGGTACGAATTCAATAATTCGAACAAAATTAATTCATTAGGCTTAACACTAATTCACTAATTTCTTCAACTTAAACGTATAGTACTAAGTGCGCACAGTCCTATAATTTAGATTTAGCTATAAATAGGGCTACTCGTGATTTTAGTAATGCTATGAAATTATATCAAAACTTAACACGTTCGCTTTAGCTATTTTATTACACTATGCTTATAGGCCTCAGACGCAACGTTGCCACGTTTAATATTCCGGCCTTCGACTAGAGCCGGCCATGGCTATACCCATAATATTGCTACCCAAGTCTCTAACACTAACGACAAGAACTACGGTCTACCACCCATTTGGCATCAAAGGAGCGCCTATTCCAGTAAAAACAGAAGCCAGACGTTTCTTCTGGATCAACTATTGACTTAGGAATGACACGACTACATAAGAAAACAATCGGTTCTAAAATTCAAGGAACCGTATTGGCTTCTTGACAGAAGATCTAAGTTATCGGTGGAAAACAAGGTCGGAATTTATAAAATAATCCTAAAGTCTATTTGGACGCATAGCGTGCAACTATGGAGATGCATAAAATCTTCCACATAAGGATACTACAAATATTGCAATCGGAATCATTTCGATCACGTTGGACGCCCTGTGGTACATCTCTCACTGGACCATCGACGAAGATCTCGGAATCCCTTCGTCCTGGAGGACACCCATCACCCCTTCTCACTCAAACACAGAAAGATGTAGTGGCATGACAGCCGTCTAACCAACGACACTGCTACTGTCGCATTATCCAGAAGATTTGAGAGGAAATGGTCAATAATCCCCAAATAAATACTGTTACGACGGTCTACTTGGATTTCCATTACCTGACTGGCATCCATTGTTTACCGATTAATTACGAATTACCTCGTCTTGTACAAAGTGTCCACTGTTTCCACTGTTAACCGTTCTATCCCAGTTCTGGCACCACTGTTACGACGGTCTACTTGATCGTCGTAGGTACAGTGGAAACAAAATACAAGACATCAATTAAGTCACTAATCACCAGCTTTAATTTTCACAGTTAAACAGTTCGTAATTAAACAACACAGTCTCTTACAACAAATCAAATCAAAATTGTTCACACACAATAAAATGTCCACTAATATTAAACATAATTGTATTACAATTATCCCGCTCGATTATTAAACACTTCACTAATAACCACTTGGACGCACACAGTAATATCGCCCGATAATCACTTGTGATCGCCAGACAATAAACTGAACCACACTGTAAATCTATTGCAACTATACTGAAAAATAAGGCCGCTGCCACCTTGTATCTACACATCCGCGCACAGACCAGAAGATTCCAAACTGCGTCTTAGCGCCAGTGTGCACGACGTAATTAATTGCGGCCTTGACACAGTCCGCGCGGCTGGCGGCTTCGAGAAAAGTCTCGCGAATGCGTCGAGAGACACGTACACCCCCCATCACATTCTGGATTCCTCTGGAACGTTCGATAATCACGTAGACTGTTCTGTAATGTCGTAGCACTGCCTCCTCCTTAAGCCTGTTCCTCCCGAACTGGCAAACCGTCTCTGAAGTAATACTCGACCAGGCGATCTAGGTGGACGTCATTGCGAAAGATAATTCTCCCGTTCTTCGAATTCAGTCTCGTGTGATCCGAACATCACGTTCCCAGGAATGCGAGTCTTCCGCTCAACCACTAGTTTTGCTGGAATCACTCCCGTTGCGTCATGTACTGATGACCTAAACACCACTGGCTGATCCAGGTTTGTTTGGTTCTTGTCAACAACCTCTTGCATAACCTCATCTTCAGCTACTTTGCCCTCGGGCGCTTCTTATAGCTCAGGAACAAACAAGAGTTTTGTCTCGACACCCATAGTTGGCTTTCCAATCACTTCTTTTGTCGTTACACTTATTTGTATTTCCTCTGCTAGTTCTTCCTCCATTTCCGCTTGCAACAGGGAAGGTTCCTCTTGACCAGACTTGTTGAGTTTTTCTTCGACTAATACCACTCGCTTAGTCGAATGGTTGGTAAACCCTGTCATTTTAGCTATGCAAAGCTTTATCTTCTCTTGGCCAACCTTCAGGACATTCTCTCTTAATTCCACAATGAATCCGTAGGCATTCGTAATGTCCTTGCCAAGAATCACTTAATCGACAATGTCTGCACCGAACATTTGGTGGCTAAACTCGAGAAGACCCAGGCGTACACGTAAGTCTACCTTTCCTAGCACCTTGACGGGGCTTCCAGTCACAGTCTGTATTGTACAAGAGCTAATTTGAGGCTGTCGGTTGCTGATTAAGTCAGGGCACACATTAGACATTGTTGCGCCCATGTCAACTGTAAATGATGTTGGTTTACCTTCCGCAAACCAATTATCAATCAAGTTTCCACTGGTCTTATGTAGCGTGGAAACTGTGTGCTGTTCTGAGGCTTTACTTCTCCAATTGGTGCGATCATGCTCTTTTCTCGGTATCTTCTTCTCCCAACAGTCTAACTGTAGATGACCACGTTTTCCACAGTTGTAACATTTCGGTCTTCTGTCTTCATCCCATCGTTCAAATCGTTGCGACTCTCTTGAATTTCTGAATTGATTGTCCGACAACATTGTTTTTCTGCACACATCGTAACATCAATGTGATACAAGGATCTTCTGACTGCAATGTGATGGCACAAACCCATTAATATAGCGGGATGCAGACTTGGCAGCTGCAAAATCTAGGGCGTGAACAAGGGTTTCTGAGCTATTTCGGTGTCTTGCCATTCGTAACGCTTGCTGAAGTTCACAATCTCCGATGCCATCAATAAATGTCTGCACCGCAAACCATATTCGAAAATTTTCTGGTGCTTCAGGATAGGCCAGTCTAATCAGTCTGTCGATACTTGCTTCAAACTCTTGAAGACTCTCCCCGGAACGTTGTCGTCTTGTTCTCAACTGAGCGTAGTACACATCTCGCAAATGTTTATCACCGTAGCGTAATTCTAGAGCTTTTATCAATTCGGCTGTCAGGTGTCACTTTCTGTAGTAGTTCTGCCGCAGGTTCTTTTAATGCAAGAACGACTGAGACTGCCTTGTCTTCCTCTGTCCAATATTATTTGCGCATGCAGCAGCTTCAAATTGGCGGAGGTACGTTGCCCAGTGACTGCTTCCGTTTAAGGTTGGAGCTTTGACATAAACTGTCCCAACCGCCGGCGAGGTGACCTTCTCTATTGACTTATTTTCTGTGTCTTTTTCTGTCTTTATCATTGGTACAGTCTGTTCAGAAATTTGTTTTGTTGTATTTTCATGAACTGCTCAACTTCACTTTTAATTTGTTCTCTTATGTTTGCCATTGAGTTTTATACTGCAGATATTTTATTTGACACAGATTCTTCTACGACAGATATTTTTGTAGACATCGATTCTTCAACAATCGAGACAGATTTTTCTAATTCAGCTATTTTTAATGTCATTGATTCTCGTACCTCCGATATTTTAGTAACTTGCTTATTAAGCTCGCCTCGTAGGAGACCCAATTCTGCAGCGGTTTGTTCTTGTGTCTACATTTGCCCCTGTATTAACTCCTTGATGTCTTCTGTTTCACGCTTCCGTTCTTCTTTTTGTCTTTCTTCTGTTTCTAGCATTTGTGCTTTCTGACTTGCCTCAGCCTCTTCTCTTTCCTGCCTGCGTTTTTCATCCTGTCGTTTTTCTGATTCTTCCGCCACCTGTCTGCGTTTCTCATCCTGTCGTCTTTCTGCTGCTTCAGCCTCCTGTCGGCGTCGTTCCTCTGTCTGGAACAGCAGCGCCTGGAAAATTTCCATTACCTGACTGGCATCCATTGTTTACCGATTAATTACGAATTACCTCGTCTTGTACAAAGTGTCCACTGTTTCCACTGTTAACCGTTCTATCCCAGTTCTGGCACCACTGTTACGACGGTCTACTTGATCGTCGTAGGTACAGTGGAAACAAAATACAAGACATCAATTAAGTCACTAATCACCAGCTTTAATTTTCACAGTTAAACAGTTCGTAATTAAACAACACAGTCTCTTACAACAAATCAAATCAAAATTGTTCACACACAATAAAATGTCCACTAATATTAAACATAATTGTATTACAATTATCCCGCTCGATTATTAAACACTTCACTAATAACCACTTGGACGCACACAGTAATATCGCCCGATAATCACTTGTGATCGCCAGACAATAAACTGAACCACACTGTAAATCTATTGCAACTATACTGAAAAATAAGGCCGCTGCCACCTTGTATCTACACATCCGCGCACAGACCAGAAGATTCCAAACTGCGTCTTAGCGCCAGTGTGCACGACGTAATTAATTGCGGCCTTGACACAGTCCGCGCGGCTGGCGGCTTCGAGAAAAGTCTCGCGAATGCGTCGAGAGACACGTACACCCCCCATCACATTCTGGATTCCTCTGGAACGTTCGATAATCACGTAGACTGTTCTGTAATGTCGTAGCACTGCCTCCTCCTTAAGCCTGTTCCTCCCGAACTGGCAAACCGTCTCTGAAGTAATACTCGACCAGGCGATCTAGGTGGACGTCATTGCGAAAGATAATTCTCCCGTTCTTCGAATTCAGTCTCGTGTGATCCGAACATCACGTTCCCAGGAATGCGAGTCTTCCGCTCAACCACTAGTTTTGCTGGAATCACTCCCGTTGCGTCATGTACTGATGACCTAAACACCACTGGCTGATCCAGGTTTGTTTGGTTCTTGTCAACAACCTCTTGCATAACCTCATCTTCAGCTACTTTGCCCTCGGGCGCTTCTTATAGCTCAGGAACAAACAAGAGTTTTGTCTCGACACCCATAGTTGGCTTTCCAATCACTTCTTTTGTCGTTACACTTATTTGTATTTCCTCTGCTAGTTCTTCCTCCATTTCCGCTTGCAACAGGGAAGGTTCCTCTTGACCAGACTTGTTGAGTTTTTCTTCGACTAATACCACTCGCTTAGTCGAATGGTTGGTAAACCCTGTCATTTTAGCTATGCAAAGCTTTATCTTCTCTTGGCCAACCTTCAGGACATTCTCTCTTAATTCCACAATGAATCCGTAGGCATTCGTAATGTCCTTGCCAAGAATCACTTAATCGACAATGTCTGCACCGAACATTTGGTGGCTAAACTCGAGAAGACCCAGGCGTACACGTAAGTCTACCTTTCCTAGCACCTTGACGGGGCTTCCAGTCACAGTCTGTATTGTACAAGAGCTAATTTGAGGCTGTCGGTTGCTGATTAAGTCAGGGCACACATTAGACATTGTTGCGCCCATGTCAACTGTAAATGATGTTGGTTTACCTTCCGCAAACCAATTATCAATCAAGTTTCCACTGGTCTTATGTAGCGTGGAAACTGTGTGCTGTTCTGAGGCTTTACTTCTCCAATTGGTGCGATCATGCTCTTTTCTCGGTATCTTCTTCTCCCAACAGTCTAACTGTAGATGACCACGTTTTCCACAGTTGTAACATTTCGGTCTTCTGTCTTCATCCCATCGTTCAAATCGTTGCGACTCTCTTGAATTTCTGAATTGATTGTCCGACAACATTGTTTTTCTGCACACATCGTAACATCAATGTGATACAAGGATCTTCTGACTGCAATGTGATGGCACAAACCCATTAATATAGCGGGATGCAGACTTGGCAGCTGCAAAATCTAGGGCGTGAACAAGGGTTTCTGAGCTATTTCGGTGTCTTGCCATTCGTAACGCTTGCTGAAGTTCACAATCTCCGATGCCATCAATAAATGTCTGCACCGCAAACCATATTCGAAAATTTTCTGGTGCTTCAGGATAGGCCAGTCTAATCAGTCTGTCGATACTTGCTTCAAACTCTTGAAGACTCTCCCCGGAACGTTGTCGTCTTGTTCTCAACTGAGCGTAGTACACATCTCGCAAATGTTTATCACCGTAGCGTAATTCTAGAGCTTTTATCAATTCGGCTGTCAGGTGTCACTTTCTGTAGTAGTTCTGCCGCAGGTTCTTTTAATGCAAGAACGACTGAGACTGCCTTGTCTTCCTCTGTCCAATATTATTTGCGCATGCAGCAGCTTCAAATTGGCGGAGGTACGTTGCCCAGTGACTGCTTCCGTTTAAGGTTGGAGCTTTGACATAAACTGTCCCAACCGCCGGCGAGGTGACCTTCTCTATTGACTTATTTTCTGTGTCTTTTTCTGTCTTTATCATTGGTACAGTCTGTTCAGAAATTTGTTTTGTTGTATTTTCATGAACTGCTCAACTTCACTTTTAATTTGTTCTCTTATGTTTGCCATTGAGTTTTATACTGCAGATATTTTATTTGACACAGATTCTTCTACGACAGATATTTTTGTAGACATCGATTCTTCAACAATCGAGACAGATTTTTCTAATTCAGCTATTTTTAATGTCATTGATTCTCGTACCTCCGATATTTTAGTAACTTGCTTATTAAGCTCGCCTCGTAGGAGACCCAATTCTGCAGCGGTTTGTTCTTGTGTCTACATTTGCCCCTGTATTAACTCCTTGATGTCTTCTGTTTCACGCTTCCGTTCTTCTTTTTGTCTTTCTTCTGTTTCTAGCATTTGTGCTTTCTGACTTGCCTCAGCCTCTTCTCTTTCCTGCCTGCGTTTTTCATCCTGTCGTTTTTCTGATTCTTCCGCCACCTGTCTGCGTTTCTCATCCTGTCGTCTTTCTGCTGCTTCAGCCTCCTGTCGGCGTCGTTCCTCTGTCTGGAACAGCAGCGCCTGGAAAATTTCCATTACCTGACTGGCATCCATTGTTTACCGATTAATTACGAATTACCTCGTCTTGTACAAAGTGTCCACTGTTTCCACTGTTAACCGTTCTATCCCAGTTCTGACACCACTGTTACGACGGTCTACTTGATCGTCGTAGGTACAGTGGAAACAAAATACAAGACACCAATTAAGTCACTAATCACCAGCTTTAATTTTCACAGTTAAACAGTTCGTAATTAACAACACAGTCTCTTACAACAAATCAAATAAAAATTGTTCACACGCAATAAAATCTCCACTAATATTAAACACAATTGTATTACAATTATCCCGCTCGATTATTAAACGCTTCACTAATAACCACTTGGACGCACACAGTAATATCGCCCGATAATCACTTGTGATCGCCCGACAATAAACTGAACCACACTATAAATATATTGCAACTATACTGAAAAATAAGGCCGCTGCCGCCTTGTATTTATACATCCGCGCACAGACCAGAAGATTCCAAAATGCGTCTTAGCGCCAGTGTGTACGACGTAATTAATTGCGGCCTTGACACAGTCCGCGCGGCTGGCGGCTTCGAGAAAAGTCTCGCGAATGTGTCGAGAGGCACGTACACCACCGCATTACATTCCGGTTCCCTCTGGAACGTTCGATAAACACGTAGACTGTTCTGTAATGTCGTAGCAGTACTTAGGAGTTACACCAGTGGGTCGTACCTTCTGTAATGTTATATATTTCACCTCATTGATTTAATACTGTTGCGTAATACGGAACGTTCTACAAGTATCTCGGCTATCCCAGCAGAGCCCAGCTGTAATGTGTGTGTGCGTACATATTGCTTCTGCTTTAAGATGAAAGTCAATTACGTGACACTTGTCATGCGTCAACCATCGAGTCTATTCCAGACCGCGCGGTCAGCGTACTGAGTTCTAGGAAACGGTTTCTAATGGATTCGAGACCGCCTGTTTGTTTAACACGTCTTCCAAAGTGACAGATTATTCTGGAATCTCAGCGGGGTATAAATATAAGCATTCAGCGACGCTTAGTTTCAATTTACATCGGCGATTACTCAGTTCAGTTTATGTCGGGCGATTTACACAGTGAGTCTCAAGTGGTGTATTAGTGAAAAGTGATTATAGTGCGGAATGCTGTATAGTTGACATTATTATTTATGGTGACAGATTAACTTGAATTATTGTACGAGTATAATCTTGTTGAATAACTTGTTGATTACAAACTGTTTAATTGTGATAATTAAAACTGGTTATTAGTGATTTTATTGAAGTTTTGTATTTTGTTTTTCACTGTACCATACGACGATCAGTTCAGACCGTCGTAACAATATGTTATAACGAGAAGGACTGTAAGTTCTCAATGTTTAAAATTAAGAAATTAATGTTTTATTAATTAATTAATATTTAGTTGATACTTATCCTTAAATTGTCGGTAGACGGCGGCTATGTTCACATTAACCCGAGTTTTTTTAAATTTGTTTTACGTTTCTTGTTTTGCTCGTCTTATATACCAGACTTATAAATAAATTAAAAAGGATATTTTTACAGATGAGAAAACAGATTTCTTTTGCTCTCTCTCTCTCTTTCACACACACACACACACACACACACACACACACACACACACACACACACACACACACACACACACACACACACACACACACACACACACACACACACACACACACACACACACACACACACACACACACACACACACACACGGGCGCAGGCGTACTTACACATACAAAACAACAACAACGTTATGACAAAGGAGGAACGCCCACTTACGCATCAACGCCTCTTTTCAAACGGCGCTTTCTTAAGTGTTGCTAAGAAACGCGCACAATATAGCCATTCATATGACGGAACATGTGAATCACTGAGGGGAGTCGAGGCTTCGGCAGCTCCGCGTGCGTTCCGTACACAATACAAAGAATATAAATTCCTTTTCTTCGTGTTCATCTTTCAGTGCAGCCAGGGTTGTTGTTGTGTTTCTCTCAATACGAATATTAAATATTTGGACGGTGGCAATAAATTACGTCTTCTGGTATTATATTCAACAAAAATGTTTCACTGAATTTACTAAACGAGAATTTATTACACAGTGTATGTAATTCATTTTTCTTTTTTGTTATTCATAACGGCAGACGCTTCGTAACGTCAGGTCTCCTTTCCATCACATTTTGTAATTTGTGAAACTTCCGTTTGGCATCATAAATTCAATATTTTCTGTAGAATAAGACAACCTGGAAGGGACTGGTCCGCGGGCAACCGGGGGTACACAAGTTGGAGCGTGTCCGACTGCTGTCGGGGAGTGTCAGTGAAACGTAGTCTTTTGCTCTGCGATACATCTCCTAGATGGGGTTTGCTAATCCCCCATCAGGCGGTCTCCCAGCTGGTAGTAGTTTCTCACCAGCGTCTATATCGCGAAATGAAATAATCGAAGCAAACGTAAACTAGCAGTCGGCAGACTGGATTCCTCAACCGTAGAGAAAGCGGCCGGGTTAGAGTACGTAAGCCCAGAAATCAGCATTCCCAGTCACCTAGGTGGAGCCCGGTCAAAGATCTTGACGATAGGGAAGGACGTAATTCCTAACGGCGGAAAGTACGGAAGAGTCTGAGGGAGAAAATTCGAAATAAAAATCTAACCAGCGTTGGGCTTGTAACTGTATCTCGAGATTTCTTTATTACTTTCAAAGCCACAGAAAAGGAAATCCGGACGCATTGCAGAGACTTCTGTTATTAATGTTTCAAAACTTTGGTCTTCTGTGGCTTTGAAACTTGATCCTCGCATCACATCAGTTCCAACACAAAATAAAGCTATACATACGTATTTTTACTTCCACAAACGTAAGGAAATGGTCACCATCATCCGTTTGGTGATCGCGAAAATATCGTGTTCGAGATAAGGGCCGATTCTGATTGTACTACCCTCAAAACATGAAAAAAGTCATTTTCTGATAAGTGTCTGTGTTGTGTCTATGTGTCTACATGTCGATTTTTTTCTATGGCGAACGATAACTACCGCAAATTCAAACAGAATCAAATAATGTTTTACATGTCTGCCCAAGTTGTAGAGGACTCAAGTCCTATTGATTTTGGTGGAGATCGGTTAAGGGGAAGGGGTAGTTTACCTGCAGTGTTTTGTGTTTTAACAAGAGTAAAGTACTTAATTTTTATAAATAATTGCCCCCAATAAAATGGTACCATATTACCCACTGTAAAATGGTAAATGAAATATCTATAAATTGAGAGGGTAGTTGAAGGGGAGGGGGTGATTTTTTGAAAATTACTTTACTGATATCAAGTAAAGTACGAGTATTTAATTTTGAAGGATAAGATACCTTAGCAATTACATATGATGAAACTATTACTCTATGAAAGTGTGAATATCAATAATGGTAGGGATCGGTTGAGGAGGAGGGATGATTATCTGCGTAATTCAGTTTCTTTATAAGAATAAAGTACCTAATTTTTGTAGATAAAGTGACTCGAAAATAAGAACATTATGTTAAACAACTAACCCATAATAACAAAAGTGTCTATAAATAGTGAAAATAGTTTGAGGGTGGGGATATTTTTTTAGAAATTATCGAACCGAAATCAAGTAAATGATTTTAAATATAAATCTTTGAACATGGAAGTCGTGCCGGTTCTCCATACCTATATTTTACACAGAGTATTACTACTGTCTTTGAGGGATCATGTAAGGAGCAATGTTATTGAGGACAGACGGTACTGTTCCGAAGTTCGCATTGATCGTCGTGCTTGATCAGTGAAAATAAAATGCTTTAACACCAGAAAGTGGCTATTTAGAACTTTAATTACAGTGACAACTGCAAACTGTATGCAAACACTACTCGACTGCAAACAATCCAAAGAGCGAGGAGCTTTTTCGCTTGACAGAAGATAGAGAGGCCGTCGAAAGAGTGATTGCCTACGTTCGGCACATAAGGAGTCCGACCACGGCACATAATGAAGAAGAAGAATGCAAAAAATTCTCCAAATTCACGATTGTCCGAAACACAGGATTGTAGTAAACAATAATTCTACCTGATCAAAACTGTAACAATCAAGAAACCAATGACAGAAATCCTCTCATAACAACTAACAATTGCCACTTTACATTAAACGCTATAAAGTACGTGTACAACTCCAGTACTTATCGCTCCGCTTCTGAAAATCAGGAGCGTGAATCACCGCTCCCGAAACACGCTCTTATACTTCGCTTGTGTGGGGTTGTACCTGACAAGTTTGACCCGGATGTCGGTAGAATAATCGACCGACGTCTGAAAGGCGCGTCTGCTGGAAAGATCGAGAGCGTCGCATGATCCTGCCGCTCACACAACGCGTGCAAAGCGTCACGTATGCTATTTGTGTGTTCAGCGTAGCAGTATTCTTAATGCAACAGAAAGGTATAGAGGGTACAGGTGGATACAATGACTATCCACCAATCATGGGTGCTCCCAAGGATTATCTGGACCTATTAAGCCATTCGTAAAAGAAGAATGGGATGGTCAGTGAAGAGAGACACAGAGACCAGCTATTGTAAAGTCTGAACTATGGTTATGGAACGGTATACACCGTCTAATACAAACAGTTGACGACGATGATGACGAAAATGTAGAATTGTATGATACCAATAAATTTTATTTAATTAAGAAAGTTGTGTTAGTGGTTATAATCATAAACAGAATTATCACTGTTGCACACCACTATAGAAAAATTATTCCGATTAGCGCTTTCAAGCTTCACAGCTCATCGTCAGATCGGAAAAATGAGCTGTGATCAGATTTTTCTGATCTGACGATGAGCTGTGAAGCTTGAAAGCGCTAATCGGAATAATTTTTCTATAGTGGTGTGCAACAGTGATAATTCTTTTTGTCAAAAAATTTTAATCAGGAGTACATTAGAGTGAAGTGTAGAAAATAATGTCACAATCTGGAATATCAGAAAAACTGCTAAAACGTACTTTCAAGTCACATCCCTTACATAAGGTCTAGTGTCGTAACTACGGTAAGATCAGGGGAATCAGTTTTCCAGAGCTATTAAAAATTGCAGTAAAATTCTATAATCACGTAACGTAGGTCTATTTCCAAGCCAGTTGCGTGTATTAAAATAAGGTTTGTAGATAACTGTATAAATAATATGGAAAGAATCTTAAACATCTCATTCGTCTTTAGGGAAATAGGGATCCAACTTTCAAGCTAGGATCATCCCCCCACTTCCCGGAACAATTCCTATACTTCATGCAGAATTGACGTGACACAATGGGGAAGATAGGGAAATACATTGTGCTGGTATGTACTGCGCGACCCGAAAATTTACTCATCCAAAAACTAAAGTTAGGAAATTATAGTTTTTAAACTTTTGTATTGTCAAAACCGTTATTCTCCATCGTTCCACAAAATTTTAAATTGTTTTACCATAAACAAAAGATAAAACCAATAAATAGTACATTTAACGATTTAGTGAACTTTATAATTTAACGTTTGTTGACGAAAACGGCTCATTTTTACTTCAATTTGTATTTTAATGTATCCGTAAGGCAAAGGAATAGTTAATGTTTTTCTGCATTTTTTACATGTTTTAACAAAGAATTATTTATAAGGCTTGGTTTTTTTGAATTACGACAAGAAAAAGTTGGCCTGTTAGTAGGTACCAGATGAGAATCGACTAAATTTAATTTAATTTAATAAAATCGAGTAAATAGTAATTCCGCCACTGCATATACATATACAATTAGTATGTACTTAAATACTCAGAAAGTTAAAACAAGCTACTGCCCTATTTTATGAGTTATATCATACAATCTTCGGGGTTGATTTTTTTATATTAACAAACCAAAACAATCTGTAAAATATCAAAATCCGCCTAAAAGACTAACTTGCAGCCCAGAGTTTATTTGTGGATCTAAAGCTGGAAACTAACACAACGTGAGTTAAAATTAACAAAAACGGCCGAAGTGTCGTAGTTTGCTAAGTGGCAAGAATATTACGTTTAGAAAAGAAACAAAAGAGGGCGAGACGTTATTGAATAATTCTGTATTTTCATGCTTGTCGTAAAAATAAGAAATAAGACATCTCCATTAACGTTAGTTTGGACATCTCCATGGGGAGGGGGAGTAATACGCCAAAGACTTTGGAGATGCACACAAAAAGAAGAATCCCAAGGCAGCGGTTGAAGCCGTAAAAATCACCTGCCTGCTCCTCTCTCGGTTTGGAATTACGGTAGTTACAACTTTAGCCGAAATAACTTAAACTGTATGAGCACTTCCACGGAGAGAACAGGCGTGAGAGTGCAAGCTGCGCTGCGAGATGCCGATCTTAGAGACAAAATATTAACGTCTCTCTCGGGGGACCGCGGAAAGTTGCGACCCAATCGTATAAAACCCGGTCCGTTGCGTCCCGGCCCATAAGCTACAGACACAAACTGCATCTATTAGAAGCATGTCAAGACTCACGCCTAGAATGGTAATGCTCTAGACTACTGGTTCCCAAAGTTTTCAGTTCGTGGACCTCCTGAAAAATAATTAAAAATTCATGGACCCCGTCTGAGTTCTGAAATAAAATAAACAGTCGATATGATAGAAACTCTTATACTTTAATTAAAATGTATTTGAAACAAAATTTTCTTAACTTGTAAAATTATAATATTAATAATATCAAAAATAGTTTAATGTGAACTATGAAGCTGCTTTTAAACAATTAACTCTGCAATATTGGGTTTAATGTCTGATAATTTCGATATTAAGTCGCTCTCGACATCAAGTTTATTTCTTGACTTTGACTTCAAGTACGTGAGCAAGGAGAATGCGGTTTCACACAGATAAGTAGAGGCGAACACTGTTAAACGCTGCAAAGCTTTTTTTTGCGAGTTCAGGATAGTTGTCACTCATTACATAAAGCCAGAAGTCACCTAGCTGTAATTGCGAAAACTGGAATTATAATGAACTGTCAGTTGAAAGTTCTGCCGATGAATCTTCTCTTGTTGTGTAAGAGAGATGTCTAGTCAGTTCGGCTGACAAACAGATGATTTGCTACACGACATGACTTAAAGTCATTATTAAAGCCATTAGTTTCAAATTACTTTTACAATTACAATAAATTTGAACAAAAAAAATACTGGAATCTTCTACTACTTGTTTTAAGAGTCTAAAATTTTTATTTTAGAGCATAAAAAAATCGGAGAAAATTATAGTATATTCTAGTTTTCTTGAAGTGTCTGCGGACCCCCTGAAACATTGTCGCCGGCCCCACTTTGAGAACCACTGCTGTAGACAGTTTCTATTCGCTATATACTATTACGACCAATCAACTTTATCTGGCTATAGTAGAGTGAACTTTACGCGGTCGTAAGAAAGTATCGATCGTTACTAACACTTTCATGTTGTTACTATTATAATAATACAGAAATTACCGTTGTAACTATATTCATTCCTAGCCTAACCTAACCTAACCCAACATAATACAAATGTTGGAAGAAAGAGGTTACTCCCACATATGTGAAAGTTACAGAATTGAAACCTCACCAAAGTTCGGAACAGGAACGTTTCAGCTAGTTGTCAGTTGTGTCCAAGTGAAAGTACGGGGCGCAAATGACCGGGTAAGAACAGGTAAATACGTCGTTCCGTCGCAACTGACCGAGACCGAGAGATTGAATAGTAAAATGAGTAACAGTTGAATCCATTGGTTTGTTTCTCATACAAATCGCTGTGCAAGTAGTGAATCTCAATGGATTAATTACACGAAGAAATTAATTTATTATATATAATTATAAGAGTTTAATTTTGTTACAAAACCTTCAACCAAAGTAATAATGAAGAATTCAAATTATGTAGCTGCAAACAACAACATAGCATACATGAGTATATTGATCCAATAATTGTGTACTTATTATGAAACCAACTATTTCAGTCGTTTCAGATATGAAAAATGTTTTTAATTAGTTTCATACATTCTCGGCATACCGACATACACCCTTATGTAGAAAAGATATACTGTCAAATTAATCTTATATCGTCTGAAACGAGAAAACTCTATATTTTTCCAACTTATAAAATCTGAGTTTCGGTAAATAATTTTTACCAACACTTTAACAAAAATAATAATACGCTGACGCAGATTGATTCGTCTGCTAGGACCAACTAACTAAAAATCATACAAATTTTATTAAAAAATTATAAAATTAAAATTTTAATTTTAATTTTAAAATTAAACTTAATTTTAAGTTTTGATTCATTAAATTAATTATATAAACTAGTTTCTTCATTTTAACTTGTTTAAGTTTAATACAAAAATGTAAATTGTGTACCTTAGTTTTCATTATTCTTATTGATTTTTGTTTTAAGAATAAAATAATGTTACGACGGGCTAGTGATCGTCGTATGGTACAGTGGAAAACAAAATACAGACACCAATTAAGTCACTGATATAACACACAATTATCTTACAATTGTCCCGCACGATTATAAAACACTAACACTTCGCCACAATACTATGAACCGCACTCCAAGAAAATTGCAACTCAAACTGAACTAAGCGCCTCTGAAGCCTTGTATTTATACCCCGCTCAGACACCAGAACATCCAAATACTACGCATCAGCGCTACACTAGGACGTAATAAAATTGATTGCGGCCTTGACACACCGCGCGTGGCTGGCGACGTCTAGAAAAGCCTCGCGAACGCATGTTGAAATCACGTACGCACACAACATTACAGCCGGATTCCTCTGTAACATTCGAGAAACACGAAGATTGTTCTGTAATGTCGTAAAAAATAATATTATCTCATACTTTTTAACGGTGTATTTATGGTGGTGGCGAACGGGACCGGACCCCCCCCCCAAGGGGTCGAAAAAGTTGACGAATTTCGTTAATCCCTTAATTTTTAGGGCGTTTTATTACTTTCTTCAGCTGAGTATACTAATATAGTAGTAACTATCTTTTAAATATATAAACAGGTTTATTGCACAGCATTAGCGTATAATGAAATATAGGTAAACCAATTCAGCCAATAAGTATCCTGTAAACAATGTTTCAATAACGTGTATTTTTACTGTGTTGTTACTGTTTACTTTAATGGGATTGGTTTCAGTTCAGTAATGTCGACGATTAGTTTTAACCTGTTTTTTCTTTTGTGTGAAGCCGACCCGACCCCGGACCCCCCCCCCTGAAGCCAAATTCTAAATACGCCACTGCATACTTTGCTTTCCTTTACAAAAAAAAAAAAAAAAGAACCGCATATTTGACGTCACGAACTTAATTCCGATTTTATATATTAAAACTGTGCCAGCGGTCACCGACACCAACTCTTTGTCGGACGTTACGGAGAAGAGACAAGACAGACGAAGGCAGCAGTATTGTCGATAACAGCCAATGAAGAAGGTCCATCACCAAAATGTCTGGACGAGAAAAGACACCTAACAATTGACCGTGGCTTTCACATAAGAAAAATTTTAAAAACATGTACCGGTACATTATTTTTGTCCGGCCGTGACCTCTAACTCAGAACGTACGATTGATATTATTGATTGATGTTACCACTGAAAGGAATAATGTTAACACTAGTTGGAGGAGAGGAGTTAACAGCTCCGAAATTGTAGACTGGTGTAAAATTGCATCGAATATCATAAATGGGCTTTGAACGAGTACAAGGCGAGGATGTACAGGAGAGAGCATTAATAAAAACAACTCTGTGTGTGTGTGTGTGTGTGTGTGTGTGTGTGTGTGTGTGTGTGTGTGTGTGTGTGTGTGTGTGTGTGTGTGTGTGTGTGTGTGTGTGTGTGTGTGTGTGTGTGTGTGTGTGTGTGTGTGTGTGTGTGTGTGTGTGTGTGTGTGTGTGTGTGTGTGTGTGTGTGTGTGATCGCAGAGAGAGCGAGAGACACGGAGTAGGGGAGTGAAGAATCGCATTTTATCCAACTTGTCGCGGCTGATACACGATGTTCGTAGAAACAGGAAATAGATTTCAAGATGTAAGGAGGCAACAGCCGCAGACACAGCAGCAGATGTAACCTCTGTGTGTGTGTGTCTAATTAAAATAAAACACCTGCCCTGTCTTCTGCGCTGCTGCTGCTGTTGGTGCTGATGTTCGTTGAAGACAGTAAAAACTCTCCGTTAATGTAGGGTCTTAAAAAGATGTAATAAATTAATGTTACAGGTGATAATTAATTGCTAATGAGTTGATGTAAACAAGACACCTTTGCATCTCGTGTCTATTGCCACCAACCAGCAATCCCGCTGACTATTACTACTACTACTACTACTACTACTACTGCTGCTACTACTACTACATCAGTGTAAGTATTAAAAATATCAATAATTACAGGCGTGGAGCAATTCGACGATATTTAAAAAATGAAATCAAAGAAATATTTTAACATGCCCGTACAGAGAGTTGCCAGCTGCTAAAGTGCAAAACGTAGGCCAATAGGGTTAAACTCCTAAGACAATCCCAGATATGAAACCTGTATATCTAGGACGTCAAATAAAGTCCAACACGACTTTGTTGTCGAAAAAATTAAATTTTGTTATTCACAAACCACCAATGCTTACTTTATTATATATAATTAATATTTTTAATAACAAAAAGTATACATATAATGATATATATAATATGCTACCTTCTAAATTATAAAATAGTCATCGTCTTCATCGTAGTATTCGTCGTCGTCGTAGTCGCATCGCCGTCTCCGTCGTAGTCGTCGTCGTCGTCGTCGTCTCGTCGTCATCGTAGTCCTCATCGTTATCGTTATCGTCGTCGTGGTCGTCGTCGTTGTCGTCGTAGTCGTCATCGTAGTCGTCGTCGTAGTCGTCACCGTCGCAGTCGTCACCGTTGTCGCCGTCGTAGTCGTCATTGTCGTCGTCGTCGTCGTCGTCGTCGCCGCCGCAGTCGTCATCGTAGTCGTCATCGTCGTAGTCGTATTCGTTGTCGTCGTTGTCGTCGTCGTAGTCGTCACTGTCGTAGTCGTCAGCGATGTCGCCGTCGTAGTCGTCATCGTTGTCGTCGTCGTAGTCGTCACCGTTGTCGTCGTTGTCGTCGTCGTAGTCGTCACTGTCGTAGTCGTCAGCGATGTCGCCGTCGTAGTCGTCATCGTTGTCGTCGTCGTGTAGTCGTCACCGTCGTAGTCGTCACCGTTGTCGCCGTGTAGTCGTCATCGTTGTCGTCACGTCGTGGTCGTCACCGTTGTCGCCGTCGTAGTCGTCATCGTTGTCGTCGTCGTAGTCGTCATTGTCGTCGTCGTCACCGTCGTAGTCGTCATCGTCGTCGTCGTCGTAGTCATCATCGTCGTCGTCGTCATGTATTTCTGCCTCAGGTTTAATCGAAGGGACATTCTCGGTAAGCGGTACTCATCCATTCAGGACAGCTGTTCTTCCCAGTTTGCCTTATCTTGGCACTTTCTCTTCTAGTGATTCTACACTCAGCTCAATCCGTACGGTTGCACTTCATTTCCTATACGCTTTCCTATATCCTCTAAATTCTTCTGACAGATTTCATCTCCGATGTTCAGAATCTTTGTTCCTTTTTTTGTCTTGTCACTCCCGTACAATACTTCAGGGATAGTCAAAGTATTCTATAAGCGGACTCGTGTGTGTAATCAAGCTTTGCTTTTAACGCCTTTGCTAATATTCCACATACGGTTTGATACTTAACTATTTTGTTGACGTGATCTCTATCGTGTTCGTACTTGATATCACGGCCAAGTTACTGTAAGCGAGAAAGTTGCTTTAGGAGCTCATTTCGTAGAACAGTTCTTGTTCAACCGCCCCTTTTCCCCATCACCGTTGTCGCAGGCTGTTGCAGGACCGATAATAACTGCTTCGTACGGGACGAGACCTTTCGGTGTTTCCACCGTTATCAAGTTCTAAACAACGACTCGTCCTAAACGGATCGTTATATTTAACACGAGAACTTCGTTTGGGACTAAATAATGCTAAAGACACAGACAATGTGTGTGTGTTCCTTAAATAAATATACAATAAGCTTTCTGCAGTGAAGTATGTCCCTTCTGAACAAAGTTATCGATATTGACCAGACGATGCTTGACAAGCGCTAACTTCTCCGACTTATAATCGATAGGCGTGTATATGTTTAACAGTATTCGTCCTCAATCGCCACAAAGTCCACTGTGTGCCCTCACTTAGTGATAAAGCTCAAATATATGCGCATGTGCGAAGTGACTGAACATTTTGTTAGCCTCGCAACGAGGTGTTTGTACACTGCGCATCGAAGCCACTGTTCAATTTCTAACGTCAGGTTTCTTACGTAAAGGGGTCCACTCAAGTTACACAAGAATTACACGGTTCGTCATCGCTAGTTATAATCACTAGTCATGTAGAAAAAAAAGGGAGTGTTACTAAAATCGGGATGTTTGACAAAGTATAGTTTACAGCTCAGAAAATGTATTACCTATATTTTCGGATGTTCTTAAACAATGGAAGAAGACAACTACTGAAAAAAGTATGGAGAACAGTTATTTGAATATCTTGTAGCATGCGTGTGATTTAACAATCGTATGTAAAATTAAAGGGACAATGCTCATAGAGCAAGCTGAATTCTTTGCTTCTGAGTGTGGTAATGTAACTCACAAAATAAGAAAGATTGTTTACATTGAAGATCACAGTGGTTCGCAAACCACGGGGAAAACGAGATGTTGGATGGTCAAGAAAAAGGTGCTCTTGACGAAGGAGGGACAGGAACAGGCAGTGTGTCTAATCCTTGAGTGAAGAGAAGACAAGACTTTTATTATCATTTCCTATGCGAATTAGACACTGCGAATTAGACACGGGCGTATGCAGAATTTGATTTCCTGGGGGGGGGGGGCATCAAATAGTAGAGGAGATATCAGTATACTCCCTGAGTTTCAGAATTCGCATACGTTTTGAACGAGATATTTTTTTTGTATCGGCCATCTAAGGACCACATGCCAATTTCAATTCTTTATTCTTTGTTCTTTCCTTTTTCTCAAATATTCTTTCATCTTTTCACTGTGTCTCTTCTTCCTGTCTTCAGTCCTCTTTGAACCTGCCTTTTTCTCTCTCTTACCCTGGACTCCTTCCATTTTTAACACTTTTTCCCGAAAAACTTCTTTTTCAATTACTTCTTCTGCGTTTACATTATTTTTTTCTAAATCCTTTTGGACTTCTATAATCCATCTTGATGTTGACTTCTTCCCCCACAGATATTTGAAAATCTGCTTTGTTAACATATTGTCGTCCATTCTATATAAATGTCCAAAAAATAATAGTCTTCTTTTTCTCATTGTTTCTTTTATATTTTCTATACTTTGATATATTTCATCATTACTTCTTAATTTCCAACCTTCTGAAGGTTTTCGTGGGCCTAACATTTTCCTAATAATTCGTCTTTCCAATATTTCTAGTTTGTCTAAATTATAATTCAATGCTAGACATTCACTTGCATATAGGCATTCAGGCTTCAATACTGTACTGTAATTTATACGCATTGTATTGTATATACTGTACTGTACTGTACTGTACTGTATTTTTGCATTTTTAATATGCACTTTTTATTGTAAATATCTTTAGTTATACCATATGCATTTTCCATCTTATGAATCCTTTCTTCTACACCAGACTTTTCTAAACCATTCTCTTGAATTATTTCTTCTAGATACTTAAATTTTCGAACCCCCTCTATTCGACCAATATCTGTCACCAGGAATTTTGGCGTATTTTTAATGTTCGTGAGAAATTTGGTTTTGTCTACAGAAATTCTTAAGAACGCGTTACTTTATTATTAGGTAAAATCATATTAATAAAAATTAATGCTCTGAATAAACTGAATTAAGTTTTTTTTTAATTCTCAGTGTTAGCCGAGAAAAACCACAAGTTTCTCAGATCGTAGTGCCACGAGATAATATTATATCATGATTCATTTTTTACATTCCTTTGTTTTTAAAATTTTGTTCATTTTTCTGTGTTTTTGTTCAACAAAAATAGTTTAAAAATAGTATGCTAAGGATCAAATTTAATTATTCTATAGCCTATATGAAATAAAAATCTTACTTTTTGTATGAATTGTACTTGTTTTATAAACATCCTACATACATACACATATATATACAGTCTTTTCAAAATGTCAACTTCCATTTTTGGCCCATGGTGACTCTTACATAAATTTCACAAGTAAACAATACATTCAGGTTTGGGTTACATTTTTCTTTAGTCTGATAACTGGCATTTTATAAATTTTTTTCAAAATTTTGATCCCTGAAATATAAAAATTTTTAAATTTGTAATAAAGAATAGTTTTTGGTGTAGAATTATGAACATACCTGCTACGTTTTTATGAACATACCCGCTACGTTTTACAAAATGGGTTAATTCGTTCTTAGATTATCGTAAAACATTCTCCAAAAACACTGATAGATAGACAGACAGACAGACAGACAAACACCAAACGGTCGAGTTAAAACTGAAGACTCGCTTCTCTCGCCCAATCGTGATCACCCATCTGATAACATATTTCGTTGAACAAAGATAATTAATTATAGTTGGTTAAAACATGCCTTAGATAAACAATAAAAATAGAATATGACTCTTTTCTAACTGAGAGTAATTGGTAGGTCGACTCTTCTCCGTACGCCTAACATATTAGGTATACGTGAAACTATAAGAACGATTAGTTATTTAGTTATATGTGAAACCTTACAACAACACGTGTGTTTTTTTTAGAGGCTGTTAATAAAACACATCAGTTTCATATATTGGTACTACAGTTCTGTAATCCTGGTACGAGTCGGAGACGAAGTGGTCGAGTCAAAGCCAGCTTTGAAGTGCTTTGGAGTGATAATCGACTCCAAGTTGACCTTTTTTTGGCAACATTAGGCGTATGGTGGATAAATCGGCGAAGAGATTTATGGCGCTTAGTCGGCTCATGGCCAACATTGGCGGCCTGAAGTCAACTAGAAGTGGACTTTTGATGGCAGCAGTCCAATCAGTCCTACTGTATGGAGCGGAAGTGCGGCAGAGTCCCTGAATCGCAAGTTCACAGGAAGAAACTAGCCCAGGTCCAAATACGAAGTGCTCTTCGAGTTACATAGGCCTACCGCACGGTTTCCGATGCTTGGTCGTTGCCGGGATGCTGCCGATTGACCTTCAAGAAGGAGGCAGGTGGTGAAGCTGCACACCGAGACTCCCGATTATTTCCATTTTAAATCATTTACAACACTCACCAATTCATCTATAATTTGACATTTCACTCAACACAACGTGGCTGGAAGCCTTCTTGCTTCTGTTTAACATAATCTTTTCACATACTTTACACTGTTCACCTAGTTTAACAAGGTACCGTATGAATTTACAGCAGTACTATATATGCCTATTAATAGATTTGCGTATGTTATAATATAACGTGATTCTCCCCGTTAAAATACTTACAAGTGGAGAGTGTTTACTCACCAGTTAGGATGTTCAAATTCGTACTTTCTGCCTCAAACTAGGGTTTGCCAACTCTGCTCGGTAAACCAAAAATGCAAGTTTTCTTTTATGATAAGAGAATACTCGATTTTTTTATAGACAAGTTAAATGAAATCAAACATACAGTTCCATGCTTCTATTATGTTTTATTAACAATTATTAATTGGTTTATTTTACTACAATTTCTTCCAATTTATATATTTTAATTTTTCGCCGCCATGTTCTGACCAGCCGTTGCTTAGCAAACTCTCGTGGATAGGTGTTGATATTTCGTTTTATTTATATCTCAGGTCGGAGTTCTTGGGAATACAGAAAATGTTGTCAAATAGACTAATAAAAGTACAAAATTTTATAAATACCATATAATTAACATAGAACATGTGATACACTTATAATTACAGTGGTAAACTATAGCTACTGGATTTAGCGTTTGGAGGTTATCTGAGTTTAGTAAATTTTACGTTTAAAATATATTCACTTAAGGAATCAATGTTAGATTGAGATTGTTCTTCAATTTGAGGTGTTCATTTAATCAAAGAAAGTTCAAGTGTTTGTTTAAAAAGTGATAAATGGTGTTGAAGGTGTATTTTCACTTATTGTTTGGTTTGCTAATGTGTTAAGCCGTATTTTAAAATATACTTAACAATCCTCTGTCTCTTCTATCCGGGTAATATTTCTCACGAATACTGCTGATTGTCCTTTTTTCGTTAATTCAATTCTTCTATTTTCTTAGTTATTTGGTTCAGGTATTTATTTTTCATCAGTCATCCTTGTTATTGAAAATTCCGTCATTCATTTATCGGTTTTAGATATTTTCTTCCTTCCAATGGTTCGTATTCTGTCACTTGGGATTCCTCAGCCATTCCTCATGGGTTATTTAATTTCTTCTGGTAATTTTTAATTCATGTGAGTGTTAATGTTATTTCTGTAATTTAGTTTACTATGTTCGTCATTAATTTTTATAGATTTTGTTTAGTTAATTCTTTTCTTTACTCATTGCGGTTTAATACGTCTGCACTCATCAAGAGCTAATAATGGAATAATACAATTTATTTACTGGTTACCATAGTTTCTCTCTTCCAAACACTAATTCTCATTGGTTGATAATTTACAACATTGTTATATAAAACTAATATTTTTCTATACAAAATTACTAAAAATCTTTAAACTATTATAACTCCCTTATACTACCTGTAATCTTAAATATAATAACACCATTAATTTGCTTTTTGTTTACAAATTATTTTGATATCTCATAAGGTTACCTTTTTTCAAATTATAACAGATTCATACATTTTCCATTTGGTTATCTTTTGTGAACTACCTTTAAACTAATTATTTTCTATCCAGTTTTGTGTCCTATACTATTAGTATAAAACCTAAACAGATTATATACTTTATTTTATCAATTGTTAGTGTTTTATCTTAAATTTTACAAATTTCTGGTTACCAGTTATAGGCCTAATTGCCTAGAGTTCATAATTCACCTCCCCTATACTCATTACCACTGTTCATGTCAATTTTGTTAATTTTAAGTGCTTCTAAACATAATTACTGTAATAACATAGACTAAATTATAACATTTGATTATTTTTAATCATCATATAACATAACATAATTCCTTAACAAACCTTTTATAACAATGATAGTGTCTTAGGTTTTACATGTATTTTAAACGGTTCTGTTAAACATAATATTCAACATAATACCATTTGGGGTTAATCAAAACCCAAAACAAAATATAGTAAAATGAACAGTAGGTGTGTACTAGTATTCCCTTATAATTTCACTTATAGAATACAGTGTCTAACTCCCTTTGCCTGTTTTCAGCATAACAGATTAGTCTTTTACCATTATTTTTAACAGTGGTTAATATACATTTAATTCATTAAAATAAAACAATGGACTCCTTATCATCCTTATTATATACTAAAAAACTTCCTTAAAATAATGGAAAACAATTATCAGTGGTTTGCTTCTAACAAACATTGTTATATCAAATACAAACATTTTCTGATTTCATTAAAACCATCCAAATGTCTACTTATAACTATCCCTTATAATTTATACAGTTTATTTATTATAGTTGGGTCCAGTTATTACTTATAGACTATTATCACAAGTTCTTTCTTTATTCCTGACTACACTTCACTTTATTACCTAGTGTTTTTATGTAGTTCATTGATTAACACTGGGTCCTATCATGGTTCATTATTTATTATTATCTTTTTTACTTACTTATCACTTTTTTGTTCACCTTCTAACATTGTGTTTTACATTTCATGTATTTACTATCACTGGGTCCTATCAAGGTTCATTAATTACCACCACTTTCCTACTTAATTATTGCTATTTTAGTTTATTTTTATAATATTGTCTTTTGTAGTTTATTTATCAACACTATTTCTATATACTATCATTATATTGTTCTTACATTTCATTTTCTTTTTACATTTCCTACTTTTTACTTACTATTTATTTTCCTACTTAATTTTGTACTTTTATATGTATGATACTTATTAACACTTGGGTATTTTTTATTTTATGACTTTATTTTCTCTGAATCACCTTTTCCAATCTATTGGGTCTCGTCATCGTCATTGTCCTTATCTACGTCAAATTCAGTTAGTGGTGTTGTTCTATCATTTCCTATTTAATAATTTTTATATTATACAGCTTTTCGTCACTTATTTATACTTGTAAACCTTGTGCTACCGTAGGTCACGTTACAATGTACATGTGCGCACTCATGTGTTGGGGGGAGGAAAGGTATGAGAACAAGGAACATAAAGAATCTGATAAATGAAGTATCTAAAAATAAGACAATCGTAAAAGCAATTAAAGAAAAGACCTCAGGACGTGACTCGACTAGCTGGGCGGAAATACCGCAAAGCTGCAAATGACGTTTCCACAAACGCAGCACTGTGTACACACACACACGCTCGCCCGCGCGCCCGGGTATTTAGCTGCCTTCTATGTAAAACGTACGCAATCGTTTATCTTCGTTTTAATAAATAAAATATATATGCTGCGAGTAATACCGCGTGTTGTGTAGGAGTGAGCGTATTTCAGTGAAATCTAATTATCGTGGCCGAGGTGCAACAAAATAAATCATACCTGCGACCGCCCGATACCATCTCTGGGCGTGTGACATGCTGGCGGTAAGTCATGTAGAGCCCCACTGCAATGTGTCACGTGTAGCCTCCTGCATCTACGCGTGTCGTCTCCCGCTACCTTGCCTCGAACGCGTGATCGTTGGAAAATTATCCGCTCATTTTACACACTGACTTATTGTATGTACTCGCTATTTCATGTAGGAACGGAAATGAAATTACAGTTTTCGTGTAGTGTTTTATGAAATTACAGTGAATAGCGATGGAATAAAATATAAACGTTGAGCGTAAGAAATAGATTTTGCCGCAAGTAAACTGATTAACATAAAAGTTTATATATTTCTGCAAACGCAGTTTTGTTTTAAAACATAATGAGTGATAAATGACACTTCGATAAATATAATTATTAATGTAAGAAGAAAAATTGAAGTTAAGCGATCACGGAAATCTAATTAAATAATTATTTTTCCGCAAACTTAAATGACACCAGTGGTTATTAGCTTAAGAGTATTGCTTTA
Source organism: Magicicada septendecula (assembly GCA_034769895.1). Lineage (NCBI taxonomy): Eukaryota > Metazoa > Arthropoda > Insecta > Hemiptera > Cicadidae > Magicicada > Magicicada septendecula. The sequence continues at coordinate 86,038,630 of CM068372.1, read as the reverse complement.
CATATACAAAATATTAACAAGTCATAATAATTAAAACAAACAGCTATCCTGACTGTAACTGCACAAAATACCTCGTACATTGCTCTAGGGGGAAAACCAGTTACTAAGAAAAACAATCGATAACTTACTTTACAATATATTAAATACAATAATATATTCTTTTATGTCCTAATAGTATTATATAATATGAGATTATGTAATAATTATGTAATCTGAGAATTAAAATGTCAGAATTTAAGGCGTGTTTAATTCGAATAGAGTAAGTGGTTCAGACGTTATAGAGGTTTAAACTTATTTTCATTAATAATTCAATATGATTTTGTCCTTGTGAAATCGGAATGGCTGGATCCATTTTAGATGGGGACGGCGGTTACTCCAAGGACTTGAAAAGACTGTCCAAACATACGAAAAAGTAAAATTCTTAGCATTACATAATAAAAAATTATAAAAAATGGACAGTATGGATACGCTCTACAGGTGAAAAAAAAAATCGCTACTTTCCCAATATCCGTACCCACACTACTTTTCCATGTTTTGAATATGCGATGAAGAAGAAGAAGAAGAAGAAGAAGAAGAAGAAGAAGAAGAAGAAGAAGAAGAAGAAGAAGAAGAAGAAGAAGAAGAAGAAGAAGAAGAAGAAGAAGAAGTGAACTAACTGTAAACATTCTATTAATGTACAGTGAAAATACGTATTGTTTTCATTTGTAAGGTTATGTAATAATAGTTTTGGGTTTTTAGTTTTCTGTTTAAAGAATACAAGCCATGGTTAGGAAACAAAGATTAATGTGTATGTACAGTTTTTATAACAGAATCATATTTAAAATAAAGAATATAACGTTTTTCTAACACGAAAAAACGAAGATTTAATAACATGTTAGAAACGAAGATATAAGAAGGAAAATAGGGCGCGTATTTACAACAGCAGAAAGAATAGAATCCAGACAGTTGCTATGGTATGGTCACGTAATGAGGATTGAGGAGTAGCGATGCCCAAAGAAAGAATTGACTTACAAACCACAAAACAGGAGAAGAAAAGGATGACTGACAACACAATGGAGAACAGGAATTAGGAAAAGCATGAGAGATCGAGTTATTGAAGATGATGACTGGAAGGATAGGGATCTGTTTTGTTAACCTATTGTCGTCCATTCTATATAAATGTCCAAAAAATAATGTCTTCTTTTTCTCATTGTCTTCTTTTTCTCATTGTTTCTGTTATATTTTCTATAATTTGATATACTTCATCATTAATTCTTAATTTCCATCCTCGTACGTTTTATATTTTTATTTATTTTTTATTAAACTAAGTTGAAGTAAATTTCTTTGCAGTGGGAGGATGATAAAACTTTATTACATAGATACAGGCAAAATTTTGTCCACGGGTCCTAAATAATAAAACTATTCCAGCCTCCGTGAAAAACAAATTTTCTTCAATCAGTAATATTTCATCATCATCATCGCCTTCAAGGAGTAAACCAAGGATGGTTTGTTCCGGTCTCAAACTGTTGCGTCTTAGACGCTCTCGAAGTACTCTTGAGTTGGTCTTATAACGCTAGTTGTTGAGTTAGCTGGTAAGAAATGAAATAACGAAGTGGACTGTGTATGTTCTTTGAGTTAATTATTTATTGAAAATTATTTAGAAAATAATTGCATGGCGCGTGCAGTGTAGCGCGGCATGATGCCTGAGAAGTAAGTTAGAATTAAATATTGAAAGCCATAATCGTGCGTAGAGGCCAAGATCGCCTAAGTAATTAGCGCACGATGATCATGCTAAAATTTTGAAATCTTGAAAATAATTAGGTAGCCGCGGCTGGCGAACAGAGGCGAGTTGCCCGTCCGGAGTCTTGCAATTAACTAACTAAATTTGACTGTTGCGAGCCTGAATACAAGCCGGCAGCAGATTAGCGGGGGAGAAATGACGTCACTGCACGCACTGCAATGCGGATGTTACAGTACAAAGTTTAAACAAGTACAAAGTTTAACCACAAACAGTCAAAAAGTCTAGAGCTGGTCACTCCAGCGCTTCCTCGGACGTCCCACATCTTTCCGTCCCTTCGGCTTATAGTTCCACAGTTTTTTGGGGACGCCGCACTCGTCATTCGGCAAAGATGTTCCCACCAATTCAGCCGATACTGGGGAATCCTGTCGAGTATACACATAATGTTCAGTTCCCGCCGATCAGTAATGTTTAACTGTCAAAATTCTATAGTCTGTTAATCAAGAGTTAGGCGGATTGTTATGTCGTGACCTATTGGTGTTAAAACCGGTCGTTTCGGCCTCACTATCGGCGGCCATCTTCAGTGGAAACCAGATCATAGGCTTTGCTTCAGTACTGACAAACAACTGCCACAATTTTCCACTGAAGATGTCCTCCGATGGTGGGGCCGAAACGTCTGGTTTTACATTAACAGACCACGGCCTAACAGCCTGGGTAACTAAAGCTGACGTAGGCCGTGAACGTCTTACATCAAAATTCTATAGTTTGGCCTATAACAGTCCATGTTCCTCTACATCACTAAAGTTTCCTTTTTGCGATTGTTTTTACATGTGACAGTCGTGTACAGAAAACTGACAAAGCAGATCGGTTCCTTTCCTTATGCAAATGTTACGGGGACAGTGTAACAACAAGACAGTGAATTTAATCAAATCAATTGCTATTCTATCACAAAGTAGGACGTAGCACTATGATCCAGGATTGTCAGTTTGCGCATACAGTTTTTGTGAGTCACCAGCCGCCACTGAAGTCGATAAGAGAAGCAACCAAAGAGTAGTGACTGACTCCAGTCTGAAGTTGCCCACTGGTTGTATGAAACAAAATACTATACTGTGTAATATTCTTGACACTTCTTGCTAACATATGTGAGCAGTATGTGTGAGCGCGCGCGCGCGTCCGTGTGAGCAGTAACATCTGTTGATATCTCTCCCACGTGCACATTCTCATATAGCTGCAAACGACGAAACTACGCTACAGCAAATTTAGTAGCAAAGAAGCAAAGAATAAAGAACCACAGAAAAAATATTATAAGTTTTTAAAACGTGTGAAGCTGTATTCCCGAGGTCACTCGGGATTTCCATGCTCTCAATATGTCATAAAAAGTACATGTCAATATGTTGACTCAATAAATACAGTAAACAAGGCTGGGAAAATACAGCAACGCTGCCTAACTCTTTTGTATACTGCAACGTCACCTGATAACCTTCCATTCAGACCCAGGACTGTAGACGTACTTTGTAAACGATCTTAAAATTAGTTTACTAATTGCTGTGGATGTCCTTTTCTATCCATAATACTCCATAATGTTTGACAGTCTACATCATTATCAAATGCATTTTTCAGATCATTAAACGCGACATACAGTTCCTGGTTATATTCTCGCGTCTTTTCTCTATTGTCTGGCGTAATATAAACAATGCACCCACAATTGACCTACTCTTTCTAAAACCCATCTGCTTTTCCAGAAGTAATTCATCCGTAATAACTCTTAAAATCTGATTGAGCATTCTTGTATATATTTTATACGTTGAGTCGAGTTGTATTTTATGTGTTGAGTTGTTTAAAACGACGGTGGAAAGAACACTTAGAAAGAATGTCAGATTCAAGACTCTGGTCGAACAAATCTGGAAATATAAACCTATAGGACACAGGTGTGGTGGACCTAGGAAGAGATGGCTGGAGGGGAAGAGGCAGCACCTTTTCCACTTTTATGATACAGAAATTAGCACGTATTTAGTGTTCCTGATATTTACCTCTAGTCCCGTTCCAGCGTGTTTTTGATTCAGCTCTTTGAATATCTCAACTAGCCGTCGTCTTGATCTGGGTAATATCACAACACCGTCTGCGTAATCACATATTTGGTTTAGAGATTGTTTAGAGTACTAAAAGGAAAACTGAGGCGACGACTTTTAAGTGTTGCTTTACGACTGTTAGGAGTGAATGATCAACTAAGTGAGCATGTGCAAGCATGCACTTAATTTGGCTGGATGTGACTTGTCTTGCTTCGGAGACAAAAATATGGACGAAAAATAGGGAAATTTAAATCTCATGTGTGGGACGACAAGAGGAACTATAAGAAGGAAAAAGTTTAGAAGAGATATTATTTGAATTTTTTTCAAGTTACGGGTTGTGCTATGCGGTCTTTATAGCTGTGTGCAAATAACTCTGATTGCAGAGACCAACCAACAGGCTATTGAAATGAGATTACTGACTGGGATATTACAAGGCTAAGAAATAATATAACGAACATCCTTAAAAGGTATAACCTAAACGACACGGTAAAGCAACAGAGACAGGCATGTAGAAAGCAGTAGCGTGGCGTCCATGTAACAGCTGTTCCCGGCGGCAACAGTACTGGAAATAAGAGAAAATAATATTAATTACATCATAGAATAAATACTTACTTATTGAATAATTTCAATTCCGAGCAATATTAGTAGGTAAACTTGAAGTAAAGCGTAGCATTGCTTTCGAACTGCTGGGCACTTGCACCGTCTTGTGTTGCCGGCAAAGACATCGGCAGTTTTATTGCGTACGGACATTGACCTCGTAGTAGTTGTCACTGTACAAATTGAGGAGGGGGAGGGAGAGACATTCGTCCACCCAATGTGTTGCCGCTGTATAAACCGGCAAAACGCTCAGTTACCAGCTATGTTCGTTTTCGGAACTGATGTGCAGCAGATACTACGTAGGCCTACCTATTTGTGATTTGTTCGTTTAGTCATGTGTTTCTCTGTTTGTCTATATTATTTTTAATTCGATTATCTGTGTTCTGATTTATTGTGTGCAAGTAGAATGAGAGTCAGAACCCGTTGAACCGGGACATCCCTGCGAATGATAGAAAATGCTCTAACAGAACACTTGGTACAAGAAAAAATTCAAATTAATTTTGAAGTTAATTTTTAGTTCTATCACAACCGGCAACAGGTGTTATGTACCCACGCCACGCCACTGGTACAAAGCATACATAAAACGCGATACCAAAACAAATTTTGGTTTCCAATCCGAATAGAAGAATGAATATTAGAAGACTAAGGCAAGATAGTCGAGCCAAAGAGTGAACGTCCAAAGACTGAAAAGGAAAAAGCCCAAAAAGAAGAAGAGATAAAACTGTTTAAGTAGACGCATGAGTTCGATAACAACGACTGTTTGCAAGCAGACCCACACGTCACAGTCTACTTTCAATTGGAATACTAATTAATCAGTTCGAGCAACGACGATGAAGACAATCGCTTGAAGACAGACCAGCACCGGCTTGCTTTAATGGATTCATATCAACATCAAGGGCTTCCGGCGCCGTACATCGACCTTATTCTCTTTTTTGCATGCAGATTTTGGCCAGTCACTTAGCGTGCCCGACGATGCCAACAATCTGTGATCCCCGCGTTATCTCTTAAGCACCGCCGTTTAAACGCTATAACAATAATAATATATTATCCTCCGCCTATCTAAAATTCGAACATCTTAATTATTTTAATGGGCATCGTTTAATTTAATACCCTTACGTTGGAAGGGAATGGAAGAAAAAACGAGGGAGGGAAAGAGAGAGAGACAGATAGATAGATAGATAGATAATGAGAGAGAGAGAGAGAGAGAGAGAGAGAGAGAGAGAGAGAGAGAGAGAGAGAGAGAGAGAGAGAGAGAGAGAGAGAGAGAGAGAGAGAGTTTGAAAAAATAAAACGGGGAAATAAAAGTAAAAGTATAATATTTATTATCGCTGAGAAAGTGTTACATCTAAATTATTTATGTTCTTATTTAATTATTTTCTTAAAACTAAATTAAACTCCGCGTACTTTGTGAAGTTATCTTAATATTTGATCTTAAATACCCACGTTTAATTGGCCAGAACGAATAAACAGTTTTGTTATACCAGACAAGTGGCGGATAAGAACTTGAGTTTTATTTTTAGCGACATTCGTGAGAACTATGCTTTATTATAACAGTCGTGACGAGTATTGATAAAAAAAAACTACAAGTATTCGACACGGGATATATTCTCGTCTCCGCCTCATATTCGTATGAAGACAGCGTCTGCAGATATTCTTCACGACTGTACTGCCAGTGGCGGATCCAGTGTGGACTTCTAACATTTCGTACTGCTGAAACGTCAAGTTTGTCTGTAAATAATGTGGAGTTAGTTAGAACAGAATAGATATTGATGATAAGGTAATCAAACTTAAAATTTTTATTAAAACGAGCTTTACGAGCTTTAGTTGATGCAAATGTTATCCTACTATATCACCGATAGTAACTGCTTCCACTATATCATGTTTCGAAAGTAATGCTAGGTTTGACAACCTATCTTGTAACATAATGAAGCGGAGAAAATTTTTATAATTTTTAATTTAGAAAGTGATCGCTCTCCTGATGCTATTGAAACAGCTAGTCTAAGCAGTTTTCTGAGAGCTATGAAATATAAATTAGCGTACAATTGCTTAATTATTCTTGTGAAGAAACTGTAAAAGTTCTTCCAATTCGCGTTCCTCGACACAATGGGAAATTCAGTTAGTACGAGCAGGACGATTATTTTTAGGCGCCCAGATTAATTAGAAAATTGCACGCAGTATAGATAATACGAGTGCCATCTGTAGTTTATCGTATTATCGCCACTAAGTAAGACATTTAAAAAGGCCACCGCAACGTTATCGATTTGTCTTTGTTATCACTGATGCTTAACATATTGTTACGACGTTACGACGCTCTCATTAATCGTCGTATGGTACAGTGGAAAACAAAATACAAGACACAAATGAAGTCACTAAAAACCAACTATAATTATCACAATTAACAGTTTTTGATCGACAAGTTATTCAATAAGATTATACTCGTACAATAATTCAAGTTAACCTGTCCGCACAAATAATAATGTCAATTATAAAGAATTCCGCACTATAATCACTTTTCACTAATACACCACTTGAAACGCACTGTGTAAATCTCCCGACATGAAACTGAAAACTAAGAGGTAGGTATGGGCTATTTATAGCGTGCAGGGTTCCATAATATGCGTCCTTAACAAACACGTGAAAATTCTATAGGATACTTCAGAGCGGCCTTGGCAGAAACAGACACCGAAAAGCTTGTAGAGACGAGAAGCTGTAGAACGACACCCCGAACGCAGAAGACGTTCCCCATTACGTCACAATGTTGATGCATATCAAGTGTCACGTGCGCACACAAACATTACAGCTGGTCTCTGCTGGGGTAGCCGAGAAACGTGTACAACGTTCTGTAATGGCGTAACACTATCCTTGGAAGTGAAGCCGTGTAAGTACTGTGACGTGGAATGGAACCAGGATATCTGTGGATAAGGGACCTTTTGAACAGGTAAAAGCATTGCCGTCGGGAAGAAGGATTCCAATTGAGGTGAGAGAGAGACGTTTGTAGTATGGTTTTGTATGGCAGTGAAATGTGGACCATCGAAAAGAAAAAGCTGCCTGCAGAGCTTCGAAATGTGCTTGTCGTTAAGAATGATTAAGGTGAAATGAACTGATAGAGTACGAAACTATGAAGTACTGTCGAGAATATGGGAGGAAAGAAAACTGTTGAAAGGAAAAGCTGCCTGGAGAGCTTCGAAATGTGCTTGTGGTTCAGAATGATTAAGGTGAAATGAACTGATAGAGTACGAAACTATGAAGTACTGTCGAGAATATGGGAGGAAAGAAAACTGTTGAAAGGAAAAGCTGCCTGGAGAGCTTCGAAATGTGCTTGTGGTTAAGAATGATTAAGGTGAAATGAACTGATAGAGTACGAAACTATGAAGTACTGTCGAGACTATGGGAGGAATGAAAACTGTTGAAGGAAAAAGCTGCCTGGAGAGCTGCGAAATGTGCTTGTCGTTAAGAATGATTAAGGTGAAATGAACTGATAGAGTACGAAACTATGAAGTACTGTCGAGAATATGGGAGGAAAGAAAACTGTTGAAGGAAAAAGCTGCCTGGAGAGCTGCGAAATGTGCTTGTCGTTAAGAATGATTAAGGTGAAATGAACTGATAGAGTACGAAACTATGAAGTACTGTCGAGAATATGGGAGGAAAGAAAACTGTTGAAGGAAAAAGCTGCCTGGAGAGCTGCGAAATGTGCTTGTGGTTAAGAATGATTAGGGTGAAATGAACTGATAGAGTACGAAACTATGAAGTACTGTCGAGAATATGGGAGGAAAGAAAACTGTTGAAGGAAAAAGCTGCCTGGAGAGCTGCGAAATGTGCTTGTGGTTAAGAATGATTAAGGTGAAATGAACTGATAGAGTACGAAACTATGAAGTACTGTCGAGAATATGGGAGGAAAGAAAACTGTTGAAGGAAAAAGCTGCCTGGAGAGCTGCGAAATGTGCTTATCGTTAAGAATGATTAAGGTGAAATGAACTGATAGAGTACGAAACTATGAAGTACTGTCGAGAATATGGGAGGAAAGAAAACTGTTGAAGGAAAAAGCTGCCTGGAGAGCTGCGAAATGTGCTTGTGGTTAAGAATGATTAAGGTGAAATGAACTGATAGAGTACGAAACTATGAAGTACTGTCGAGACTATGGGAGGAAAGAAAACTGTTGAAAGGAAAAGCTGCCTGGAGAGCTGCGAAATGTGCTTGTGGTTAAGAATGATTAAGGTGAAATGAACTGATAGAGTACGAAACTATGAAGTACTGTCGAGACTATGGGAGGAAAGAAAACTGTTGAAAGGAAAAGCTGCCTGGAGAGCTGCGAAATGTGCTTGTGGTTAAGAATGATTAAGGTGAAATGAACTGATAGAGTACGAAACTATGAAGTACTGTCGAGAATATGGGAGGAAAGAAAACTGTTGAAGGAAAAAGCTGCCTGGAGAGCTGCGAAATGTGCTTGTGGTTAAGAATGATTAAGGTGAAATGAACTGATAGAGTACGAAACTATGAAGTACTGTCGAGAATATGGGAGGAAAGAAAACTGTTGAAAGGAAAAGCTGCCTGGAGAGCTGCGAAATGTGCTTGTGGTTAAGAATGATTAAGGTGAAATGAACTGATAGAGTACGAAACTATGAAGTACTGTCGAGAATATGGGAGGAAAGAAAACTGTTGAAAGGAAAAGCTGCCTGGAGAGCTTCGAAATGTGCTTGTGGTTAAGAATGATTAAGGTGAAATGAACTGATAGAGTACGAAACTATGAAGTACTGTCGAGAATATGGGAGGAAAGAAAACTGTTGAAAGGAAAAGCTGCCTGGAGAGCTTCGAAATGTGCTTGTGGTTAAGAATGATTAAGGTGAAATGAACTGATAGAGTACGAAACTATGAAGTACTGTCGAGAATATGGGAGGAATGAAAACTGTTGAAAGGAAAAGCTGCCTGGAGAGCTGCGAAATGTGCTTGTCGTTAAGAATGATTAAGGTGAAATGAACTGATAGAGTACGAAACTATGAAGTACTGTCGAGAGTATGGGAGGAAAGAAAACTGTTGAAAGGAAAAGCTGCCTGGAGAGCTTCGAAATGTGCTTGTGGTTAAGAATGATTAAGGTGAAATGAACTGATAGAGTACGAAACTATGAAGTACTGTCGAGACTATGGGAGGAATGAAAACTGTTGAAGGAAAAAGCTGCCTGGAGAGCTGCGAAATGTGCTTGTCGTTAAGAATGATTAAGGTGAAATGAACTGATAGAGTACGAAACTATGAAGTACTGTCGAGAATATGGGAGGAAAGAAAACTGTTGAAAGGAAAAGCTGCCTGGAGAGCTTCGAAATGTGCTTGTGGTTAAGAATGATTAAGGTGAAATGAACTGATAGAGTACGAAACTATGAAGTACTGTCGAGAATATGGGAGAAAAGAAAACTGTTGAAAGGAAAAGCTGCCTGGAGAGCTTCGAAATGTGCTTGTGGTTAAGAATGATTAAGGTGAAATGAACTGATAGAGTACGAAACTATGAAGTACTGTCGAGAATATGGGAGGAAAGAAAACTGTTGAAAGGAAAAGCTGCCTGGAGAGCTTCGAAATGTGCTTGTGGTTAAGAATGATTAAGGTGAAATGAACTGATAGAGTACGAAACTATGAAGTACTGTCGAGAATATGGGAGGAAAGAAAACTGTTGAAAGGAAAAGCTGCCTGGAGAGCTTCGAAATGTGCTTGTGGTTAAGAATGATTAAGGTGAAATGAACTGATAGAGTACGAAACTATGAAGTACTGTCGAGAATATGGGAGGAATGAAAACTGTTGAAAGGAAAAGCTGCCTGGAGAGCTGCGAAATGTGCTTGTCGTTAAGAATGATTAAGGTGAAATGAACTGATAGAGTACGAAACTATGAAGTACTGTCGAGAGTATGGGAGGAAAGAAAACTGTTGAAGGGAAAAGCTGCCTGGAGAGCTTCGAAATGTGCTTGTGGTTAAGAATGATTAAGGTGAAATGAACTGATAGAGTACGAAACTATGAAGTACTGTCGAGACTATGGGAGGAATGAAAACTGTTGAAGGAAAAAGCTGCCTGGAGAGCTGCGAAATGTGCTTGTCGTTAAGAATGATTAAGGTGAAATGAACTGATAGAGTACGAAACTATGAAGTACTGTCGAGAATATGGGAGGAAAGAAAACTGTTGAAGGAAAAAGCTGCCTGGAGAGCTGCGAAATGTGCTTGTGGTTAAGAATGATTAAGGTGAAATGAACTGATAGAGTACGAAACTATGAAGTACTGTCGAGAATATGGGAGGAAAGAAAACTGTTGAAGGAAAAAGCTGCCTGGAGAGCTGCGAAATGTGCTTGTGGTTAAGAATGATTAGGGTGAAATGAACTGATAGAGTACGAAACTATGAAGTACTGTCGAGAATATGGGAGGAAAGAAAACTGTTGAAGGAAAAAGCTGCCTGGAGAGCTGCGAAATGTGCTTGTGGTTAAGAATGATTAAGGTGAAATGAACTGATAGAGTACGAAACTATGAAGTACTGTCGAGAATATGGGAGGAAAGAAAACTGTTGAAGGAAAAAGCTGCCTGGAGAGCTGCGAAATGTGCTTGTGGTTAAGAATGATTAAGGTGAAATGAACTGATAGAGTACGAAACTATGAAGTACTGTCGAGACTATGGGAGGAAAGAAAACTGTTGAAAGGAAAAGCTGCCTGGAGAGCTGCGAAATGTGCTTGTGGTTAAGAATGATTAAGGTGAAATGAACTGATAGAGTACGAAACTATGAAGTACTGTCGAGACTATGGGAGGAAAGAAAACTGTTGAAAGGAAAAGCTGCCTGGAGAGCTGCGAAATGTGCTTGTGGTTAAGAATGATTAAGGTGAAATGAACTGATAGAGTACGAAACTATGAAGTACTGTCGAGAATATGGGAGGAAAGAAAACTGTTGAAGGAAAAAGCTGCCTGGAGAGCTGCGAAATGTGCTTGTGGTTAAGAATTATTAAGGTGAAATGAACTGATAGAGTACGAAACTATGAAGTACTGTCGAGAATATGGGAGGAAAGAAAACTGTTGAAAGGAAAAGCTGCCTGGAGAGCTTCGAAATGTGCTTGTGGTTAAGAATGATTAAGGTGAAATGAACTGATAGAGTACGAAACTATGAAGTACTGTCGAGAATATGGGAGGAATGAAAACTGTTGAAAGGAAAAGCTGCCTGGAGAGCTGCGAAATGTGCTTGTCGTTAAGAATGATTAAGGTGAAATGAACTGATAGAGTACGAAACTATGAAGTACTGTCGAGAGTATGGGAGGAAAGAAAACTGTTGAAAGGAAAAGCTGCCTGGAGAGCTTCGAAATGTGCTTGTGGTTAAGAATGATTAAGGTGAAATGAACTGATAGAATACGAAACTATGAAGTACTGTCGAGACTATGGGAGGAATGAAAACTGTTGAAAGGAAAAGCTGCCTGGAGAGCTGCGAAATGTGCTTGTCGTTAAGAATGATTAAGGTGAAATGAACTGATAGAGTACGAAACTATGAAGTACTGTCGAGAGTATGGGAGGAAAGAAAACTGTTGAAAGGAAAAGCTGCCTGGAGAGCTTCGAAATGTGCTTGTGGTTAAGAATGATTAAGGTGAAATGAACTGATAGAATACGAAACTATGAAGTACTGTCGAGACTATGGGAGGAATGAAAACTGTTGAAGGAAAAAGCTGCCTGGAGAGCTGCGAAATGTGCTTGTCGTTAAGAATGATTAAGGTGAAATGAACTGATAGAGTACGAAACTATGAAGTACTGTCGAGAATATGGGAGGAAAGAAAACTGTTGAAGGAAAAAGCTGCCTGGAGAGCTGCGAAATGTGCTTGTGGTTAAGAATGATTAAGGTGAAATGAACTGATAGAGTACGAAACTATGAAGTACTGTCGAGAATATGGGAGGAAAGAAAACTGTTGAAGGAAAAAGCTGCCTGGAGAGCTGCGAAATGTGCTTGTGGTTAAGAATGATTAGGGTGAAATGAACTGATAGAGTACGAAACTATGAAGTATTGTCGAGAATATGGGAGGAAAGAAAACTGTTGAAGGAAAAAGCTGCCTGGAGAGCTGCGAAATGTGCTTGTGGTTAAGAATGATTAAGGTGAAATGAACTGATAGAGTACGAAACTATGAAGTACTGTCGAGAATATGGGAGGAAAGAAAACTGTTGAAGGAAAAAGCTGCCTGGAGAGCTGCGAAATGTGCTTGTGGTTAAGAATGATTAGGGTGAAATGAACTGATAGAGTACGAAACTATGAAGTACTGTCGAGAATATGGGAGGAAAGAAAACTGTTGAAGGAAAAAGCTGCCTGGAGAGCTGCGAAATGTGCTTGTGGTTAAGAATGATTAAGGTGAAATGAACTGATAGAGTATGAAACTATGAAGTACTGTCGAGAATATGGGAGGAAAGAAAACTGTTGAAGGAAAAAGCTGCCTGGAGAGCTGCGAAATGTGCTTGTCGTTAAGAATGATTAAGGTGAAATGAACTGATAGAGTACGAAACTATGAAGTACTGTCGAGAATATGGGAGGAAAGAAAACTGTTGAAGGAAAAAGCTGCCTGGAGAGCTGCGAAATGTGCTTGTGGTTAAGAATGATTAAGGTGAAATGAACTGATAGAGTACGAAACTATGAAGTACTGTCGAGAATATGGGAGGAAAGAAAACTGTTGAAAGGAAAAGCTGCCTGGAGAGCTGCGAAATGTGCTTGTGGTTAAGAATGATTAAGGTGAAATGAACTGATAGAGTACGAAACTATGAAGTACTGTCGAGAATATGGGAGGAAAGAAAACTGTTGAAAGGAAAAGCTGCCTGGAGAGCTTCGAAATGTGCTTGTGGTTAAGAATGATTAAGGTGAAATGAACTGATAGAGTACGAAACTATGAAGTACTGTCGAGAATATGGGAGGAAAGAAAACTGTTGAAAGGAAAAGCTGCCTGGAGAGCTTCGAAATGTGCTTGTGGTTAAGAATGATTAAGGTGAAATGAACTGATAGAGTACGAAACTATGAAGTACTGTCGAGAATATGGGAGGAATGAAAACTGTTGAAAGGAAAAGCTGCCTGGAGAGCTGCGAAATGTGCTTGTCGTTAAGAATGATTAAGGTGAAATGAACTGATAGAGTACGAAACTATGAAGTACTGTCGAGAGTATGGGAGGAAAGAAAACTGTTGAAAGGAAAAGCTGCCTGGAGAGCTTCGAAATGTGCTTGTGGTTAAGAATGATTAAGGTGAAATGAACTGATAGAGTACGAAACTATGAAGTACTGTCGAGACTATGGGAGGAATGAAAACTGTTGAAGGAAAAAGCTGCCTGGAGAGCTGCGAAATGTGCTTGTCGTTAAGAATGATTAGGGTGAAATGAACTGATAGAGTACGAAACTATGAAGTACTGTCGAGAATATGGGAGGAAAGAAAACTGTTGAAAGGAAAAGCTGCCTGGAGAGCTTCGAAATGTGCTTGTGGTTAAGAATGATTAAGGTGAAATGAACTGATAGAGTACGAAACTATGAAGTACTGTCGAGAATATGGGAGGAAAGAAAACTGTTGAAAGGAAAAGCTGCCTGGAGAGCTTCGAAATGTGCTTGTGGTTAAGAATTATTAAGGTGAAATGAACTGATAGAGTACGAAACTATGAAGTACTGTCGAGAATATGGGAGGAAAGAAAACTGTTGAAAGGAAAAGCTGCCTGGAGAGCTTCGAAATGTGCTTGTGGTTAAGAATGATTAAGGTGAAATGAACTGATAGAGTACGAAACTATGAAGTACTGTCGAGAATATGGGAGGAATGAAAACTGTTGAAAGGAAAAGCTGCCTGGAGAGCTGCGAAATGTGCTTGTCGTTAAGAATGATTAAGGTGAAATGAACTGATAGAGTACGAAACTATGAAGTACTGTCGAGAGTATGGGAGGAAAGAAAACTGTTGAAAGGAAAAGCTGCCTGGAGAGCTTCGAAATGTGCTTGTGGTTAAGAATGATTAAGGTGAAATGAACTGATAGAGTACGAAACTATGAAGTACTGTCGAGACTATGGGAGGAATGAAAACTGTTGAAGGAAAAAGCTGCCTGGAGAGCTGCGAAATGTGCTTGTCGTTAAGAATGATTAAGGTGAAATGAACTGATAGAGTACGAAACTATGAAGTACTGTCGAGAATATGGGAGGAAAGAAAACTGTTGAAGGAAAAAGCTGCCTGGAGAGCTGCGAAATGTGCTTGTGGTTAAGAATGATTAAGGTGAAATGAACTGATAGAGTACGAAACTATGAAGTACTGTCGAGAATATGGGAGGAAAGAAAACTGTTGAAGGAAAAAGCTGCCTGGAGAGCTGCGAAATGTGCTTGTGGTTAAGAATGATTAGGGTGAAATGAACTGATAGAGTACGAAACTATGAAGTACTGTCGAGAATATGGGAGGAAAGAAAACTGTTGAAGGAAAAAGCTGCCTGGAGAGCTGCGAAATGTGCTTGTGGTTAAGAATGATTAAGGTGAAATGAACTGATAGAGTACGAAACTATGAAGTACTGTCGAGAATATGGGAGGAAAGAAAACTGTTGAAGGAAAAAGCTGCCTGGAGAGCTGCGAAATGTGCTTGTCGTTAAGAATGATTAAGGTGAAATGAACTAATAGAGTACGAAACTATGAAGTACTGTCGAGAATATGGGAGGAAAGAAAACTGTTGAAGGAAAAAGCTGCCTGGAGAGCTGCGAAATGTGCTTGTGGTTAAGAATGATTAAGGTGAAATGAACTGATAGAGTACGAAACTATGAAGTACTGTCGAGAATATGGGAGGAAAGAAAACTGTTGAAAGGAAAAGCTGCCTGGAGAGCTGCGAAATGTGCTTGTGGTTAAGAATGATTAAGGTGAAATGAACTGATAGAGTACGAAACTATGAAGTACTGTCGAGACTATGGGAGGAAAGAAAACTGTTGAAAGGAAAAGCTGCCTGGAGAGCTGCGAAATGTGCTTGTGGTTAAGAATGATTAAGGTGAAATGAACTGATAGAGTACGAAACTATGAAGTACTGTCGAGAATATGGGAGGAAAGAAAACTGTTGAAGGAAAAAGCTGCCTGGAGAGCTGCGAAATGTGCTTGTGGTTAAGAATGATTAAGGTGAAATGAACTGATAGAGTACGAAACTATGAAGTACTGTCGAGAATATGGGAGGAAAGAAAACTGTTGAAAGGAAAAGCTGCCTGGAGAGCTGCGAAATGTGCTTGTGGTTAAGAATGATTAAGGTGAAATGAACTGATAGAGTACGAAACTATGAAGTACTGTCGAGAATATGGGAGGAAAGAAAACTGTTGAAAGGAAAAGCTGCCTGGAGAGCTGCGAAATGTGCTTGTGGTTAAGAATGATTAAGGTGAAATGAACTGATAGAGTACGAAACTATGAAGTACTGTCGAGAATATGGGAGGAAAGAAAACTGTTGAAAGGAAAAGCTGCCTGGAGAGCTGCGAAATGTGCTTGTCGTTAAGAATGATTAAGGTGAAATGAACTGATAGAGTACGAAACTATGAAGTACTGTCGAGAATATGGGAGGAAAGAAAACTGTTGAAAGGAAAAGCTGCCTGGAGAGCTGCGAAATGTGCTTGTGGTTAAGAATGATTAAGGTGAAATGAACTGATAGAGTACGAAACTATGAAGTACTGTCGAGAATATGGGAGGAAAGAAAACTGTTGAAAGGAAAAGCTGCCTGGAGAGCTGCGAAATGTGCTTGTGGTTAAGAATGATTAAGGTGAAATGAACTGATAGAGTACGAAACTATGAAGTACTGTCGAGAATACGGGAGGAAAGAAAACTGTTGAAAGGAAAAGCTGCCTGGAGAGCTGCGAAATGTGCTTGTGGTTAAGAATGATTAAGGTGAAATGAACTGATAGAGTACGAAACTATGAAGTACTGTCGAGAATATGGGAGGAAAGAAAACTGTTGAAAGGAAAAGAAAGCGAAAAACTCGTTGGTCGGGGCATAGTGTTACGCCATTACAAAACATTCTACATGTATCCCAGTAGAGTCCAGCTGTAATGTGTGTGTGTGTGTGTGCGTACATATTGCTGCTACTTTGAGATGAAAGACAAATTACGTGACACTTATCACGCGTCCGTAGCCGAGGCTGTACCAGACTTCACTGGTCCGCGCACACTGTGTTGAAGGACGCAAGCAATTACGCTCTAGTGTTTTCTACTAGTGTTGACGCGTATTACGGATTATTCTGGAACACTTGTGCTATCTATTTAAACAACGACAGCTGCCGCTTAGTTGCAGTTTAAGTGGCGATTTATTCCAGTGAAGTTCGAAGTATTGTGGCGAGTGTTATTTGTTTTATAATTGTGCGGGACTCTGTCAGTTGACATTATTATTGCGTGTCCACTATTTTTATTTGATTTGTTATAAGTGGCTATCTTGTTGATTACAAGTTAATGGTGATAATTAAAGCTGGTGATTAGTGATTTCACTGGAGTCTTCTATTTTGTCTTCCACTGTACCACACGACGATCGAGGAGACCGTCGTAACAATATATTGCGTAGAAACTGTCTGCAGTTAAGGATCGCAGAGGGAAAGGTGGAAGGAAAGAAAGGACAGGGAAGATGAGAAGTTGGTACGCTTTTGGACATTAGAAACGGCAGGATCTATAGACAGATGAA
Organism: Magicicada septendecula; assembly: GCA_034769895.1. Lineage (NCBI taxonomy): Eukaryota > Metazoa > Arthropoda > Insecta > Hemiptera > Cicadidae > Magicicada > Magicicada septendecula. Next base: position 86,021,624 of record CM068372.1, on the reverse strand, counting down.
GCCATTAGAATCTAAACGACGGACGTTTGGCATTACAGAAAAATTATAAGAGCCACGTTTCTACCACCCAAACGATCTGGAGCCATTTTCAAGAGCTATATCAGGAAAAGAGGTTTGATTGACCCGAAAATACTGCGTTTTCGTTTCAGCTATTTCGTGACGCGTTGAAACAGTTTACTGCGATATGACCATGAGTTATTCGAAAGTGAACCGGGCACCATAGTTCCGTATATGAAGTTCTCACATCAATAAAAAGTTTGAGAAACGTTTACATGTATGTGAAAAAGAAATTTATTTTCAAATATTTTGGAGCCACAAAGAAACGATTTAATATTAAAGTGGGTGGGTAAAAATATGCTAACAGCTCTTAAGAGAGAAACTGTGTATATAGTAGTTAGGGAGATATGAGGAGGAGGAGGTGAATCACGATAACTCCTCACTGACATTATATGAAAATAAAATAATAAACTCGAAGCACGAAGGTAAACACCAAAACTGTCACAGATATGAAGAAGTCGAGTGACTGGCGTAAAGTAGAAACTAATGTAAAGACGCCATCAATGTAATACCCGTCTCTCTCTCTCTCTCTCTCTCTCTCTCTCTCTCTCTCTCTCTCTCTCTCTCTCTCGTTCAAGTTCTCTTTGCTTAAATCTCTCGTTCTCTCTCATTTTTACATTTCTCTTTTTTCCTTAATTTCTTTTCTTCCTTATCTCTTCTTTCACGTCTCTCCCTGTATTCCCTCCCATTCTGAAGTTATATATGATTAAAAATTGTGTGTGTGTGTGTGGGTTTGTGTGTGTGTGTGTGTGTGCGTTTGCGTGTGTGAGTAAGTGAGATGGGAGGGAGGAAATAGTGAGTGCCCATGCTATAAGTACTTAACCTTTGTCAACGTAACAGTGTAAATCATCTATGTACATTAACGTTAAATCGAATAAATTACTGTAGACTAAAAAATAAAAGACAGAGCAAATATAGTAGAAATTCGGTTAACCGAATTAATTGAGGCAAGGAAAGTCCGGAAACAATACACGACAAAGTGGAGTCACCTGCATTCAAATATATTAAAATGGTATAAACAGCGTTTTATACCATTGTATATAAATGGCGTTTATTCCTTTATACGTGTTGTTACGACGGTTGCATGGATCATCGTGCTGTACAGTGGAAACAGAATAACTGACACCAATAAAGTACAACTTTATTAATCTTTATTCAAGCTCAGTAAAGTTCAACTTTATTAAAGTTCCCTTAACTAAGCCAATAAAGTTAATCACAACTTTAATTATAAATAAACAACAGTTATACGCCTAAAAATAAGTTCAAGAGAAGAATGATAGAGTTGGTGTAGTTTCTCGGTTTAATGAACGACCATTAATGATGGTTGTCTGAAGGATTATTAGATTCAGTTCCCGTTTTCCGCAACTGAAAGCTCGCCTCTTAATTTAATTGACGAATTCCTAAGCTCGCATTTGAGCTCTCATGCGATAGCGCTCTGAAACGAAAGTTTCAGGAACATGCACTACAAAATTTTTGTTATATGTCAAAAAAGAGTATCCGTCTCTATACGAAACAGCTTTAAAGAAACTGCTTCTATTTTCAGCTACCTGGCTCCGTGAAGTAGGATTTTCAACTATCTCCAATGTGAAATCAAGGTAGAGAAAACTCTTACTTCATGAGAACCTGGAGGCGAGTATGAGGTTGGCATTCGACAGAGAAATAAAACAATGTTTATATTAACTAACAGACTTTTTGTTTATACTGTATAGACTTTTTAATAACTACTTAATGTCTTATGTATTATTGTATTTTTTACACGTAGTCTATGTGGTAAATTTTTTGACAGTGTTTGTAAAGAAGTGCTATCACATTTGTTATACGGTTATGTTGTTTTAAAGAATTTACACTCTATTATAGAAAAGTAAGTCCTACTTGTCTTGACATTTCAAAAGATGATCGTGTTGCTACCTACTAAATTTTAAGAAAATTCCTGACCATGCGTACAAAAATGTTTCAAATTTAAAGAATACAGAAATTTTCAATGTTTTTGGTTAACGTGTTCTTTAATAAATTATCTTATTCTTATGTATGTATTTATATCATTTTACTGATCACCTTATAAATATAATTGTATAAACCATTAATGAGTTAATGAGTAGAGTACATGTGTATACGCTTGAGTATACGTGTAGGGAGTAGACTGGAGTCCGCGAGGAAAAAATAATTTTTTTATGTGTCCCCGTTACCATAAAGGTTTAGAAACATTGGCCTAGACCACTCACTTGTTGCCAGTGGGAGACGGGTAAATACATCTATGCTAGCCGCGTACAAAATTATTTAAGTCAGTAGACAGTAAAGTTACGGTCGGGAAGTGTTACCAGAAGCACGAACATTCCTTAGCAGACTAGAAATCAAGTCGTCTCCTCACTCCAGTCTCATGCAATTCGACCAGATCTACAAACACTCATAGGCTGAGCAATACGCAGAGTTCCAAAGTCCATTATCTCACCTTCAACCTGAACATTCGAAACGCTCTCGGCGGACGTTTCCTGAAGGTCTCAACAAGAATCTGACCCGTAACTTTTGCAGAAGATGCGCTCGTGTTTAGGGCAACTCGGTAATTAAAACTTTGATCAACAGCGGATTGTGACAAAATTTTGAATTCAACCCCAGTATCTAGCTTATATTATCCTAACAATGAATTAGGTAATCTAATTAAGGGGACACGGAATCCCTATCTTTTATCATCTTAACATAGGGAACATTTTCTAAGAAACTACTAAACCAATCTGTTTGAAATTTTCATAGACATTTCTGTAGACCTTTTCGCAAGAACTGAGTTTTTTATTAAAAAATATAGCACAGAAAATGAAAAAATAATGTTTTTCATATTCGACTTTTAAAAGTTGATAAATTTTAATGAAAACTATTGTTGTAATATGTCTCAGTTAAACTACTGTTAAACAATACAGTCTCAGTAATCGAGAAAAGACTAAAAACATGTGAAAATGAACTTCTGCTAACTGCCATCGAAAGCGGCAGATAAATTCGTGTAGTTATAGTTAGCCTGTTTTCTGCAACTGCTTCCTCGACAGCTTGTGACATGGTTCTCTGGGCAATAATGTTAGTAGATCTACCCAGGATTTTGTCATGATATGTTTTGAATTTGGATTGAGGTTGAGGAACAGTGAAAATACCACAAAGCATCTGACCACCTCACTTTCCCTTACCAATACACCTTACTGCATAAACTAGCCTAATATTAATATCAAACAGATTCAAGTTAGATACTGTTATTTCAATTTCCGGTGAATTATAAAATTTTTCTGCTAAATTGGAGAAAGACCAGTAAATTTCTAGCTGTGTTGCTACTCCAACATGTACACTTGTACTCCTAAATTTTAAGCGACTCGATTTACAATTTCTCAATTTCTGCATAGAAATATTTTAACCAGAATTTATGACAAGCAACAGGCAATGCATTAATCTATAAACTTGGCCACCTTCATGTTTTAATTAAGAAAATTCATAAGCAGAAAAAACTTTCAATTTGTGGAATTGTAAATTAATTTTATTTTACAATTTTACACTCGAACACACACATACAAATATATAAGACACTTATCAGGCCGGTTGTTACTTATGGACACGAGACATGAACATTACCAAAAAGGGTACAAGACACACTAAGAAGGTTTCAAGGGAAGATTGTAAGACGTGTTTATGGCCCGGTTAAAGACGATGATGAACGGAGAATAAGAAATAACCAGGAGATAGATGAGGTATTGATGCATGAGGACTAGAGCGGATGGATGATCGGCGTATGCCAAAGGAAATCCTGAGGGCGCAAGTCTGTAAAAGCATAAAATGGAGCCAACCTAGGCTAAGATGGTTGGATGATGTGCTGGAAGATATAAGAAGAATGGATGTGAGTGGTTACACTGAGATGACAATGGATAGGAGACATCGGAGAAGATTGCTGTTGGAAGCCAGAGCTCACGTTAAAGAGGAAAAAGAAGATGAAGAGAAGCGCGCGCGCTTGCGATAAAAATTACAAATGGAGTATTAAAATTTAGGAAAGTGCTCCAAGGTGAGCTACATAAGGAAATGAAGCAGGATGGCTGAACTTACAGTTTCTCAAGAGAAAATGCACAAATTTACAGACATCCTCGGAAAGCAGTATAAAAATCTAATGTAATATTTTAAGGAGTGATTTTTCATTGCAAAACCTTTTGAATAACAATGTGGATGTCGCGTTATTACTAAGCCCCCCCCCTACCTCTTCCTGTATGTCGTTTGCCCCAACGGTAGATAGACGGGGTCGGATTGACCGAGCATCACAGCATAGCATGATGAACGATCGTTACGCAAAGCAAGATGTCTACCACTAACTTCTTTTGATCGTTTAATCGAAATTTCTTCTTCTTGGTCTATCAGGGACTAGGCAGATCACCTGTTGTGTGCTTCATCGACCCTTCCTAGGTCTTCCTGTACTTGTTTGTCCAATATGCTTATATGCAACCTGCCATCTGGCATCCTATTCAGATGAGCAATCCATCTGTCTTTGTTCTCTGTAATGCGATCCTGGATAATGTTCAATTCGGTACGAATGTTTAATCGTAATTTAAGAAGCAAATAATAGGTTTTATCGTTTAACGTGATTATTTTTTATGCATTCAACGAGAGCACAATTTTTTTCTTTTTACAATCCACGAGATACATAATAGAGATTACAATCCAATAACAGACTTTTGCTATCACAGAGCGGCGTTTCGGCCACCCAGACAATAGGTAGTCGTCTTCAAGCTAATTATTAACTAATACATGAGGAATATAAGTAACAACGAGTTATGGAGAGTCAAAAGATAACAAATGTTCACATAGTATATGATCAAAAGACTAAATAATAAAAACAAATACTTACAAGGAAAAAACACAACATTCACAAAACAACACAAGCAAAATAATGCACACGAACACTTGCACACTATCAAGGTCAATAAAACACATCGTACAAGATATGTCACAGTCAGAAGTATGTGTCTCCTGTGTCTATATGCGTGAGCGAGTGTAATAACAGAGATATATCCACCCAACCTAGTGCCATGGTTTAACCAAGTACAGGCTACCTCTCTGTTGATACCCAACTTGAGCATATTAACAGATAACTCTGACAGGTACTGAACTTTTTAACACCAACTCCGAACTAATAAGTAGACAAGTATTATTAGACAAGAACACAGCCTGCCGGTTAATCATAGCCTGTAAAGGAAGATTAACCGTCTACAATATGAGTTAATCTTGGCCGTGGCAAGAATCGGAAACAAGCCGCGTGGTTTAGCGATTCAGGTTACTACCCACAACACCACGAACATTTGCGTTAAGTTTTTTGGTAATAGGACTAATAGTAATTAACACAGTAATAATGCATTTTTAAAATGGAGAAAATGCTTTATGCACTGTCAAAGGAAACCGTGTGTACCCTGGTGTGTGGGACTCTCATCCACTAAAAAACCCACCACTAAATCAGCCATTTGTAACCATCCTGGAACCACTTAGCGTACTACTTCAGGATAGATGCTATTGCGCCCTTATCGGGCTCCTTCTAGTTGTTCCACATCTTCTACTGCCCGTTGGGTGCAAGTTGAGCCTGTCTTTTCTTTTATAGTACGACTCACTAAATAAACGTAGAAATGCGGTCCCATCCCGCCTTGCCTTAAAGCATAATCTTAACTATGTTCTCCAGCGTGAACTTCCGGAGCTTCATGTACAGTGCCATCCCCTGTCTCGCGAATCTGCACCACTTGAAAAACGTGTGCGAGGCATCTTCATGGGGAGAGTTCCGTATTGGCATGTTGGTCTTTGCACCTTTCCCATTCTATGGAGGTAGGCGTTAAAATTGCCGTGGCCACTGAGCAACTGGGTCACATGGTAGTTGATCTCACTGTCTTGGCGGTCGATCCATTCCTTCAAGTTTGATATGAGTTTGGCGGTCCATTTTCCTCTACCCTCTCTATCCCAATGATCTTGCCAATGCCGGAGAGTGAGTTCCCTGGCTTCATGATTTGCGGCATCCCTCTCTTCTTTCGAATAAATACTTCCTCTCTAGAGCCAACAGGTCTATGGGAATCACTCCCGCTATCACCAGGACTACTGACTCTGGCACTGTCCGGTAAGAGGATGCTACTCTAAAGGCTTCACTTCTCTGCACCAATGTCATACGTATTCTGTACGTCTCAGTTTGTAGTGCATCGGCCCAGAATTCGCAACCGTACAGAAGGATGGATTCTGTGACCGCCATCAACAATCGCCTCTTGCTTGCAGCGGGACCTCCTACGTTTGTCACACAATAATAATAATAATAATAATAATTGCTCGTTTTTTACCACCGAAATATCTTAGGAGTGTCAAGCAGAGTATTAGTCAGCTTAAGCAGTAAAGCCAAGGCCAGCAATTGCCCACTTTAGTCCGCCATTATTACCGCAAGATGTTGTCCCAGGTACCTACTCATTTCCAACCACAGGCTGAATCGACCAGGGAGGGGGTCTGAAAAAACGCAATGTGATTTTATAGTACTGCTCGGGAATGGAATCGAACACAGACCTCTAGATTACTAACCGGATGCCTTATTCACTGGTGGTCTAGTAAACTCCACTGAAAGTTACAACGCAATGAAAAAACATAAACAAAAAGAAGAAAGGCAATGAGGAAGAGAATAGAATCGTGGAAGGTGTAGCTGGTTTAATGTCAGTTAGTAAGTGTAAGGCTTGTTAATTGGCCACAAAACCAGATTTCACGTATGCTAATGTAATGGCGTTCGCTCCACGCTGTTCACTGTGTAGGCTTGCTCGTGAATTGTTTTTGCATTCCAAGTCGTTTGAAGTTAAAATCCAACTTAATGAATGAACAATTGAATGAAAACTGTTTACTTTCCGACCAGAAAAATAAAAAATAAATCACAAGCCTTATCATGCAGTTACAGTTGTACATATGCAGTTACAGTTTGTATGCAGTTAGTTATACTTACAAAAAATAAAATGCACTTTCTAACCTAGAACTAAAAGCCAGCATTCAATGTACAAGTATCACAAAAGTATCTTGACAGTTCGAATTGAAAAATAACAAAAAGGATAACATTTTATAATTTATTACCAATCATTACAAGTTGGTAATTTACTAAAAAATTAGTTACAAATAAGCCACTACTAACTCTTAAATATAAAATGAAGCAAATATACACAACAACGAAATATCAAACTACTTTAACTTCATACTGAAAAAAGATGGGTGGTTTTTTATTCAATCGTCCCCATAAAGATTTGTGTACGATAAATCGTGTTCTGTTTAATTTTGATGTTAATTATACGACTTATCCGTAAACAAGCAACTAATTACCACAAGGAAATTATGCCTATATCTGTAAACAGTAGTGGGGATAATCCACGCCTTTTGATACCTTCGCTTTAGTCGCTTGTGTAGGCAATCCCGGCTTATGAGAGCTCTCTGGTTCTTGTAGTGTTGCAGAATAATTCTTCTATCCGTATACGCTATGAAGGACTTCATGGAAAGCAGCAACAAAATATTAACTAGTAATTTAATTGTTATTATTAATTGCTCTTCTCCTGTAGTACCAGGTCTCAAACGCGAAGTTGTGACACTTGCACGGAGGCGGAATTTGTTGACATTTGCCCAGAGAGCCCTAAGCATTCCAGGAAATGACTAATTATGTGTATTTTTGTCAGTGACACTTGCACGGAGTCCGGTAGGGGGTGAGTCGGACTGGTTATAGAAATGCAGTAGCAATGGAGGGGGTGTTGACTATACCAACAAAGAAGATGTGACTTACTGGCGACGTGTTGATTATAAGAAAAGTAAATGTAAAGGCAGAATATCAACGAAAAATAATACTATCGTAGGCGAAGCAACTCATGTTTGTATTCCGGACGAAGCGGCAACTGAAGTGAGAAAAAGTGTTGTTAATGCAAAGAAGCGTGCAAGGGAAACAGATAATACGATTTCAAACATTTACGCCGAAGAAGTAGGCCCGCTCTTTAATCGAGGATATGACCTTGTGACTTCACTACCATCACACAGAAGTGCCAAACAATCATTACATCGCATTCGAAGAAAAACTGTGGGGCCTACAAAGGACCAGTCGACTCTGAAGGAATACGATTAGAGGAAAATGATCTACTTATGAATGGCGGTAAAAATTTTCTACTTGAAGACGACAACAGAGGGCCTAAAGACAGAATATTGGTGTTTGTCAGCGAAAAAGGAAAATCTGCATTGACAAGTTGTTCTTCATTCTTCGTCGACGGAACCTTCAAGAGTTCAAGCAAACAGTTTGGGCAGTTATTTATCATCCACGCCGATCTGGGAGGTTCTTGGAAAGAAACCAACACTATTCCAGTAGTCTACGCGTTGTTGCCAAATAAGAAACGAGAAACATATGATCGTTTTCTCAAAGCAGTGAAAAATAACGTACCTGGATGGAATCCTGTGACACTTACAATGGACTTTGAACTGGCAATCATCCAATCAGCTAAAACTCTGTTTCCTGAAGCTGAAATTTTTGGTTGTAACTACCATTTTAACCAATGTTTATGGAGGAGAGTACAAGATTGTGGCCTTGCTCCTGCGTACAAAGAAAATGAAGAGATTCTACTTCACATTCGAATGTGTTCTGCCCTCGCGCATGTTCCGCTAGAACTGATTGATGTTCTAAGACGAGAAACTGCGGGTGTTCTATGACTACGTCGTCGATCACTGTCTTCAGAATGAGCATATCCAAAGGAAAGTGTGGAACTGTTGCGGAAGACGGCACCGGACCAACAATGTTTCTGAAGGGTGGAATCAAAGAATTAATAGTTTAATTTCGAGGTCTCATCCAAATGTATATTCACTGCTCAAGACTCTACGAGAGGACGCAGAGTATTACGGCCACTTTTTTGATAGAATAGCCCTGAATATTGATGGGAAGAAGAGAAAAAAAGCAGCAGTGAAGAGTGATGAAACCATTTCAAAGGCCTTGAAAAAACTGGAACTAGATGGCAAACTAAGGTCTTTCCTTGTTTCTGTTGTTTATGTCCAGAAGTTAAAGTAAAGGCAATGCCTATAGGTTAGAGAAGTAGACTCTCACCAGGAAAGATTTGTAAATATTGTAAATATGTAAATACAGTATTCTAATTCAACATTAACAACAAAAAATTGACGAACTCACATAAAATGAAAAAAATATATGGGGAACGATAAGAGACTACCTCCCCGTGGTGTTCCCTGGGAACGACGCAAAGTCGGCTAAAAGTCTCTTAAAATTCATAAAATAAAAGTAATATTGCACTATAACACTGAATTCAACCGTTCCAAAATTGAAAGAGGATACGTTTTGAACAGTTTTAAGATACTAATGTTAGTTCCGGGCAAGTGTCACAGTCCTACTTCTGACTCACCAAATACCATTATGTGGAGGGGAGAGCTCCGAGCAAATGTCACTCCGTGCAAGTGTCACTCCGGGCAAGTGTTCCAACCCCGTATACGCTTTGACCAATTTCTTCTTTCCTTCTCCTATTGGCCTCATAATTAACATATAATTATTTGTTTTCGTATACACACTACTGTTATAATTACAAATTTAATCAACGAACAGACGGGAGAGATACAGTTATAATTCTCCTTTCCCTGAACCCAGAAGTACGAAGAGAAGAATTTTTTCCGTTCTTCACCACACCAGTCTCTTAATCGCCACGTGCCTTCTTCTACGCTCCATGTACTCCTATCTGTGCCTACCCCGCCCAGACCGCCCCTCAATCATTCCTTCCATCAGACTGGTGAAGCAATCTGAATGGCGTAGCATGTGATAAAAAAACAATGTTTGTAAGTAGACATTTTAATGTAAACGTGGTCATAGGAGCACTGAAGATAATCCCTGCAATGGGCGCCTAAAATTTCAACAACTCCGGATATCGTTATAAAAACTTTCACAAATAGTATTGGAAGATTGGTGACTGGGAGTGGATGACATTGCTGAGATCAACAGGCGCCTTTACGTGAGCGTGTGTATCGGATTTTAATTCAAGAAATTGGTATCAAAAAACTTTGTGTAATTCGGGAGCCGCATTTGGAGTTGTTGCACTTTTGGGGCGTCCACTACGGGGATCACATTCAGTACTCGTACGACCACGTTTAAACTCTAATGTCCACTGACAAACCACTGTTTTTGAAGGTGCAACCTTTTTATAACCCAATTCGTTGTGACTTTCCATTGGGGCTAGACCTTTTTAACAAAGAATTCTTGATTTTATTCATTTTTCAAAACTGGAGTGACACGTAAATTTCGAATGACTGTTAAACAATTATAAAACTGAGAGATAGATTTGGAAATTAACAGATGTTTACATGAAGTAAAAGTCTTATAACACTCGACAAATTTTAGTTCTACAATTGAGCTATAGATATCGCTCCGCGAATTTTTCAACTGACCTCCTTCGTAACAAAGTACTAATAACACACGAACCGTAACCGTATGCTATAAACATTTGATAAAAACCTATATACTTGCAAACACAAAGGGAACTATTACCTAGACAAACTCGAATCCTCTGACACAATGCGACATAATTTTTAAACACTGGAATTACTCACACAAAAAGCAAAAATATCAACCAAATCGATTCGCAAACCTTAACCCGTAGAAACTTTATTACACACCAAATATGTGACATAGAATACGCACGTCTCAACTTTTTATTTAAACACTCAGTAATTTAATATTCAAGAAAATGAATCATACGAAATGCGTATAACGAAAAACTTGTATGATAAGTAACAAAATATCATTCAATTACAACATATAAAACACCACATTTAATATTAAGAAACAAAATCAGAAGCAAGTAATAATAACAATGTAAAGAGTGGACTACCGTCTCATTTTCATAAACAATGCTAAAAAGAATATTACAAAAACTATTCTAAAATACAGATTTATAAATACCAAGGTTGTTGTCTGTCACCACTACTTTTTAACCTTTATCTAGATGATCTCCTAAAGAAATGGAAAGAACACTCCCCTGACGGTATTAAAATCCACCGAAATAAAAGCTTGAAAACCATTCTCTTCGCGGGTGACCAATTCAGAAGACGATCTCCAGCGAGCAGTATACATATTACATAAAATAGGAAAAGAATATAACTGGAACAAATCTGAATCAAAGAAAAAAGTAATGACCTTTATAGCAGATGAACTGGTTTGGACCAACATATGCATAGACAACACATGCACAGAACATGTAAGACATTTCAGCTATCTTGGACGTGACATTAACTACTTATGATCAAGATAGAGATATAGAAAGTATAATGACGAATTTCACAAGAATGTGGAACGATTTGGAGAACGTTGGAAAATAAATGTAGAAAGGAAATCCAAATAAAATTTTATAAAACAATGGCAATACCTACACTACTGTATGGTTCTAAAACTGGGGTCATAAACAATGGCAATACCTACACTACTGTATGGTTCTGAAACTGGGTCATAAACAATGGCAATACCTACACTACTGTGTGGTTCTGAAACTGGGGTCATAAACAATGGCAATACCTACACTACTGTGTGGTTCTGAAACTGGGGTCATAAACAATGGCAATACCTACACTACTGTATGGTTCTGAAACTGGGTCATAAACAATGGCAATACCTACACTACTGTATGGTTCTAAAACTGGGGTCATAAACAATGGCAATACCTACACTACTGTATGGTTCTAAAACTGGGGTCATAAACAATGGCAATACCTACACTACTGTATGGTTCTGAAACTGGGGTCATAAACAATGGCAATACCTACACTACTGTATGGTTCTGAAACTGGGGTCATAAACAATGGCAATACCTACACTACTGTATGGTTCTAAAACTGGGGTCATAAACAATGGCAATACCTACACTACTGTATGGTTCTGAAACTGGGGTCATAAACAATGGCAATACCTACACTACTGTATGGTTCTGAAACTGGGGTCATAAACAATGGCAATACCTACACTACTGTATGGTTCTAAACTGGGGTCATAAACAATGGCAATACCTACACTACTGTATGGTTCTGAAACTGGGGTCATAAACAATGGCAATACCTACACTACTGTATGGTTCTGAAACTGGGGTCATAAACAATGGCAATACCTACACTACTGTATGGTTCTGAAACTGGGGTCATAAACAATGGCAATACCTACACTACTGTATGGTTCTAAAACTGGGGTCATAAACAATGGCAATACCTACACTACTGTATGGTTCTGAAACTGGGGTCATAAACAATGGCAATACCTACACTACTGTATGGTTCTGAAACTGGGGTCATAAACAATGGCAATACCTACACTACTGTATGGTTCTGAAACTGGGGTCATAAACAATGGCAATACCTACACTACTGTATGGTTCTGAAACTGGGGTCATAAACAATGGCAATACCTACACTACTGTATGGTTCTGAAACTGGGGTCATAAACAATGGCAATACCTACACTACTGTATGGTTCTAAAACTGGGGTCATAAACAATGGCAATACCTACACTACTGTATGGTTCTGAAACTGGGGTCATAAACAATGGCAATACCTACACTACTGTATGGTTCTGAAACTGGGGTCATAAACAATGGCAATACCTACACTACTGTATGGTTCTGAAACTGGGGTCATAAACAATGGCAATACCTACACTACTGTATGGTTCTGAAACTGGGGTCATAAACAATGGCAATACCTACACTACTGTATGGTTCTAAAACTGGGGTCATAAACAATGGCAATACCTACACTACTGTATGGTTCTAAAACTGGGGTCATAAACAATGGCAATACCTACACTACTGTATGGTTCTAAAACTGGGGTCATAAACAATGGCAATACCTACACTACTGTATGGTTCTAAAACTGGGGTCATAAACAATGGCAATACCTACACTACTGTATGGTTCTAAAACTGGGGTCATAAACAATGGCAATACCTACACTACTGTATGGTTCTGAAACTGGGGTCATAAACAATGGCAATACCTACACTACTGTATGGTTCTGAAACTGGGGTCATAAACAATGGCAATACCTACACTACTGTATGGTTCTGAAACTGGGGTCATAAACAACGGCAATACCTACACTACTGTATGGTTCTGAAACTGGGGTCATAAACAATGGCAATACCTACACTACTGTATGGTTCTGAAACTGGGGTCATAAACAATGGCAATACCTACACTACTGTATGGTTCTGAAACTGGGGTCATAAACAATGGCAATACCTACACTACTGTATGGTTCTGAAACTTGGGTCATAAACAATGGCAATACCTACACTACTGTATGGTTCTGAAACTGGGGTCATAAACAATGGCAATACCTACACTACTGTATGGTTCTGAAACTGGGGTCATAAACAATGGCAATACCTACACTACTGTATGGTTCTGAAACTGGGGTCATAAACAATGGCAATACCTACACTACTGTATGGTTCTGAAACTGGGGTCATAAACAATGGCAATACCTACACTACTGTATGGTTCTGAAACTGGAGTCATAAACAATGGCAATACCTACACTACTGTATGGTTCTAAAACTGGGGTCATAAACAATGGCAATACCTACACTACTGTATGGTTCTGAAACTGGGGTCATAAACAATGGCAATACCTACACTACTGTATGGTTCTGAAACTGGGGTCATAAACAATGGCAATACCTACACTACTGTATGGTTCTGAAACTGGGGTCATAAACAATGGCAATACCTACACTACTGTATGGTTCTGAAACTTGGGTCATAAACAATGGCAATACCTACACTACTGTATGGTTCTGAAACTGGGGTCATAAACAATGGCAATACCTACACTACTGTATGGTTCTGAAACTGGGGTCATAAACAATGGCAATACCTACACTACTGTATGGTTCTGAAACTGGGGTCATAAACAATGGCAATACCTACACTACTGTATGGTTCTGAAACTGGGCTCGTAAACAATGGCAATACCTACACTACTGTATGGTTCTGAAACTGGGCTCGTAAAGAAAAAAGATGAACAGAAGATACAAACAGCAAGAAATGAAATTTCTGAGATCAGTTAAAAGGTGTAATAGACGAGATCATATAAGAAATGAGGAGGTAAGAAGTGATTAAGATATATTTGCAGTTAATGGTAGGATTAAATAATACAGAAGAAAATGGATGCAACACATCAATAGAATGGTAGAAAATAGAATACCGAAGATGGTGAAAGATTACAACCCTAGAGGCAGAAGAAAGTCAGAAGTTGGTAGACCTAAGAAAAAGTGGACTGTGGAAAAGGAACAGGCCTCTAAAGCCTAAAACCGTTAAGAAGATGATGAAGATAAGTAGCATAAAATCAAACACAAACAATAAAAAACAAATAACTGATACAATAACGATTCTTTAACCAATGGAATAAAAACCGTTGCACAAGCTTCTTCTTCTTCTTCTTCTTCTTCTTCTTCTTCGTCTTCTTCTTCTTCTTCTTCTTTTTCTTCTCTTCAAGGATTAGGTTATATAAACCTGTTCCGGCACCCATCTCATCCTCGAACGACCCACGTCTCTTCTACCAATGGTTTTATAGTTCAGTGCCGCTTTCACCAATCCTTTGCAGATGATCCCATTATTGTCTTCTGTAAGTTGAAATAATTTCATTTATGTTCTCTGCTTCGAGTTCTGCTCTGATATCCTCATTCCTTGTTCTATCTTGCAATGTGTAATTTAAAGTACTTCGAAGAAACTGCATTTCACCGCTCTGAATCTTGCCGCATTCCTTTGTCATGACCCACGCCTCACTCGCATATGTCAATGTGGATATTGTCTTATAAAATTTAATCCTTGTGCTGTGTCTTGTTTTATTTCTAAGATTTCTATTCGTCGTACCACAAATATGTTACTTTTTAATTTTGTTAAAATATTTTCAAAAATAGTTTCTTTGTGTCGCCTCACAAAAGGTGCCGCCCCTGCTGAGAGGTTTCACGCAGATGCTGTTTTATAAGCCCAAAGGCAAGCGATCTCCCGGAAGATCGAGTGAGTCATGGCTTTACTTTGCTGCCGGAACGGATGATATCACCTCAATCCTTGTAGGGAGAAGAAGAAGAATTTTCTGTTTTCTTCCGTCGTTTAATACAATCGTTAATATATACTGCAACGAAACACAGGATGATAAGCTATGCTGTTTGTATCAAAGCACATGGATGACGAGCATTTTCTTGTTTAAATTTGTTTTATGTAATATTTTGTCTTTTAGCCGTAAGTTCTGTATTTAGAAATGGATAAGCATGTAGGGTATACCAAACTCTTCATAAAAAGGTGTTCTATATTGTCATGTATTTTTTGTGTGAATTTGTGCGCGTGTGCGGGTGTGATAATGTGTGATCGCTATAGCTTCAGTGGTTGTAAACCGATCGACGTGAAACTTTGACAATGAATTGTTTATGTAAATAGCTCCAATTTATGTGTACTTTATGGTGCATAACTATTTTAGAAATATGTTTTTTTTAAGTGAAGAAAAACTCAATTGTAACTCTTATGAATGATAGTGTAATAAAATTCGTAGATAATTTCCATGGAGGCCTTTGCTAAATTATAAAAGTTTTCCAGGAAATTCGTATATCTGTTTGTTCCATCAATCATGTGACTTGGGCTTGGTCAATCAAAATACACTAAATTCAGTAAGATTCATTCGTTGTGGAGTTAGGATGGACATAGTTCTGCTTTAGCATCTGCAAGGGGAAGTTGTGCCCGGTGAAGAGAGTTGTTCTCTTACGAACGTAGAAATATCATATATAAAATAAACCTTGGTAATTCTTAACGAAGTTTTGCGTTAAGAACCGTGTGGGTAAAATATTTAGATAAAAATTATAATATAATATAGTGCTGTTTCGTGTTAGTTTAAGATATCCGCTTAGGGAATTTAAAGACACTGCAAGATATCGTGGAAGGTGTACGTTTAATACACCGCATTAATTAATACCCATATTAACCCTGAGATTAAGAAAATATAAAGTATAAATTAATAATAAACTGTACGAGTGAAATTTATAATCATTGTGAGTGAACAATTTATGAAGAGACTAATTAATGTTAGCAGTCAAACATAATAACAACGAGACTTATTGAAATATCGCCGCTGGAGCCGCCTGCTGTAGAAAAGGACACCAGGAAGGAGTAACGCTGTAGAAGAGGACGACAAGACGAAGAGGACGCCAGGACGAAGAGGACACCAGGAAGGAGTGACGCTGAAGAAGAGGACGCCAGGACGGGAGCGACGAGAGGAGAGGAGGACGTTGCAGCAACCAAGTAAAATCGATTTATATTATCGAACAATACAAACTATTATTGCTATTATCACTACATGACATTATATGATACAATATACATCTTTAAAAACTATATTTGTGTGTGTAATAAATAATTTTTCATCTCCTCCATAATAAACTTGTTTGTGATTTGTACACACTCACTATATCCTTATTAGTATAATAAAATTTGATCTGTTGCAATACATATATATCTAACAGTGTGTGAGATGAACTTTATCTTTGTCGAACATTTCGATTTGTGGCAACATTCCCTACTTTCCCATGTTCCAGTGTTATTATTATCAATATTGAGTCGTATATGTTCCGTATAATTTGAATTAAGTGTTAAGACTATCCCTTTTTATATAATATTTTCTACATATATACATTTCTATTCAGACATCAAATGCTTTCTCAAAGTCAACAAATGTTATACATGTTTGAAACTTAAAATCTCTGTTTCCTCAGGAGTCTATACTTTTTTTCATTTCTGGTAGAAATATGTCCTGTTATGCTGAGTTGTCGCTCTTATTCAGCAAGGAATTTGCCCATAATACACAGAGTCGAGGTCAGCTTTGAACTGGATTCAGTCCCCAGTAACCAAGACGAAAGGCCCACACCTCCGCCGACAATGCCATCCATCACAACGTGAACAAAATTACTCTTCCAGTACTTTGCAATGTGCCAAAAAAAGATTAAAGAAAATAATGTAATGTCTTGCAATTGGCACGTACCGGCTGTTGTCGTTGACAGCCCCGAGTTCAATTCCGTACGCCAACAAAATTTAAAAAAAACTGAATATGGTGGGTCAAACGAATTGCCCGCGAACCGGTTTGAAACGCGTATGAAAATAAATTTAACCTCCAGCGGGAATGCGTACTCTCGCTTCTTGTATTACAAATACACTCCACCGTAATACGATGACACTTGCAGATAAAATTCTCTTTGGCCAAAGAGGAATACGTAAATGGACAGCGTCGTAAAACAGTGGTCGATATAACTCATTGCGTTTAATGACGGAACCGACGGCTTAAAGTAAAATCTAATTTTTAATAGGAGGTATCGATTCCGTGGCCGCTATTTCGTACATTGTAATTTAGTACCGGCGCGGCGGCGGCGGTGAGCAATTAAAACAGCACATAAATACTGTTTCAGGGACAAGCATACATACAGTATTCGTTCGTTAAGTGGTTTTTCAGCCATCGTCCTGTCATATGTCTACTTGTAAACAAAATTAATACTAAGTCTAATTACCATCGATAGATAAGTTCACGATGCTGATTAAACCAATTAAGATAACCCCATTCGAAAAAACAATTAAACAGGGAAAAATGTTTTCAATTCTAAGAGGAATACTTTGCGGCTACCATAGAGATAACACGCACACATGCTTTCGTATACACTGCACATACATTTATTTAATTGCTTCGAAAGATCGATTTTGCAGAACTAATCTAATTGAAGCACTTAAGTCTAAAGCGAGACGATCGGACCCACGACGGTACCATGAATCAGGGTGGTCCGATGACGTGTTTTCAACGTTTCAGGCAAGCACGTTTTGTCATTTTCTTTTGTTACCGTTAAAAAACAAACAAAATATATATTTTGAAACGCGTGTTATAATTAAACAATTTACTCGAACATTTTTTCATGCAAGGTAGTAAATCTATTTTTACGGTAATCTTAACTTTTTAATTGTTTGTTTTTCTTTTTTTCACGCCACGTTTTTCAATCTACATCGTAGCTCACACAGCCTGGGCAATCATATCGATCTGAAAGTGATTTTTCCTGAAATTTTGCCTTAATAACCGTTTCTGAAGGACAACGCTCCAGGGACCTTCAACCTCATAGGTTCTTGGTTCTTCCTTCGGGTGTCCACAGCCACACTCCTTCTGACTACATTTTGTAGACCATTTTCTGGATATGGCCAAACTAGACAAGTAGCTTTAGAGCTAACAGTGTTTAAATTCATTTCCTTTCACCTACAAGTGTCTTCTAAGTTTTAGTTTATGATACCCAAATCTCTAAATTGCATGTCATCTCTAGTAGTCTAGATCCACTGCCTTCGAACGACTTTTTTTTTTGACGGAAAACGTTTTACACCGCGGTCCGGCGTGGTGGGAACCTATGGGAAAGTCGATGTTACGATGTTTTGTATACCAGACACACTTTAATATCTTTATAACTATAACGCATATTTAAATAACCAATACACGATTCAAAAGAACAAGGATGAATGAATGGCTCGCAATATTAACCTTGGACGCGTGACGTCACACGCCATCACAAGATGTCCGCCAAGTATATAGCTCAGGAACGCGTGTGCGTAGGATGTTATTTGAGGTACTTTATAAAGCTCCACGAGTACTATAAAATTAAATACTAATAGTGATAATAGCAAAAGAACTTAATAAATAATACAGTGACAAAGTGTTGAACTTGGACAAATTTTCCTTAAAATTTAAAAAATGTCAAAACATCTTCACAACAAGAAGATAAATGCCTGTCGTAAACGCTTACAGAGTAAAAGAAGAATGAATGGTGAATCCAAAAAGGCCTCTTATGACAGGAGCAGAACGAATGCGGAGGATGAGGCAGCGTCGAAAAGTCGAGGCGAGCACAAGCTGCGCAGACGCAACAATGCACAACGCCAGTTCACAATCAACGAATGTCGAAAGTGAGATAGAACTGATGAAATGCTACGACATACAAGCAGAAGAGACGTTTGAGAATCGAGATTTAATGTTTATCACCCATTGGCGTCTGGAGCGGGAGCATTTTGAAAAGTCGTTCTACGGCAATAAGTTGGGTTTTTTGTGGAGTTTGTGATCGCATATGGTTCCAAAGTGACTTAAAACGACCCAATGCAACTACGTTGCACTTCTTACAACAATAGTTCACAAATGAAGGCGTTAAATAGTTTATGTTGTACTCAAACTGCTGGAAAACAAGGAAAAGTGCCGAGATTGAGTCACGTTCCACCGAAGCCAACACACTTGCCGCCGTTAGATCCACTCAGCGTACGTCTAATATCTCCGCGACTACCGAATTGGTGATGGCCACGGATCCAACTGATTTCACAACTATAAAAAATACCACGATAGACTTAACTTTCTCTAGAGATATTAGTGTACCATGTAAATCTTACATACAGTACTACTCATACCATTGTCCTGTCTTTAACAAAATTTTACAAATTAGTCAAGTTACTCCTCTTATGGCGCTACAGCCCAAGTCGGGCCCTGGCCTCCACCAATCTCCGCCTCCAGTCTAATCTATCCATTGAAGCCCTCCTCCAATTTCTTATCCCCATGTCCCTCGCGTCCTCTGCAACGCCATCTTCCCACCTCTTCCTCGGTCTGCCTCTAGGTCTCGTTCCCTCCCATGTACCCAGCAGAGCCCTTTTGGAGTTCCTGCCATCCTCCATTCTCATAACACGTCCGGCCCAACGCAATCTTTGCATTCTTATAAATTTTGAGACGGGTATTTCTTTATATATTTGATACAGTTCATTGTTGTATCTCAGTCTCCATGAGCCATTTTCTTGTATTGGGCCAATAATGCGACTGAGGATTTTCCTTTCAAAGGTGTCTACTATGTCGGCTGTTTTCTGTGTGATTGTCCATGCCTCACACCTGTAGCATAACACCGGTCTGATGATATATATATTTTCATTTTTTCCCCTGTGCACATCCCCAGACCTAAATGATGGCAGCAATGCGAAGTATGCCATCTTTTTTACGAATTATACAAACACCCCGTCCCAGCAACGCCGCCAAGGTAAGACGTTTTCCACTCAGAGGTAACGTCTACGGGGGAGCTCTGAGAAAGGATAAGAAAGAGCAAAGTTTATGATACAATTAGTCTGAAGGAGTGGGAAAACATTATAGATCTTTATTTACAGAAAACAGAGAGTTGTTCAGAAAAGTTAATTATCACAGTAGGCCTAATATGGAGAAACAGAATGGGTTACTACAGAAAAAACTACTCAGCAAGAAATGTTAGCAGCTTTGGATGAAATGAAAAATAATAGAACTGCTGGGCCTGGAAACATTCCAATTGAGTGGCTTAAATATGGACCAAAAATTTCGTGGCAACTGAATATTCGGCGGAGCATAAAAATGATTGAGATTATGAATAAGTGGTAATTGGTAGTGAAGCCAGAATGCCTATATGCAAGTGAATGTCTAACATTGAATTATAATTTAGACAAACTAGAAATATTGGAAAGACGAATTATTAGAAAAATATTAGGCCCACGAAAATCTTCAAAAGTAATGATAAAATATATCAATATATGTAACAGAAACAATGAGAAAAAGAAGACTATTATTTTTTGAACATTTATATAGAATGGACGACAATAGGTCGACAAAGCAAATCTTCAAATATCTGTGGGGGAAGAAATTAACGTAAAGTTGGATTAAAGAAGTCCGAAAGGATTTAGAAAAAATAATATACACTCAGAAGAAGCAATTGAAAGAGAATTTTTCGGGCAAAAGTTTTAAAAATGGAAGGAGTCCAGGGTAGGAGAGAGAAAAACGCAGGTTCAAAGTGGACTGAAGACAGGAAGAAGAGACACAGTGAAAGTTGAAAGAATATTGGAGAAAAAGAAAAGAACAAAGAGTAAAGAATTGAAATTGGCATGTGGTCCTTAGATGGCCGATACAAATTCCATATATATAAAAAATTAAAAAGAACTGCGGAAACTATCGTGGAATAAGTGTGTCTAGATCTATTGGAAGGTTGTACGGTCAGATTTTGAAAGGACGAATAGACACCTTGGTTGAACTAGAGAGCAAAGTGGTTTTCGAGCTGGTAGGTCTTGTAGACAACATATTCACAGTCAGACAGCTAATTGAGAAACAGAACTCCAGGAACTTACGTTTCCATTTAATTTTTATAGAACTTGAGAAGGCTTATGATAGTGTTATACTCACTAACTATTTGAGGTATTAGAAAGAAGCGGACTGGAACCTACACATGTTCGAAGTACAGTACTTTCAGTAGAGCGCGGTGTGTTGTAAAGGTTTGAAAGGAAGTATCTGAGAAAATTAAAGCCAGAAAGGGCTTAATACAAGGATGCTGTCTTTCGTCTACACCAGTGGTTCCCAAAGTAGGGTCCGCGACAATGTTTTAGGGGGTCCGCGGACACTTTTAATAAAAAATTGAATATACCGTATTTTTCTCAGATTTGTTAAACTCTAAAATCTAAATTTTAGAATCTTAAAACAATTAGTAGAAGATTTCACTATATTTTATTTTTGGTTCAAAATGATTGTAACTGTAAAAGTAATTTCAAACTAAAGGCTTTAATAATGTCTTCAAATCATGTCGTGTAGCAGATCTGTTTGTCAGACGATCTAACTAGAGCACCGCATCAACGCAGAACTGATCGCGCTGTTTTGATCACGTATAAGTACTGTAACTTGCTTATAACCACTGTATCTAAGCAAAACGTTCTTCCTTTACAATATGTGAAGAAATGGGGAGTGGCCACAAGCAATTGTTGATCCACTGTGAAGTACGATGGCTTTCGCGTGGAACGGTATTGGAACAGATCATTTGAACTGAGGGATGAAGAAAAGCTCTTTATATTTGATTCCAACTTCGACCTAAAAGACAGGTTCCATGGGCT
Source organism: Magicicada septendecula (assembly GCA_034769895.1). Taxonomy (NCBI): domain Eukaryota; kingdom Metazoa; phylum Arthropoda; class Insecta; order Hemiptera; family Cicadidae; genus Magicicada; species Magicicada septendecula. Next base: position 85,999,615 of record CM068372.1, on the reverse strand, counting down.
TTAACTGGATTTTGAAGCTATCTTGCTGATATCTTTAGTCATCTGAATGGACTCACTTTAAGCCTGCAGGGATCTAGCATAACTATTTTCCAGGTTCGAGATAAAACCAAGGGGATGACAAAAAAACTTGAAGCTGTTAGACTCTAAAATCTTCTAACAGTTCCCTTCCATGGCAGATTTTATCCAGATGTCAGTAGAAAATGTTCAAAAGGAAATCCTCAACGTTAATAAGTTTCATTTGGAGCAACTGCACTTGCAGCAAAGGGAATATTTTCCCGTGACGGATGGTAGTGACATGTGGATAAGGAATCCATTTGCTGATGGGCTCTCAACTAACCTCTCTCTTACACTACAAAACGAAGATTCATTGGCAGAACTTTCAACTGACAGTTCATTAAAATTACAGTTTTCGCTATTATACAGCTAGCTGACTTCTGGTTATATGTAATGACTGGCTATCCTACACTCGCAAAAAAACTTTAAAGTGTTTAACTGTGTTTTCCTCTACTTATTTGTGTGAAACCGCAGTCTCCCTGCTCTCACGTACTTAAAGCCAAAGTTAAGAAATAAACTTAATTAATGTCGAGAGTTACTTAATATTGAAATTATCAGACATTAAAACCAACATTGTACAGATAATTGTTCAAAAGTAGCTTCATTGTTCACATTAAACTATGTTTTGATACTATTAATATTAAATTTTGCAAGTTAAGAGAATTTTGATTTTAATTGAAATATAAAAGTATACGAGTTTCTATCATACTTACTGTTTGTTTTATTTCAGAACTCAGACGGGGTCCGTGAATTTTTAAATTTTTTGGCAGGGGGTTAGCGGACTGAAAAGTTTTTGAACCACTGGTCTACACTGTTTAAGATTTATATTCCGGAGGCTCTTAACGAATGGAACAGGAAATGCTCAAGAATGAGAATAGAAATCTGAATAGAGTGTCTCAGTACGCTCCTCTTTGCAGATGATCAGATCATCATTGCAAATGATAAATATGATGCATCAAAAAGCTAATGGATGAATATACAAAGTGAAGTCTTAAAAGAAATTTTAAGAAAATAGAATATTTATGTGTAGCTGAAAAGTGATTGACATCGTTCTAGACTGTGGAATTATAGGGCACTGTCATGAATATAAATATCTGGAGGGCATAATTAGCTAAGACGGAACTTGCGAAAAAAGATATTGTTACGACGGTCTAGTGATCGTTGTATGGTACAGTGGGAAAACAAAATACAAGACACCAATTAAGTCACTAATCACGAGCTTTAATTATCACAATGAAACAGTTGTAATCAACAAGATAGTATCTTACAACAAATCAAATAAAAATTGTTCACACGCAATAAAAATGTCAACTAATATAAAACACAATTGTATTACAATTGTCCTGCACGATTATAAAACACATAACACTTCGCCACAATATTTCGAACCGCACTGTGTAATCGCCACTCAAACCCACTGTTCAATTGCCCGACAATAACTGAAATCTAAGCAGCAGGTATGGGCTATTTATGGTCAGCAGGGTTCCATATTATGCGTCCTTAGCAATCCATCGAAAATTCTAGAGGACACTTCAACGCGACCTTCGCAGAAACACGACCGTTGGGCTAATTGAGTAGCTTCTAGAACGACACCGTCGAACGCAAGAGACGTGCCGCATTACGTAATACTGCCTCGCGTGTCAAGCGTCACGTACGCATTACAGCTGCGGGAATAGAGTAGAACAACGTTCTCCAGTGTACCAGAACGTTTCGTAATGGCATAACACTTTTTCTCCATTACGTAACAATATTAACTATAGACTCATTGAAGGACTAATAGCTATCCAAAAGGTAAATTTTTTTTTCTCTGGTCGTCAAGAATCGGAAAGGAAATTAAAATTAATTTATATAAAACTATTGTGTAACCACTTACAATATATGCATCAGGGGTTTGGTAGATGACAAAAAGAAATAAAGAAAAACTGGCAGGGGATGAAGTGTTTATCCCGGCTGCACCACGTAAGAAATAAAGTAATAAGAGAGCGAACAATAATGTCAAAGAAAGTATTAATTGAATCGTTGAACAACGTAAGTTAATGTGGTACAGACACATACAATAATGATCAACGAGAGGTGGCCTAGAAGGATAGTGTAGAATATAGAATTTTAGATTATCGTCCGCTCAATCGCAGGAAAAGAGATAGACGTCGAAGACAACGATATGTAGAAGGCTACGAGGAGCAGGGATTTACAGGAGACTGACTGGGAAAACAGAGATTACTGATGGTTTAGATACGGGATGTGAAGAATGTCGTAGTCTGCCCGAAATATATATAATTTCGTATTTACAGTCACCGATGCAATAAATACAAATTTCTTCAGACACGTAAAAGTAAACATAACATTGTCATGGATTAGTCAACTAGTCGAGTGGTGAGACTGGTATCAGTAAGTTCTCTTTGTCGGCCTGTACAGTTTACACTTATGTATCACCAAATAACCAGTTTCCGGTCTACACCGGATACTGTGGACAGAAGCGCAATAAATCAGGCTGTGGCATTCGTTCAGTCGACGCTGTAAATCTTGTACAAATATAGTAGATACAGGCATGCAACTTTCGAGCTGGTTGTTATTGTTATCGCCAGTTTCCTGCACGTTAAAAACACAACAAAAGTTAAAATTTAAACTAGCCTTACCCATCTAACTATTTAAATATATTTACTTTTATGACGTTTAACTATATTTGTTGGTGATTTGAAATCTGAATTTGAAACCCGTTCACTAGGTATAATTTGGCCGGCTTGGCTAAAATTTTCAGATACATTTTACGTTATCAGGCGGTTATTTAACAAGGAGACTTTTGAGGTGAAAATGATAAAAAAAGAAAAGGTGAAGATCGAATAAAACACGGAAAGCGTGTATAAAAGAAGAACTAACAAAAAAAGGCACCCAAGCAGGCCCTTCACATCAGTATTGTGGGCCCCAGTACAAGACTCATTAATTGGCCTCTTGACAACTCAAAAAACTTACACATAATACAAATAAATGTCTTTAAACAAACTAGTAATTTCCCTGGACTGTTGAACTCGTCTACTATTTTGAACTAAACACATAGGCCTATATTATTAAATAAAACCATCTACATTAATTTTAATTTTAAAGCTGTGAGAAAAGTTTTCTTACCTGTGATTCTAAGTCGAAAAACGCTACGAGTAGGTTACCATACGTCTTTACCACGGTTAATGAAAGTATTGCTGTAAGCTATCTTAATAAAGTACAAGAAAAATTACGAAAACCCTGACTAATTTACAACCTTTTTTGTTTAGTAAAAAAACAATTGTTTGGAAAGGATCTACTGGGCCCACTCGGTCCTATACCTTGGCGAAGGTGTCTAACCGCACCTCTACGTGGTGGGGAATGTGCGCCGTTTGGAGGCTAACGCGGCTCCGGACACCGAGTGTCAGCCGGTATAATCTGTTCCCACCACCAAATGCCAACGGCATCTTTGCGGGGGCGGATGGGCGGGTGGAGTCAAGGGCAGCCTCTTGCCCGTGGGGTAGAAAACTACGCCTAAAGAAGAAGTGCCACTAGGTGACCAATAGCATGGGATGGACGAGGAAATTGAAAACGAATCCATTAAAGGCTACCTACAGTATCCAATTATGGGAGGGGCAGGTAGGGATCTGCAGCCATGGAGAAGGCAACCCATGTAAGGGAGAAACTTTGGAAAGAAACATGCAGGTCTAGCTGGAATGAGGCAACATCCCCCCATACGAGCCTTAGGCAGCTAAGTAAGTAGCAACCAGTGGCTGATCAATTGCAGCCCAAATGCGGATACTACAGGCAGAAATGCCTCAATGATGAAGGCAGCAGAAGAAGAAGTAGAAGAAAAAGAAGAAGAAGACGACGACGACGACGACGACGAAGAAGAAGAAGGAGAACAACAACAACAACAACAACAACAACAACAACAACAACAACAACAACAACAACAAAAATAACAACTGTTGACAATCATTATAATGAATACGGTAAACACTAAAAGTCATTAACACTGCATACATACATAGATCTATACAGAATACCTTTTACAAATATACGTAACTGATGACAATATGTAAGGTTTTTTTTTGCAAACACAGGTTACAAACGGTTTGAAGGCGTCCAAAATTTAGAAGGGATGTTGACAGATATTAATTTTGTCAGATTATTATAGATAACGAGTTCGTATTATGGATAAAATTCTTCATACTTCGCTGCTCCACATACGTTCCAAATACAATCTCCAAATACTTTAATGAGATTTAAAAAATTGAACTTATGTTTTTGACACGTGGTGCCCCAAAAGTTAAAAAAAAAACATTTGTGTGGACAGTATGTTAGGAGTTGGGTTAAACTTTCCATTATTCTGATATATGGCATGGAATTTTATAATTTTTGGAAAATGTTTTAATTTGTTTGGATCTGTTGTTCTCAAATTTTGATGTCCCCAAACCTGAACACTATATTCAGAGTACGGTTGAAATTTAGTTTAATTTTCCTACATGGATTTTTGCTTCAAAATTTTTGTAACTTTAGAAAGTGGCTTGATGGTGACCACTAGAACTGGTAATAGGAGATCTTCGAAGAAAATTTTTTAACTGTGTTATAATAATGGACTCACATAACATTTCGTCGTAAGAGATTTCACCCTTATGAAAACGTTCTCAGACAACCTGAGCTGGGTTTTAGAAAATCGGCAGACAACAAGTACTTCACGACAAGTCACTAAATAAAACCCACAGGGTTCTCTGAAGACTGAAGATCACGTGTAGGTGAAAACAGTTCTGGGGGTGGGCAAAAATGCTGAGAAAACCTTGGGAAAGAATTAAACAAACTGCCAGCAAATGGGATAGTTGGGGACAACTGATGGACCCTGCTAACCCCCCCCCCACACACATATATGAGAGAGGGGTGAGAGCACGCGTTCGAGAGAGATGGATTCAGAATAGGAAAGGAGGGAAAGTTAGCTGGGAAGAACGAGACAGAACGTGAGTGCGCATGTGGTATTCTTAAACTGCCACAAAAAATACACAGTCGTACGTAATTTCAGAGTGAATTTTGTAATTCTTTTTAAATCGAACATAATCAAAAACGCGAGCTGAAAAAATGAAAGTGGCGGCCGTTGGAATGACTGATTACAGGGCCGTGACAGAAACGCGATCAACAATTACTTGCCATAAATTTTGTATTTCTCCTCGAGTTATCTGTGCGTCTAGTTTGTTTGTACTGCTTCTTTTTCTTGTTTTGGCGGTTGGGGGAGGGAGGGAAACTCTAGTTGTAACTTAGACGGAATTCATTCGTTATCTAACTAACAGCTGAATTCAAATTAATCACGTGATAATAACGATGACGACAATAATAATAATAGTAATAACTTCAATAAGATTACATATTAAAACGATTTTCTTCCCAAGAATTCGGCAGACGGTTGCTAATCAATGGTAAATGGTATGAATTCTAACTATATTACGACTTAAACAGCAGAAGCAACGAAAATTATAGTAGCGGAGAAATCATTTGTTATGCCGAAAGACACGCGGGAACAATCGCAAGCTTTGGTGCAACGATGATTATGTAGACTTCTCATTTCTCCTTAATTGTACTCAACTTGAATAAAATAACTTTATTTGCGTTGATGTAATTTTGATAACTAGTTACTGATGCATTCTTGTTTACAGAAAAGTGATCATAAAAAAGTTACGACTGTAAAAATTGGATAAATTAATACGGTTTTAGCTGCAGCAGAATTCGTCTCGACCATGATTGAGCGGGTTCAGAACAACTCGACTAAAACTACCCACGTCTGGTCTACTTTAATTATTTCAAAATTTGCACATATTATCGGACAGAAAAGAAACAGAAACTACTATATAATATGAAGCTGACGCCATAAATTGAAACTGCATAATCATGGTTTAATAAATGGTTTTCAAATATTACTTCATTTACACAAACAATGTGAAAAATAATGCCGCCACTTGACGCATCAATGCGGGAATACACTATCGAAATACCTTCTTATTCTCTCTCCTTCTTTGACTTTTATATATTAATTCTTCTACCTCTCCACAAATCTCAGATTGACTCTTTCTTCTTTCAATATTTTTTTTTATTGCGGGGAGCCTACGACATTCGTCGAATCCCGCATCTCAGCCGCCAGTAATTTCTGTTTTCCCAGCCAGTCTTCTGTAAATTCCTGTTTCTCATATCTTCGTCCACATCCTGTTCATCGAGTCCTACCTCTTTTCCATCGATTGATCGGATGATATTCTATTATCCATCTAGGACATCTCTCACGTTACTTATTCGCTATACAGTATGTGTGCGTCAGTGGCGCACCGACTCAGTGTGCAGATTGTGCGGCGTAGACAGGCGCCAAAAATTTCAGGCGAGGAGGAAATATTAAAAAAAAAATTTATTATTCATTAAGTTAACGATCCTTTTCTAAACTTAAAATTATTGAAAACTATTTGCGTTCCACAATGGTATAAGACAGACTTTCAAATCTTGTCATTATATCAATAGAGTCAGATATTTTGGATAAACTAGATATACACATCTAGAAAGATGGGCCTAGATATTGATGATCGGGCAAGGAAATGGAAACATTTAGTGAACCCTGATATTAAGTTATCGCGAGACAGATATTTGAATGTGCTATTGTTTGCTGACGACTTGCTTGTACCTCAAAGTATAGAATCTGATTTGGAAAAAAATCTGTTTTTAAGCTTCATCAGATTTGCAAACAATACAATATGAAAATCTCCACTATAAAAACAAAGGTAATGGCATTTCGAGGCAAGGAGCCAATAAGAATAAAAATAATGATTAGTGATCGAATTCTAGAACAGGTGAGCCACTTTAATTATTTAGAAAATGATATTGGCTGTGATGGGAATTATGATATTTATGTTACGTTAGGTAAGTTCCAGACGACCTGTGGGACAATCAACCTTGTTTTCAGAAACAAGGTACGTCGAGACAATTATGGACAACAACCAAGAAACAAGACAGTAAAATACAGGTCTCAGAAATAGCGTTTTTAAAGATGTTGTAAACTCGACCGTATAAAGATTGAGGCCCGTAAGAAATAATTTACAAGTTTCTAACTTGAATGGCAAATTAAAAGATTATAAACAACGGTGTAAAGAACATTAGAAAGAATATCAGATTCCAGACTGTCCAAACACGACGTCTGGAAATACAAACCTATAGGACACAGGTGTGTGGGGGAAGAGATGGCTGGAGGATCTTTGAAGGCGGAGCAGGCGGCACCTTGTCTATGCCTGTTGTAAAGATGATGATGATGATGATGATGACATATGAACAAGATAAAACAATCCGTATTTTCAATGGATATATGGTAAATCATAATTACTCTTAAAAGGCACGCAGCTAACATTGTATAACATGTTGTAAGTTCTTATACTATTGTATGGTTTGAGTGTCGGGCATTCAGGATAAGAGATAGCAGAATGTTAATATTAATCCTCAGTACACTTTCACATGCGTTATTCCAAGATTGACGCTGGATAACATAGAAGAGATGTTCCTAATTTTCTGGTCCCAAATGTATTTACATATATAGATTTATGATCAATGAAACGATTTAAACTCCTGTAAGCTAACTTTTTGTCTCTTGGCCTTCGTCTAATGTTTTATCAATCTCTATGCCCACAGAGCAATAATATAATCACAGCAATCCTTATTATGTCTCTTCTATTTGATTCCTTATAACTCTACTCCTAAGATTCGAGTGTTTTGCTTGGATCCTGCTCTTCCTTATACTTTCGTGTGACCCAAGTTCTGCTGCTGGCTGTCATACATGAGTTTTGATACTGCCAACGTCTTACAGAGTTATAACATTGTCCCTCTCTTTGCTTTACTTTTAATAGTTTCGTGTGTTTTATTAAATGCTAAAATATTTTTATCTCAGTCTAAGTATAAAGTAAAATCTGGTCTACATACGTAAGAAAGAATATGTAAACACATACCACACCATGGAGGTCAGACGCAGAAGGTAACCTTGTTCTCTGATAATTTCTCATCTATTTAGTGCGAGTATGGATACAAACAGTAACAACTGTTGTAAAGAACGTGTTTCTTCTGTTGGTTGTTACAAATTCTTAAATCTCTTCTGTTCTTCCTTCCTATTCTTTTAGTTTAAGTTTAATTTTAAGCCCCTCTGTTGAGCTGTCCAAATTGTAACGAAACCTGTTAATAGTGTTAAAGTTGTGTAGGTGTAGTGTTACAAAAATATTTTAAATATGTTGGTTGTGAAAGAAATAAAAATTGTTTGTTTAAAAAAAAATTTTATAATTAAAATTTTTTTTTCTTTTATTGATTAATTAATTAGAATCAATTAATTAATTGAGTTTCGTGAAGTCCCGAAACGTTTCTCACTTGTTTAAAAAAATTTATTAGCTTTTCTGTATTTTTGAAGAAACTCCAACCACTTATAGGATTGTCTCCAAATACAGTCGATCCTTGTTTACTTTCAGTTTTGGAGGTTATCTTCCTTCAATGTGGTGAAATTCTTGTAGTAGATGTTGTTTAAATTATAGTATGTTTAAATTGCTATGTTTAGAAAAGAAAGAACTGTTTTAAGATGAAAAGTATAAATTATTTATTTGACAATTGTTTATAAAGACTCTTGTCGATTTTTAAATCGACTCTCAGGGTATCGATGTTATTACAAATTATTATATAAATTACAAAAGGTTCTTTTAACAGCTATTCATTGGAAAAGTCAGAGAAATCGGGCAAAGATTAAAAAAGTATAACGTTACAAGATAATTCTTAATACTAAAAGTACATATAATCAATGAAAAGAGTAAAATAAATAAATAGATTGCGAACCGTGTCGCTAACAAACTAGGTGGCACTGTTCAGTTGAGCGGTGACGAAAAGTAATGGCTGCCGACGAAGATGTCAATCGTCCCTTCGTATTTTTGGCGTTCCAATAAAGATATTTTCTTGCCGAATTCACGTCCTGGTGTCTGCAAATCTTCCTTCTGATGTTGGTGTAGTGTCTCTGGTTAAGTTTCGGTGTTGTATTTTGAAAAGTGGTGTATTTATAAGTCAGTTCACTTTTTGTCGATCAGGCACTTTAGATGGTTATGTTATATACTGTTTTATGGTGTTTAAAATGTTATTTAACTGTAGTTTCGTGCTATACAATGTTAGTTAGTCTTTTGTAAGTGTTTAGGTCACTGTGTCGAAGTTGTGAAATGTTTTTTGTCGCCACTCGCGATTTTCAAATTCGTATCATACAATTGCTCGCCATTACGGTACTCGAAACTAGGTTAACACGTTTTTAAATGCTCGTCAAGTGTCCCGTACAACGTTCAATAATCAACTCTCTACTTTCTTCACTTTCGACTAAAACCTTAGCCAAAGCAATATTATTCTTTACATTGTTCGAATTTTATTTTGCATCCTGTGCATGTATTAAAGTTACATTATATAACTGCTTAAACTTTGGTTATTATTCAAATTTATTAGCTAGTTGTTACTCAGTTTTATCCTTCAGTTCATTCGGCGTATTTTGATATCGAATAATGCCGTTTTATTAAGTTTTTTATCTAAAATTGGTAATTTTACCTTCATTTTGTATCTTGTAAATTTTCAAAATCAGCTTCCTGTCATTATCCAAATTCTGCCATTTTCAAGTTATATTTATGATTATTAAATCTCATATTGTAATAAAAGGTTTATATTCCCTTAATTCCTTGCAATTATATGAATTGGTTAAGTTTTGAAATATTATGTTGGAATATATGACTCCCCTCTCCAAATTTTTGAGTTCTGTCATTTCCATTTTTATTGATAATTCTGTCTATAATTTTACAAAATCTTTCTAAGTTATATTTCTAATTATATGGCATTGTTTCTGGTTTACCTTATCTAAATTCCTTCAGTTTAAATGTATTTAAGTACTTAGTTTCTCAGTTTTGATGAGGTTTAGTTTTCATCATTTTGCCTAGATTCCTAACACTTTTTTCATACAAATTTTTATATAAACATTATATATTGAATTATACCCTCTCTGACTTTTTAACATTGTAATATAAATTAAACATTTTTTCTATTAAACATAATAACAATTAGTATTTGTTTCACTACTATTAACAGATAAGAAATATTTTTAAATAATGATTGTCTTCAACTAATTAGACATTTTTTTATAATCAAAACTTAATACTAAAACAGAAATATTATTTATAAAGAACGTTTTTTACATGCTAACATCTTATTTAATTATTACCACCAATACAAGTAATAAATACATTTACCATTATGATGTTAGTGGTTCTAAACTTGTTTAAATGTCCTTATCACTAATACATTTTTAAAATATCCTATTCTATATACACAAAACCTTATTTCTATATTCTTATTCACTATTTCTTATACTAAATTGAATTATGCAGTTTTTAAACTGTTTTTAATATGGTTTAGGGTAATTGTACCCTGTCACTTTGTGTCTGCATCTGTTTTTATTCATTTTTAAAGAAATGTCATTTCAAACAGATTGACAGCTCTATATTATTACATGTATTATATTCACCTTGTACAAATCATAAGTCACTCAAAGTTGTATTTTTCATTATTTCCACAGTTTGTGGATGCCAAGGATGAAACATAAGGTTTATTTTTTATAATACACAAACTAGCACTGGTTCACTTTACACTCTTTGATGCTATTTCTAAATGGTTATTTAGTCTTATTAGAATCAAGAGATCTGTTTGTGGGTTACAATGAAGATTTGTTCTTTGGGTATTATATTATTGTTTCACCTTGGTCCACTGGCAACTCTTACTCCATACACTTTCATTCTTATTTCTATTGTACATATGGTTTCTGTTCATGAATACTTCGTTATACTTTTATTATTATGGTTTTTATTTATTTTGGGATATGGGTGTTTTTTATAAGAGCATTCCTTCTTCTTCTGGATGCTGTCTTCTTCTTGTTTCTTCAATGATGTCTTCTTTTCTTCTGGCTTCTTGGAATGGTATGTTCTTCATCTTCTTCTGGATGTCATCGGGTTTCTTGGGGTTACTTCTTCATCTACTCTTCTGGTTACTTTAAATACATCACCTTTTATGGTGGATCTTGCCCTGTTCTGGGTTTCTATTTTATTTATTCCTTATACTCGTTGTGGGTTTATTAATACTCTGGGTTGCTTCCTTATATACTCCTTACCTTCCTGGGTTATCTTTTTTCAACCTTGGATTATTAAACTGGTTTTGATGATTCATCACTAGTAACATTGCTTTTATACGAACTTAAACTTTTAATATCAATGATTGTTCTGCACGGTTGCTCTGAATTAATTCTTTATATTATAATGCGTTCTTCGGATTTAATGTTATTATATTATATTATTTTAACGATCATTGCCATTCATTTTTATGTGTTTATCTGTCACGGTACACTGTATAAAGCAAGAATGCATTGAATTGGAGGAGAAAAGCTTTGGCTAACCCGGACGTGAACCGAGAAGCCTTCAGCTATGTATGCACCAACTACCGCGCCATTTTACAGTGACCCGGATAAATATAATGCATAAACAGTAATTTGCAGTGAGAAGTGGGTCTCCAACTTGTCTGCCTTAGCAGCGGAGCCATAAATCTTTCCACACACATTCGACAACTAGAGCAAATTCTCACCTGTTGCGACGATAGGTTGGCTGTAGTTTGACACCGTCCGAGAGTATCAGGTGATAATTTGTGTGATATTCAACAACCTGATTGTGTCTCATGTAGCCCAGAGGAAAAAAATACATAATAGGTTTCTGAACTAAAAGTCGCTGCTTCGGTTACTGAAAAGAATTTTAATATTTGCAAATGAAAAGCCTTTCACACAGATATTCCGATTAAATGCAAACAAATCTTTGATAAACTGACACAGAAAGAGAGCGGGAATCGTAAACCTTCCACGATACTCATTCGTAAAACTTTTTAAAATTGCAAATTGTATTTTTATGGATGACAAGGTTCTTCAGCCGTAATTCTGACATTGCCTCCCGTACTCATTAAACTTTTCACAACTTCTCACTTCTCACACTGTAAGTAAAAACGTTGGTCATTATACCGGAATTCAATGGCACATTTTCAGTCTTCACATAAGAATGTCCAACATGTCGGGATAAAGACAGACTTCTAAGAATGCGCGATTTACGTTCCTAAATGCGTTTAAACTAGTATTATTGGGAAATAAACTGGGCCATCCATGGAAAAAAAGTGTTGTGTACATCTTGACTAAGCATCTGAGACCTTCGTGGATTTTCTGTTGGCAAAGTCATAGTTCCTTAGTCTCATAAATTCCACCTTGTCGTAGACCACAACTAAACTAAGTTACCCTAGGTGACAGAAAGACTGAATAAGTCACAGAGTTCTCCTGTTTTGGTTGCAAGGTAGGACTGGACGATGGAACAGCACTTATATATACGTGCAGAATAGAATAATCAAAGGAAAATGAACCTTCGCCCAACTGCGTCTTACATACCAGTCTTCTACGATTCACAAGAAAACTAAAATATAGGATATTTAGTTCCAGTGATGAACCAGCACTATTGTATATACGTGAGGCAATTAAAGTAACTGTCATAATAACTCGTAAGTTCCCAATTTTTGTTTAAACAAATGATTTCATAACACCATGAGGGCGTGTCTCTCCGGTGAAGAATTACTGTAGTTACCAAACAGTGCTCTAAAGAACAGCTGATAAAGAACAGGAAATGGAATTAGATCGGTGACACAGATAGACAGTCTCACGATACTGTTACAAGACAAGCTACAGAGTAGTATCCTTATAGGAGCAGGAGAAGAGGAAGACGAAGGATTATACTGCAAGAGACAGTGAAAAAGTTATTGTAGCCTTCGAAAATGTGGGCTCAAGCAAACTTTGCTCTCAGGACAGACGTGGGTGCAGAGTATTCGTGGAGGACCTCTGCTTCATTTAGTTGGAGAGAAGAAGAAGAAGAAGAAGAAGAAGAAGAAGAAGAAAAGAAGAAGAAGAAGAAGAAGAAGATTATCATTAGGTATAGTCACACAGAACTAGAAGTTCTTTTCCTTCTTCCAGTTCTATCTTGTACCTTGGGTTCTCCTCTTGCGTTTTATGTTTGTTAGACGGTGTCTTAGAGCATCGTTATTCTCTCTAATACCTATTCTAAACACTCTTGGTGTCTCATGTTTAGAGTCATTACTATCCTTTCTATTCAGTGTATATAGACATCTCAATATTTGTAATGCGATCTACTCGAGGTCGACTCAGAATTCTCCGATAGTACTGGTCAAGTGACTAGTTTATTTCAAACGATTACTTAAATGACTGTTTAATCATTCAAGCCGTGGCCATCGTATAACACCGTTTTCAAAATACACCAATACAATAATATTGCCTTCAGTTCTAAACTTACGTGTTTGCTACAAATGGCCTTTTAGTTTTTGTAAATTCAGTTCTAATGAATTCTATTTCTAAAGACAAGCCTTCTATTTTTTAGAGCTAACATTTGCCTTTGGAGCTACCTAATACAAGAAATCTTCTGATAGGAGAGGAATTAACATTGAAAGAAGAAAGGAGTTTGGTCAATATTTTATGTATAGCATTTTAATATGTGCATGAGAGACACCAATTCCATTAAGAAAAAAGAAAGAAAATATATGGACAGAAAATAAATGTGGTTGTGGCGGCAAACGGTAAAGATTAACTGAAGAAGGAAGACGTCAGATGAAAAAGTATTGAGGAGAAAAAAATGGCAATGGGAAATTGATTAAAACGTTTAGAAGGACGAAAGCAAATATGATAGGTAACATCTTGAGAAAGAACTGTTTACATAAATTAATAATAAAATAAAAGATTGTAGGGAAGAGAAAAACGCGAAGCAGAAGATGTTGCATATTGGCTGATTTAATAACGAGGCGAAATTGAAGACATCTTAAAGACTCAGGCAGGCCCGGACACTTTAGACAGAACAGTTCGTTCGAACGCTGGCTTGGTTCGTAGAAGATTGCCATGATGATGATGAAATTCTATACGGGCTCTGATATCTTTCGGCAGATTACTACTTTTGCCCAATTATTAAAAGCCCACAGCTCACAGGTAGATACAAAAATTAAACCGAACCAGACGGAAAGTTAACACGCAGCGTATAGGACCATTCCACACAATATCGTTTTCACCGGCGATAACAACTCTCCTTGCCAGTTATTATCGCTATCGATTACGACCGTGATATGTTATTATCACCTATACATGTCGTAAATACCTTACGCTGTTTAATATCGTAAACAGTGTATAATACGTGTAAACTGAATCCGTGACCTTATTAATTTCTATCCATTGCACACAGTTAGCGAACATAAAATTTTATGTATAAAATCTATACATGAAAAGCAGGCAATTACAAGTTACAATTAACGCGTGCTAAATTAAGTTATTAAACTTTTTGTAATTGGATTACACGATAGGGGTGACGCAAGGAGCAAACGTATTAAACTAGTTAAACGAGCATATTATAAACCGTTGTAAGAGAAAAACGATATAATAATTGCTTGCCGACAATGGAGTAAACAATTTTTTAAACTCTTCCTCAGCATTTTTTAAACTTGGTTGTCGCTTTCCAATTGCACAAATTTATTTCTATCATTACAATTTACGTATGCGAGAGCTGTTCCAAAGATAACATCTGATTGGTAAATAAAATCGAATACAGAAAAAAATACTTTGTTATTCAGAGTGTTCCTAAAAAAGATGGTGCTAATCTTCGGGAAATGATTCTATTCATTAAACTGAAGGGAAATGTCCAATAAACATATGCCGAAAAACGCTTCTTTTTCCTTCTGTATATCTCTATGGGTAATAAAAAATTAATTACTCCTGGGAAAACTAACATGTGAAATTGAAATTTGGTTTACACAGTTCATTTGCCATTTTTGTAAGTAGAAAACTAACCAAAGTATTGTTTTAATTTTTTCCAAAGTGGTGACTGCTTAAAATGTTTAACTCTAAATTTCAGAAAAATCGAAGATGAAGAAAAGGGAAAGATTAAAGGATAATCTAAGAAAATCTCAGTAAAGGTTAAAGAAAGGGATCTCACCCAAGACATATTAACGTAAATTGAGAATTCAACTAAGGCACATCTGGTTTGCCAAATCCGACTTTTAGGAACTCTTTTACTATAATTCTTTTGACATTTCTAACTATAAGTGAAACAAACACACACACACACCGCGCTAGACCAACCGAAAATGTTGGGTAATTTAGCTGCCTTTGGAAAATTCTGGATCCGCCCACATATGCACAGCATATAATCCTTTTATCATTAGCAATACTAGAGCTGTATTTCTCCATTTACTTAAGAAAATACAAGCGGTATGGCAGTATCTAGTCAAGATCTAGTTTTATTATTTCTCTTATTACGCAAAAAAAATATCCTTTTTATTATTAATCCAATGGCACCTCGTTTATAGAAATCGGATAAAAAATAACAAGATTATTTCGTTTATAACAAAACACTTGTCCCATTTTCCTTATAGTTATTATTTGCCTAGTTTTGTCATAAAATGAAATATCTCTGTTATTTTTTATCTGAATTTCATAAACCAGGTACGACTGGATTATGAATAAAGATATATATGTATATATCTTTATTCATAATCCAGTCGTACCTGGTTTATGAAATACAGCTCGTAACAATCTCATTATCGACTTATGCTTATTACGTATAAATATGTAATTAACATCATGCTCGACATTATAGGATTAAAAAAAAAGTATGCTTCACCTTGACGGTAACTTCTGTTTGCAAATTCGCTTAAGAAATCAGATTGAGGTTGTAACGAAACAAAATGTTAGAAAAAGAATTGTAAATATAATAGGGAAATCCTATCCAGAGAGGGAACAAGAAATAATAATTAATAGTCAATTAATGGAAATTACCAAGTTTTAAAGAGATTAGTAAAGAACCAAATATAACTAAATAAAAACAACTTTTGATTTATTTAATATCATCAAGAGACCCAGAAATAACCCAGTAGAATAGGGCAGTAAACAGACAACAAGTTAAATAAATAAACCTAGTAGGCCTAATCAACTTACCCTGAATAACAACCAAACCCAATAAAGAGTACTTATCCATATAAATAAAATTGTATTAAATAAAATTGTATAGGCCTATAATTAAGGATAGAAAAAGGGACACAAACCTTTACAGTGATATGAGTGCCATAATATAAATAGTGACACAGACTACCGTTAAACAGTGTTAATTATTTTTTATGAAAGGTGTTTTATTATTATTATTAGACAGAAATTTAGTTTATCATACAGACAATAGTTTAACAGTATAAATAAACTAAAACTGTCAAAAACAAGTTTTATCATTAAGAGTTTTTGTTATATGCTATAAGATTTTATGTCACCAGTTAATTTATTTAAATATATTTATCTCAGGCAGTCAAGGTAGAAATTACAATCAACCATAACAATTTGTTCCACCACATATAAGGTATTGTTCCATTAATAAGGTTTTACAGTTATAAACTGAGGCATGTTTAGTATCAAATTGTTTATAATTATCTAATTAATAATCATGTAAACATTGCATGTATCATTAGAGTATAATAATAAAATTATCTATTAAAGGTAATTTATAAAATGTAAAGTAGGTAATGGGTATTGATCACATAACACTTAACCTGTACATAAATGGCCAATCAAAATTTAAGAAGTTTGTATGAGTTCGGTGACTAAAAAAGAAGAAATAACACTTAATTGTTAATCGTGATGAAGAACAGTTGAATAGTGCGTGTCGAGATGTAATTAAAATAAAAAAATAAAATTATTAAACCGTTTGTGAAAGATCTGTATGACCACCATTGAAGATAAATAATTCCTCCACTACAATCATTTCATGAACCAGGAATACACACAATCAAGAAATTATAAAGAATAAACCAGAAAACGTTCAGCAATATCGCCTAGATGTGTAAAGTATAATTTGACTTAATCATTGACAATATTTTTATCCAAAAAGGAACAACCACTAGACAATACACCAATTCACACTAACACTAATCACTAGTGAACATTTTAACAAGTGAAAACAAATTCCATATCTAACGAAACAGTGATTACAAGGAAAACATTTATTTGTACACATTTAATAATCTTCATTATTTTCTGACACGGATAACGGCAGCCATGATGTTGACGTCACTATAACGTGCATGCTTTTTACGAAGCGTATTGAATATCGTCAAACATCGTATGTTATTTAATATGTAATTTTTGTAATTTTTTTAGATTATAAGTAATAGATGAATTGTAAAGGTACTCTATATTGTTAATTATCATGTAATGGAACTTTTCGTAGCAGCCACAAGAATTCCCACGAAATATATTAACCTTATATAATTATTCACTCCTGAGATAAATATCGATTGTGACAACCGTATGTATCGAATGGAATTTTCCATCAATTTGAACTCATATTACAGAGATTAAACAATTATGTTAATAAATCATATCCATGCGTTATTATTTCATAAACATAATATATTATCAACATTTATTTTATAATTAACAAGGATAAGAAGACGTCTGGGAGTCATTGGAAGTACGCAAACTACAAAACCGAGATTAACCTCAAAGAATAGGTTAAAGCCTAATATCGAAGGTGACTTGAGAATTGTTTGGGATGACTCAACCGCTATTTTTGAATTTATTTTGGAGTTCTAACTGCTGAATTGGAAAAATTATAATTCTGTTTATTAAAACAAGGCAGAATAATTCAATTCTTTTAACTTATATATTAAATCACATTCGAAAACACACAACATAAATATTCCACGATCAACTGATACACTATTTACAACTATTTATTACGAATTAACATATACAAAGCATAACACGGGCAAATTATTATACCATTACGATACTACGGGTACACGAGTAGTGCTATAAGGTTTACCTCAGCTGCTCGATTACCGGCAAAGTCGAATTCGCTTCGGTGGATATTTCCGAACTGATTTCAACACTTCGATCGCGGAAAAACCACTTCACACTTCCGAACGGGAGGTCGCTTCGTGATCGACGAGTCTAATATCTGTTTTTGGTTGGCCACCTTACCTCTAACTGGAGCCTGAGCGACAACGGTCAAGAGAGTACGGAAGCAGGGTTCCCAAGCTCGTCGGACAACTCCGGCAGATCGGTCTGCTGCCATCCACGTCGTCAAGTTTTTGAACTCTTGGTAAAGTGGTGTATACTTGATCGCCTTATGCGTTCGGCATTCGGTCGAGGCATTCCTCAGCCAGCTGATACCCTTTGAGGAGATAAAATTCGAAGCCGGCTGCTCACGAGAATAGACTGCTGAATGAAGAATAGGCTTCCGATCGTGTATGGCATCAAGGCGTACTACACAAACTCAGTAATTCCGGACTGCTATATTCATTTTATTGCTAGCTTTTTTGGAAGAGAAATATGTTGACGCAATCTGTTCTAACCACGCGTTAAAATTCCTGAGCGTTCTGGTTTACGACTGAATTCATACAACACGAACGACCGTTTCAGTGAAAAAAAACTTGCGGAAAAATATAATTTTTTGTTTTGTAAATACGCATTTTACTTGGTTTTACTTACGATTATCACATTAAACAAATTAGACGTGTAACGTAACACTACCGGTAACAGCTAGTTGTATAGTAAAACACACTTATATCAATTACATATTTCGATGTAGACTATTAATATTAATTTTAGTAATGTTAGTAAGTAGATATACAGATGAGCATTGTACCGAGTAGTTATTATATAAGTAGGAGGTGTGTTAGCGAGGCGACACGTCTGCGCCTAGCCAGTGTAAAATTGTATTGTATGTACAACTTTCTAAGTCGTAAAGATATAAAACGCTTTGTTTGCAAAAAACAGCAAAAAATATGCAGTACCGTTAGATTTAGGGTGCTTTCGGCCTTCAAAATACAAAGAGTGATACGTCATAACGGGGGTGGTTGGAGAAAGCAGATTTCTCTTTTTAACGAGATAACGGTTTAGCGGCAAGAAGTGCGCGTCTATAAGACTTCGCCAATCACAGAAAGCGTCACCTCTCGCGCGAAGTTATTTCGAGTGTTTACTGGACAATTTCAAACTTACCGTCAACACGTTCGAAATTTAGCCAATGGTGGTAATCTTAAGAGTAGCGGCAGTAAGGGAAGTTTAGGTGAAACTATAAAAGTAACTGGTGCAGGAACTTAGGGAGTTAGTTAATTACTCAGTCGCTCAGTAAATTAGTCAATCGTCTTTCGGCAGTCAGAAATCAAGAGTCGGAGAATCAGTCAGTCCGTGGAAGTTTGTTAGTGGCAATTTTGCTAGTTGTTATTAGAGAGAGATAGAAGTTATGTCTTAAACACCATTAAGCAAGCTAAGACAGTCTATGACAAATTCATTCAGTCAAGTACTATTAGTTATCCTGTGCGCGGCATCAAGAGCGAAGAAGTATTATTTATTATGTGCGCGACCGTATGAAAAGTCAAAGTTTTCGCAGGACGTGGAGATGAATGGTGAATAAAAAAAGCAGAGTAATATCAATTGTGTTGTGATGTGTAAAGTGTGGAACGAGCAAGACGGAGTAATGGATAATCAAACTCAAGTAACCGTATCAAATTAAATCTTGTAATCAAATAATTGCATGGAATATATTTGTCTACCTAAGTTTAACCCGTTTCATTCTGAAAGAATCTACGAATTGTTCAGATGCTGAAGAGTATTTTATATCTTACGACATAGAATAAGAGTACAAAGTATAAATATTTCATATAAATTCTGAATGGTAGTTTGATATTTGTGAAATGTTAGATCTTAAGTCATGTCATTGATCAAAGTTAATTTATGTTGAGAAAGAAGGAGATTTCTAGTTTCAAGAGTAACTTGTTAATGATAAATAATATTTAATGTGTTCATTAATCTCTTATTATGATAAATAATATTTCATATGTTCATTAATCACTTATTAATGATGAATAATATTCAATGTCTAATTAATCTCATAAATTTTAGAGAATAGTCAATGGACTAATTAAGCTTTCGTAAATGGTAAATGATATTAAATATATTCATGAATTTCTTGTAATGATTAAATAGGGATAAGAAGTTAGTAGCGATTGAGAAGTAATTAATCTGTCACATTGAAATGATGATTATATTATATGTTATATATTTAAATGTATTCAAATGGTAAATATAGTATTGTTTAATTAGCATCTGAATATAAGAGTTGTTATTAACAACACCCTGAGATTCCTAATTATCTCTGGCGCCCAGCATTTTATACTTCAAATTTAAATAATAGTCACAATTGACACCCGAACACGAGGGGCATTCAATAGAAAAGTTATAGACATTTTGATAATAGGCAAACGTTTTAATCACGGATTATATCGAAGTGGAAAAGACACTAACTATTGAAAGCCACAAAGTGGCAGCTCCACCATCGTCTTACCAGGCGTTATGCTGATATCATACCCATGGGATATATTAAGTACTAAACTCACTTAAGCAAGAAATGTCGCTGTCCTTTAATGTTGATATTTTATTTACCCGTCAAGTAAAACAAAGTCATTATCGTCACCTTCAACAAGGATTGTTCTCAGATATTCACACCTCTTGAGTTTCTCCAGCTGCCTTCCTTCCCAGTTAATATTCAGAGGCTTTTCATCACTTTAGTTACTACATTCTGAAGTCATCATCATCATCATCATCATCGCCATCTTCAGCTTCACCAAGGGTTAAACTAAAAATGGTTTGTTCCGGTCTCAAGCAGATAGTCTAGAGATGATCACTCCAGCGCTTCTTTGGACGCTCCACACCTCTCCGTCTTTTGGCCTGTTTTTTAGGGAATCGTCAGTCATCAATTCGGTTACGACGTTCCGACCAGTTGAGCCGATATTGGACAATCAAGTGTACTCATAATATTCAGCTCCTGCCGTACATCGTCATTTTTTTTTTTTATCGTAAAGAGTATACCGTGCCACGTGCCTGAGAAATCTTATTTCGACCGTTTAAATATGACTGGTCTGGGACTTCGTTAAAGTTGGGACTTCTGGAGTTCAGACTTGAAGGAATTTGATGTTACAGTAATTTTGCTGTGAATTAAGCGGAACAATAACGTAAGAAAAATAAAAAGTCTAGCCTATACGAAGAATTAATGTGAAACCAAGTTTGAGGAGAAACGTTTGTCAGAGAAGTGCAGACTTATAAATCTTAAGATATATAGAATACAGTAGTTGATAGGGCCTAGAGAAAAAACTGCAGAGGAAGACAAAGATTGTGGTAGTTTGGCTGTTTAAAGAAACTGCTTATTGTAACGTAGGTTTATCATGTAAAATATAATCTATATAAATAAAGTACATGCCTAGACTCGCAAACCGTAAGTTTGACTAACACTGAGTCGAGTGTGGTCCCCTAAAACACACAACAGATAAAGTGTTATAGAAAATTTATCACTAGGCGTAGCACAGCAGAAAGCCTAAACGTCAAGTCCTGTTGTAAAAACTACTGTCAAAGAGAAACTTGGACATTATTTTAGTCGCATCTTCAGAAGGTCAATAAAGATTCCTTTCTTTTTTTTATGATAAATTCACAATTAGAAATTAGAAAGAGGTTTCTTAACATATAGATCTGGAGTTCGGCACTTTTTGGAAATAAGATCTGGACTATAGGGGCATTAGAGAAAAGAGGATTAGAGGGCTTTGTTGGTACAGTCAGATGCTGGAAATTAAATGGAACAATAATGTAAGAAACATAAAGACGCTATAGGAAGAACTGATGTAAAACCAAGTTTGAGGAGAAATGTTTCTCAGGGAAGTGCAGACTTATAGAATAAATCTTAAGATATTGTTACGTAATGCGGAAAAACGTGTTACACCATTACAAACAGTCTACGTGTTTCTCGGATGTTCCAGTGGAATCCGGCTGTGATGTTGTGTGCGTACGTGATCTCAACATGCGTTAGCGAGACTTTTCTAGACGTAGCCAGCCGCAATCAATTACGTTCTAGTGTAGCGTAAAATAACGCTACGGTACGGACGTTTCTGGATTTTCGGCGGGGTATAAATGCAAGTACTCAGCGACGCTCAGTTTAGTTTGATTGCGATTTATTTCAGTGCGGTTCGAAGTATTGTGGCAAAGTATTATGTGTTTTATAATTGTGCGGGACAATTGTAATACAATATTGTGTTTTATATTAGTTTACTTTTTTATTGCGTGTGAACAATTTTTATTTGATTTGTTGTAAGAGACTATCTTGTTGACTACAAACTGTTTAATTGTGATAATTAAAGCTGGTGATTAGTGACTTAATTGATGTCTTGTATTTTGTTTTCCACTGTACCATACGACGATCAGTAGACCGTCGTAACAGTATATAGAATACAGTAGTTGATAGGGCCTGGAGGGAAAACAAAGATTGTGGTTTATCGGTTATTTAAAGTAACTGTTTATCGTAACGTAGGTTTATAATCTAAATTATAATCAATATAAATAAATTACATATCTAGACTCGCAAACCGAAAGTGTGTGTGTGTCCGCGCACGAGCGCTTGCAGACCGGCACAGGTGCAGCAGAAGTCGACTACGACCCGAGGCGCTAAGCGTGTGCCTCTCTAAATTCAAAGTACATACATATACATACATCATCATGCATAAGTTATATATTATGTAAATAAACAGGAACACTCGCACAGTCTGCTTCGATATCCCCGCAACAGCAGCAACCCCGTTCTGTCGCTACATTACGAGAGCACAAAAAAAAAGAAAACAAAACGAGACGAAATTTAAATTAATCTCTTACAAAATATATTGCAACGTCCATTCATTATCGCGGACGGACACTTTTAAAAGGATATTTTAAATAATAATAGACAGCACCACACGACACGAGACTCGGTAAATCTACATTAAACTTCACGGTGAAATAATTTTCCGCGCGCATAAATTACTGTAGCTTCATTTGAATACTGTGGTACCGGACATACCGCCCTATCGTACCGAGAATTGTACATACGTACTGTATAAACGCACTCCTTGCCTACGGAAAATCGTACAGAATTCAAAAATTTCTGTCCTTCTTCTTCTTCTTCTTCTTCTTCTTCTTCTTCTTCTTCTTCTTCTTCTTCTTCTTCTTCTTCTTCTTCTTCTTCTTCTTCTTTATTGAAAACATTTCGTGTGCTTCTAATTAAAAAAAAAAAACACACAAAACGTCGTCACATCCTGGACGCTTTGAATTTATTGCTCCTATCCTCACAGTTTGTCCACTTGAGACGTAAAAATTGAAAAAAATTCCCTTCCCTTCCCTTGCATGACATTCACCGAAAAATCTTCCGTTCGCTGAAGTTCGATTTTTGGTCGTTTTTCAAGTATTCGAACACTTTCCAAGTGCGATGTTAAAGTTTGATTTCAGCTTAGCAAGTGTATTTTATTTAACTCTAAGCTAAAAAACGTAAACCAGCAACATCGTCTGTATTAGAGAATTGCTAATATTATTATGCCACTAAAATAGATTAGCGAAGGAAAATCTAAGATACTTTAGACATGTATCCGGAGGACAAACGAATATTGAAACACTTTTAATTTTAATAAAAGGAAAAACAGAAATAAAAAGCTAAAGGTGTGAGTGTGTGTGTACCAAATTGACTTCATAAAAACCATCATCTTAGACCATGCACTCAAGATACTTACTTTCACTGGCTCTACAGCCCCTACTGGGCCTTGGCCTCCTCAATAATGCTCCTCCACTCACCTCTATCATTCACAAATCCTTTTCAGCCTCTTACACCCATCACAGCAATATCTCGAGTGATGTCGTCCATCCATCTTGCCTTGATCGACTCCTCCTAATGCTTCCAAATAATTTCCTCTTCCAGACACTCTTAACCACTCTTGTATCCTCCATTCTTTTAGTGTGCCCCAGACAACTTATTCTTTGTCGTTTGATGAGCCTTACTGTATCTCTCCCTTCAATAAGTGCGTTGGATTTCCTCATTTTTCCTTATTCTCCAAGTATATTCTTCTTTAATCATACCAAATATCCTTCTCAAGAATTTTATTTCAAAACATATAAATTAGTTCTCATCACTTTCTAACAAGGTCCATGTTTTACAGCCGTATGTCACAACAGGCGCACCATGCTCATGTAAATCGTAATTTGGCTTGTCTTTTAACCAACTTATTTCCAAAACTTTTTATATTGGCAAAATGGGTTTTCTTGTTTAATTCATTCCTGAATGGTATGACTTATCCTGTTCTAAATGTTCAAGGTGTTCACAAGATATTTAAACTCTTTCACCTCATCAAATTTTCTTTCTCCTGTAAATAGTTTTCGAGGAACCTGTTCAAATTACCTGAACTCAAGATCATGTACTTTGTTTTACTCTCATTTACTATAAGGCCTACATTTCTTGTTTCTTGTTCCATCACTTTGTACACATTCTTTAGAGATCCTGTGCCCCTCTCAATTGTTGCAATGTTATCAGCATAAGCTCATATCTGTACTACCGATTTTAAAAATATGTTTCCATTTGGATTAACCACCGAAATAATGTTGCGGAGTGAAACATTAAACCAAGTAGATGACCACCCATCACCTTGCGTGGGTTACTAACATAAATAGTCCTTGCTAATATTGCTACTGACTAACTCTACTCTAGTGCTACTCATAGTCACTCTCATCAGACGCACCAATTTATGTGGAAGTTTGCTCTCTTCAAGTATTTTGTGAAACTTAAATCTGTTAATACCATCAAAAACCTGTTTAAAGTGTAAATATAAAAAGTACAACTCCGTGTCATACTCTTAAAATTTATCCATTATCTGTCTCACGATAAAGATTTGTTATGTTGTACCACTATTTTGTCGGAATCCCCCTTTGTACTCCCCTAGAAAATTTCTAAATATTTTTTTTAACACTTATCTAAAAATGAAACTTTTTCTTGTGAACTTACTGTTTATTCTCTTCTTGTCGAACGCGTTTCGGCGTACGTATTCGCCTTCTTCAACTTAGAGACAGACTGTCATCATTTCGTAACGGTTGTTGTGTGGAAGGTGTAGTGGGGGTGGTGCGTGGAGGAAGGGGATTGGCGCGGGGCTTCAACTTAATGTTTGTTTTTTGTATAATTGTGTCAAAAAGTGTATGTAATTTATATTGTAATTGATCGTTAAGTATGTTGTTTGGTTGTGTTGTGTGGTGTTTATATATTTCGTATTGTTCAGTTGTGTTGAGTTTTCGACCTTTGGGTAAGTAATGTAAAATTTCAAGATTAGTGTCTATGTTGGTGTAACTGTGGTTTTCTGTGTGTATGTGTGTGGCAAATGCGGAGTGTATATTGTTGTTGGTTAAAGCTTTTCAGTGTTCACAATAACGGGATGAGAAAGATCTTCCCGTCTGGCCTATGTAGAAACTATTGCAGTCATTACAATTTAATTTGTAAACACCTGTTTTGTTATATTTGTCTATGTCTGTGTTTGTATTATTGATGTGTTTTTTGATGGTATTGGTTGTTCTGTATGCTATTTTGTATTTGTGTTTTCTGAATGTGTTGGCGATTTTGTGTGTGTAGGAGTTGTGGTATGTGAGTGTGATGTATTTATTGTGCTGTGTGTTGATGGTATTTTGTGTTTTGTTGTTTTTGTTTTTGATGCGTTTGTGTAGTGTGTTTATTAAATTAGGGTTGTAACCGTTTTTGATTGCTATGTATTTTATTGTGTTGAGTTCGTCGGTGTAATCTTGTTTATTTAAGGGTATTTTAGTTAGTCTATGGAGCATATGGTTGAAGGCCGCATGTTTATGTTGTGTTGGGTGGTTTGATGTGTTGTGTATAACCATGTCAGTTGTGGTTGGCATTTTTTTTAATCTTTCATTGAGTATGCTGGAAAATATTTTGTACGTTACACTTCCAAAATTATGAATAATGTGCTATAACTTCATATTCTAATACACGAGGCTGTCTATGTCTTCGTTGCATACAGTTAAATATTATAGCTCTTTGTATTGTTTGCCAACCCAGCTTTCAGGTTGCTTCATTTTAGATTTCTTATCATATAATCCGATTATCTTGTCCTTCTGCTGTGACTATGTATTTGTCGGCGATAAAAAACTAACCTAACCTAACCTGTATATAATATATAAGTTGTCCGGTATTGGCAGCCCTCCGTAATCAATTTAAAGTTTTTCTGTTGGCAAAGGCTGACATAAATTAATGCCAACTTTTAACTGTAATGTAATTGTTTGTACATGTTTTTTATTGATTTTTATGGATTGGTGTACTTGAACCCATAAATTATTTAGAGCTTAAACATAGAATTTCAATGAAATTGACGAACTGTTAAATTCTGCAAATAAATAAACACTAACACCTCACAGAGAATGGGAAACAGTAACCTATAACTTAAACTTGAGTGAAGTAGAGAAACTAAAAAAATGTTATAGCTTTCGAACAGGAGCTGTGAACATTCTGAAGTTTTTTTTTAATTTTTTTACTTTGTAAGTTTTTGTAGTTGTGGAAAAATATAGGGACTCTTCAACTTACTTACTTACTTCTTAATACGAGCATCCGAGGCTGGCTGCTTCGGGGCTCGATGTCTTCTGTAAGTGTCTCCTGCTAGCGGCCACCAACAACTCTCGGAGAGTATTTTATCCAGAGTTTTTTCTCCGGCCATTTTGCGTTTAAGATTTTCCCTCGCTGGTAGCGTTGCCGGGCAATCCAAGAGAATGTGATTTAGGGTTTCGTCCTGCTCCTTGCACATTCCACAAAGAGGACTGTCTTTTAGGTGAAACCTATTGCAGGTACCTGTTCGTCACGATATGACCCATTCGTGCTCTTGCCGCAAATGACGCCACAGATTGAGGCATCCCTTTATAGATTTTTGGGGGGTTTGGGGAGCTTTGGATGGCGAAGTACTCGCGTCCGGTGCTACAATTCTCCCATCTCCGTTTCCAGGAGTCAATGAAGAACTTCCTGGCTGCTTCTTTACACTGTGTCAGAGAATAACGCTGCGCCTGTACAGGGCCCATGCAGCAAGCTTTACTGGCAAGAGTATCTGCTACTTCATTTCCATGAATCCCGCAGTGACTTGGAATCCATTGAAAAACAACATTCTTACCTTTTAAACTGCAGGATTTCCGATGTTCGAAAGTAATAATCTGTGGTGTTCTGCGCTTGTAAGCAGTGGCGGCGATAAGGCCCCCGCAGACCCCGCGGCGCGGGGGGGCCCCGACCCTCATGGGGGCCCCAGTTGGCCCAGTCATGGGACATAACTTGTTACATGAAAAATAAGCGTAAACGAGTTGTAAAACGCTTCTTTGTTGAATTATCAGTTGACCATAGAATTGACGACACAGTGAAATCATTTGAAGTAAAAGTTTTCAATGCAACACTAGATATTGTAATAGCTCAGCTACAAATGAGATTCGAAGGATTGCGTTGCATTGATGATAGGTTTTCATTCGTGACGCCTCAGAATTTAGTAAACTTCTCACAAGAGACAATAGTGGAGAAAAGTAAGGCTCTGGTAAATGTGTATCCTGGTGACCTTTCCACATCACTGCCTGACCAAGTAATATCCTTCAAAGCTCTGATGGCCAAAGAAATTGTACACAAGAAAAGAATTCGAGAAATGATGAATGTACTGGTTGAAGAAAACAGCTGCCTTATGAGTTGCCTCCCAGACGTAACTACACCTTTGCAGCTTTATTTAACCATACCTGTCACAACAGCTACAGCGGAAAGAAGCTTTTCAAAACTTAAATTAATTAAATTAAGTCATACTTAAGAAGTACCATGGCCCAAACTCGGTTGAGTGACTTGGCACTGTTAAGCATTGAGCATGAAGAGACACAGAAAACTAATATCAACGAAGTGGTTGAAAAGTTCTTAGCTATAAAAAAAGAAGACTAGGCTTAGGAAAACAGTGAACTTTGGTTGATCCTCATCTGTAAATATTGTACATTACTTGAGTTCGAGTGTTACTGAATTGGATTAGACTTAAGGAGAACTTGTATAGAGTATATTCAAGAATTTTACAAATTCAGTTACAAACTAATTTAAATGTTTGAAAAAAGCTAGAATGTTACTTTGATATTCGTTTTTAAATAATAAATTTTTAACACTCTGTGTGCGGTACTGTTTCATAGTCTGAATTTAAATCTTTGACGTAAAAATAAATCATTCTTTTTATTTTGGGTTTTTTTATAGTTTGTATAGAACTTTGTCTATTTAGCAACAATGAATTTTAAGAGTTTGTACACGTGTAAAACATCCTTTGCAAATTGCAAACGCTTTGTGATAGACGAGAAAGTATTCACAAACCATTGTTGTGAAACACACGTAAATAGAAACTCATTTGAGTGTTTTCCCCTATTACGTATACAAAATTTAACCATTTTTATAGGGCCCCCTAATTAGTTTCGCGGGGGGGCCCCCGTTTCGTTAGCGCCGCCACTGCTTGTAAGGCCTGTATAGAAAACATGGAGTCTCTAACATAGGTACTCTTCAAGAACCCAAAAGAAATGTCGACGTGTGGAAGAAACTGCATATTATGAGTAGACTTGACAGGTTCCTCAATATCGGCTAAAATCTTTGGTAAATCTTAACCGAATAGATAACTGCCGCATCCTCAAACAAGTACTGAATGTGTAACGCATGTGAAGAAGCGTTGAAGTGACCGGATCTAGTCCATCTGCTTGCGACCGGAACAAAAACGTTGAAGTGACCAGGTCTAGTCCATCTGCTTGCGACCGGAACAAAAGCGTTGAAGTGACCGGGTCTAGTCCATCTGCTTGCGACCGGAACAGAAGCGTTGAAGTGACCAGGTCTAGTCCATCTGCTTGCGACCGGAACAAAAGCGTTGAAGTGACCGGGTCTAGTCCACCTGCTTGCGACCGGAACAAAAGCGTTGAAGTGACCGGGTCTAGTCCATCTGCTTGCGACCGGAACAAAAGCGTTGAAGAGACCGGGTCTAGTCCATCTGCTTGGGACCGGAACAAAAGCGTTGAAGTGACCGGGTCTAGTCCATCTGCTTGCGACCGGAACAAAAGCGTTGAAGTGACCGGGTCTAGTCCATCTGCTTGCGACCGGAACAAAAGCGTTGAAGTGACCGGGTCTAGTCCATCTGCTTGCGACCGGAACAAAAGCGTTGAAGTGACCAGGTATAGTCCACTGCTTGCGACCGGAACAAAAGCGTTGAAGTGACCAGGTATAGTCCATCTGCTTGCGACCGGAACAAAAGCGTTGAAGTGACCGGGTCTAGTCCATCTGCTTGCGACCGGAACAAAAGCGTTGAAGTGACCGGGTCTAGTCCATCTGCTTGCGACCGGAACAAAAGCGTTGAAATGACCGGGTCTAGTCCATCTGCTTGCGACCGGAACAAATCTATTTTTTTTTATTCTTGCTGAAGATGATGACGATTATGATACTTTGAAGGACCTGTTAGAAAATTATGGTAATTTATGAAAGATAAAAGTGACTACAGAACGTATAACATCAAATAGTTAATAAGTTTAACTGTTTAGGGGAGCATGGGCATTCTACAACTGATGACAGAATAGGCCTACATACGTTAACATAGAAGTGCCACTGTAACAAAGGAGAAAAAGAGGCTATGAAAGAATATGCGGATACTGATGCTACGGAATACAGGGATATAAAGTATCATATTTGAATGGTTAAGAAATAGGGAAAATTGGAATTCAGTGTATTGTCAGTGTAACAGCAGAATCTCTAATATTTGTATCCTTAGTTTCATTTCTTCTTTTTATTTTAAACATTTTATTCATTCGCGTTCCCTCTTCTTCTACTTATACTTTCTTCTCCTTTTCCATTCACACATTAGAACTTGATTTGTTACAGAATTATTCGATAATGATTTGATCATTCCGCCGCTTTTCAAGACTCCCCGATATCTCCTTGGCAGTCTCTATGGCTTGGTGTAAATACCGTTGTTGAGCCATGAAAAACGGCTTGTTGAACGCAAGCTTTCTGTGTTCAGCTCTTTTCGTATTTCAGCGTCCGCTTTATGTCGTTTCTTACTTAAGCCGCTAATGGTCTTATTCCAATCCCGCGTTTTGGATTCTTCTTTCGTTTGCTCTAATTCGTGTCCACTTTTTGCTCCCATAAATGAAAGTAGAGACGGACATTCTGCTGTAGAGTTTCATCTTTATTTTTTCCCGAATTTTATTCTTTAACGTACGTCTAACAGTTGAGTTAAGGTAATTAAATCTTTCTACCTTTATCATAATGTTTATCTCAAGTTTGGGGAGACCGTATAGTCGATAATAGTGAAGGTGTTGATCTGTTTAATTATAATTATTTTGTCATTAATTACCGATAACTGTTTTGATCTTACTTATGCTTTGCCTTCAAACGCTACAGCATTCGTTCAGGGGACTGCTATACGTGTAACCTGAAATCTTTTATTATACTTTACAAACTAAGGACCGCCGTTTAGAGCAATTCTTTTGAACTGGCCGACGAGACCTGATCCAGATCATCCATATATACAAGAAGCACTGCAGCATACCTGCAGTGTAAGTAATATTTGTAAAAATTCATTGTTTCTTTCTATTGTTACAACGGTCTTACTGATCGTCGTTTGGTGCAGTGGTAAACAAAATACAAGACACCAATGAAGTCACTAAAAACCAGCTTTAATTATCAAAATTAACAGTTTGTAATCAACAAATTATTCAACAAGATTATTCTCCTACAATTCAAGTTAATCTGTCCACACAAATAATAATGTCAAATATAAAGAAATCCGCACTATAATCACTTTTCACTAATAAACCACTTGAGACGCACTGTGTAAATCGCCCGACAATAACTTCGAACCGCACTGGAATAAACTGCAACTAAGCGGCAGCTGTCGTTGTTTAAATAGATAGCACAAGTGTTCCAGAATAATCCATAATAGGCGTCAACACTACTAGAAAACTCTAGAGCGTAATTGCTTGCGGCCTTGAACACAGTGCGCGTCGACCGGTATGATCTGGAATAGCCTCGTCTCGTGTACGCACATAAACAATACAGCTGGGCTCTGCTGGGATAGCGGAGAAGCGTGTAGAACGTTCTGTAATGACGTAACACTATTGTCATACGGCTCAGTTAATATTATAACCCACCGCTTTCGTTGTTCCCGTCAGTTAAGTGTTGTTATGTCGGGTGTCACACTCCGCGCACTTTTTTATACTTACTGATGGCTGGTTCCTCTGCGACGATGTTGTCCTGCAAGCACAACTTAATCTACTATATGTATGTGGGCGCCACTTGGGTATTTTGTTCCAAGGAATTATTATTATTATTATTATTATTATTATTATTATTGAAATTAAATTTTGATTTCTTAAATTAATTATATTAAAAAAATGTGAACAATACAGTTTGAATTGAAAATAACGTAGGTTTAATGAACTTTAAAAATTGTCTGAAGGACTAACACTCGAATTAACAAAATTGCAGAGTTACAAAACTATTATTCTTGACAAGTTTTTCAGTTAAGTATCGGCTAATAAATATTTATTTACTCAGTTGAATAGCATGAGTTTAGTGTATGAAAAATCTTTATACTCAGGACGTGACTCCTTTGAACTACCAAGACAAATCAATAGGATGCTTTACAAAAATTGTGTGATTTGAAGGTGTGTGACATGTGTAGTACAATTGTGTGACAAATGATACCAGGTAAAAATGATTTTAACTTTTGAACAACTCACGTTCCGGTGGGTAATTATTTCCTGCACTGGACACTTCTCTTGGGGACGTTTTCAATCTTGCCTCTTCGTGTATACGTTCCTCGTGCACTGGTAATTATTTATAAGTCAAATAACGGTTCTTAAAACTCCGCTCGATTGAAAAAAGTTTCGCACTGTGTCTATGCTTTGAATTCTGGCGGTGGCGATCAGCTGTCTGCGTGGTTTCTCGATTCGGCCGTCACAGCGCTAGTTCCAGACTCATTGTAGAAAGGCTCGTGTCAGTAAATCGTTTTGGGAATGTTGTCAAAGTCAGTTTGTCTTTAGCAAATACCAGCAGAATTGATTCTCTCTATTAAAATTCGGTCCTTTTTAGGGCCGCTAGTATTCTGGCTGTCTGCGTTCTATTAAATATGGCGTGTTGCTGCTCTATTCAACAACACGTTGGCGTATACTCCTTGTAGAGGTTAAGTCAGTATTTTGTCATGTACGGGAAAAGCCTTGCTGTGTTCTCGTGTCGAAGTCTCGTTCTTCGATTTCGCCTCGGATGTGATGATCAGTTTCGTGGGTGATGTGTCTCTTCTGGATTCAAAGCATAAAGTGATCTTTGATCAAATTTCGTCTTCCTTATATACTCTGTAAGGCTCATTGTTTTAATTTTTTGACATGAACTTCCGGTGTATTTGTGTAAAAATTCCTTCTAGAACGTTCGAGAATAATCAAATGGAACATCATAGAACAAATTTGACTTCCGTAGAAGCTTTAGAACAAAAACTTCTTATTCTTCACACTAAGGATATTACTAAAATTATTCTGGTATTTGTCAAACAATTTTACATAACTACTTACAATCTGCATGCCATTACTATTTTTGGATTCTCTGCTTTCAACTGAATTTAATGATACTAATTACGATTGGTTTTGAACAAATTAAATCTAATAAAATAACATAAAATACAACTCTTACCTTGGAATGTTTTCACAAAATTCTAATTTTCTACTTACTAAAATGTTATGAAGTTGCTTGGTTCTTGCTATAACATTAATGCATGACATAATTATCTTTTCATAACAAAGTAAACAAATATTAACACATATAACATATAAATAAGTTCAGTTTTGTATAGGCATTACATATGGCCTAGGTTTTTTGTCACTGGTTCTTTACAATAATTTGTCTTTTTCGGTATCATATATGGGATTTTTTGGGTATTCACTGAGAGTTTGTTATATTGTTTATCTTTGGTAATACCTGGTTTATCCTGATACTTTTTATTTTTACTGTAAGATTACTTAGCATCATATTGTTTTGCATAAATGATTTGTTTTCTTGGTGTGACAAATTTCACTCTTATATTTCAAATTCTTTAAGAATTAAGCTTGTTTTCAACTGAGCAAGTATGTTTCTAATGTACATTATAGGAGTGTACCTTTTTCCTTTATTTTTTCTAATATTCTGCAATCATTCTGTCAAATATGACTATTTTTGTGATTGTTTTTTGGCCTCAGCCTGGTATGGTATAGGTAAATGGTTTCATAACATGACTGTTAAATTGTTTTAGGTGGTCATATATATAAGTATAGTTACACTATATTGTATTTCAACTTTAGAATACAATTTGGTTGCATTTTGACAACATTAAATTCATAAATATTACCATTTTATAGGTTCATCACATGTTTTCAGTTAACACTGTTTTTGACCATTTTAATTGATTTCTAATCA
Organism: Magicicada septendecula; assembly: GCA_034769895.1. NCBI lineage: Eukaryota > Metazoa > Arthropoda > Insecta > Hemiptera > Cicadidae > Magicicada > Magicicada septendecula. The sequence continues at coordinate 85,966,112 of CM068372.1, read as the reverse complement.
ATTTACAGCTTTCTCTATTTAAGATAATTTGTTTATCTCTGTCTAATTGACATTTACATCTAGTTTTTATATTAATTCTACAATAATTAATTTTCACATAAGATCTGAGTGATTGGTCTCAAATCCAACACATTAATATTTTTTGTCATAACATTTATATATTTTTTATTTTAACTTATATCCTTTTTAATGGCGTATTAAAATCATTTAATACATTTATTTTATTTATATTACAAAGTATAATAATAGATCTTGTCCATTAATTCACAATAAATAGTTTTTTATACCCTGTTCAGAGTTACATTTCTTAATATGTAATGGCCTCATTTTGGTCATTTCTGAGATTATCTGGTTCTCTTATAGTATATTATTAGTTTTACACTGTTCTTCACTTAAATAATATATATGGGGTTTGAGTCTTAGTCATAGTCTTTGTCGTTTTTTCATGTTGATGATATTAACTATCGGACAATATTACAAAATTTTTGGGATTACTTGGGTTCGATACTGTTCACCTCACTTTCCTCTTATGATCAATTACTATGCAAATAATTTCCTTTATGGAACGTTCTGTGACGTTACAATATGTATATTAAACAGAATTATTAAACAGAACTGCAACTCATCAGATGCTGATGTTGATGATAGCTTTTTAATGACATCATCTTGTAGGGATATTATTTTGCGTTACATAACTATTGCTTTCTGTATGATATAGGAGGTAATACCCCTTTTGTACAATGTTCACTAGAGTCTCACTTCTCACTCTGTCAAGATTTTAATAATCTATAAATACTACGCGTGTACCTTTGTTATAATATCTATGTTTTTCCCACATTTGTTTAGTAAACACACGATTTCTTAGCAGGATGTTACCTTTCTAAAATCGCTTTGTTTCTCTAATAATATGTATTTCTTTACCAAAAAGCATTCTTTTCTATGATAAGTTTTTAGAGTGCGTATGTACATAGAAATGATTATAAACAAAATTACAAGCTGGTTGGTAAATAATTCGATAAATCGGGCACATCGAAAGGTTGTACATGTCCAGACACGTGTATAGTGTAAACGATCGACTGCGATTAAAGAAATGACATACAGAAGTAGATCGCGAAAGATTAGGATTTACTGGATTTTCTGTGACAACGCTTGCTAGAGTAGAACTGAAAACGTTACAAGGACGCTTCGGAAATGTATTAATCCTGTCAACAGACAACTCTGTTAAAGACTATCATTGTTTTAAAAGTTGTTTGATTGTTTTGATTAATTTTACTTCCATGTTCCATAAGGAAGTACTGTATGGTGATGGAAAAAAAAATCGTGTTCGAGATAATTGCAGATTCTGATTGTACTACCCTCAAAATATGAAAAAGTCATCTTTCGAAAAGTGTCTGTATGTGTGTCTGTCTGTCTGTGTGTATGTGTGTCTATCTGTGTGTAGATTTTTTTTCTATGACGAACGATAGGAGCCGGAAATTCAAACAGAATCAAATAATTTTTTGCATGCAGCCCTGAATTGTAGAGTACTCAAGACCTATTGTTTTTGGTGAAAATCGTTTAAGGGAAAGGGGTAGTTTACCAGCAACGTTTTATGTTTTAACCAGGGTAATTTTTTCTATGACGAACGACAACTGCCGTAAATTAAAACAGAATTAAATACTTTTCTGCATACCTTCCTAAATTATAGAGAACTCAAGGTTTGTTGATTTTGGGGAAGACCGGTTAAGGGAAAGGGGTAGTTTACCAGCCACATTTTATGTTTTAACAAGAGTAATTGTTTCTATGACGAACGATAACTGCCGCAAATTCAAACAGAACAAATAATGTTTTGCATGCATCCCTGAATTGTAGAGGACTCAAGATTTATTGATTTTGGTGAAGATCAGTTAAGAGAAAAGGGTAGTTTACCTGCAACATTTTATGTGATAACAAGGGTAATTTTTTTATGACGAACGATAACTGCCGTAAATTCAAACATAATCAAATAATATTTTGTATACGTCCCTAAATTGTAGAGAACTCAAGCCTTGTTGATGTTAGTGAAGATCGGTTAAGGGAAAGGGGTAGTTTACCTGCAACATTTTATGTTGTAACAAGAGAAATTTTTTCATGACGAACGATAACTGCCGTTAAATTCAAACAGAATCAAATAATTTTGTACACATGTACCTGAGTTGTAGAGGACTCAAGGCCTATTGTTTTTGGTGGAAATCGTTTAAGGGAAAGGGGTAGTTTACCAGCAACGTTTTATGTTTTAACCAGGGTAATTTTTTCTATGACGAACGACAACTGCCGTAAATTAAAACAGAATTAAATACTTTTCTGCATACCTTCCTAAATTATAGAGAACTCAAGGTTTGTTGATTTTGGGGAAGACCGGTTAAGGGAAAGGGGTAGTTTACCAGCCACATTTTATGTTTTAACAAGAGTAATTGTTTCTATGACGAACGATAACTGCCGCAAATTCAAACAGAACAAATAATGTTTTGCATGCTTCCCTGAATTGTAGAGGACTCAAGATTTATTGATTTTGGTGAAGATCAGTTAAGAGAAAAGGGTAGTTTACCTGCAACATTTTATGTGATAACAAGGGTAATTTTTTTATGACGAACGATAACTGCCGTAAATTCAAACATAATCAAATAATATTTTGTATACGTCCCTAAATTGTAGAGAACTCAAGCCTTGTTGATGTTAGTGAAGATCGGTTAAGGGAAAGGGGTAGTTTACCTGCAACATTTTATGTTGTAACAAGAGAAATTTTTTCATGACGAACGATAACTGCCGTTAAATTCAAACAGAATCAAATAATTTTGTACACATGTACCTGAGTTGTAGAGGACTCAAGGCCTTTTGATTTTGGTGAAGATCGGTTACGGGGAAAGGGTAGTTTACCTGAAACATTTTTTGTTGTAACAAGAGTAAAGTACTTAATTTTGATAAATAAAGTATCCTGATAAGAAGATCTTAATAATCCACTGTAGAAACTTAGATGAAATATCTATAAATGAAGAGGCTAGTTGAACGGGGTGGGGGTAATTTTCTATAAATGAAAATTATAGTTGAAGGGGGAGGGGATAATTTTTTATATATGTAGGCCTCCTACGTTATCGGCAACAAAGAAGTAGTTTGTTATTAAAATTCCTTCCCGTCCTGTTTGGCCGTAGGCCAATGTTTTCTGCAAAACCAGACGTTTCGGCAGTGCCATCGACTTCCATCATCAGTGAAAATCGAGTGCGATAACGTGAGGGTAAAGGGTAGTTTGCCTGCAACGTTTTACGTTTTAACAAGTGTAAAGTACTTAATTTTAATAAATAAAGTATCCTGAAAAGAAGATCACATAATCCACTGTAGAAAGATAGATGAAATATCTATAAATGGAAAGGGCAGGGGAGGGGGTAATTTTTTATATGTGTACTACATTGTCGGCAACAAAGTAGTTTGTTGTTAAAATTCCTTCCCGGGCTGTTTGGCCGTGGTCCAATTATTTCTACAAAACTAGACGTTTCGGCAGTGCCATCGACTACCATCGTCGGTGAAAATCGAGTGCGCTAACGTGAGGTGGTATACGTTAGTGATTACAGTACTGTGGTTAAGGTTGAAGAAAAAAGTAGGAAGAAGTAGTTTCTATGGAAATATTTCATTTCGAAAATGATTTTAAATATAAATTTTAAAACACGGAAGTCATGTATGGTTCTCCAAACCGATATTTATATTTGTACTACGTTATCGGCAACAAAGAAGTGGTTTCTATAGAAATATTTCATTTCAATTTGTCAAACATAAAACTCCATTTACAAGGAACACAATTAACTTGTTAAAAATTATCAAACCGAATTCAAGTAAATGATTTTAAATATAAATCTTTGAACATGGAAGTCATGTATGGTTCTCCATACCGATATTTTAATATTTCGAAGACAACGCGTAACTTTCGTTGAGCATTACCCCTGTACAGCGGACATGTTTCTTGTATTTATTTTACCAGCAGGCCTGGAGTACAGTCATAACAATTCACGACGAAAGAAGTGCCAGAAATAACAGACTTCTCGGATCGCGAAAGAAGAACGTATTCACCGAGCTGTGGTTATCGACTCGTTTTCGATTACTCTAACGATCACTCTTGTTCGATTATATGAAACGTTTCCGTCGCGTACCGATCCAATCGTAACAGATGCTATCGTCGGATGCTCTCGCTCCTTGTTTGGACAGACATCATAAAGGTTGTGTAATTGCTGAGCACGTCGTCCGTGTGAAATATAACAAGTGCGTACAAAATATTATCTCGCGTAATGAAAGCGAGCGAGCGGGCGTCGGAGAGTACTTAGCAGCTCAGAGTAAAGTAGCGTGAGCACAAAGTAATACACCCAGCCAATCTGACGGCACGTAATGAAACTCGATCTGTGTGTGAGTGTGTGTGTGTGTTGATTGCAACCGCGCGTCCAGTTCAACGTTATTGCCTTCAATTATTTACCAAAAACAGAAGAAAAAGGCGAGGAGAAATAATATTATTCAATACAGCGGAAAGGATGAAAAAAAAAACAATAATGCGACGAACGAAATATATAACAGAGGCGAGTGTAATGGTGTTCGTTATGTATATACTGTAGTGGCGGCCGGTCGGTCCGTGATAATCAAGTGAAGAAGTGAAAATTGTATGTTGGTAAACTATAATCTTTACGCCTTTACGACGGGGGCGCGAGGCGCGCGGTAACCCGCACCCCTCATTATAGGTGATAAATTGACCTGATAAAAACTGGAGTCCGAAAAAACACACACAGACAAAAACCACCACCGCCACGCCGTGACACCTCCCGCATACGAAACAATAAAAAAATAAAACACTACGGCTATCATCACCGAAAAACCGCCGAGTCATTTCGGCCGCCTAGCGCTACACCGTGTACATTATAGGAACTACAACTGCCTTTTTTAAATAACCCATAGTTTCACACCCATACTTAAATAAAGTAATAGTGTCTGTTATATATGCCTGTTATACAATAACTGATAGAGCAGTCTGCGTGTTACCGAATCGATGTGGGAATTGTCGATTTTAAACTAGCATTTCTGAGTTTGACTGTAGGTCTGGGTAAAAGTCAACACTAGACGTCTTATTTATAACAGACTAATTCTTTCCTTGAAGTACGAAACACACCAAACTGCGCCTTAGTGCCCCAGACTGTTTATCTCTTCTTCTTCTTCTTCTTCTTCTTCTTCTTCTTCTTCTTCTTCTTCTTCTTCTTCTTCTTCTTCTTCTTCTTCTTCTCCCTCTTCTTTTATTTCTTATTTTTATCATTATTATTTATTCAGTGGGTCCTACTAGAAAAAAGACAGGCCCAACTTGCACCCAACGGGCAGTAGAAGGTGAGGAACAACGAGAAGGAGCCCGATAAGGGCGCAATGGCCTCCATCCTAAAGTAATATCCATAATATATTATCCTAATATATTGCAGGATGCAATGGATATAAATGCCTGAATTAGAGGTGGGTTTTTTTAGTGGGTGAGAATCCCACACACAAGAGGAAGCACGCCATAAAGCGCATACCAAACGTGCATACATTTTCCCCCTCTAAACAAGAAAAAAATTATTATTATTATTATTATTATTATTATTATTATTATTATTATTATTATTATTATTATTATATTCAAAATTTGTATTAATGCAGCCTTAAGTTGGTGTAAAAAAAAACACTGTCGTGACACGGAGATTATCTACACGCTTCTATTCGCCGATGATCGAGTAGTAGTAGTAGGCCTAATGGACGAACAAGACTCCAGTCGCATGATTCGAAAACTCCATAAAGAATACAGACTTTCGGGCCATGACATAAACTTTGGTAAACCAAACTGCTGGTTATTTGAGGTAAAGCGGTCAAAATAGCAGTAGATTCGCACGTTATAAAAAAAATAGTGCTTTTTTAGGTAGGCTAGTGCTTTTTTATGGGAGACATTATCAAAATATGGCAGAAGTGATGAAGGTATCCGCTGCAAAATAAAGCATTTGTGATAGAGCAGATGATTTCTCTACTTGGGAGTGAGAAAATAACACACAAAACCAAAAAGTCGATTTACTCTGCCGTCTTAGAAAGTATAGTCACCTGCGGCTCGGAAACGTGGGCGTTAAATCAAAAAAACTCCCGAAGGCTCCAAGCGGTGGACTTCTCACGAAGGTCTTGTGGAGTATGCATGGTCCAGTGTATTAGAAATGAAGATATCAGAGAGCAATTGCATGTTGACAAGGCAATTTTAGGCACCATAAATAAAAAGCGCCTCGTATGGTACGCTACACGATCTGAACATAGTGTTCACTTTTCGATATTTCAAAATTTTGGTACATTGGGGACCAAATAGTTGCCAAAATTTTGAAAAAGTCGCAAAATCCGCGCCCGGTATCAAATGAAATAGAATGCTAACTAAATTTGAAACATAAAATTCATTTTTAAAAATTCAAAAATTTACGATATTTTAGGATATGGCCCAAAACGTGTAAGAATTTTCAAAAATTGTAAAAATCCAAGCCGGATATCACACTGTAGGGACTTTGAACCCAACTCTGAATGCAATATCTACATTGAAAATTTTTTAATTGGTCACTTGGCCACAAAAATATAAGTCAAATTTTTTTTTAAATTGGAAAAGCCTATGTGAGGCGTCAAACGGTGAGAGATTTTATTCAAATACAAACTCGGTAATAATGTGGCAAAATTGATATCCGATAGGCTTATCCCTTGCAAACTTTGGACGGCCTTCATGGTGTCTGTAAACCATGTTAGCAAAAAATAACTTTATATACTCTTATCAACTATATATATACCAGTAGCGTGGCGCAAGGTATAGGCCTATATGTTACTGTAAAAGTGAGAAGTAAGGTAAATCTTAAGATTTACCGGTAAATCCTAAGATTTGCCGTTTTATGGAGGTAAATGTTCGAAGATCCTTTTTAAATGTTTGTATTTCGAACTTTTACCAACAGTTAGTGGTAATGTGCCGTGTTTTTGGCGAAAACCCGGCTGTTTTCTAATGGTTAACGATATGAAATGCTTCATCACCGTATTTGTTGATTAATTAGTGTAGCAGGGCGTACCACGTTACCTATACGTTCGCTGTGCTGATCCGCGCGCGCTCTGGGAGCGAGGCGGCAAGGTTGGCTTTTCGTTGCAAGCTGATTCAGTTCACGTTCGGCAGTTGGCGTCTACAGATTTCTACCCCCGGCAACGTTGAGATTCTTTATCTGTGTAAAATGCCTATTCTTATGGAGAAATAAACGCTATGTGACTCTCCGGTAAGTGTATTGAACGTATTTTTACTTATTGTATCATAAAAGGAATTACATTTAACTTAAAATTAATGGGGGTGTGAGTGGATATATGTTTAAAGTCACCACGTGGTGGACAGAGGTTAATCACTGATTATTCACGTCTTTGAATGTTAACACAGGCTGAAATATAGTATTTAATAATTTATATGTCTGTATATTATTCTAATTATATCAAAGGGGGCGTAAGGAAATTATTTTTTAATTTTTGTGGGAACGGGCGTACTTACGAACCTGTTCAAGTTTGTTAACTTATATTGAAATTGTAGTAAGATGCTTAATTAGTTGCCGTACAGTTTGTGAATAACTATTTATTTTATACTAAATTCTATGCAGAAGGTAAGGTTAAAACTGGTCATGATATGCAGAGTGAGTTTTATGCTGGGAGAAATGGGTATTGTGAATTATGGAACACTAGAGTAATTACCAATTTGAATGTCTTGGGTTCCTGACTAAGACGAGAATCTGATTCGCTCCACGTGTGGCTGAACAACTGTCACCAATGCCATAAACACATCGACTCTCCGTCTTGGCCGCCGGGAGGAGGAAATGGACGCCACGCCACAATACCCACGAGATCGGTTCCGGACTATACGCAGGTGATATTTATGGCTTAAAATATTTTTGGCCTCTGCAGTTAATACCATGTGACATTATTCTCGGAATAGCTCCAGTTAGATTTCGATTGTGCACAAGTCCAGCGGGACATTAGGGTTACAAACTTTATCAGTTTTACTTTCCGAAGGCTTACGCCCCCAGAATAAGTGTAAACCCAGACAGGGCCAAGTGTCCGGCGAATTTTAATGTTATACCTCTTTTAAACAGTAAACGTTGTGTGGGATCTGAATGTTATCGATTCATATGGGTGTTGATCATTTATGCATGTGTGCTGGGGTACTTAACCGGCTGGTGGTACCCCTTTTTACGTTGGGGATTTTATTGATTTTTATATATATGGGTATTTGTTTTTTTATAATTTAAGGGTTTGGTGGTGCTTTAACCTGAGGCCGTCACCTGTTGGTGCAGTGGTCTGCAGGTACCCGACATGTTAATTTTTGTTGAATCTGGTTCGGGCGCATGGCCGTGCCTGAGGTCAAGTCAGTTCTCTGTGAATGCCTCATATATGTTTTATAAGGTTCAGTCCATAGATTTTACAATTTTATAAAATCATTTTTGGCTGTTTAATAATTCTTTAATAAGTCAATTCATGATTTTTTTTTTACTGCCATAGCCAGTGCATGATTTGTTGAGTTTTTTATATATAATTACACTATTAGTTTCTCACTATTTCAGTTTATAAATGTAAAGCTATAAAATCAGCCTCAGTTTCTATGTTATTTTCCGGTGGTTACGTACCACTTGGTTTTTCGCTCAAATTTTTGTATTTTGTAAAAACATGAAAGAAAGTGAGAACTTACCATTTTATAATACCGTACAGCCATGTTGACCTTGTGATGGCACCTTACTATTTGGAAACAAAACCGAAATTTTTTGTATTATGCTTTGTATGAGTTGTACAGGCTGCGTTGCCTATTAAATTTGGCAATTTCTAGTCCTTGTAATTATTTCGTTTTGTTTTAATTCGGTTATACTCTTACGAGTTAATGGTTTGTTCTTTTTTTAATGAAAAAGTTTAAGGCTTGCTGGGCACTTGAGCTGATTACTGTAGTCTGGGGGGGGGTCTTGATGACTGATATAGGGGTTTCCCACATTCCCATTTGGGGTATGATGAAAATATACAGGCTATCTGCCAGGTGAACGTGTGTGTGTGTGTGTGTGGTATATATATTTTTCTATGTGTATTGATGTATGTGGATCAATTGTATTCGTATTTTATGTGTATGTCAATTATGTATTCTTGATGTCAGTGGGTTATGTACGGGGTATATTATGCAACCATATTATTATAAATTCTTAAGAGACATGGAAGCAATTGCACTGTGATAATAGATGTCGGATTATAACGGGGGGTATTTAAATAATTTATATGATGTTGAGCTTATGTGATATTTTATATATGTATATTTTAAGGATGTTTAAAGATTGCGAAAAAAGAGTTTCTACATTACATTGTTATGCTATTTTGGGGAAGTGGATGTTACAAAAACTTTTTTTGAAGAATGATACATTGTATGTTGTATATTAATGTATATAATGTTATACATGTTATAATTGAATATTAATGTTATAATGTCAAAGAGTGGATTGGAGAATTTTTAAAATGTAATTTTTAAATTATACTAAATTTATATTGGGTTAAAATAATTTGGCTTGCGGTCAATATATATATATATATATATATATTTTTATAATGAATTTGGAAATAATAAAGACTGTTATAATTGGGTATAAGCGAGTTTTAATTGCAAGTCCAGTCTCACTGGACCCAGCGCATTTTTTGCTTCTCTAGGCCTTCCGCCTAGTTTTAATTAACTTTCAAAAAAAAAAAAAAATAGAGATTTTTATAAAGCATAAAAATTTTAAAGAGGGGTTACAAATGGTAGCAGAGCGTGGTTGATTCCAGGGTCGAACCCTTGGGTCCTTGGGTGTGACGGGGCTTGCAAACTCGGAAATATTTTGAAAAAGCGTCAAATTTCAAAAATATTTGAAAATGAATATAGGTGTAGATGCAATGGCAGGTTTAATATTTTATGTATATATGTATATATGCATATATGTATATATGTAATGAATAATTGTTATTCGATTTGGAATTGTAACCCTGATGCCGCCACGTGGCATGCGTTTTTAGCTGGAATTTTTTTTTTTTGAGACTAGAACTTACCGGTGATCGGGGGGGTTGCCGGGGGAATAGGCTGCCTTATTAGTAGTAATGGAAGTAATGGCGCGTGAGGTTAGGTGGATGCGGTATGGCCCGACCGGAAGTCGGTACCCTCACCGACAAGATTTAGTGTCTGAAGTTGTAATAAATGTCTTTGTTGAAATGTTATATGTTGTGGTAGGTGTTCGGTGGTGTGGATTGTAGGTCTATGTTAGTGTCTGATGTTGTTTCTCCTTTTGAGTGTGGTGGCTGATGGAGAGTTGGATCTGGAGTGGGTCAGGTTTTCGCAGCGCTAGGGAACCCTGGCGTCCACTTAATGGAAGAGATAGTACTCAAGTTTTTCTTTGTGTAAGTCATGTTTGTGTTAGGTGTTTCGTGGGAATTTATGTTTTGTTGTTGTGTGTTGTGAATTGTGCAATTCTGGCGGCGGTATGTTGTCAGAAATTGCCCCACCCCATTTCAGGGGTTCTCCAGAAACTTTCGGTGTTGGATGGAGTAGATGAGGACAGGTTGCTGGTCTTCTTGACCTGGTCCTGCAGTTGGCAGATTTCCCAGGGGTGTCCGATGGGGAGGTCTTGTCCCTTATATACCCGTATTGCCGGGGTTCATTGGTAGGGCTGGTCACCAACACTCTGCGTCGGGGCAGCAGTGTCGACGCTTTCCATGGGGAAGTGTTGGATTTCTTCATACCCCATTGACGACGTGCCCAGCTTAAGTTTGATTTATTCTATCGTCTACAGGCCAACGCAGAGGCGTTGGGGGACTTCGTGCACGATATACGGAAAGCTGCCCGGGTATTAAGGTTGGGGTTGCCTGAGAGGGAGGTTATAAAAGCAATTCTGGAAGGACTGAATCCCCAAGAGAGATCCCGGCTGGTCTTCGCAGATCCTCCACGGAGTTTTTGGATCTGGACCGGTTGTGTCTGGTTTCTAGTACTGTCCAGGCGAATGACGAGTCCCGGGGAAGAGCTGCCGGAGGTGACCCATACTCAAGGAGTCCATTAGAAAGAGCTAAAAACGACGAATATGGTGGTTGGTGGAGAACACAAGAGACGGTAAGAAGAACGGAGTATTCCGGAAGTAATGGAGGCTACAAGGGGGTGGCAAGTGGAAAGTCGGTAACAATAGCTACAGCACAGAAAACAAATAAGTATGAAATTAACAGGGGAAGAAAAAGTTATATTAGGGAACAAACATTGGCAAGTAGGGAGCCGGTAGCAAGTCCTTATTCCTATTTGGAGAAAAAGGAAACTTTAAAGGTTCCAGAGGAATTACCAGTGCCTAATAGAGTAGCGGATGAAGAAGGTGAAGCGGAAGAAGAAAAGCGGAATAACTTCTGTGGATCAATACAAGATGACAAGAACACGTCTGTTGATACTGAATTACAGGACTCAGAGAGGACATCACAGTTGAATCCAGATGCCGCAGAATTTGTTCCGGTATCTCCATCTCGGTTCGTGGTGGATACAGATCCTGTAATATCATCATCGCCTATGCAGGGATATGAGAAGTCACTTGATGGTGTAGCTTTACCATCGGAAGTAGTATTTAATTTAGACATTGCACATGGACTTGGACAGCTGGATTCCAGGGTGGGAAATGTTGAGGACGCTATAGTTGCTGAGGGTAGTGAAGGAGAGGAATCGAAGGGAGAGGCAGAAGAGCGGTCTGCAGATGCTGCACAGGGAAGTATAGTTGTAGGTGTTAGGGAGACTGAAGAGTCTGAGTTTGCGGATGGACAAGGGGATGTCCAGGCTGCAAAAGTTTCTGAGATTGCCGACGGGCACGGGGATGTCCATGCCGCAAGTGTGGTGGAAGGAGATGAGGTAGAAGTTGAGGAGAAATTTGGTGGCAGCGTTGTGGAGTGTGCGAGTGAGAATGATGTAGTGTGTGAAGATGTGCAGACGCCTTCTGTAAGTAGTGTTGATAGTTCTGAGGAACGGAAAGAAATTTCATGCGGACCAGATGAGCAACCAGAGGCTGAAGATGTGCAGTGTTATGATGGTGGTAGTGGACGTGATGGCGATGATGTTGATGATGAAGGTGTTGACGAAAATGAGATTGGAGAAGAGGTTGGTAAAGAAGTTTGTGAAGGAGCTGGTCGACGAGGGCGTTGAAGAAATTGGTGAGGAGCCAGGCGAAGATGCTGTTGAAAATGGATCAGACGAGCAACTGGAAGATGATGAGGAGGTGCAGTGTCATGAGGTTGACTTGGTTTATGGGGACGAAAAAGGGGAAATTGTTAAAGAGGAGGAAGAGGATGAGGAAGAAGTAGAAAAGGAAGAAGGAATAGAGGAAGAAAAGGAAGGGTTGGAAGAAAGAGAAGCAGAGGAGTTAGATGATGAGGATAATCCAAGTCGGGGTGAAAGTAGTGAGGTAAGTTGCCTTGATTCTGATTCAGAAGAAACAAATCCGTACAGCTCAACACGAGATAATTTCTCAGAGAGTGGTGTCCGAAAGGAACGAGTACCTAAAGTCCGTCATAGAAAGGTGAGAAGGAGCGGGTTACGGATAGCGGGTAGATATTCCCCACAGTCCCAGTGGTGTTCGTCTACTTCAGGGTTGCGCCCCTGCCCACGTGAGCCTTGGTTTTCTCCACTCATCCTTAGTCTCGGAGGGAACCATGTACTTATCCTTAGTCCTCGCTCTTGACCTTCAATAATCCTTGCCCCTTTTCATCTTCCTGATATTCCTACCCCCCCTTAGAAAAAAAAAATATATATATATTAAAAGGAGTTAGAGAGTTAGAGAGCGTGCCCTTAGATCGTGGTCTCGTGGAGATAATCAGTTTCCCTTGTTTTGAGAAGTTATGATGGAGAAGGTATGAGGTGTTGTTTCGTTGTTCATAGTTGTTGATTATCGTAGGGTCCGAGCCATGCCGCATTCCCCGGTTGTTTTCACGGTGTTTCTTTTGGGGTTGAGACAGGGTTGTATACATATATTGTAGCGTGACAGATGTATGCATAATATTGAATGGCAATTGATCATTAGAATAATGAAGTTATAATATTTAAATTTGGAAGAAATCATTAAGTTTAATATAAATAGATTAATTCATAGCAACTGTGGAAAGAAATCATTATTATAAAGAAAATCCAAGTTCAAGTAAAAGGAGTTACTAGTGATGAGTCATCCAAGACCAGTATCATAACCAAAGGTTTTCAAGGTATAACCCAGGAAGGTAAAAAAGTAAATAACAAAGCAGTACTGAATATGACCAAACCCACAACGAGGGAGAATAAATAGAATAGAAACCCTAAAATAAGCCAAGATCAACCAATACAGGTTGTGTATTTCTGAAATAAAGAAGAAGATGGAGAAGATCCCAAGAAACCTGATGGCAACAAGAAGAAGATGGAGAAGATACCAGTCCCAGAAGGCAGGAGAAAAGAAGACTGAAGAAAGAAGAAGAGGGCAGCATCCTGAAGAAGATGTCATGCTCTTATAAAAGACACCCAAATCCCTATATCCCCAAAATAAATATCTAAAAATAAAAGTATAACGAAATAAAAACCACATGTATATAAATTTAAGAGAGAGGAGTGTATAAAGTAAAAGTTTCCTGTGAACTAAGATGAAACAATAATATAGTACCCATGGAACAAATCTCCATTGAAAAAACGCTAACCAATTTATTATGTTAATAAGACTATACGAACATTTAGCATTAACATAATATATAAGTGCAAAATGAACCAGTGATAGTTTTGGGTATTATAAAAAATGAACCTTGTGTTTCATTCTTGGCAATCACAAACATTGGATGCAATGAAATATGCATTTTTCAATGACTTAAAATGTGTACTGTGACAATATGTTGTTCATAAGACATGAATCTGTTTAAAATAACATTTTGTTTTACATGAAAAAAGAAAAACAGAGTTCATAATACCTTTTGAACAATTAATACTATTTATTTGTTAATGACAGGGTACAATTCCCCAAAGACAATGTAAAAGACAGTATAAAAACTGTAGAATCCTACTTATAATAATAGTTAGAAATAAGAATATAAATATAAGGTTTTTTATGTATATAGTACAAGAATGTTTAAAAATGTATTAGATATAAGGCCATTTGGTTGGGTCTGAAACAACTAACATCAGAACTATAAAAATTGTTACCACTTGTAAATAGTAGAGAGTAATTAAGATGTTAGTTAGTAAAAAACCTTTTTTGTAAGCCATATTTCCATGTTTAGAAATAAGGATTGTGTTGCAAAATGTCTGACTTGAAGACAACCATTTATTTAAAAAAAAAAAATATTCTTTATTTGTTTTAACTATTGTTTGTATTGTAACCAATACTAATTGTTTTTGTGTAATTTAAAAACATGTTTAATTTATAATACTATTTGTAAAAGTCAGAGAGGGTATCACACATCATATATTGTTTGTAAATTATTTTGTAAGAAAAATTGTTAAAAAATCATAGGCCAAAAGAATGGAAACCAAACTTCATCAAAACAGAGAAATTGCTCAATTAAATGCAAATAAACAAAAGGGGTTTAGACAAAATAAACTTGAGATCATGCCATATAATTGCACATACCATTTAGAGAGATTTTAATAAATTATATTCAGAATTATGAATAAAAATTAAAATGACTAAACTCAGAAATTTAGACATGGGAGTCATATATTTCAGAATAATGTTTCAGAATACAACTAATTCAATTAATTACCAGAAAATAAGGGAATAGGAACCTTTTAATACAATATAGAATTATTAATATTAAATATAACTGATAAAATGGCTGAATTTATATAATGACAGGAAGTAAATTTTAATGTTTTGACCTTTCAGAGTATACCTAACTGAAAGTGAAATTACTATTTTTTGGACAGAAAACATTATAAAATGGCATTATTTAATCTGAAAATAACCAGAATGAACTGAAAGATTAATTTAAATCAAATCTAGTGAATAAAATTGACAAATAACCAAAGTTTAGGCATTCATATAGTGAAAATGTAAAAGTGTTCACAGGATGTGAAAAATATTTGAACAATGTTAAGGATAATATTATATGGGCTAAGAGTTTAATTGAAACTGAAGGAAACAGTTAGTTAATTATTGGTAGTTGAACGGTTAACATGACATACGTTTGATAACGTGGATAACCTAACCTATAATCGTCATACAAAGCGAGTGTATAGTGCGTTATTGTGAAATCGCGAGTGACTTGTAAAATACTTCTGAAACTATCATATTATAACAGAAACAATCAAGTAACACTCCATAACACAGAACAATATAAATCTACTCCGAAAAACACCATAAAACACTAGAAAACTGTATAATACATTAAACCAAATTAGTGACGGAATCGGAGAAAGTGTTTGAACTAATAATTATACGGATACACTAAATACAACTCAGAAACAGTACACCAATCACTGCACAACATTTAACAAGAGATTTGCAGAAACAAGAACACAAATATTGCCAGAAAATACATTATTTGGAACACGGCAGGAACGAGCAACATTTTGATCGACTTGACGGCAGCCATCTTTCTTTGACAATTCCAGTGCCTCCTCTTAGTTCAACTCAGCTGTTGGGTGAAAACAATTATTATATTTACAATTTATTATTCAATGTCTGTGTTTATTAATAACTATTAATTTGATTGTAACGTTATACTTTTTAAATATTAGCCCGATTTCTCTGACTTTGGTAATAACTGGCTGTTTAAAGAACCCTATATAATTTTATATCATATACTTGTAACTTTTTTCGATATCCTGAGAATCGATACTAATCGATAAGAGTCAATATTGCTATTACTTAATAAAAAACATTAATACTTTTCAATACTTAATAGTTCTTTATTTCTTCAATAATACTAATTACCAATAAGATAATTCTAATTGATAATCTACAAAGACTTTACCACCCGTAAGTGAAGATAACCTAAAAAATAAAAAGGTAAACAAGTATCGATTGGTTTGAAGACAGTTTTATGAGTGGTGATAGCTTATTTAAAATATACTAAAACTTTAATAAAAATTTTCAGAAGAGCATTACACTGTTTAAAACTTCACAGCCCTATATTAATTAATTGATCCTAATTAATTAATTAATAAAATTTAAATTTTTTTTTTAATTATTTTTTTTTATAAACATAATTTTTTTTTAAATTTCCTTCAAAACAATAAATTTTGTTTTGAAACTTTCGACGAAGCTGAACATATATATTCCTTCATCAACTTTACGCTACTCGACCGGTCTTGCTACCATTGGGACTCGACCAGCTGGGAAACTTAAGGAAGTGTTTCAGACCAGTAAGACGTCGAGAGCCACACCAAATACACACCAATTAAACATATTATATTACAATTTACTTATTTTATTACAAATTGGCTAGCCCAAACAGCGGGGCTTGATTACATCGGAGTCTCACATACTCCACAATAGATTGTATCATCAACACATTACAATCATTTTTATTATATTATTACAATATATATATGGTGTATCGACTGTTGACAGAGAAAGAACCCCCCTTGCTAGTTACGGTCCATGATTAAAATGTTAAGTAAGAGTTGGGATTAATGTGCGCGTGCCCTCTATGCGGTCTTCTCTGTCTGGCTAAGCGGGGCCGTCCGCCCTAGTGTAGGGATGTGGGCCAGTCATGTGGCAAGGATGGTGATGCCTTGTTTCGCTGCATATGGCTGGTCGGTCCAAGAGGTGGACGAGAGGTGTAGTACGGTCACACACACACCAAGGTTAGGGATACCTTGTTTGGTCTTAGGACGGGTATGTGAGTGGCCGCAGTAGAGGTAGGTGATGGTCACCAGAGAGGGTGACGTGTTGGGGCGGTCCTGTGGGGTTGGCGTGGCGGAGAGGGTCGCATTGGGATGGTCGCAGTGGTGTGAGATTTTTCTGTTCTCCTGGGAGCCATGACCAATAAGTACACTAATGCCACTCGTATTTTAATAGACTATGGGGGTACACTGCAGGGTACCCCTGAGTTCAGGTGAGGCAACAAGGTTGCCCTTTTGGAGTGGGGGTGTGCCGTGTTTTTGGCGAAAACCCGGCTGTTTTCTAATGGTTAACGATATGAAATGCTTCATCACCGTATTTGTTGATCAATTAGTGTAGCGGGGCGTACCACATTACCTATACGTTCGCTGTGCTGATCCGCGCGCGCTCTGGGAGCGAGGCGGCAAGGTTGGCTTTTCGTTG
This sequence comes from Magicicada septendecula, assembly GCA_034769895.1. Classification (NCBI taxonomy): domain Eukaryota; kingdom Metazoa; phylum Arthropoda; class Insecta; order Hemiptera; family Cicadidae; genus Magicicada; species Magicicada septendecula. The sequence continues at coordinate 85,948,818 of CM068372.1, read as the reverse complement.
CAAGCTGATTCAGTTCACGTTCGGTAGTTGGCGTCTACAGATTTCTACCCCTGGCAACGTTGAGATTCTTTATCTGTGTAAAATGCCTATTCTTATGGAGAAATAAACGCTATGTGACTCTCCGGTAAGTGTATTGAACGTATTTTTACTTATTGTATCATAAAAGGAATTACATTTAACTTAAAATTAATGGGGGTGTGAGTGGATATATGTTTAAAGTCACCACGTGGTGGACAGAGGTTAATCACTGATTATTCACGTCTTTGAATGTTAACACAGGCTGAAATATAGTATTTAATAATTTATATGTCTGTATATTATTCTAATTATATCAAAGGGGGCGTAAGGAAATTATTTTTTAATTTTTGTGGGAACGGGCGTACTTATAAACCTGTTCAAGTTTGTTAACTTATATTGAAATTGTAGTAAGACACTTAATTAGTTGCCATACAGTTTGTGAATAACTATTTATTTTATACTAAATTCTATGCAGAAGGTATCAGATTTTGATGTATTGAGGTCTTGGGAGGGTGTCATGGTAGTTTCAAAGAATACTTAAATCGGAAAAGGTTAAAACTGGTCATGATATGCAGAGTGAGTTTTATGCTGGGAGAAATGGGTATTGTGAATTATGGAACACTAGAGTAATTACCAATTTGAATGCCTTGGGTTCCTGACTAAGACGAGAATCTGATTCGCTCCACGTGTGGCTGAACAACTGTCACCAATGCCATAAACACATCGACTCTCCGTCTTGGCCGCCGGGAGGAGGAAATGGACGCCACGCCACAATACCCACGAGATCGGTTCCGGACTATACGCAGGTGATATTTATGGCTTAAAATATTTTTGGCCTCTGCAGTTAATACCATGTGACATTATTCTCGGAATAGCTCCAGTTAGATTTCGATTGTGCACAAGTCCAGCGGGACATTAGGGTTACAAACTTTATCAGTTTTACTTTCCGAAGGCTTACGCCCCCAGAATAAGTGTAAACCCAGACAGGGCCAAGTGTCCGGCGAATTTTAATGTTATACCTCTTTTAAACAGTAAAAGTTGTGTGGGATCTGAATGTTATTGATTCATATGGGTGTTGATGGGGTACTTAACCGGCTGGTGGTACCCCTTTTTACGTTGGGGATTTTATTGATTTTTATATATATGGGTATTTGTTTTTTTATAATTTAAGGGTTTGGTGGTGCTTTAACCTGAGGCCGTCACCTGTTGGTGCAGTGGTCTGCAGGTACCCGACATGTTAATTTTTGTTGAATCTGGTTCGGGCGCATGGCCGTGCCTGAGGTCAAGTCAGTTCTCTGTGAATGCCTCATATATGTTTTATAAGGTTCAGTCCATAGATTTTACAATTTTATAAAATCATTTTTGGCTGTTTAATAATTCTTTAATAAGTCAATTCATGATTTTTTTTTACTGCCATAGCCAGTGCATGATTTGTTGAGTTTTTTATATATAATTACACTATTAGTTTCTCACTATTTCAGTTTATAAATGTAAAGCTATAAAATCAGCCTCAGTTTCTATGTTATTTTCCGGTGGTTACGTACCACTTGGTTTTTCGCTCAAATTTTGTATTTTGTAAAAACATGAAAGAAAGTGAGAACTTACCATTTTATAATACCGTACAGCCATGTTGACCTTGTGATGGCACCTTACTATTTGGAAACAAAACCGAAATTTTTTGTATTATGCTTTGTATGAGTTGTACAGGCTGCGTTGCCTATTAAATTTGGCAATTTCTAGTCCTTGTAATTATTTCGTTTTGTTTTAATTCGGTTATACTCTTACGAGTTAATGGTTTGTTCTTTTTTTAATGAAAAAGTTTAAGGCTTGCTGGGCACTTGAGCTGATTACTGTAGTCTGGGGGGGGGGTCTTGATGACTGATACAGGGGTTTCCCACATTCCCATTTGGGGTATGATGAAAATATACAGGCTATCTGCCAGGTGAACGTGTGTGTGTGTGTGGTATATATATTTTTCTATGTGTATTGATGTATGTGGATCAATTGTATTCGTATTTTATGTGTATGTCAATTATGTATTCTTGATGTCAGTGGGTTATGTACGGGTATATTATGCAACCATATTATTATAAATTCTTAAGAGACATGGAAGCAATTGCACTGTGATACTAGATGTTGGATTATAACGGGGGGTATTTAAATAATTTATATGATGTTGAGCTTATGTGATATTTTATATATGTATATTTTAAGGATGTTTAAAGATTGCGAAAAAAGAGTTTCTACATTACTTTTTTATGCTATTTTGGGGAAGTGGATGTTACAAAAACTTTTTTTGAAGAATGATACATTGTATGTTGTATATTAATGTATATAATGTTATACATGTTATAATTGAATATTAATGTTATAATGTCAAAGAGTGGATTGGAGAATTTTTAAAATGTAATTTTTAAATTATACTAAATTTATATTGGGTTAAAATAATTTGGCTTGCGGTCAATATATATATATATATATATATATTTATAATGAATTTGGAAATAATAAAGACTGTTATAATTGGGTAAAAGCGAGTTTTAATTGCAAGTCCAGTCTCACTGGACCCAGCGCATTTTTTTGCTTCTCTAGGCCTTCCGCCTAGTTTTAATTAACTTTCAAAAAAAAAAAAAAAAAAAATAGAGATTTTTATAAAGCATAAAAATTTTAAAGACGGGTTACAGTAAATGTCAAGATTTACTGTTGCATTGTGGTATAAAAGCGTAATATTTTTAATTTTTAAGAAATTTATAGTTGATAATTTAAAAAAAAAATAATTATTTCCATAAAATCTCAAGAAGAAAGGAAACAAAAAATAACACATTACACTACTGCTTGTTTCTAAAATAATTTTTATTTAGCGATGTACAATGAATTGTTCTAAAATTACTAAAAAACCTACAGCCAAAAATATAAAAATTAATAAAATTGACGAAGTTTACTTAAAAAAAAATAATATTTAAAACCACTTTGACAATTTTGTGAAAAAAGAACAATAAAAACTTTTTAGCCATTTTGTTTGAATGGAATCTTAATGATGAAAACAAATACGAGTCCTTTTTACTGTTTTTTTAGTCCAATAGTTATTTGATACAAATAAATGAAAAATTGAAAAGAATAAAGTAATAAAATTAAAATAAAATAACAAAAAATGAAAAATTACTTGTTGCAATAAGGTGGACTGTTATGACATTTAGAATTGCACAAAAAAGAGGAGACTTTGCACAAACACTTCTTCGTAGTGCACTTTTTTAAACAAATACACTTTTTGAAGCCTTGTCCTCCAACTAAATATAATTTATTAATCACTTCTATAACAGTAACCTATTCGTTTCCTACTTCTGGAAACGCTAATAAAATTTTCTGTACACAGCTTTTACCATAACGCAGCAGTAAATCTTGACAATTACCACTAACTGTTGGTAAAAGTCCGAAATGCAAATATTTTGAAAGGATCTTCGGACATTTACCATAACAGAACAACAGTACATTTACAATAACAGATTCACCTTTCTTCTTACTTTTACAGTAACATATATATGTAACAGCTGTTGTCGGCGGCAACAGTACAAGAAATGAAATAAAATAAAATTAATTATATCACAGTATAAACGCTTTAGTTATTAAATAATTTGAAATTCGAACAATATTAGTAGGGAAACTTGAAGAAAAGCGTAGCATTGCTTTGGAACTGGTGGGCGCTTGCACCGTCTTGTGTTGCCGGCTCAGACATCGGCAGTGTTTTACTGCGTGTAGCCATTGACCCCGTAGTAGTTGTCACTGTACAAACTGCGGAGGGGGACACCCAATTCGTCCACCCAATGTGGTGCCGCTGCATAAACCGGCAAAACGCTCAGTTAGCAGCTATGTTCGTTTTCGGAATCGACGTGCAGCAGTTACTACCAGTACGTATCGATTTGTAGGTTGTTCGTATAGTTAAATGTTTCTCTTTTTGAATTATTTTTAATTCAGTTATTTCTGTCCTGGTTTATTCTGTATAAGTATAATGGAGTCATATCCCGTTGAACCGGGATCTTCTGCCAGCGAATGATAGAAAATACTATAAAAAAATATTTTGGCTCTAAAAAAACTTCATACTAGAAAAATTTCGAATTAATTTTTAGGCCTATCGCAACCGGCAACAACTGTTATGTACCCACGCCACGCCACTGATACTTGTCAAAAGTATTACATATACGCCTATAGTTATGTACGGAAACTAAAAGCTCCATACATGAACTTAAAAGCTAGGACTAAATTATATGTCATTTACTGATTATGGTTATAAATTTAACTAAAAAAACATATTTTTATCGTTTTAATTAACCTGGCGCACGTTTCACTGACTTTATCAATATCTTCAGAGGTTTCAAATCAATCAAATCAAGTAGAGTCAGTGAAACGTGCATCAGATTAATTAAAACGATAAAAATAATACAATCAACTTGAAGAAGTAAATACAAATTGATAATATCAGAATCCTGCAATAAACTCGAAGAGTTACTTCTAAAGATATTATTTTATTATCGGTATTATTATTTTTTTTTTATACGAACAGGCCAGCCGTGGACCACGCGAATATCATTTCCTTTTCTTCTCCTACCAGAAAGGCCTCATTCGCACACTATGCGCCACCTTCCTTTCCACTGTCTACCCCTTTCTCATCTTCTTCTCACCGCAAAGAACCTCAAGAATTTGAATTTTGTTTCTGTATGTATTTCTATCCACACAGTCGTTCAAAGAGACACCCAGATTCATCATTTAAGGGGGGGGGGGGATAAATCCCAACGGAAATACAACTCCGGTTGTGAGCCGGAGAGGCTTGTTAAAACAGCCGCCCGCACATGGAGAAACAGACGCAGACAAGAACGCCGCCCGATACGAGAACAGACGCGTCTGGGTTTTAAAGTTCTTCCGCCCTGCCCACCGTTGGGAATTTCTTCCTCTTCCGCCTTCGAGGCCATTGACCGGTTTTCACCTGTAGGCCTACCCTAGACAGCTGAACCCTTGTTTTTTAACGAGGTTGTTACTCCGCCCGCTCCTCTTTTCTCATCACTTATTTTATTTATTATTTTCTCATTGTTTCCCCGTGTTCTTGTTTTTCAGTATTGCCTATTTAATGGAGCCTGTTTTCATATAAAACTTCACACACCATTTCTCGTGGACGGTTGTCATTCTCCTCGATTTCTTTTCGCACTCGTTAAAATTTGTTTGTTACGAAACTTAAATTTCTTTGGTTTCCTTAATTTTAACCACTATTAACGGTTAAGACGGTTTATACCAGCCGGAATGGAGCTTGGCTACGAATCTGGAAGTTTCAAAGTTCAACTGTCAGACAGCACCATAAAACCAAGTTGTGGTTTTTCAACTCCCGGATCTACACAGCACGAAGAAATTAGTACCTGGGATAACACAATTGGTGGGTTAAACGTAGTTCTTTAACGGTAACCTACCATGCTTGTCTATCCTAAGCTACTTGGATGTTATAAAAAGGCGGTATTATTGTTAACAGTAAAGGCAAAACCAACTCGCATATTATTCTTTGATATACTACTTACATATACTACTCTTTCTATATAATATAGAACTTGATCAAAGATGAACATACGTAAAAAGATGAATGAACATACAAATTTATAGCAACCAGAAAATTAAAAAAATTTAATAAACTCCCTGTACGATTTGAAGGTGGTCTCGAACAGGTGTGGGCCACCTCCTGATGTGATGTCATGAGGGATATGTTGCAATAAACACACACACACACACACACACACACACACACACACACACACACACACACACACACACACACACACACACACACACACACACACACACACACACACACACACACAGGCCGTTTATTGACATATGGTGTGTGTGTGTGTGTGTGTGTGTGTGTGTGTGTGTGTGTGTGTGTGTGTGTGTGTGTGTGTGTGTGTGTGTGTGTGTGTGTGTGTGTGTGTGTGTGTGTGTGTGTGCAAGCGCGCGGGTGCCTGTCCCTGTGTGTTATAACACATAACAAAGTAGTAGCAAGCAGCATTGAGCTCCTAATTGATCGCTCCTCCACCAGTGTACTCGCTGTAGAGCCTGTTTAGAAAAACTAAAAAAACAATTTCAATCATCGGTTTCTTGTAATTGATTTTGTGTGTGTGTGTGTGTGTGTGTGTGTGTGTGTGTGTGTGTGTTGTTTTATAAGGTGTTAAAATGTTTATCAAATCGTCATTAATCTATAACAGAGAGGGAGAGAGAGAGAGAGAGAGAGAGAGAGAGAGAGAGAGAGAGAGAGAGAGAGATTTAATTTTCAACGGACTGGAATATATATTTTGTCACGGTCGATCAGTTAGTCACTGCTTTCTGCGTGGTTAATTACCAAACGACCATCATCAGCTCTGAAGAGGTAATTTTATTCTGGGCCGATGTTTTTCTCTTTTATTATATTTCCTGTCTTCATTTAATTAACAAAATAAACATTAGTTCGTTTCGGCTGGTGATCACTTTTGTCTTCTCCTGATTTTCTAACTTATATAAAATTAAATGTTACAAGTGAATCGCTGTAAGAGTTCAACAACCCCTACTAACCCTCTCATTACTTCTTTTATTGGTAAATTCATGAGTTTTCGATCGTCCACCTTACTCATAAATCGTTTATTGAAAGAATTCCTGCGGTAAGTCGTATTGACTGACGATATTTTTTTTTTCATTTCTACGCAAAGTCAATTTAATTGTTGATTCTGATTATTTTGTTTTAATGTAATTTCGTTCATCGAATGTATCCACTGGCTTTCGACTTATTTCTGCACATATTCGGTAAATTTTCATTGACCAATAATTAGATATTTGGCGTGCACTCAGTACAGGTCACAGAGAGTATTAGATGTTTACGACAAGAATAAGTACTCTCATCCGCACGTGGTCGCGGGAATGATCAGACAGGTTTAGATAAAAATCGATACTATTTGGTTTGTTTCATAAGTTCAAACTTTATAGTTGACCAATTAGTGATTGGTGATTAGTTAAATACCCAATTTATTTCAAGCTTTTAATTATTGAATTCAAAATATTGTAAAATGTACGCTTCATAATTGTAAAAAGTTATGCGAACATATAAATTTAATTTTTACCAAAAATTTACGTGACGGTCTCTGAATAGATTTACTAATAATTAAGCTATAAATTTATAGACACTGCTTAGTTTTATGAATTGGTTTTCCTACTACTTCCAAAACACATAAATATCGTGACTTAATAAGCTATTCGTTACATATTTACGTTTTTAAAAATAATTCCTTACAAAAGTAATCTTAGCCTTAAGCTTTCAAGCATCTCTTCTCTTCTACTTGCTATTTAAAGTCACACTAAGTTCAAGTTCATTATTTCCAGGAGATGTAAAGTTCGAGTCAAGTGCTACTTTATCGCATGACTTAACAGTTCAGCGTTTCCCTTTTGAGACGATGACGGCGACAAAACATTCTGCACATCGGGTAACGCCAGACAGTGGCGGTCTATAATTTGACATTGGGGGGGGGGGGCGGTCGAGACGGCTTCATAGAAAAGGAAAAACAAAGTAAGCCTAATCAACATTATTATCTTTAAAGTGGTTGAAAAACGAGTGATAACATCCCAAAATCAATCCCATTTAAAGTAAACTGTAATAAAACAATAAACTGTAATAACACAATAAAAATACGTGTTATTGAAACTTTGTTTAGAAAATACTTATTGACTGAGTTGATTTGCCTATATTTCCTATTTGAAACATTGCCCAAATGTTTGTAATAACCCTGTTTGTATAAGTATTTAAAAACCGTTACTATTGTATTAGCGTGCACAGCTAAAAAAATAATAAAATAGCCTAAAAATTAAGAGAATAACAAAATTCATCAACTTTTTTCGACCCTTTTGGGGGTCCGGTCCCGGTCCCGGTCCCATGCGTCCCCCCGAAAGTATGCCCCTGATGTCAGCTCGAGACAAGCGCAGGTTGTAATGTCCGCTGGTTCTACATCTCGTATATGAGATTTTAAATTCAAGAATACGTCTGCGGACTATGGTGGTCGCTGTTGAGAAGTAGATTCTTGAGCCGAAAATCAAGGTGCAGGAAATATGTTCGCTATAAATTTAGAGTATATACGAGGCAGACCAGAGAACGACGTAATGGATTTCTTAACATATAAAATTCAGAAAATTTAGAAAGATCCGTAAATCTCGAATTTAGAATGTCGAGTGTTGCGACCTATGCGACCGGCCTGGTCTGATGCCCCCTCGTCCGCTGGTTGAGATTTAAGGAACCGTTACCAAGGAAAACTGCAAAACCGCGCTCGTACGAACACCTAAGGCTCAATCAGACATACTAACACGCACACGCGCGCTCAAACAAATCCAGAGATGGAAATAGAAGAAAACCACGTCGACCGGTTGAACTGGTCAGTCGTCTGTCGTAGAGGAAAGCGTGGGCTATTCTAAGCGGCAGATACGTAAAAGTGTGAATTCACAAGGTGACGGTTACAGCAGATGAATACGACCTATGCGACAATAAGAGCGAGAACAGTAAAAAACTGCAAACTTTCCAGAGTAGCATGGAGGGTACTACGGTGCGAATACCAAGGCGAGGCAGGAAAATCAAACAGAATAGATGACGTCGTCACCATCTTCAATCACCTTCACTGTAGGAATTAGGCTAATGGCTGTTCCGGTTTCTCAAAATATTTTCGTCACTGTAAATTTGTTTCCTTGAATTTACAGAAGTGTAAGGCGCAGAGTAAGTGCAGTCTGCAGGGTCGTTTCAAAAATACATTTGGCGGGAATGAAGTTCGAGAAGTGAGAGTAACATGGAAATGTGAGGAAGAGAAGGGGATTAAGGTGAGATTAAGCAAATCGAATATGTGTACTGGGAAGTTTAATCATTTATTAAGGCTTGTGAGTAGGCCCACAAATGTTTGCAGTTGTTGGGAAAAGAAAATTTCACGGAAATAGTGGCTGCAGTTAGTTTATTTCTACTTCCTCGTACTATACAGGCTATACTATGTTGGTCTAAAGTGCACAAAAAAAAAAGAATTAATTAATTTGAGCCTTTCACTCTGGCCGTCTCTCAGAGTCCGGCTTTGAGAGTGTTCGAAAAAAGACTCTCCGAGTGAGTGAGTGAGTCAGGTGTAAATGAAAATTGCCTTGTTTGTGTTTGGTCAGATATTCTGAAGCCTTCGTCGTCGGTATGGAGTTGCCGCACACAGTCGATTTGTATGGATTGCCGCTACAGGGCGAAACCGTTGTCTCGAGGCGGAAACTGGGAATTTATACAGCTCTACTCGGACCGACAGCGCTGTACGAATGTGAATCGTGAGTTATGAATAAAAAACAGAAGCCACTAAGGAGCCACACAGGAGATGTGTAAGGAAGATGATTAGAAGAATTTTGGGGAAATAAAACAATAGGAGAACAACTGAGGATGTATACAGTGTCTACGTAGAACCAGCAACAGACAACTGCTGTTGTTAGAGAAAGAAAATTGCATTGGGTAGGCCCTATAGAGAGGATGAGAGAGGGAAGGACAATAAAGAAAAAAGCTGTATGGAGCCCAATATCTAAGAATAAGAGACGAAGATCATTGCGAAGATGGCGATTCTCTGTCATGGCTTAATTAAAAAAAAAGATATCCAAGAATGGGAGAGTAAGGTCAAAGAATGAGAAAAGTAGAAAAAATTCTACAGCTTCGGGCCTAAATGGCTTGTTTTAAAACTATTTAATGAGAAATTAATGAAATTTAATTCCTCGGTAGAATTGTCTATTTTCTTAATAGTTTATATTTAAAGACTTTTCGATGAATTATCTCCCTTCCGGTGATGTTATATAACGCCTTCACTATTTTTTATAACAACAATTCAGTAATTGATGGCATACACAATTACGTCATTTTGCATGTCATCATTTCTTACCAAATCTCTCTTACTGCAGCCCTCCGCTCTCCGTAGAATCTTATTTCAGCTGTTTTTTACTAGCACACCTTTTGGTAACCTTTTAATCCCACTTTTGCTGTTATACATGCGTACTAGTATACCTTCTTCTCTGGTAAAACTGCACTACGACAGGTTTCAACTGGATACCCGTGTTTCACACTGTCCTGTGCGTCTATCTACATCCATATTTTTTCTTTTCCTGTCTTTACCATTCTCTAGGGGGTAGCAAACTAGCGAACTGCAGCAAATAGCGAAGGATACAATTTAAAAATTTCAATTCCTAAAACAAAAATAATGCCATTCGCAGGAAAAGAGCCAATAAGAGCCAAAATCATCTTAAACGATAAAAAGACTGGATCAAATAAAACATTTTAAATACCTACCTAAGTTGTGATATCTCCTTCAATTGCAGTAAAGATATTGACCAAAATGTTAGTATTTTTAACCGTATTGCGGAACTATCAGTCAATGCCTGAAAAATAAAGCTAGGAAAGAGACAATGTTGAAATTTATACAACAATGGCTGTCCCCACACTTGTATATGGCAGCGAAACATGGGTAACGACAAAGGCACAAGAAAATCGAATTCAGGCACAGGAAATGAGATTCTTAAGACGAGCTAAGGACTGTAGTTGAATAGACAAAATAAGAAATGAAACGATTAGACAAGAACTTCAGATATTCAACTTAAATGAAAAGATAAAATTTAATAGAAACAAGTGGCAAGAACATTTAAAAAGAAAGCAACAATACAGGATTCCAGTAAACGCCAGAGGAAGAAGAAATTTAGGTAGACCATGGAAAAGGTGGGAACCGTAACAGGCAGAATGCCTAAAACATGAAGTGAAGAAGAAGAAGACCATTCTCTAACATGAAACGGACCATTCAAAGGAACGCGTTTACGGAGAACCGGAAGGCAACTTGCCACTAGGGCAGCACTGAGGCTGGGATCCCCTAGGGAAGTCCGATTTCTCTAGACGTCAAACGGACATGGGCCCAGCTTATAACATCTTAACTTGTGTTATAACATAGGGAACCCGCATTAATTGGTTCTGCCAATTATACAGGCTGCCTTCGTTGTGACGAGCTGAAAATTAATCACAACACCAAAACAGTTTATATAAAAGGAAACTGGGAAGGGGAGACTGTTGATTTATGCACTCAGTTTACTCTGTACTAAAGATGACATCTCTTTATTACATAATGAGATTAATTGCTCTACTCAAAGTTCTCAACATATATGGTTCAACAGCGTACAGTTTACAAGATTATTATATATTTTATTCTTTCATAAGGTCCCTCAAAATAAAGATGTACATCAATTTAATTTATTCCACGGATCCGGGATAGAATATAGTATGTTAATAATGGTCACCTCCCCATATACAATCTTGAAAATTGTGCCATTTGAAGAATGGACTTTATTAACCTTTTTAAAACAATAATGCTTTCAGTTTAAACTTTTACTCTTTTACTACAAACAGTTTTATTAGATTACAGACTACATCTTACATATAATGTCTGTTTTTTTTTTAAGTCTTAAAGTGGTTAGTTAAATTGTCTTTTGTTGGTTATAATTTTAGTATCTCATAACCATGGAAGACAAGCCTCCATGTCACCTGTGGTTTCCTGTAGTTGATGCAGATTTGGCTCTTCGGTCCTCGGTGTGTTTCCTGAAGGTCTGTCGTTACCTTAGTATCCGGTGACGGTGAAGTTCCTGACGTATGTTAAATCATTCTGGGTGTGGTACTCTCTTCTTAGATGACTGTAGTAATTCTTGTTGTTAGAATAAATAAAGCGAAAGTTTGTTTCACTGGTATTCACTTCACATGATTATTTATTAGTTGAATTTCACCTCATGGTTCTAGTACTGTATTAATTACATACTTTCTCATTTAAGATTTAATAGAGATGTCATCGGTGCACAATTTAGTTATTAAGATATTCTTTAGCGAACTTTCACATATTTATCTCTGCGTCGCGAAACAACGCTGTGCGCAGCTTACGGCGTGAGCGCTCCATTGCAAGTGGGTTAATAGTTAAGGGGCGAGAGTAGTAATCTCGCGTCATTTACTATTCAGCATAAAAGTAGTTCCATGTTCCTTCTTTATTTAAAGGATTAAAGTTTGACTATTTAATTAAGCAGAGATATTCTTAATTACAGACGTTATTAAAGTACATTACAGTGGTCTTGTTTAATTATTTAAATAATGTCAAATTTACAAGTATATTTAGTTTGTTTAGGGGTCGGAATTCAAGTTAATTCCGGTTAGCGCATGTCTATGCAGGATTAATTAACAAGGTTTACCCTTTCTGTACACTCGTATTCCTTTTTATTTATTATTACAACTCTTTATTAAATATTATTATTATTTAATGATAGCAATAAGATTTAGTTTAAATGTGCGATTTTATTAAAAATTTAAAATTTCTCAGCCTTCACATTACCTATTTATTAATTACCATATTTTTATTAATGAAATCGTCACAAGCTTCACTGTCATTCTCTAACACATTGTACTTTTCTCTCCTGGTTAGTACTCACCCGGAAATCCGGTTGTGGGGCACATTAATCCGCAATATATTTTCTCAAGATCTACCGTACTTGAGAGAGTAGTAAAGTGGGATGCCACAAGGGTTTTTAATGAGGTGCTTTCTCCTTGTCATCCGCATCTTATGCCGTCAACCTTGATAGCCTCATCCACCTTTAAGCGGCCCATCCACTTATGTACAGTTTTCCTTGCAAGTTTATTGACTGGCAAGTCTGGAGCAATTTCCTTGTCACGTCTCGACCAATTTCTTCGCAAGCCTCGACAAGGATCCTTGTCAGTTTTTTTTATAGTGGATGGGCGCAACATGGCATGGCAAGACCAAGACTTCATCCATACCAAGGTATTTTCGATAACTGTCTGCATCATTTAATCGGAGATCATCTAATAAATTTATATGGCTGTATAAGTTCCTGTGGAAAAACCAACTTTGCGACCAAAACCTATGTCTTCTTTTTGCTTTCAAACACTTTGCTAAAATTATAGCAAAACAGGCTATTTGACGGTTTTGAACGGGAGACATATTGAAAACAACGGCTGGATCACTGCAAAGTTAACTTGTAAATGGATGGGCCGCTTTAGAAAGGTTTCCAACTCCAAGGGCACGAAGGTGCACTACCTTCTACCGCTCATCCACCCTCTATAGAGAATGTTGGCACTTGATAGAAGGTTATCTCCTTATCCCGGGAGATACTCGGTCCCTCGATCCTTAGCCACTTGTTGCCCCCTCTCTACCACGGTGATGTGAATCTCAGGTTTTCCCTTGTACAAATTTAGGAGCATAATGACATTTCATAGACCAGCGTTCCCCAAACTGTGTGCCGGCTGGGTGTGCCGCAAATTGTGTGCCGGCTGGGTGTGCAGCAAACTGTGTGCCGGCTGGGTGTGCCGCAAAATTTTGGAATAATAATAAAAATATAAAATAAAATAAAATGTCTAACTCTGCAAAAAAAAAAATCAAAAAGTTGTTTGCTTACTTAGTTAATAGTCCTGTCTTGAACAGTCCTGATAAACTTGCATTACAGATGGAAGAGTCCACTGACATAAACCACAAGTACTGCTGAGGTAAGTAATTTGTTTCTTTTCCACATCGTAATATATCGATACAGTCGCATACTAAAAACATCGAAAATGTACTGCAGGAAAGGATAAAGGTACAGTTCCGATGCCGCTAAATAAATAGTTACTTGTTTCAATGGTAATTAATTCTTGTCTCCATGGTGTTATTGACATCTTTATACGCGTCTACGTAAAGCCATAATTAAAAGGGCCTAAATCTGCAAACGGGAGAAAATATCAAATTCCGAGTTAGACAGTGTTTTTCGCCTTGTGTCAAAGGTAACCTGTCCAAATTTGGTGGAAATCGGTGTAACGGTGTGGATTTGTATTCAGTACACATAAATCCTCAGACTTAGAGTTTTATAGATATAGATTACGTTGCAGTAGAGTGTGATTTTAAAGACATCGTGGAAAGGGGGGTCGGTATGTAGAGGCAGGTAGTGTGCCGCGGCTTCTGACCATTTATTTGTAGTCTGCTGTGGGCTAAAAAAGTTTGGTAAACACTGTCCTAGACTCGTCAGTACTTTTAGAGAGAATCATGGTATACACACGATTTTATAAAATTTTATTTTCGTCTATAAAAATTTCTTATTTGCATAACTTTGTACAGAATTAAGAAAACAAAATAAAGATGGGTAAGAGTTTGCCTAGACGAAAAGATTATAGACAACCAGGAAGCTTATCAGACTGGACGCCAACAGACGTGAAGAAATCGCTATGGTGTCCCTTTGCATGCCCGGTTAAGTACTGTGATATTGAGAACTGAACGAGATTTTCTTCTGTAAAAATATGACTGTATCTCGAATATATCTGAAATTCGTTCAACACTGGGCAGACAAGTGTTGATGATGATTATGATTATTTATGATAAGTGCAAAGAATTACTGGTAGGTAATTAATCTCGTAAGAGGACTGACGAAACAGCTGGCAAACACAAACCTCAGGATTGCGTAAAGAAGATGTTTCGTGAAATACAGTTTTATATAATTTTCAAATATAACTTACACAGTCTTTTGAGTTTCGTGTGTTGTGAAGGAGGACAAGAGTTGAGTTGTAAAATCTCATTTTCGATTTTACCGCCCGGTTTGGTAATAAGCGTACTCTGCCCTCACCTGCGCACCAATTAGCCGAGCCGGGCGGCCGATATTAACATAAAACTTCTGATACCGACTCATTCTCCGTGTTTTTATGTATCCTTCAGAACCTGTCAAAACACGTCATATTACCGCGGCGTTATCATCACAATCAATCTCTTCGAAAGTAAACCAGACATTAGGCCCTATGTCTCTTCCGAATTATGAAATGTTTGCCTGATGTCGACTATTAATATCCCCTAATATAACCGTTTAATAATAATAATAATAATACAAACCCTTTTTGCTACAGTCTATTTCTTGATGTATATAATATATTTAATATTTATATGATTTTACCTCAAGATGTATTGTCCTTATTTGGAACATGTTTCGGGACGCTTTGTGTTCCCATCCACAGATTCAAACTAGTAAGGCTGAGGATGGGAAGAGAAAGCATCCCGAAACATGTTCCAAATAAGGAAAATACATCTTGAGGTAAAATCATATAAACATTAAATATATAATAATGATAATAATCCTTAAATTTTTAGTGACCGTCAATCAATCAATGTTTTAATGGATGGTTAGTGAGGATCGGTCAATAATACAAATTTTAGCTATTTTGCGTCGACGTTTCGACAATATTTATTGTCATCTTCAGGACCTGTGTATGAAATACAATACAAATATCGAACATAACGAAACAATTAAATATTTGGGTGAACGTGTTGGTGTATGTGAGTGTGTGCGTGCATGTATGTATCATTTTATAGTGAAGACTTATGATAGTTTGTTTACATCTTCAAATTATCTTTAAGGCCGTTTATTGACATATGGTGTGTGTGTGTGTGTGTGTGTGTGTGTGTGTGTGTGTGTGTGTGTGTGTGTGTGTGTGTGTGTGTGTGTGTGTGTGTGTGTGTGTGTGTGTGTGTGTGTGTGTGTGTGTGTGTGTGTGTGTGTGTGTGTGTGTGTGTGTGTGTGTGTGTGTGTGTGTGTGTGTGTGTGTGTGTGTGTGTGTGTGTGTGTGCAAGCGCGCGGGTGCCTGTCCCTGTGTGTTATAACACATAACAAAGTAGTAGCAAGCAGCATTGAGCTCCTAATTGATCGCTCCTCCACCAGTGTACTCGCTGTAGAGCCTGTTTAGAAAAACTAAAAAAACAATTTCAATCATCGGTTTCTTGTAATTGATTTTGTGTGTGTGTGTGTGTGTGTGTGTGTGTGTGTGTGTGTTGTTTTATAAGGTGTTAAAATGTTTATCAAATCGTCATTAATCTATAACAGAGAGGGAGAGAGAGAGAGAGAGAGAGAGAGAGAGAGAGAGAGAGAGAGAGAGAGAGAGAGAGAGATTTAATTTTCAACGGACTGGAATATATATTTTGTCACGGTCGATCAGTTAGTCACTGCTTTCTGCGTGGTTAATTACCAAACGACCATCATCAGCTCTGAAGAGGTAATTTTATTCTGGGCCGATGTTTTTCTCTTTTATTATATTTCCTGTCTTCATTTAATTAACAAAATAAACATTAGTTCGTTTCGGCTGGTGATCACTTTTGTCTTCTCCTGATTTTCTAACTTATATAAAATTAAATGTTACAAGTGAATCGCTGTAAGAGTTCAACAACCCCTACTAACCCTCTCATTACTTCTTTTATTGGTAAATTCATGAGTTTTCGATCGTCCACCTTACTCATAAATCGTTTATTGAAAGAATTCCTGCGGTAAGTCGTATTGACTGACGATATTTTTTTTTTCATTTCTACGCAAAGTCAATTTAATTGTTGATTCTGATTATTTTGTTTTAATGTAATTTCGTTCATCGAATGTATCCACTGGCTTTCGACTTATTTCTGCACATATTCGGTAAATTTTCATTGACCAATAATTAGATATTTGGCGTGCACTCAGTACAGGTCACAGAGAGTATTAGATGTTTACGACAAGAATAAGTACTCTCATCCGCACGTGGTCGCGGGAATGATCAGACAGGTTTAGATAAAAATCGATACTATTTGGTTTGTTTCATAAGTTCAAACTTTATAGTTGACCAATTAGTGATTGGTGATTAGTTAAATACCCAATTTATTTCAAGCTTTTAATTATTGAATTCAAAATATTGTAAAATGTACGCTTCATAATTGTAAAAAGTTATGCGAACATATAAATTTAATTTTTACCAAAAATTTACGTGACGGTCTCTGAATAGATTTACTAATAATTAAGCTATAAATTTATAGACACTGCTTAGTTTTATGAATTGGTTTTCCTACTACTTCCAAAACACATAAATATCGTGACTTAATAAGCTATTCGTTACATATTTACGTTTTTAAAAATAATTCCTTACAAAAGTAATCTTAGCCTTAAGCTTTCAAGCATCTCTTCTCTTCTACTTGCTATTTAAAGTCACACTAAGTTCAAGTTCATTATTTCCAGGAGATGTAAAGTTCGAGTCAAGTGCTACTTTATCGCATGACTTAACAGTTCAGCGTTTCCCTTTTGAGACGATGACGGCGACAAAACATTCTGCACATCGGGTAACGCCAGACAGTGGCGGTCTATAATTTGACATTGGGGGGGGGGGGCGGTCGAGACGGCTTCATAGAAAAGGAAAAACAAAGTAAGCCTAATCAACATTATTATCTTTAAAGTGGTTGAAAAACGAGTGATAACATCCCAAAATCAATCCCATTTAAAGTAAACTGTAATAAAACAATAAACTGTAATAACACAATAAAAATACGTGTTATTGAAACTTTGTTTAGAAAATACTTATTGACTGAGTTGATTTGCCTATATTTCCTATTTGAAACATTGCCCAAATGTTTGTAATAACCCTGTTTGTATAAGTATTTAAAAACCGTTACTATTGTATTAGCGTGCACAGCTAAAAAAATAATAAAATAGCCTAAAAATTAAGAGAATAACAAAATTCATCAACTTTTTTCGACCCTTTTGGGGGTCCGGTCCCGGTCCCGGTCCCATGCGTCCCCCCGAAAGTATGCCCCTGATGTCAGCTCGAGACAAGCGCAGGTTGTAATGTCCGCTGGTTCTACATCTCGTATATGAGATTTTAAATTCAAGAATACGTCTGCGGACTATGGTGGTCGCTGTTGAGAAGTAGATTCTTGAGCCGAAAATCAAGGTGCAGGAAATATGTTCGCTATAAATTTAGAGTATATACGAGGCAGACCAGAGAACGACGTAATGGATTTCTTAACATATAAAATTCAGAAAATTTAGAAAGATCCGTAAATCTCGAATTTAGAATGTCGAGTGTTGCGACCTATGCGACCGGCCTGGTCTGATGCCCCCTCGTCCGCTGGTTGAGATTTAAGGAACCGTTACCAAGGAAAACTGCAAAACCGCGCTCGTACGAACACCTAAGGCTCAATCAGACATACTAACACGCACACGCGCGCTCAAACAAATCCAGAGATGGAAATAGAAGAAAACCACGTCGACCGGTTGAACTGGTCAGTCGTCTGTCGTAGAGGAAAGCGTGGGCTATTCTAAGCGGCAGATACGTAAAAGTGTGAATTCACAAGGTGACGGTTACAGCAGATGAATACGACCTATGCGACAATAAGAGCGAGAACAGTAAAAAACTGCAAACTTTCCAGAGTAGCATGGAGGGTACTACGGTGCGAATACCAAGGCGAGGCAGGAAAATCAAACAGAATAGATGACGTCGTCACCATCTTCAATCACCTTCACTGTAGGAATTAGGCTAATGGCTGTTCCGGTTTCTCAAAATATTTTCGTCACTGTAAATTTGTTTCCTTGAATTTACAGAAGTGTAAGGCGCAGAGTAAGTGCAGTCTGCAGGGTCGTTTCAAAAATACATTTGGCGGGAATGAAGTTCGAGAAGTGAGAGTAACATGGAAATGTGAGGAAGAGAAGGGGATTAAGGTGAGATTAAGCAAATCGAATATGTGTACTGGGAAGTTTAATCATTTATTAAGGCTTGTGAGTAGGCCCACAAATGTTTGCAGTTGTTGGGAAAAGAAAATTTCACGGAAATAGTGGCTGCAGTTAGTTTATTTCTACTTCCTCGTACTATACAGGCTATACTATGTTGGTCTAAAGTGCACAAAAAAAAAAGAATTAATTAATTTGAGCCTTTCACTCTGGCCGTCTCTCAGAGTCCGGCTTTGAGAGTGTTCGAAAAAAGACTCTCCGAGTGAGTGAGTGAGTCAGGTGTAAATGAAAATTGCCTTGTTTGTGTTTGGTCAGATATTCTGAAGCCTTCGTCGTCGGTATGGAGTTGCCGCACACAGTCGATTTGTATGGATTGCCGCTACAGGGCGAAACCGTTGTCTCGAGGCGGAAACTGGGAATTTATACAGCTCTACTCGGACCGACAGCGCTGTACGAATGTGAATCGTGAGTTATGAATAAAAAACAGAAGCCACTAAGGAGCCACACAGGAGATGTGTAAGGAAGATGATTAGAAGAATTTTGGGGAAATAAAACAATAGGAGAACAACTGAGGATGTATACAGTGTCTACGTAGAACCAGCAACAGACAACTGCTGTTGTTAGAGAAAGAAAATTGCATTGGGTAGGCCCTATAGAGAGGATGAGAGAGGGAAGGACAATAAAGAAAAAAGCTGTATGGAGCCCAATATCTAAGAATAAGAGACGAAGATCATTGCGAAGATGGCGATTCTCTGTCATGGCTTAATTAAAAAAAAAGATATCCAAGAATGGGAGAGTAAGGTCAAAGAATGAGAAAAGTAGAAAAAATTCTACAGCTTCGGGCCTAAATGGCTTGTTTTAAAACTATTTAATGAGAAATTAATGAAATTTAATTCCTCGGTAGAATTGTCTATTTTCTTAATAGTTTATATTTAAAGACTTTTCGATGAATTATCTCCCTTCCGGTGATGTTATATAACGCCTTCACTATTTTTTATAACAACAATTCAGTAATTGATGGCATACACAATTACGTCATTTTGCATGTCATCATTTCTTACCAAATCTCTCTTACTGCAGCCCTCCGCTCTCCGTAGAATCTTATTTCAGCTGTTTTTTACTAGCACACCTTTTGGTAACCTTTTAATCCCACTTTTGCTGTTATACATGCGTACTAGTATACCTTCTTCTCTGGTAAAACTGCACTACGACAGGTTTCAACTGGATACCCGTGTTTCACACTGTCCTGTGCGTCTATCTACATCCATATTTTTTCTTTTCCTGTCTTTACCATTCTCTAGGGGGTAGCAAACTAGCGAACTGCAGCAAATAGCGAAAGATACAATTTAAAAATTTCAATTCCTAAAACAAAAATAATGCCATTCGCAGG
This sequence comes from Magicicada septendecula, assembly GCA_034769895.1. Lineage (NCBI taxonomy): Eukaryota > Metazoa > Arthropoda > Insecta > Hemiptera > Cicadidae > Magicicada > Magicicada septendecula. Next base: position 85,928,858 of record CM068372.1, on the reverse strand, counting down.
AAAAGAGCCAATAAGAGCCAAAATCATCTTAAACGATAAAAAGACTGGATCAAATAAAACATTTTAAATACCTACCTAAGTTGTGATATCTCCTTCAATTGCAGTAAAGATATTGACCAAAATGTTAGTATTTTTAACCGTATTGCGGAACTATCAGTCAATGCCTGAAAAATAAAGCTAGGAAAGAGACAATGTTGAAATTTATACAACAATGGCTGTCCCCACACTTGTATATGGCAGCGAAACATGGGTAACGACAAAGGCACAAGAAAATCGAATTCAGGCACAGGAAATGAGATTCTTAAGACGAGCTAAGGACTGTAGTTGAATAGACAAAATAAGAAATGAAACGATTAGACAAGAACTTCAGATATTCAACTTAAATGAAAAGATAAAATTTAATAGAAACAAGTGGCAAGAACATTTAAAAAGAAAGCAACAATACAGGATTCCAGTAAACGCCAGAGGAAGAAGAAATTTAGGTAGACCATGGAAAAGGTGGGAACCGTAACAGGCAGAATGCCTAAAACATGAAGTGAAGAAGAAGAAGACCATTCTCTAACATGAAACGGACCATTCAAAGGAACGCGTTTACGGAGAACCGGAAGGCAACTTGCCACTAGGGCAGCACTGAGGCTGGGATCCCCTAGGGAAGTCCGATTTCTCTAGACGTCAAACGGACATGGGCCCAGCTTATAACATCTTAACTTGTGTTATAACATAGGGAACCCGCATTAATTGGTTCTGCCAATTATACAGGCTGCCTTCGTTGTGACGAGCTGAAAATTAATCACAACACCAAAACAGTTTATATAAAAGGAAACTGGGAAGGGGAGACTGTTGATTTATGCACTCAGTTTACTCTGTACTAAAGATGACATCTCTTTATTACATAATGAGATTAATTGCTCTACTCAAAGTTCTCAACATATATGGTTCAACAGCGTACAGTTTACAAGATTATTATATATTTTATTCTTTCATAAGGTCCCTCAAAATAAAGATGTACATCAATTTAATTTATTCCACGGATCCGGGATAGAATATAGTATGTTAATAATGGTCACCTCCCCATATACAATCTTGAAAATTGTGCCATTTGAAGAATGGACTTTATTAACCTTTTTAAAACAATAATGCTTTCAGTTTAAACTTTTACTCTTTTACTACAAACAGTTTTATTAGATTACAGACTACATCTTACATATAATGTCTGTTTTTTTTTTAAGTCTTAAAGTGGTTAGTTAAATTGTCTTTTGTTGGTTATAATTTTAGTATCTCATAACCATGGAAGACAAGCCTCCATGTCACCTGTGGTTTCCTGTAGTTGATGCAGATTTGGCTCTTCGGTCCTCGGTGTGTTTCCTGAAGGTCTGTCGTTACCTTAGTATCCGGTGACGGTGAAGTTCCTGACGTATGTTAAATCATTCTGGGTGTGGTACTCTCTTCTTAGATGACTGTAGTAATTCTTGTTGTTAGAATAAATAAAGCGAAAGTTTGTTTCACTGGTATTCACTTCACATGATTATTTATTAGTTGAATTTCACCTCATGGTTCTAGTACTGTATTAATTACATACTTTCTCATTTAAGATTTAATAGAGATGTCATCGGTGCACAATTTAGTTATTAAGATATTCTTTAGCGAACTTTCACATATTTATCTCTGCGTCGCGAAACAACGCTGTGCGCAGCTTACGGCGTGAGCGCTCCATTGCAAGTGGGTTAATAGTTAAGGGGCGAGAGTAGTAATCTCGCGTCATTTACTATTCAGCATAAAAGTAGTTCCATGTTCCTTCTTTATTTAAAGGATTAAAGTTTGACTATTTAATTAAGCAGAGATATTCTTAATTACAGACGTTATTAAAGTACATTACAGTGGTCTTGTTTAATTATTTAAATAATGTCAAATTTACAAGTATATTTAGTTTGTTTAGGGGTCGGAATTCAAGTTAATTCCGGTTAGCGCATGTCTATGCAGGATTAATTAACAAGGTTTACCCTTTCTGTACACTCGTATTCCTTTTTATTTATTATTACAACTCTTTATTAAATATTATTATTATTTAATGATAGCAATAAGATTTAGTTTAAATGTGCGATTTTATTAAAAATTTAAAATTTCTCAGCCTTCACATTACCTATTTATTAATTACCATATTTTTATTAATGAAATCGTCACAAGCTTCACTGTCATTCTCTAACACATTGTACTTTTCTCTCCTGGTTAGTACTCACCCGGAAATCCGGTTGTGGGGCACATTAATCCGCAATATATTTTCTCAAGATCTACCGTACTTGAGAGAGTAGTAAAGTGGGATGCCACAAGGGTTTTTAATGAGGTGCTTTCTCCTTGTCATCCGCATCTTATGCCGTCAACCTTGATAGCCTCATCCACCTTTAAGCGGCCCATCCACTTATGTACAGTTTTCCTTGCAAGTTTATTGACTGGCAAGTCTGGAGCAATTTCCTTGTCACGTCTCGACCAATTTCTTCGCAAGCCTCGACAAGGATCCTTGTCAGTTTTTTTTATAGTGGATGGGCGCAACATGGCATGGCAAGACCAAGACTTCATCCATACCAAGGTATTTTCGATAACTGTCTGCATCATTTAATCGGAGATCATCTAATAAATTTATATGGCTGTATAAGTTCCTGTGGAAAAACCAACTTTGCGACCAAAACCTATGTCTTCTTTTTGCTTTCAAACACTTTGCTAAAATTATAGCAAAACAGGCTATTTGACGGTTTTGAACGGGAGACATATTGAAAACAACGGCTGGATCACTGCAAAGTTAACTTGTAAATGGATGGGCCGCTTTAGAAAGGTTTCCAACTCCAAGGGCACGAAGGTGCACTACCTTCTACCGCTCATCCACCCTCTATAGAGAATGTTGGCACTTGATAGAAGGTTATCTCCTTATCCCGGGAGATACTCGGTCCCTCGATCCTTAGCCACTTGTTGCCCCCTCTCTACCACGGTGATGTGAATCTCAGGTTTTCCCTTGTACAAATTTAGGAGCATAATGACATTTCATAGACCAGCGTTCCCCAAACTGTGTGCCGGCTGGGTGTGCCGCAAATTGTGTGCCGGCTGGGTGTGCAGCAAACTGTGTGCCGGCTGGGTGTGCCGCAAAATTTTGGAATAATAATAAAAATATAAAATAAAATAAAATGTCTAACTCTGCAAAAAAAAAAATCAAAAAGTTGTTTGCTTACTTAGTTAATAGTCCTGTCTTGAACAGTCCTGATAAACTTGCATTACAGATGGAAGAGTCCACTGACATAAACCACAAGTACTGCTGAGGTAAGTAATTTGTTTCTTTTCCACATCGTAATATATCGATACAGTCGCATACTAAAAACATCGAAAATGTACTGCAGGAAAGGATAAAGGTACAGTTCCGATGCCGCTAAATAAATAGTTACTTGTTTCAATGGTAATTAATTCTTGTCTCCATGGTGTTATTGACATCTTTATACGCGTCTACGTAAAGCCATAATTAAAAGGGCCTAAATCTGCAAACGGGAGAAAATATCAAATTCCGAGTTAGACAGTGTTTTTCGCCTTGTGTCAAAGGTAACCTGTCCAAATTTGGTGGAAATCGGTGTAACGGTGTGGATTTGTATTCAGTACACATAAATCCTCAGACTTAGAGTTTTATAGATATAGATTACGTTGCAGTAGAGTGTGATTTTAAAGACATCGTGGAAAGGGGGGTCGGTATGTAGAGGCAGGTAGTGTGCCGCGGCTTCTGACCATTTATTTGTAGTCTGCTGTGGGCTAAAAAAGTTTGGTAAACACTGTCCTAGACTCGTCAGTACTTTTAGAGAGAATCATGGTATACACACGATTTTATAAAATTTTATTTTCGTCTATAAAAATTTCTTATTTGCATAACTTTGTACAGAATTAAGAAAACAAAATAAAGATGGGTAAGAGTTTGCCTAGACGAAAAGATTATAGACAACCAGGAAGCTTATCAGACTGGACGCCAACAGACGTGAAGAAATCGCTATGGTGTCCCTTTGCATGCCCGGTTAAGTACTGTGATATTGAGAACTGAACGAGATTTTCTTCTGTAAAAATATGACTGTATCTCGAATATATCTGAAATTCGTTCAACACTGGGCAGACAAGTGTTGATGATGATTATGATTATTTATGATAAGTGCAAAGAATTACTGGTAGGTAATTAATCTCGTAAGAGGACTGACGAAACAGCTGGCAAACACAAACCTCAGGATTGCGTAAAGAAGATGTTTCGTGAAATACAGTTTTATATAATTTTCAAATATAACTTACACAGTCTTTTGAGTTTCGTGTGTTGTGAAGGAGGACAAGAGTTGAGTTGTAAAATCTCATTTTCGATTTTACCGCCCGGTTTGGTAATAAGCGTACTCTGCCCTCACCTGCGCACCAATTAGCCGAGCCGGGCGGCCGATATTAACATAAAACTTCTGATACCGACTCATTCTCCGTGTTTTTATGTATCCTTCAGAACCTGTCAAAACACGTCATATTACCGCGGCGTTATCATCACAATCAATCTCTTCGAAAGTAAACCAGACATTAGGCCCTATGTCTCTTCCGAATTATGAAATGTTTGCCTGATGTCGACTATTAATATCCCCTAATATAACCGTTTAATAATAATAATAATAATACAAACCCTTTTTGCTACAGTCTATTTCTTGATGTATATAATATATTTAATATTTATATGATTTTACCTCAAGATGTATTGTCCTTATTTGGAACATGTTTCGGGACGCTTTGTGTTCCCATCCACAGATTCAAACTAGTAAGGCTGAGGATGGGAAGAGAAAGCATCCCGAAACATGTTCCAAATAAGGAAAATACATCTTGAGGTAAAATCATATAAACATTAAATATATAATAATGATAATAATCCTTAAATTTTTAGTGACCGTCAATCAATCAATGTTTTAATGGATGGTTAGTGAGGATCGGTCAATAATACAAATTTTAGCTATTTTGCGTCGACGTTTCGACAATATTTATTGTCATCTTCAGGACCTGTGTATGAAATACAATACAAATATCGAACATAACGAAACAATTAAATATTTGGGTGAACGTGTTGGTGTATGTGAGTGTGTGCGTGCATGTATGTATCATTTTATAGTGAAGACTTATGATAGTTTGTTTACATCTTCAAATTATCTTTAAGAAAACGAGCAAATTATAGTATGAGAGAACTTAATTTATACATTATTACAATTCAAATTACTAAATGTAATGATATTTTAATTAATTAAACAAACAGTAATCAACAATTGGATATTAGATTGGTACCTAAACTGTTTATACCTACAGCAGTCAACATGTAGCAAAGTAATATATTACCTATAACTAAACTGTTATAAATAAACTGTTCTACAGTTATTGTGTAAATTGTATGTTTCTAAATTATTATTGTTTGTTAACACCAGTAGGGAGTGAAACATGGTAAAAATAACTTTTAATAATTACGTAGTGAACATCCCCTAATCTGTTTTCGTTATGTTTGATATTTCTATTGTATTTCATACACAGGCCCTGAAGATGACAATAAATATTGTCGAAACGTCGACGCAAAATAGCTAAAATTTGTATTATTGACCGATTCTCACTAACCATCCACTAAAACATTCAATGATAATAATAATAATAAATTTAACTGATTCATGACAAACAACAATACTGCCCCTAAGAAAATGACCATAAAATATGGTCAAATAAACAGAACTGACAAATTCAAGTATATAGGAGAAGTAATTGAGCAAAATGTCACAGAAAATAAGCCATTCGGTCAACAAGTAACCAAATGAAAATAGCCCGCCATTTAATCAAGAACATTATTATGTAACAAGAAATCAATATCTATTAATGATAACGTAGACATTGTGCAACGGTAATTTGACCAAAATCACTTTACGCTGTGGAATGTCTGCCTCTGAACAAGAAAATTTTGATGGAAGAATTGAGCAAAACGTTTAAACGTTTATAGAAAACATACAGAAAACGCTGCCATAACAATGAACCTTATACACTTAAAGTTGCAATTTGCAAATTGAAAAAATTACAGTCACAATTAGGAAAAAGGAATTGCTTTTATGGACACCTTTAAAGAACGAATTCTAACAGACTCACAGCAATTCTCTTCATTTTTCATGGAAAATGAAAAACGGCTAATACACGGTTTAAAGAAATAAAAAAAAGACAAAAAAGAACTTCGTATCTATATAAACCAAGAGGACATCAAAGGACGTTTACAACTCACAAAAAATTGCATAACTTTACCGGTGTCTAGGCAAATCCCAAAAAGAAGACCGGTGCCGTTGGATCTGAGGAAAGAAATGTCGAGAGGGAATGAATGAAGTGTGGCAGAAAAAGAAGAAGAGGGAAAGAGGCAGCTTAAATTAACGCAGTCAATTGTAGATCATTCGAACCGAAAATACGTTTAATAATTAAACCTAAACAGATACTTCAAAACATAGCCTAAACGAAACACATGACAAACAAATTCTTGATTATAAATTCTCACCCTATATATGCTATGCTAAACGCAAATGCGAACGCGTTGGTTAGGAATCTATTCAACGTAAACTTTCTTATGTAAAATCTAGTATCTACAAGTATACAGTATCTCTGAAGAGTATAATCTACAGTACTGACAAGCTTTGGGGATTTTGATGTTCCCAGTACCTGGAAAAGATATTACGAAACATTTTCTTCTAAAATACTAAAGCCCCCCCCCCATTTTGTTTCACTGAAGTAGGCACGTGGGATGCCTAATTAACCTGTCCGATATACAAGGAAGGCAGGATGGGCAGGCAGCAGCCCATTGTTTCCTCAGGGCGTTATCCTAGGTGCTCATAATCCTGGATGTTATCCGAGCAACCCGGAATTAAGCCCGGAACGTTTACGAGGGTTAGTTGAAAGTTCGCTGAGCCCCGTCTATTGCTTGGCGGTAGAATTTAATTTTCTTTTTGTAATATTCATATTCCATGTAAATACATGCTAATTTCCAAATCTGTCTCCTAATTTATTCATTATTTACCACTTCTTAAAAATTTAACTGTCAGGCGTGTTTTGAAAAAGGGACAAAATAAAAAATCGCGCTGTGATTGAATGTTTTGTTAAAAGGGTCTGCCAAACAAGGGGAAATTCACAAGAAATGGTAAATGTATTTGGAGATACTGCGGATTCAGAAACAATTTTATTAGTGGGTAATCGAGTTTAAACGTGACCCTGCAGTGGACGCCCAAAAAGTGCAACATCAGATCTCATTTAAAAAAATTTCATACACGGTGTTGGAAGACCGGCGATTGAGGCTGGATAACATTGCTGAGACTACAGGCATCTCACATGCGCGTGTCTATCAAACTTTTAACTCAAGAACTGTGTGCAAGTGCCGCATTTGGAGCTGACTTTTCGGGCGTCTTCTGCGGGGATAATCTTCAACGCTTGTACGACCACGTTTAAACCCGAGTGCCCACTTACAAACAATTGTTTTTGGAGCCACAACATCACCTAAAACATTTACCATTTCGTTCTTAATTTTGAACTAGTGCCAGAACTTTGTTTAAGAAAGAATTCACTCACAGCACGATGTTTGGTTTTGCCTATTTTGTCAATTTTTCAAAACATTCGTTACGCGTAAATTCCGGGCAGCTGGTAAACAATGAATAAATTGACAGATAGATTTAGAAATTAAGATCTGTTTACATGAAATATGAATCTTACAATTAGGGTCGTATTTATGGGGGAGGGGGAACGAATAGTTTTATTTTATTTTTTCAGCTGTGTACGCTAATATAGTAGTAGATCCTTTTTAAGTAAGCAAACAGGTTTATTACACACCATTATACGTTTGAAATACGTATGAAATATGATATATAGGAAAATCAATTTAGTCAATAAGTAGGCCTATATTTTAACAATGTTTCAACAACCCGTTTTTTATTGTGTTATTGCCGTTTACTTTAATGGGACTGCTATCAGGATGTTATCACGCGTTTTTCACCTGCTTTGAAGACATTAATGTTGATTGGTCTTAGCTTGTTTCTTCTTTTGTATGAAGTCGATCCGACCCCGCACCTCACAAAACCAAATTCTAGATACGCCTCTGCTTACAACACATTAAAAATTAAAGCTCTACCCCTGCGCGAACTTTTAACTGATCCTCATAGTTAATCACCATACCCACTGATCGACCAAGTCTTCTCAAACTAATAATTTACAAAAGAAAAATGAAGAACCTCTTGTCGCATTAGAAGAAGCATATGTTAAATGCGTTTGTGTTTATCTATGTACATGTGTGTGCGCGCGCGCGTGTACATGCGTGCGTGTGTGCGACCCTCTAGTTTGTCTACACGCTGGATAAAAATTAATTTAACTTGTATCTACAACAGATTTTGTAGCTGTAAACGATTAAAAGTTTCCTTCCATTCGGATCGACTCCAACAGAGTTCTTACGACGTCAGGCAAGAAACAACATAAAAACGAAATAAAGAACAAATTTATGTTACAAACTTCGCAACAAAATAACGATGTTACTTACAATAAAGAACAAACTTGCTGCAATGAATCGAAATGTCATGAAGTTTTTATTAGCGTGTGAAACATATTTTATTTGAAATGTTTGTTTCAAGAGAACGTAAAACAAATTTAAGCAGCCAACGCCACATAACTTTTTTAATGTACTCTGTTTCATCATTGAGTCGTTAATAAAAACTCCAAGTGGGCACGAATCGTTTTGCAATTTGCTGATCGTTTTTCAAACTGACCGCTTTCTTGCGTTGGGTCTTGTGTCTACAGCTTTCGTTCAGCTCGTGGAAACATTTTGTTCACGCGCAAAGTTCGACGCAGGATAAAAATTTGAATCCAATAAAAATGAATAACGATGTCCCGCGTGTACTGAGAAATTAACTGTTCATTTTAGAAGTTGGAAGTATATTTTAATGTTTCAACATTTTTACAAGTTTTATGGATTTCTATAAAGATTTTAAAATAATTAGGGAAAATACAAACACACGTGTGCTCCTAATAAATTATACGCACGAAGGTATAATTAATTATATAAAGAATGTTCCGGTAGGAAAGGACACAATTAAGGAGGTGGTTCTACAGCTAAAGAAAACAACGTCATGTGGACACAAGTTCGAAAGTACTTTGTTCTTGAATTATGGCCAGAAAAAATATTGCCCATATTTCTGTTCCGAAATATTGTATCATGAAAACTCGTGGAGAACAATTATGTTTGCCTAAAACACACAAAAAACAGATTTGCAGAGCAGTTTTTACAAAAGTTGCTGAAACGTGTGAAAACTCGAGTTGAAAAACATAATTTTCTACCTTTGGCGTTCAATAAATTTGTTAAATTACTAATACAGAAATAAAAATTTCGAATACAATTTGTATAGATTTTAATTCTGTCAAAATTTATGTAAATAAAGTAAATTAAAAATTACAAACAGAATTAACACTGTTGCATCCCATCATAGAAACATTTTTTCGATTAGCGCTTTCAAGCTTCACAGATGGTCATCAGATGGTAAATATACCGATCTGATGGTTAACAGTATATCAGAGGTGTCTCTGTATCATCGGAGGAGTATTTCCGTTCTGCTGATGAGTTAAGCTTGAAAGCGCTAATCGAAAAATTTTTTTCATTAGTGGGGGTGGAACAGTGTTAATTCTGTTTGTAATTATAACCAATAGCACAACTAAATTAAAAATTAACACAAGTTTGTGAAATTCGATTTTAATTTTTTTTAAACGCGGCAAAAAATGTTATATTCTGCTAAAACAACTTTATCACCAGTTTTATTTTCCAAAATTTCATAATTTCCAACAATATTTGGCGTCGCTGAGTAAATGAATAGAAATCTAATCTGAACGTGAGAGTCACTGCTGCCAATAAACATTGTTATGTAGCCTACTCGCAATACATAAATATCGTTGACCATCCACAAAGGTTAGAGTGCAAAGTTGGGCGTAATCTTTATACACTAAGTGATTTCTACACTAATTTACAATTTACATCAAATTGACAATTTGGTAGTGGTGTGATCACCACCACTATGGACCCCCTCAAGGAGCCATGCTTCTTGACACTTTCACGTAACAGTTCTGTCAAAGATTATTTTCTCGCGTTGTAAAACGGGGAGCCATTATAAAACGGCTCCCTGGGGGTGGTCTGAAAGTTCTCGGCCTAACAATAAAAAAACAAATTTATAATTTCAAAAATGTTTTTTATTTTTCAATATAATCTTGTAGCATAACAAATTTATTCCAGCGATATTCGTACGCCACTATCCCGTTCTTGAAGTGGTTTTCTGAAGATCTGCAAACTACCCCTCTACATCTAAAATCAACTCTTGATCCGATGAAAAACGCTGACCAGCAAGAAAGAGATTGAGTTTTAGGAGAAGATGGAAGTTGGGAAGATGGGAGCCAAATCTGGGGAAAAGGGATAGGATCTTCTAACAATTCATAACGGAGATCTCTTAATTTTCCCATTGCCAAAACGCTTTTGTTGCGAGGTGCATTGTCTTTGTGAAAAATGATTTTTTGTACTGAAAACCGTATCTTTTTTCACAGATTTTTTCGTCTAGTTTTGATAAAAGGTTGGAATAATATTTCGTGATTATTGTTACACAATTTTCAAGGTACAAAACACATTCAGCGTCCCAAAACCCAAAACGCCAAGACTTTTCCTGCTGATGGAATTGAGTTTGCCTTGTTTCGCGGTGAACAACAAGCTTCTGTCCACTGCTTTGACTGTTGTTTGGACTCTGGTGTGTAGTGGTGAGTCCAATTTTCATCCATCGTAATAAACCGACGCACAAAATCTGCTTTGTTCTTGTTAAACGCTCCAAGCATTGTTCAGATATTTTCATGCACATGCTGCGAGCAAGCACGGCACTCAACTAGCACAAAGCTTTTTCATTTGTAATTCCTCATGCAAAATATGTCCGACGCGTTGTTTCGAAATGCATATAGCTCAGCAATTCGTGCACTTTAATTCGGCGATCGTCCAAAACCGTATTGTGCACTTTTTCGACAGTTTCCGGAGTTGCCGTTTTTGGACATCCTTCACGTGGATCGTATTTCAGGATGGTACGTTCACGTTTAAACTCGGCAGCCCACTTTTAACTGTTCAAAATGAAGAAGAAGAGTCCCCATTCATTTTAACGAATCTTAAATAAATTTTGCTTGGTGTTGAACCTTCTTTCACAAAGAAATTTATGACCGCACGTTACTCAGTGTACTCCATTTTAGGCATACAGACAACACTTCTGTTTCAAACGGCTGTACAACACAAATTATTTGATAGAATGACCAGAAATTGCACACGCTTGCTAACAATAGATGTAGTACCCACATAAGAAAAAAAATTGTGATAGTGCAGTTGCCTATGGTCGAGGCCGAGAACTTTTCAGACTGCCCTCGTATGTTCACGCCACTGCTACAAGCCCTTAAATGTGTACATAGTCGTAAATGACGTGAATAAGTGTGTTCTTTCAGAAATAATTTAGCTTTTGTTAACAACAACAACAAAAGTTAGTTTCTTTATTTCATTTAATTCCTTTTTAAACTGTTGTAGCTTGTTGTGTACATGTTTACTGTTTAGAGCTGTCATCCGAAGAAGCCAGCCATTATTTATTATATGAATGGAGACATGCTTTTCCGTAAAAGTTTAGTGTCTATAGAGATCTTGTCTTCAGGCTACTCGATGTTATCCTAGATGGGTCGAAGTGCGCTTTGTTGCGCTATTTCGTTTTTATTACTCACTGATAAAACAAAAACTAGCTGCCTTCAGAACTATGATACATAGACTCAACAACATCCCACTAGATGAAAAAGACTAACACTAACTAAACACGATAAAATATCTAGCAGAATCCAACGGATACGACAGAACAATAGTCAATAAACGCCTACACAAAACAAACAACAGATAAAGACAGAAAACAACAAATTCAAAACACTAACATACATCAACAACCAAACTGAAAAAACAGCCCACAAATTCAAAAAACCAAGATACAGAATCGCATATAAAACTACTAACAAAACAGAACATACATTATCAAAACACACACAAAACAAATTCGATCTACCTGGTGTTTACAAACTAAATTGCTCAGATTGCAACAAATTCTACATAGGCCAGAGAGAACGTAGCTTCAAACAAAGAGATACATTGAACTCACAAAGGCACTACACTCCACTACAGAATCCACTCTTGCAAACCAGCTCATTGAAGCAAACCACACATACAAAAACATCGACAATAACATGGACATTCTACACGTACACACAAAAGCCGAAAACTAGACACTCTAGAACAATTAGAAATATACAAACACATGAAAACACATAAAACGACATCTTAAACGAACAGACACAATTCAAATCACACGCATTATTCGAACATATCACACCCCACATATACAATATCGATCTTTCAACAGTCGATACCGTCGTCAACAACAAGACGGACAGTGCTCCCAGCGGCGGCCTCTGAAGAAGCTTTTCAAAAGCGAAAACCGGTTCAGGCTATAAGGTAAAACTTACGTTTTTACAAATAAGAAACTTTGTGTTCCGGGTCGGTATTGAAATAATTATATTTATAAAACATTAGTTAAAACAGACTAAAACGCTTAACCATGTTATAATAACAGAAAGTCATTAGTCGTGCGACAAGTGGAAAGTAAATCTGGTTACCTAGCAACCGATAAGCGAATAATAATATTGCATCTATGATTGCTGCATAAGATTTTTTAGGAAGGCATTTAATATTAATTCGCTTAGAGCACTTATCAATACAAACTAAATAACTTTTCCTCCAGACTCAAGGATGTCCACACTAACAGTTTTCATAAGTAATATTAGTAATTTATGCAATAGCAGAGGTCTTTTGTAGTTTTCTGGATGGAATTTCTGAAATAAATAATATTTACTTATATAATTAGTTATATCTAATGGTATTATTTATAGACTTAAGAATATTTCAACATTATAACAATCAAAGCTTTAAATAAATAGATATTAAAATTTTGACTCTTTCTTATAGTTTATTGCCTTTTCACTGCACCAAGTTTTATTATTCACTGATAAAAACATTAATTAATACTGACTGACTTGTTTAAACATCTTCAAAAAAATGTCATTATCCGAAAAACAAGTGTAAATTAAACCTAGCTGGTTAGGAGCCAATAACATATATGATCTGTGCGTACGTATGTTCCAAAGAGTAATAAAATAGGAATGTCCCTTTATCCGGTCCTGCAGTACATTTGCGATTTTTTTAACATGCGATTGTATTTTAATATTACGATGTGGAAAAGAAAAATACAAATATTTATGGTTAATGGAAAACACAAAAAACAATATATTACGGAATAACAACATACGCTCTACATATTGTACATATTGATTTTTTTTGTTAGCCACAAAACGAGTACTTGTTGGCAAACGAATATTACCGAAAAAACGAGTTCTGCCTCAAAAAGTGACGTGTATAGTAATAGGAAAGAGGTGGCCCTTGGAATACTCCGCCTTACTTTCGAGTTGGGGTTTTCCCGTACTTTCCGCAAAAAAAAAGAGTTCTGCTTTACACTCGTATCGCTTTTCACGTTTTGTTTCAGTTCTCATGCTAACCTAACCTAACCTAACCTAACCTAACCTAACCTAACCTAACCTAACCTAACCTAACCTAACCTAACAACAACTTTTGGCGGGTCAGGTATTTATTTATACGGCACTCGACTATACTACTGCTACAATATGTTTTCCCATTACAAAACAACTAGCAACACCAACAACAATCGTCAACCAAATATTACGACATAAAAAATTAAAATTTGTATAATTTTTTTAACAACATGAAATTATGTGCGATATTCACTAAACTTCTAAACCAAACAATCGCATTATCGAAATATCGAAAATGACTGCAGGATCAGATAAAGGTAGAGTACCATAAAATAATTTCTTAAGCCAGCATGAAACCTCTATGGCTGCAAGACGTATGAAACACAAGGTTGCATCGGTCACTGTATTACGACCACCAAGTATCACTATAATATAGCTGGAAACGAATTCTACTACATACCGTAATTACGTGTACTTCTTGTTGGCAGCACTTTGTAATTTCATTTGACAAAAATCCGTCCGCAAGAACAGTAATAAAAATTAAGAAAAGAAAAAGAACGAAAACGGAGTTTGAAAGCACTTCTTGCAGCGTGGCTAATAATAAAATGGAGCAGTAATCGTTGTGTCTAATAACTGGCTGTTTATTGGAACGCTTAACAAAATAACATAATGACACCTTATTCCCGGAGTGACCTGTTATTTTCATTGCGGAACAGCTGCTGCTGCTGGAGAATATATTCGTCATTTTCAGAACACATCCTCACGGTATTACTTACGTCCAGAGCGAAACGGTCCCTGTTATCATGAAAGCATTTGTTTCGCTGCGGTAATAATCAGAAATCATGGACTCGATCTCTTAATGAACGTGCTACAGCGGAACGCTAAATATTATGAGATTCTCAAAAAAAAAGTCATTAATTTCACTTCCTTAACTACTATTACCACTTTGATCATAGCTTCGATACGCTGATGAGACTACATCGTTGTCAAATAAGGCAATATTTAACCAATTTACCGCTCAACATGAACAGTGCTTCCTTCGTTTTGTATTGGCGTGATTTTAAGAAAAATATTGTTAAGACACCAAAGAATAAAACAAACACAAGTTAAATCTGTTAGTAAAACTTTCCGGTCGTAGCCCACTGGTTAGAATGCCAGACAGATCTACTTTCGGCTGAGGAACTCGCCTTAAGTGTCGTGTTCTTTCTCCTTCCCAGTCGACTCTTATTTAACACTTTTTAATTTTTTTCCTTTTTTTTTTTGATAAGCTGGAGGGAGAGATAACGAATTAGGAAGTCTTTAGAAGAGCTCAGGAAGAGCTCTTTCTATGAAATTTAAAAGGCAGAAGTGCTAAGTTTATAGGGCATATACTACGACACAATGGGTTGGTTAAGAGAATAATAGAAGGAACAATTGAAGGGAAAAATCACAGAGGACTACATGAAACAGCTAGATATGAACTGCACATCATATTGTGAGTTGAGAAGAAAAGCAGAGAAGCGTGGGAAGTCAATAAATTTAATAAATCGCAGTTACAAATAATTAATTACTCGACAACATTCAGCACAAAGGAAAGCACTGCAATACTTTGTTAAATGACTCTCACCTAAGCGACTGCTTCTGCTATCTCCGTTACATTTTATATATCGCCGTTATGCTAAACTCTCATGTTTCACCTGGATCCGTCTGGTGTCTGTGGCGGTTGACTATACCAATTTTTTTGAGGAGGTGATACAGTACATTTTGGATGAAACAAACAAAAAGTATAGTATATTACATTGAAATATTAAAAGCACATTTTGTTAAGCCTTTGACGTTACTTAACAATTTCCTCCCTTTCGAAAGACTTCAGAGATAGTTTTTCTTCTTCTCGTTCTTCTTCTACTTCTTCTTCAGTCAGTGCCAACGTGGCCTTTACGTTTATGCCATTCAGTGAAGCGACATGTTTTTTAACCTCTTACCTTTTAACAGCAGGCACAAAAGTGTTGCCAACGTGTATTTTAAAAATATTGTCCTCAAGATTATAAAAAATTCATTGTGTGTTTCATTTTCTTGACTTGGATTTAAAATTAATAAATTTTTGAGACATATTTTTAAAATACAAGTGGGCCATAGTCGCTGGGCGTTAGAAGTTATCTTTGTTTAGAAGTGAATTATTAAATGACGAAAAGTTTCGCGAGGTTCGATTATTAACTACAGAAGACACAGTTTTAAAACATTAGTGTTAACGTTTCAAAAAAAATTATTTTTTTCATCAGGCAATTTATTGCCTGTAGACGGGTATTACAGAAACAATGAACAGCTCTACATACATAATTAGTTTTTTTGCGTTTTTCTGTGAGTGTGTTTTACATAAATAGTAATAATTATTATTAAACATAAAATATTATTCTTACGTTAATAAAATATAATGTTCTATACAAATTAATACTTGCAATACGTGAAGGTATGTATTAATAATTTCTGTATTTCTCTTATCCAGGTCCCAACGAGCACAAAACATTCTGTCAAAACACCGACACAAATATTTTAAAACTGTGAATAGTCTACGGCGGAACCTCACAAACTTTCCGTCACTAGAAGTTAAAAAAAATTCGTTTTTGTCAGAAGACTTGTGGCCCACTCTGTACAATAAATTGCGTACCATAGTTTTTTCAACAGTATGTTGTACGTCGACCCAAAATATATTAATACCATATATTATTATTATTCTGGCTGTACAATGTTTACACATTTTCCGGAATCGAAGATTACAGAAGTGATTGAATTCTTATATTCCACTGCTGCTTGTCCATCCAAAGACCTTCTTCAATTTCTCGTTCCCTCAATATAGTCTGAATTCCTTCTCTCCAGGTGATAGGTGGTCTTCCTCTCTTCCTTCTTCCTGGTGGGGTCCATTCCATAACTCTCCTTGGCAATCTTTCCTGTGCCATTTTTCGTGTGTCCATAGCATTGTATTTTTTTGTTTGGATGAAATCAACAATTGAATTTTTCACATTTATTCTGTCCTTAACGACTTCATTTCTAATTTTCTCACGTCTGGATACTCTTGCAGAACGTTTCCAAAAGGCCATCTCTGCTGTCATTAATTTTGTTCTTGTGTGTTTATTAGTAGTCCAAACTTCTGAGTCGTAAGTCATGATACTTCTAACAATGGTTTTAAATATTTGGTTTTAGTTTCTGCTGTAATTTGCTTATCCAATATGATTCCATTTTTAATTTTGGTATAGCCATCTTTTCAAAATTAATTCTGGATTGTATTTCCTTGTCTTGCTTTCTACTGGCCGTAATTTTTACCCCTAAATACTTGTATTCCTCTATATATGAAGTCTTCCCCATGTCTTCCTCCAATATCAAGTCTTGATAAAGGTCACCTATTGCCATGTATTTTGTTTCATTCATATTTAGTTTTAATCCCCATTTCTGATATTCCTGTATCAATTTCCTAGTCATGTACTCTATGTCTTCAAAATCTTGAGCCAAAAGTAATTGGTCATCAGCAAACTGTATTGAAGAAACTGGTCATCAAGTGGAATTGCCATGTTCTTGCATATTTTTTCCCAGTCTCTATTGCTTTCTCCGTATAAATTAAAATTAAAATTCAATACAATATAAATTATTGTAATATGGCTTGAATATCAATGGCTGAGAAATTTAAGAACCTGGTTTGGCGTGAATACAACTGACTTATTCCGTGCAGCACTACAGAAAGTTAAAATAGTCTGTATGATATCAAACATCCGAAACGGATAGAAACTATCAGATAATAAGGCTGCCAACTGTAGTTTTATGGGGGGGGGGGGGAGTTAACTTTCACTGCTATTGCAAAGGAGGTAGTTTGATGAACATTTCAGAACTTCCGGACTCCGCCTGAATACGCGAAAAATCAAAGCTAAGAAGATAACTTATATTACCAATGTCACTCACATAGTCGCGAATCCATACTCTTGGTCTATTTCAATTTACTACATAAAACATGACCCCGAGAACCAGTGGTTGTATTGCGCAGGTAGGTGAGAAACGTAGCGGTCGTAATGGCTTCATTGAGGTTTTCACGTCCGCCTGTCAATTACACCCGTCGTAAATATTACGGCCCAGGACGTTTCCACGGCTAATTGATATTATTACACTCCTTTGTCAGCGCCAACCAACGAAATTATTATTTTAAATTGTAACATCAAAAGAAAGAAAGAGTCACCGAAATTGCTGTGGCCGTTGCAGCGACCGTGTATATTTACGTTTATGTTTTTTAGATTAAATTTTGGTAAGAAGAAGGAGAAGAAGAGAACGTTTTAAGAAGAAGAAAAAAAGTTGTACGTTGTTTGAAAAAAAAAGGCGCGTTTTTGCAGATAATAAGTTGCTTCTTGAAAACAATGTATTGCAGACGTGTTTTAAAGCGGTCGCTAAGTAATGACTTCTTCGTGTTGTATTTGAATTTATGGTCTTGGTACTTTTTGCAACCACGAGTACACCTGTATACTCAAAATATTTCACACCTAAACACTGTAAAGAAAGCTTGTTACTGAACTACAAGTTAGATATACGATTGACATCCAAAATTAATTAACTTGACTTAATTAACTCGAAACTAAAAATTATCTTTTAATTTTTCCCACAACAATAACAACAACAATTACTACTACTACTACTACTACTACTACTACTACTACTACTACTACTACTACTACTACTACTGCTGCTGCTGCTGCTGATGCTACTACTACTATACTACCAAGATTCGATTCCTGGGCAGTGCTCTTAAATCTAGCTGAGCTGTTTTTAACCCCCGAGTAAGCTCGGGTTGTTGTAATACTTACCACTAATTAGTACCTAACAAAATAAAAAGCGAATTATTCGTAGCTCTGGCCACATGACTTTTTGTATGACGTATGTTTCAAGCTAGCAGCTTAACCTTCACTCTTCAGGTACTTCTGTGCTACAAAAAGAAAAATGTTTAAGAATCTATACCTTAACATATACCGTGCATTATTATCATAGTAATAATAACTATTATTTTATATTATTATATTACAATTATTGTATTAAGACGAAATTCATCAATAAATGATGATGACGTGTAAGGAAAAAATTCATTTTAACGTACACAAACCCATTTAAACGTCCAACTCCATATAAGCGAAAATAATGTTCAACAATAAAAGCTTTCTCCTGAGTTTTTTAACATTTTAACCTCTAGTAAGCTTAAACTAGAATAAACACACTGTTACGTTACCATGACAACGAACGATGAAGCGATCTCGAGGTGCGCATGTGTGTGACTGTCAGTAATGCGAATACAGTATTGTCAGACAGACAGAAGTTGCGCAGGACGTTTTACCCAAAGTTTGTTTGCGTTGTCCGGATCGCAACCCGATGATCGCCAGATTCCTCCAGTGCAGAGCGGTCATTCGTTCGCAGCATAAGGCGTTAGGTTGCTGGTCCACATCGTACAGTACAGCGAGCCGGAGAGGAGTTCGTAAATTGCTCCGGTCTGGCTCCACGCCGAGTGCGCAATTTCGTCATCATCATCTTTTTCCAAAATTAAACCAAGGATGGTTTGTTCCGGTCTCAAACAGGCAAAGATTAGAGCTGGTCACTCCAGCGCTTCCTCGGACGTCCCAAACCTCTCCGTGCCCTCAGCTTATAGTTCCATAGTTGTTTGGGAATGCGGCAGTCATCCATTCGGCAAAGATGTACCAATTTATCCGATACTGGGCAATCAAGTATACACATAATATTCGGTTCCTGCTGTGTGTTTTTTCTATGATCATGGAGAGTATAACTTTCCACGAGCCTGAGAAATCTTAAATCTCACATCAGCCGCTTGGATGCGACTGGTCTGGCCTTTCGTTAAAGTCCAATTCTCAGACCCATAAAGAAGTGTGGGAAGGGCCAACACCTTGTAGAATTTTAGGCGTGTTACTTTACTTGCTGACTTAAGAGTTCGCTTAATGGTCCCGCACATAAGGTTGAACTTATGCAACTTATTCACAACATCGTTGCTTGAATTATAAGACATACTGTAGCCAGGTATTCAAAATTGCTAACTTGTTCCAGGACAGTACCATCTATAACAATTTTTGCCCGTACGGGATCAGTTCCACGAAAAGCCATCACCTTGGTCTTAAGTGTGCATATTTGCAATCCAGAGTCATTGCAGATTCGATTTAACGAATGTTTACCCATCTGCAATCTATTTTCCGAGTGCGCAGCTTTGTGGCTACTTTAATGAATCGCCCCCAGGAGCTTAGAGACGCGCTGGCGATCGATGAGCTGCCATCCACGGGCAGATGGCTCCCACCGTACCTTGCCCGTCCCAAATACCCGCATATCTTGCCGGTTCCCATGTCAGCGCAGCCGAGACGGATCGAGCAGACGCAAAGCGTTTTAATGTTATTTATCATTGTACTTGTTTTGTGCACCGGTCTGGCCCCGCGTCTGGAGTACTTTAGGTTTGCCCACAGGAGCTTGTCAGCTCGTCAGTTGCCACCCCCACACGAATGACTCCCGCAAGGAGTCGCTTGCACACCTCGCGGTTTCCCGTATCCAGGACAACAGTGGATCTGAGACGACTCGAGCTGACTCTGATCTGTGTGAACTGAGACTTCTGGCAGACACCCTACTAAGACTGCACCCAAGTACGGAAATGACCTCCGTGAGGTGTTGCCTGGCTTGCGCAAGATAGCGGATTATGTAAAATCAGAAAGGCAGTGGACGGTGCTAACGGTAGGCCTACCATGTCTCGTCAAGTAACGCCAGATGGCGCCTAACGCGGACTTAGGCGAAGCATTGTCCGTATTGTCGAGTGTCGAGGGCACACCAATCACACTCATCGCTAAAGTTTTATGCTGGAACTGCGACTAAATTCGTAGGCATCGACTAAAACTGCAGTCACACGCATTCTCAATAACCCCGTTTTATTCAGGTACAATTACCATAAAACAGTAAAAGTTTTTCTAAAGTCACTGCAGCGCCGAACCTTTAACCCTATAGTTACCCGATGGTGTGTTATAATTCTCGTGTATGTGTGAAATGTTCTGTTTTATTATGGTCTTATTACGGATAATAAATTACAGTTTCTTCCTCCATTACACGATTTTTAACGCGCTGGAATAATGTTATACAACAACAATAGTTTGTGTTGTAATTCTAACGGCTAGAAAACGTTTATCTAGTCTGTCTTACCTAAAAGACAGTTCATTGCATTTTCATTTCTGTCTTATTCCGGCGCTACAATCCTGCCCGGTTTGTTTTCAACTGGATTAATCCTTGCTTGGAATTTTATGAAAATGAATTAACCGACATTTAAGCTGGAGAAACGGCCGAATCCAATAGTGTGATGGTATATTTCGAAAGAATTCCACGAAGTGTAGTTATAGCCTATGTGAGCAGTGGCGTACCTAGGCTAATGGTGGCCCGGGGCGGATTTCTTTCTAAGGCCCCCTCCCATAAGACAAGTGTTTATAATCCAATTTATCTTTAAGTAATAAACAGTAAAAAACTTTACTGTTATATATTTTTTACTGTCTAATTACTGTATTGATACATCTAGTTAGGAAACTTTATAAGAAGCTGTAGTGATGTTTGAAACAAAAATCCACTTTCATACTGTAAATACAAAGTTTAAAGAAATAATAGAAGTAGTATTATTTATAGAATGCATAAAAATGTATTAAAATACTTTATAATATATGTTCAGTTGTGCGTGCTGTTGTTTTCGATGTCACTCATGGTTTTGTTCACTCACGCAATATGTGACACACTTTTTATGGATTCGTTAGTTTGAGTAACTGACCCGATTTCCGCACTGCAAATATGCACTATTCCATAAAAATTCTGATGAGAGATTTAAAATAAATTGTTGGTGTCCTGAAATGTTAAATATTGTTCACTGGTGTAATCTCGTTTAGCATAGCCCTACATGTTATCGCCCCGTATTTCACTCCGCCATTTACATTTTCGTACCGATGCACGGCCTTCTTGAGTCGCTGCCGCTGCCGTTCCCGTCCGTTCTGTTTGGGGTTCAATTTGCGACTTCCGACCGCGTAATGAGGCATTGACGCTAGCTACAACTGACGCTACTTTTTTACTATGAATATACTTCTAATAATAAACTTTCCATTTTTTTTAATATTTGTAAACACTTTATGGGGTAGGGTTGTAAGGTAGATTTCAAAATAATATGAAAAATATTTGGAATCGATCGATTAAATCCTGGACCTCTCCTAGTGTTGCATTTCCAGGACGTGACAATAGAACATTTTAAAATAAATAAAAAAATTTACAAAAAAACTTAATTTTCCAAACCTGGAGGGCCCTTACTAATGGGGCCCCCACGTCCCCCTTTAGTCCGCTACTGTATTTGAGGTTAGTAAAACACTCAACTTAAAAATGGAAAAGCGGATGGAACAAAACATCAGTTCGGGCCCTCTCTAAGCAGTTTGCTCGCACACTGTTTTCAAAGTCCGAGTCCTATTTCAGCATTACTGTCACAGAATAAATATACTTGGAGTCAAATATAATTGAAAATCATTTACATAAAACTTTCAGTATTATTAAAAATAATTCTAATTAATAATAAAAACGTGACGTAATTAAAAGGTGGCATTCCAATAAATAAGGGAGTTAGGCAGGGATGCTGTGTTTCCCCAACCTGTTTAGATATATTGTAACGGTATATATCTTCACCGTACATTTAACAACAACAAAATAAAGAATGAAACACTCATTAACCAACACGAGAACACCTAAGAGAGGAATGATAAATGAATAACTGTGTACTAAATGTTATATCCGGTCCACGAACTAATTAAAACAATTAAAATAATTAAATCAGCAAACGAAGAATAATAAATAGTGATGAAGAAGAAAATATAGAAGACAACATAATAATGTGATTAACCAGTTGACCCAATAGATATGGTAAGTGAGAGGACAAAAACAAATTATAATGACAACCAGCCCTAACAAGAGACTGAAGAAAATATAAATAAACACAAGTAAAGTGATAAGCGAAGAAGAATTAACAAATATATCATACAATGTGCCAATAATGTGTACCAATAGAGAATGAAACCAATAAATCAAGGAATCTATAGAAGTAAGAAACAGTAAAGAGGCACAGACATAGACAAACCATTATTAAAGACAAACCTCGACAAAAACTCTTTATTCTGAGATAAGAATATAATAATAAACAAATAAACACAATGAAATAAGATAATTAAAAATAAGAACGAGTTAGTTATCGCAGTAAGAATAGAATACCATGCATGCTTTTAATACAGGCAAATCCAATTAAAATAAATAAAATAAAACCTAGTAATCACCAGTAGACATGTAAAAATAACGAAAAAATAATAAATAATGGTTAAGCAGAGTAAAAGTGTAAAATAATAACCTTTAAAACATTGAGAGTAGGGAGAAAAGCATAGACCATTGTTGTCAGACAAGGGGGTCCCAAGTAACCTCAATTCTGGTACAAATCAACTTGTAATTAGAATAAATTAAGAATAAAACAATGTAAATCTTGTGTAGGTTATACAGTAATGAAAATAGACATTATAAAGACAAACCTAGTGATAGATTTATAAATAAAAGTAATATGTGTGGTGTTTAATGCAATTACACAGACTGAAATTGGACAGAAAGATGTACCCATTAAACGTACTCATAATTCCCATAATATTGTGAACCAGAAAATAACAGCGACATGAATGTGCAATACAATATGTAATACTACTATTACAGTATAAAATAATTATAATGAAATGCTAATTTAACCATAATTAAGAAAAATGAAGGTAACTGTCTGGCTACACTAGATGCAAGAAGTATTAGTGAATTATGCTCAATAACACATAATAATAGGAGGCCAACCATTATAAAACAATCTTTAGATTATAAAGACCATTTGTACACAAAAGAACAACTGAAAATTGAGTATATCATTAATCATGAACCAAACCATAACGACAAATGGCATACTATGAATAATAAATAAGACTAAAAACAAGAAACTAATTATATTTGAAGAAAAACTGAAATGTACAAAAGTTGTAATGGACATTTCAGAATGACTGTATCACAGTCAAAAATGAACAGAACAAAGTATTTCAATAAATAGAGTGAATCAAATTAACCATGCTATAGGCCAAAGAAAGCATAGATCAAATATTGTGATTTTATAAAATTTAAACAATTATTGTATTAGAACTTATCATAAAAGGACTTGAGAGGAACCATATGAAAGAAATGTAATCACCATTTGTTCAATTTCCATAGTTAATCATGTAAAATCATAAGAAATATGTCATAGCCGTAAGTAAGAAACATTAACTTTTTAATTATAACACTCACATATGTCTTGTGAGGACTTATTTTAAAGAACAAATCAATTGTAATAACATGGTGTGGCTATATCAAGTATTACTCATGACGCAAGGACGTTAAACCAATTTTAAAGATATTCTATTTATTTTGGACAAAAACGAGGGCGTAACAATGATACTCTCCACACTAAAATCGTTAACAATTTTCTGCAAATTAATTAATCCGCGAAGGGAGTGACCTCGCTATAAGGAACAGCAGCCTCTCTAAACCAATGGAATCGATCAAAATCGACCGGGGGGTATGTGCTCCCAAAATTGGAACAGCGAAGAGGAACGAATTTACACACACTTCATCTCAGAATAGCGAAGCGAGACGACGGTCATTTTCTGTCCGCGAAAAAAGTCGTATTCTACCCAAATCAGCTGTGCGAGTCTAAAAGTAAACAAATGT
Organism: Magicicada septendecula; assembly: GCA_034769895.1. NCBI lineage: Eukaryota > Metazoa > Arthropoda > Insecta > Hemiptera > Cicadidae > Magicicada > Magicicada septendecula. The sequence goes on along the minus strand of CM068372.1, from coordinate 85,904,405 downwards.
GGTCAACCTAACCCACAAATATTTTAAGTGGCGAGTGCATCGAAAAAAAGCTTTTACCATAGCGAATTATAATTGCAGAGTGCACAATAAGCTGCAATAAAGTGAAATGACAGGAAGTATGGTGTTTAATTATAATTATTGAATATTAACTGAAAACAGAAATTTTTACGATTTTACATTGAGACATGGAAGTAACCATGATACCTCATCGAGGTTAAAAGTGAATGAATAAATTAAATAACCTTCATTTACAAACATTAATGAACCTTATATGAATATTTTTTTTAGAAACAATAAATATTTTTGACCTATATTATAAAAATTAAACAACTTAGAGAAGTAAACAATGAATAGCATGAGCTCGAGTATAGGTTATCTAACTTCGGATTTCGATTGTTACAATACTTAAACAATCCATGAATATTGTGATGAACGCTATTTAAGTAACAGATCATAATTGTTTACGTAACTAGAGTGCCACGTGCAATGGACATGATAATTACTAACAAACCTTAAATGAACTTATAATTATAATCACTTATGTATTTTATTATGTATAGGTTAAGGAGTTACCTGATATTGAATAGATAATAATTTGTAGCAATTCAGTACGCCTGAAGTTGTTTTAAGGTTGACAACAGTCAATTTCCTAACCATAAGTTAATAATTTTAAAAACTTTTTTATGTCATTTTCTTTCGAAATATTAATTCAGTATGCCTGAAGTTAATTTAATGTTGACAATAGTCAATTTCATAACCATAAGTTAATAATTTTAAAAACTTTTCATGTCATTTTGTTTCAAAATATTAATTCAGTACGCCTGAAGTAAATGTAATGTTGACCATAGTCGAAGATATAAATAATTCCATGTTAATGATTTGAGAAAACTTTTAATATAATCGTTGTTTATAATAATTAATTCCGACTACTCATGTTAAACAGTAGTGCAGACAATTTCTGTTTTGTATCTTGCAGTCTCAAAGGAACCACTGAGAATTTGTAAACGTAATGAACCAAAGTTCAAGGTTATATTTTAAATTTATGTTAAAATCCAAATATTTTAATTACCCTGAGATTAAGAGCTAATAAGTAATAAAGTCAATGACGAATGAGGCAAACAGCCAGTACTAAATATAAAGCAATAATTCCCAACATTCTTTAAAAAATTTTAATAAATTAAAATTGATAACAGAAAAAGAGTTGACGACTTTTATTGAATAGACAGTACAGTTACGAGTTAGATTATCAGTAGTACTTCCACAGGTGGCACCATGTAACTCTGACATATGAGAATCGAGTTACCTATTCGCTCATTAACGAGTTTGTTAACCAACTAGAACATCGACTTCAGTAAGTACATGGTGAGTACATGACTTATGTTTATTTCAGCCACATAGAATCTGCGACGTACTACGCCTATACACGGACGCCTGCGAGGGAACCGACTCGAATAATTCGTCGTCAGTCTTTTTCATTATACATTAACAAAACAATTTTACAAACTTTAACTAATTCAAATAAACTAAACACGAACGAGAAGAATCTCAACATTGTCATAAATCATATAGTTACAGAATTGGCGTTCCAACGTAAGGGAAATTGGCCTGAAATTAGGGAAATAACTGACGATAATAAATAAAATAGATAATAATAAGAAATCAAATAACCTAACCCCAAACAACAATTCCAATACAAGAAGTACAGGATATACATACAAGAATATCATTACAATATTGACTACATGTTGAGAGCACGACAATATTGGTATTAGACAATATTGGCACTTCAATGTTGTTGACGACATGCTGGTAGTAACTCTGGTTTTATACCAGAGTGACTAAGATAGTTATAAACATCAGAACCTTAGAACAAGTGAGCCGTTTCAAAATTCTCGGTCGTGCAGTAAGCTTTGACTCTGAATATGATATAAGAGAGAAGATAAATAAATTTAGGAATATTTGTGATACGATTCATAGAAATCTTAGAAATAAAACAAGACACATCACAAGGATTAAATTTTATAAGACAATTGCAATACCTACATTGATTTACGCAAGTGAAGCGTGGGTCATCACAAAAAAAAAAAAGGAAAGCGGCAAGATCAGAGTGCCGAAATGCGATTTCTTAGAATTACTTTAAACTATACATTCCAAGATAGAATAAGGAATGAATATATCAGAGCAGAACTCGAAGTAAAGGACATAAATGAAATGATTTCAATTTACAGGAGACAATGGTGGAATCGTCGTCAAAGGATGACAGAGGATCGATGCCGAAAGCGGCACTGAACTATAAAGCCATTGTTAGAAGGGATGTGGGTCGTCCGATGATGAGATGGGTGCCGGAACAGGTTTATATACCGTAATCCTTGAAGGGGAGAAGAAGGAGAATAGAAACATAAAAAGTAAAAAGTATGAAGAACCTCCCAGTGTAGGAAGAAGAGGCAGAAGAAGACGTAGGTGGCGACAGTGAAAGGAATGCACCAACCAATGATGAAGCGTTTCACTGTCTTGAGGCAGCAATAAGTGGCTTGTTTTTTGACACCAAGAAGAGTGAGACACAATTGACTTCTTGTCGTTAAAGGGACTGATAGGTTTATCCGCAAGAAAACGCTTATAGGACTCGGGCAGAATAAAATTTATGTTTACTATTCCAGTTACATGTACACGTAACTGTAAGATTAAAATTTAATACATAAACTTTACGTGTATTAACAAGTGGCGATAGAGTTTTCATGTTTTGGTATAGCAATGGTGTCGGTATATATTGATTTGAAACTCCATTTATAAGTATAATAATGTAAGTCCACATGCACTGTGTGATAAAGGTAATTCTGAAGATATTTTTAAAATTTTATGTACGGTTAAAATATAGGGTTATAGGAATAAATTATTATACATATACCAATTATCGGGAAAATCGTTTCTGCGGACATGCCGATTCCCCAGTTAGTCTAAATAATCGATGTTCTACTGTATTTACATTTGTAGTTCTATTAATCTTCCTATAAACACACGTATTAAGAACTTTACGAAAAAGTATATTTATAGAGTGGTCCGAACCGGATGGCACCTACGGGATTAGAATACTCTTACTCTCGCACGCGCACTCACAACCGGCCCGGCCCGGCCAAGCACGACCCGGGTGGTACAGGTATAAGTATTCGACCAATGAAAACTATAAAATATTCAATTCAGCTTATAATCCAAATTAAATCATAATTTTTGTCATCTCCGAGAAATTGTGAGAAAAATGAGTCCAAACATCACATAAATGCCATAAATATGAGTATTTTGCAAAATAAATAAAATTTGCAAAATACTAATTTCTAAAGCCAAAATGAATATTAAATTAGACTTATTTGTACATCTAAAAATATCACAACCACGTCGTGTTTGGTGTCATTTTCTTTAAAATTTCATGGAGGTTACAAATATGATAAGCTCGTTTGTTAAAAAATGTATATTATAAAAGTTGCAGTTACATAGTGAACGCCCCAGTAGATGATACAGTACATACCCCAGTCGTGCGGGGGCCAGCTGCGTTTCTGTGTGTGTCTGTATATATGTATGTATGTGTGTGTGTGTTAGTAAGGATCTTCTAATCCCTCAGGTGCCATGCGACTTGGTACGCATATAGTTTTATACGATTTTTCCCTTGGAACAAAACACTATCATAATATTTCATAACAAATTATGAAAAAACAGGCTATGAAATAAGTTATGCTTATACTAAGTACAGTGAGCGAAAAATAAATAAATTTACACATTCTGTAGAACCGATAAGCAAAGTGTTGAAGAATACAGTAAGAGAAGAAATTATGGTTAAATTCTATAAAACAGTTTCACTACCTCGACTAGTATATGGAAACGAATTGAGGCGACTGAAGACCGAATACAAGGTCAAAAAATGACATTTCTACAAAAAGTAAAAGTCGGGGGTGAGATTAAGAAACGATAATGTAAAGAGAGGCCTTAAAATATTCAGCCTTCATAAGTGCATTCAGCGGAATCGACAGCGATAGAATATGCGCATAGACGGAATAAACAAAAATAGGTTACCACTCCGATGTAAAAAAAATGTATTAAATGTGTAGTGGAAAGCAGAGGTGCCCATCGCCTCCAAAGTCCATGGTGCAATTTCCCCCCAAGTATTTCGAAATTCCCCACAAAATTTGATTTCGTCGGTAGTGGGGATCACAACACGGGGGTATGGAATAACCCCCAGTTAATGGTGGATCTTGGAGCTTTATTCAAAAATTTTCGCAAAAACTAAAGCTTTTTATCAATACCAAAAGATTTTTTAGTATGCAATAACTAAATTATGAGAAATGTAAAAGCCTGGTCGAACCTGGCCTAACATAATTAGTAGTAGGCCTACGTTAGGTCTTATCAAGTTAATCTAACTTGACTTTTTAATTGAATTCTTTTTCTTCACTGGAGGGGGAAATTTAAAAGTAATAGAAAAAGTTTGAGTACCGCAAAAATCCCCCTAAAAAATTACAAAAATCGCATTCAAAAATTCCCCCCCCCCCAAAATTTCAATGGTGCGACTTGCACCATTGCACCATGCTGTGGTGGGAAGCAAAAACAAAGGAAAAGATGGCCCCAAGCCTAGTTCGTGAAGTGCCGATGATGATGACAATGATTACGAAACAAATAAATCTATATGTACAAGAACGGCCAAGTAGGCCTACCTGAGGGGTGATGCTTGACTGTAAGCTCACCTTCAGGAAAGACATTCGGAAGGCGTGTGATAAGGTGATTGCTTCCATTAATAGATCGATAGCCAATATTGACGGGCCTTTGCCGAGTGAAAGAAGACTGGCGATGCTCTCGGTACAGTCTCGGAAGTTTGCGCCGATGTTACTTAGGAACGGAAGTGTCGTACTCGAATGGCTTCTGTCCTTTGGCAAGGAGTACTGAGAATTGCATACTCTTAGAGACCGTATCGGACCTGGCAGCTCTTACGGTGGGCAACGTCAGCCCGACAGATCTCTTGGTACAGGAATCCAAATGTATCTACGCGCTCAATGGAGTTCTTGGTAGAGTAGAGGCAGCTGTCCAGGATCGTGTTCATATTTTGGACTTATAGCAGCACAGGTGGAACGACGACACCAGAGGTCGCTGGACGGCAAGACTCATAAGGAACATAGGACCGTGAATAGAGCGCATCCGTGGGGAGGAAACGTTTTCCTTACGCAGTTCCTGACAGGTCATGGATATTTTCGTGAGTATCCAGTCACGAGAATAGCGTGACCGGATGAGAAGGCTGGCATACCCTCAATATAGCTACTGCACATCGCAGAGAGAGAATGTTTTTCACTCTTTTTTCAAGTGCATACGTTTTGAGGATGACCGTCTGAACCTCAACTTGAGGATTGGAATTTTCAGTCCTCATAGCATTGTTTGATTGGTGCTTCAAAGTGAAGGCAACTGAGAAGCGATCGCAGTGTATACTGTACATAGAGTGCGTCCACCGTCGTAAGAAAGACGAAGGGTATTTGTCCGACCCGTGATAGTAAGAAGGAAGTGGCCAAGTCGGCCACGTTTGAGTTGGGCCCACGGTCAAAATATTCCCCTGCGGATTACCGTCGATCCTCGAAGGGTCGAGGGCTAGTTGCGCAAGGCCACACTATACTACTGTATATACTGTAGTATAGTGTGGCCTTGAGTTGTGCCCCTGTTCAGTGGGGTAGGTTTCTCCATTTGTTAATGTTCGGCCGCTCGTTTTTATTTGAATGTCCTTCTTAATATTAACAAGTATCAAAATTATATTTTTATATCAATTAAAGACAGTTATTGAAATTATTACATCCCCATTTAGTGATTACCATAATAACGTCTTAATTAAAAAGTCTTTTTAACAAACATGAAATAAGGTTAAAAAAAATTTTCAGTTGTGATTAAATCATTATTTAATCACTAAACAGAATCCATGCTAAAATAATAACCAATTAAGTTACTACAACAAATCCAAACGTGTATAAATTACTTTTGGTTGGTAAATTAGGCCTTTGTTAAGGATGGTTTCTTAAAGGAATTTGTTAAGAATGGTTGCTCGGTCTTAAGCGTGGGCATTAGTTTTTATTTTTTACTTGTAAAAAAAAAACAAAAATCAGCCCTAAAAATCAGTAAATAGTAAAAAAAAAAATTTATTTGAATGATTATTCCAATAACAATTTTAAACAGTAGTGAAGTCGTACCTGTTATTTCCCTTTGAACGATGAACTCGATCACCTGAAGTCTATTTGAAGTGTGAAGGCTTCTGTTCCGCTCATATATAAACCAACTGTCCCAATAATAACACAGGACAATATAGCCAATATAAGGAGCGGCCTTCCGGCCTTGTCAATTTTTTGTTTTTGTATTTTTTTTAGTTTTTGTATTTTTTTTTTGTTTTATGTGTTTTATTGATTTTTTTCTTTTATAGAAAAACTATATTTGTTGGTTCTACCTTGTAGATGGGCATTTCATTACGAAATCTAAGTTGATGGTCCTTTCTTGTACTGATAACAGACGCATTTTATGAAGTGCAATCTAGAAAATGTCTCCAGAGGTGTACTTATTGTACAGAATTTCCAAAACTGAAGTCTCTTCTTGTACCGTCCGTTAGTGATTTTCGAGTACTTGCTGCACTTCGAATGCCAATGTAGGTATCGATCTGGACGCTCTTAATTGCCTCGAAAAAGACGAAGATATTAGGATGGTGGTGATAGAAATTTCTTCCAAATTTGTCATGGAACGACTCACATGGATTCGTTGTCCTTTCTGAAGAAGTGGACGATGATGCCTATAGACTTGGGGGAAATGAAGAGCTGTTATCAATGTAGTTCTCTACTAGGTAGTTAGAGAACTCCTCGACGTTCGGGGGTTATATGGACATTAAGTCCTCCACAAATGCGTCCTCCACCTGACCAGCGTCCAACATACTTAAACCAAACACCCAGTGCAACCATTTTCCGGCTTCCGATGTCTCATTTTTGTATTCCTGGCTCAATCCAAACTGTTGAATTTTTCTCCACCAGGCCTGGGACAGGTGGAACCTGCAGCCTCTCACATGTACTGAAGCCAAGATGATCGGACAGCATTTTGAAGCGCTATCTCAAAGTCAACTGTTATGTGTTTTGGATTGAAGTGCAACTCATACTCCTCGCACTTTGATTTCAGATGATTAAATAGGCTTTTGTACGTTTCTTCAGTCTTGTTTGGCAATAAACAAAAAACAAGAGGAACATAGTTGCCACTGTCTACGCCGTGAATAGTAAAAAAATTGATAAAAGTACTTTGTTGCATAGGTAAAAGTACCATCTATGAAAATATTATCAATTTTTGCAAGATATTCCGAGTTGCTTTTGGGGCAAAAAACAACAATGTTTTCCTCTCTTAAGTTTACCAGCAACATTTCCTCACCTTGAGTAGTCGTGATCGGAATGCTGTCCAAAGCATCGTGGACATCACTGATGCATTTAGGAAGAGGAGGAAGCTTACTTCTTTTTGCGTAGTTGACGTTTCTTCGCACTCGATCCATGTCATCACGTGTCATTTGGTTGCTAATATCTTCAGGCGCAGACACAATTTCTTGTTTTATCACTTTTGCGGGCGGTTCGGATAAAGTTTCGGTCGCCTTGCGCTTCGCACTGTTGGAAATGTACTGCCTGTGTAAGTTCGGGCACGGTTCATGGTTATGCTCACCAACGGCTTTGAACAAAACATCACCATCATCATCTGTAAATAAATGCGCGGAACAACGTTTTTTAACACAACGCCACTTTTGACCGCACTGTGTTCTTCTATTTTTCGAAAACTTAAAACCCTCCAAAACTGCTAATTTGAAACCTTTCTCACTTAGCATAGAAAACATATTTCCACTGGTCTCACTCATGGTAACAGACTGAATGTGAAGAAATGTGCAAGGGGTTGAAGGGAGTGTGGGGGCGGCCGTATTGGGAATTCCAACGGAATGCCACTCGCCCGGTCAAAACAATGACAGCAAGTTACCCGGGACTCCCCTACCCCTTCATGGAGGCTTGAAATACGAAGTTTTGAGTACGGACTCTACACCGCATTTAAAACTTATTTTAACTATATATTTTAACTGATTTCCAAAAGTCGTGACTACTGGGGGCAGTTCCATGGGGGCAATTCGACCCTCACTCCGAGCTGACCATGGGCCCAACTCAACCGTCCTTTTTATGGACAAAACTGACCGTGGCCCAACTCAACATCCCCCGCCCAAGTCATTGATGGCAGCTCGGTAAACTAAGCATCCACGCCTCAGGCCGAAGTAATGCGAAAGCGGTCCCGGCTTGGGTAGAAAAAATGTTTTTTTCAGTGAGTAAGAATCCCACACTACCAGACAGGCTGGCCACCTAGCTGGTGACTTTTGAAGGTTTCTCCTATCTATCAAACATCGGTATGGATAACCATACACGACTTCCATGTTCTAAGATTTTTATTTAAAATCATTTACTTGAATTCGGTTCGATAATTTCTAAAAACGTATCCCCCACCCTCAAACTGTTGTCACTATGCCTATACATATTTTTGTTATTATGGGGTAGTCGTTTAATATAATGTTATTTTCGATTCACTTTATCTATAAAAATTAGGTACTTTATTCTTATAAAGAAACTGAACAACGCAGATAATCATTCCTCTTCCTCAACCGATTCCCACCATTAATGATATTTACACTTTCATAGGGTAACAGTTTTATTATATGTAATTTCTAAGGTATCTTATCCTTCAAATTTAAATAATCGTACATTACATGATTTCAGCACAGCAATTTTCAAAAAATCACCCCTTCCCCCTTCAACTACCCACTCCATTTATAAGTATCTCATTTACCATTTTACAATGGATTAATATGACTTTATTTTCGGGGCACTTATTTATTAAAATGAAGTACTTTTTTCTTGTTAAAACACAAAACAATGGAGGTAAACTACCCTTCCCTCCGAACCAAACAACCTGGTTGCCTGGCAACAAAATTATTTTATTTTTAACAATTACCATTGTTTGAAAAATTTAAATGAATGTTTAAGAACTTTACTCTTGTTAAAACGTAAAACGTTGCAGGTAAACTACCCCTCCCATTTAACCGATCTTCACCAAAATCAATTGGCCTTGAGTCCTCTACAACTCGGGCACATATTGTAACGATAAATAAAAGGGCTCGTGCGTACCTGTTAAAATGTGTTCACACTTGTTTATTATATGTATTAGTGTGAATGTAGTGGGTTTGCCTCACACCGGTCGTTACATAAATCGAAGTCACTACTGGGGTCTGTAGCGTTGTCAAAATCACCAGTACAACCTACCTGTCAATTCATAGGGGTTGCGAATCCCGGGTGGCGCCAAATTGTTTCTATTAAAACAATTAAAATAGTTAAATTCTAAGATGATACATGTTATTAGCATGGACAGCTGGAGCATTCGAATGGTTCCCGCCGCTATACAGGTTGCCGTCTCGACCACTCGTGATGAGCGCTAGTTGGTTATTGAATAAAGCTTGCTTACACACATATACTCTACAACGTCCTATGAAATAAAAAGATAGTAATACTCTGTACTGTGATTTTAATACAAATTCAGTTATTAATTAATATGACAAAAGGATTATAAATGTTTTGGTAACAAATTGCTCCGGTTTATAACATGAAACACAAATATCTCAAGGTTGGCAAATCGATCTGAAAACAAATTATTTCTCTGCCGCTATGGTCACAGTTACATACAATATATTAATCTGTTTAAAGTCTGGGGTTCTTTGGATTATGAAATAAGACATAAACGTTGGTTACATTAAAAAAAGTACACTACCATACCTTATACGTACTTAGAAAGTATAATGTGTTTTTATAAACTGTTCGGTAGTGTCGTATTTTTGTTACAAAGTTGCACTCTTATGAGAGGTTATATTTTGATTAATAAAATATTTTTACGTAAGTAAATTATGCATTAAAACCTTTGAAAGAAAATGATATTTGTTCAATAGTGAGAAATTTGATCATTTGAAAAAATATTTAAAGTAATTTGGTTGTTCGGGATTAAGGAATTTATTCGATACTTATCAGTTCAGATAGTGTTGATGTGTTGTCATCTGGGGTAGTGGATATTCTGCGAATTTGGACTGGTTTTAAGCTTCGAGCATCTTTTTCAATCTTGTCTTGGGATTTCTGTTAACTAATTTATTGGTATTTGGTTCCAGGACATCGTTAATTCATGGTAGGTCGGCATCTATTCGTCTTTGGTCATCTTGGTTAACTTCCGAAACTTTTCGTAACTATTTAAAGTAAAATTTCAATCATCACTATTTTGCGTGCCGCTTACCCACGCGTCGTTTCTTCAAGTCTAATAAATTTAACGGAAAATTAGCCTTCAACGGCCCGTTACTATGGTAACATCACTCCTTGGATTGGTTAATTCCTCTTTCGAAAGCATTGTTAAGAGATTTGAATTTTTATTCAAATTTATTAAGTATTTTCCTAATGGTTTTATTCCTTTATAGTTCCTTTGGGGTAATAAATGATATCACTATTATCTTTCTTTCCTTTCAAAGTTTACAATGATACCTCATAAGGTCATATTCTGTTATACATTAACTTTAGTCTAAATATTTGACATTTGATAAATTACATATCTTTCTTAAATTAAACTTTTATAATAACATTTCTGTTTTAAAATGATTTACATATAATTACTGGCCATTTACTGGTCTTAGATTAGTAAAGTTTCTTGCGAAATTGTTACAATTGACATTTGAGTGTATCTGACAGTTAGATGTTTTCATAGCCAAGATTAGCCATGATGGTTTTTTGGTGGATTTCTTTTAAATTACATTTTGAATTCAGCCTGATGGGCTTCACTTAGTTATCATATTTGTTTGTGTTGTGTGTTGATCCTGTTTGTGTTCTAATCATTATTCAATACAGTTTTCATTACACATATTTTAAAATATAACAATTAGGCTTATGGACTGTAGGTTCCCTTCAGCCATATCCTCTTCATAACATTGAACCAAACTATTCTTTACAAGTTACTAGTTATTGTTAGTTTTAACATTAATTTCTTTCTTTTGTTACTACCTTAAGTGATAAACATCATCACTTCTTGCAAATTTATGAAAGTTATTTCCCCTTTCAACATGGGGTGTTTTATTCATTGTAGTCTTAATTTTAAAACAAAACCTTATTTCTATACTACTATTTCCTCCATACCATGTTAATACAAACTGTTTTTGTCTGGGCTTTCTCCCTGAATAATTTTACATGCTTCTTTTACATCTATTTGAAATATTACTTTTAATTATTTTTAATTATATAAACGTGTACAAGATCACTCAAATCATTGATTGTTTATCAATGCTTTATAAAGTGTTTTCTTACTTATCATTACATTTTTACTGCTTAACATAACTATTTCCCTGTATCACCTTCACCTTTAATTAACAGAGGTTCATCACTGATACACTTTCACTATTTTTAGGGTATTTACACTTTCACTATTGCACTTTACTTTGGTTCACTGTTTGTATTGAGTGTTACTTAATGGGTAATCCCTATACTTTTCTCCTATTATTTCTCACTATTTCTTTACAGCATAATATTTATTATTAATAAGATTAGGTTATTTATTTTTTGTTAAATCTAACCTTTCTAATTGTGTTAGTGTACTTTTCTACACTACGTTACTTTACAATCGTCTTGTGTCTTTAAAATAAGTACATAAGTTAATTCAATTATAACAATACTATTTTTTTTTTCATCAATGGATAATTATTTGGGGTTTATTTACAGTATTCTATCCTTGAGTCTACTGTTTTTCCCCTTTATATGTGTGTTAGTTTCCCCTTGGGTTTAACCTGTCTCCTCTTCATTCTTCCTCTTCTTCTTTATCTTCATCTTCTTCAATTGTCTTCAGCTTGGTTCGGTTCTCCTCTTCTCATCTGGTTTGAATTCTGTTTATTCGTAGGGATCTGTTCGCTTCCTTTGATTCTTCTTTAGTTCTGGTTTCTTATCTTCCTTTGTTAGTTCATAATTGTTTGGTCCATCACCTTTTTTCTTGAGTATGTTACGTGGTTCCCTTCTTTGTGTTTTTGTTGTTGTGTCAATCACTTGGGTTGGGTAATATCGTCGTTCGTCGTGTCATAATATTTATATTTTATTCATTTTTTAAACATTTTATTTTATATGAAGTATTTTTATATTAAGAATTATCTTTTTTATCCCTGGTACGGGGTTTGGCTTAATTGTGTTGTAACAATATGCAAAAAATTATTTGATTCTGGTTGAATTTTCGGCAGTTATCGTTCGCCATAGAAAAATTCTACACACAGACATACAGACCCCCTCCCATACACACACAAACACACTTTTCGGAAAATGACTTTTCTTCATGTTTTGAAGGTAGTACAATCAGAATCAGCCCTTATGTCGGACACGGTTTTTTTTTTCGATCACCATACTTCCATTCCTTACGAAAAGTGGTAGTAAAAAAAATCTACATATATAACTAACTATGAGATTTACATTTGATAATCATATAATACACTGTATGTACCTGTATGGTTTTTATTAAACGAAACTTTGGTCTATGATAGGAACAAGATTCCATTGAGTAAAAGTATCATCCCCAATACTCAGTACTCAGGAGTAAAATTAAATTGCAGTGCTCATACTACAGTAATTTGATTGACTTCCATAAGGAAATGGAAGTATGGTCATGGCGAAAAAAATCATGTTCGAGATAACGGCAGATTCTGATTGTACTACCATCAAAACATGAAAAAAAATCAGTTTTCGAAAAGTGTGTGTGTGTGTGTGTGTGTGTGTGTGTGTGTGTGTGTGTGTGTGTGTGTGTGTGTGTGTGTCTGTTGTGTGTAGAATTTTTCTATGGCAAACGATAACAGCCGCAAATTCAAACAGAATCAAATAATTGTTTGCATACAGACCTGAAATGTAGAGGACTCAAGGCTTATTGATTATGGTGAAAATCGGTTAAGGGAAAGGGGTAGTTTACCTGCAACGTTTTACGTTTTAACAAGAGTAAAGTGCCTAATTTTGATAAATAAAGTATCCTGAAAAAAAGGTCATAATAATCCACTGTAGAAAGGTAGATGAAATACCTATAAATGAAAAGTGTAGTTTAAGGGGAGGGGGTAATTTTTTTTTATAAATTAAAATGGTAGTTGATGGAGGAAGTAAATTTTATAAGTTTTATATGTGTAATACGTTATTGACAACAAAGAAGTAGTTTCTATGGAAACATTTCATTTCACTGTAACAAAATTCTGTATTTTTCATTTTAATTTAAATCATGTATCAGAGAAAATATATCGTTCGTGGCAGGCAAGCATATCTCAATGATGTAATGTTTACGTTTCCATTTTATTATTATGATTACCGCAATAAAAAGGCAGGCAAGACACACACACACATAATTCGCGTTATTTCTGGCCTCACTCATGTTTATTTTCTTACATTTGCACGCTTTTTAAATGGAAAGTGCCGAAACCCACACCAACACAACGCGTGCAAGCCGAAAAAGTGTCCAGCGTGGTTAGCGATTTGCTTCCTATGGATCGCTGGGCAGTGTAACTGCACGTGTTTACAGAGGAACGGTTCATAGACAGACTTTTCGTCTTTAGGGAATGAACCCTCTGCAAGATGCTCAGGGTCCAAGAGTGACTTCGGAGCGCTTCGGAGGAGGGATGATTATCTTCGTAGTTCGGTTTCTTTATAAGAATAAAGTAAGCCTACCTAATTTTTACGGATAAAGTTACTGAAAATAACATTATATTAAACGACTACCCCATAATAACAAAAATATCTATAAATAGTGAAATTAGTTTGAGGGTGGGCGATATTTTTTTAGAAATTACTGAACCGAATTCAAGTAAATTATTTTAAACATAAATCTTACAACATGGAAGCCATGTATGGCTCCATACCGATTTTACTTCCATGTTCCATAAGGAAATGGAAGTATGGTGATGGCAAAAAAAACCGTGTTCGAGATAATTGCAGATTCTGATTGTACTACCCTCAAAACATGAAAAAAGTCATTTTTCGAAAAGTGTCTGTGTGTCTATCTGTATGTAGATTTTTTTATGGCAAACGATAACAGCCGCAAATTCAAACAGAATCACATAATATTTTGCATAGAACTCTGTATTGTAGAGTACTCAAGACCTATTGTTTTTGGTGAAGATCGGGTAAGGGAAAGGGGTAGTTTACCTGCAACCTTTTATGTTTTAACAAGGGAAATTTTTTCTATGACGAACGATAACTGCCGTAAATTCAAACAGAATCAAATAATTTTTTTCATACCTCCCTGAATTATAGAAAACTCAAGGTCTTTTGATTTTGGTGAAGATCGGTTAAGAGAAATGGGTAGTTTACCTGCAACGTTTTATGTTTTAACAAGGGTAATTTTTTCTATGACGAATGATACCTGCCACACATTCAAAGAGAATCAAATAATTTTTTGCATACGTTCCTGAATTGTAAAGGAATGAAGGCCTATTGATTTTGGTGAAGATCGGTTAAGGAAAAGGGATAGGGATAGTTTACCGGCCACGTTTTATGTTTTAACAAGAGTAATTGTTTCTATGACGAACGATAATTGCCGCACAATCAAACAGAATCAAATAATGTTTTGCATTCGTCCCTGAATTGTAGAGTACTCAAAGCCTGTTGATTTTGGTGAAGATCAGTTAAGAGAAAGGGGTAGCTTACCAGCAACGTTTTATGTGATAACAAGGGTAATTTTTTCTATGACGAACGATAACTGCCGTAAATTCAAACATAATCAAATGAAAATTATAGTCGAAGGGGGAGGGGATAATTTTTTATATGTATACTACGTTATCGGCAACAAAGAAGTAGTTTATTGTTAAAATTCCTTCCCGGGCTGTTTGGCCGAAGTCCAATGTTTTCTACAAAACCAGACGTTTCGGCAGTGCCATCGACTGCCATCATCAGTGAAAACCGAGTGCGATAACGTGAGGTGGTATACGTTAGCGACCACGGTACTGTGGTTAACGCTGAAGCAATAAGTGGAAAGAAGTATTTTTCTATTGAAATATTTCATTTTGAAAATGATTTTACATATAAATCTTAGAACATGGAAGTCATGTATGGTTCTCCATACCGATATTTTAATAGAGTAAACAAGTTAACACATCTGTGGGCGAGCGCGCTCACGCGAGCGTAAGCGCAGAGCCCGTGACTTTGTTAATACGGTCGTCCATCGCGCCTCCCACTCCCCTCCCTCACAAACGGGTACAAGATGTTTATCATTGAAAGAACTAACCAGACAGCGACGAGTGTCAATCTTAAATTAATTTAAAGGACAGCGACCGTCTACCCGATAAACTTTATGGGTTGTTAAGAAGGCGCTAGTCTTTGTTGTTCTTCTTCCAGAGAAGATCTACATGATCAAAGATATTTAATTCCGTGCGCTCTCTCTCCACCCTCCTTTCGGTTCTCCCTTTTGTTTCTTTCTATCATACACACTCAGTGTTATGTCATTTGTTCTCCCAACGATCGCTACATAAACTAAGAAGATCACTTGTTATGTTGTTTTTCAACGATTTTTTTTCTCTTCTCTCTTTTTTCCGTTTTATCGTATAAATTAAAACAGGAGGGACGGACAATAATAGAGACCACCGTCTCTTCAAATTATCCTTCCTCTCAGTCCGGTCGGTGTAATAACTCGGTAAGCCTGAAATACAACTTTGTGTGCGACATTCCTCTGTGTGTGTGTGTGTGTGTGTGTGTGTGTGTGTGTGTGTGTGTGTGTGTGTGTGTGTGTGTGTGTGTGTGTGTGTGTGTGTGTGTGTGTGTGAATGGGCTTTTAAATAGAGCTATAAAGCTTCTGGAAACGTTATTGCTCGATGGCGGTCGACTCGGGTCTCTCTCTCTCTCTCTTTATCTCACTCGCATATGAAAATAAATTTTGTTTTAATTTTTTACGTAGAATTTTTAAAACAGAATCTTTACGACTTCTTTAGAAAACAATAAATTTTCCACTCGATTTGTTGTGTTGTTCAAAGTTGAGTGTTTCGTTTTTTTTTTAAGTATAAAATAAAATAATTTAAAGACCAAAGAAATGTCTAAATTGGGAGCAAGTTAATACGAACGCCCAAGCGTAACGACATCTGTTTTACTAGACTATATATTGTATATATAGTATACTTTTCCCTAATAAAACAGTCTTACGACATATGTCAACTGGATACTCTCTATGTTTCTCGGTCCTGTATGTCTGTCTAAATCCCCTCCCGTTTCCGACATTTGTCTTTATTCCGGACTCTGTTCCTACTCTTACAATACTCTCCATCATACAAGTGGCTCTTTCCCTTATTCCGCAAGCAGTGCTTTATCATCCGCGTACTTAATGGTCTTCATTCTTTCTCCTCCCACTAAAATTCTTTATCTGTTAATTTTTCGTCGTAGATATTGAATAGTTTAATTTTTAACTTTCTAATTTATAATTCAAAATAAAAGTATTCAATATCTTATTATATTTAGCTAGTATTTTAGTATGTCTAGTATTCTATAGCTTTTTCCTATCTATAAGTAGAAGCAAGTTAATAACATTGATGTAAGAGTAACAATATACTGTATACAGAGTGAGCCGTAAGTCACTTTGTCACTAGACGTTACCGTTAGTTTAATGGGGTTTAACCTTACACCAAAAAAATTTTTGGGCCATTTTCGGTTTTTTGTTCATTATTATAGCCTGAAAGCTTCTGAAAAAAATGATATATAATATGCCCATGTTACAAAATTGTAACCTCACAAAAACAATAATAAAGTTACTCGTGCACAGAAAATTTCCGTCAATTCTCTGGATCTATGACGCGCTGCCTCACGAGTTTGAACATTCATCAAGCCTGCTTCTTTTTTATATACACTTCTTTGGATATACATTGTTTTTACCATTACCATTACCTTTCTAAAACAGTTTTACATCAAATACAACCAATTTTAAATGCCTTTCTTGTGAAACCATTTTGAGTAAATCCTGTGTGGGAAAAACTCAGATTCGAAACGAATCATTCAATGCGGTAATTTGAAAAAGACTGCCAAAAACTATTTTTGTCGGCATCACAACACTAAAAGTAGGGGTGTATGATTCAGTTATACCATTTAATAAAGGTGCAGTGGGAAAACTGGATGTTCTTAGTGCTTTGGGATTAAAATATAGTGAAAATTGTAAAGTGTGATTACGGAAAACCGACAGAACGCGGGTGCAAAAAAGCTGATAAAGAAATTCAATGTAGATGTAAAAAGAGGAAAGAAACGAGATATAAAAAAAAAAGAAAGAAGAAAAGGAAAAACACAAAGATTATGGATCTGGACTGTTCTGAAGTGTTAGTTCCCACTATTCTATTTTATCAGAATGTATTAAAAATATCCACTTTAACTTAAACGAGTGCCCTGAAAAATTTTGTTTGTTACTTCTCATATGTAACTTTTTCTCGGGAACTGTAAAAGGTAGAAACTTGAAATTTTTACTGTAGCTAAATTTCATAAGATTACTTATGTGGAACCAGAATTATGACGAAACATATTTTTCAAAAAAACTAAAAAATTTTAAACTCTTTAAAAAAAGCAAATTTGTTTGACACTTTTTTAAAAAATCAAAAAACTTATTTTTAAAATAACTCTAAAGTATAATTCTGCTTCCATATGCACAAAAAGGTCTTAAAAGTAACCTGTCAAATTTCAGCTCCATATTTTTCATAGTTTCTGAGAAAAAGGTACATAAAATCCCTAAGAATAACATGGACGAAATAGGGTGTAAGGTCCCCCCTTAACAGTGACCGTGATTTTTAAAAATGGTGAAAGATTTTGTAAGGATCACCCATTAAGTAGACAAAATTTTAAAACAATTGTTTCAGTGTTTTGTCTTTATTTATTATTGTCATCAGGATCTGTATATGGGCAATAGAGAAGTAATACCATGAATGTTTTTGTGAATATGTGTGTGTGTGAGGAGCTGTTTATTTATTGTTTTATTCTTTCGTCGATTTCTGTTTGTTAGTGAATGAATCTCAGGTAGGCCTAAGTTAGTTTTTAATGTATTAGTTTACTTTATAGGTCCGTCTGAAGACAACCACAGATTTTTGATGATTGAAAGTTGTGTAAGTAAATTTGAACGATTGTAATAGTCCGATCAAATCATTCTGTTAACGTTTGCATACCGTCGAAAGTTAAGTTTAAAGATCTTTCCATTGTCGTTGGAAGACTGGTCTCGAACACGTTCTGAAGAAGACAGTACTGCAAGTTTATGAAGTCGTCCTGTACAGACTACCGCTTTATGTAAAGAAAAAAAAGTGATGTCTAAACGGCGGTGTCTGAAATAAAACATAACAGCGGTGTCTCAAACCGCCGTTGGTCTCGGAATAAGAGTTGCATGCCAACTCACCTCAAGAGTGTGCAGCGAGAGACGAACAGGAGAACAGCAAGGCGAGAGACGAAAACGGCGATGTCATAATGGCAGCGTATTTGCCGGGTGATTTAGTGCGTAAAAATTAATAAATCACTCCGGCCGTGGCACGCAGGTAGCTGAACAGTATCAGATGGAGTAAATCACGATGGCCGACGCCGATAACGCACTGTTAATGACCAAAGTGTAGCTGCAACATCTAATCCACGGCCGGGATCTTAAACGCTTCCACGGCCACTCCTCTAAACAATAATATAACTACAACTATAATAATTCACAACAATTGACCGGTTATCTTTTCTTTTGTGTTTTAATTTATCTTTTAAATCGTTTTCTGCTTCTGCTTCTCTGTTATTCTTTGGCCTCCTTCTTTTGTTTGAAATAATTAAAAATAAATAAAAAAATGAAACGAAATTTTATCTCGACGATACTCGTCCCTGTTGCTTCTTCTAGTTTGTATACATAAATTTTGGCTTATATAATTTTATTTTAGATAAGTGTTCCGTTCCTCTTTCCTTTCGGTTTCAGCTGTGAATTTGATAAACGGTCGCCACAACGGTAAATATTTTCATTCGGTATAGCATACCAAAAACTAAAGATAACATTTTTTCGCGCTGCGGTGTTAGTGCAAGCACCGAATTTTCCGTTTGCCATTTCTTTGGTGGACACCCGACTTCGTAGTCTGTGGTGCGAAATTAAATATAAGTACATAAATTAAAACAACATGTCTTGTTTTCTCCAAAGCGAAAAATTTATGGCCTCACTTGTCAACCACTCCGTGGTCACGGCCTCGACGCCGGACGCTGGATATATCGAAGTAGGTCTACATCCCTTTATTTTCTGCAATTTCTGGAGATAAAATCGCACACGTATTAACCTAACATTATGTTTTGCCGCCAGTAATACAAGTATAACCTATAATATTGTTAGAAACACTTCCAATAGTAATTAAATGACAATAAAAACCTATTAATATTAAAAACAAATGGGTTAGATATGACAATTCATTAACACATTTTGACTTACCAAATGTAAGCGATATTCAGTATATATCGATATTGATTATCGCATAGGCGAAATATCGAATATGTAGTGCTGGTACAGGTAATGGGGGAAAGAAAGCCTACCAAAAGTTTAACTTTTTATTTATAAACTTTTTATCTATTTACGTTTGATTCCAGTAAATAAACGCTAATTTAGCGTAATTGTGCTGAAATGAGATAGAAAAATCATTGAAGAAGACTGGGCTAGCATAACGTATACATTTACTACAAGCAAGTTTGAATGAAATTAACTATAAAACTATGAACTATGGAAGGCTATCCCATAATGTAAAACCATGTCGAACTGCCATATAAATCGGCTATATTCTATATTCTATAGTCGGCGAAACAAAAGAGTAACTTGATTTACAAACAAGTACCCAAGTAAGCAAGTAAACAAGTATTTACAAACAATAGGCCTAATCTTTACAAAACCTTCTTCTTCCTCTTTTTCTTATGACGTAACAGACAACTGCTGGCCTTGGTCTCATTTAGTTCACGTCCCAATCCGTCTCTCTCCGTATCTTCCAACTACTACAAGTTTAGAAGATTTTTCGCATCCTCAGCAACTTCCTCCTGTCGTTACTTCTAACCTTCTAACCGCTCTACGCCCTTTCATTTTATATTCAAGAACAAAATTGACTGCATATTGGTCTGTACATTGGATTCAATAGACTGTATTGAAATAAGAGCGAGAAAGATGGAGAAGCGTTCAGACTATGTCAGAAGACTATCTTACAAATCGAAATCACTACCATATCAGGCTACTGTACGGTAGTGAAGCCGGAATGCTTATACACGGGAGAGGCAGTAGATAGCAAAGGATTTTTGGAAATTTGAAAAATAGGAAGAAAGAATATTCTAAGGAAAATCCTGGTATCCAGAAAAGAACAAACAAATGGGTTTACATTTTATTTGAGAACAAACCAACAGTTGTATGAAACGTCTGAGAAAATCTTGGCCACAATAAAAAAAAAACATTCACACTTTTCTGTGAACACCTTAGAAGAAGTGAGATAGAAAGGGTAGCAAACGAAATAATCATCTTCCAGGAGAACAGAAAGACACAAGTACCGTGTGTGAAAGAAGGCAACAAAATCTATAAAAACTTGGAATCAGGAAAGAAGATGTAAGAAACAGGGTAGTGTTCAGAAGGAAACCTGCAAAGGTGAAGGACTCGTCCTAAGGAAAAACCAAGGGGAACCAAATTACTTCATATTCCTCTCAACTATCTTCATACTTTTTCTGTCTGTGTACTATTTCATTTTTTATTTGTTATTGCAACTTCGATCTCATCATTCCAAATCCGCAAACCTCTTCTATTTCTTGCATTCTTCTTTTTACAGAGAAATTTATTTCCTATATTTCATGAAGGCATCCGCGGCCGGTGTCCATCCTGTGAAGCAATTATTGTAGAGATTTTTTTGGGTAAACGGCACTGTAGCGGGCGTCAACTGTCAAGAGTGATGCATGTTATAGCCAACCGGCCGCCGTTAGACAATGACACGTGCGCCACATTAGCGACGAAAGGGGCCTTGTTAAGAAAGACAATGCTTTAGCCACAGCAGATGTTAGACGTGAATGAACGACATAGGCGTAAAGCTACAATAACAAAGAAACAAAAGACTACGTCTCTTCGTCACAATTACCGAGAAAACGTGTACGAAGGGGTCTAGATTGACCTATCAGGAACAAGGAGTTCGGTAAAGGCGGGTGTTAAGAAGGCATCACCATGGAGACGAGGGTGAAGAGCAAATAAGGAAGGAGACCAGAGATGCAGTCCGAGTATCTAGGAGGAGTCTTCGCAGAATCGGAGGCGAGAAGCCAATCAGGACGGAAATAGTAGTAAGAGGATGCGAGCCGTGGAGAGGGTCGAGATACTGAAAACATAAAATTAGATGTTCACAGGGAACGAGAGTTCAGTCGATTTTCAATTTTCAAACGGTCAAGTTCAGTTCAGTTCTTATTGTAATTTTGGACAGTTTCAGTCTATTTTAAATCGGAGTTCAGTCTTATTTTAATTTCAGTGCAGTCTTATTCCAATTAGCAGTTCAGTTTATTTTCAATTTTCGGTCAGTCAGAGTCTTTCAGAAGGACTGTTGTAAAGTGTATACATACAAGCAGATAGATCGTTCGGGAGTGAGTCAGAAACTATGTAAAACTGTTAGTACGCCGAAATTAAGTAGTGGAATGATGAAGTAGTAAATTAACTGTAGAACTTACCCGTGCGTTAAGAGAATTCATTAGATCGTGGGAGTTAAATATTAAGACAATGTCGAATTAACTTCAATCAGACTTTGTTATATATTCAATCTTATGAATCGAACGCGTGTGATTAAGTATTAACAATATATCACTTTACCGTGACGTAAGTGACATGAGACAAATATAGTGAAATTACGCCACGAATTAACTTACCGAGGTGCAAAATAAAACATTTATATTCGCATAATAAAATGCATCATAAATGGCACAATCGCTCTAATTGAACGCGGCATAAACTATTAACGCATGTACACCGAAAGTGACGGAAAACCCGCACGCGAAAGTGTCCTAAGACAATTAAGTATTATTCGAATGACCGCAGTTAGTCATTTCCGTTAATGAGCGTATCCGAATCAAATGTGGAACACGTAGTGTCGTCGACGGAGTGTAAAGTGAAGTGAAGTTGGAGTGGCACAATTCAAATGACGTGGAGCGGATTAATCTTGTTATCAACAGCCAGGACCTCGCCGCAGAATGGGGAACTCCGCAGTTAGTCACCGCTGAATTGGATACATACGTCAAGTAAATTATTACAATTAACGTACTATTAGATTAGGTAGCCACTGTCCTGCCACTGAAAAAGAACTCGCCACTGAGTAGACTAAAAATTGATTTAATTGCTCTGAGTAAAGCCAAATGAGAATATGAATCTATAGAGTAGGGTATATTGAAATTTGTAAAATAATTAATTAATATTTATCGATTTATAGATGAGAATTCAGAGATGTTTGAGACAATATAGCTGCATTGTGTATCTCAATGTATAGTATAGTAACGCTAACTTTATTTTCAGAATTTAAAATGACTTTGAATATATAAAATAAATTAGTATTGTTCACAAATGTTTCTGAGTCATATTATTGCTATTGACCTAGTTAATTCAAGTTTAATTAAATAACGAATAATTAAGCAATGCAACCATACCAGTATAGCTGGCGCTCAAATCAAAGGGCGTGATAAAGTAGAAAACCAACGATAAGGGTATGTAAATCACACTTACATACTAACTGCACAATTAGTTCATAAATGTATTTAGGATTACAAGGAATAATACACGTATGCATAGACATATTTACATAATAACGCATCCACACATGACACAACGAAGACGTGGCAAATGTCAATCATTGTATGATCAAAACACCTGTTTACATTTGGTGTTCCAGAACGCGGGACGTATTTAAATTCAATGATATCCAAGTGTATCATTATATATGGTATGCCCAACCTGGAGCAGTAACACGATCAGTAATGAAAACACACAGTTATAGAAGGCTCCTAAGTATGGAACACTATTAACTATAATTTCTTACATGGTTTTATATGTCAATTAGGCAATGCAAACATAACATTGTAACGACACGCCAATGTGTAGTTCGAATCAAATGAATTACGTGAGTAGTAGACATAACTTATTATATTAAACCTAAAGCAACTAATTTATACACGTAATGAAGTTTCTATGAACATATATATATATATATATATATATATATATATATATATATATATATATATTTCAATCACTTTCTGCTACAGTCCGTTTCTTGATGTATATAATAAATCCAAATTTAATAATTATATTATTATTAATAATTTAATAACATATATAAATCCAATTTAGCCACACATGCAATAAACACAGGACATGAATTCCCAGACATAACCAATGTAACACTAATAAAACATATACCACACAAAGGCACCATAATGAACATTTGGGAAAATTTACAGATTTACAAACATAAAACACAAAACAAATTAATACCAGAACAAATACAAATCAATACAAAACATGACACAATATTCAAAGCAGTCAACATTGAAAATACACAAAATACAAAAACAGATACCACAACCACACACAATAATGCAACATTGAAGGACCAAAGACCAACAAACCACCATAATAACATCCAGAAGCCAACACACAAATACTGCACCAGAAGCAAGATGGCGAAGGTTGAAGATGGGAGAACAGGATCTCCCGAAACATGTCCCTAAAGAAAAAATACATCTTGAGGTAAAATAGTTATAAGTATTATAGTAATATATATATATATATATATCAACAATAGTAACACTTTATTAAAACAGATAAAAAAAAATTGTCAATCATTGTAATCAAGACAATTAAATTAATTGAATAATTAATTTATGCAATCAGAGATGTGCATAAATATAATATTGTATATGGCGCTCCAACTGCGGTGCTAAATAAAGTAAAGATATACGACAAAGTTCGTACAGGCAGCACATTCATTAATACAGATAAAAATTTATATAATTAAAAAATTCAATTAATTTATGCAAATAAATATGCATAAATATAAATATAATATTGCAATCCTGTATTTAAAGACTTTTTCCGCTATGGACCTTCTCGAGTGTGTCTTGTCGGACAGTGTTTCATACATATTACTGTCAGTGGTGCACCTAGGGAGGGTTTAGGGCTTAGAACCCTTCCGAAAATATGGAAAACAAATTTTGTATTCAACATACATACAAATGGTAAGAACATAGTAGTTACTATATGATCACAAATAAATAAACATTTTTACTACTACTAAATGGTAAACTAAAAATCAGTATAGGTAATTTTCCTTCTGACAGTTCCTATCCGTTTCGGATGTTGGATATCATACAGACTATTTTAACTTTCTATACTGCTGCACGGAATAAGTCAGGTGTACTCATGCCAAACCAGGTCCTTAAATTTCTCAGCCATGAGATTCTCGGTCGCCCAACTGCTCTCTTTCCAAGTACTTTTCCCTGTAGTATGGACTGCAAGTTTACCACACACAAATCAACTGTTTTCATGACAACGGCGCATGATATGTAGGCTAATATAGATTCGTCAGTAATATAATTCGTCAGTATAGAAACGTAGTTGAGTTTTATCCGAGAATCCGTATAGGTTTATTGTGTCCGAAATTTTCAAAAAACACCTGTTTTCATCAAAAGCGTAGCGTTTAGTTATTTGCTATATTTCTCTGTTATGGAAATGATATGAAGTGGGGAGTGAATATGGAGTGAAGTCTGGATCGCCCTCAACTTCATTGCAAAAGAAAGTCCATATATAGTCAGAGTCTGAAAATAATTTATAAAGTGTACAAGTTTATGAAATCGGAAGACAAAGAAACAGCAGAAAGTTACAGAAACGGGTAGCTCAGGTGTGCGGTGTGTCTCTAAGTAGTGTTTCTTTTTAGAACTATTAAAGAAGAATCAGCGTATACGGGTGAAAATCTGTCACCACTCCCCATAAAATACGTTCAAGAAAGGAAATAAAACCCGATTTCGATAAGTGTACTATTCGATGCAGTGGCGTATCTACAATTCGCCCTTGAGGAGGAGGTCCGAGGTCGAGTCGACTTCATACAAAAGAAAAAACGACTTAAGAGTAATCAACATTACCATTTTTAAAGTGGCTGAAAAACGTGTGATAACACCCTGAGATCAGTCCCATTAAAGTACAAGGTAGTAACGCAAAATAATTATGTGTTATTGAAACACTGTTTACAAGATACTTATTGACTGAATTGATGTTCCTATATTTCATATTTCAAACGTAATACGCTAATGCTGTTTAATAAAACTGTATATTTATAAAAGAGCTACTACTTTACTAACTTACATAGCCGAAAAAAAACAATAAAACAGTCTAAAAGTTAAGAGATTAACAAAATTCGTCAACTTTTTTCGGCTCTCTGGGGAGTAAGGGATCCCGGTCCCGTTCGTTCCTCCCCGTAAATAAGCCCCTGATTCGACGAATTAGTCACGAATGTCACTCCATAGAAGGCGAAAGACCAACATTAAAACTTATTTTCAAAATTTTAAAAGAACGAATTAACTGTAATGGTATGTATTATTCGTCAAAGTGGATTTCGATGGAAACGCGCCAAAAACAATAGGAAACTTTTAATAGAAAAACACGATAAGACTACGGAAATACAGAGAAGAACGGCGGCCCGTAGTACGTTATATACAGAGAAACATGTACAGACAATGACGAAGTGGCTGAAAACTCCATCAAACAAGGACAGCGGGTCGTTTTAGTTTATGCTGATGGTGAAAATGCGTTTCTACCTAATCCGCTTTTAATGTTTAAACCGAGTTCCAAAAAAACGATTATCACATCGATATGAACTATGGAAATTCTAATAGTGGATGACTAAAATGCTTATTGCGAACTTGAACAAGAACATTGTAATAGTAATCAATGGTGACTTCTATTTCAATGTACAAATAAATGCATCTCTAACATCACTAACAAAAAAAAAAGCAGACATGATTAAATGGTTAGTGAAACCATGATATTCCTTTAGTCCATCTGTGCTGAAACCTAAGCTATATGGACTAATTAAACAAAAAAAAAACACACACACACACAAAACTTTTAAAAGAGATATTATTTTGACAAACCATGGACATTCCGTTTTACGACTTTCAAATCTTAGTTCTATAAAATGATTTTTGCAACCGTAAAAGAGCGTACTAAAATAAAAATAAATAAAAAAATGTACTGCAACGATACAGCCATGTGCTGTATTAAGCATTGACTGATAACAATACAGTCTCCACTCCACCACTGAATAATAGTTTTTCCTATGTACGCATAATTTGGAATTATTTTGCATTATTGGACAACAAGGACAGTTTGTACAGTTGTGCACCTACCATTATTTTACATAAAATACGTTCTTATTAGCTTCTTACTTAATGGATTCATGGTATAGTGTGGTTAAATTATCACAGGTCTACTTGTAAATACAAATGTTCCCTTCGATTCGGTCGCCGCCTTCGGGCGGTCGAAACTCTTGTCCTCATCAGCGCGCCTATACGTTCCTTTGGGAGATGCCCTCGGAGACCACGGAGCTGCGTCCGGGCGTGGCAATTGGCTGAAGCTAGACAAACAGTGTTCCCCGTCAGCACCTGCTTTGCCGACTCGGCAGGGTAATGCCCCGAGACACGAGCTCCCGCGAGGTTGTGCAACGCCTTCCTTGCGGGAGCTGGCTGCCACGGTGTCACTCCTCTTCCTTTCGGCCGACACCCTCGGACGTTCGAGCCTCTTGTCCTCGCCAGTGCGTCACTACGTTCCCGAAGGCTATGCCCGAGGGTACCATGGTGCCGCGCCCCGGCGTGACAATTGGCTGAAGCAATAAAGCTTAGCTTGCTCCCGTGATGGCCATGCAAACTCACGTACTCGCGAACCGCATCCTAACACCTTGTGCAAAGCAAACGACCGTGCCGACCTGTTTTGCACCTGGCGTTCATCAGGCCTAGGTCCTGGACAACGCACACAAATTAGGGCGCAAGACGCCCGTACATCCTCTGTCTGTTTGTAAATACAAATGTGGTTATTAAAAATCTTTCTCTTGCTGTTTGGCCATGGTCCATTGTTTTCAACAAAAACAGATGTTTCGGTGCCATCATCATCGACTGCCATCATCAGGGTAAAATCGAGCTTCGCTAACATAAGGAGGTAGACGTTGGCGACCACAGTACTGTAGTTAAGGCTGATCATAGGTGTCAGTGTTATGTTGTTTACTGATGATGGCAGTCGATGGCACTGCCGAAACGTCTGTTTTTGTTGAAAACAATGGACCACGGCCAAATAGCCCGGAAATGAATTTTAACAACATCGACTCCAGACGTGGTAGCCTACGAAGTACATTACAAATGTGGTTAGATTACAGTGGCTTTTTAGATGTGGAACTGTAAGGCGTAAGGCTCGATATGATGGTGATAACGGGAATTTTCTTTTATTTAGGACTTTCTACAGTGCTTTTCACAACAAAGCAACTACACTACACATTTAAATTTACAACTAATTCATTCTACTCTTCTGTTTTTTCTGTCTATTATGTCTTCGTCATGCAGTCCTCTCAGATCCATGCTTTCTCTCATTCCATCTTCAATTCTGTGGGCTTTATTCTACTTCTACTCTATATATCACCTAGGCTAATCAAAAAATCTATTACTTCTTTATCTGAAGTCCAGACTTTGTCGTTGCAACTAGGAAAATCGTTTCTCTGTAATTCTTTACAGTGCGGCATACCTTCCAGCTCCCACCACTCACACATCGTCCACATATATCTTCCTTGACAAGCCTCTCCTTGTGTTCCCCAACAGGTTTAGTTCATAAACGTTCAGAATAAACCCATTGTGTCTGAACACATATACTAAAAATTGTATCCCCTTTCTATTAATTTTTTTAATAATTTTTCTTTTTCGTTTTCATTTGTTTAATACTTAAGTATTTTTTCCTTCTGCCCAATATACCATACCATCCTTCCCTACATCAACATCATTCTTCTTTTTCCCCAAGCTACAGGTTTTGTTTGCATAAAGAACTTCAAACAAAAGCCTTCCTAACTTATAAATCAGTTATTTGTGAACGGATTCATTTTATCCTCAAAAGCTTGCTTATGTGCTACTCTTATGTTCACATGCACCTATTGTCTTCCATAATCATATCGCTCAGGTACTATAATTGTCATGGCTGGCTGGCCCTACCACTAGGAAAACGTAGGCGGCTACAAAGGACCATATAATTTGGGGAGTGGCAAATTTTGAGAGAGAGAAAATATAGAAATTTTTTATCTACAACATTTTTGGGCAAAAATATTATATTTCGAAGAACACCCCGTGGTATAAATTAACTCAGATATGAAGATAATTTTAGCTTTCAAACAATAAAATCTCCTTAATTTAATTAGCAAAGTAAAGTTGTACTTTACTACATGACCAGTATTGCCAGTGAAATATGTGATGGCAAATTATTTCCCATGTGTCGCCCCCCTCCGACAGTAAGCTACAACTCAAGACTTTATCTGTGATGATAGTTTGGAAAATGATTTTCCAAATTTATTTGCTGTTATCTGAATCTTTTATTAATTCTACTAAAGTTGAACTAAACAAAAATTGTTTGTTACCATGAAAGCATGAGAAACTATAGTTAAGTAACTTGCTAAGTTTTTTTAATATTTTACTTTCACTTATTATCTACAAATTTCCCTTAATATTTCACCAAAATCCATCAATTAACTTGAACTTTTAAATTTAAATTTCCCTATTAATTATTTTGTAATATTTGTAAAAATTATGGTCAAATATTAATATTATTCATTTTGTAATATTGTAATAATAAATCATTTTCACTCATTGGTTACAGTTTTCTATTTAACAGGAAGGTATCGTGTAATTTCCTTTTAGTAATCTTATTGTGATTTGTAATACATTCTTTCAACTACTTTTATCAACTGAAAATTTGTACAGACTCTTAGTTGAAGAACATGGACTTCAATTAAGATGCAGTAGCACCTTGACAAGTTTAAATACAACTTGGTAATGCTAAAGTTGAAGCACAACTCATGCTAATTTCTCTCGCAGTTATAGTCTAATATTTTAGCCACTTTTTTAGTTGAAAAGAGGAGTGGCACATTTATTCTTCACCTACATCCAGCTCTGAAAACCTTTTCACTTGTTTAATTTCTTGATTATCTAGTGTCACTCTTGACCTTTTCTTAATGACCTCTACAATCATGAATTCTTCATGACATTTATGTTTACTTCTCATTATTTTAAAGTATCAGAGAGGATCTTCAAATTTATAACGACTTTTTCTTTTCAATAATTAATTCAGTACACTTTCTAGTAATAATTGATGCCTTTATTATATCACTGTCTTTCACATATTGTCCTATTCAGTTTATCCTTTGCAATCGTTCTCATAGTCGAGCAACTGAACCTTAACACTTTCCCAACAAATTATGATCTGTGTCCTTAATTATTTTTATTTTCTGTGAGCAACTTCATGTGGACTCATAGTGGACTTTCTATTTGGGGACCTTACAAAGGATATTGCAATAGGTGAGATTTGGACACAAAATAATAATTTTACTCTTAACATATGATAGCATCTTTCAAAGAGAATTGCTTAAAGTAAAAGTTGCGTGTTGGAACATTGTAATATAGACAATAAGAATCACGTCAAAACGTAAGTTAAAAAATTAAGTTGATTTCTGACTGTAAAAAAATGTGTGTAGTGAAGTAGTGCGAACATAGGCATAGGTATATGGCGGGTGCGTGTTTGAATAACTGTGTTACGAAATAACAATAAAAAACTGATTCAATTAAATAACTGTGATGGGGATGTAAATCATTCTAGCTTAGAACTCAGAAGAAGCAGTCGCGCGTTACTCTATAACGTGTAATCGTTAACTCTCATTCAGTATGTTAGGTCTGTCGGGAGTGACGAACACTAGTAGTAAAGTGGGCGACTGAATAATCCCGGGTGCTAGTTCAGTAAAGTTTAAGATTATCCGTTTAGCATTTATGAACACATCAAGTCTGGCGGAGCCATATATTTAGTAATTCAACATCGCAATATACATAGACTCACAGTATAAAAGTTAAGACAAAAGTGATTACGAAGTGTTTAAGCAATCACATAAACAGTCAGATTAATCCCTAATGTATGCGCTTATACTATACAGGTTTGTTAACTTGCGTGGAAGAACCTAATTCCTACAGTATTTAATTAAATTAATTAATTATTTGTAAATTATCATACAGAAATCCTTAGAAGCTCATTTGTAAGTTCAAAATGTCTATAACCCAGCAAATGCCTACCTACGATTTTACAGCAGTCAGCATAATATTATAATCGCTATGCCTTCAGTTGTGGAAGATGATGAAGCTGAACATGTCAGTTTTATATTTATACAAGCTCTTTATCTTATTACTGTTTTATTTATTATATATACTATTGTTGTTACATTTATTGTTAAATATCGTTTGTTGTTACTTATATTATTACGTATTATATTTATTATCACATATACGCTTATATACGGTAGGTTATTAATTAACAATTCAAACACTTTTTGCTATAGTCTATATCTTGATATATATTATAATATATTTAATATTTATAATAACTTTACCTCAAGATGTTTTTTCCTTATTTGGAACATGTTTCAGGACACCAAGTGTTCCCATCATCAGCCTTCTTAATTTTGAATCTTGTGGAGTTCTTGTGTGTTGGTCGGTTGTTGTTATGCTTTCAGAAATATATAAATCTAACTTGGCCACACATGCAATAAACAGTGGACATGAATTCCCAGACATAACCAACATGACACTAATGAAACACATACCACACAAAGGCACCAAAATGAACATTTGGGAAAATTTACAAATATACAAACACAAAACAAACTAATACCTGAACAAATACAAATCCATACAAAACATGACACAATTTTCAAAGCACTCAACATCAATAATACACAAAATACTGTTACCTCAATCACATACAATAATACCAATTAAAAACCAAAAACCAACAGAAAACCATAAATAATTATAATAATTATTAACCATAATAATTTAATAATTATTAAATATAATTATTAATTATATATCTCCGTGCTATGTATTTATAATATTTGGCTTGTATAAGGCAATATTTATCATTTTATTTTGCATTGTAATACTCCTTAATTGCTAATATTTAACCTAATACCTAATGTAGTTTTTAAATTGTACAAGCCCCTGAGTATATTGTTGCAATGTTTATCTTTGCTTAGCATCTTCTAGTTTATTATGTAATTTTATTGCATCTGTATGGACATTTTTGTATGGTTTATAAAATAATTTTTATAATTTTTGTGGTCGCTAATGACCGATCCTGTTGCAGCGATCTGAAAAATGAATAAATAAAGAAAAAACTCTTTCTCTTCTACATCAAACTGACATAGCCCTAGTAAGAATATAACTACAGAGTGGGTAGACTGGCTAATAGAGAAAGAGGGTCATAAAAGAAAGGGGGTTCATATACTTTTATCTTTACTTCATATAATTAATTTATTTTGCAAAGGAGCTGATATGTCTTAACACCACATTCAGTAATAACACATTATTTGTTACTGTATTTTTTAGTTGAACTGATAAGTTCAAGATAAGAATATTTCATGATATTAAATGTAGAAGGTATAGGTACACATGCGCAAAGGTAACTATGTGCTATATTGGTACTGTGCAATACCAATATAGGCACTCACAGAATACAGCGTTGTAAAGCCTATTTGTCCAGTTACAAAGCAACGCAACAGTGCTGACTTCAATGCGAAAACAAGGGAAAACATATTGGTACTGTGCAATACCAATATAGGCACTCGCAGAATACAGCGTTGAAAAGCCTATTTGTCCAGTTACAAAGCAACGCAACAGTGCTGACTTCAATGCGAAAACAAGGGAAAACATTTCATTATTTTGGTGCTAGTCGGTGCTCCTTCCCTGATCTGCCGATTGGCTGCAAACGTGCCAGTAAATTCAGATAGATTCATAATTATACAGACATTATTCAGTCAATATAAAACGCATAAAGAAGGCAATTTATAGAAATCAAAGGAGGCCACCTTCAAAACTTTGTCGGGGGAGACTAAACCTCTAGTTTCACCACTGTTGAAACCAGATATTACATGGAGTGTAATTTGTCTACAAGGTTAATTAATAGCTTCAACAGTCTACAGTTTGGCATAGTTCCTATTCTCTACTACTTCTAGTTAGGGATGATGGTTTTGTAGAATAACTAACTGAAGGGTAGATCATTGTTATTATAGTATTTTGGTGATGTATATTTGTGTTTCCCGGTAATACTAAAATTAAATATAAAAACACAATTTAAATTACACATACTATTTGAACACATTACACAACACGCACACACAACAATCTTTCAAACGACGGCACCATCCCCAAAAACAGAACGGACAGCGCTCCTAGCGACAGCTTCTGATGAAGCTCGCAATGAACAAAAGCTAGCTCAGGCAATAATGTAAAACTTTTTATCTAAAATACTTTTGTTCTCCATCGGAATAGTGTTTATTAATTTTTACTAAACAGAATTAATTGTTATTCTGTACAATAAATTAGCCTCTTGTCGATTTCTTTTGATATCTGGTTTGTATTATTCAAATCAGTAACCAGAATATAAAATTTGCTAATTCACTAAATGCATAATCGCCGATCTCGCCACTTTGAATAGCTCTTCTTGCCTTTGACACACCTATTTTCATATATTTAGTTTTTTTTGTTCATTTATGTTCAATATTGCAGACCGATATTTTCGTGTCAAGTGTGGGAACGAGTATTCAGAATTGAAGAGCATTTCTGCGGGTGTTCGCAGGGCAGTGTGCTGGGACCCATCTTGTATCTATTGTACACGAAGGATTTGCCTAATCGTGAGGAAGTTACCGTGGCAACATTTGCTGACGATACTGCGATCCTAACAGTGGGCGACGAGGTTAAAGCAGCAGTAAACAAGCTTCACAGCTCTATCGCAGAAGTATGTGCATAGACCAAGCGGTGGAGAATCAGACTTAATGAATCCAAATCAGTTCATATCAATTTCACCAACAAAAAAGTAGACCCAGTAAGGGTTTTATATTAATGGGCTGGAAGTGCCATATGCTAACACAGCAAAGTATCTAGGTATGACGCTGAATACAAAGCTTAAATGGAAAGAGCGTGTAAAAAAAAGAAGGAGAAGCTCAACATAAAATACAGAAAAATGTACTGGCTGTTAGGGAGAAACTCACAACTAACAGTTGAAAACAAACTGCTATTGTACAAACAAGTTCTGAAGCCAATGTGGACTTACGGAGTTCAGCTGTGGGGCTGTACAAAGATAACAAACTCAGAAAAGATACAAACATTTCAGAACAAAGTACTGAGAAGCATAGTGAATATAAGGAACGACAACCTACATAGAGACCTCAATGTAGAATATGTCAGCGAAATAATAACAAAATATGCAGACAAACATGATCAGAGGATTCAGATCCACGATAACCCAATAACGCGACACGTGGTGGAAGAAGCTCCACACGTCCTGAGGCGACTCAAAAGACAGAAGCCACATGATCTGGTATCGCAATAGAAAACAATTAATAGGTATAGATCCATAAAACTCTACGTGAAAGAAAGACAGAATAATCTTGGGTTTAGCCACTGGGCTTCACCCCATCACCCGTGGAGGAAACATGAAGGAGAAGCTGCTGGATGAGCTTGGTCAGTTGTAGCATTAAGGGAGGTGTTTTTAGTGGGTTAGAGTCCCACGCTACTAGGAACTACGGGGTTCTTAGTGTCTATAGAGATTTTCACCTACCCTCGAAAAAAATGTATGTTCAGGCTCATTTATATCTCCGTATCACCGGAATTTAAAACACTTTTACAAGGCCTGTCGTATTCCCGACAATCAGAACGATATCATCTGCATAGACATATACCTGTGTTAGCCTGTAGGCAGTAGGCAATACGTTCAATGGAAACAAGATTGCTCATTGGTTTGTGCAATGAAGTGAAAAGCAGATAGACCATTACCCTGCCTACCACCACTAGCCATTAAAATTAAGTGGCTAGAACCTTAACTAATAGCTGAATGTAGCGTTAAGTTTGGAAATTTCAAAATTTTTGGGACCCCAGAGCCCAAAAAGGGGATTAAAAACTTAAAAAAAATTGTGAAAATCCAGCAGTGTGTCAGACTAAAAGGAATCCGAACCCAGATCCAAATGTTTTGAAATTTTAGTGTTTATCGTATGATTGCGTCCTTTGTGTTACTAAAGAAATAACAGAGAAGTCTGAATTTTTGTAACTTTTCCACAATAACTAACATCGACATTTGTGTAACAATAAATGTACTATGTTCGAAATAGTGACAGAGTTATGTAGCTCAGAGAGAATACTAGTACAGGTGTTCATGATTTTAAGTTGATTCACACAGTCAAACTGACTTGAGTATATTACCATTAGCTCAGTGTTTATATGCTCTTCTAGAGTTCCGATTATGCCTTGTGCTAGGGCATTACCTAATCTGGTATTTAAATCGCCGCCACAATAAAACTATCATTTTTGTTAATATTTTCAACAGTAAACCAAGTTAAAGTATAAACAACCGTTTTCTGAGTAAACGAGACTGACTGAGGGTTGGTTCCTGTACCATGCCAGACGAATTAGGCCAGACAGGACGTAGCTTCAAACAAAGATACATTGAACACACAAAACCACTACACTCCACTACAGAATCCACCTTTGAAAACCACCTCATTGAAGCAAACCACACATACAAAAACATCGACAATAACATGGACATTCTACACGTACACACAAAAGGCCGAAAACTAGACACTCTAGAACAATTGGAAATATACAAACACACGAAAACACATAAAAACGACATCCTAAACGAACAGACACAATTCAAATCACACGCATTATTCGAACATATCACACCCCACACACACACAATATCGATCTGTCAAAACTCGATACCGTTGCCAACAACAAGACGGATAGTGCTCCCAGCGGCAGCCTCTGAAGAAGCTTTTTAAAAGCGAAAACCTGTTAAGGCTGTAAGGTAAAACTTTTACGTGTTTACTCATAAAAAACTTTGTGTTCCGAGTCGATAGTGAAATAATTATATTTAGTTAAGTAACGGACACGTCATGGACAACGAAATCCAAGAATTAAATTAAAATTAAATGAATGTGGACAGGAAATAATCGGCTAACCGAAAAGGTGACAAATAGTCACTAAGGTTCCTAGACAGGATGCGAAGAAATGTGAAGAGGACGCGGCGGTGATCCTTCCCAAGAAGTATTTATTGTTTCGCCAAGTTTTCTGGGACAAGTGACTGAACAAGAAATCACTGGAGATCAATCGGGAGAGGCATCGCTCACGAAGTGACCAGATAAGTGCTGACAACGATAATGATGACGATAATTGACGTTATTACCCGTGCGTTCGTGCGCGCGTGCGTGCTTACTCGTATTTGTTTTATTGATAGAGGTCAACGCTAAAATTTTCAAAACGTTTCACGTTTATACAAAACAACTCAAGATGACGGTAAATTCTTGCCGAGAGAGAAGTTGTCATCAGCATCAGGTTCGGTAGTCGATCTGTCATACAGCGGTCGGCGTCTCTGAGCGGTAGCCTAGCCTAGTCGCGCGGAAGCGGTCTCTTAATTGCGTAAGTCTCATCCTGTTTTATGGTCAGTCGACCGCGTTGAAATGTTTATCATATACTGGAGGGACCACCCGGTTAAATATTCATGTGCCCACATGTGTGTGTGTGTGTGCGTGTGCGTGTGTGTGAAGCAGACACACACACATACAAATACATAATTAATTTAAAGAAAAGAAAATTCTAAATAACATGTTTAGCAGAAACACTTCCGAATGCATTCGATATATTTTTTGTCTTCTGATGCTGTTGTCAGAAATATGCAAGCGTGGCTAATGAAGTACATAGGCTATAAAACACATGGCACACGCTAAAAAATCCTAAAGGACTCCACATTCTGATGCAGAAATAGGTAAAAGAGATATAAAATTTATATAGTTTAATATACGTGTGTGTGTG
The DNA here is from genome assembly GCA_034769895.1 of Magicicada septendecula. Taxonomy (NCBI): domain Eukaryota; kingdom Metazoa; phylum Arthropoda; class Insecta; order Hemiptera; family Cicadidae; genus Magicicada; species Magicicada septendecula. The sequence continues at coordinate 85,868,205 of CM068372.1, read as the reverse complement.
TGTGTGTGTGTGTGTGTGTGTGTGTGTGTGTGTGTGTGTGTGTGTGTGTGTGTGTGTGTGTGTGTGTGTGTGTGAGAGAGAGAGAGAGAGAGAGAGAGAGAGATTAGCAAATAATAAATTTATTTTGCAACTATATTTTATATAACCATGAATGCACCTTGTGTTTCGCAAAGATAATCTGCATTTTAAGAGGTTTTAAATTCTTAAATTTAATAAATTCAATTAATTCTTCAATTTAAATTCAAACCTCCTCCGAAGATGCAGATTTTCTCCGCGCAAATACAGTGATATGAAATATAGTCTTACTTGCAGATGTACGTAATTTATTATTTGCTAATATAATATGTATAAAACATTCAATTCCTGCGAGAAACTCAAAACATCAAGAGGTCTGAGTTTCTAAGAAAACAAATATATGTATATAAGTATATTTTCTTGGCTTTACGTAAACATTAATGTAATTTATAACGTATTCGCTAAGATGTTTGCTCACTTCTTTAAAGAAATTTCGGGTACCATTGTTACTAGCTGCTAGTTTAAAAAATATAGTAGAGTCGTTGCAGAACTATATGGCATTACTATGGTCAGTTGAAAAGTTCGCGGAGCGACATCTGTAGCTCAGTGGTAGAACTAAAATCTTTCGTGTGCTCCAACACGTTTATTTTACGTGAACGTCTGTTAATTTCCAGATATGTCTGTCAATTTATTCACTCTTCATCAGTAAATGGGGCACACTCGAGTTTAAACTTAGTCGTACAAGCACTGAAGACGATCCCAGCAGTGGACTTCCAAAAACTTGCAACAAAAAAAACATTATTTAAAAAAATTTCATAGGGTGTTGGAATACCGCAGACTGAGGAGTGGATGACGTTACTGAAATCATAGGCATCTCATATGAGCGAGTGCATCATACTTTAACTCAAGAACTTGGTGTGAAAAAGGGTTGTGTAAGAAGGCTGCCACATCTGGAGTTGCATTTTTCCGGCGTCCGGTGCGGGGGGGGGGGGAGAATCATCTTCAATGCTCGTACGACCACGTTTAAACTCAAGTACCTAGTTACAAACCGTTGGTTTTAAAGTCGCACCATCTCCTGACACATTTACAATTTCGTTTTGAATTTCCGTCGGCGCTAAACAATCTTTAACAAGAGAGCACACCACGATGTTTGATTTTGTCCGTTTTTCAAAACACGCATGACACGTCAATTATAAACAGCTTCTAAACAATGAATAAATTGATAGATAAATTTGGAAATTAACAGAAGTTCACATAAAATACAAATCTTGCAGCGCACGAAAAATTTTGGTTTTACCACTAAGCTACAGGGGCTCTGCGAACTTATCAACTGACCCTCGTATGCTGAAAAATTAACAACTTGTTAAACTAATTGAGGCCTACATACATATATCGTGTGTGTACAACTTGTACGGTCTTTCACATCTTCTTTCCCAAGCCTGCATCTTCCATCTTCATTAGCAACTGCATTTTTCCAATATGTAAGGTTGATGCGTTTAAAATCGGTTGACTGGGCTTTACCCGGTCTTCTAGCCGTCGTCCTCTTTTTCTTCTCGGAAAGCAGTTGCCACTCTAAAACTTTTCCGGGCTTCGGTAATTCCTCATTATTTTAACAGGTCCGTGACAATTTTAACCGACTTGTCCCTACTTCTTCAGTGACTTTCTACTGTCTACTTGGATTCTACTTCTTATTTCCTGTTTACGGGAAGTATAGTATCTACAGGGCCACAGTAAACCAGTGTGGGTACGATGCCCGGCTGCTAATCTAGAGGTCCCGAACTCGATTCTCGGGCGCACCATAAAACCAAGGGGTAGCTCCCTCGGTCAATAGGATGACAGTCGAATCAAAGCAACTGTTATCAGCCGTAATTAATTTTTTTTAACCTCGAATAAGTGAAGTTTCGTTGTTGGCATGTTTCTGCATATCATCAAACCAAGGTTATGCCGACAGGAGAATGAGATCACTTGACGAGTCGGTTCAATTTAAGGTGATAAGCTGCAGTTTATGAATACTAATTGACGCAACGCAGCGTCAAGGTTGACTCAAAACGAAAATCGCACCTTGCTAACGGGGCAGTCTGATTGGTGCACAGAGTCAATGTCGGGAGTGCTGCGCAATTAAGAATTAAATGCTTCCGACTCCCATCCTTTCGGACGAGGGAGCTATAACTATATCGGCCCCCAGGTCGACTCAGCCTTCGGCAACATACTGAGGTAATAATGGGGTTGCTGAGCCGTAGTGCTGGCCACACTATCGTACTTTTATCCCGAACAGCTCATATAAGGCAGCCTACACTGCCTGGCTCCTAGACTGCTTAGGCAGAGAAAAGGATCCATTATCATTTTTATAATATATTATCAATACATGGAAATCCTGCCGTGAATACACTTTGTTCTCTCCCAATGGTTATTATCCCCGTTACTGTCCATCCATGCGAGCCTTCCAACCAGTTCTCACACTGTATGATATACAATTTACCGACAAAGATGTACAAAAACAATTGTGTCTCTTTAATTTATTCTGGTGAAGGGTTTGTGAGTATCGGTTAAAAAAATGTAACACAAAGTTAGCAAAAAAGTATCGTACGAAGTTGAAAATACGACCAAAAAATCAAAGTGACGAAGGTTAGAGAAGTACAAAAAGTGAAAGAAGAATGAATTTACATAATTTACATATTACATAATTTACATATTACATAATTTACATATTACATAATTTACATATTACATAATTGCATAATGTATTACATAATCAACATACATAATTACATAATTGAACATACCTATAAACTGTATTTCGCTTTGACTATGCTATTGTTGACAGGTATGTGTATAAACGGTTTCTGTACCAATTCTAATATTTAATTGTTGATTACTGCTTTTATAATTAATTACAAATAACCTACCATTAGAGTATCAGTAATTTAAATTGTAATAATGTATAAATTAAGTTCTGTGATATTATAACTTTCTCGTTGTCTTTAAAGAAAACATTTGATGATGTAAAACAAGCTATCTCAACTCCTTCACATATACAAGGATACACACATACGCACGCGCACACACACTCACATACACAAACACGTTAAGTCAAATAATTGTTCTGTTTTGTTAGACATTTCTTTTGTATTCATACACAGGTCCTGATGAAGAACAATAAACATTGTCAAAACGTCGAAAAAATGAGTTAAAATTTGTATTATATTTTTTGACAGATCACCACAAACTCTTTACCAGAAAAATTCATTGATTGACGGTCACTACGAATTTAAGGATTTGTGTCACTTTACTTATCACATAACTGTTGTATAAATATGATTGTTGTTGTTGTTGTTGTTATTATTATTATTAGCAGTAGTAGTAGTAGTAGTAGTAGTAGTAGTAGTAGTAGTAGTAGTAGTAATAGTAGCAGTGGTGGTGGTGGTGGTGGTGAAGGTAGTAGTAGTAGTAGTAGTAGTAGTAGTAGTAGTAGTAGTAGTAGTAGTAGTAGTAGCGGTAATAGGAGTAGTAGTAGTAGTAGTAGTAGTAGTAGTAGTAGTAGTAGTAGTAGTAGTAGTAGCAGCAGCAGCAGCGGGAATAGTAGTAGTAGTAGTAGTAGTAGTGGAGGTAGTAGTAGACTAGTGAGTGGTGGTGGAGGTAGTAGTAGTAGTATTACATTGAAAGACATTTCAATGAGATCTATCATAGCGTTGGAAATGGCTTCAGTCGGAATTTAAATAATTTAATCATCGCCGAGACGTATAAAGTCATAAATCCAGCACATAATGCTCATCAAGTATGCGCTGCCCGAGGTCCCGTCAGTCGCACGTCGGATCACCGACTGGGAAATAATCCGCGCGCGTCGCGTCAACTAGGTGAGGAAATAACACAATGTCTCCGCCTTCGCCTTCGCCTACCTACAATTAACAGCCGAGTCTTCTTTCACTTTTTGTACTTCTCTAACCTTCGTCACTTTGATTTTTTTTTTGTCGTATTGTTGGCTTCGTAAGATACTTTTTTGCGTCTCTTCATATACGATGGATTTTTCTACCGTATGTTCAGAACTGTCCGATTATTACAAACAGAAATTACGCTGTTGCACACCACTGTGTACAAAATTTCTGGTCGGCGCTTTGAAGCTTCACAGCTCCTCATCAGGTCGGAAAGCTTGAAAGGTTAATCGTAAATTTTTTACACAGTGGTGTGCAACATTTTACACAGTGGTGTGCAACAGCGTAATTTCTGTTTGTGATTGTAAGCGCTAACACAATTTTATAAATTAAAAATATTTATTTTTACTTCCATGTTCCATAAGGAAATGGAAGTACGGTGATGGCGAAAAAATCGTGTTCGAGATAAGGGCTGATTCTGATTGTACTACCCTCAAAACATGTAGACAAACGTGTGCGTGCGCGCGCGCGCGCGTGTGAAGAATCTTTTCTGTGGCGAACGATAACTGCCGCAAATTCCAACAGAATTAAATAAATCTTTGCATATGTGCCTGAGTTGTAGAGGACTCAAGGCCTATTGATTTTGGTGAAGATCGGTCAAGAGGAAGGGGTAGTTTACCAGCAACGTTTTATGTTTTAACAAGAGTAAAGTACTTAATTTTGATAAATAAAGTAACCTGAAAAGAAGGTCATAATAATCCACTGTAGAAAGGTAGATTAAATATCTATAAATTAAAAGGGGAGGGGGTAATTTTCTATAAATTAAAATGGTAGTTGAAGCGGGAGGGGATAATTTTTTGTATGTGTAGTAGGCCTACGTTATCGACAACAAAGAAAAAATTCCTTCCCGGGCTGTTTGGCCGTGGTCCAATGTTTTCTGCAAAGCCAAACGTTTCGGCAGTGCCATCGACTGCCATCATCAGTGAAAATCGAGTGTGCTAACGTGAGGTGGTATACGTTAGTGACCACAGTACTGTGGTAAAGGTTGAAGAAAGAAGTAGTTTTTATGTAAATATTTCATTTCGAAAAGCATTTTAAATATAAGTCTTACAACATGGAAGACATGTATATGGTTCTCCATACGGATATTTTAGTAATGATCGTTGGAAAGACACAGGTTTTCTTCTCAGTGTTGCTGTTCAGTTATTCGTAGCGACGCGACGGCCGCACTGTGAAACCACATCATCATCATCACTACTCCAAGGACCGAAGGACACCAGACCTTAAATCTGCTCCGGAACCCATCTCCTTCTCGGTCTACCGACATCTCTCTTCCCAGTAGGGTGTAACCCAAGGTAGCCACAGGTAGACGGATATCAGGCATGCGATTCAAGTGTTCACACTATTTGCTTCAGTGATCTTCAATCTTCTGGTATAATGATACAATGTTTAAATCGCGTCTAATATCCTCGTTCCCTCTCCGATCCAAGACAGAACAACCTTGCGTCCCTCTTAGAAATTTCATTTCGGCTGCCTGAATCCTCTGCACGTCCCTTTACCAAGGGACCACATAAAAAAATGAAAATTACCCTTTACGCAAATGCTTGATAATATCAAGTCATTAAATGTTGCATTGAAAGTTAATTTTTTAAATGCAATCGTTTTTATTGTCGTATGTTGTGTGATAATCCTGTGGGAAAAGAAAATTATAGCACAGACTAAAACCAAAATATTTAAAACCACTGTTAGAAGTATTATGACTTATGGCCCAGAAGTTTGGACTACTAATAAACACAGAAGAAAAAAGTTAATGACAGCAGAGATGGACTTTTGGAGACGTTCGGCAAGAGTATACAGACGTGAGAAAATTAGAAATGAAGCCATTAAGGACAGAATGAATGTGAAAAATTCAATTGTTGATTTTATCCGAACAAAAAAATTATAATGGTATGGACACACGAAAAGAATGGCACAGGAAAGATTGCCGAGAAGATTTATGGAATGAACCCCACTAGGAAGAAGGAAAAGAGGAAGAGCACCTATCACCTGGATAGAAGAAATTCAGACTGGATACTGAGAGAATGAGAAATTGAAAAAGATCTTTGGATGGACAAGCAGCAGTGGAGATACAAAATTCAATCTCACTTCTGTAATCTTTGGGTCGGGAAAATGTGTAAACATTGTACAGCCGGGATAATAATAATGTTGTGTGATAATTTTACATCATAATGTGAGGCAGTTAAATTGACAATTGGAACATCAAAAGAATCTACTGTTTGTTTTTTGTTTTTTTTTGTTTTTAGTACATTCACTCATTAGCTTTAAGTTTACATTCAGGAAGCTTTTTTCAATCCCTGAACTTAATTCTCTGCTTAGTGTTGTACACTGTTATTCGTCCGATTACTACTTTTGAGTCTTTTACGTATACTGGGTCCCCCCCCCCAAGGCGCCACTAGTGAGGTGATTGTCACGGCTGCCATCCCTCAGGACGACTGACAGCACCAATTCTGATGGTGATGAAACCTCTAAAAGAATGGAGCCGGAAATCCTCAAGAATGATAACAGAAATTGGAGCAGCATGCCTCTACGTCTACCTTCTTACAGACGTTCGATCAGGTTATCGATTGCTTATGAAGAATGTGATGTGTCGTTTATGGGTGAAAAGGCTGATTGATTGATTGACATAAACGTAATGTGGAGTTATTAAAATTAATCCGAATAAGACGGAATAAATAATATGAAGGCTCTGACAGCTAAACGATGAGTTAACAGAACTAAAATTTCAAAATAGTAATTTGTATAAAAAATGTTTAATAATTTATGTTAAAAATCCAAAATTTGGTTTTTTATGTTTTATTTTTGTTCAATATTTCTCTATCTAAGATTTTCAAATATTAGACAAAGAAAATATTCAAGCGGGCTATTTAAAAAAAGACATTATGTTTCTCATTTGATAGTCAAGTCAATAACCTAGGGTACTATGTAGCTTACTAAAATTAACTATTTACAAAAACAACCTCTACCGCAGTTACAATATATTCAATAAACAGTAACTCGAGTTGGATGTTTTGTTTATCCCAAGTGTACGATACACTTCATAGATTGCGCGCACGACTCACAAACCTCCTCTGCGTGCTCTCACCGTCTCACACGTTCCCGTGCGCGCGCGCGCGAGTACACACACACACACACACACACACACACACACACACACACAAATAAATACTAGAAACCTATTCATATTTTTTTTCTATCAGTAGATTGATCCATTTTTTATTTTTATAATAATTAAATAATAATTTTAAGTACATTCTTATTCAACTAATTGTAAATATTTTAATAATTCCATTCATTTTTAATTACATTACAATTTATTTTTGGAATAAATTTTGTCGTTATATTTGAAAATACAGTATCTCGTGAAGCCTAAGCAGAGAATATTTGAAATTCAATCAAGAACAATAATAATACAGTAACTCTCATCGTTTTTGCCACAATTCCTCTGATTTATATATTGTTAGTAAACAAACCTTTTGAGACATTATAGCCTAAGTTTGTAAAAGTTAAGTATGTTAATAAGAGTTATGTCTAGTATTATTACAGAAAATAGCTATTTTCTTTGGTGGACTAAACTGTAATTAAAATGTTTGAAACTTTAAAAGCTCCTTTCCTTGACTTGCTGTTTTTTTGCTTTCATTGTTATAACCCCCCCCCCCCGACTCGTAATATGTATAAAAGAGGAAGAAGGACATCAAATTAGACAGTGGAATCGTCAGATGGAGCATCAGTAGACTACAAATATCGAGAGAGCTAATTAGCCAAGATGGAACATGGTATAGGGTTATTCGACATAGGTCTTTCTTACTCAAGGACCCACAAGCTGATCTCTTTGCTTTTGTCTTGAAGAATAAGATTGACTTACATGGCACAAAATATTGTGCGACCAATAACAACGTATTCGTCAGAGTTTTGGCAAATGACACAAAGTAATAAATAATTGCAGTGTTCGGTATGGATTGTTTGATGAAGATCTTATAGAGTATCCCGGCTGCCGCCTGTAAACAGCGAAAACGTAAGAGAGCCAACGAATCTCAAGCCAAGTATTAAATGCAAAGAACTGAGTAGTGTAGATTGCAAGTAATGCGGGGCAGATGGCCTAAAACTATACTAGAATATAATTCGGTGAATCACAGGAAAGATATAGGCTTCTTAGAACTCCGAAACAACATATAGAAAAAGAGAAGGTCAGAAAGTTTTAGGAGAATGGCTGTGAAAGTAGAGATTATTGGCGGTTGGATACGGTATGCGACAGGAATGTCAATGGATCATAGGAATGTCATTGTGTATATAATTACAAAAGCTCAATATCGAAAGGTTTGCCTTCAAGTACTTTTTTAATGGAATGAAATAATTGAGGGTTATTGAAAAATAAATTGTTTTGTGTGGTCTAAAAACGATCGCCAAAGAAATTATATGCATTATAATAAAAACTACCTTCCTGCATAATTTTCATTATATTCTGCGTGCAGATTTGTTTATGCTCATTTCCTTCAGTTTCTTGTTTTTTAACTTTTCCGGAAGATAGTAAAGGGATGACAGTATTGCCCTCGCGATGTTAGTAAACCGAACCAGGAAAACGTTGAGTAAAGTTAACTACTCAAATAGAAAACGTTGACGTAAGTACCTAACGAAAGCTGATGAGAAGTATATAGGTTCCTTACCAAAGTAAATTATACTTATTTACCCTTGGTTCTGTAGACCTATAACAAGTCCCGAAAAGCATCTCCATACACCTCTATCAACCTCTTTTGTTCTCCATTTTTCATCCTTCTTAAGTCTTTCCCCACATCGTCGCTCAATTTTTCCTGGATCTGCTTCTCTGTCTGCGTCGTCCTTAATTTCTGCAATAAACCCTTCTCGTACATGTTTCCTCTGGCATAGTACAACACGAGGTAGAATTTTTCTTTCTATTTTTTGATTTCCCTAACAGTAATGAAATTGTATATAAGCTAAAGGTTTTTATTATTCATTTGTTCTTATTTTCCAGTTGTCACCTTCTCTAACGGCTCTACATATTCCCATCTCTTAGAGACTCGTCATATTCTGTCAGTAAGATCCATGTTCGGATCCGCTCGTAACATCTGGCTTAACAATTGTTCGGTATAACATTATTTTCAATTTTGTTTTTAATTTTCTTCATAAGTATCTTGTTTAGAGACAAACAGCGCCTATTTCTTGCAGCTTGTCATGCTTTTATTACTTTTTCGCGTGTTTTTTTTTCTCAGTTACCAGTGACGTTAGACATCTAAAGCTTGAGAATTTCATATCAAAGCTATTACGAGAAACCGACCTTATAATTCATGATATTAGATGATCGCAATTATAGATTCAATTTTTTGTATGGAATTGCGTATGTGTCTAATGTTGCTTACATAAATACATATATACTTAGATAAGTATACATTTAGATTATATATTTCCTAACAGTATCGATTTCTTGAAATCAGAAGCGGACTCAAAATTTCCGAACACGACAGCTGTTTTTGTATGTTTAGTAATACACTGAGAAGCTGAAGGAAGGTAAGTATACGCACAATTAGATACAGTTAGCCGTGAAACGCTGAGACACAACAAAGAGGAAGCTTTTGTTTGGAACGCTTCATTACATGCTTTGATTTCACTCCCAAACGTTACGCCTCTTCGTTAACCCCCCATCCCTATCGGCACCACCACAACATCAAAGGGTTCCTTCTGTTGTTGTTTGTTCTTTGTTTAACAGGAACGCCTAAAATAGAAGAAAACTTAAACAAACATCATTGCGTGCTCATCGATTCTGCGACCCGAGGTTCAAATTTTATGGCCACCATAATTCAACGAATAACAGGGACGTCTGATTTTTTAATGTGCATAGAAAACAATATTTTACTGTTAGGTTTTAGACAGTATCATAACGGAATTCACATTAGTGATATTTAAAAGTAATCATGTATACACATACTAGCTGTATACCCGTGCTTCGCTACGGTTTTTACTGAATAAACACATTGGTTCGGTGGTTTTTTTTTAACCTTGGGTAACCAAGCACATTGTATAAATGTAATATTCACAAATTTTTAAAAGCATAAATGGGTGCTAATACTAAGTCTACTGAAATCGTTTTGTGAAACGAAATACGGCACTTCCTTGTAGTCAACGTTCTTTGTTTGACCCTGTGGCTGAAGGATAGTTAAACTCTCAGAAGAGCTAACTCGTGAGCAAGCAACATACAACTGGCCATGGAAGAAGCAGTCTTCCCTCAGATCAACACCGGCCATTTTCAAAGACTGCCCTTGTGATTTATTTATTGTAATAGCAAAGCAGAGTTTGACAGGGAACTGGAGTCTTTTAAACTGAAAATGGTAATCCGATGGAATTAAGGGAATGCGTGGAATGAAGACTGCTTCCCCCTGACCACATCCAGTGAATATTGTTGCTTCTATGACGTTGTTGTGCAACGATTTAATCTGCAGCCTAGTACCGTTACAAAGCTTAGGCGGTACCAGGTTTCGTAGCAGCATTATTGGAGCTCCAACTTTAAGGCAAAGATTGTGCGGTGGAATGCCTGGAGGATTAAGCGTGTGCAAGAACTCTACTGGGTAATGGACCGCATCTTCTACTTCCACCACAGAGTCCACGGATTGGTACTGGACAATCTCAGTTGGCAGTTTTTCCAATAACGTGTTATTGATATTTGCAGCAGTGTCATTCTTTGGAGTAAGGATAGCTCTTTCTTTCAGCCAAGATACATCTTTCAGGTAAAAATTAGTTAAATCTGGGTAAATGTTTTCAGCCAACGTTGTCAAGTCGCATACAACTTCACATAAGTCTTTTGTAATATTGACTTTGCCATTTTCTTCAGGTAGATTTCCATTACCGATCTGTAAAAGTAAACTTGAAAACTCGTCTGCCTTTAAACTGCCTTTAAGATGCACCCGCATGTTGACTCTCAAGGAACGAACTTGGACTTTAGGCCACAGGACAGAACTCTTTAGACAGGCTTTAACTTCATCTGCTCGAGTTCCCCTAGGTACAACAGGTAAAGTCTGTCTAAAGTCTCCGGCCATTAGAAGTGTGACTCCACCCATCAGGTTTTTATTGCTTCTAATGTCCTGCAGATTTCTATCCAAAGCTTCAATTCCTCCCTTGTGAGCCATGGTGCACTCGTCCCAAATTATCAACTTACAATCCTTAAGTACCTTCGCTGTGTCGCTTTGTTTTGATATGTTGCAAAATGGGGTCTCAGAGTGGTTTAAGTTGAGAGGCAGTTTGAAGGCAGAATGAGCTGTCCTCCCTCCACCCAACAACGTTGCTGCTATACCTGACGAAGCCACAGATATAGCAATTTTCCTATCTTGTCTTACCGTGGCTAATATTAAATTAATCGAAAAGGTTTTCCCTTTACCACCTGGTGCGTCAAGGAAAAATAGTCGTCCAGCCTCTGATTCAATGCTCGCAATTACTTCATTGTAGCCATTTTTCTGCTCGTCGTTCAGTTTAGGCACGTTTTCAGCAACCAATTCAGATAGATGGACCGTGTTGTAAGAGAGTTCTTTCAGGTACTCGCGGTTGACTGCAGAACTGTTGGGCTCTTGACTTGGAGAAGGAAGACCGAGTTGTTGGAGGGATTGATTGGACATTGAAGAGACTAAGTTTTCTAATGAATGTAGGCATTTGTTGTAAATGATGTTGTTCCGTAGTTCAAGCTCTAATCCCGGACATTCATACTCCATCTGTCTCTTGAAGTCCTCTGACATACTGTCTCTGTGTTTCTCCCACAGCACTAAGGGATCCGCTGCTTGACAAAACACCAAAATGACAGCGAACAGTTGTCTGATTTTCTGTGGTGACTCCGACAGAGCAGCTTCCTCCAAGGTGATGTCCCAATGATTGTCAACTTGAAGTAAACCCAACGCTCTGCAGGCAGACTGATAAGTGGAGTGAACTATGCCAGATACCCTCTTAAGATCATTAAAACTCGTAGGCCCTTTAACTTCATGAAGGAGAAGACGTAGGTAGTAACATTCTGCATTCTTAGGGTGTACAGTATAAACCCGACCGAGCACTTGATCTTTTTTCACTCCTGGATGTCCGGGAACGGCTTTCCCTTGTTTCCGCCGACTAAACTTATTGTTTTTCCAGGTGTAGTAAGCAGGGACTTCACTGTAGATTATGGTTCTGGCAAAATTGTCTGATTTGCATAGTTCAAAGAATCACAGTAGAGTGGTTTTGGGTGGATTTTGAACTTTGTCTTGAACGTTTCCGGGGTTAAAATAAATTCTCTGGCCATTTTGAAGGTGTACAGCCAAATGCATTACGGGAGGATATCTTTCATGGATTGGGAAGCAAAATATACGCCATGCCGCTTCGGAACTACTTATGTAACGGCCTGCTTCATATTTGGACACTTCGTCCCACTCATTTTCCAACACAAAAGCTGCTTGATCACTGCCCTTGTTCACGTATTTGCAAATATACTTTATCGATTTGACAGAGTTACACAACTCGACATTGATATGTGCCAAAAAGGTACGTGACAGAACAGGATTGTACGGTACCACCCACCGACTGTCTAGGTCTACTCCATTGATGTTGACTGTATAACCACCATCAGCAGGAGACCTTCGACGGTACTGGAGGTAGCCATCGTCAGCAGTTTGAGTTTCTTTAGATAAGGGACGTGGATATCTTTTGGAGCATGAGCCGTTAACCATGCAGGGCGAGTTCCTGTTTAAGCTTCCGCAAGGGCCATGAATCATTGTCGACTTAATAATTTCATGAAGTTCAGGGTCCGTTTCAGGGTCAGGTACCTCTGCGCTTATGACACAAACATGGTCAGTTTGGTCGGCCATGATCCTGTCCTGCAGCCATAGCAAGATGTGTGCGTGAGGCAAGCCACGCTTCTGCCACTCCACAGTATACATGTAACACCTACTTTGACAGAAAATGGAACCTATAGTTAAAAGATGAATAAGTTTTTTAACTTTCAAATGAAACACTCGAGCTATGATGTCATGTCTGTCTTGAGGCTTTTGTCTGTCTCTTAAGGCAGCTCCAATTTCAGACCATTTCGGGTTACATGTAAATGTGATAAACAAATCAGGACGACCATAGTGACGAACATATGTCATGGCGTCCTGAGTTCTCTCGTGCATATAGCGGTGCCCACCAGTAAAACTGGATGGTAACACGACCCTCTTTCCCATATCTGAAACGTTAGCATCCCCCTTACACATGGCGTCTTTAAGATGAACATAGTTTTCCGCTCGCAGCTTACTCTGGTTGAATCTTATAAAGTTAAGCCTTTCTGTCTCTATGTTGGCATACATATCAACCAAAAACTGGTTGAAAAGACTACGATACAGCAATAGGTAACTTTCTTCACCTTGTCTTTCCATTATTCTGTAAGCGTAGAAGTCTGAAGCGGAAACTGTTTTCTTGAGAGATGCTTTAGATATTGGATCATATTGTGGAATATTGATAGAGTAGCCGTCTTCTCTACGGCAGAACATAAGAGGGTACTGGAGAGCGTCGTATGCACGATGAATTTTGCTGATCCGTACCAACTTTGTGTCTCTGCTGTGAAGAATTATGTCTCTCTTTTCAAACTCCTGTCCCACAATAACCAAAGCTACCTCGCTTGTTGCTGGCGCGTTGTAACGACCCCTATGTTCAACTGCAGGCTTCCTGTCTGCATGAATAACAACTTTGAACTCCTGCCCCTCCGGAACATTTTCCATTGCGGTTTTAAAATTTCGTATGTAGGGATTGTTATCATGCAGACATTTTTGAAGTTGGCCAACTAACCAAGGCTTAACCACAGTAAAGAGGTTGGATCTGATTTCTATTTCTTTTTCATCGTTTCCAACAAAATAAATTTGTAGAAAAGAGGGGTCTTGCTGGGGAGAAGGTAACAAACTTCCTATTCTACGGTAAACCTGCCCTTGGACCTTAAAAGTTGGCATGAAATTTCCTTCGTGCACCTCTTTAGCTCCAAATAAATTCATTTGAAAACATCCGTTATACTTTCTGGTATTTGATAAAAAATGCTGAGACTGACAGTGACTAAGTAAGAAGACTATGGAGCGGCTCAGGAAGCTGTTGAGTAGAAGGAAGACGAACCTTGCGATTGCTGCAGCATAAGCCAGGGCTCTCTTCTTTCCACTTTTTCGCATGGCACCACTTGCATTCAATGTGGTGACCAAGAGAAACAACCTTGTCATTATTGTAGTCTGTACTACGGTCATATTTAAATCCTGATAAAGACTTTGTTTTCCATGGGATCAGTTGCCTCTTCTCAGTGTACCTTCGAACAGCTTCCTGATTAACTTCCGGATGTTTCTTTGAGTATCTAGAAACTGAACCCCTGTTAACGTCAGGGTTTGCCTTGTTGTATCTTTTAACAGCCTCTCTATGAACTTCAGGATTTTTGCTATTGTATTTTCTTACGGACTCCCTATTTTTGTGTCTTTTGATTCTGTCATAACTCTTGAACGTCGATTTTTTCTTCTTTTCTTCCCAACACTCGAATCAACTGTAGCACTGATCTCTGAGGAAGACGAAATTAGGTCAGTAGGGGGCGTCACACAACAGTTCTGGATATCACGTTTAGCAGAGTTTAGCAAATAAATAAGTGGTATATCATCCTCGGATTGGTCTTGGGCAATTTGCTCGACAAAGAATTTTTCTAGGCTCTCAGTACCAAGCGAGGTGCAGATGGGACGATTAACAACAGTAAGTGGTATATCATCGTCGGATTGGTCTTGGGCAGTTTGCTCGACAACGATTTTGTCTAGGCTCTCAGTACCAAGCGAGGTGCAGATGGGACGGTTAACAACAGTTGATGTATGAGGAGGAATGTATTGAGGACTAAGAGGTTCAAAGTGGGCATTCATCATGGGTCCAGAACACTTGAATCGCAATATGGGCTTTCCCTCCTCATACTCATCAGGCTGTACAATCACCTCACCATCACGATACACCACCAGATGGTAAGGGTATATTTCGGCAGCAGCCTGATTTTCACAATGGGTGGCATATGTGGTGTACAGAGACATGTGAGCACGGTATTCAGCCAAACGTCTATAAATGTTACCACACGCCATCATTATGCTCCTCAAACCGTTGCCAGTTGTTACAAATGTACTGTACAACGCTTGTTCGCACTTGAGACGCATGGGAGACAGTACCGTACATGCGGTAAGACTGGGAGTAAAAGAAGCACGACCCATCTGCACCCAAAGGCACAATACGGTGAGGTACCATGATCACATCAACTTCAATTTGTTCCATCATGCATTAGGGATATAGAGTTTATATAAAAAGCAGAAAAGAAAGCCTATTTAAAACAAACTAAAACAAAATTATTCTCTTCTTAACAAAAACTGTAAGAGCAACAACGGCGGTAGAACAAAAACCTATTTAATAAAGTGGAATCTACACTGCAAAAATAAGAAAAATAGTCAAACTTGCAAACTTGACAAATAAACTAAAAAATAAGATACAAACTAATAAAAAATCAAGAATATCCAATGCTCAAACTAAAACTAACAAAATAATCGTCTTAAACAAAGTAGCAGGAGTGTGCAGTGGCAGTGTAGCGACTGAACTGAACTGAACAAAGCAGCATTCTGGCCTGTTATCAGTGGCCTTTAGACTGAACCCCATGACGCAAGTGTGTCTGAGTTGTGTCCAGACCAGACTGAACATAACAACTCTTTATAGACTACATTGCAACGTAAACAAATATGTTACGTAAATTGTGTGGTAGTACTTCTGGCAACTCGTTCTTATCGCAGGAATGCATAAAATTCATGTGTTCATAATTAATTAATATTTATTTAAGACAATAGTTAATATATCGTATAATATTGTTTTCTACCGACAAATGTTTTCTATATATTTATTACGCTCTTTTTACAGCTTTGAATCAATTTATTCGGAAGTATTTTCTTTGTAGGCCCTGTTGTTCTTGAGATACAGTGATGACTAAGTGAGTAAGTGGGCTTTGGCAAATATATTATAGACTTCTTTAGGGTAGTTTTAATTAAAATTATTTAAGACTGACCTTTGTGTTCTTTAAAAGAGGGTTAAGTTAACTTGTAGAACAAATTTCATGTTTCTATCTCATCTAGAAGCTGCCTAACAGTTGTCACGTTTTAACTGTCATGTATTTCTTATGAGAATATTCGGTCACTTTGACCCCTCCAAAACCCCCCTAAAATTTTGAATTTTGTCAAACCCCGTCTTATTGCACATCTACAGTATCTAGTGAATATTTATGTAAAGTTTCATCTTTCTAGGCCTTGTCATTGTTGAGATACAGTGATGAGTGAGTGAGTGAGTATGAGAATAATCGGTCATTTTGACCCCTCCAAAACCCCCCTTAAATTTTGAATTTTGTCAAACCCCGTCTTACTGCACATCTACAGTATCTAGTGAATATCTATGTAAAGTTTCATCTTTCTAGGCCTTGTCATTGTTGAGATACAGTGATGAGTCAGTGAGTGGGCTTTGGCAAATATATTATAGACATAATAAATTTAACAATTTAATACATATAATAAATGTAATAAAAAATACATTTAATAACAATTAATAAATTTACATATAGTATATTATAGATCCAATAATATAGTAAGATATAATATAATAATATAAGGAACTAATTAACATAATAAACCTTGTCTGTTTAGTAATGAGTACGTGTCTTCATTTATGCAATATATTTATTTACTTAAAATATATTTCATCTCATGTATGAAATAAATTTCTTATTTATTATAGTTTATATAATTTGAATTTTATAATTGTTCAATTTGTCTCAAATATAATTTTTTCTTAACTGCATACGTATTGCAACAGTACAACCATTAACGGTACTGTGCATTGCCAAAATAAATGAAATAAATAATAAAAATAAATAAATATGAATTAATAAACATGATTCAGATTGCATAAGCTGGATCGTAATTAAAAATAAGGAGCGCAGAATTCATGCATGGACATGCATTTTCGACACACCTGTCGCTAGCGTTGTGTACACGCGTATTTTGTTTGTGTGTGTGAAGCCTGTCCGTTCCTGAAATGTAACCAACCCTTTTCAAGTAGAATAGTTGTAGGTTTTATTTTAATTATAAGAAAAATATGTACGATAGTGTAAAACAAAAGACACCAAAGTGTATAGAAATTAAAGGTGAATAAAGTGTTAAAAGACCGTACCGATGTGACGAAAGGTGCAATTACTATACGTAAAAAATGAATAGCTCTTTTTGTGATTAACATAAAGAAGTGTAATTCACGTATAGTAAACATATAAAAATTAGTGATCGATTGAGCACCGAGTGATGTGAAACAAACTTCGTAATTCGCGAAGATAGGCGAAAATTGTGAATTGAACCAGAGTGGGAGAAGTGACGCTTTGACAGAATCTGACAGGTTAAATATTGTTCAGACATGAGTTTTTGCACGACCTGACTATAAATACCAGGTCGCGCTAATAAAGTTCTTCTCGATTCAACCGTTGCCTCAGGAGGCTATGTCAGTCGACGACGCTAATTCACATCTATAGTAAGAGTCACAGGACAAACTAGATGTCCAACCAGAGCAGCAGAGTACATACGATGAGGTCTATGGACACACCGGCAGCATACGATGTGAGGCCAGACGACTATTAAACAATATATGCAGCAGAAGACCAGAAGGACACGGGGCAACACGACCAGAGGACCAGAAGGACACGGAGAATCCGACCAGAGGACCAAAGGAGGACGTACGGATGATTAATTATAGACATTTGAAAGACACTAATTAAAGTTGGAATGAAAGACATTCAACCAGTATTAAAATAAATAAATTGTACATAAATGTAAAAGCAGAATAAAAGTTAGAATAATATTTCTTGTATAAAAGTTAGTAATTGAGAGTAACGTAAATGATAAGAGAAATATTTAATTTTTGAATTAACGTAATTAGTAAAGTCTTGTTGATAAAGGAGAATGCATATGCAGTAGAAAGTTAAAACAAATTAATATAAAAGAAATATGAATACAAGTAAACTCATTATTGAAGCAAATTAATCAGCAATTGCAAAAAAGATGAGCACACAATGAGTAAGCCGAGAGCAAAATAAATATTTAATTAGTTAAAATTAGATAATAAGATTTATGTATAACTTGTGTATGTAATTTGTTAGCAATAAGTGTGTACGAAAGATCCGTACAAACGATATAATAATGAGTCAATATTTAATATGCGAAATGAAAGGTTTTGTTTAATAAATAAATAATGGAACAATTTTAAACTTAAATAACGTATCATCTTCTTATTACGATTACACCCATGAATTCAATATATTATATAAATGGAAATTGTGTTGTTATAGGATATTTATTTTTGAGTTTCTGCAAAAGTTATGTACTGTATATTTCATTGAGGAAAAAAATAATTTTTTTTATTTTTGTGCGTCTTGATAACATAAGATTATTCATTAAGATTAATTACGTTTACGAATTAATTGTATTTTCATCAATTTGTTCATTTGTAATTTATTACTAACATTTAGTTTACACACAATTCGTCGCATTTTGTTCATTGCATTATCACTAAATTGTAATTTTATACCAGTAATGTCTACACAATGGGGCCTTCATACAGGTATTTCTCGGAGTATCCCATACTGTTCTATTCTGAATTTTATGTTAGTAAGTTGTAGGCGTAGTTTTTTTTTTAATTCTTTGTACAAATTAGTAGCCTATAAAATTCCACTAAGTATTTTCTTCATTGTGGTAAGCATACTTAATGCGAAAAATTAATGTAACTATTTGAAAAAGTTAAAATTCTGTAGTAAATATATACAGAATACTGTATATTTATACTGTTACATTAATATCATTATTATTATTAGTTTTTAGTATGTAGCAGGGGCGCAGCGCAGCCAGGATTCGGGAAGGTTGGCGGTTCTGGAGGGTGGGGGGGGGGTAGATTTTAATGACTAAAACCGCAAAAAGTAATTCTTTATTTCCTACTTATTTCGTTGTAACTAAGAGGGTAAATGTGGAAACATAAGAGCTACATTATTAGACATAATGTAATGTATAGGCCTATATATATAATTTAACAAAGTCGTGAAGCAGTAAAGATGTCATCTTACGTTACAACATAAATAAAATAAACGGTACTAGGAAACTGGGACAAATTTTGTACCATCTTCTGCAGACGCCGATTGTGTTAAATGTTTTGTACGAATAGTTTAAAATTTCGCCTTATCGAGTACGTCTCCGTAAAATTTTAGCAATGGAATTAAATCAGTGTACACGTTCTTTCACAGAAATTAATCCAAGATTTTCACAAAAAAAGTCACTATGGGCTCTTAAAAAAAGAAAAAAATTCCAAAATCGAGCTACGGGATGCGTAAATGTGTGTTTAACCGCTCGCTTTATTGAAGCTGTCATTCAAACGTGTTCCCAGGTAGGGGCTATGGAGCGTTTGCAAACGGCTTTCCGAACTCCGGATTCGATTATAGATTTTCCTAGTACGGAATAACAGACAGGAAATATTCTTAATATTTCAAATGTCATTTTTTCAAATGGTCATCATCATCGTCATCTGCAAGGATTAAACCAAGGATGGTTTGTTCCGGTCTCAAACAGGCAAAGATTACAGCTGGTCACTCCAGCGCTTTCTCGGACGTCCCACACCTCTCCGTCCCCTCAGCTTATGGTTCCATAGTTGTTTGGGGACGCGGCAGTATCCATTCGGCAAATAATTTTAGAATTTTAGGCGTGTTTCTTTACTTCCTGACTTAAGGGTTCGCCTAATGGTCCCGCATATAAGGTTGAACTTATGCAAATTATTCACAACGTCGTTGCTTGCCTTTATAAGACACACCGTAGCCCAGGTATTCAAAATTGCTAACTTGTTCCAGGACGGTACCATCTATAACAATTTTTGCCTGTACATGATCAGTTCGACGAAAAGCCATCACCTTGATCTTAAGTGTGGATGTTTGCAATCCAGAGTCTTTGCAGATTCGGTTTAACAAATGTATACCCATCTGCAATCTGTTTTCAGAGTCCGACAGAATAGCCTGATCGTCCGCAAACAACAAAGTATCAATTGGAGAGTGACCAGTCATAAAATATTCTGGAAGACACATCTGCCAGTTTCCTGTGACATCGTTAATATATAAATTAAAAAGAGAAGGTGATAATGGACACCCTCGTCATACTCCACAATTGATCAGGCCAAATCTAGGAGCTGTTCTCGGTTCCCCTGATTCTATTAAAATTTTATTCTCCATATAAAGACTCTGTATTGCTCTAATTAGATGTTGTGGGACCCCTTTCCTTGCCCATAGTTTGCTCCGATGCACTCTGTAAAACGCCTTCTCGAAGTCGATAAAAGCTATGTATGTGGGCAGCTGATACTCTCTACGCTTTTCAATGAGCTGGACTATTCTAAGTATACAATCTAAACATGTTCTGTCCTTCGTGAAACCGTTGTGGGCCTCTAAAGCATGGTCTCCGTTAGCCCTATTGCATTCAGCCTTGTTCTTAATATAGATGCATATAATTTATATAAAGTATTAAGAAGGCTGACTCCTCTGTAGTTCCTGCAGTCATTACGATCACCTTTCTTGAATATGGACGATACTTTTGCAATCCGCCAGTGGATGGTAATAGATCACCAAATTTTCAAAATACGAGAAAGTTATTAAATACGGATCGAAAATCATATACAACAAAAGTCACAACTGTGTAAGATTCGAGTAGAAGCAATAAACTATTCACTGTAGAATGTTGTTAAATTGCTGAGGGAATAAATTACTGCACTATAAATACCGTAAACCGAGTTGGATACACTGTGGAGACAGTAAATATTCGAAGGCTGCCTATTTGCTACACGCTAAGAGAACATAGGCTTAGCCTAAGGGGAAATGTTCGCTAATGAAGCTATTGTTACGACATTACAGAACAATCTACGTGCTTCTCGAACGATCCAGTGGAATCCGGCTGTAACGTTATGGCGTACGTGATTCTCGACACGCGTTGCGAGATTGTTCCGGACTCACCGGTCCGCGCCTGCTGTGTGTAAGGCCGCAACCAATTATGTTCTCGTGTTTTCTAGTAGCATTCTTGACGCGCAGTTAGCGAATATTCTGGAACCTCAGCGGGGTATAAATACAAGTACTCAGAGACGTTCAGTTCAGTTTGAGTTGCGAATTATTGGAGTCCGGTTTGTAGTATTGTGGCGAAGTGTTATGTGTTTTTATAATTGTGAGGGACGATTGTCATACAGTTTTGTTTTATATTAGTAGACATTTTTATTGCGTGTGAACAATTCTTAATTGATTTGTTGTAAGAGACTGTCTTGTTGATTACAAACCGTTTAATTGTGATAATTAAAGCTGGTGTTTAGTGACGTAATTGGTGTCTTGTATTTTGTTTTCCACTGTAGGCCTACCATACGACGACCAAGTAGACCGTCGTTACACTATCATAATTTTTTTAATAGACTTACATGACTACCATTTTAGGTACATTTTTTTAATCTTTTGTACGTTTTCTATCTCCCTCTGGGCGGGGTGGAGAATTTAACTACCAAAGCCTCCTCGATACCCCACTGGTACTTATTTTGTAGTGTTTGGTAATTGATAGTGCTATGAACTCTTCTAACCAATGCATATTTATAAAAAAAAAAATCATACTTAAAAGCCGAGACAAATAAGAAAAAATACTGCAGAAAGAACAAAAAAGAAAAGTAAGTAAAAAAATAACGAGTTCCGGACATGGGCAACAGCAAAACTCATGAGAGGACTATCCGAGATGCTCAAAACATGTTACTACAAAAATAAATTGCTTCTTCCGGACTTCAACATCTTCAGATAGGCGTATTCCACTGGACAGTTCTTCTTCTTCGCTTCAGGTAACATGCACATTGGTACGGTATCATCTTTTTGTTGGTCTATCTACATTCTTCTTTCCTCTACAATTACAAATCTGTGCTCTAAGAGTATCCGATTTCTATCAAGGAGTTCTTTCAAATTCCAAGATTTTTTTTAATTATCCCTCTGATTCAAAATATATTTAGTTCATGCCTTATATTTCCTTTTCTGTTCAAGTCGTGCGCATCCTTTCACCGTAACGAAGAATTTCATTTTTTCGTTGTACGGTTTTCTCCCTTACTGTCCATATATGAGGACTGGAAAAGTAATAGTTTTTTTATAATTTCATTTGCGTCTCTTTTTTATTTTGTTTTTAAGGGCTTTCATGGTTCTTCATAGTTTTTATTCCATTATTCTTCCATTCTCCAAACTTTTTATCTCACTCAAATAAGTACTTCAGTGTTAAAAGCATTATACAAAACAGATTATATAACCGAAACTAACCTAACTACAAAATGTCAAAAATTTCAGTTTTATACTGTGGTTTGTTATTATAGTCTATGTTTAAGACTGTTTTGCGCTCCGTAAAGCACAATAAAAATTTATGTCCATGAAGAATTTTAAACATACACGTTATTGTTCTCGCGCTTCGCGCAACCGTAAATTCTACAGTATAAATGATTAACATACTGGACGATTGCTTAGGACCCCTTTAGCAATGTAAACTGAAATTGAACCTAAAAAAAAGGTAAGGTGTTAAATGTAACACAGAACAAGGAAGAAATTCATGCAAATATTAGGATACATAATGAAGAAATCGAAACGTTCATCAATTCTGTTACCTGAAAAGTATAATTATTGAAGCCAACCTATGGAATGGGCGAGAAAGATAGACGGAAATTCTGAAATCGGGAAAAGCCGGAGAAAGTTTACACACACACACACACACACACACACACACACACACACACACACACACACACACACACACACACACACACACACACACACACATGGTAATTCCTCTTAAGTTCCTCTTAACAGGTCTCAGATAAAGCTCTATCTCAGTCTAATTTAAGAAAAGAGAAATAGAGGCAAAAGAGAGGACAACGGTAGACAATAAAATATTCATTTTATTATTAAACAACTTTTTTCTAAATCTTACCATTGCGACATACCACTTGTTTTAATCCGCTCTCAGTAAACGCATAGTTTCTAACCGAAACGTATCTCTCGGCAATAAATACTTGTCTGTTGTGACTGGAACAGGTTTTAATGAATGAACGTGAATGTGAGAAAGGTTACACCAGCGTCTGAGGCAGAATGGAAGTGGACAACAATGGCGAGGGGAACAGATTCATTGTTACTATTGTTGCCCGCGTCTGACCGCAGCTGCGGAAATGACAACAGTATCAGCAGACCGCACACACACGCTGTTTGCCGATAAACAACTCTGTTTATAGAGAAATTCTGTTGCAAAACACAATGATGAACACCAAAAATAAGAGATAAAATATAAGTAATTTTATGCTGTTGAAATTGTAAAATATCGGTTTGAAATTTGTGCATGTTTAAAGAAAAACTTTAGTCGAGTTACAAAAGTGGCATCCTTCGTTATGAAAATATTTTACATTAGAGGTAAGCCTAGTTTATTAGGCAGCATTTTTCCTCGCTCCTCGCCTGACGTAACGGAGTGACATACCCAACACAAAGTGGATACACACGAATTCTAAATTGTGTTTCTAAATTCTAAGACTTTTCTGTATAAAACTGTTCTTAATCCTTAGTATGAGCTGTAAGGCGGCTGATTTGTGTCATGTTTCTTTCTCCACTCTTTTCTGTGTCGCGATAACTTGTTAATTTCCTCTCGTTAAAGGTTTCTCGCTTAAGCCACGTCTATTTTGACTCACTCTTGCCACTCGTTTCTCTGTCTACCCTTCTTCGTTGAACTCTTGTTCAGTTGTTTCTTCAATCTCTTCGTGAGCTCCCCTCTAGCCTTCTCTTTAAGTGGTCTAACTACACAAGTTGTTGGCCATGAGTTTCACAAAAGCCAAAATTAAGTGTGAGAGTACGCTGAGTGAATCATTTGCGTTTAATAAGGGAGTTAAGCAATGTGATGGATCATCGGCCACCCTCTTTATTAGGCCTACTGCGCTACATTATGCCATTAAAGACGCAGATCAGCGAGGAACAATACTATAATGTGCTTACGCTGGCGGTGTTGTGATCATAGCCAAATCAAGACAACGGTAAGTTGACGTATACAAGGAGCTGAATAAAAAATCCGAAGGAATGGGACTCAATGTAAATATCAGCAAAACTAAATACATGCTAATTTCTGCACCAGAAAGGAGAAGAAATCTATATAATTTATCCATTGAGGATAATATTCATTTGATGCAGTTAATAAGTTTAGGGTAAAATGATAGAAGCAAACTCATTAGTCGTAACACAAAAATAAAAGTATATTAAACACTTATCAGACCGGTTGTTGCTTAGCGTTGTTAGGTAGCGTTTGAAGGCGAGACATAGACACTGACAAGAAAGGAACAAGAAACACTAAGAAGGGTTGAAATAAAAATCGTAAATCGTGTTTAAAGAAGATGACGAATGGAGAATTAGAAATAACCAGGAGATAGATGAGCTATTGAAGCTTGAAGACATTGTAAGATTCGTAAAGGCTCAACGAATACAATCGGTAAGTCACCTAGAACGGATGGATGATCTGCGTATGCCAAAGAAAATCCTGAGAGCGCAAGTCTATAAATAGCATAAATAGCAGAAATAGGAACCGACCTAGGATGAGGTGGTTGGATGATGTGCTAAAAGAATGGATGTGAGGTGTTACACTGAGATAGCAATGGATAGGGAACATGGAGAAGATTGGTGTTGGAAGCCAGGGTTCACGTTGGGCTGTAGTGCTGAAGAAGAAGAAGAATAAGACTACACCAGTTGTCATTCTTATATCGCTATTGTCGTGGTCGGCGTCGCTCATCATCATCAACATCAACAACTTCACTTTCTACTTGTTCTGCCTTAACAGCAGCCGATCGTTCCATATTTTCCTACACATGTGCCCACAGCCCGGCACACTTAACTTTATAGTTCCTTAACAAATTAGGAGCTCGGGAGTTTGTGATATGATCAGCATGGCCTTTCCAGTGATTTCTGCATGCCTTTATGACCTCGCTCGAATTAAATATACTTGGTTCCCTCTTCAGTACTGCTCTTACCAGATAAATTGCATCGTCTTACCGGCCAATGAAATCTCATTACCGTACTTTCCACTTTTCTTTGGTGTTCCCTTGAAACAGTTCAGTTTTCACGTCCGTAAAGGAGTACCGAGAGTGTTTTGTAAAAATTCAGCTGTGTGACGACCTTAATATTTCATAATGTCACCTTGTGCCCCTGAAGTTTATAAATTACACAATCGCTGTAATTATAAGTAGCCTCAAATCCCAAATATATTAATTTACTAACTACTGTCATCTGTTTCAACTTTAAATATTTTGCGAAAATTTTGTTTCCACTTTTATCTTTCCTTAAGTATACTGAACAACTTCAGTACAAATAACTTAGTTAAATAGTTCTCCCAGTTACTTAGACACAGTTTTGTCCTTATTCAGTGAGTAGCCTATAAAGATTCATTCTCCTGTTCAAAATCATTTGTTGCTTCTGATTTTCTTGGTCCAATTCGCCCTCTGAAAAAATGAATTCTATTGTCCTATAAGTGCTCATTTCTACTACAGTGACTCGTTTTCTGTTTCTTTATATGACCTGCACTTCCTTGTTGAAGGTCTATCATAAAACCTTTTCTAACGACTTTAGCTTTTATTTCCTTTTTCACTTTTTCAATAAAACGTTGTTTTTAGTTAATTATACCAGGTGTATTCCAAAAAACAGAACGAACTTCTTTAATAAAAACTTTATTAATGTAATTTCAATTTTATTCAGACCTGTCCTCTTCAAAGTAGTCTCTTCTTCTGACAACACATCTCTCTCAACATTTCTTCCATTTTTAGAATCGCATTTTGGGAATAGCATGCAACTGTCTTATCGTATTTTTCTCAGTTTTTACAACAAACGAAAGTCTGTTGGGGCAAGTCTCCACAGAACGCTGGGTGGGACAGGACGATTGTTTTTCCAGATAACTGCAGATAAGGAGTGACGCAAGAATTGCCGCGTTGTCGTGGTGTAACATCCGACTGTGGTTTTCCCACAGCTCAGGTCACTTGCTGCGTGCAGCATTCCTCAAACGCTTTAAATCTTTGAGGGAGAATACAGGAGAATAAGCTTTAATCATACAGTGATAATACAGGCTTCAGAAGTGGCATTCTTAAGAAGAGTGAAAAGGTGGACTTAACCCGACCACATGAAGATTGAAAACAAAAGAGGAATTATGAGCTTTTGACTAGAATAGTAGTCATTTTGGCAATGAAAATAACTTTTATAAAGATTATTACATTGAATACTGGCTAAACAAATGTACAAGTATAAATTGATGACTCGTTGGGCACTTGGTGAAACATATTAATACAAAGGTTTTGTAAAATATATAAAAACACTTGGTAAGTTTCACAAATTTTTTAATTAACTCTTAGAGGTGTTAATTAATTTTTTAATTAACTTAATTAGAGTTAATTAAAAAATTTGTGAAACTTACCAAGTGTTTTTATATATTTTACAAAACCTTTGTACAAGTATAAGTTTATAAGAAGTAGGTCTGTGGGTATGCCCAGGAAGGGATAGCTCTGGACGATCTTTGAAGAGGAACAGGCACCGTCTTGCCTATGCTGTGACGCAAAGAAGACGAAGCTTACCTGCTCTGTTGTTCGCTGCTTTATCTTGCTTCCTATTTCCTTCTATTGGCAATCCGAAATACACAAAGCCACATTTGGTACCACATTCTGCGGTAATTTTTTATACCATACACCAGTTGTCATATTCACAGTTTTTCAGATATTGACACTAAGGCAAATTTTGTATTCATAGAAAACGCCAGCAGACTAATATTGCCTAAAACTGTACAGAACGCAGACAAACGTTTTCACGCTTTCTGAATGTTTAGTAGCTTTCTTCTTCTTCTTCTTCTTCTTCTTCTTCTTCTTCTTCTTCTTCTTCTTCTTCTTCTTCTTCTTCTTCTTCTTCTTCTTCTTCTTCTCCTCCTCCTCCTCCTCCTCCTCCTCCTCCTCCTCCTCCTCCTCCTCCTCCTCCTCCTCCTCCTTCTTCTTCTTCTTCTTCTTCTTCTTCTTCTTCTTCTTCTTCTTCTTTACATTCCTACATTATAGGAGAATACAATGCAACTGAGTGGTCTACTTTTACCTTATAAACAATTCCTTAGAAATTCGAGTGGTAAAAACTGTAAAGTCAGAGAAGCTGGCAGAGACAAAATAAGTATAGGGTAGAGTAGCTTTTAGAGTATAGAGGGGGAAGTAGAGGGTATGGGTAATCCGCGCAATAGATGAAATTTAGAAGGTAAGATACAATATTTCACTTTAAATTGTAAATAATGAAAGAAGTGAAGTCGTAATGAAAATAAGAAAATAATGAAAAAGAAAATAATGAAAAAAGAAAGTCGTAAAGAAACATGTACAATACAGTGTCGGTAATCCGACCGATAGTTCAGTAAGCCGGTGTCAGTCGTACACCAACTCTAATTTCACGTCTTCAAGAAGCAATAGTCGGAATGTGGGAAAAGATTTGTCTGGTCCAAAATTATGACATAAATAAGTGCGCTAGCTGGAGGGACAGAGGAAAGATAATCAACAATTTGAAGTCACAACAAAGGTGAAAATGAACAACAGACAAGAGCACCGCCGCCGATTGTCGGCACAATATGACATGAGTGTTATCGCTCAACTGAGTGACTACGTGTTGTCGAAAGCAGCAACGTAGCTACTAGCTGAAGACGTCTTCGCATTGAACACGTTTCGAAAATCGTTTATAAAGATGCGTTTAGAATAACAAATTGGCCCTTCTTGTATCCCTGGTCCGGTAAACATTATGTTAATGGACAAACATTTACCTCTATCGTACACATTCACGTAGGTGCAATACAGTAATGCCCTATAGTATTCATGTGTACGTTTACGTATAGCCTATCTTCAAATAAATACAGTGCAAGTAGGTTTATTTTCACCTGACGCACGTTCTATTACAATTCAAACAAACTTCTGCAGGTACAGAATAATTTCTGTGAAACGTGCGTCAGATGAAAATAAACCTACTTGCAGTGTTTATATTTGAAGATATTACATGGGAGATCTGCAGGAAACTAACGAGTTATTTGCAAAGAAATAATTTACATATAAATACTAATAAATTCATATGTTTTGGGTGGACCTTTTTGACTGTATCTTTTTCCTTATTTCATTTACTTCTTCATTATATTCTGCCATCCAACATCCCAAATATTTAAACTGATTAACTACTTCCAGGTTATTAATAATTTATACAATACATTTTAAATTAAGTACAGTAGAAAATATATTTTAAATTTATGCGTATTAATGTATTTTATTAAATATTAAAGATAACTGAGGAATGGAAAAAAAATAAAGCAAATGTTAAATTCGCAGTAAAATCGGTTGCCATTGCGCATCTACGAACACGAATAATTTCTGAAAGTTAAATTGTAGCAACGTTTTCAACTTTCCGTCTCAGTGATTTTAACGAACGGTAAGAAACCGTTGTTCTATATACGATTGTGCCCGTTTGGGACCCGTTCAGGCAAATTATCTTTGAGAGATGCGACAGAAAACTATCACTGTGTAAACTTGCTGAAGAAAGCTCATGAAGTCGTAACAAGTCGTAAAGATTATTCAGTTTCTTGCCGTTTTAATCGAGTTGGCCCACGTATATCCGCACCATTCTGTATTGTATAGGCTACTTGTAGGTCTGAAGTGTAAAAAATCTTTGAATAAAAAAAATGATTAAATGTTTTCAAGAAAACTAATAAGGTTTTAATTTATACAGTTTTTTGTGGATTAATTTTAAATATTTTGTGGGCAAATGATAAAGTTTTGGGATATGAGTATATAGACTAGTCAACTAGATTTTGTAACTTGCACAAACAAAAGGAAAGTACCGATGTGGCGAACCAAAACTCTCATAACGTCACGTTTAATGATCTTAAAATCACGGTCACTTCTTATTTAGGTAAATCATAAGACGACATTTATTTAAATTGATTATTAACATTAATTTATCGAAATAAGGGAAATAAACAAACATGTATTGAGACAAGGTCTAAATGACCTTGCTTTCTTGAAATGACCTTGCTTTCTTGAAATGACCTTGCTTACTTACTTGAGACCCTTTGTTTGGGTCTTTGCTGTCTTGAAATTGCGAAAATTTCTTTTCCTATATCCTATAGCCTAATTATATGTACCGTACACGCATTGCATTGATCTGGCCGTCTTTATGGGGTCTTATTCAGCATCTTCTTCACCTAATAGAACAATATTTTCCTCCGTAGACAATAACGCAGTTGTATCTTTTGGGTGTGACTTAGCCATGCATATCTACTGTCATCTATTAACACCACAAAGTTTATTAAGATAACAAATATCCTTTAAAAAAAAACTGTTTTTATGTGTTGTCATTACACATTTTAATGAAAATCGTCTACCGTTTTAGCCCTACTGGACTCATAGTTTAGATTTCACAGCTAATTAAGTAAGTTGTAATTTGGTGTATTTAGGCGATTTATTTGACATTCTACAATGCAGGATTGAAGAACACGCATAAAATTTTGTGTAAAGAATGGGATAATAAACTCTTGTATCATGGTAAAAATGTTGAATCTGGTGTGCATGAACTAGCAGTTTAACACTGTAAAGAAGCTTCATAGACTGCCGTTAATGAGCTGACGATCATGGTAGACAAATGGCTCCATGAATGGTTTTGTGCTCCATGAATTTTCATCACTAGGTGCAACGACAAATAAGGAGTACTATTCGGGCGTTTTATGTCACTTGAGTGAAGCTATTCGTAGAACTTGGCCAGATTTACGGAAGGATAATTTATAAAAATTGCACCTCAATAATGCACCAGGACTCAATGTCTTGATTGTTTAAGAATTTTGAGCATAAAGAAAACATCGTAATGACACCGTAATCGTCGTATTCGCCAAGTATGACTAATGTTGTAAATTCTCTTCACAATAATGAAAAGTAACCTATTTACCACGAAAGGACAACATTTTGCGACTGTTGAAGATGTAAAACAAAAATTGCTGAGGGAGCTCATCAAGGCTATATCAAAAAGTGCATTTGCGAAATGTTTTGAAGTCTGAAAAATACTGTATAAATGTAAATAAACATATACAGTGGAACTTGCTTATAACGAGATTCAAGGGACCGGACAAATGTGCACGTTAAAACCGGGTGCTCGCTACATCCGACTTGTCGACTCGCAAGCCTAAATTTTCATACCGTAATTAACGAACACACAACAAAAAGAATCTACTATAGAAGAGGCTTTGCACAATACAATTTTTACGTGTTTTACATTTTACGATTAAAAATGAAATTTAGACTTTAAACGTTTTTTAGACGCTAACATTTTTGCTGCATATTGGCGTACAGTGTATTCACGAAATATAGTAAAAGTAACTGAGTAGTAAAAACTTACCAAAGTCACCCAAAAGTTTGCTATCAGGCAAAAAACGCAATACTTTCCATGCCACATGTACAATATTTATTTTTAAATTACAAGAAAATGCACTCTAATTTATTTGTCGTATTGTTATTCGGTCTAAATGGAATCGTCAAAATTATATTTCGCACATAAACCTTAATTAACCTTAAAAAGGTCATGTATTTTTGTTTGTTTAGCAATTTTGTATCTGTGGATATTAAAACAGTTTTGTAATTTATTTAAATATTTCATGAATTTATGACTTACATTATTAGTTTCACTAAATTGCATTAATGATCTTAAACGAATGTTTAAAATGCTGTATTGTAATGAACTTTCTTTAGACCTTAACCCATGAACAAGCCTGCTATAAAATGCTCGTTATAAGCAAGTCTATAATGTATTTCTACTCGCTAAAAGCGAGTTTAATTATTATTACTAAGATACAAAACCAAACAAATCTCGTACTTTTTACTCGTTACATCCGAGTTCTCGTTATAAGCGAGCTCGTTATTCGCGAGTCCCACTGTACAGTATATAAATTTAAATAAATCAAGGTGTAATATTTCATCATCATCATCATCTTCACAACACAGTATAGGCAAGGTGCTGTCTGTTCCGCCTGCAAGACTCTTCCTGGGTCTACCCACACTCCTGTGTCCTTAGGCCTTGTTTGGCCGGTCTGGAATCTGACGTTCTTTCTAAGCGTCCTTTCCACCATTGTTTGCAATCTTTTAATTTTTCATTCAAGTTATAACCTCGTAACTCTTCTCTTATGGTCTCAATTTTTTATACGGTCAAATTAAGAACAACTTTTAACTCCTCTTAAGGACGCCATTTCCTAGGCCTTTTACTGTCTTGTTATACTCTGTTATACTATATTGTTTAGCAATCAAGTAACAAGATAGTATAGTTTTTCAAATAAACAAAAATTCCATGAACGTTTTGATCAAAACTCGAAAATTATTCACTTGACAATAAACTGCATAATGTACGCGAAATAAATTTGGGATGACCGAACGAAATCCAAACCAAAAGGAGCAGAAAGCTAAATTTTCCAAGGGAAGAAGCAATTTAAATTTTAAATTTCTTTTAATTTAAATCGCTTGCCGCAATTAATCTCCACCACGAGAAATTACCGACTTTTGACTGTATAATCAAATAAGATTTAATTGATAATGCGGAACCAATTAAGAAGGTTTCACGATGATTTTTGAGCCACTGGATTTTTTTTTTACGCGGGTGTAAAGCTTAATTTCATTTCAAGTTTCTGTGCATTTTAATTTTACATTTAAATTCACTATCTATTGACGATCGTATTTTTTTTTTTTTTTAATCTTACTCTTCGTTACTGGTTCGTTATTCTTCCTGCGCAGCCAATCGTCGACAGAGCTGTGGAATAATTTACAGCTGCGTCATTAACACGGCCTGTTGCTCCCGCCAAGCAGTCAATGCGTTTAAAGTTGAATTTTTTTGCCTTCAAATATATTTCGTTCGTTCATCGCCAATCAAGACTTAATCATTAATCCTTAATTAAGCGTACTCGAGAGCGACATGTTTACGGCCCTTCAGATTGCCAACCGAATAAATGCGTCCAGTTTTGTTTTTTGCCGTCGTCGACGAAGACGCACGGAACCGAATGAGATCGTTACGTAGTTACGTATAGGCCTACTTCAAGTTCGTTTGACTTCGCGCATTCGTTGGAGTCGGTATCGATTAAAATTTAAGACTTCAATTTATAGCAATAACATCACGTGACGTCTTAATTTAGAAAAACCGGATCAGCTGAAGATTATTATTCGCAGCTGTTTGTTTGTTTAACCTGTCCTGGGGAATCTGCAGTCACCGGAAAGAGTTATATTATCTGTATGGAAATAAAGAACTTACGCTAATCCAGTGAGGACGTTCTGCAACGATATGCTCACCTCCAGAACTAATCACCATGCGTTTTCTGCCCAAGGGCAGGTCTTGTAGGGCATGTGTATGCCTGTGAGTCGAGAAGTTATTAATGTTTCGCCCATTTGGCATTTAAAGACGTTATCATTTGTACCCTTTCAATTGTTTAAGTCAGTATTTCTCTGGCTAGAGCTCGGTCAGTAAAGCTATATCCGCCTTGCTGAAATTCCATAGGGAACTGCATCTTTATCCGTTCCTGCAGTACATTTTCGATGTTTTTAATAGGCTATGCGATTGTAGCGATATATTACGATGTGGAAAACAAGAAGTGTACTAATTATAAATTGTCCTATTTCTTAATGTAAAACGAAAATACGTATTGTTTTCATTCGTGAGATTAGGTGACAATGGTTTTTGGTTTTTAGTTTACTGCTGAAATAAATAAAAGCCATGGTAGAGGAAAACATAACTGGTTTAATGTGTATATACAATGCTTATAACACAGTAACACTTAAAATAAAGAAACTAACGTTTTTGAGTTAGCATATTAAGAAAACTACAACAACAAACGTAAACTGAAAAATACAAATATTTATGGTTAATGGAAAACACAAAGAAACAAAGTTCTAAGGAGAGAGAACATACGCCCTACATATTGTACATAATGGACGTTTCTTTCTAGTTAGCCACAAAACGAGTACTTGTTGGAAAACGAATATTGTAACGAGAAAACGTGGTCGTACCTGTTAAAATGTATCACACTTGTTTATTTTGTGTATTAGTGTGAATGTAGTGTGTTTGCCTCACACTGGTCGTTACATAAATCGACGTCACTACTGGAGTCCGTAGCGTTGTCAATGTTACCAGTACAACCTACCTGTTAATTCATAGGGGTTGCAAATCCCGGGTGGCGCCAAATTGTTTCTATTAAAACAATTAAAATAGTTAAATTCTAAATTGATACGTGTGATTAGCATGGACAGCTGTGGCGTTCGAATTGTTCCCGCTGCTATACAGGTTGTCGACTCGTCCACTCGTGATGAGCGCTAGTTGGCTGTTGCTTAAAACTCGCTAACACACATATACTCTACAAAATCCTATGAAATAACAAGATAGTAATACTCGGTACTGTGTTTTTAATACAAATTTGGTCATCAATAAATATGAAAAAAGAATTATAAATAATTTTATAACATTCGGCTCCGGCTTAGAGCTTGAAACATAAAATATCTCAGAGTTGGCAAAATTGATTCTAAAACACTTTTCATTGCCGAAAATGGCTTCAGCTACTTTTAATAAGTTACTATGTTTAAAATCTGGAGTTCTTTGGATCATGAAATAAGACATAAACGTTGGTTACATTAAAAAAGTACACTACCATACCTTATACGTACTTAGAAATTATAATGTGTTTTTACAATTTGTTCGGTAGTGTCGTATTTCTGTTACAAAAATAGTGCTCTCAAATAAGGTTATATTTTGATTAATGAAATGTTTTTTAAGTAAGTAAATTATGCATTTTCACCTTTGAAAGAAAATAATACTTGTTAAATAGTGAGAAATTTTATCATTTGAAAAATATTTTAAGTAATTTGGGGTTTTGTGATTAAGGAATTTATTCGATACTTATCAGTTCATATCACGTTGAAGTGTAGTCATCGGGGTAGTTGGATATTCTTCAAATTTGGGCTGGTTTTAAACTTCTAACATCTTTTTCAATCTGGCCTTGGGTTTTTCTCTAATTAATTTATTTAATTTGGTTCCTGGACATCGGTAATTCTTTGTAGATCGACATCTATTCGTCTTTGGTCATCTTGGTGCACTTTTTAAACTTCTCGTAACTATTTAAATTGAAAATTTAATCGTTCCAATTTTGCGTGCCGCTTACCCACGCGTCGTTTTTTAGAGTCTATATAATTTAACGGAAAATAAGCCCTCAACGTCTCGTTGTCATAGTAACCATAATTCGGTGATTGGTTAATTACTCCTTTAAAGACATTGTTAAAATATTTGAATTTTTATTCAAATTTATTAAGTATTTTCCTAATGATTTTATTCCTTTATAATTCCTTTGGGATAATAAATGACATCACTATTATCTTTCTTTCCTTTCAAAGTTTACAACGATACCTCATAAGGTCATATTCTGTTATACCTTAACTATAGTCTAATTATTTGACATTTAATAAATAACATATCTTTCTTAAATTAAACTATTACAATAACATTCCTGTTTTAAAATGATTGATATATAATTGCTAGCCATTCACTGGTCTTAGATTAATAAGATTTCTTGTGAAACTGATACAATTTACATTTGAATGTCTTTGGCAGTTAGATGTTTTCATAGTCAAGATTAGCCATGATTGTTTTTTGGTGTATTTCTTTTTAAATTACATTTTGAATTCAGCCTGATGGGCTTCACTTATTTGTTTGTGTTTTAACTACTATTCAACATACATTTTCATTACTCTTCTTTTAAAATATAATAATTAGGTTTATGGACTGTAGGTTCCCTTCAGCCATATTCCTCTTTTAACATTGAACCAACTATTCTTTACAAGTCATTAGTTATTATTAGTTCTAATATTGGTTTCTTTCTTTTGTTACAATTTAGAGTGATAAACATTGTCACTTCTCATAAAATTATGAAAGTTAATTCCCCTTTCAACATGCGGTGTTGTATTCTTTGCAGTCTTAATTTTAACAACAAAACTTTAATTCTATTCTACCATACCATGTTAACACAAGTTACTTTGTCTGGGCTTTCTCCCTGAATAACATCACAAGCTTCCTTTATATTAATTTGGAATACTATTGCTAATTATTTCTAGATATATTAATGTGTACAATGTCACTCCAATCATTGATTGTTCATCAATGTTTTATAAAGTGTCTCCTTACCTATCATTATATTTTTAATGTTTCACATTCACTTTCACTATTTTTAGGGTACTTACACTTCACTAAAGCACTTCACTTTGGTTCACTGTTTTGTATTGAGTGTTATTTAATGGGTAATCCCTATACTTTTCCTACCATTTCTCACTATTTCTTTCTAGCATGACATTTACTATTAATAATATGAGGTTAGTTGTTTTTTGTTAAATCTAACCTTTCTGACTGTGTTAGTGTACTTTTTCTATATTACATTACTTTACAATTGTATTGTCTTTAAAATGGGTACATAGGTTAATTTAATGATAATAATAATATTGGTTTCATCAATACATAATTATTTGAGGTTTATTGACCGTATTCTATCCTTGAGTATACTATCTTTCCCCTTTAAACGTGTGTTAGTTTCCCCTTGGGTTTAACCTGTCTCCTCTTCATTCTTCCTCTTCTTCATCTTCTTCATCTTCAATAGTCTTCATCTTCTGGTTTCAATTCTGTTTAATTGTAGGGATCTGTTCTCTTCCTCTGGTTCTTCTTTAGTTCTGTGTTCATCATTGTTTTGTCTATCATATTTTTTCTTGAGTATGTTACGTGGTTCCCTTCTTTATGTTTATGTTGTTGGCTCAATCACTTGGGTTGGGTAATATCGTTGTACGTCATGTCAAAATTTTACATTTTATACATTTTTTAAACATTTTATTTTATATGAAGTATTTTTATATTAAGAATTATCTTTTTTATCACTGGTACGGGATTTGGCTTAATTGTATCGTAACATAATGCCTCTCCTCTAAAATTGATCATTTTAATAAACACTAGCATAGTTTTTTATGAAATTATCAGTTATAGATAACTTTTTCCCTCCTCTTCCTTGTTTGTTTCTCCATTCTTTATTTCTCTTCTTACTTAATTCATTCCATTTTATTTGGATCTGTTTTTATTTATTTCCATTGGTGCATTTTCCCTCATACACAAATTTTTTCCCTAACTTTATAGTAGCTGGTTTCTCCCATTACTACTCATCTTTCTGAGACCAGAGGCACATCTTCTCTGCTCAGTTTATTTGGATTGCTGGACTTTTCAACAGTCAATCTTAAATACCTTCTTTGTCAACTTGTGACTTAATAATAATAATACAATAATAATATACTTTGGGATTGTCCACCTTGTGGTTTGTTTTTAGATCACTTTGTCATTACTACTCATTCTTCCTTCCGCTATACCTTAACTATACACTATCATCTACTTATACACTTGGTTGTTTTTATATTTATTCATATGTTAATTTCATCATATCTCACTTTTCATTACTTTGTTTTTAATGCACGTTGTGATCATTTTAATTGTCTTAGACATCTTTTTTTTTTTATAATTTTTTCTTAGTCATTTAGCAGGATTCTGCTTTAGCCATATTTGTACATTTGTTTTATACATAATCTCCCTCTCTCCTTGTACCAGTTAAAATTTTTTTTTTCTTATAATACTTTTGATTCAGTATAATTTCAAGTATTTATCTCAGTAATTTGAGCTTGATTTTATTTTTGTTTATTTTACTCTGTATCAAATATCATTTTTGATAATTCTTTGGTAAGTTAATTGTCTTACCTTAAAGGAATGTTTGTAGCGTATTCCTTTTTAGTTATTTTTTTATTTAATTATAATTGTAAGTTTGTGATTCTTACATTTTATTATATAGGAATGTGTGTAACTTATTCCTCATTATCTCACTTTTTTACTTCATACTTCATATCTCAATCTTTTATTAGACTGTAAATTGATTTAAATTGAAAGGAATTTGTGTAACTTTTTCCTTTGTTTATACTTTATTATTCACTTATTTTAATTCTTTTTTATTATTCCGCATATATCATCTAAATAATTGAGTAAGTTGCTCTTACAATCTTTTTTGGAATTTAGAAATATGTTTCATTTCACAATGGTTTTATTCTTCTTCGTAAAACTTTTTTATCGAAGTTTGGTTATAAACTCCCTTGATTTTCCTTGATTACTGATCTGGTAAGTATTATTACCATTATCTTTTGTGATGATATACGGTCCATTATGATATACATAATTGTTCTATTCATATTACTATATACCGGTCCTTGTTGTTTATATTTTGTTAAGTTGACTTCTCCTTTTCTTTCCTTTATTATTTCCTTTTCTTGTTCGACACTTCGTTATTCTGCACCTCTTCTCCTTCAAGTGTTTGATAGACACACTTATTCTGGATGATATTATAAAAATTTTATTTATTAATTATGGTTTATTTTTTTCATTTAATTCGTCTTAGTCGTTTCTTGTACCCTCTTGTTTTGGTGATTGTCTAGTAGCTTTATTTAATTTTAATATCTCCTTCTATTCCATTGGGTTGCTTGGTCAGTAACTTGAAGATCCGTCCCTTTTCTTGGTGTGTGGTATCTTCACTTAGTTTACCCATGGTCCATCAGTTCCTCTGCCCTTATGGTTCGGATAACTCTGGCGTGTAGAACTGTTTTCTTACTGGTGAAATAGGTCTCCTCCGTCTTGTACCATAATTCCTTTAATCCCATATGTTCCGTGGTATTTATTTCTACCTCCATCATTTGATCACTTTGTCCATTAATCAGAGAAGTTAATTGTGTCTCTCTTATCATGTTATTTTTGCTTTTTTATTTGGCATTTCCATTTCTGGTGTGCTCCAGTATTTTATTGACTTTCTTGAATTGTTATAATCTGTTTTATTGTCAGTCATTTCTATTGCTGGTAATTTCCATTTAAGCATAGATCTGCTGAATTTTTCGTCCACTGGTTGGTTGTGAATTCCTTTTAATTTGGGTATTCTCCATTCAGGTCTTGCTTCTCTCCAGTTTCTTCTCGCTGGTTGGTATTTTACTCCTTCTAGAATTTCTTTTAGAGTTCTCCTGCACTCCATAAAATTCATCCTTTCAGCATGGTTGGTCATTGGTACGCTGAACACATTGGTTAGTCCGTTTTTCATCATCTCCACTTCTTCTCTTTTTTTTATTATTTTTCTGTAACGCCTCTTCTCCGTCTTCATTTCCACGTATTCATCATTTGTTTCGTTGTTATTATTTTCAGGCAATAATACGCTTTGGTCCTTTTTGAATTCTATCTCCTTACTACCTTCAGAAGTGGTGTCTTGTGGTTCATTTAATGGTTTGACAATACTACGTAATGAGTCCAATTTATTAAACAATTCTTCCTTGTTTGATTCTAATTTTTTAAGCAATTCTTCATGGTCCCGTCTTCTCTCTTTCTTCATTTGTCCGAATTGTTCCATCATGAACTTCATCATGCTCATCAAACTATCTAATTTCGTTTCTTCTGTTGGTTTGACTGGTTGGTTATTTGTCATGACTTCTGCTTCTATTTCTGGTTCAGGTGGATTGGGATTTTCCATTTGGTCCTCCTGTGGATGTTCTTCCGACAGTTCTCCAGTCGTTTCCTCAACTTCTACTTCCTCAACTTCCTCCATTTCTTCTGGATTTCCTTCTTGGTTTACTGCTTCCTTCCCTTTGCGCCTCGTACCATACCGTGTCTATTCATGACCGCCGCTAGTTAGTCTTCCTAGCCTCACGTTGCTGGTCGCCAATATGTAACGAGAAAACGGGGTCGTACCTGTTAAAATGTATCACACTTGTTTATTTTGTGTATTAGTGTGAATGTAGTGTGTTTGCCTCACACTGGTCGTTACATAAATCGACGTCACTACTGGAGTCCGTAGCGTTGTCAATGTTACCAGTACAACCTACCTGTTAATTCATAGGGGTTGCAAATCCCGGGTGGCGCCAAATTGTTTCTATTAAAACAATTAAAATAGTTAAATTCTAAATTGATACTTGTGATTAGCATGGACAGCTGTGGCGTTCGAATTGTTCCCGCTGCTATACAGGTTGTCGACTCGTCCACTCGTGATGAGCGCTAGTTGGCTGTTGCTTAAAACTCGCTAACACACATATACTCTACAAAATCCTATGAAATAACAAGATAGTAATACTCGGTACTGTGTTTTTAATACAAATTTGGTCATCAATAAATATGACAAAAGAATTATAAATAATTTTATAACATTCGGCTCCGGCTTAGAGCTTGAAACACAACATATCTCAGAGTTGGCAAAATTGATTCTAAAACACTTTTCATTGCCGAAAATGGCTTCAGTTACTTTTAATAAATTACTATGTTTAAAATCTGGAGTTCTTTGGATCATGAAATAAGACATAAACGTTGGTTACATTAAAAAAGTACACTACCATACCTTATACGTACTTAGAAATTATAATGTGTTTTTACAATTTGTTCGGTAGTGTCGTATTTCTGTTACAAAAATAGTGCTCTCAAATAAGGTTATATTTTGATTAATGAAATGTTTTTTAAGTAAGTAAATTATGCATTTTCACCTTTGAAAGAAAATAATACTTGTTAAATAGTGAGAAATTTTATCATTTGAAAAATATTTTAAGTAATTTGGGGTTTTGGGATTAAGGAATTTATTCGTTACTTATCAGTTCATATCACGTTGAAGTGTAGTCATCGGGGTAGTTGGATATTCTTCAAATTTGGGCTGGTTTTAAACTTCTAACATCTTTTTCAATCTGGTCTTGGGTTTTTCTCTAATTAATTTATTTAATTTGGTTCCTGGACATCGGTAATTCTTTGTAGATCGACATCTATTCGTCTTTGGTCATCTTGGTGCACTTTTTAAACTTCTCGTAACTATTTAAATTGAAAATTTAATCGTTCCAATTTTGCGTGCCGCTTACCCACGCGTCGTTTTTTAGAGTCTATATAATTTAACGGAAAATAAGCCCTCAACGTCTCGTTGTCATAGTAACCATAATTCTGTGCCGAGTTTTGGAATACTCGCCATTTTCCTAGTTAATAATGTGACGGTCATTGCGGGGGTTTGTGATTTAATTATTTGAGCGAAGTATGAGCCGTTATCTGCATGTCTCGTTCGCGATCCGTGCGCGCTCTGGGCGGGAGTGATAGAGATATTTTTCTTGTGACTACGGAGTTCAGTATTCGTCAGGCAGCCGAACTCGAAACAGTTCCAATTTCTCCCGGCGGACATCAGTTTGATTTTGTACTCTGCTATTAACCATCATGACTAGATAATCGACTAAGCGACTCTTCGGTAAGTCTGTTAAAAGTAACTTATTTATTATTTAAGATTATTTATGCTTACATTGATTAAGGGTATTCATAGCTATATGGGTTTCGTTTTTTTTGTAGATTTAAAGGTTTGGGGTGGTGCTGTAGCCTGTGGACGCCACCCGCTGGTGCCGTTAGTACAGGTCTATAGCATGTTTTAGGTTGCTGAAACTGGTGGTGCGCATGGCCTCGCCTGTGGCCAAGCCACACTGTAGAAACAACTTAAACGTGTTTTATTAGGGGCTGATGTTATAAAGTTTTTTTAATTAAAATGGTCTTTATATATATATTTTATAAAATTATATTAATTCAGTAATATTTCAATATAAGTGAATTTCATTCAGTTCTTTTACTGCCATAGCCAGTGTACTACTAGTTAAATTGTTAATATGAGCACACTATTGGTTCAATTATAAACCATATTTTATATGTTTTATAAAAATTATATTAACTCAGTAACAATTCTATATAAGTGAAATTTCATTCAGTTCTTTTACTGCCATAGCCAGTGTACTACTAGTTAAATTGTTAATATGAGCACACTATTGGTTCAATCATAAACCAGATTATATATGTTTTATAAAAATTATATTAACTCAGTAACAATTCAATATAAGTGAAATTTCATTCAGTTCTTTTACTGCCATAGCCAGTGTACTACTAGTTAAATTGTTAATATGAGCACACTATTGGTTCAATCATAAACCATATTATATATATATTTTATAAAATTATATTAACTCAGTAACATTTCAATATAAGTGAAATTTCATTCAGTTCTTTTACTGCCATAGCCAGTGTACTACTAGTTAAATTGTTAATATGAGTACACTATTGATTCTTACTGCTATTCATAAATTCTGTTATACCTTCGTACGGCCGTGCGGCCATGTTGACCTGGCCATGGCGCAGTCCTATCTGGGGGAGCTTTTCTAAAATTTTGAAATTTTGTGATTATTTCTTTGGTTGCAAGCAGTCATAACTGGACTGGTTAATGGTTTGGTTTATGAAGGTTTATGTAGGCTGGGTACTTCACCCTTTTACAGTATTTTGGGATGGGGATCTAGGTTACTGATACTGAAGATGCTATTCTTCGGTGGCATGGTTAAATGTTTCTGAGCTGCCTGCCAGGTGAACATGTGTGTAGTATATATATATGTGTGCATATCGATATGTGTCCGCCATGTGTATTTATGTAACTATTTATTTGTGTGTAATTATGTGTGCATATTGATTGATGTTATAGTTATTTATATTTGTGAGGTATTATTATGCTGATGTCTACATGTAAGGAGGTATTATTATGCTGATGTCTACATGTAATTTAATTTGATGAAAGGATACTTGCATGTTATTTGAACTAGCTAAATAAAATTGTTATTGTCGCTAAACAATGAGTTTAATTGCAAGTCCCGTCATACTGGACCCAGCGCAGTTTTGCCTTCCCTAGGCTCTGGCCTAGTTTTAAATAACTAGTGGCCCCTCTTTCAAAAAAAAAAATAAAATAAAATAAAATAAAATATATAAAAAAAAAGGTTTTTTTTTAATAAAGTCTAAAAGTTGAA
This sequence comes from Magicicada septendecula, assembly GCA_034769895.1. Classification (NCBI taxonomy): domain Eukaryota; kingdom Metazoa; phylum Arthropoda; class Insecta; order Hemiptera; family Cicadidae; genus Magicicada; species Magicicada septendecula. The sequence goes on along the minus strand of CM068372.1, from coordinate 85,826,245 downwards.
AGAGGGGTTACAATTCGGTGATTGGTTAATTACTCCTTTAAAGACATTGTTAAAATATTTGAATTTTTATTCAAATTTATTAAGTATTTTCCTAATGGTTTTATTCCTTTATAATTCCTTTGGGATAATAAATGACATCACTATTATCTTTCTTTCCTTTCAAAGTTTACAACGATACCTCATAAGGTCATATTCTGTTATACCTTAACTATAGTCTAATTATTTGACATTTAATAAATAACATATCTTTCTTAAATTAAACTATTACAATAACATTCCTGTTTTAAAATGATTGATATATAATTGCTAGCCATTCACTGGTCTTAGATTAATAAGATTTCTTGTGAAACTGATACAATTTACATTTGAATGTCTTTGGCAGTTAGATGTTTTCATAGTCAAGATTAGCCATGATTGTTTTTTGGTGTATTTCTTTTTAAATTACATTTTGAATTCAGCCTGATGGGCTTCACTTATTTGTTTGTGTTTTAACTACTATTCAACATACATTTTCATTACTCTTCTTTTAAAATATAATAATTAGGTTTATGGACTGTAGGTTCCCTTCAGCCATATTCCTCTTTTAACATTGAACCAACTATTCTTTACAAGTCATTAGTTATTATTAGTTCTAATATTGGTTTCTTTCTTTTGTTACAATTTAGAGTGATAAACATTGTCACTTCTCATAAAATTATGAAAGTTAATTCCCCTTTCAACATGCGGTGTTGTATTCTTTGCAGTCTTAATTTTAACAACAAAACTTTAATTCTATTCTACCATACCATGTTAACACAAGTTACTTTGTCTGGGCTTTCTCCCTGAATAACATCACAAGCTTTCTTTATATTAATTTGGAATACTATTGCTAATTATTTCTAGATATATTAATGTGTACAATGTCACTCCAATCATTGATTGTTCATCAATGTTTTATAAAGTGTCTCCTTACCTATCATTATATTTTTAATGTTTCACATTCACTTTCACTATTTTTAGGGTACTTACACTTCACTAAAGCACTTCACTTTGGTTCACTGTTTTGTATTGAGTGTTATTTAATGGGTAATCCCTATACTTTTCCTACCATTTCTCACTATTTCTTTCTAGCATGACATTTACTATTAATAATATGAGGTTAGTTGTTTTTTGTTAAATCTAACCTTTCTGACTGTGTTAGTGTACTTTTTCTATATTACATTACTTTACAATTGTATTGTCTTTAAAATGGGTACATAGGTTAATTTAATGATAATAATAATATTGGTTTCATCAATACATAATTATTTGAGGTTTATTGACCGTATTCTGTCCTTGAGTATACTATCTTTCCCCTTTAAACGTGTGTTAGTTTCCCCTTGGGTTTAACCTGTCTCCTCTTCATTCTTCCTCTTCTTCATCTTCTTCATCTTCAATAGTCTTCATCTTCTGGTTTCAATTCTGTTTAATTGTAGGGATCTGTTCTCTTCCTCTGGTTCTTCTTTAGTTCTGTGTTCATCATTGTTTTGTCTATCATATTTTTTCTTGAGTATGTTACGTGGTTCCCTTCTTTATGTTTATGTTGTTGGCTCAATCACTTGGGTTGGGTAATATCGTTGTACGTCGTGTCAAAATATTTACATTTTATACATTTTTTAAACATTTTATTTTATACGAAGTATTTTTATATCAAGAATTATCTTTTTTATCACTGGTACGGGATTTGGCTTAATTGTATCGTAACAATATTAACGAAAAAAACGAGTTCTGCCACAAAAAAGTGACATGTATAGTAATTGGCAAGGGGTGGCCCACCGCCTTACTTTCGAGTTCGGTGGGTTTTCAATGATCTATTCACAGAACGAGTATTAATGATAAAACGAGTAATACTGGGAAAACGAGTTCTACTGAAAACCGAGGACTGCCGCAAGAAAGAGACATGTATAGCAATAGGCAACGAGTTACCTACTTTCGAGTTGGGGTTTTTCGTTGTTTCTGCAAAAAAAGCGAGTTTTACATTACACACGTGCCGTTTTCCATGTGTAATTTCAGTTCTCATGTTAAATTAACAACATCAACTTTTGGCGCCACAGTACGCAACTGTGATATACTACTGATACAATCATTTTTCATTAAAAAAGGACTAATAACACCGACTGCAGTTGCCAGCCAACTATTTTGCAACATACGAAATTAAAATTTGTATAATTCTTTCACCTACATACAATTATGGGCGAAATTCACTAAAGATCGAAGCCAAACAATCATATAATCGAAATATCGAAAATAACTGCGGAAAGCCATGGTTGAGGAAAACATAACTGGTTTAATGTGTATATACAACGCTTATAACACAATAACATTAAAATAAAGAAACTAACGTTTCTTTAACGGGTACTTATAAATTATAAAACTATAACTCGTACAGAGTGTCTTTGACAGGTAGATCGAAACTTTCTGAAAGCCAATTAATAAATAATTAAAGAATTCGTTGAGGTCTGCCGGTTGCTAAGAAGAAAAAAAAATGGCGTTTAACTAGAAATCGCAAAAGAAACAAAAGTCGGAAAATTATTGTTTTTGTAAGTGTCATTTGTTAATTCGTCGAACAGATGAATCGTGTTCGATTGGACAGCAAAATCAGCGCGCTCGTGTGTGTGGTCGCACCAGCGTGAGGTTAATGGAAGTAAAAATTGTAGCGAGTTTTGTGTGAACGACATGGCACGGGGAATGCCGGCGTGTCCCTGCTTGTCTAGCCAATTAGCGAGTCGGTTTTTCTGCCACCAGTTTCATATTTGAAACAATTTTATTTATGCGCTCAAAGCGGGCCGCTTCTCTAGTTCCTGAATGTGTGCGCGCTGTTCGATCAATCAACAAACCCTAACGATTGGGTTTCCTTACCGGGACAAACACACACACACAAGACGTTTTGCCACTTTAGGAAAGCCAGCTGGAAGAGACATTTTTTCTCTCTTCTGTCTTCGTTTTTCTTTAAATTTATTCTTTTCTTTCGATTAAGAAGAAGAAAATTGTCTCGTTACTGGAACAGTAGATAAGTGAACAGAAATGCGACAGTTTCATTCGCGTGTATAAATATTTATCGTACATAAAACAAAGCAAACGGTGATAATATACGGACTGGTTTTTATCCTTTCCTCCGAAAAATGTGGTTTAAATCTTCGTCTGATTGACACCGTACGATGGAGATATTTGTTTTTGGAATAACAAGGGGGTGGTTTGGTGGTATCTGCGTAGACAGGCGTTATCGCTTGTCTGAATCTTACAGACAAAAGGGTTAAAGCTGAAGGGTTGTTATGTGTGGAATTTTAACAAATCATTACAATGTAGGCCGCGCTGTTCGTCGGGTGCAGTTTGTCTGGTTTTACCTCGATATTAAACACAAATGAATCCGCTTCTGGTCCTTGTAATTGACCATTTGTTTCCAGGAGAGAAGCCTTTGTTTATAATGGTCATCAATTGTGAGTTTAGTCGACCAAAATGTTCTTTTATTAAGGTCGAGGAGACAGAACGAAACAAAGAGAGCTTAAACAAACTATTTTTAAATACTCTATAAATCGTTATAGTTAGACAGTTATCTTCTCATATAGTCATCGACATTAAAAGTTCATTGTAATTTCTTAGACTTCCAAAGCGTTTGTCTCCGTTAAGACATTTTTGAAGTTCCAGTCTAGCCAATCGTGTAGGACTAGAGGCAAAACGGTAGAAAAACTGTTGTGTTCGTTACCCATCGAGGGTTCGTATTACAGAGCAATACATTCCTAGCAGAACTCAAGCCGATCAATTGAACTCTTCCGGTCCGTTTAACTTTCGGTGGCGGTTGTGGAATACTTCACGTCCACTCTCTTTCATATCTTTACAGATCGTTATGTTCGTTTACTTTATTTTCATTCTCGTCCATTAATTCTTAGTTTTAATTTTTTCTTTTCATCTAATTACCGTCAAAGAACAGATTATATAAATTTTAGAAAATTTGTTCACCTCTCTTTCCTTTATTCTGTAAGAACTGCTCTGTATTATATCATCATCACCACCACCAATACCACCACCACCATCATCATCATCATCATCTCATTATCATGCCCACTTCACGTTGCCCGTTACGGTTCCCTTCTTTATCTCGGCGACTTATACTTCTTCTTCATTTTGCTTTATACAGTCTTGTTTTAAAAGGCAATGTTAAAAGCCAAAATTTAATTACACCTGTTATGCGAACTTCGGCTTGTCGGGCTGTCAGGCTGTTTTGTCAAAAAGGTTCGGTCGTGCTTTCGGCGGCCATCTTCAGTGTAGAAGGCTTAAGGTTTCGTAGTCAGTGACCGCTGAACTGTGGTTAAGGCTAGTGGCTACGAGTAGGTACACCCATATTTATAAATATAAATTCTTTTGTCAGTGTTTTGCAGCTTTTTGCACTGAATATGGCCGTCGAAGGCACGGCCGAAACGTTTGCACAAAACAACCATGGACCAGGCCTGACAACCCGGCCTGACAAGCCGAAGTTCGCATAACATTGAAGCCGGCCGTGAAAGCCTCAGACAGAATTTAGTTACACCTAATTATGTTTCCTTTTATTTTTTTCTTTAAACTAAATAGGCTTAATTGAAGTTCTTCTCTGATTATTTCGTTCCTAAACATATTTATCTGGTTATCCCCTGTGAATCTTCTTAGAAACTTTGTCTCTCTAGTTTGTGTAATCCAGATTGTGTAATCTCTCTTATGCTTTTGTTGTAATCCAGATTTCACTGCCGCACATAAGCGTGGGTACTGTTAGCGTTTCAGCTCTTTTCTTGTTTTATTTTTCATATACTAACTATCATATGTTATTAAAAACTCTATTATACTATTAAAATTCTTCTTCTTCTTCTTCTTCTTCTTCTTCTTCTTCTTCTTCTTCTTCTTCTTCTTCTTCTTCTGTGATAATTCGTAAAAACGCGATTTCTGCCGAGGTGATTTTATTTACATCCGCCTTTCGCAGAGGTCATAAACTCTACACCACACAGCAGAGTAGGTACAGCCACAACCTTACAGAATTTAAGTTTTGTTTCTTGTATAACTATATTTTTTAACGTTCTTTGAATCGTACCACAGATGGGTCTCCACATCTTTGTCCAGACCCTATAAAACATTACATCCCAGCTACTGGAAATCCCGTACCCTGCAAACACTAGTCGTCTTCCACTACTTTCGTCCGCACTTGATAACAGCCACGGATGACTTGATGCACTTGATTAGTGATGACTTTGGTTTTCGAAATCGAAATTTTCATGTTATACTTTTGGAATAAAATTACAGTGATTACAGAATGAAGCTCGTCAGTTAGCTTCCTTTCTAACCGTACTGAGTTGCTTCGTAGTATAAAATGAAAAAAAGGCACATCCAGCTCCAATGCAATGCAGTAAAAATTAGATAGAAAAATTAAAAACCTAAAATGTTTAAAGAAAAGTTAATTATATTTTTCTTATGCGTATCAGGCGGCGGACGCAGACTTCGTGCCAATAAGTGATAAGCAGAGGCAGCCAGTTTCTCGGAAGAGACAGGTGGTTTCCTTTGAAGAATGCCGCCTATTTATAGTCTCTATCTTTCTTACTCTCCTAGATTAGTAAAGAATTACATGTAGATCACTTTACACACTAGTAAAGGATGTGTAAGGATCAGTTGTAGAGGATGTGTTTATAGCGTCAATGTTGTTCTACCTAATTAGGTATTTAAAGATTTTTCTTGAGTCACACGAACTTAACTTTGTAAATACAAGGAAAGGTTTACAGGTGGTTCAATGAGTTTTTGATGATTATGTTGTAAACACGCAAGTATTTATTAAAGAGTACAATTTGTTCCCATACGGGGAAAGTATAATGAATTTTCTATTTCCTGTAATTTGTTTAGAACTTTTTTTTGGTGCCGAGTCAACTGTTACATAGGCTATTGTTAAGACGGTCTTCATGGTCGTCGTATAATAAGTGGAAAACAAAATACAAGACACCAATGAAGCCACTAAAAACCAGCTTTAATTATCACAATTAACAATTTGTAATCAACAAGATAGTCTCTTACAACAATTCAAGTAAATGTTGTCCACACGCAATAATAATGTCAACTATAAAGAATTCCGCACTAATAACAACACTTCGCTACAATACTTCTACAAACACTCGATCCGCGCTAAAGAAATCGCTCAACACCACTGACAACAACGTCAGACGCTCTTGCTTTTATAGGTCGCGCAGAGGCCCAGTATAGCTTTCCCTCCTTACTGCACGCCGGCTTAATGCGTATCTCAAGTGTTCTTAAACACACTAGAACCTTTTTGTGCGCGGCCTTGACTGAAGCAACACCTGCCACACTAAGACGGGGCGAGGACTCTCTCGACTATTCTAGGTGGTTCCATTCGTAACAACATAAAATCCTAAGTCGGACATTGTTTATATTTATAGGCCTACATGTAATATTTTTAATTTTGTTCTTATAAATTTTCGGTATTTTCATGGCTGTTGGGATGCGAATAGTGGTGGCGATTCCATAATTTCCTTGGGTGGGGGGGGGGAGTGGTGATGTGTCCTTCGTCACGCCACTGCTGCGCCTAGTCGCTGCAACCAGTCACGTGTGGTTCGTACTGTTGTTTCATTTGAAAGTATCTCGCACGCCCCGTTCTCATATTGACATTTGAAAAAATGGCTATGTTTTTTCACTTACTAAGGTGTAGCCTTCCAGAATGTTTGTGTTGAAATAACGATGCCTTACAATATATTTTATAAATTTAATCTTACAGAATTTATCTTGTAGCCGGGTAAATCGGGTTAGATAGGAAAAGGAATGAGGACATCCGTCTTGACATAGCTGTTTGGCCAGTGAATGACGCGGTGAGAGGATACAGACAAATGTTCTTAACATGTAGAGTGTATGTACACATCAAGAACACCACACATAAGTGCAAAATATATGCCTTAAGGTAGAAGAAGTTTGGAACGGCCGATGAAAAGATAGAGAGGTCAGTTGTAACAACGGATGAAGGCTTTGAGCCTTATACTCGCAAAGAAGGAGGAGGAGGAGGAGGAGGAGGAGGAGGAGGAGGAGGAGGAGGAGAAGAAGAAGAAGAAGAAGAAGAAGAAGAGAAGAAGAAGAAGAAGAAGAAGAAGAAGAAGAAGAAGAAGAAGAAGAAGAAGAAGAAGAAGAAGAAGAAGAAGAAGAAGAAGAAGAAGAAGAAGAAGAAGAAGAAGAAGAAGAAGAAGAAGAAATTTAATTATATTAGATTCCATTTTTTAAACTTTTTAAACAGCTGTAAAGACAATGATACTAAATTGTGTCTTAATAAGTGTTGTCTAGTAGTAACCCTATCAGAGAGCGGTCGTGGCGTAATGCCTAGCGTGTAGCGTGGGTTCGATACAGATACCAATGTTCCCCCTCACAAGGCGATGACAAAGCAGCGAGAGGTATCCTGCCTAGTATAAGGCCTACCCACTTATACCATTCGGATCCAGCGTCGAACTGTAGGTCCCGTATGCCTGTGAGGGAATCTGTAACACACTCACCACGAGTATATGAAAGGAGGGTACTAAGCAGTCGAAAGACCGTTGACTCAAAAAGAAGGTGCCGCATCCTGTCACCTGATCTGGCAGTGTAGACCCAATCGTCAGTAGGATTTGAATAGTAGCGATCAGTACCTAGGTAGGTCAGTGGCATCATTCACACACTGAGTCAGTAAACACATACTGCAAACGCATTCATGGTCAAGATAGAAGCAGCTGTTTAGAGGATGAGAACCGGAAAGTGGGGACGGCTGATTTCACGTATAAAATATATTTACCGAAACAAAACTTATTAGTTATGAGGCAATCAAGATACATCCGCATGCTCCACCACTGAAGAAGAAGAAGAAGAAGAAGAAAAGATTGGTGGTAGGAGAATGAGGCGAAGGTGGAGGAAGAAGTTGAAGAAGATCGTCTTGCTTCTTCTTCTTCATTGTCGTTGTTGTCATCATCACCACGACCACCACCACCACCACCACCATCATCTTCTTCTTCTTCTCCTTCAATGGTGGAGCATGCGGATGTACCTCGCATTGTCTCAAAGCTTTCTTCATCATCTTCTTCATCATATCATCATCATCATCATCATCATCAGGAAGAAGAAGAAGAAGAATCAGAAGGGGAAGAAAAAGAAGAAGGAGAAAAACAGAAGAAGGAGAAGGAGAACAACAACAAATCGAAGCGCAAGTAGGTATAGGCCTACAAGAACAATAATAAGCGCAAGCACAAAGAAGAAGAAGAAGAAGAAGAAGAAGAAGAAGAAGAAGAAGAAGAAGAAGAAGAAGAAGAAGAAGAAGAAGAAGAAGAAGAAGAAGAAGAAGAAGAAGAAGAAGAAGAAGAGAAACGAACAAAAGTAGAATGAGAACGAGGTATAGAAGAACTGCATGGCAGAGTAAATAAAAATTAAAGTTGCCAAATGCTAAAAGTGTGCTTTGTATGCAAATACGTGGCCGAAGGAGCGGGCATTTCCTGATTTATAAATGACGGTAATAATGATGACGACGACGGTGATGAGACGACAGTTATATTAAGGAATGGCAATTATATGCGGCACCGGGTGAACAATGGTGAAGCGCGGCATTACAAGTTCAGATTAATTTGTTAGTAGTGTCCACGACTTCCGCCCGGGTACAGCCCTTATGGGTACACATGTCTTCATCAATTGGTGAGGTCAAAGCATTCTAGGTGTTTGCTAACCACGAGTAGCGTGTGATATTAATGTAGTCCGAACAGCATTGGTCCTAAACATCGCCGACTGTAACTGTAACTGAAGTTAACGTTTTCATTTGACGATGGGTGGCGGTTGTGACGAAATCCGCCGACGTGCAGTGAACGACCTCGTAACAGGTGGACGGAAGGAATGCGATAAACATTCGGACGGTAAAATGACTAGTGCCGTTGACGATATCTTGATAATCACGAAGACGTTTATGAGTGTACGTATAAGTCTCGTCGGAAACAAAAGCGTCTGTTAAATTTACGATTTATTTATTACAGAAAACTTATGCAAATGCCTATGTCTTAGTTTATGACAGAACATCAAACCAACAATAAAAAAACGACAACGTTGTAAACCAAACTGACAAAACTTTAACATCTTAAGTTTTAGGTTGGATTGATTTTAAATTATGCGCGGAAATAATTAAATTTAAAGTTATATTGTTTTATAGGTTAGTTCGTTATTATTTTTTAACAGTTCGTTGTTGAGCAAATAAAGAAATTCGTATATTGCGTTTATTCATAATTTTTATTTTCCAACAATTTATGAGCATTTTTTAACGTGCTTGCGCCCAAGATGAGAGGAACTGAGAGGCGAGAGATATACACAGGGAGAGAGAGAGAGAGACAGAGAGTGGTAAAGAGAAGGGATGAGAGAGCCTGGATGAGAAGAGAGAGGAGAAAGCGGCTGCACAGGGTCCCCTAATGTTACCGGACAATAACAATCGCGAGTTTAATAGCTGTACTAAATGAGTGTTTTTCATTGTTCTAATACAAGACAATTATTAAATTTCGAATTGTTTTCTTTAACATAAAGTTCTAACTTAGAATCTATACGATAGTAAGTTTTTTTGTATCGGCCATCTAAGGACCACATGCCAATTTCAATTCTTTATCCTTTGTTTTTTTCTTTTTCTCCAATATTCTTTCATCTTTTTACTGTGTTTCTTCTTCCTGTCTTCAGTCCACTTAGAACCTGCGTTTTTCTCTCTCCTACCCTGGACTCCTTCCACTTTTAACACTTTTGCCCGAAAACTTCTCTTTCAATTGCTTCTTCTCCGTGTATATTATTTTTTCCTAAATCCTTTTGGACTTCCTTAATCCAACTTGATGTTGACTTCTTCCCCCACAGATATTTGAAGATCTGCTTTGTTAACCTATTGTCGTCCATTCTATGTAAATGTCCAAAAAATAATAGTCTTCTGTTTCTCATTGTTTCTGTTATATTTTCTCTACTTTGATATATTTCATCATTACTTCTTAATTTCCAGCCTTCTGAAGTTTTTCGTGGGCCTAACATTTTCCTAATAATTCGTCTTTCCAATATTTCTAGTTTGTCTAAATTATAAATTGTCTAAATTCAATGCTAGACATTCACGTGCATATAGGCATTCTGGCTTCACTACTGTACTGTAATGCCTTATTTTCGCATTTTTAGATATGCACTTTTTATTGTAAATATCTTTAGTTATACCATATGCCCTCCTTTCCATCTTATGAATCCTTTCATCTATAGCAGATTTTTCTAAACCGTTCTCCTGAATTATTTCTCCTAGATACTTAAATTTTCGAACCCTCTCTATTCGGCCAATATCTGTTACCAGGAATTTTGGCGGATTTTTAATGTTCGTGATAAATTTGGTTTTTCTGCAGAAATTCTTAACCCTGTTGTACCTGGCTATGTCCTCTAAAAAATTAACGTGTGTTACTGCAGATGTCAGATGTTCAGAAAGTATAGCAAAGCCATCTGCGAATGCCAAAGGGTTTATTTCAATACGTTTGTTTCTTCTTCCCAACATGATTGGTGATATTTTGCATCCCTTTAATTTTTCATTACAAATTCTCGCTACTTTCTCCAGGGCACAGTTGAACAAAATTGGGGATAAACCATGGTCTTACACCTGTATTTATTTTGACGGCTGAAATATTTCTCCGTTGAATTTTATTTTTGAGACTGTGTCCGTAAGGGTTTCACGGATTATATTTGCCAATTTAGATTTAACACCAAATTCTCGGATTATTTTGTCTATAGTTTCTCTATCAACAAAATCAAAGGCCTTTTTGAAATCAACAACGATAGTAAATTTATTATTAAAAGTTATATTTTACATACATGAACTATATGTACGAAGGACAAAAAATTCCTCTAAAATTTAGTGGAATACGAATTAGTGTTACATGAAGCAAGGAATTGTTCAAAATTAACAAGCTTACGTTTTAATGTTAGAACTATTACTCGTACAATTTTTAATTTTTAAGTTTGCTAAGAGCCGCTAAGCTAGAACATTTTATTTCTTGCTATTGTTCATCTTGTTATTTGAATTATAGCAATTTCTATAATTCCAACTTTGTCATGTTTAGTTGCCGAATTGCTACTTGTCGTGTTCCAGACGAGGCTTTTCAGTGTTTCCACCATTTTCAAGTCCTAAACCACGAGTCCTACGAACCTTGTCGTAGTTTAGGACTTGAAAATGGTGGAAACACTGAAAGACCTCGACCGGAACATGACAAGGAGCAGTTCAGCAAGTAAGCACGACAAAGTTGGAATCTTTCTGGCTAATTAACTATTTTTACCAACTTTCTTTGGTAACTTTTTGATTCGTATGCTTTACTTTTCCAAAAAAAATATTGTAATTTTGTTTATTCCTCTTGACTAACAGAGCTTCTATAAATTCGGAGTACGAAACAAATATCCTGCGGAAAGGAGCCTCCTCAGAAGCTGAAAACTGATGCTGCCATTGTCGATGACTCACACTGCCTCATCGTTGGCATTATTGGTCAACCGACACATAGGCTGTATCCGAACTAAATATCTGTTCGCGCGCGCGCGTGTGTGTGTGTGTGTGTGTGTGTGTGTGTGTGTGTGTGTGTGTGTGTGTGTGTGTGTGTGTGTGTGTGTGTGTGTGTGTGTGTGTGTGTGTGTGTGTGTGTGTGTGTGTGTGTGTGTGTGTGTGTGTGTGTGTGTGTGTGTGTGTGTGTGTGTGTGTGTGTGTGTGTGTGTGTGTGTGTGTGTGTGTGTGTGTGTGTGTGTGTGTGTGTGTGTGTGTGTGTGTGTGTGTGTGTGTGTGTGTGTGTGTGTGTGTGTGTTTCTGGTAAGTAGCTACGAAGGCGTTATCCTAGTCTGGAGGTACTTGTAGGGCCACATGTCACAGTGAACCCTAGTACCGTACATCGCCTCTCCGTAAAGACATTTCTCGTATCGCTAAACTGGATCCTGGGGAAGTTTTCGCTGAATGGCGGACGGTCCGCGTCAAACAGTTCTGGAGCCTTGGAGAGACGGAGGACAATACCGCCGATTGGTGAGAGCACACTGCCTCTCGGGCCGCTTAGGTACACTGAATCTGGGAGGCTCGGAGCTAGCAAAGTGCGCGTCAACAAATGGGTCCCCGAAGCGCTTCGACCTGGCGGTAGAGACCAGAACGGTTTGACCTCCTAATGTGTCTGAGGACTGTGTCACTGACGCTGCTGAGGTTTGTATCTGGAAGTCGTAAGGCAGAGATTGCTAACCCCACCTCCAGAAGGGTCAATTCCTGCTCGAGACGCCGCCAGTGGACGGCAACTTCTTTCTAATAAAAGCTATTTTAGTCTGATGTGTCGTAGATTTCAAAATTTTCCGTGGATTATAAATGCTAGCCACGGAATCTCTGGATGCTGGATGCTGGATGTATCTCAACTATCCAACCGTTAAAAAGTACTTGTCTGCCTCAAATTTATGCCTCTCATTTGAATACGACATCAATCAGATCGATTTTCTTACGTTTATCTTCATATTGGAAATATACTATATTGGAGAAGGGAACCCGCTGACAAACTGCTCCTACAGGGAAAAATAGAGGCAACTGGCAACAATTATTAATAACAATGCATTTTCCTTTCTCGGCGAGTATAGCGAGTCCTTACAGGATTGCTTTATAAACATTTAGGACTACTTTATGTAGTCCTAGGACAACTATGGAACTATAAGCCAAAGGGACGGAGAGGTGTGGGACGCCCGAGGAAGCGCTGGAGTGATTAGCTCTAGATTTTGCCTGTTTGAGACCGGAACAAACCACCCTTGCTGCTGATGATGATGACGACTGATAGTTTAGTTTATAATACGCTTAGGTTAAAGGTCCAAGCCTTGTCAATAAAGAAGAATAAAAATTAAAATAAGAAAGTGATACGAAGAAGATTAAGAGGAGGAAGAAGCAAAGGAAGAAGAAGAAGAAGAAGAAGGAGGAGGAGGAGGAGGAGGAGGAGGAGGAGGAGGAGGAGGAGGAGGAGGAGGAGGAGGAGGAGGAGGAGGAGAAGAAGAAGAAGAAGAAGAAGAAGAAGAAGAAGGAGAAGAAGAAGAAGAAGAAGAAGAAGAAGAAGAAGAAGAAGAAGAAGAAGAAGAAGAAGAAGAAGAAGAAGAAGAAGAAGAAGAATAGATACCCGAAGACAATCGTAAAGAAATACAATTGTAACAGTAAGGAATAATGTGGATGGTGAGAAAATAAATATGAGAGAGTTGAATATTCACGCTTAGGTCGACACACAGCTGACCAAATCAAAATCCGAACAAGTTAAACAAAGGGAAGGAAGAAAAAAACAATGAATCTCTGTTTTGTTTGTCTCATGACGACTAACAAGCAATTATTACCAGTTGTTTATCGGATAAGAGTAACAAGAACAAATTACAACAACAACAACAAGAACAAGGACAACAAAAACAAAGAGGCAGCCGCTGCATCCCTCAAACAAACAAACAAACAACCCTTACGCCATTTATCACCAATTATAAGCGTACGTCAAAAGTAATTGACAGAAAAACAGCGTCCGAAGAAGATACTGCTTTTTTATCGTTTCTCGCTCGAATCTTTTATTTTAATTGGGTTAATTTAATAATTTACTCGTGTCGACTTTAATTTGACGATTATCACTGGAAAACGAGAAGAAACCGATTGTGTGCACGCGAAGAATGCTACCGTTTGATTTGAAGCCACCCCCCTCTCTCTCTCTCTCTCTCTCTCTCTCTCTCTCTCTCTCTCTCTCTCTCTCTCTCTCTCTCTCTCTCTCTCTCTCTCGGTTTCTTGTCGTCACCAGCAAAGATGTGACCAACGTGAGCACAAAACAAATTTACTGATTAGAACGCGCCTGCTACTGGCAGATGTAATTTTTTACCGTCTTACTTTCCAAATATAATTATGAGTAATTATATTTGTATAGAAATGAACACAGCTCGAGGGGTAGAAGAACAAGTGGTTCGTATTAATTAGAAGCGACTGTCCCTCCCTCCCCCTTCGCACTCTCCCTCTCTGTCTCACTCAGTCACTCTCACTCGTTCTCTCTCTCTTGTGTCCAGATGAAAAATTACTAGAATAATACTGGTTAGACAACGGACATTAGACTCACTGTTGGCATCATGTGTGTGTGTGTGTGTGTGTGTGTGTGTGTGTGTGTGTGTGCGCGCGCGCGCTTTATGTGAGTTTGTTTTTCTTGTGACTTATACAAATTAAATATCGGTAGAGCGTCCGTCTGAGTATGTGAGCAATTACGTGCAATTACTTCTGTAACCGATCGATTCAACGCGGCACAAATATGACGGTCAAGCGGGACTTGTTTCCTTAACAATAATCTACTGTCCGTCCAAAAGTCTCGACACTCGAGTTTAGATGTGTACTAAAGATACACGGAATACAATTCCAACGTAAGTTACACCAAAAATTGGGGCGTTTATAAATTTAAAATAATAATAGAATTTTTTTCACCATTTAATCCTGGCCAAATATTTGGTTATGTCTGGGAATTCATGTTCAGTGTTTATTGCACGTGTGGCCAAATTAGATTTATATATTTCTGGACATGAATTCCCAGACACAACCAACATGACACTAATAAAACACATACCACACAAAGGAACCATAATGAACATTTGGGAAAATTTACAAATATACAAATATAAAACACAAAACAAACTAATACCTGAACAATTACAAATTAATACAAAACATGACACAATTTTCAAGGCACTCAAACATCGAAAATACACAAAATACTAATATATATACCACAATCACACACAATAATACCAATTTAAAGTCCCAAAGGCCAACAGAAAACCACAATAACAACCAACCAACACACAAGTACTTCTTCTTCTATGGCATCACAGTTCGAAGTCGAACCTTAGCCTCCATAATCATCCGCCTCCATTTTTCCCTGTCCTTGGGAATCGATGTCCGTCGTTTTATTTTAAGTAAATTATCAGCATCCCTCGCCACTGCGTCAATCCAGCGTTTCTTGGGTCTTCCGACAGGGCTTCTACTCTCGATTTGACTAAACAGCACCTTCCTAGGTATTCGGTTGTCTTCCATCTCACAAGTACTTCACAGGACTCAAAATCAGGAAGGCTGAAAATGGGAACACAAGGCTTCCCGAAACATGTGCCGAAAAGGAGAAAAACATCTTGAGGTAAAGTCATAATAAATATTAAATATGTTATATACGTCAAGAAACAGACTGTAGCAAAAAGTGTTTGAATATTATATTATAATATATATATAGTATATAATATATCAAGTGTATACATTATATATAGGCCTAGTATATCAAGAGAGGGATTACTAAAATTCGGGTGATAGAGGTTCGCGTATAGCGGAATATACTGTATAGTGTCGCCATCGATATATAATATACTACACTATAATATATTATATATACATTGTATATAATATATTGCAACGAAACAATGTAATTTTTTCGCATAGGATATTGTGTGTGTAAATAAACTACAAACAAGCCTATATTGGAGGTAATGAAGAATTATTTATTAGCACACAAGAAATGATAGTTTATACGATATATTTTATATTACATAAATGTTATGCATATTTTATATTTGTTTATTAAAGAGTCTATATAGTTCAATTTGGTTGTTTTTTACTTGAAATGACGAATTCCTTATACTCGGCGTAATATAACGTCGCTCTCTCCGCCGCCGCTCTTGCTGCCAATCTCTGCACGATGACACCGCTCTCAGCTCTCTCTCCGTCTCTCTCTCTCTCTCTCTCTCTCTCTCTCTCTCTCTCTCTCTCTCTCTCTCTGCACTTACCGCTCTCCTCTCTCTATCTCTCTCTGCGCTGTGCTGGGTCCGTAGAAACTGATAATACTAATTACAGATGTCACATAAACTGTCACTTTCCGAACTTTGAGTTTATATCGATAGGAAATTTGTTATTATTTTATTTAATCGAAATGGAATTAAATTTCAGGGTTACAATGAGTTTAGTTATAAAACGCGGTGTATTTGGCTTACACCTTCCTGCAACTCTTGAAGTGTTCCGCGAAATTACAGATTTACCGCGGTCAGTAAATCTTCCTAAGCGGATATCTTCCACTCACGCGGATAGCACTTTATATAATATATAATATTATAATGGGGCTCACTAGCGTGGTTCGTAACGAATATCTCGAAAAGAGTTCCAAGTCTAAGCTTTACTTTCGATTTATATTAGTTCATGCAAGAAAACTCTTGCAGAGGAACACACGTTCACTTGGCAAATGCTTTCGATGAACTGCCACGATGCATGCTGTACGACGTACGGATGTTACTGAAATTAGGGGTTTCTGATTGGTCAATCAACTGTCCACGTGGTTGATAAAACAAAAGATAGATGGGTTGCAGGCAAATCTTTGTATAAGTTGGCAACGGCCTGCATAGATTTAATCTCGAAATTTTACTACTCTTTCATAGATAAGAATAAAAAGTTGAGGTTTTAACTATTTAGAAAAAAAAACACATTTATAAAATAGCTGAGAACCACAGAGTATATAGAAACTGTAGCTATTACCCTAAATAATTCACTGTCCAAGTTTCAAGCCGATGGGTTAATTAACAAGGAAGATATAGCGAAAAAGGTTTATCACACGCGAACGCGCGTACATATTCACACACAAAGTACATGACATAAAAGAACAAAATTTTACAAAGAGTTTGATATAACCTACGTCCTTATCCATCACTAAATACAAAACTTATTGCTAATTGACAAAAAATTGTATAAATCCATTTGAAACCTGTTAATGTCCGTCATCCATGCTCTGATATAGTTAATATAGCTCATCATCCGGCGTTTTGTTGCAATACATAGTATATTGTACTGATATAATAGCTACATAGTGTAATATAATATATTATACATCATTGAGTGTCGCTCAGCTAGTTAGCTCAGCACGAAAATAACTGGGTTCTTCTCAGTACGGTATTAAACAATATGTGCTTTTTTTGTTAAACACAAATCCTGTAATTTGAATAGGGAATTTTATGATGAACTAACTGAACGCGTGTTACAGCTGTATGTAGGCCTAGTTTACTTTCACAGTCTGTGGTAATGTCAAAACGTTTAGTACAATATCCATTGAAAAGATGCCGAATATACGTAATAAAAATACAGTTTGACGATATCAAAACAAAAGTTTACAATAAAAACAAAATTATCGTTGGACCAAAGAAGGTTTCAAATTTATATTTGAAAGTTGTCTATGATTTATTTACTAAAACCCATTTAAAACCAAAAACTATTGTTGTTCCATCGATGACTATGTAAAGACAAGAGGGTTGGTGGGGATTTCATGTTTGAACAAGAAAATCGGTCACCTTTGCTACTGTAGAAACATTCTACCTTCGATTTATAGAGATTTATGGGGATACATTTGACCTATAAAGACTTTTTAATAGAACTTCGAGTTGTAGAGATCCTTACATATATCTTTACTTCGAGTTATAGAGTTTCAGTGGCATGTCCAGGAAGTGTTAAAACTTCGAGTTATCGAGGCTTATTTTAAAACATATTTGAGTTACAAAGGTAAAATAACACGGAGTTACATAGGGAAAGTGAAAAGAAATGAAAAAATTCAAGATATTAAGAAACTGGAATTATCGAGGTTCGAATGTATTCAAGTTAAAACAAAAAGCGCACCCGTTTTACACCTTTCTTCAAGAAACATTAATTTAAAAATTCTGTCAAATAAAAACCAAAGCTGCGTGATAGTATTCAAAGCGGATACCTTAAGTTATAACATTTTATTTTTATTAAAAACAATTATGGTTTTTGTAAAGCAACTTTTTTTCACACCGATGGTAATTCGGATAAACTGAACCTTCCATTGTTGTAATTGTATTTGTCTCTGTATTATAAGAAACGTTCTTTCAACACCTACAAAAAACATGTATTTTTCTACGACAACGAAATTAAACGTAGACGTAGGGTACAGGAAACTTGGGTTTATATGAAAATCGCTTTTAAAGTTTAGCGGCGAATTGCATTCAGCGAATCTGCGATCATGAAACACTTAAACCTTCCGTCCAGACGCTTAAACCTTCCGCTACAATATCCCGGAATAAGGTTACATTCTGAATACTAAACTACTTAGCATGCCGTTAGTTTCAACCTTGTGTAACTCCGATGTGTTCATGATTACATTTAATCGTCAATTGTTTTCTTGTATTCCTTCATTCCTTTCCACTTCGATTTGTGTAGTACGCCCTCTGGTGTGTTTCTTGTTTTTCTTGATATTATGAAGTCCATTACATTAGAATCCTGACTACTCTTTCTTTTATAAGCTTTGGGATTGTGTAGCTATTGTGGATATAGTTTCACATCTCTATGCACTCAGTATAGTCAGTTGCTTATATTGACTCACTCCTGGTGAACTTTTGTTCTTTAAACTGCTGATGCTACTAGAGTTTTAGAGAACTAGGAAAATTCTTTTTTCATTTCCTTTTTTTTTTTAAATCCCAATTATCAAGTGCCAGTAGATAGAATGCAATCCTTTGCCAGGTTAGAGTAAAGTTCTTAATGACTTAAAGACGGAAAAGACGAAGATTCCCTTGAAGTATAGTAAACTTGGTTGCAGGAAAGATAGTTTTAGATTGGTTATGAAACCAGTACTCTGAGCACGGCTGTTAAAAAGTTGACCTCGTTATGTGGTACTTCTTTTAAAAAGCAGTTAAAAGACATAACTTAATGGAACAATAATGTAAGTGTACCTTCGCAGCTAACCCAAATAGAGGGTTAGGGCATTCTCTTGGCCTTGAGGTGAGATATCATCCCTTAAACCGAATCAAGGGTCCACAGAATGTGAAGACAGCTGTTTACTTGACTATCCACGTGAATGTCACGCTAACTGTCAGTAGTAAATGATGTTGTTGCAGTCTTTGATCAAAATTCCAGAAACTCGTGTCGTCAGTAGAATCCTCGGGCGGGGACAATAAAAATAAGAGGAATCGGTAAGCTATTAAAAAAGTAGTTGGGAATAAGGAGAAGTAGTCAGCTGTAGGTAAAGGCAATCATTTTTGTCTCTGATATATATGGTTAAGTACCGATAACAGAAATAATAAAGAGAAAATATTCAGAAATAAACATTTTACTGTTTTAGAATGGAAAATTTTAATATCAATACCAGGAATTTGCGCATAGGAATGTTGCGTAGGTCTACGTACTCACGCATATAATCTGTTCATTGAGAAACAATGAATGACAAGGATTATTATTATTAGGAACAAAGATGTGCAAAAACAATGGACTCCGCAATGACGGCGTCGGAGAACGCAATAATGAACGCGACTGGAAATCAATTTTATTCAATTATGCGAAATCGAAGTGCTTCATTGTTTCCGACTGCTTCTCAAGGCCAGCTACAACGTAGGTATTTATATTTAAAGTCGTTATGATTTTTATATTTCAACTGGATCCCTTGCTTTTTATGTACGAAGTCGGACTATGACTGCGTCCGGTATTGACTTTTCTGTGATCTCGGAGCCAGTAGACTTGTCCAAGCGGCGGACTTTAGATTCCCACGTCTGGGATCAAATAGTTCCGTATTAATGAGATCTTTCTCCTATCAGAAGGCTGCTAACTATTTACGTTTGCAATAAGACGAGATTCAATACCACACTGACCTTGAAAGTATTCAATATATTATTATTGTTGTTATTATTAAACCGGGTTTTTTAAAGTTTATATTGTCTGTGGCATCTTCGTCTGCTCAAGCAATTATAATCTTTATTCCTCTTCCCCGCGTATCATTCTACCATGTTCTTTTACCATTCGGTCTTCGGTATACTTCAACCTGTTCGAATGTTCGTGAACTGACCTAGACTAATAATTCTAAAACACTTTCGCCAGTACCATTGTCTGTTCACATTTACATGTCTTGGATTTGGTTTCAACTCATAAAAATACATGACAAGTTTTCCAATTTATTGCTGTAACTTAATTATTTATTAAATTTGTGAAAATTTAACTATCTAGCAATATTCTTATGCTAATTTTACATAATTCGATATATAACTGGGTCTGTTTTAAGTTCAGATAAGCCTAAAATTTACAATTTTTGATATTTCTTATAGGCCTTGTATTTTTTACAATATTAGTAATTAAATGGTTTATAAGTGATTTTATGTTAATATTTCCTTTAAATAATTTTACTCACTTCATGATTATTGCTTGTTGTTAATATTTTGTTGTTATACGCGTAATACTCCAATATTGATTAATATTTTTTAACGTATACTCCAACCAATTTTTTTAACGTATTAATCTCCCATTGCTCTCAGAGGTATGTTACAATACTTTCTACTACTTTCCACATAGTCAGTGGCGTATAGAAGGGGGGGGACAGGACTATTTAAGGAGGACTTGAAAAAGTTATCAGTCAATTTCTCTGAACTGTCTTTGTCTTATGTTTTTTTAGTGATCCCT
Source organism: Magicicada septendecula (assembly GCA_034769895.1). Taxonomy (NCBI): domain Eukaryota; kingdom Metazoa; phylum Arthropoda; class Insecta; order Hemiptera; family Cicadidae; genus Magicicada; species Magicicada septendecula. The sequence goes on along the minus strand of CM068372.1, from coordinate 85,805,790 downwards.
TTGTGTGTGGGTTGTAAGGCCCTAGAATGATTGATTCGTTACCAAAACAAAAAGTCTTAAAAACACGGACACGTTGACAGATTTTCCAGTTATTTATTGATTCAATGACACATTCTGAAATTAGTTGGCTCTATTGGCAATAATTCCAGCCACAGCCAGTTCTGTTGAGAGGCCGTTCCAGATACTGAAAAGGTTAAACCTTACGGATTGACACGGAGAAGACAGAGAAACGTCACCGGCATTAATGTATTTTTACGTTCACGTAAATATTGAAGAAATTATTAAATCAAGGACATAGGAGATCGTGTTTTTCATAAAATTTTGTCTGACGTTATTTTCTCTGCTTTTTGAATGCGTTTCGGTACTACTTATTTATGCAATAAATTATGTAGGCCTACTTGCAAGTGATTAAACGTTTAATTTATTGTACCGTTTACGTGAATTATTCTGTAACACTTAAGAATAACAGACTCTTGTTCAAGGTCATCATTTAATACTTTCAGTTATTTTCTTGCGAAGGGAACTTTTTTCGCAGGTTTAAAAATTTGAAGCTTAGATTCAGTTTAGTTTCTAATATAGTGAAGTGTAAATTTTTAGTTTCATAAAAAAGTTTATCGGTAGTGTCAGTGGCACTTTGAGGGCAGGGAAAGTTGGGCAGTTCTTTAAAAGTCTCCAGTACAAATCATAGAAATGAGTGAAATACAAATGCAGATGTGTAGTTATAATTAAAAGTAATTTTGGAATAAAACTATGAAGTTTTATTCATATTTTTTCTGTATCATATTAATGTTTTTTTATCATATTCACAGTTACAAAACCATCCTATGTTTGCCACTTTTGGCAAAACGGACAATATATTTTTTGAGGTCTAAAATAACGTGTGCGTAACTGAATCAATCCAACAAGCCTGCTATCCAGTATAGCTGTCTTCAGCTGTTTCTGTCAACCGTTTCGACCTATCTAAACTGGCATTCCTGACAACAAGAGTGCAGAGTAGACCTGTTTGCAACAAACAATGTATCAGAAGATACAGGTCTATATCGCAATCACAGACTTAGAGAACATATAATTCTTTGGTACAACAATGGCTTTAGTACAAATTATAAAATAATAATTTTATACAACAATGGCTGTCCCCGCACTTATATATAGCAGCGAAACATGGGTAACGACAAAGGCACAAGAAAATCGAATTCAGGCACAGAAAATGAGATTCTTAAGACGAGTTAAGGGCTGTAGTCGAATAGACAGAATAAGAAATGAAACGATTTGACAAGAACTTCAGGTATTCAACTTAAATGGAAAGATAAAATTTAATAGAAACAAGTGGCAAGAACATTTAGAAAGAATGCAACAATACAAGATTCCAGTAAAAGCTAGAAAGTACAAAGCCAGAGGAAGAAGAAATTTAGGTAGACCAAGGAAAAGGTGGGAACCGTAACAAGGAGAATGCCTAAAACGTGGAGTGAAGAAGAAGATAATTCTTTAGTTGGGATTTTCTCGTCATCTTCTGATTTGCTTTTCAATTAATTAGTGAGTCATTTCTCCTTAGATTCCTAAGGTTCAACTCTTTCTTGTCGCTTAAGAAAACTTGACTCTAGCCACAGTACTGAAGAAAGCCTCAAACAGGTCTGAAGGATCGAGCTTTCGCCTCTGGTAAAAGTACTGGCAACCTAAAAACATCGAGAACGTCAGGAGGAAATTTTGATTTCAAATCCTGAATGATACGGTCCAGTAATGGGAAACATACAGAAATCCTGTAACAATCTTCTCTGAACTTGTAGGAATTCTGATGTGTAGTTTTGTATTCGAATCAACAGTCGAACTGTGGATTAGACCTACTAATTTTATAAACAATTAAGCAGTTTCAGTGTTTATAAATATGAAGATCGTTAACGATTTTGAGAAACAGTAACTAACTACTGCTTATGTTGACTTTATATTTTGGTTCCTTCTTGTTTGTTGTTCAATGAACTTTTGCTTCACAAAAATTAGTCTGAAGTGATCATTTAGAGAGGGAAATTTCTCCCATTTCCACCTCCGTGGATCCAACCATAGCGCATATGCTTCATTGACAACTATATTCAAGACAAGGAATAACCATTGTCAGTCGAAGGTCACATTATATAAAGTTATGATTAGACCGGTGATAACATATGGCAACGAGACTTGGACTTTGAACAAACAAGCCGCTAACATATTCAATATTTTTGAAAGGAGAATTTTGAGGATAATGTATGAACCAATCAAAGTCAACGGGATATGGAGAATGCGTCACAATGAGGAACTATACAACCTGTATAAAGACAACGATCTGGCCACCACCATCCGACTGCATAGATTGCAATGGGCAGGACACATCATTAGGATGGAAGACAACCGAATACCTGGGAAGGTGCTGTTTAGTCAAATCGAGAGTAGAAGCCCTGTCGGAAGACCCAAGAAACGCTGGATTGACGCAGTGGCGAGGGATGCTGATAATTTACTTAAAATAAAACGACTGACATCGATCGCTAAGGACATGGAAAAATGGAGGCGGATGATTTTGGAGGTTAAGGTACGACTCCGAACTATGACGCCATAGAAAAAAATTAATAAATTATCAATAAATTACCATTATAATAAATTTTATAATATTTAATATACCCTGTTTAATTTTTTTTAACTGATCCCATCATGTCGGTTCCCATATTGCTCCAGGTTATAATTCAAATGCGTATTCAAGAACAACGATAAGCCAACTTTGGTGGCGACCTGTTTTATTTTTCTTATTCTTATTTTATTGCTACTATCATGCAAGTTGACAGTGGTTGTCTCGTCTGTGTAAATACCGTGTATAATTTGACATACACGTTACCAATGGTACGCTAATTATTCATAAACGTAATTTAGATCTTTAAAACATCTAAGCAATAGGTGATTTCTTACGGATAAATCGTGTATTTGGACTGCGTCCGTCGTAATATTTTGGTTGCTTGCTAATAATCGAATCTGGGATCTACCTCAGAAGCTGTGAGACCCGACCAAAATATTACGACGGAAGCAGTCCGAATAGAGGATTTACCCGCACGTAATATTACGACGGAAGCAGTCCGAATAGAGGATTTACCCGCACGTAATATTACGACGGAAGCAGTCCGAATAGAGGATTTACCCGCACGTAATATTACGACGGAAGCAGTCCGAATAGAGGATTTACCCGCACGTAATATTACGACGGAAGCAGTCCGAATAGAGGATTTACCCGCACGTAATATTACGACGGAAGCAGTCCGAATAGAGGATTTACCCGCACGTAATATTACGATGGAAGGAGTCCGAATAGAGGATTTACGCGCACGTAATTTACAGCTTCAAAAGTCCACCTCATGAAATGCTTTATGAAATTCTACGACAGCTAGAAACTAGAACCTGGATTTTCTAGAGACGCCTCTGTCACTAACTTCACAATTTGTACATGGTCGTTTGTACCATGAATTCGATAAACCCATAAAAAGTCCAGATTATTTTTTTCTTCAGTTATTATTCTAGTAAAATTTTATAAAGACAATTTTAGCAGACTAACGGGGCTGTAATTTCCAATTCCATTTTATCCCCTCTTATGTGGTCAAGAATAGTGACTGCATTAATACCCTACTTTTGGTAGGTGTAGGAAGAAATATGAATTAATTAATAAGTTTTGTTTCAGGTGAATTCAACCTGAATTTGTAAATTTATTACACATTCTGGCTTTAAAAACTATAGTAAAACGAATCGAAAACATAATTTTTAATATATTTTTTTAATTAAGTAAGAAAATTAGAATTGAATTTGACTGAGAGTTTCTTTTTAAATAAACTTAGTTTCTTATTAACTTAGAGTCGACCTGACTATATGTCCAAGGCAAAATTCGCCTTGCTGAAATTCCATAGGGAACTGTACCTTTATCCGTTCCTGCAGTACATTTTAAATGTTTTATATAATATGCTATTGTATCGATATATTACGATGTGGAAAAGAAAAAGTGTACTAATTGTAAATTATCCTATTACTTAATGCAAAGCAAAACTACGTGTTTTTTCATTTGTGAGGTTAGGTAACAACGGTTTTTGGTTTTTAGTTTACTGCTGAAATAAATAAAAGCCATGGTTGAGAAAAACATAACTTTAATGTGATATAGAATGCTTCTAACACAGTAACACTTAAAATAAAGAATTTAGCGTTTTTGATTTAACAGGTACTTTATAAAAATGTCCAAAGGCTGTTGCACCAACAAAATAATTGAGTACAAGTTAAAATAGTACAAGTGTTGAAAACAGCTTTGAAGAGAATTTGACTAATGAGTACAAAATTTGTACACGAGCTGACAGAACGCCATATAGACATAGACAATAAAAATTATATTAAAATACTTATTAAAAGTCAAATATCCACGTGCGAAGTCGCGGGTAACAGCTAGTTGTATATATTTTATAACGTTTAAATGTAATTACTTTGAAAATAACTAGAAAGCAAAATTATTTCGTTATTTGCTTTTTAAAAAGAATTGTCGTGTTGCCATTTCCAATATTTACTACTGTAATAAGAAGTTGCAGAATGGATGAGTTTCAGACACGCGACCGCATGTACGTAAAATACATAGTTCGCAACGTGTTACAAACACGGTTATTTTTTCCTACCAACTTTGTTTAACAGTTATTTTAGTAACGAAAATAATTATAATTATTTTTTTCTATTTTTCAACGTAACAACTGGTTGATAGTGAATTGTTTACAAACAACGGTGCATTTGATGTTAATTGTATAAAAACACTTTTGAAAGTGAAGCGTTTAAACAATTACGACGGGCGGCTGATAAGTAATGCACACTCGCATGTAACTCACAAATGAAAAGGGACAGTCAGATAAACAATTACGGGGGGCGGCTGATAAGTAATGCACACTCGCATGTAACTCGCAAATGAAAAGGGGCAGTCAGATAAACAATTACGGGGGGCGGCTGATAAGTAATGCACACTCGCATGTAACTCGCAAATTAAAAGGGGCAGTCAGATAAACAATTACGGGGGGCGGCTGATAAGTAATGCACACTCGCATGTAACTCGCAAATTAAAAGGGGCAGTCAGATAAACAATTACGGGGGGCGGCTGATAAGTAATGCACACTCGCATGTAACTCGCAAATTAAAAGGGGCAGTCAGATAAAACAAATATGAAATAAAACTACATTTGATTTGCTACAAAAATTTACATTTATTTTTCCACGTAGTCACCATTTACAGCTACATATTTCTCCCAACGGTGAACCAGTAGAACCGGTGGTCTTTCCTTGATCCACGACCTCACTGCGTCTTTCAGTTCATCATCTGTGGTGAAATGAATACCCTAAATATCCCTCTTTAAGTGCGGTAAAAAGTGAAAATCGCAGGGCGCCAAATCTGGTGAGTATGGAGGGTGTGGAATGAGTTCAAATTTCAAGTTCACAAGAGTCGGCGGTTGCACGGGTTGTGTGCGTGGCTTCCACCGTGAACAGATTTTACGGTAGCCCAGATCTGCAATAATGTGTCCTACTCGTTCTTTCGATATGCCTATCGGGTGGCGATGCGTTGTTGTGTGATGCTTGTGTGGTCATTTTGAATCAATTCATTTACCTCCATTTGGTGCTTCTCATCAGTCACAGAAACTGGTCGACCACTGCGAGGTTCATCCTCAATATTCGCTTTACCAGCTTCCGATGCATGAAATTTTATTGTCCATCTACTCACGGTACTTCGATCTAAGTTTCATCACTATAAACGGCTTTTAGACGACGATGAATGTCACTAGCGTTCACTTTTCTAGCTGTTAAAAATTCAGTCACTGCACGTTGTTTTAGACGCATTGACACAGCTGGCGTACTCGACTCTGTAACAAAAGCGACTGACAAAAACGAGAAGGAGTTGGACAACGAGAGTTGGGACGTTTGTAATACAAGAATGTCGCTACAAAATGGCAACACGCATCGTGCTGTACATTGTTTTGTTTTCGCGTTATATGCGACTGTGAATTACTTATCAGTCGCCCCTCGTTCTAAATAGATTTTCATGAAACATTAGTTCATACCAAATGTTCTGATTCCGAAGTTTAATAATCGTCTTGTAAACCTACTTATAATTAACAGTTAGTTAAAAATCAATTTTTTGAGCATTCTTTCGTTTACCTGCTTGTGCTTAGAAAATGTCACTTTCACGCACGCGTGTTCAGAATTGAAATGGCAAAATTCATACGTTTATATTGATCGACGGTAGTGGAAGAAAGCAGTGTTCATTATTGCTATGGCAGGTACTGTAACTTTATCCGTTCCTGCAGTTATTTTCGATATTTCGATTATGCGATTATTTTGCTTCGATCTTTAGTGAATATCGCACACAATTGTATGTAGGTGAAAGAATTATGTTAATTTTAATTTCGTATGTTGCAAAATAGTTGGCTGGCAATTACAGTTGGTGTTCTTAGTCCCTTTCTTAATGAAAAATTATTCTACCAGTAGTATAACAGAGTTGCGTACCTGTGACGCCAAAAGTTGATGTTGTTTGTTGACAACTGAAATTACACATGGAAAACAATACGTGTGTAATGTAAAACTCGCTTTTTTTACGGAAACAACGAAAATTCCCAACTCAAAAGTAAGGCGTTGCCTATTGCTATACATGTCACTTTTCTTGCGGCAGTCCTCGGTTTTCAGTAGAACTCGTTTTCCCAGTAGTAGGTACTCGTTTTCTCATTAATACTCGTTCTGTGAATAGATCACTGAAAACCCATCAAACTCGAAAGTAAGGCGGTGGGCCACCCCTTGCCAATTACTATACATGTCACTTTTTTGTGGCAGAACTCGTTTTTTTCGTTAATATTCGTTTTCCAACAAGTACTCGTTTTGTGGCTAACTAGAAAGAAACGTCCATTATGTACAATATGTAGGGCGTAGGCCTATGTTCTCTCTCCTTAGAACTTTGTTTTTTTGTGTTTTCCATTAACCATAAATATTTGTATTTTTCAGTTTACATTTGCTGTTGTAGTTTTCTTAATATGCTAACTCAAAAACGTTAGTTTCTTTATTTTAAGTGTTACTGTGTTATAAGCATTGTATATACACATTAAACCAGTTATGTTTTCCTCAACCATGGCTTTTATTTATTTCAGCAGTAAACTAAAAACCTAAAACCATTGTCACCTAACCTCACAAATGAAAACAATACGTATTTTCGTTTTACATTAAGAAATAGGTCAATTTGCAATTAGTACACTTCTTGTTTTCCACATCGTAATATATCGCTACAATCGCATATTAAAAACATCGAAAATGTACTGCAGGAACGGATAAAGGTACAGTTCCCTATGGAATTTCAGCAAGGCGGATATAGCTTTACTGACCGAGCTCTAGCCAGAGAAATGCTGACTTCAACAATTGAAAGGGTACAAATGATAACGTCTTTAAATGTCAAATGGGCGAAACATTAATAACTTCTCGACTCACAGGCATACCCATGCCCTACAAGACCTGCCCTTGGGCAGAAAACGCATGGTGATTAGTTCTGGAGGTGAGCGTATCGTTGCAGAACGTCCTCACTGGATTAGCGTAAGTTCTTTATTTCCATACAGATAATATAACTCTTTCCGGTGACTATGCAGAGTCCCCAGGACAGGTTAAACAAACAAACAGCTGCGAATAATAATCTTCAGCTGATCCGGTTTATCTAAATTAAGACGTCGTGATGTTATTGCTATAAATTCAAGTCTTAAATTTTAATCGATACCGACTCCAACGAATGCGCGAAGTCAAACGAACTTGAAGTAGGCCTATACGTAATTACGTAACGATCTCATTCGGTTCCGTGCGTCTTCGTCGACGACGGCAGAAAACAAAACTGGACGCATTTATTCGGCTGGCAATCTGAAGGGCAGTAAACATGTCGCTCTCGAGTACGCTTAATTAAGGATTAATGATTAAGTCTTGATTGGCGATGAACGAACGAAATATATTTGAAGGCAAAAAAATTCAACTTTAAACGCACTGACGACGTTACAGCAAGGCAGATGTATCTCTACTGACCGAGCTCTAGCCAGATAAATGCTGGCTTAAACAATTTAAAGGGTACAAATGATAACGTCTTTAAATGTCAAATGGGCGAAACATTAATAACTCCTGGATTCACAGGCACAGCAGGTGATTAGATTAACTCGACAGCCGAGTCCGATTCAGTAACTTTATTAGTAATTTTTTTTTTGGAACAAATTCTCAGGACAATTTGGCATCACTCAACGCACGATGCTGCTGTAGTCATGACGTGAAGACAAGAAGGAATTGGTAGTCAATGGGCAATTCGATTAACACGACCAATCGAGGGGCTGTCAGTGTCATGAAGAATTACGACGCGAGGCCGCTGTCAGTGTCGGTGCTCGTACTTTATCTACTCATCTGTACGTGTGTGCGCGCGCACACTGATTTATAAGATCACCATCATTTGTATGATGTTTTTACTTCTTCTACTCCACTTGATGATTTGGTGAAATCACTTTTCTTCTACGCTTTTTTTTAATATGTGGATTCTACGCTTTCTATAGTATATGTGGATCGCGAGGGAGATACATAACAGGAATTTGGCTCAACGAAAACTCATTGGTCAACTGGATTCTCTATGCGGACAGAATAGTATTGTTGTTTGAAAACGTAGAGAAAATGTCATCATCATCACCATCTTCAAGGATTAATCCAAGGATGGTTTTTTCCGGTCTCAAACAGGCAAAGATTAGAGCTGGTCACTCCAGCGCTTCATCGGATGTCCCACACCTCTCCGTCCCTTCGACTTATAGTTCCATAGTTGTTTGGGGATGCGGCAGTCATCCATTCGGCAAAGACGTTCCCACCAGTTCAGCCGATACCGGGAAATCCTGTCAAGTATACTCATAATATTAAGTTCCTGTCGTATATGTGTGTTTCTTCTATGATCATGGAGAGTACACCCTGCCACGTGCCTGAGAAATCTCATTTCAGACGTTTGGATGCGACTGGCCTGGCCTTTCGTTAAATTCCAATTCTCAGACCCATAAAGAAGTGTGGTAAGGGCCATAACCTTGTAGACGTTTTGGTATGTTTACTTCCTGACTTAAGGGTCCCGCACATAAGGTTGAACTTATGCAACTTATTCACAACGTCGTTCCTTGCATTATAAGACACACTGTAGCCCAGATATTCAAAATTGCTAACTTGTTCCAGGACAGTACCATCTATAACAATTTTTGCCCGTACGGGATCAGTTCCACGAAAAGCCATTACCTTGGTCTTAAGTGTGGATATTTGCAATCCAGAGTCTTTGCAGATTCGATTTAACAAATATATACCCAAGAGAAAATGTCGTAGGAAAACAAACATTTGTATGGTTTTTCAAAACATTCCCTGTAAGGACTGAAACAGTAATAAATTACAAGGCAGTTGTTCAGACCGGCAGCTTTACACCTACATAAAAATATAAATGTAAATGAAAATGTTGTAAAAATAAATGTAAATAACAAAAAAGCACAGCTATAATACAAAACTATAAAAAGAGCTTTATAAAACTCTCACGGATCCAATTCTCGTATATGAAAATGAAATATAACAAAATTAAAAATAAGACCAACGACTACAAACACAAGATATGAAATTCCTGATACGAGTAAAATAGTGCATAGATTTGACAGATACAAAAACAAGAGTACGCCTATAAAAAATTAGTTAAATATTATTTAGCATCAGTAAGAGAATTAAGGTAAACAGGAGGCAATGGGAAACACCTTGATAAAACGGGTAGAAATCGATTATCTCTGAGCACTGAATTCTAAATATAGAAGAACAAGAAATGTGAGTAGACTAAGAAGGATATGGATACCGTAACAATTTTATTGGGTCCAGTACCTGAAGAGAAGTAAAAGAATGTTACTTTTTATAAGTTCGAGCTATCTTTTCCGCGTTTTCCCAATAACGCTCTTACTCTTGTACTGGGCAAACTCCTCTTCAGCATTCTGAACACAAGCTGTATCCGACTGATTCCGCGCTTTCCCAATAACGCTCTTACTCCAAACTTCTCCTTTTCAGCATTCTGAACACAAGCTGTATCCGACTGATTCGATCGTGGGCAATAAAATCATTAATTGGACACGCGTGCTGGCGCGCGCGTCTGTCTGTGATACTTAAATATAAACTATATTTAAATTTAAACCTTAAGCTAGAGTTCAGTTTAACATGCATTATTAATCCCGTTATGTAGTCTTTCTAATCACTAGCCTCACGTAATCTCATCCACAATTCACTAACTCGATGTAACACAAGCACAGAAAGAAATTTATAATCTTACGCTTGCACGGCCGGAATCAATGTTGTTAAAATTCCTTTCCGTGCTGTTTGGCCGTGGTCCATTGTTTTCTACGAAAACAGACGTTTCGGCAGTGCCATCGACTGCCATCGTCAGTGTAAAATCGAGTACGCTAACGTGAGGTGGTACACGTTAGTGATCACTGTTAGCGTAATCGTTATACCACCTCACGTTAGCGTACTTGATTTTATACTGATGACGGCAGTCGATGGCACTGCCGAAACGTCTGTTTTTGTAGAATACAGTGGACCACGATCAAACAGACCGGGAAGGAATTTTAACAACAAATTTATAATTATTCCCATGTACAATTTCAAATTGTATAATTACAAACAAAAACGTTTCAGATAAAATGAATTCTTGTAAACTACCAGACTGTAGGCCTATTACGCACGATAAGTACCGAACAGCGTACACATTTGCTCGCTACCACGATCCACAATGTTGAGGAAAGGTCAACTCGATGAGTGTATGAGACAAGACCGTTAAAAAAGAAAAGGAGAGGTATGCCTATGAAAATATGGTGGATGAAATAAGAAAAGCGCTTCAAATGCTATTATAAAAACTGGCAGACGAAGTCTCAAACAGCACAAGACAGGAGGAAGTGGAACACGTAATATGGAATACAAACCCTATAAAACACTCTACTCCACGCACCCCACTACACCTGTAGGGATTAGAGAAGGCATGAGCATAATTAGTATAAGTAAATACGCATATAATTTTATAAATTAAATAGGGAACACAGCCAGGTTAGTTTATTATGACAACGCGTTAGGAAATACAGAGACAATTCCTTCTTCTTCTTCTTCTTCTTCTTCTTCTTCTTCTTCTTCTTCTTCTTCTGTGAAGTACAGAGTAGGATAATTAAAATAATGTTGAACAGGAGTTACCCACTCTAAGCCTTTGCGACCTGAACTAAACTAGTGAGTGTGGTGAATTTTGTGATTATTATTATTATTATTATTACGGTAGCGGTGGGTTGACGGTGATGCTTTTGGTGATGACGGGCGCTATCTAATCTGCAGAGACGATAAAATAATTACTACTTGTCTGCAAACACTAAGCAATTACTATTTCCTTTCCTTACATATTTTCTTCTTAATCTGATTCTTCTTCTTCAGTCCTTCCCTTCTTCTTCTCATCGCTTTATGTCTAATAGTGCATCGCGTATTTTCAGCTAGTTCGATTCCCTTATCCATTTCGTCTACCCCTCTCAACCACCTCCATACCTTTCAATATAATTTTAAAAGTTAATTTACTACATGACTGTTATGTGTTAATTGAATGAACAAAGCGAGGTGTCAGTTTTGACTCGACCGTTTGGCATTTGTCTGCCTGTCTATCTTTCTATCTCACGATAAATTTATAACGCATCAACCGATTTTCGTAAAACTTAGAACGCGTGTCCATACCTTTACCCTGTAGGACTCTATTGTTTTTTTTTTTTAGATTGACTCCTCCAAAATGTGGGGGATCAAAATTTGTGAAATACTGTAAAATCCTACGTGGGTATCATAAACTTATTAAAGGTAATTTTACCCACGATCTGAAAACAGTGTTAATTTTTAAAAATTTCAAAATTCTTTGATGTCAGGGCCCGAAAAGCTGGTGGAAAATTTGATTAAGTCGCAAAACTTCATTTGGGGTATCAAGAGAACTTTAACTAATATCTAAATGTACTATTTAGTTTTGGAAATTCCAAAATTTTAGGACATTAGGCCCCCAAAAAGATGAAAAATTTTATGAATTGTGAAAATGCAGCAGAGTATCACACTAAAAGACATTCTAACGTAACTAATAACTAAATTTACCTTATTTTGTCCTCCTTGTGACTTCTTATAATTTTTCCATGACGCGTTTCAGAGCTTATGCTCCGTCATCAGATATATATTAAAATAAAACTATCACTCTTAACGAGGTCGTCACATGATATAAAATGTCAAAAATCTACATTTTATCCGAGTACAAGTGACTTGGATACCGCATTCAACATGAATATTAAACTCTAACGTAATTCCGGATGTTTCAAATGTTTAGTGTTTATTGTATGATTGTGTGCTCTACAATTGTTACATTACTAAAGAAATAGAGAAATCTGGATTTTTGTTTTTCCCGCAATTAAAAAACTTTTCGTGGAACTGATTCCGTACGGGTAAAAATTGGTATAGATGGTACTGTCCTGGAACAAGTTAGCAATTTTGAATACCTGGGCTACAGTGCGTCTTATAATGAAGCAACGACGTTTTGAATAAGTTGCGTAAGTTCAACCTTATGTGCGGGACCATTAGGCGAACTTTTAAATCAACAAGTAAAGGAACGCGCCTAAACTTCTACAATGTGATGGCCCTTCCCACACTTCTTTATGGGTATGAGAATTGGACTTTAACGAAAGGCCAGGTCTGTCGCATCCAAGCGGCTGAAATGAGATTTCTCAGCCACGTGGCAGGGTATACTCTCCATGATCATAGAAGAAACACGGATATACGGTAGGAACTGAATGTTATGAGTATACTTGAGAGGATTACCCAGTATCTGCTGAATTGGTGGGAACATCTTTCCCCGAATGAATGACTGCCGCATCCCTAAACAACTATGGAAGTACAAGCCGAAGAAGGGTGTGGGACGTCCGAGGAAGCGCTGGAGTGACCAGCTCTGATCTTTGCCTGTTTGAGACCGGAACAAACCATCCTTGGTTTAATCCTTGATGATGATGATGATGATTGTACTTCTTTCAAAATACCTAGTGAGTTCTGCAGATCAGTAACCATAATATTGTAATAATATGTGTATACAAAATTCTCAGTAAATGAGACTTTTATCCGTCCATTACGTTCGTTTACTCGGCACACGCGCTTCCCACACACCACATGATTTACATATTATACCGCTAACCCGTGTGAGTAGCTGTTCACTTTATCTACAAGAAATTCTTTGTCGGCTGACACGATGTTTAACAACGCAACGGACAACATTTTTTTCCAAAGGGTTTTCGACAAAATTAAATACTTTGCGTCTGCAGAGGAACAACATTCCTCATTTTCCAACTTTTACTACTACTAGACTCTCTTATTCGACCATCCATTACTGTTTGTTTCTTTTATTTTTTTATTTTAATTTTCATATTAATTGGTTTTTAATAGCCGGTTCTCCTCACACCAGTCTGTTTCGTTCCAACGAAATTGTTAACTTAGGCAAGTTTCTGTTAGTTGTGTGTGTGCGCACCCGCGCGCGTGCGTGTTGATGGTATTTGTTTTAGCCCCTTAATTACCGTCACAACTATTAATTATATATGTACACGTGGTGTTTCATTCTGTTTGACACGGCGTCAGAAGCACCCAAGTCCACAAGCGGAGTACAGACCGAACGCCTAGGATGACAGATATCACATCTACCTATCATTATCGTGATTCAGGCCTCGTTTCCCGAACCTTTGTTAATTTCCGTCCTACCGGTTCGTTTGTTAACTGCTGTTAAAGTACTTAACGGCCGTTTTATCAACGTAGCACTTATTCCGATAGTAAGGTTAAGGTTAAGGTTTTTAACACGATAGACGGTTATACTCCTTCTTCTTCTTCTATGGCGTCACAGTTCGGAGTCGAACCTTACCTTCATATTCATCCGCCCACATTTTTTCCTGTCCTTGGAGATCGATGTCCATCTTTTTATTTTAAGTAAAGAATCAGCATCCCTCGCCACTGCGTCAATCCAGCGATGCTTGGGTCTTCCGACAGGCCTTCTACTCTCGATTTGGCTAAACAGTACCTTCCTAGGTATTCGGTTGCCTTCCATCCTAATGATGTATCCATGTATCCTGCCCCTTGCAATCTACGCAGTCAGATGGTAGTGGCCAGATCATTGTCGGTTATACGGTTATACTAATTGCATGATAATTGTCGACATTCCTTCTGTTTGGTGTAAGAAGTCTCGTTTTGGAACGTATATAATAACTTAAGAAGGTACTCTCCCAATAACTGTACCTGCACTATATTTTCGATGTTTTGAGTATGCGATAGTAACGATATATCACGAACTAAAGAAGAAGAAGTGCAACAATTCTAAATGTAATGTATTGCGAAAACATGTGATATTTGAATGAGTGAGGTTAGGTAAGAATGTTTTGGTTTTTTAGTTTATTGTTAAATAAAATAAAAAAACAGAACTCATGGTTTGGCAAAATATAACGTTTAATGAGTAAATACAGTAACTGCAATGGTAACAGTTGGTGACAATCTCAAACCGCAGTTATCCACAGTAAGAGAATATAGACAACGATGGTGCGTCTATATGAGAAGATTGGAGACTATGAATACCGAACTCAAACGTCCCGAAACCAAAAGATCTGTACGGACCAAGAAAGCGATGAAATAGTCTCACTTGTTTAATCCACACTATGATAACAAGGATGATGAAAAGAGCGGGATGTCTCTACTGATAGTAACGCTGACGTGTGATCAAACAGAACAAAAACAATTATGACCTTCTTACTTCCATGTTCCTTAAGGAAATGGAAGTAAGGTGATCTCGAAAAAATCGTGTTCGAGATAAGGACTGATTCTGGTTGTGCTACTCTCAAAACACGATGAAAATTCATTTTCCGAAAAGTCTCTCTCTCTCTCTCTCTCTCTCTCTCTCTCTCTCTCTCTCTCTCTCTCTCTCTCTCTCTCTCTCTCTCTCTCTCTCTCTCTGTGTGTGTGTGTGTGTGTGTGTGTGTGTGTGTGTGTGTGTGTGTGTGTGTGTGTGTGTGTGTGTGTGTGTGTGTGTGTGTGTGTGTGTGTGTGTGTGTGTGTGTGTGTGTGTGTGTGTGTGTGTGTGTGTGTGTGTGTGTGTGTGTGTGTGTGTGTGTGTGTGTGTGTGTGTGTGTGTGTGTGTGTGTGTGTGTGTGTGTGTGTGTGTGTGTGTGTGTGTGTGTGTGTGTGTGTGTGTGTGTGTGTGTGTGTGTGTGTGTGTGTGTGTGTGTGTGTGTGTGTGTGTGTGTGTGTGTGTGTGTGTGTGTGTGTGTGTGTGTGTGTGTGTGTGTGTGTGTGTGTGTGTGTGTGTGTGTGTGTGTGTGTGTGTGTGGAGAATATTTTCTATGGCGAACGACGACTGCCCGCAAATTCAAACAGAATCAAATAATTTTTTGCATATGTGCCAAAGTTGTAGAGGACTCAAGGCCTATTGATTTTGGTTATGGTGGAGGGGTAGTTTATCTGCAACGTTTTACGTTTAAACAAGATTAAAGTACTTAATTTTGATAAAAAAAAATATCCTGAAAAGAAGGTCATAATAATCCACTGTGGAGAGGTAGATGAAATATCTATAAATAAAAAGGGTTGTCGAAGAAAGGGGGGGGGTAATTTTTCGAAACCTACATTTTCGATGTCGAATAAAGTACTTCATTTTAAAGGATATGATATCTTAGTAATTACATCTAATGAAACTATTACTCAATAAAAGTGTAAATATCAAAAATGGTGTTGTTAGGTTAAGGGAGAGTGGTAGTTCACCTGAATTTTTTGTGTGTTAAGAAGAGTAAAGTTCTTAATTTTGATATATAAGTGCCCCGAAAATAAAGTCATGTTAATCCACTGTAAAATGGTAAAGCAGATATCTATAAATGGAGAGGGCAGTTGAAGGGGAATGGGATAATTTTTTGAAAATTATTTTGCTGATATCAAGTAAAGTACGTGTATTTAATTTAGAAGGATAAGATACCTTAGCAATTACATCTAAAGTGTAAGTGTAAATAATAAGTGTAAGTGTAAATAAATAAGTATAAGTGTAAGTGTACATCCTCTTGAAAGTGTAAATGTCATTAATGGTGCGAATCGGTTGAGGAGGAGGGATTATTATCTGCGTAGTTCAGTTTCGTTATAAGAATAAAGTACCTAATTTTTATAGATAAAGTGACTTGAAAATAAAATTATATTAAACGACTACCCCATAATAATAAGAATATTCACAAATAGTGAAAACAGTTTGAGCGTGGGGAATTTTTTTTTTTTTATAAATTATCAAACCGAATTCAAGTAAATGATTTGAAATATAAATCTTAAAACATGGAAGTCATATATGATTCTCCATACCGATTTTTAAAATATAAGTACAGTATTTCACTTGTTACTAATTTGTTGAAAACTTTTCGGTTCTGAAACTTTGCGTGTATACAGCGTATAAAACAGGAACAACAACAAATTGCAAAACTTTACTAAAATAATTTACAAAACTCTCCGCTGCAACGGCATAATGACGTCCACTATATCCACTGTCTAGTTGGACAAAGTACTCTACATTCCGCCACTTATTGGCGGACATTTCTGACATTCGTGACAACATTTTTCCTTTTTTGGAATATATTTTTGTCCGCACAACGTTAGACACGAAATTTACACACATAATTCTCCTTTTTAGTTACTACCTCCTATCAACATTTATATTTTGTCCTAATTAGTGTGACAAGCCAATTATAAAAAGACAAAACCGTAAAAATATGACAGATACTACGTTTTCAGAATGTTGAAAATGTATGTGACCGGCAAAGGAAGAGCAATACTAACCCAACGCTTTTCTTGGCGTGAGAACGTGTACGAAAGAATCTCCGAGCTCTGCCTTCTGGTAATGACTTCGCAACATAACGTTTGACAAATTATTAATATTATAAAATTTGTTTGATTAAAGTGAGCTGTAGAAAATAACATTCTTAATAAAAGGTCAGTTATATACATTATCGTTTGGATTTCTGCAGTCTAGTCCGTCTCTGCGTTACCAGTTTCCACATCCGTCGCCACAGCATACGAGGGCCAGTTGAAACGTTCGCGGAGCGACATCTATAGCTTAGCTGTATAACTAAATTTTTCGGTTGTTATAAGATCCATACTTTATGTAAACATTTATGTAAGATCTATGTAAACATCTGTTCATTTCCAAAATTATCTGTCAGTTTTAACATTTTTTAAAAGTTATTTTTTAAATTACGTATTACGCCAGTTTTGAAAAATGAATAAAATCAACAATTCTTTGTTAAAAAGGTCTAGCCCCAATGGAAAGTTACATCGAAATGGGTTAGAAGAAGATTGCACCTGAAAAACAATGGTTTGTAAGTAGACTAGGGTCTAATCGTGGTCGTACGAGTACTGAATGTGATCTCCGTAGTGGACGCCCAAAAAGTGCAAATGCGGAGCCCAAATTACACCAAGTTATTTCATACCAAGTTCTTGAATTAAAATCCGATACACAGGCTCACGTAAGGCACCTGTTGATCTCAGCAATGTCATCTCATCTTCCAATACTCTATGTGAAATTTTTTAATGATATCCGGAGTTGTTGCACTTTTTAGGTGCCCATTGCAGGGATTATCTTCAGTGGTCATATGGCCACATTTAAACTCGAATGCCTAGTTGTAAACATTGTTTTCGAAAGCGCAGCATCTCTTAACACCTTCACCATTTTGTTGTGATTTTCCATAGGTGGTAGACGTTTTTAACAAACAATCAAATCAAGCACCATGTTTGATTTTATCCATTTTTACTTCCATATTCCTTAAGGAATGGAAGTATGGTGATGGCAAAAAAAATCGTGTTCGAGATTATTGCAGATTCTGATTCTACTACACTCAAAACATGAAAAAAAGTCGTTTTCCGAAAAGTGTCTGTGTGTCTGTCTGTCTGTCTGTCTGTCTGTCTGTCTATCTGTCTGTGTGTCTGTGTGTCTGTGTGTCTGTAGATTTTTTTCTATGGCAAACGATAACTGCCGCAAATTCAAACAGAATCAAATAATTTTTTGCATACAGCCCGGTTTTGCAGAGTTCTCCCGACCTATTGTTTTTGGTGAAGATCGGTTAAGGGAAAGGGGTAGTTTACCTGCAACGGTTTTTTTTTAGCAAGGGAAATTTTGTTTGTTTGGCAAACGATAACAGCCGCAAATTCAAACAGAATCAAATAATGTTTCGCATACAGCCCTGAATTGTAGAGTTCTCAAGACCTATTGTTTTTGGTGAAGATCGGTTAAGGGAAAGGGGTAGTTTACCTGTAACGTTTTATGTTTTAACAAGGGTATTTCCTATGGCAAACGATAACAGCCGCAAATTCAAACAGAATGAAAAGATTATTTGCATACAGCCCTAAATTGTAGAGTTCTCAAGACCTTTTGTTTTTGGTGAAGATCGGTTAAGGGAAAGGGGTAGTTTACCTACAACGTTTTTTTAACAAGGGTATTTTCTATGGCAAACGATAACAGCCGCAAATTCAAACAGAATCAAATAATTTTCTGCATACAGCCCTGATTTGTAGAGTACTCAAGACCTATTGTTTTTGGTGAAGATCGGTTGAGGGGAAGGGGTAGTTTACCAGCAACGTTTTTTATCATGCGTATTTTCTATGGCAAACGACAACTGCCGCAAATTCAAACAGAATCAAATAATTTTTGCATACAGCCCTGATTTGTAGAGTACTCGCGACCTATTGTTTTTGGTGAAGATCGGTTGAGGGGAAGGGGTAGTTTACCTGCAACGGTTTTTTTTATCAAGGGAAATTTTTTTTTTTTGGCAAACGATAACAGCCGCAAATTCAAACAGAATCAAATAATGTTTCGCATACAGCCCTGAATTGTAGATTTCTCAAGACCTATTGTTTTTGGTGAAGATCGGTTGAGGGAAAGGGGTAGTTTACCTGCAACGTTTTTTTAACAAGGGTATTTTCTATGGCAAACGATAACAGCCGCAAATTCAAACAGAATCAAATAATGTTTTGCATACAGCCCTGATTTGTAGAGTACTCAAGACCTATTGTTTTTGGTGAATATCGGTTAAGGGGAAGGGGTAGTTTACCTGCAACGTTTTTTTATCAAGCGTATTTTCTATGGCAAACGATAACAGCGGCAAATTCAAACAGAATGAAATAATTTTTTGCATACGTCCCTGAATTGTAGAGGTCTCAATGACTTTCGATTTTGGTGAAGATCGGTTAAGGGGAAGGGGTAGTTTACCTGCAACCTTTTACGTTTTAACAAGAGTAAAGTACTTGAAAATTTATTTAAACTTTTTGAAACAATGGTAATTGTTAAAAATAAAATAATTTTGTTGCCAGGCAATAAAATTATAATTTTTTCATTTTAATGTAATATAATATTTTTCATTTAATACAGCAATAAAAAGGCAGGTAAGACACAGCCTGGTTGTTTGGCTGAAAATGATTTTAAATATAAATCTTAGAATATGGAAGTCATGTATGGTTCTCCATACCGATATTACTTCCATATTCCTTAAGGAATGGAAGTATGGTGATGGCAAAAAAAATCGTGTTCGAGATTATTGCAGATTCTGATTCTACTACACTCAAAACATGAAAAAAAGTCGTTTTCCGAAAAGTGTCTGTGTGTGTGTCTGTCTGTCTGTCTATCTGTGTGTCTGTAGATTTTTTTTCTATGGCAAACGATAACTGCCGCAAATTCAAACAGAATCAAATAATTTTTTGCATACAGCCCTGATTTGCAGAGTACTCGCGACCTATTGTTTTTGGTGAAGATCGGTTGAGGGAAAGGGGTAGTTTACCTGCAACGGTTTTTTTTTAGCAAGGGTAATTTTGTTTGTTTGGCAAACGATAACAGCCGCAAATTCAAACAAAATCAAATAATGTTTCGCATACAGCCCTGAATTGTAGAGTTCTCAAGATCTGTTGATTTTTGTGAAGATCGGTTAAGGGAAAGGGGTAGTTTACCAGTAACGTTTTATGTTTTAACAAGGGTATTTCCTATGGCAAACGATAACAGCCGCAAATTCAAACAGAATCAAAAGATTATTTGCATACAGCCCTAAATTGTAGAGTTCTCAAGACTTATTGTTTTTGGTGAAGATCGGTTGAGGGAAAGGGGTAGTTTACCTGCAACGTTTTTTTAACAAGGGTATTTTCTATGGCAAACGATAACAGCCGCAAATTCAAACAGAATCAAATAATGTTTTGCATACAGCCCTGATTTGTAGAGTACTCAAGATCTATTGTTTTTGGTGAAGATCGGTTAAGGGGAAGGGGTAGTTTACCTGCAACGTTGTTTTATCAAGCGTATTTTCTATGGCAAACGATAACAGCCGCAAATTCAAACAGAATCAAATAATTTTGTGCATACATCCCTGAATTGTAGAGGTCTCAATGACTTTCGATTTTGGTGAAGATCGGTTAAGGGGAAGGGGTAGTTTACCTGCAACTTTTTACGTTTTAACAAGAGTAAAGTACTTGAAAATTTATTTAAACTTTTTGAAACAATGGTAATTGTTAAAAATAAAATAATTTTGTTGCCAGGCAATAAAATTATAATTTTTTTTTTTTAATGTAAATCATGTATAAAAGAAAATATATCGCGCTTGGCAGGCGATATTAAGATTTAAATATAAATCTTAGAATATGGAAGTCATGTATGGTTCTCCATACCGATATTTACTTCCATATTCCTTAAGGAAATGGAAGTATGGTGATGGCAAAAAAAATCGTGTTCGAGATTATTGCAAATTCTGATTGTACTACACTCAAAACATGAAAAAAAGTCGTTTTCCGAAAAGTGTCTGTGTGTGTGTGTGTCTGTCTGTCTGTCTGTCTGTCTGTCTGTCTGTCTGTCTGTCTGTCTGTCTGTCTGTCTGTCTGTCTGTCTGTGTCTGTAGATTTTTTTCTATGGAAAACGATAACAGCCGCAAATTCGAACAGAATCAAATAATGTTTCGCATACAGCCCTGAATTATAGAGTTCTTAAGACCTACTGATTTTGGTGAAGATCGGTTAAGGGAAAGGGGGTAGTTTACCTGCAACGTTTTATGTTTTAACAAGGGTATTTTCTATGGCAAACGATAACAGCCGCAAATTCAAACAGAATCAAAAGATTATTTGCATACAGCCCTAGATTGTAGAGTTCTCAAGACCTATTGTTTTTGGTGAAGATCGGTTAAGGGAAAGGGGTAGTTTACCTGCTACAATTTATGTTTTAACAAGCGTATTTTATATGGCAAACGATAACAGCCGCAAATTCAAACAGAATCAAATAATTTTTGCATGCAGCCCTGATTTGTAGAGTACTCAAGATCTGTTGTTTTTGGTGAAGATCGGTTAAGGGGAAGGGGTAGTTTACTTGCAACGTTTTTTTATCAAGGGTAATTTTCTATGCCAAACGATAACAGCCGCAAATTCAAACAGAATCAAATAATTTTTTGCATACGTCCCTGAATTGTAGAGATCTCAAGGACTTTCGATTTTAGTGAAGATCGGTTGAGGGAAAGGGATAGTTTACCTGCAACCTTTTACGTTTTAACAACAGTAAAGTACTTGAAAATTCATTTAAACTATTTGAAACAATGGTAATTGTTAAAAATAAAATAATTTTGTTGCCAGGCAATAAAATTATAATTTTTTCATTTAAATGTAAATCATGTATGAATTAATATACATGTATAAAATAATATATCGTTCGTGGCAGGCAAGCATATCTCAATTATGTAATGTTTACGATTCCATTTTATTACTATGACTACCGCAATAAAAAGGAAGGGAAGACACACACACACACACACACAAAATTTGCGTTATTTCTGGCCTCACTCATGTTTATTTTCTTACATTTGCACGCTTTTTAAATGGTAAGTGCCGAAACCCATACCAAATAACGCGTGCAAGCCGAAAAAGTGTCCAGCGTGGATAGCGATTTGCTTCCTGTGGATCGCTGGGCAGTGTAAGTGCACGTGTTTACAGAGGAACGATTCATAGACAGACTTTTCGTCTTTAGGGAATGAACCCTCTGCAAGATGCTGAGGGTCGATGAGTGACTTCGGAGCGCTCCTTCTTTTTCGCGTGTTTGTTCTGTGAAACATACACTGTAGATTCGCAGCTTTACTCTAAGCAACGCTCAATAGGAAATGCTGAAAATTTTTGTCCACGGTGTACCCTCATACACATTAAACCTGCTCTGATGTTTTAATTACGGACATCATAATATTAAAACTTTGGAAACTTGAGCACTACTTAATGGAGATCAATCATTAACTTATACAAGCCATTAATTTTTGCATATTTTTATATATATGTGTACTACGTTATCGGCAACAAAGAAGTAGTTTTTTGTTAAAATTCCTTTCCGGGCTGTTTGGCCGTAATCCAATGTTTTCTTCAAAACCAGACGTTTCGGCAATGCCATCGACTTCCATCATCAGTGAAAATCGAGTGCGATAACGTGAGGTGGTATACGTTAGTGACCACAGTACTGTGGTTAAGGCTGAAGCAGTAAGTAGAAAGAAGTAGTTTCTATGGTAAGATTTCATTTCGAAAATGATTTTAAATATAAATCTTAGAATATGGAAGTCATGTATGGTTCTCCATACCGATATTTTAAAACACGCGTGACATGTAAATTTCGAACAGCTGATAAACAGTGAATAGACTGACAGATAGATTTGGAAATTAACAAGTGTTTGCACGAAATATGAGTCTCAAAACATACGAAAAATTTTAGTTCTACCGTGAAGCTATAGATGTCGCTCCGCAAACGTTTCAACTGTCCCTCGTATATTCTCTTCCAAATCCCTCGGCCAGTCTCATCTTTCCAGCTTCCTCTTCGTTGTTCTATTCGTCTTCTTCTTTCGCGGAATATCCACTCCACTACTCGCCGCATTTAACCTATGCTCTCCCGTTCTAGTGAGTTCAACTCAGATGATCTGTGATACTGTTTTTTCATCTCCGCTTTCATCATGTCTTCTTTTCAATCTGGATTTCTTATTCCCTTTGTTCTTTCTTCCTCCTAAAGCTTTGTCGTAAGAAGGAAGCAGCTTCATTTCTTCTACACAATTTGTTCCGATTCCCACTATTGATATTTCACTCTTTCGCATTATATGTAGAAAATTCACTTTTATGTAGGTAGTCTTTTCTTGGTTTCTTTCCTAATATTTCTGTCGCATGATATCGAGTTCAAAGACCAAGTCACTTGTTTTTCGTCGCTGATGTTTCCAAACTTAATAAAACAACTCCCAGCACCCTAAAAAAAAACATTTGCACCTTTTGACTCATTCCATATGTCCATGTTCTAACTCAAGATTCTCTGTTTTCATATCCTGCACCAAAATATTTTGACTTGTTTGTATTGATTGCCAAACCCGTTTACAATCAGTTGTCTTATAAAGTAACTCAGGTTATCTTGATCCCCTGCTATGATTACTATTACTTAAACATACTATATTTTTTAAACACAATATGTGTTTTCTTTCGTTCAGAATATGTATGACAATGTACTAAAGATTTAGATATTTACCTTTGATATCAGTATTTGTAAAAATTTAAGTTACAACCTTACACTGAGAGTTTAACCTACAAAAGAACACTATGAGTGTAAATTAAAACAATAGACTGAAAAAAGTCTACAAAATTACGCTGAAGAATTAAAAAAAAATGGCTTTTAAATACAACCAAAAAGGAAAAGGACGATGATGATGACAGATGGTCGGGGCGGAAGCCCTACATTCCCTCCACCTCCCCTTGCGCTCGTAAGTCACGGAAACTTATTACCCAAGGCTTCTGTCACCGGGGTATCCCTATCCAGGTCCTCCTTATTCTATTTGTCCAGACCAGTCTCGATCCACCGACCATCTTTTCTGTCCCGCCCCCCCTGACATTGGGGTAAGCGACCCTATTCCTTTTTACTCTTGATGTTCATCTAACCCTCTGCCCTCTTTGGCTCGTTCAAATTTAACGAGGACGATGACAGTGTCAAAAGTGTATTATACAGTAATTTACTATGCATTTAACTGGCACAATATTCTGAAAATTTAACCTAAAATCTTTATGACCCCCCCCCCCCATAAAGCTATCCTCGTAATTACATCAGCCCATAGGCCTAGAGTTCACTACTAAAACTGTGGTTGTTATTGGGTGGTTCTTCTGTATCTCTCTATATAATACGTCAGTTCAAATGTTTATTGCCTTACGAACCTCCCTCGGGCGCTTCTTGATGACCCGCCAAAAAGCTATTATCGCACTTGCATCAGACCCCAACCCTAGAGTTCATAACTGAAAACAGTCCTTCATTCCTTCTTTGCCCGCCTCCGAGCACGCTGAGCCAGCTGTTTGTTGCTGTTATCTTGGTCACCGGCACGGAGGCTCTCCTGACCGACGCCTCAAGGCGTCTGCTGGCTGGGCCTGAGACGAGCAACATCTGTTGCCCGAATCGGTTCCAGCGGCAATGTCACAAAAATTAAGTTTTCTTTCTCCCCCGCCTTCTGCGTTACCGCGTTGGCGGTTTCCTTTTCCAGATTTAGGCTACCTGTCCACTGATCCAGAGTAAAGTTTATCCACTGGCAGCCATTGGACTCGATCCTGATGCTGCAGTCAAGCCACGGGTGCAAAGATACCCCGCAATTAATTGTAATGCAACCTACAACAGTATGCTGAAAATGTAACCAACAACAATACGCTTCGAATTTACCCTCAACAATTATTAGGATGTTTTCCTTCTACAAGTGACGTTGGATAGCCAAGGAAAGGTGATCTTGACGACGGCGGAACAGGCGACGTGCAGTTGTTCCTGAATAGAAAAGAAGAATAGACTGTATACAAGAGGTCACACTACACTGGGGTGCCCACAGCATGGTGCAATGGTCGCACCAATGGAATTTTTATGGGGGATTTTTCATAGCCATCTTTTTCCTTCCATAATTCCTTATTGGAAATAGAAGTTACATGAATTTAAGCCAGTTGCGTAACCAGGGGTCCAATTGCCCCCTTACAAGAGTCGTAAATCAAACAAATCAGTGAAGCAAAAGAATGCAGTTACAAAATCAAGTTAGATTATCTTGATAAGGCCTAACGTACTACTAATTATGTTAGGCCAGGTTTGACCAGGCTTTTAAATTTCTCATAATTTAGTTATTGATTAGGCATACCAATCATGTGAATTTCTCGTTTTGGCAACGTGCTTTTAATCATGCTATCGTATCTTCTTTTCTTCCATTCTTAACCAATTTCTGTGCTCCATAGAACCCCATTCAATGACCTAATTATTTGTTTTGCTTTGTTTATTCTTGATTTTATTTTATTCTTCTTCATTAAAGTTTATTCCTAAGCATTTGTAGCTGTTGAATTTTTTTTATACGTTCATACGTTGATTTTTAAGATTAAATCTGTTGTTTCTTCTCCGACACACAGATACCGCCATTTTTCTATGTTCATCACTAATCCCCATTTTTCATACTCTTCCTTCAGTTTGCGTGTCATATATTCCAGGTCTTCTTTTTCAATTTGCACACATCACGTGATCGTCTGCAACCTGCAGGATGTACAAACATGTGTCATCGTCGATTTCAATACACATCCCTTTGCGTTGTCTCTGCCAGTAGGTTAGAAAGATAGAAATAAAGATACATACATTTTTCGTGTCATCTAGAGAAAGACGTTGCTGTCATCGTGGACGCTGAAAACTGTTTCTAATCCACGACGTGACAATCAATCATAATCTTAGAAAGTACGTACTGTTTGTGTCGGTTGACGCAGACTTTCAGCTGTCAATTACCATTTACGTTATGGAGACACGGTGAACCTTTTATAACGCAGCAGAACTTAGTACCTTTTAATTAAACATTATCTCGGTTGGGAATCGGCGAAGCTCTCGGCCCAGCCGGTGTATGATGATGCATTAGTGAAAGTTGTAGGGACCACCCGTTGGAAGTTAATAGAATCCTTTACAGTCTTGTTAAGTGGTCTGCTTCTGATAACAGATCTTCGCCCGAGATAAAACCATTTCTGTTACGCGGAACCGACCCTCTCAACGATTTGTGCCAACGAACGATGAGATAATTTTTTTTTCGACTTTTTTTCAGGTTCGTATCAACGGTTTTAATTAATAAACAATTTATAACGTTTTGTCGTTTATGGGACGCTCGTTTCTCCGAGATACCCATAAACGTGTCAGCTACACTTAATAGCTTGTAAATTAATCTCATCGACACTTGTGAGCGCGCGCACGCGCACGCACACTCACACACAAAATCGCTTACTCACTCACTGAATAGCACTTGCTCGAAGGAATACTATCATAAAAGACCAAAGTGTTTTGGAACTTAGACAGCTTTTTTCAGTCGTCGTCGTCGTCATCGTCGTTGTCATCCTTTACGGCTTAGGCTAGTAACCTGTTCTAGTCTCAGTGGAAGTCATCCAACCATCGCTTACGGAGTCTTCCCACACTTTTCTCCCCCTTGGATGATAGTCGAGGGCTCTTCTTGAAAATCTAGTTGAATCCATTCTCTCTACGTGTAACCGCCACTCCGTTTTGTACCGGTATATTTTCTCATTTAAGCTTTCAGCTATGCCTAGCTTCATTCTAATATGATCATTTCTGTTACAACCGTTTATAGCCCTCAATAACCTCATTTCTATTCCTTGTATTCTAGATATATTTTTGGCTTTCTAATCCAAACCTCACTACCATACAGTAGTTACCACATTTCAATCGCGTCTCTTTCCTTGTTCTCTTCTTTAAATGTTTAATGATGCAGCCACAATACGACTGGAAGAGACTAGTTTTGCTTTCAACTTCCTTATCATCGTGGTATGTAATGCTACACTCTAGATACTTGAAATCTGGCATCAGTTCTATTGGCGTCTCGGAAGTTGTATACAATATTAGTATACAGCAGTAAAACTCTAAGAAATGCCTACTGTTTCCTGACAATGAGTCAGAGTTTCGAGGAATCGAACTCAGTGCTGCCAACAAAGCCTACTCTCACGTCCTCGAAGACATGTGTCCCGTAGCCCATGGGTATATGGCGTGCAAGGGGTCTACGTTATGTACCAGACGAGAGAGGGTGAAAAGGCGAGTTTCCGGCACATATAATTAACTGGAATATATCGGCTAAGGGAAGACCACAATGGCGGTGAAGGCGGAGAAGAGGAACTTTGATACTGCAGAGGTGGCACCCCAGCTCTTAGGGTAAAGATAGAGCCCCTGCCAGGGTATGGTAAAGCTGCTGTCTTGCAGTTAGGTGTTGGATCACCAAAGGCTAAAGGAAGAAAACCTTGATTACAAATTACCTGGTCCTCCAGGTTGGGGGTTGTGCGATGGGCTGGTAACCCATTCACATAAAAGATCATCTCAGATGAATAAGCCGGATGGATTTCAAGGTCACCGACTCAGGTGTGCTACAAGACAACGATTACGTATTAAGGATAAGAAGGATTCAATATAAGTAACACAAGTTATTTGTTTTTTAAACATATGTCAAGTGTTTTTTAATCCAAAATTTTTGCAGACATTGTTACAGATTCTCTGTTGCTTTATTTAAAAACGCAGATATATTGTAATCGCACAGCTCAAATCAATCGGCTCTCGTTCATGAGTTCGACAAGGAAATTCACTGAAGAAATTTGCAGCATTATCAGTGACTGTGTCAAGAGATTAGAACTGGAAACAGAGAAGTCAAAGTGGATGGAATGTAACTTGTGTAAAACCATGGCGAAATTCAGAGCAGAGAAACTGTTAAGTCCCTGAAATTAAAAACCAGGCACCTGCACTGACGAAGCGTAATATTAGCAAAGAGAAAAAAGATTATAAGATTAATCATCCATCAGCAAGAAGAGTCGGTGAACGTTTTTATGGGAACCCATATATCAGCAACTTTGGTGAGTGCGCGTGTGGCGATCGTGGCCCCAAAATCCCTATACCTTTTTACCTTCGTATAATCTAATCACCAACTAATTGCGAAATGGGCGAAAATTCAAAGGTAAGGAAAAATTGATAAATAACAATTTTTAAAAACGTTCCAAGGTAAAGGAAATAATCGGTATGGAGAACCATACATGACTTCCATGTTCTAAGATTTATATTTAAAATCATTTACTTGCATTCGGCTTGATAATTTCTAAAAAAATATCCCCCACCTTGTAAATCGAGTTTTATGTTTGACCAATTGAAATGAAATATTTCCATAGAAACTACTTCTTCGTTGACGGCAACGTAGTACAAATAAAAAATTGCCCCCTCCCCCTTCAACTACCCTTTTCATTTATAGATATTTCATCTACATTTCTACAGTGGATTATTATGACATTCTTTTCAGGATACTTTATTTATCAAAATAAAGTACTTTACTCTTGTGAAAACGTAAAACGTTTCAGGTAAACTACACCTTTCCCTTAACCGATCTTCACAAAAATTAATAAGCCTTGAGTCCTCTACAATTCAGGCATACATGCAAAACATTATTTGATTCTGTTTCAATTTGCGGCAGTTATCTTTCGCCGTAGAAAACATTTTACACACAGACACTTTTCGGAAAATTACTTTTCTTCATTTTTTGAGGCTAGTACAATCAGAATCAGCCGTTATCTCGAACACGATTTTTTTCACGATCACCATACTTCCATGTTCCATAAGGAAATGGAACATGGAAGTAAAAGTCGCGCCCAAATTATCGAAATTCTAACAGGCTGCAGAAATGAAGTTCCTGAGAAGTGTTCACGGCTATTCTCTCCTAAAGAAAACACGGAATTAGGAAATCAGACAGGAATTAGGGATTCATCAATGAATACGTGGGGGAATGGTGTGAACATTTAAATCGTATATCACCTAAAAGACTACAGGCAGCAGTCTTAATGTACCACCCGAGAGGATGATCATGACAACGACGACGACGATGACGACGATGACGATGACGATACTAACAACACGGACGGCTAACAAAGTGTAAAAAAGATTGTTGTACAGATGAAATAGTAAGGCATGAAACGGTTCGCACCGATCGTAGTGGTGGCAGGAAAGGCAGTGCAGGAAAGTAGGGTGTGACGTGACCAACCATGAACACAACCACGTGACACATCAATTATACGGGTGTTCTGAACACAAAATAATGAGCTGGATCTACACACAAGCG
This sequence comes from Magicicada septendecula, assembly GCA_034769895.1. NCBI lineage: Eukaryota > Metazoa > Arthropoda > Insecta > Hemiptera > Cicadidae > Magicicada > Magicicada septendecula. The sequence continues at coordinate 85,776,560 of CM068372.1, read as the reverse complement.
CTTTCATTGCATTGCATAGCATTATGTGTGCGGGGCGCCTTTGCGCCCGTGGCTTGACTGCAGCATCTGGGGCGTGCCCAATGGTTGCCAGAAGATAAACTAAGTATGGTTCAGTCGACAGGTAGCCTAAAACTGGTAAAGAGAACCGCCAACGCGTTAACGCAGAAGGCGGGTGAGAAAGAAAAGTTTATGTACATTTGTGACTCTGCCGCTGGAACCGACTCAGTCAACAGATGTTGCCTGGCTCAAGCCCAGCCAGCAGACGCCTTGAGGCGTCGGTCGCTCCCCTCGAGGCAGAGAGCCCCCATGCTGGTAACCAACATAACAGCAACAAGCAGTTGGCTTAGCATGCTAGGAGGGAATGAAGGACTGTTTTCAGTTGTGAACTCTAGGGCTGGGGGTTGATGTAAGTGCGAGGATGGCTTTATAGCGGGCCCGAGGGCGCTTGACCCGAATCGGTGGTGGTGGTTCTAAGGCGCTGATATTTCGCAGGTTAGGGTAGGATCAGGTCGAGGCTGCAGCAAAAAGTGTTACAGCCAACGACCGGACAAAGGCTGACAAGGTAGGAACTCGGAGACCCCTTCGAATCACGTCATTTCTCACAAACCAAGGTGACCCCGACAAGGAACGAAGGCTTTTGCCTTTGAAACGTTCCAGCCTGCACCTGTTGGTGGTGGACAAAAGAGACTACCATGCGAGAGCCGCATAGGTCAGTACAGACCTGATAAGTAAAAGATATATCGTGACTTTCGTGCGCATGGCCAGGCGTCTGCGACACGAGAGAAATGTAGATAGTTTGGCCCTGACTCCGCGAGCCTTGTTGAGGGTTTCGGTCACATGGGTCTTGAAGCAAAGGCGCCGGTCGAGCCGAACGCCTAGATACTTCAACGTATCTTTGTAGCCGATAGGCCTCACTTCTAGGGAGAGGGGCTGGCATAAGGAAATAGACTTACGCGTTAAACAGATCGCCTCGGATTCCTCCGTGTTGATCATCACTCGCCATTTCCGTAGCCAGTCCGTGGGAAGCAGGCATGAATACGGGGAAGCAGGCAGCTTTGTGCTCGCAAAACGCGGGGACAAGCGTTTTCATTCTCGCTTTCCCGTACGGGAAAGAGCGTAAGTTTGCGTGTGGTAAAACCAATCGAGTATTCACGCATGATTGCAAAACTGTAAAACATGCACTCACGATCTTTTGCGCAAGAAACCGCGCCACCTTATAAGTACACGCGAAAGAACATGAATGTAAACGACAATGCCGCACGCTTTACTTGGAGAAAGCTAATCCCGTCCGCAAGTTGCACAGTTTCCTTCGTACTACAAGGTTTTAGAATCGACTTCCGACGAAGAAATATCGTACTGGCTACAGTTATTACTGGTGTGACTGTCATGTTAACAAAAAAGAGACGAAAACGGGTGATGTAGGTTAAAGATTATAGAGACCATTATATTCATTTGCCCTTGTTAAAGACTTTGCATGACAATCATCGAATAACAAAATAACTAAATGTTATACAAAGTGAACGAGCGACAACAATCTTATAACGTATAAAATTATACAAGCAAACGAACGACTACAACACTCTAGATACTAGGTACAGCGTTTGGTAAAGCGCACTACCTGGTCAGGCCGTGTGCGTACGTGATTACCGACACGCTTGCGTTTTTCCCTTGACTCCACACATACAATCTTTCCCGCACGAAAGCTTCTGTTGAACCCATTCACGCAAGAAAGCGTTTCTCTATAAAGGAATTACAAGCTATTGCTCCTAAAACAACGCGTCAAAACTTTGCATGTACAATGAGATCTTTTGACACAGCACAGCTGGACACCCGTTTCATGTCCATTTATTTTAGCTGTAACTACACAAATTAAATTAAAATAAAAAAGCAGTTACTTTCGTGTACAATATAGCATAGGATCATATCTACATGAGTAATACAGTGCAAAGTACGAAGTTAAATATTAATGACACGTATATTAATACATTTCAAAATTATAGGTATTTTATTAGTAAATACTTTCACTGTTTACTAAGTATTTTTTGTCATATCTCGTATGTGGGAGTACATAGTAACAGAATGTTTTTCATTGCGGTCATAACCAAGCAAACTACTGTGATCTCTGGCAAATAATTGGAAAGTGAAACAGCAGGCACAGGTCAAGAGGTTAGAACAGCAGTCGGCAACCCTGCGCCCGCGGGCGCAAGTGCCCCCGTCTATAAGTTTGACGCGCCTGCGAACCAATTTGTAATTATATTTTCTTTTAAACGAAGGAACGTACCCGCATTGTACCTGTTTCGAAGTACTGTACTATAAAATAGTACAATCCATTTGAAATTTTACTTTTTTCTAATACAATAATTACTGTTTAGTTTTTTCAAGAAAAGGAACTGAACCCTATTAAATGTGATTTTTTTTTAATTTTACATTTCTGTACACTATATAAAATAAATAGTGTTATTATGGTAAGTTATTTAATTTATTTTTATCAAAATGTATTCCTGTTTAACCATTTTTTTCGTTTACATTTTTGTTAGTTTTAACGTGCGTGTGCATGATGACAGATTGTGATGACCTACTCCTAATGTGAAAAGTTTCACAGATTTATATGAAAAATACTGCAAAGCTTTTTTAATTCGGTGCTCCACGTCGCTAAATATAAGCGCTAGGGTATTATAAAGCGACAGTTAATGTTTGTAACGTCCAACTCTTGACCACTTGACCACTGATCTCCAACGTCCAGTTCCGCACCTTTCTATTTTCCATTGATGGGTAGGGGAAGGGTTCGGCCATCGAACTGGTCCTCAGTTATATATATGCGCCCCCATAAATTCAAAGGTTGCCTATGACTGGGTTAGAGTATCTAGGAACAGTAATCACCTCAGAGGAAAAGCTGATGGCGGGATTAAACCGTCAGTGTAGTAGTACACAAACCAACTAGCCTATATTGTCAAATTTCCAATGGTGTTGTGGGCAAGAAAGAAACCACAAAAGAAGCCAAGATATGGCTCTGCCAAATTAAGAACCAGTGGCATCTTTGGGCCTTACTTCTCCAACCTGCCACTTGCATCTCCCTCAAATTCTCTTCCACATCTTCATACCATCTTCTTCTCGGACGTCCTCTCCTCCTTACTCCCTCCGGCTTCCTTTCCAATGCCATTTTTGGGCCTCGGTCGCTTCTCATTCTCACCGCGTGCCCCAACCATCGCAACCTTTGCGCCTTCACTGCCGCAACTATGTCCGCTTCCCCATACGGGTCTCTTAGCTCACGATTCTTTCTTATCCTCCACATCTCTGCGTCCCACACTGGTCCAAAAATTCTTCTCAGAATTTTCCTCTCGAAAACGCCAAGGTTTTTCATATCTTCTGACTTCAGTACCCATGTCTCGTTTGCATATGTTACTATAAGTCTGATTACTGTGATATAAAATTTTCTTTTTGACATTTTTTGATGCATTCCTGGATTGTGGGCAGGAAAGAAATCAAAAAAAGCCAAGATATGGCTCTACCAGGTTAAATGCCAGTGGCATAGACAATATATTTTTCTTACCCAATACGTAGGTGAAAAAAGTTTATTAAATTACATTTTGTGAGACATGACAAGCATTAGTGGAGGTAACGGTACACCATCAGTAGTGAGTTGTAATTTCGCCGACCGATAAGGCGGTAGTTGGCGTCGTCTTCCCGTCTTGTCGCAGCGGTCGCTGCTGGACGAATGATTAATAATGGTTTGTCCGAAACTGGACGCTTTGCAATTAATAAACACTGACTCGCTCGCCGTGAGTTGGCAAAAAAATTAATCAAATAATAATTTCTTTTTGCAAATATGCAACGTCGTACACACACGAGCGAGCGCGTACGCGAGTCAGGTATCGCGCCGTCACATCTACAAAATGTACAAGCCGACAACTGCCACTTGCACGTTTTCCGTGTACGATTCTCCCGCAGACTGGCGCTGCGTGAAGTGATCACACTGCATTCGCTTCGGTCGTATCATTTTCTTTAATGCTAATTTATTTTGCTGCTTACGTTTTCTTAGATGTTTTTGGTCAACAAGGTATTGCGGGTTCAAAATAAAACTAGTCCAAATGTGTTTTCAACGAAATAATTTTAAATTACCTTACACTTTTCTAATTACGGTTTTCAAACATTTAATTTAAACTAAACATGTTTTGATTCATTGTAAATACTTAAAATTTTATGTTTTCCGATGAGGGACTCTGCCAATTTGTGATGAATAAAAATCTGACTGCATTATATTCTATCCCTCTGAATATTTTCTATGCTTAATACTCAAATAATTTATTTTATTTTACGAGGGTAGGTGAAAATCTGTATAGACATTAGGAGCCCCCTAGTTCCTAGTAGTGTGGGACCCTAACCCGCTAAAAACACCTCCCTTAATGCTACAACTGAGCAAGCTCATCCAGCAGCTTCTCCTTCATGTTTGCTTCACGGGTGATGGGGTGAAGCCCACTGACTAATCCCAAGATTCTTCTGTATTTCTCTCACGTAGAGTTGTATGGATCTATACATATTAATTGCTTTCTATTTCAATACCAGAGCATGTGGCTTCTGTCTTTTGAGTCGCCTCAGGACGTGTGGAGCTTCTGCCACCACGTGTCGCATTATTGAGTTACCGTGGATCTGAATCTTCTGATCATGTTTGTCTGCATATTTTGTTATTATTTCGCTGACATATTCTACATTGAGGTCTCTATGTAGGTTTTCGTTCCTTATACACCAAGGGGCATTCACTATGCTTTTGAATACTTTATTCTGAAAGGTTTGTATCTTTTCTAAGTTTGTTTTTTTCTCGCCCCACAGCTGAATTCCGTAAGTCCACACAAGCTTCAGAATTTGTTTGTATAACAGCAGTTTGTTTTCAACTGTTGCGAGTTTCTCCATAGCAGCCAGTACATATTTCTGTATTTTATGTTGAGCTTCTCTTTCTTTTTTTTTTTTACATGCTCTTTCCAGCGTCATACCTAGACACTTTGCTGTGTTAACGTATGGCACTTCCAGCCCATTAATATAAACCTTACTGGATCTACTTTTCTGTTGAAATAATCTATTTGAAATTAAAAAAAAAAAATTGGGTGTGGGTGGGACTTCAGTATCGTGTGGCGAGTTGAACTGATTTAACGTGTAAAAGGTCGCTCGTTTGTTTTTGGAATAAGAGAGATTATACTATCAAGAACTAAGAGTCAAATAAGTGCGAACGGATAATAAATGGGACGAGGGCGTAGTAGTGATTATACGAATTTCATTATAAGAAATCGATATTTACAGTGATCATAAAGAGAATCATATTACGTCGTATTATTTTCAGTATACACATATACACATACACAAACAATATGATTTACGTAATACTTAGTTGAAAAGTAGAATATAGTATGCGCAGTACAATTATTCAATTTTTTATATAATTAAAATTTTTTGGCAGAAAAAATTAACACTCAGTCATTCGCTTCAGTAGCAATAGCCTTTAAGAAAATTATTTAAATAGTCATTGTAGATCTTGACAGGGAACGCAGTATCCCTAGAAATATAAATATTTATACTGGTATTGCTGAAAGTTCATTAACCTTTGCAATGGAGTGAAAAACACATACAAAGGGATGATATTCAAGCTTTCCATACTTTTAATAGTTTTTTGACATAAATAGCGTATTTGATTTACCAGTAATAGGTGTGTGGACTGGATTTTTAGTGGCATTAATCTTAATAAATTCAAAGTCATAAATACATTAGGTAACCAAGTACTTTCTAGTACAATCAAAAATGTCCTATGTAAACAAAGTAAATTTTGTTACAATTTCACTATAAATGGTGCAATCCTGGCCGAACATGACAATTGCATGTACTGTATAAGTTATAAGCTAAAAATATGTGTACATCTCGATACCACTGATTTTAAAATGGTTTTATGAATTAAACAATTAGAAAGTTGCGTAAATATATTAGGCTAATAAACGATACTTGAATAGGGAAATAATGTAAATACTGCGCATTAAGCAGTCTCTTTACTTGTCTGCTTCCAAATGTGTGGTGAGCTTCAAAACCATATATTTCCTGTTTTATATTCTATGGTTGACACACTTTGAGTATATCAGATAAAATATTTATTTCGTGATGAATTACTAAGGTTACGGAAAATCCAGTCCACAAAAATATAAATTTTAAATTACGGAATGACTAAAAAACAGTAAAAGACAAAAATATGGTACTGTATATAAAATTAGCGTGTACACAATAATCTGTACATACTAAGTTTTAGTTTTCCTTAAAAATTAATCTACTTAAAATATTGTAATATTTAATTTATACCAATTTACGAAAACATTTACCTTTAAACATTCCCTTTGTTCCGTAACAGTTTCGTGGCAACAAATCACACTGAAGCGAAAGAAATCTGTTCACTAAACTAAAAGAAATTTTGAAAAAAAAATCAAAACTAAATTAAATCGTCTTACGAACAAGATCAAACATGTCTGTTGGTTTAATACACAAACATGTGCCACTGCAATACTAACTTTCACAAAGAGTCCTCTGATACCGAACGCACGGACTGATTAGCCGCATAGGTTGTTGACTGACCGCGGAACCGGACCCTACACAAAATTCTTGGAAACGATAGCACTGTAACGACAGACATCACGACGACGGTGTATATTAAACAAATACAAAAATTCCTGGATTTTGTTGTCCATGACGTGTACGTTGATTAACTAATTAAATATAACTTATAAATATATAACTACTAACTCGGATCACCAATTTTAATTGGTAAAAATGTAAAACTTTTACCTTGTAGTTTTACCACTACAAGCTTGGTGGCGTCGTCACCAAGAACAAGACAGACAGCGCTCCTAGCATACCCTCCCTAGATACTTGAAATCTGGCACCTGTTCTAGTGGCGAGTCCTGTATGACAATCTTTGCTCTAATACGATTTGCCCAAGAAAAAGCCATAACTTTTGTTTTGGATAAGGAAATGGTTTGATTGTAATCTGCCAAAATGTCAGTAAGATAAAACTACGACCTTTGGAAGTCATTTTCATTCTTTTATATGATCACAAGATCCTCTGCAGTGTCCAGTGTGAGTATACAATTGTACCTGGTGTAAGACGGTTGTGACTTGCCGTGTTGAAATCGTTGTGAGTGTAACTACAATGAATATTAAAGGAAACCACTTTCTGTATCGGATAATTTGGAAATCTTACAAAAAAATACTACTGTAAATCAGAAACAACTTGCTGATTTATTAGGAATACAGTCGTCAACGTTCAGAACCGCGACTCAATCATAGCAGGTGTGACGTCAGGTGGATATAGGCTAAGTAAAGTAAAATGCAAGAAACGACACGAGGATCTGGAGAAGATTTTGGTTGGCTGACATCATCAGGCCCGAAGCTCAACTGCACCAAGGCGTTCCAAGTCGCATGGCACCTGAGAGATTAGGAGACCCTTACTAATACACACACACGCGCAGCTGACCTGCACGCCTAGGGTATGAATCATCCACTGGGGCGTCCACTACGTAACTGCAACTTTTATTATATGACTTTTTTAACAAACGAGCTTAGCATATTTGTAATCTCCATAAAAATTTAAAGAAAAAGACACCAAACACGACGTGGTTTGATATAGTTTACATGTAAAACTAAGTCTAATGTAATGTTCATTTTGGCTTTATAAATTAGTACTTTCCAAATGTTATTTAATTATCGTTGATAATCACGCATAATTCACCTTGTCTTTATTGTAATAAAGTATATTATGTGTTTACATTTTTATTTATATTCATCAGGATATCACCAACATACTTATTACTTTATAATAAAATCTGTATTAAGTACTCCAATTCTGCGTTTGCATTAGAAATCCGTAAAATACTCATATTTATCGCAATTATGTGTTGTTTGGACTTATTTTTCTCACAATTTCACGGAGATTTCAAAAATTATAGTTTAATTTGGACTATAAGCTAACTTAAAAATTTTATAGTTTTGAATTGGATCGTATACGTATACCTGAACCGCTCGGGTCGTGTCTAGCCGGGCCGGGCCGGTTGTGAGTGCGCGCGCCAAAGTAAGGGTATTCTAATCCCTTAGGTACCATCCGGTTTGGAACACCCTATAAGTGGGCCTATCAATCAAGAAAAGGCGCATGAAATAGCACGTAAATTAAACACTGAATTTTCTGCCTTCAATGGCTGGTTGGACAGACTTATGCAAAGACACGGTATCAGTTATCGCCAAATTTCAAGAAAGTCAGAGCCTGTCTGTGATAGAGACCTTATTGAGTAGCAAAACGGAGTGCTGTCTAACCTAATTTCGCCGCTCGAATCCCGTGATATTTTCAGCACGGACGAATGTGGTTTGCTGGTTAAGCTAATGGCAGAAAATCATCCGTTTTCAAAGGAGAAAAATGTCGCTGGAGAAATTAATTAAGGACAGACTTACAGTACTCGTCGCTGCAAATTCTGTTGGCTCTAAGAAACTGCCGTCTGTCGTGCTGGGAAAATGAGCTAAACCACGACGCTTTAGAAACGTGAAAAACTGCCATGTATAGTCAGGCAGGCGAATGGATGACTGCTGATTTGTTTGTCATGTGGTTAAACAACAAAAGGATGAAAACAAGACGCAACATTCTGTTGTTCATAGACAATTGTCCCGCTTGCTCTAAGATAGTGGGTTTAAAATATGTGAAGCTTTGCTTTTTTACCTCCATGTACAGCAAGTAATCTTCAGTCTATAGAGCTAGGTATAATAAAAATGCTTCCATCCATTTAATCGCCTGATCTAGTCTATGACGAAGAGGACTGGACTGCTGTACGCGAAAACTTGGAAGACGTTAACTTGAAGGATTTCGTATCTATAGACAATGGGATAGTGACTTCAGAAATACTCAATATAAATGATGTACTCAATCCATGCCGCAGGTAACGAAGTTGGGGACGGAGCAGACGAATCATCTCTCACAAGGCAGGAAGCCCTCGCAGCGCTAAGAGTGATAAAACAATTTATAAAGTATTTCTTCTGACGAAATGTCAGTTCGTTTGAACTCATACTTGAATCCAGGGTCGGATTAGAAGCGCGTGGTGCCCTATGCTGGCATCACACTAGTGCCCCCTCCAATTCAAAATTTAATCTTTTATCCATTATTTCCACTGATTACTAAACTCTCAAATTTCAACAAATATTTAGCTAAATAGTGATTACAATGAACATAGTAGCTTAGAAAATACTACTCGTATTGCTTCTTTTTTGCTCTACAAATTCTTCTTTCTTGCTCTAAAACCTAAATTGGATCCAGGTTTACTCCAGTACATGCTTCCATTCCTCTGTAACTATCAGATGTGTCCTTTAAGGGACCCAGAATCTCCTGTACACGCAATGTTAAATGAAAGGAACATTTTCTAATAAACTATTAGCATTACCAAACTGATTTTTTCGTGTAGCTTATTAGATATTTTTCACATGTTGTGTCATAGTGATTTTGGGATATTTGCATTTTTAAAGGAAATATTAGTTTTCTTGTACTTTAAAATTTACTAACGTTATTTCTCACAATTCGTTACAACATAAAATCTATAATTACCAAGTTATGGAAAAAAATACTGCGACACAATGTGTAACTTCGTACGGTGTACAAACTCTGAAAATTTTAGGTCTTTAGCTCTTATAGTTTATGTAACAAAGTTCCTTACATATAGCAAAAAAGTAAACTTACGGTAACCGTCGATAACTGCATGTTCATTGGAGTCCTGGACCACAGGATGTCAGAATCACTTGACATATCTTCATAAAGTTTTCTCTTCGTTCCTTTCACTCTTTGACTGGCTAGTCTCTCACACTCAAGAAAATATAGTCTCTTTGGAATATACGGGAAATTTGAATGAGAATATTCTCACTGAATCAAGTCTATGGCAAACTGAAACGACGTGTAACGCCCACTTATTGAAAGGAGGAATATATTTTGAGAACTATTTTAAATACAAGCGTGCTACAGATGAACTAATTCTATACCATTTTAGACAAAAATCCTATATTTTTTTAATTTATACAATAGGCTAATTAAATTCATTTTTTCATCATTTTTTACCTTCCCGGTCCCCTTAACCATATATTGTTTACGAATGTTTCCTTTTAATAAATTTATATTTAGTTTCTTTTTCTGAGTCTTCGCATGCTTTCTGTATTTCTCCACTGGTTTCACGCTCATCATCCTGCCGGCAAGAGACTTTTTTGGAAATCTACCTCAAAAACGCTGCGGAAAGCCTATCATCTACCTCAGTTTAATTACATTAAACGTCTACTTTTGTCCAGTTCAATCAAAGTGCAAGTTATTCTGACAAATTTCGATTGAGTGGTTCTCTATTTTCTTTCATGGGCGTTAATTCTTATTAATATTTTTCGAACCAAATAGCTAATCATGGCAATATAAATTAAGTTAATAAATTAAATGAAAAATTGATATAACATACAAAGCGCACCGATATTGGAGTCGATCGATGTTACAGCATTGTGTTGAAAGCCCACCAGCGTGTATCGCCCATGTACCAACAGTACCCAGTACATACGTGTAATGTATGACCTCTCTCGTACGACAGGTCTGTTGAACTGTACACGTTTCTTTTCCTTATTAATTTATATTATTTTTGCTATCACTCTGGTAGTATATGAAAACGGAACATTGTAACCAGTTCGTTCAACTCGTTTGTTTGATGCACAGCGGTTGGACACGCAAAGCGAACCGTTTCTTACGTACCCTCAATTAATCATACGTGTACACACACGCGCGTCCGCGGTCACGGGACCCGTAATAAATCACGTTTTAAACTCTGCGCAAATTTGTTGCCGTTTCAAACAACGACGAAAAGGATGCAGAAAGACGGAAGTACACCTCGTTTCCGTCACAAGTTAGCATTCCTGAAATGTTATAGGTCTAAAGCTGCAGTTCCATAGTATTAACTTACGTTATGGAATGTTGAATCTGATAAATATTATGCAAAACGAAGCAATATTTTATCGCAGAGATTAGCACTGTAACTCTCTGTTAAACTCGTTGTTCCTACAGTAGGCCTACTGTGCACATTTTGCCAGTTAAACTTTGAATCGTGCAACACTGAAGATGGCCTCCAATGGTGGGGGCCGAAACGTCTGTCGTTATAAACAGCATTAGACCACGGCCTAATTAGCCCGGCAAGGAACAACGACTTTAACATGGTTGACGCTGGCCGTGAGAGCCTAAGACATCAAATATTATTAATTCGCAGTTTGATAAGATAGTTTTTATTCAAATCAATCAAAAATTAACTTCTTCTTCTTCTTCTTCTTCTTCTTCTTCTTCTTCTTCTTCTTCTTCTTCTTCTTCTTCTTCTTCTTAGTCGTCGTCGTCTTCTTCTTCTTCTTCTTCTTCTTCTTCTTCTTCTTCTTCTTCTTCTTCTTCTTCTTCTTCTTCTTCTTCTTCTTCCGCCAAGAAAGAAGTAGTCCAAAAGAAACTGTTCCGGACTCAAAGGAATTACAGCCAAGTTACAGTTTCATCGTGTGATTCTTCGTGCAATAAATTGTACTGCCCATTGTATTGCAATCCGTCATTAGGATAATACAGGATGTTCAGATGAGTATAATCATGGCCGCCTCTAGTAGAAGGCCGGAATATTAAACGTGGCAACGTTGCGTCTGAGGCGTATAAGCATAGTGTAATAAAATAGCTAAAGTGAACATGTTATATTTTGATTTAATTTCATAGCATTACTAAAACCATCAGTAATTATATTTAGCTATAATAATATTTAGCTAATAAATTTAGCTATTTATAGCTAATTATAGGTCTGTGAGCACTTAGTACTATAGCCTACGTTTAAGTTAAAGAAATTAGTGAATGAATTAGTTAGGCCTAATTAATTCATTTTGTTCGAATTATTGAATTCGTATCATATGAATGAGTTAATTATTATATTTCTTAAACAGTATAACAGTATTTTACACAATAAACTTTTAATCAGAAAAAAAAGAATTATAAAATTGCTGTTAACCGGCAACTAAAATTGACGCGATTTGATTATTGAAATACATAACTAAATACAACTATTTCACTAACGACTCGGAACACAAAGTTTTTTATGAGTAAAAACATAAATTTTTACCTTACCTTACCTTACATTATGTTTTTACTAATAAAAAACTTTGTGTTCCGAGTCGTTAGTGAAATAGTTGTATTTAGTTAAGTAACGGACACGTCATGGACAACGAAATCCAAGAATGAAATACATAAATTTGGAGATCGCCGCAACCTGAGAGTTGTTACGGCGTCAAGGTCAACGGCACCGTTGAACGGAAGGGCAGAACACAAAGATTCAGACGGAGCCGGTCCCACAGTACTGGCCGTCGGTGACACACTTCCTACGCACTTTAAACGTTTGTCGCATTGTGTTCGCATTTGTTCGGCTGGGTTTACATACTGTATTGTGTTTTTCGACGGCCGTTGATTTTTCTCCTTGTTCCCACATACTGTGGTACCGCAGTCCGGTGGGAGAAACCATACAATCAGTCAGTCTGTACATTCCTGTGCTTTCGCTTGAATGTAGTTATGCACGCGTATAGAAAATGCTTATTAGTAGTGAGCATAGCAGAGACATCAGGTTCTCCTAGATGAACCACGGCCAGTAAGAAGAATGCAGGCAATTCTTCCCATTTTTCCACAAGTCCTCCAGCTACTTCCAACCAGCACTTTTCTTTTACAGTTAGGTCTTTAAAAAGGTTGTGGCTTTTGTCCCAAAGCGGAGGTTGGTCTTGGACTAATGCTGTTAACTTGTCACAATCCGAACAAATGCGAACACAATGCGAACAAACGTTTAAAGTGCGTAGGAAGAGTGTCACCGACGGCCGGTACTGTGGGACCGGCTCCGTCTGAATCTTTGTGTTCTGCCCTTCCGTTCAACGGTGCCGTTGACCTTGACGCCGCAACAACTCTCCGTTGGAAATTTCCAACGGCCGGTGAAAACACCGCACCGGTGCATGTGGGAACCGCCACTCTACAATTACCGCACCGCAGCAACGGCCGTCGAAAAACGCAATGTGTAAACGCAGAATAGTCTAGCTTAAAACAGGCAATAGGATTTTACTGCAATGGATTATTTGTCTACACCTGTTCTAGGATGGAAGAAGAAGAAGGAAAAGAAACAGCTGTTAATAAAGACACCAAGAGAGTCGTGAAAATCAGCTTGTCGCTGCCCAAGTACTATCCTGTAGGTGCATGTAATGGTACGTATTTACGTCTGACTTTCAAGCTTTCTTTCGCATTTTATGCACCTGCCTCTGCACTACATACGTACGTGTAGGAATTTATGTAGTCTGCTATTCTGAGTCCATCGAAAAACTGCTGTGTGTGTGTGTGTGTGTTCGCTTCCACATATCCAACTAATAGCACACCGCGTCATTACCGCTAGTCGTCCAACAGAATATTCCAGTAACAACGAAAAAAAAGTAATAATAAATGGAATCGCGCTCTCTAAGAATCCAGGGCGAGCGATAAATTCTGCGCTGAAACGTCCGTAGCAGCCATTAAATTAACCCATGTAGAACAGACACTTAGCTACGTGAAGCGCGCGTGTGTGTTTGTGTGCGTGAAAACACACGTTTAGCAACAGCGGCGGTAGTATAGTACAGGCTGCCTCTTAATTGGGCGCAAGAGTTGAAATTTAAAATTTATCTCCTGCCGTACGGGTGCTGATCTTACAAGAGGTAATTATATATATTTCAGTAGTAGTGGTATGCGTCCGACGCGCGCACACACACACTGGCACTATATATTTTAATTCACCGAGCGTCCAGCGCCGTACCGTATTGTATGGAAACAGCCATAAATCTTCATAAGGCCAACTCGGCCACAATAAGTTGAAACATAATGTGTACGCGCGTTCGATTCAACGGTTACAGATACAATGGTGCCAACCCGACCACAAAGCATTATGTGCAACTTTGAAAAGTCAATTTACCACACACGCCCTCCCGCGTACCCCACACGTTGCTTTTGTACCCGGCACACTGACAAATATCTTCACCGATGATACGCTTCTTGGCCACCGCATATCTCTCGGTGAAGACGCTTTTGTGCTGTCTATTTACAACTCAACCACTCCCGTATTCAGTACTACTTTTTCTATCTCAATACGGGCCGATTAACGGAACAGGTCCTGTGGTTTCTATACACCAAACTCGAGCTTACCCGCTTGTTTTTCAGTTTCGACAGCCTAATTTAAATCTCCCGTAATGCCGTTTTAATTCATTGAAATCGTTGATGGCTTTGAATTGTTGGTACTCTCGATAGCATTGATGGGTTGTTTTATTGAAAATTAGTCAATATTGACGTTCCAGAAAGAAAGGTAAACATTATGTAAAACTTACAAACCCCTCAATAGTCTTAGCAGCATCTAAACGAACTTAGATTAGGTATGTTGGATTTTCCCACTTTAACTATTTGGGAAATGATATTGGCTGCGATAAGAATTATGATCGTGATGTTAAGTTAGGCAAGTTTCAGACGATCTGTGGGGCAATCAATTGTAATTCTAGAAACAAGGAACGTCGAAGGACAGAATTAAAGTTTTACAAAGTTATGGTGGTCCCTGTACGGATGCGAATTATTGGCGAAACCAATAAACAAGAAAGTAAAATACAGTCCTCGGAAATGGCGTTCTTAAGAGAAGTTAAAAGTTATATAAACTTGACCGTATAAAGAATGGAGTCATAAGACAAGACTTAAATGAAAAATTAAAATATTATAAACCACCCTGACGATGGAAAGAACATTTAGAAAGAATGTCAGATTCAAGACTGGCCAAACAAGTAAGGATATATAAAACTATAGAACACACGGTGTGGGTAGACTCAGGTATGTGGCTGGAGGATTTTTGAAGGGGGGGACAGGAAGCCGTGATGTGAAGATGATATTTTAACAGGAAGGTTTTGAAGTTCTGAAAACAGTCGGTCATCTATCCTCACTTATTTTTCCATTCCCACTCGTTTTCACGGGTTTAATTAGGCCTGTCTTCTTCTTTTTCTTCTTCTTCTTCTTCTTCTTCTTCTTCTTCTTCTTCTTCTTCTTCTTCTTCTTCTTCTTCTTCTTCTTCTCTTTTTCTTCATGTTTTTCCTCTTCTGCTTCTACATCTATTGCTACTACTTCTTCTTATTTTGTAAGGTCTAAGCCCTTTCCCTGTTCCTACGTCAGAGGCTACATCCGTCTCTTTTCCTGGGACTTGCAACTCCTTCCCTCGGATTTGTATCTCAGCCACATGTTGAATACGAAATGCGCATGATTTATTGGCTTGGTCTCCGACTCTCTCGTGTTATCCACAATGGTATTGATTTTCGATACATTTCTTAGTGTTTCTCAATTTAACCAGACTAGTATAATCTTTCATCTTACGTAAAAATCCCATTCTGAAGTATCAGTTCTTCTTTCTTGCCTGTTGGTCAGTGTCAATAAAAGGCCGGTTTATATGTAGTAAATACAGATTAACTACCATAGTCAACAGGTTAGCTAACAACATTGGAACCGAACAACGGCTAACTAGTACGAGTTACACTACTGCCACCCTGAGTGTCTGTGACGCTCAACCTTAACTACCTGAGATCATCCAGCAAGATATCTCGATATCAGCTGTTAGGTCCCTCTCTGGACTGCATTAGGCTGTTTGTGTTCATCACTTGGCTAGCAAATCCCATACTTAACAGTGGCCAGGAATCCAGCTGGTGTTAGCCTCGGCTGAACCTAAAAATATTTTATAGCCAGTCAAAAATCAACTTCCAAGTAACCTTGAAGATCGCCAGTGCTTCAGAACTTTCTGTCTATCAAAAAGTGGTTTCAGCCTTAACCACAGTACTGTGGTCACTAACGTACAGGCTACCACCTCACGTTAGCGTAAACTCGATTTACACTGAAGATGGCAGTCGATGGCACTGCCGAAACGTCTGTTTTTGCAGAAAACATTGGACCACGGCCAAACAGCCCAGGAAGGAATTTTAACAACATTGACTTCAGCCGTGCAAGCCTACAAAATACATTTCGATCACTTTACATTTATATTCGAATTATTTATGTAACACACGTCATATAAAAACTTAGCAGTATATAAACGATTTCTATCTTGAATACTATATAACTTCTTTGTCCAATATTCATGTTTAACATGGTATCCAAATCACTTGTACGAATTAATAAATTATTTACCTTCAATTATCCGCCGCGTGATTTCTTGTAACTTCGTCTATTACGCGTTTCAGAGTTTATGCTCCATCATCAGATATTAAATAAAGATAAAACTATCACTCTTGCGAGATCGTTATGTAGTAAAAATGTCAAAATTTGCATGTGAACCGTACGCGGATTTGGGTGCGCACCCGTTCAGTTTGAGTGACAGAATGAACTTGAACGGGTGCGCACCCAAATCCGCGTACGGTTCACATGCAAATTTTGAAATTTTTACTACATAACGATCTCGCAAGAGTGATAGTTTTATCTTTATTTAATATCTGATGATGGAGCATAAGCTGTGAAACGCGTAATAGACGAAGTTCACGGCGGATAATTGAAGGTAAATAATTTATTAATTCTTTGTCCAAGTTGAAACGTATTTTCTGCCTGGATAAATGCTGATTACTCCAATTTCAATACTGTTACTGGTTCTTACAGTTTACCACGTTCTTAGCGATATTTGCCATTTCTTGTGGTCACAAATCCTGACTGTGAATATTCTTTCTAAAGATACAGTAACTAGCTACACTCCAAACTAGAAACATGTTGAAAACCAGAAATCATGATCAGTGGTGCCCGCCCAAAGGCTAATGGCGCAGACCCCCAAATTTCCCATTACCCCCCCCCTATTTCCACCTTTAGCCTATGCCTCTAATTTAATTTACAGCAAGTGGTATAAGTCACCAAAAGATTTAAAATATTTATTTTTATTTATTGAAAAAACTACGTTTATATTTTAAATCAAAATTGACAAACTGTAAAGAATACTGTTTTATATTTTAGTAAGATTTGTAAAACAAACAAAATCAAAAAAATTTCCAAACAAACTTTAAACTCTCTGGCCACTTTCTTCAGCTTTCAATGCCAAATTTTCTTTTTAATTTACAATCATTAAGCGTAAAGAGTATCAGCTGCCCATATACATAGCTTTCATCGACTTCAAGGAGGCTTTGACAGAATGAATCGGACCAAACTATGGCCAGTAATGGCAAGGAAAGGGATCCCACATCTAATTAGAGCTATACAGAGTCTGTGTATGGAGAATAAAATCTTAATAGAAGCAGAGAGACCGAGAACAGCTCCTAGAGTTGGCCTGATCAATTGTGGAGTACGACAAGGGTGTCCATTATCACCTTCCCTTTTAATTTATATACTGGCGATGTCATACAAAACTGGCAGACGTGTCTTCCGGACCATTTTATGATTGGTCACTATACAATTGACACTTTGTTGTTTGCGGACGATCAGGCTATTCTGTCGGACTCTGAAAACCGATTGCAGATGGGTATACATTTGTTAAATGAAATCTGCAAAGACTCTGGATTGCAGATATCCACAATTAAAACCAAGGTGATGGCTTTTTGTAGAACTGATCCAGTACGGGAAAAAATTGTTATAGATGGTACTGTCCTGGAACAAGTTAGCAGTTTTGGATACCTGGGCTACAGCGTGTCTTATAATGCAAGCAACGACGTGGTGCATAAGTTGCATAAATTCAACAGTATGTACGGGACCATCAGGCGAACCCTTAAGTAAGCAAGTAAAAGAACACGCCTAAAATTCTACAAGGTGATGGCTCTTCCCACACTTCTTTATGGGTCTGAGAATTGGACTTTAACGAAAGGCCAGTCCAGTCGCATCCAAGCGGCTGAAATGAGATTTCTCAGGCACCTGGCAGGGTATACTCTCCATGACCATAGAAGAAACACAGATATATGGCAGGAACTGAATATTATGAGTATACTCGACAGGATCGGCCAGTATCGGCAGAATTGGTGTGAACATCTTTGCCGAATGGATGCCTGCCGCATCCCCAAACACTTATGGAACTATCAGCCAAGGGGACGGAGAGGTGTGGGACGTCCGAGGAAGCCCTAGAGTGACCAGCTGTAATATTTGCCTATTTGAGAGCGGAACAAACCATTCTTGGTTTAAACCTTGAGGATGATGATGATGATTTACAATCATTAACAGTTTATTACAAAAATGCTTTGTTTTTTTAATTGATTATAAAAACTTTTAATTAGATTTAAGAAAAATCAGAAAGAAAGGTATAAACTTAAACATTAATTCTGACATATTGTTACGACGGTCTACTCCATCGTCGTAGGTACAGTGGAAACAAAATAAGTACAAGACACCAATTAAGTCACTAATTACACCTTTAATTGTTACAGTAAAACAGTTCGTAATTAACAACACAGCCTCTACAACAAATCAAATGAGAATTGTTCACACGCAATAAAATGTCACTAATATTAAACACAATTGTATTACAATAAATTGTAATTATACCGCCCGATTATAAAACGCAACACTTCACTAACAACCACTTGAACGTACACAGTAATAACTCGAACCGCTCTGTAAATATATCGCACTAATACTAAACTGAACGTCGTTGAGTACCGGTATTTATAGCCAGTCGAATATCTAGACGATTCCTAATTGCGTCTTAGGGTCCTTATGAACTACGTAATTAACTGCGGCCTTGACACAGTCCGCACGGCTGGCGGCATCGAGAACTCTCTCGTAAATGCGTCTACAAGCACGTACGCCACACGCTTACATTCTGGATCTCTCTGGAACGTTCGATAAACACGTAGACGTCGTAACAATATGATTATGTAATATTGAGTAGCAGTATTACTGGAAACGCACATAACTGCTTTGACTGAAACACACTCTCCGATTTTATTTTTAAATGTACAACAAACAAACCATATGTATTTTACTTCATCACCTAAGTACGGTCTGTTTGTTAAAGGGCTTAAATATCGTAGTTTTTTGTTCGCACACTGGACATTGCAAAATTTGTTAATGGTTTTTTTCATTTTGAACTTGCTTGAGGACGTCACTTTCACACGAACGAATAACCGAACTGAAGAGCTAGTCGCTACCTATGCTGCTTCTCAAACACTTCTTAATCAGTCTTGAACATCTCATTATGCTTTCTGCAGAGCAGTTAGTTACGGGAAGAGATAATAGAATCTTAACCAGATATATAAGAGGCGTTTAACCTGGCCTACAAACTGTCTAGCGGAAATGTAAATTTGAATTAATCTTTAAATTAGATAAATATATTTTTAAGTTATTAAACAATTTTTTTCGTTTAAAATTCCCCCCAAAACCCTGAATATTACTCCCAAAAGTCTGATAAATAAAATTTCGTCATAATCCCCGCCTGATTACGTTTCTTCAGTCACTTCGGTGTAAGGTTTTCTAACGACTGTTGGTAAACCAAATAATAATCTAATTAAAACTTTTTAAAATCTCACAGCGATTACAATCTGAATGGAAATTAACGTATCTTAGATAAGAAAGACAAAATCGCTTCTACAAAAATTTTGGTTTTCGCAAATATAAATCCATAAAATACAATAAACAAGCGTGGAACCCAACTTGTAAAGAATAAAATTTTGTACACAAATGGTCTTGACAATAATTTTCATTTGTCATTTTCGCAATTTCATTCGCACAAAATGAGACTGAAAGTTTTCTGTCCCGAGCTACATAGCAAAGCGCAAAAGTAGCAATTTAACATCGAATTCTGAAGTGTTCACTCCTTTATTTTTTAATATAAACCTTGAATGAATTCTTTTGCTTACGAAAACATTTTTCATGTCACCCCGTTGGTCTCTCTCTTAAATTATTGTCGTTTCAAAACAACCTTTTCGTTTCTTTTTATTCTGAACGATAATTCATAAATAAAACAAAAATACAAAAGAAAGAAACAAAAAAAGTTATTTGTATCGGCTACTTTTTTGCACGACCTCTTCAAGTAAGATTAAGATAAACATAGTCTACTGTTATTTCAACGATTCGCAAAATTCGAAAGCTACTATAGCCGAGATCGTTGCTTTTCGCATTTGATATTTACGTTTTATGAACTAGAAAGAAGAGGGCGGCTGCTACCTTTTACTGACAAGTGTGATGAATCTTGCCTCCTTGATGTATTGTACCAGGCCGAACTGTTTGAATAAAAACATATTTTTTTCTTTTCGCCTTCTGAACAAGAAGCGCTATCTAGCGTGACTAATTTCGAGTGGGCACAGAGAGGAGGCGTGCAGGCGACAAACCCGGGGCATCATAATGCACTGCTGACTTGATTTCCACCGTGAAATCGCTTCTCTCGACAATGCCAGGGGACCTTTCCAAACGGTTGCATCTTGAAGTGGTCAGGTAGCACTCAACAACGGTTGTGTACACCTAACACACACACTTAAGACATTCTATTCATAATCAACAGCTGATGACGTATGATGCGTATACATACAGACATTTTACTGGCTTGTTGTGTTTATATTATTATAGCAAAGACATGTTACCTTCATTCCGAAATTCATGAAATGCTTCTTATGAATACCCGTTTTAATACTATACATTTTTCATGCTAATATTATTTATAGAATCTAAATAATGATTATAACGAGTATATTAATAGTAAGCTCAGTGACCTGCAGAACTCGCTCAATATTTTGAACGAAATACATTTATTATTAGAGGAATTTCAATATAGATACAGTAATCCCCCGTTATAGGGGCTCTAAGTGTCCGTTCCGTTGTAACTGTATATACCAAGTAGTCCTTACATTATGGATATTACTCGCTTAAACTACGTGGATAAAAATAAAAACTAGTTATTTTACTGTATTTATTTATTTTTTTGAGTAACTCGTTGAGTTTCCTGCAGGTCTCCTATGTAATATCTTCAAATAAATACACTACAAGTAGGTTTATTTTCACCTGACGCTTTACAGAAATTTTTCTGTATCTTCAGAGGTTTGTTTGAATTATAACTGAAATTGAATCCGCTTACAGTACCCACAATACAATGTATTGTAAGCAGAATATTCAATTACAACTCAAACAAACCTCTGAAGATGCAGAATAATTTCTGTGAAACGTACGTCAGGTGGAAATAAACCTATTTACAGTGTATTTAATTTATTTGACGATATTTACTGTATTTGTATATAAAATAGATAAGAATAGAGCACTATAGCAATTTAAAAAAGTTACATCTTATAAAAAAATAGTTATACATAATTATATTAACAATTTAGTCCAGTGTAAAGAACAGTTTTTACATTTTCCACAAATAATCGTAATTACGGTAAAAGCTTTGTTTATTGTCTATATTTTTCAAAAACAAGATAGCTATGTATCAGAATTACTTTCCGTATTTACTGGTTTAAAAAAATACTAATTTTTGATTCTTATTGATTAGGGTTAATTTCCGTAATCAATAACTCAGGAAAGTGTTGGAAGTGATCATCACAAGGGGATATGTTTTCCTTAACATACGCAGTGTCCAACGTTAAATCATCTTTTACCAATGTCCAGCGTTTTTAAGCCCAATTTTTGAGCCTGGTTGTCTTTAATTTTTCAACATTCCACTTTTCTTAGAGTTGTCCGTTATAAGCGGCGTCCGTTTCAACGGGATCCGTTGTAACGGGGGATTACTGTAATTTATAAATTATTGGGAAAATCACGAAATCACCGATTACTTGACTAATTTTTCAGTAAAATTATAATTATTCTAAATCAAACTATCGTACAAAAAATACTAAAAATTTCCAACGATTGTATTTGGTTTTTTAATTAAATTTATAACCATAAATTACTAAATTTTTTGTAAAAACATACATTATTATAAGTATAAAACTACTGACTCGGAACACAAAGTTTTTTATTGGTAAAAATGTAAAATGTTTTTACCTTGTAGTGTAGCCTGTACCAGTTTTTGCTTATTACAAGCTTCGTCAGCCTCTGATAAAGCTTCGAAGCTTGTAATAAACGAAAACTGGTTCAGGCTACAAGGTAAAAATACCAATAAAATTAATTGTAATTAATTACAAATTGACCAATAAGAAACTCTGTGTTCCGAGTCAGTAGTATTATACTTATAATTAGTTAATCAAAGAACACGTCATGGACAACAAAATCCAAGGACATACATGATACTAGTTTTTAATTTTATGTAGTATATTTCCATAGATATGCATAGGCCTATGTCCAATACTTCCTGCAAATATTGGTTTACAATACATAACTGCTAACTATATGGAGCTTTTTTTTTTGCAAACATGGCTTACAAATGTTTTGAAACCGATCCAAAATTTAAAACGGGTGTTGATAGATTCTAATTTTATCAAATTGTTGGAGATACCGAGTTTGTATTTTTAATTAATTTCTCTTAACTTGCCTTACATAGACTTTTAAAATTTTCATAAAACTTTGACTTCCAGTTTTTGTCCCTAAAATTAGAAAACCTTTAGAGTAAACACTAAATTAGAATTTGCGTTAAAGTTGTATTTCCTCTGGTACCGTGCATGAGTTTTTGCAATTTGTCCAAATTTTTTATCCCTTTTTTGAGCCCTGATGTCCTAAAATTTTGAAATTTCCGAAACTGAACACTATATTTTCATTTAAGAAAAAATTCTAATTAATTTGATACACTACATGGATTTTTACGATTTATCGAAATTTGTATCGACTTTTTGGGTCCTGGCATCCCAAAATTTTGAAATTTCTAAAACTGAACGTACATACAGATTTTGGTTAAGATTACTTTTAATTTGATACCTGACATGGATTTTTGCGTTTTTTTTTTTTTGAAAATTTTGACCGCTCACATTTTTGCCTCTCGCTGTTTCGGATATCAAACAAACAATCTAAAAAACAATAAGGGTCTGTGCGAGATAAACATGGACTTATATGTAAAGTTTTAAGAAAAATTGGTTGATACTTGTAACGTACCAAATTAGCAGTTACATAAAATAACTATCTAATACGTCAAATAAAAGGATATCATGAAAATATTTCATCGAGCATAAAAGAAGGAACAGGAGAGTATAAATAAAGTGTGTATCTACGAATGAATATTATTGAAACAACCCAACGAAGAAGAAGGAATAATAAGGATATCATCGAGTATAACAAAGAGAGAGAAAATACCAACGAGCCAATATAATACGTTAGCATCCAGGCCCAATAGATCCAAAATAGTGAGGGGATATGCCGAAAGTAATTATTAACATAAAAAGGAGACGAATCAAGTACAATCACAATGATGATAAAACAAACGAATTTGTTTATTAGTGTGAAATAATATGGGATAATGACTAACATAACCATGAATAAAAATATGGAAGAGTATGACAATATTAAGGGAACATGGATTATTACAAATAATGTGTAACCAAGGAGAACACCGACAGTGAGAAACAACTAACCAGAAGAAGAAGAGAAGAAGAAGAGGAAAAGAAATGTACCATGAAGAATGAAGATCATGTATGAACAGTACAAGACATCAACATTCACAAGATATACAAGGAATTACAATCAATATAGTGACCAGAAGAAGTATAATGATTATTCGAATACCAATAACAAAGAGACCAGTGTTGAGCAACAATAAGTGATCACGAACAATGACAGTGAGTACTTAATATAAGTGTAACAACATGTGATATAATAACCATTTTACCCCAAGTAAACAGCACAAACAATACCAGTGAAAATGTTTATAACGGAGAAAAGTGATTAACCATTATAAGTGAAAGGATCTACGATTAACTAGTGAAATGCACAGAGAATTAGTGTAACAAGTTTAATCAAGATTGTAAAATCACATAGATAATCAGTAAGATCACCAAAAAATATGAGACAGAACAGTAACCTAATTGTTCATAGGGATTAATAATAAAAGCTTTGCAAGCCTTGATATGAAATGTGCCTGAATGCCATAGCAAGACAGGACAAAATGTAAATGAATACCAGAACAGATAGTAGCAAATAAGCTAATTTGTTGTGTATAAACCAATCAATGTACCAAAAACTAGGTACAACCCACCAAAATATGTAACATATTATAATATGTAACATATAACATAAAAGACTAAGAATACCAGTATTATTGTTTCAACAAATAGTGTAAAAATGTGTATAACTTAATAATAAACCATTGTAGTAGAATGCCATAATGAGATGGCAATAGTTGAGTTAAATACTGCATAAAAGTATGTAGCACATTGTTGTCAGACAACTGACACATAACCTCACAAGATTTGAACCTATAACATAAAATCATGTACATTAGTTAAACCAAGCAATTATCCACAATTGTTTCAAACAGAGACTAAATAAGAATAAAAATGCAAACCAATGAATACCATATGTACTGAAGGACACAGCAAATGAATCAGATTGAATACAATATCATAAAGTTAAATAGACAGAACCCCAATGTGACAAGAGAGTTAGTCAAAAAACATTATCAAAACTTATCAAAAGAATGTGACAAATGTTACCAGTAGTTAGAGAAATGTCTAATACTGCTATTAGAACACCTCACAAATGTAATACTAGTAGTTTAATAATTGAAATATTATAAACTAACTAACTGCAATTGTAAAACCAGATGTAAATGAACACCATACTATAACTTAGAGAGCTTTCAGATAACGAAAAGTTAATGAATACATTCAACCAACAATGTACAACAATTGTACACTATTTTAATTACTAACAATATATCCCTTGTGTACTAAAATAACTAAAGAAGTGACAAAATGGAGAGATGAGAACAGAAAATATTTTGATCATACTATATGTGTATACAAAATGACATTTTTAGCAAAATAAAGTATGAACAAATGTAAGTAAATATACCTATTAGTGTTATGATGTCAGAAATGTGTAGTAGAATAAGGAATAATGGCGTTACAAGTAAATGTAAACAATCGAACATAGTTGGTACAGACGCCATTAACAGATTTTGTTTAAACTATAAATATAACCATTTTATGTACTAACATGAAGGAGAAATGGACTCAAAATGTTTAGTAATAAGTATTAAAGTGTAATTATAACGAAATATGGTGAAAAAGACTTATTTATATTAAGAATCACCATATGAGTTTTCAAGATGAGCAAGTGAATTAATAATGAACGGAATTAGTGCTTGTTTAGACTTAAAATAAAGCCACAAGTGTCCGCGATTTAATGCCACCGTCCAAATGACGCTATGACAAAAAATAAGAAACTTATGACCATTATAAGTTTTTCAATCATTTTGAGTATCCATGTCGTCAGAGATAATATCGAACCCACGCTTAGAGATACGAAAAATTGAAAGTTTTATTTTACCAAAGTGTTTTGGGGTTGAGAGTATGACCTTTTGAACCAATCAAATAGCTTAAAATGACCAGACGAAAAGAGACGCTTTAGCGAAATGTTACATTCGTTCTGCAACACTCACGGCGAGAGGTCTATGCCGAAAGTCAGCAAGATATTTTTGAAATGTGCGCGTCACCTACAGTAATACACAAACAGACATTAACCTCTACTCAACACCACATTACCGAGTGTCAAGTGAATTAAGTGAACAGTGAATTAACATGACCAGTGTACAATAAGGGTCATGTTCAGTGTATATAATCAGGGAGTACAATATTTTAATAATTCTAAAGAAATTAATGAAAGGAATAATTCTCGTTGACGAACGAGAATTATTGTTTTGACTGCACTAGTCAAGTAACGCTTGATTGCTTTAATGAGTAATGATGGACAATTATCAGAATTTAATAAACAAGTTGTAGCATAATCTAATGACAATAATTAAATAAAAAATAATTATATTATATTTAAAGAATAATTGAGAACGGCGGAATTAAATTTAGATACCGCTCGTTGTTATGTGAATATAGTCGCTTACTTGACTATAACTTTTGAATTAATAAATAATAATTTTCTTGTGCGAGTATTTTCATGACTGATAATTACACATCAGATGAATTATAAATAAAGTGTTTGTAACTATATTATTAAGAATTTTATAAATAACATTACTTATTCTAAATAACCACTTACGTGTTCCTAGGCAAACTAACCTAGAACCGAAGCAAATATTTTTGTCACAAAGAAACAATTCTGTTCTTGAATGATTTTAATGAAATGAAAGCAATAATAAGAGTTTTTTCTTTAGATTTTTTCTCTTTCCAGTACATGGTTCTGATAACTAATGAATTCATAATAATAATATTTTAACAGTGCAACGTTCAAAGCACGTGTTAACCTTAGTTTTTCTAAACCTCTGCATAACATACGATAGTACGATATTATCGCCTATCGTATCGAGTTTAATAATTTTAAATTTTTGTTCTTTTTTATAATAATAGATGAGTAAATATTGTTATTCAAACTCACATCTTTATATCTGGTATCATGTATCTTCAAAGAACTCACCAAATTGGTAATATAATTAACTAAAGTGAACCTAACCTCGTTCACAATACTACTGTACATTACAACAGTGTTACTAGCCTTGAGATTCAGAGATCTCAATATTTGTTTAAATTTGTTGTTGTTTGTAAAGATATCATGTTAATTGTTTTAAAAGAGTTTGCTGAATTTAATCATTGTCAATAAATCCTCAGTTTATTATCAGTGGAAACAGAGTTTTAATTTCTATACAATAGAAGCAGTAGTTTAATTTTTTTATAAACAGTTATCCCATAAGGTGGCGGTAGTATTTGAATTACTGATATCATTCAACTTACAATTGAATATTTGATTTATTTTATTGTTTATGTGCATTCTTTTCGATATTCAAAAGGAATATCTATGTATGTATGTCAAGTGTGTTTACAGTAAGAGAAGTCGCCATCGAGAACAGTGAAGATATCCACGGATGGTAAGTGGGGAGGTTAACACAGTGAAGTGATAGCAAGTCTAATACTCTTTTAAACCACAAACTTTAAACTACAATTTTAGTAATCAACGATTTTAATAATCAATTATAATAATAATAATAGCATAAAGCAAACTTAACGTCGTTGTATTGTTACATACTTTAAAAAATTATCATGAAAGATATCTCAAATAGACAGACGGATAGATGGGCAGACAGACATATCCTAAACGGTCGAGTTAAAACTAAGAACTCGTGTCGTCAACAAAACATGTGAACCTGTTCAGTATAAACAGATTACGTGTTTTCTCGTACATAATGCGTTTCTTCGTAAGACTCGCACCTCATAATAATGGGTTGTTTTTTGTTGTTTTTTTTTGAAGAAAAATTTGATACATTTTATAATTTATTTACGGTATTCTTCTTAATAATTATAAAGTAAGAAGTACTAAAATCTTTTTATGGCAATTTTCTCATTCGCCACGATACTGTAGTCTATATTAATACTGGACAGTAGAGCGTTTCCTCCTCTTTATGAGCGAACTATAGGCCGTTTAGTCTGAGTAGAAACTTCAGAAAATCTATATTTAATTTAAATATAACAGAAATAGAAATGTGTAGTAAAATGCCAGTAAAGTCATCAATAACTGAAATACCATTAAAATATCTGTTCAAGAAACTAAATGGTAAAGTGATTGATGTAGGTATTGATACTAAGGAACAATTGAAGTATTAGAAGAATTGAAGTACAAGGTAGCAGAGACCTATATCACAAGGACGGAAATAGTTCTGCACACCAGAAGGATCCGAACGACAAGTGCAGATGAAATTATGGACCATGGATAAACTAAATACCACACACTATCGAGAAAAGAGACTGATTTTCAGATTACCGACAAGGCAAACCATTTGAGAAATAAAGAAGAAAAAATAATGACAATTAAAACACAAATAAAATAAAAATAAAGAATAAATAAACACTATAGAGACTTAAGAAAAAATAATGATAATTAAGAAAACAAACGACACGAATGAAGATTCCAAATCCGAAGAAAAGCTAATAATGAACAAAAGGGAAACTAAACGGAAAAATAAGAAGAAAAAGTATTAAACTAACAATTAATTAAGACAAAATATTATTTATAAAAATATAACAAGGGATTCATTAGAAAGAAAACAGGGTAAAGCGAAAACAAACTGAGACATAGAGTACATCAAAGTAAACCCTACAAGGGGTGCTGACAACAGTCTTGATCAAAACGGGAGCGAACACTTCCTTAACAAACATACCAGAATAAACGGAGAGAATACGCACGCCGTCCATAAACCACATACAATTATAGGAGCCACAGGTAAATAATATAAAACCATAAAGCAGCAAATAAGCCTGAATGTTACGAGAGAAGGAATAGGAATTCCTATGGTGTTATTAGTAATCCAAGGGTTACTCTTTAAGGTATTAATAGAGTGTTGTATGCTACGGCGCCACTCTGCGATTACGAATGATCCGCTGAGATAATAGGAAGCACAAGTGCCCCTCAGGACAGGAATTCATACTAAGGGTACCCATAGGAAACAAATAAATCGTACAGAATCAGAATTATGGCAGAAAAGACTGCAGGAAATCAGGGCATTCCAAGGAAAAGGATATACCGAGATCATGAGTGTGGCACAAAAGAAGAGGTTAGTGAACAATTATAGTAACTACAGCATCGTATTCTCCAACGCACCGAATAAAGCGAAGAATTTAAGTATTATCCGGTTAAACAGTTGTTAAAGAAAGCTGTAAGAAAGTAAATATAAAAAAGGATCCAAGAAGATATTATAGGAAAAAGTAGTTTGCCAAATACCAGCCCCATTGTAGCAATACCCCAAGGAATATATAACCAAACCGAGATAAAGAGGTTTTATGTAGCTTGAAGAAAGTTTTCGTAGATTTTTGCCGTTTATTTCAGTAACTCCTAAAACTACCATTTACTGAAATAACTTTATAACTCATCGTAAACGGGGGGCTTTATGTAACGTGTCATTTCACTAAACATAATAACCATATAACAACCCCTTTTTAAACAATAATAAAGTAACAAATGTAATAATGAAAGTACAAAGCTATAGCTAAAAGTATGATGTAAAATTACCAATAAAGAAATGTAAAATGAGTAATATTAAATAATATTGTTATTAGAATAGGAAGTGAATAAATCCTCCATATAAAAAAATACCCAATATTAATGATAAGGTGAGTGGTGTGGTGAAATCAAGGTGAAGAAAAGAAAGAAAAATAGTGAGTAATAAGATTAAATTGCATAACCGAACCAAGGAAATTATACTAACTGATATTACAGCAGTAGTAATAATGTGTAAAATAAATAATAACTAATGTTTGTGTAAGAAAAGTGATGGATTTATAATATGGAAAAACTAAGGCATAATAGGCCTATCCAAGTGGAATAAGTAGAATTAATAGTCCTGTTTTAAATTAAGACAATACTAGTTAAGTAATAGTTATAGTTATCTGTTCGTGGTAAAAGGAATAGTATTATGTTTTGGAAATGATTAAGAATCATTAAATATTACATGTTAATTTGTTGTAGTTATGTTTAAAATAGTTCTGTTCCATGAAACTCATGAAATATGATATAATAACTGTATAAAGTCAGGTGTTCTAGGCCTAATGAGCCTAGAGTGAAAAAACAGTAGTTTGTAAAATTTAATATAATACGAGTAGCAATAGTAAGTAAGTACAAAATGTAGGTAATACTATTAAAATTGATAATATAAATTTAAGGACACCTAATGTATATCAAAAGAACCAGTTATGGAATAATTAATATAAAAACGAAATTGTTAAAATATTAAATCAGTAAATACTGAACAGAAACTAGTCATGTTTGGTTTCTAATTAAATTATAAAATAAATGCAATGCCATAATGTTATTATCTTAGGAATTCAAAGTAGTATAAGAAAGTTATGCTAATTTAAAAAATATCTGTTAATTTTGTAAAATTTTAATAGCAAAATCTAACAATGTAAACAATATTTTCAACCAATGAGAGCATGAGGCTGGCTGCCTTGACAACCAAACATTCACAGAAAAAACCGTTAGTCCATTATTAGATTCAGAGAGGAGCAGATCAAAAATTATATGCAGCTCAATATAATAATTTAAAAGTAATAAATCAAATAGAAATGAAATTGTAATAAACACTAATGAGATGAGGAATAATAATAGTATGACAAGAAGAGATTTAATAGTCAGAATTATTTAAAATCGAAAGAAAACCCTACTTAATAAATTATAAAAGAAAACGAACTCAGAGAGACAAATCAGATGTAAAGCAATGTGATGAGTATAAATTAACTTAACAACTAAAATGCAAAAGGACTAGTCTACAGTG
The DNA here is from genome assembly GCA_034769895.1 of Magicicada septendecula. Lineage (NCBI taxonomy): Eukaryota > Metazoa > Arthropoda > Insecta > Hemiptera > Cicadidae > Magicicada > Magicicada septendecula. The sequence goes on along the minus strand of CM068372.1, from coordinate 85,746,198 downwards.
TGACACTTTTTTCACTCATTAATAAACTTTATATAAACACTCACTTAAGGAATAAACTAGGAACAATCAGTTTATATCTTTATTCACTTTTTAACTTATGGTGATCAAATTATTGAACATTGGGATCTTCTTTTAAAACGAAGTCATAACCTAGTCACCAACTAGCTCCAACACTTGTAATATAACCTAAGAATTAATTTGTTAAGAACTGTATAATATTTAAGTTTGTTTTATGTGAAGTTTTGTACTTTCTAAAGACCTCTTGTTCATTTTTTTCTGTAACCACAAGAACCCAACTGTTTAAAATAATTAAAGTAAAACATAGAATGTTAACCAGCCAACCCTGAACTGTGAAGAGTAGCCAATCGCTGAGCAAATAAAAAACGAAAGTTGGAGCAAAAATATATGTTATATAAATATTTCATTTTGTGTTTAAAAAGAAATTAATAAAAAACACTAGAGAACAATGCCGTATTGCCTATTATTAATTGTATCTTTAACTTATGTTATTATTACTAACAATTTATTCATTCAAATAGCCAAGGTGGAAATTTTTTTACCAAAAATAGAGGTTGGTAACCCCTATTTTTTGGGAACGAAAATACGAATTGACAACCAGACCAAGGTGAGTCGAATTAAAGTGAAATAAGAGAAAAGAATAATTAAATAAGAAGATTCCTTTTAACTGTTTTGGAAAAATAAAACAATTTGGCGCCTTAAATCGGGAATTAAAGTAAGGTAATAGATTGGCAAAGCTAGTTAAGGCTTAAACGGGTACGACATAGACGGTTTGTAACAAATTGACGCCAACAACTTGGGGCTTAAATAAACACATCAGAAAAGACGAGAGACGTTATAATATATATAAATATATAATGGCACAAAATTAATAAACCTATTAGGCCTTTAATAAAGACGAGAACAGCACCAAATTATAAAATATCTAAATTACTAACACGAATTTTGAAACAAAAAAGAACACTTCCGACCAAATACAATATAAAAAACAGTATCGAACTCACGGTACAACTAAAAAACATAAAAGTCAACAAAGATACAAAATTATATTCCTTCGACGTATCAAAGGTATACACAAACAGTCCCATTGACAATAATATAAATATTATAATAAATAAACTAAAAGAAATAATGAAAATGACACATGCATTAAGCAATTAACTAATACTTTAATGTTGGAAACAATGGTGGAAACACTGAAAGGCTTCGTCTGAAACATGACAAGTAGCAGTTCAGCAAGGAAACACGACAAAATTGGAATTACAAAGCCAAGATTCAAATAACAAGATGAACAAAATTATTTTCAAAATAATAATAAACTGTAGGCCTACCACCAAACAGATGGCCTTCCTGTGCAAGCCCCAACCTCTGTTATCATATTAGAAATCTTTCTACAAAATTTAGATGAAGAAATAATACATATAATAAAATGGAACGACCCATTAGGATGTTATTTTAGATACACAGATGATACTCTACGTATATCCCAAAATAACAGTGTAAACATATATAAAATATTCAACTCTATAAACATTTTACATTCCAAAATAAAGTTCACATTAGAAGAAGAATCTAATAATAATTTAAATTATTTAGGCATAACCATAAACAAAAATGAAACAAGTTTTGGATACTCAATATACAGGAAACCTTCTCAAACTAATTTAATAATATCAAATAATTCTAACCGTCCACCCCAACATAAAATAGCAGTATTTAATTCCATGATATATCGAATGCTTAGGATCCCATTAAATGATAAATAAAGAAATATTGTCAAACAGATAGCAACAAAAAATAGATACAAAATAACAACTATCAGTAAATTAGAAAATAAAATAAAACGTAAACTCACTAAACAAGTACCTAATAAAACTACATAAAAAAATTCATCTATTAGTGATAATATAAAATATACAACCTTTGCTTATTATGGAAACATAACTGAAAACCTAAGTAACATATTTAAAGATACAAATTTAAAAATATTTTATAACACATAATATAGTTTTTAATCAAATTAAACCTACAACTGAATCTAACATTTACAATAAAAATGGAATCTACAAAACAAAATGTCCAGCTGGCAATAAATTTTACTTGGGCCAGACAAAGAAAAAACTACTCGATAGGTTTCTTCAGCACCGTAACCTATTTGGGTTAAATTTATAAATTTAATTTAGCCACACGTAGTCTAAATAATAAACATCAATCTCCAGACATTCAAAGTATGAAACTAATTGAAAACACACAAAAAGGTCAAAAATACATATTTGTGAAAATCTTAATATTTGCAAACAAAATAAGAATACTTTACTAATTAAGGACAAACTCAAATAAAACAAAACAACATGATCTATTTAAAGTTAATAAATTTATTAAAATAAACGAAACATAAACATTAAATATTTTCAAAATAATAGTCAAAACAAATATAAAATCAGGTGAAAAAATACTACAACAATCGAAAACTTAAAATAAAATCGATTATTCATTATTTTATAATGAAATCGAAACAAAATCGATTATTCATTAATTCGTTTAGAAACCTCTGACGATACAAATGTGAGTCAGGTTAAAATAAAACGATAAAAAATAAGAACATTCTACTTACAGAAATAATTATAATTTGATAATGTATATAGTATACAAGAATGCTGCAAGAACCTTAACGACTTACTTAGAAAGAAGTGACAATGATAAAAATATACGGTAATACAATTAATAAAGTGAGACAGAAGTAAAGTGTTTTTCCTATTCCAAGCTTCTTTTCTTGTTATTTAAACTTCCGTAAAATACGTGCTAAGAAGAAAATAAAGACCCAATGTGACATTAATACTTGCAATTATGAAAAATTATACTTGTGACCCTAGAAAAGTCAATTATGAAGAAACGTTTTCTTTCTTTGGAAATTATGTAAAAAAAAGAACCTCTGTTTATTGGAAAAATTTGCGAAGCAACAACTTTTAAAGTTGTTTTATTATTAGGACTCTAGTTCATTTATTTAATTTGTAGAAGAATTCATTTACTTAATATTTTTCAATTGTTTATTTTTTATTTAGATTGTATAAATGAAGTACCAATGATATGTCGTGCACATGCAAAAAACAGAAGATCCCAGCTTGTGTACTCACAAAGCTACAGATTTGAGTCCGATAGCTAGAAGAACCTAAACGTTCTAAAAGAGCGTTTCTCTTAGAAAATATTGGAGAAACGAAGTAGATGAATCTACAGAAAAGTAAGAGTTTGGTAGGGTGGGCTTACATACAGTCCAATCCCGGAAATTCCAAAAATAGTTTTGGGCAGATCCTTATTAAGGGAGTGCGCAGATCAGCTTCTTCTTCTTCTTCTTCTTCTTCTTCTTCTTCTTCTTCTTCTTCTTCTTCTTCTTCTTCTTCTTCTTCTTCTTCTTCTTCTTCTTCTCTTCAAGGATTAGGTTGTATAAACCTCATCCTCGGACAACCCACGTCTCTTCTACCAATGGCTTTATATAGCAGATCAACGTTATTTACTTTACTATTGTCTTAGGCGATTGCAAAGTATTAAATACTAAACCTTGTAAATTGCATTACATATTAAACAATTACGTCTACAAGGAATGAAAACGCATGCTAAATACTTTCTATAAGCCAGTTTGCGTAATCCTGGTACATCTGCTGGTAAGAACCATTCGAAACCAAAGCGGCCGCGGACGGGTCATAAAAGACTGGTTGTTACACTACATAGGCTACTTATCTGGCTCGTGGGTTGAGGCCTGTATGACAAGAGAGATTTTGAAAAGTCACAATGGAAATTACCAAGTGTCTGCAGGTCTTCAGCAATGAAGTGCCTGAGGAAAATACTTCAAATTTTCTGGCCAAACATTGTTTCAAATGAAGATCTCTGGAGAAGGACAAACGAGGAACCCATTGCCAGCCAGATCAAACGGAGAAAATGGAGGTGGGCTGGACATAACTTACGGAAGGACTACAATGCAATTGAGCGACAAGCCCTCTTTTCGAACCCTCAGAGAAGAAGAAGACGAGGAAGACCAAGAATCTCGTGGAGGAGAACTGTCGAGATGGAAGCAGAAAATGAGGAGAAGTCCTTTGGAAAGCTCAGAGTCCTCGCCCAAAATGGAGTCCGTTGGCGTAGCTTTGTCGAGGCTCTATGCGCTCTGCAAAGAGCGATTGGAATTATTATTATTATTATTATTATTATTATTATTAGTAGTAGTAGTAGTAGTAGTAGTAGTAGTAGTAGTAGTAGTAGTAGTAGTAGTAGTAGTAGTAGTAGTACTATAATTAAAATAAATAAGATATCAGAGAGGGATTTTTTTCACTTAAGTATTACACTTTTTTAGAATACATTTTTTTAGAATAAGACTTATGTAAATTTACTTGATCCTACAGTATATACAATCATAATGTTCTTTCCTTACTTAGAACATGTTTCGAACAATAAGTCGTCAGCTATGTTGGTTTTCCGTCTGGTGAAATGATAACGTCCAATTCACCAGACGGAAAACCAACATGGCCGACGATCTGATGCTCGAAATGTGTTCTTAGCAAAAAAAAACTTGTTTTCATGTTAATGTAGGATCAAGTGATTTTGTTTCTTATAAGTACTGTATTTTTCTGCACAAAATCGATTCGCACTACTGTCAGTAGTATGCTAGATGGATTCAGTGGGTCTATACACAATGCACACAAATAATATCACTAATATCCTTAGTTGAAACGGTCATCACATGCTCTGGACTTGAAGCGAATTGAAACGCTAATTAATTAATTTCCTCGTCGTTGAAATAATAAGTAAGTAAGTAATAAGTAAATAAATAATCTCACACTACTATAATTCTCTTAGCGCCTTCACTAGCGTATCTAGAATTTGGCTTTGGGAGGAGGGGTCTGGTGTAAGGTCGGATTCATACAAAAGAAAAAACAAGTTAACACTTATCAACATTAATATCTTTAAACTGTTTTATAAACGCATTATAACATCCTGATATCAATCCCATTAAATTAAACGGTAAAAACACAATAAAAATACGCGTTATTGAAACACCGTTAGAAAATACTTATTGACTGAATTGATCTCCTGTATTTCATATTTCAAACCTATGCCCTAATACTGTGTAATAAAAAAAGAGCTACTACTATACTGACGTACACAGCTGGGGAAAATAAAATAAAACTGCCTAGAAATCAAAAGATTAACAAAATTCGTCAACTTTTTTTACCCGTCTGGGGAGGTCCGGTCCCGTTTGTCCCCTCCCTGTAAATACGCCCCTGTACGCCTTATAAAATCGCGGATTAGGTACAGTTTGAAAATCGCTGACACTGGAGATGTTTTATCTCAGTTGGATCGTATTTTCCCCGTGCTGCGGCATTTCTCTGCCACGGAAAGTGACGGGAGTATAAACCAGGTAGCTTGCTAGAGGTATCGAAACCACACCGCCGCGCCGGATGGGTTCTTAAGTTATTTTATCTTTTCTTCACTAAATAAAATTTATTGTGTTAATTTACAGTTATTTACTAAATTATTTTCAGGTTTTTATTCTCATTTGTAAATTAAATTCACGACACAAGAATCAATTAATTTTTGATCGTATATTGTTATTAATTTATTGTAATCGTTAGTTTATTGAAATTTTTTTTTAAATAATTATTAAAACGTGGTGTTGTCATTTCCATAACAACTTCTTTCTGAACAAATAATATGTTTTCCGTTACCGTTTCGACTTCGCAAAAATCCCATCAGCTGCCAAAGCCTCTATAATTAAAACCAAAGAGGACAGTAACTTACAAAGAGAAATCAATTTGTCAGAAACAATTTGCACACAAAAGAAGTCGTTTTTAGGTAGCAATCAGGGGATCTCTCGAGTGTGGTCGGTGTCTGCACAGTTTGATATTTATCTCCGACCTGCTTCACTACATATATACTCGATTTAATTTGGAAATTATGTGACGTATGCAAATGAGCCTATAACGCTAATTATCATACCCTAACTGTAGATTCAGGTAGCCGTGTCTGTGTTCCGTACAACTGGTTTCTTGATTATGAATTCGTATCCACCGGTATTTTTATCAAACGCGACGTGATTATGGTCCTTACCTTCCCTTGTCAAGAAATTCTCAGAGTCATAATTTGAAACGAATTATGTACCCGTATGTCGAAGAAGCCTTAAAACATAAATTACGAGTTGTAATCAATTTTGATCGATAGACTTTTGCTATGAGTACGAAACGTGTGTGTGTTCGTGTTTGTGGGGAATATATAGAGAGAGAAAGTCTTTATTCGATAATTACAAAGTCCGATAAGATAATAGTCTTTCTGAACTCGGCCCAGCGTACGCTTCGGCAAATACGATTTTCGCCAACGATTATTTTTGATAGATACAAAATATGTTTTTAATAATAGAACATAATAATTTCGTAAAACTTTTGTTCGGTAATTTCCAGAACTAATATTCCTTCATGTGTGGCCGCTGTTGCGTTGTTGTAGTAGGTGGCGAATCTATAATTTTCCCCGAAGTTATTACCAACATCAGAGTCAGCGGCTGTTCCGATCTCGGGCGTGGCAGCCTGCCGCGTTTTCCCGACATTAATATTTTCATTTCTGACGTGTAAGGCAGCAGTAGCTTTGGATTGTGTTGTGCTCAAGCTTTGATACGACACAATCTCGTCGCCCTGACTCATCGCATTTTGTGAAATGGAAGAACTGGTGGAGTCTTCTTCTCTATTTAAAAATTTTATGAAATACAGTAGACCATCGATTATCCGAACCTCTCGGGACGAGGGGCCGTTCGGATAATCGATATTTCGGATAATAGTTCGTAAATTGAAAACATTATTTCTCTTTACAAAAACAAAGGTTTTTATTACAAAATCATTTCTAACATTTTGTTATATAATTACAGGAACCTGAACTGTATACTGGTCTGTTATACTGTACTGTAATGTATTACTAAGACTAAAAATCATTGAATTAAAACTGAGTGTAATTAATAAAAACCACAAGTTAATTTAAACAAAATTAGAGTTTAATGACAAACACTGTACTACAAAATTAATTAAAAATTTAAAAAAATGTATGATAAGTAAATATCCAATACGCCTACACGTGTCCAATATATTACTGTACAGTACAGTACATAATTGTACTTTTTATTGAGTTCGGATAATAGATCGTTCGGTTAATGGATGTTCGGATAATCGATGCTCTGCTGTACTTTGTTCTCGTTCTAGCCATTTTTAACCGACTATGCAAGAAGTGGGTTATATGTTTAGGTTGAATATTCGTTCTTTTGTTTTTTATCTTGCAACTTCAAAACGGATGGTCCAATTTTGATAACCGATGAGTCGCATTACTCGTCTTCAATTTAAGATTGTTGGAAAAGAAATAACATTTTAGACAATACGAAATGGAGGGCGTTGCACATAATATGCAGGGGCGTATTTACGGGGGTGAGAACGGGACCGGACCGCCCTTGACGAGAAACTTTGTTATTCTCTTAATTTTTAAGCTGTTTTATTAATTTCTCAGCCGTTTACGCTAATACAGTAGTAACCCTTTTCTAATATGGGCCTACAAACAAGTTTATTACACAGCATTTGAGTTAGTCTTAATTTTTTTTGTTAATCTTTTGTATGAAACCGACTCGACCGGACCCCTCCCCCCCACCCATGAAGACCAAATTCTCGATATGCGTAATATGGGTAATTGTGAAAAGACATACGGAGCTTGATGTTACTTTAAGAGCGTATAAAAACACGATTATAACAACAAAAAACGAATTATTATCCGGCTGTCCAAGGAAAACAGCATTTTGGTTAAACGGAATGTTCGTTCGTCTGATGACAGCTGACTGTACGGTTATCGTGGCAGCAGAATTGTTAGGATTGCTATTTCTCTTTGTTCTTTATGAAGTAAGCGAGAAAGTTGTGTATAATATTTTATTGGAACTTATAAATTATTCATGTTCTGTAATGTCAACCAATTACTTGAACTGCAGTCATCCGGATGGCTAAAGGGCACGATTTCCGAGGGACCTTACAACAGACCGTCATTTCCGTAATGATTTATTCTGTAAGAAGGCCTCCATCATAAAGCAGGAACACCTTGTGAAGTGTATAAATTAAGTAACTGTGGACGGGACTTATTCATTCTTTATTAGGAAGCTAGAAGGGGAGTGACAACATATCAAGTCCAGAACATTAAAATCAAATAGCGAATGAAAAATGAAATTTTGCAAAATGAATGATAAATGTTGGCTGCAAACGGCGACTGATCCACAGTGGGCGGCCGAACAAAAAGGTCCTCCAAAATGGGGGTTGTGGCGTTTAGGCATACACAACCAAACACACGTAAAAATTGAAGGAGTTTGAAAGACAAAAGCAGGATGAAAAATAATAAAGATAATCTGGAAATCCACACCTCAACTAGAGGGATCCCCGTTCTGCTGGATGATTTTCGAAGTCCAGTTGATAACTTCAACCAAGGTGAAAACACAAACAAGACGAAGAAGAGGAAAGAAAGGAGATTAAAGCGTCGAAACATGGAACATCCAAGGCTGGAATACAAAGGATAAAGAAATCTTAAGCGAATTTAACAAAATGAAATTGGACATATTAGTCATCACCGAAACCAAGAAAAAGGAAACGGAACAGAAGAAATAGAAGGTACAATATATGTATGGAGTGGAGTAAATAAAGATCAGAGGGCAAAATCCGGCGTAGGAATACTTATCAAGAAAAGGTACAGAACAAATTATATTATAATCATGGGAACCAGTGAACGAAAGAATAATAAAACTAAACCTGACTTTGTATGGTAGAGAAATAGCAATACTAGCTGTTTATGGTCCAACGGATGACAGCTCTGCTGCAGAAAAAGATAACTAGCTAGTGATCTAGCTAGCTAGCTAGTGATCTATCTGCACATAAGATAGCTGGTGATCTTAATGGAAGAGTCGGGAAGAAGGAAAATGACAAAACAGTAGGAAGATTTGGAGAACAGATATTGAATGATAATGGAGAAAGGCTAATAGACCTATGTAAACTAAATGACTTAAAAATTACAAACGAATTCTTTGAACACAAAAACATATATAAATATACTTGGACGCAGGAAACAAGAAAGCTGAGGTCGATTATTGATTATGTAATAATAAGGAACGGAACAACAATTATAATAAAAGACGTCAGAGTTCAGAGAGGAGCGGAGTGTGGAACAGACCATAAATAACTACTGATAGCAAAAATGAAATTCCCATGGACAGGAGCCAAAATGCCAACAAAGACAGAAGAGACAATTCCGGCAACACAAATAAGTAAGGAAAAAAAATCAAAATTCAATTATTACAGGACGAATCGATAAGGAACCTATACAAGCAACGTCTAGATCAAAAGTTAATAGAATTTAGGTATGATGAAGAAGTAAACATCACATATGAACACATAAAAGACGTTATGCTGCAAGCAGCACTAGAAGCCCTAGAAGAGACTGAACAGGGAAATAATACATACAAATGGGACATGAAGGAAGAGACGATAGAAGAGATAAAAGCAAAGAAAAATTATATAACAATCCACGAATAAAGAAGAAGATTACAGAAACTACAGAGAGAAGAACAAGGAAGTGAAGGAAATGGTCAGCAAAGAGAAAAATGAAGCATGGGAAAACAGGTGTAAAAATGTAGACCAATACATAGGAGGGGCTAGGAGTTCAGAAGCATAGAACGTAATTAAATCATTACGAACGAATAGGAAGGATAAAACCTATATTCAATACATACAAGACAATGGAGTGGGAGACACATTATAAAAACCTACTTACGGAGCGTAGAGAAGAATTCCTGAATAACGATGAAGAAGAAATAGAGACAGAAACAGAAAATAGAATTACTGTAACGGCAGCAGAAATAAGGAAAGCAGTAAACTCAATGAAAAACAACAAAGCATCAGGCCCAGGAGGGTTAGTAACGGAACTAATAAAGTACGGAACCGAAAACTTTTGAGAATGATAGGAAGAATGTTTGTGAAGGTTATAAATGGAGAAGATTTACCGGTGAAATGGAAAGAGGCACGAATTACATCGATATTTAAAAAGGGCAATAGAAAAGACTGCGAAAACTATAGAGGCATAAGTGTCATAGCAACAATGGGAAGGCTGTATGGTAGGGTGCTAAGAAATAAAATCGAGGAAAATATAGAGGGAAATATTGGAGAAGAACAAGCAGGTTTTACAGCCGGGAGATCATGCGTAGACCAGATATAGATCATATTGCGTAGACCTATACAATCCAACAGATCATAGAAAAGAAAAAAGCGAAGAACAGGGAAGTACATCTAGCGTTTATCGACCTTAGAAAAGCATATGATACAGTACCCAGACAAGAAATGTTTAAAGGTCTATCACAATTGGAAATACCGAAAGTCCTGACGCAAGCAGTAAAAAATCTATATAAAAACAACAACGTACAAATTAAAGTAGGTAACAAAATTGTCTGTAGGTTTAAAACATCCAAAGGGTTATTGCAAGGCTGCCCAACATCGCCCACGCTGTTTAAGATATTTTTAGAATATGCATTAACCATGTAAAACAGAAATGCCATGGAATGGGAATACCGATACGAAGTGAACATCTGTACACTCTATGCTTCGCCGATGATCAGATAGTTATAGCCCAGGATGAAGAAGATCTAAGCTACATGGTCAGAAAGCTGAATGAAGAATACACAAAGATGGGATTGGAAATAAACATAAAAAAGACTGAATACTTGGCAATTAGAGATGAAGAAACAACAGATTTAGAAGTAGACGAAAATGTTAAAATTAGAGGAACAGACAAGTACGAAAAAAATGTTGCTAGACTGGTAACCAATTTGTTTGCTTTCTTAAACAACCACGTGACCTTTGATAACACAGATAACAACCCCTCGCCAAGACAGTTAACGCAGATTTTTACATCTTTATTAAGAGAGAATAATAACAGTAACGATGATAATGGTACTGAAACCATCGTTATGCAGCTAGTCTTCACAAATATATTTCGCTTCAGCGTAATGCAATTCCTGACTTATCTTTCAATGATCATATTTCTCGGAATTGTACACTACATAAAAAGAAGACTTTCCATACTAATAGCCTCGTAACCCGTTACTTTCTCTTATTATAATATCAAATAACAGTTTTGAAGTTGTCATCATGGACAGGATGACAACATTCCCCTATTCTTGCTCATTTCCACTGTCCGTTCAACTGTAATTTTAATTTTCAGTCTCCATTTTTAAAAGTCATTTTCTTATAAGGACTTCTCCTTCACGTCTTTGTGTGTGATTTTCTATAGCTTTCTTTGGCTTGCCTGTCTTCCTCCTCAGGCCTCCTTGTGTGCAGTATCTAGGCCGTTACCTAGACAGACCTACAAACCTAGACAGACCTAGACACCTGGCGGACTTTACAAACAAGTAGCCTGCAAAAAGCCCATCGTCTCTATCAGCTATGTCCCCGTCTCTGCAGCAACGCCATACCTAGACAAACTCATCCTTACCAACATGTGATACCTACGCGCTCCCAGTATGGCGAAGAGCCGTAGCGAAAGCTCCAGTCTCTCATGGACCGAGTTTGCCCATTACCAGACTTCATCCGCATTGCCTAGGTACCTGTTTCCTGAACACTAACGTACGGAAACTTACCCGAAAGTTCTACCGCCGCCGCTCACCCGTCGTTCATAAACCGTGTGAGGTGAATTTTGGACCAGTCCTCGGCAAACGGCCACCCCGAATTAGACATTGTCTAATTGAAATCAGGGTTTTGTGGTCTGCATTGTGCTTCATTTTGGAAAGACGTGGAGCTGGCTTAGGTCTAACCCAGAGAATTAAAAGTTTCTATAAGAACTGCCGCAATTATGTAAGAACTTCCCACGCAGTCAGAATAATTCAAAACAATTTATGGGATAAGGCAAGGAGATGATTTAACCCCGTCGTTGTTCATAATACTCATGGATGATATTATCAAGAAGAGCAATCTCTCAACAAGAAATTATAATGCAGGAAATTGGAGAATGAGACCAGTCACTTTGGGCAGCATAGCGTTTGCAGATGACTTGATTCTTGCAGCTCGGAGAGAAATCTTCAGTATAACTTGGATGTTTGGAATGAGTATCTTTTAGGAGGGGGATGACACAAGTAAGACAAAGACCATAACGATTTCAAGAGCCCCTGAGAACTATCGGATTAGCTGGCAAGGACAACCACTCGAACAAGTGCAACAATTCAAGTATCTATCTTGGCTTTGTAATTAGTGCCAATGGGAAAATATCTGCAGAAATACATCAAAGAATAGCCAGTGCAGGGAACTTGTACCATGGTTTAAATAAAAAGTTTATCTGCAAAACTTAAATCCCTAAAGAAACAAAGGTAACAGTTTTTAAGAACACTTATATCCCAATTCTTACATATGGGAGTGAAACTTGGGCACTAAATGCAAGCCACTTCAGTGCTATTCAAAGCCAGGAAATGAGATACTTGAGACGAGTGGAGGTTAAAACTCCCAGCGACCGAGTCAGAAATGTTACAATAAGAGCAGCATTAAAAGTAAGACCAGTACCTGACACAATCAAAAAATCCAAAATGATATGGTCCGGACATCTTCAGCGAATGGGTGATGTGAGACATCCGAGGAAACTATATGAGGCAAGAAGCACGGGACGACGACCTAGAGAGGAAGGCCTAGAACGACATGGCAAGACAATGTGCAAGGCTTCTTGGAGGACAGGCGTATTCCTTGGAATCAGGCAAGGATGCTTGCTCTCCAGAGGCAACAATGGCGATCTCTTTGCAACTCCTCGAGACCCCAAGGTAAAAGAGGACAAGACTAAGACTAATTGAAACCCCTCCGCAGGTAGCAGACCATACCTAAAAATAACCAGTTTATGCTTATCCCTGCGGCAGGAGCTCATCTGATCTGAAAGGCTTGCCCGTCGACTTGCGCAGTCGTGATCACGACAAAGTCTTCCTTCTTTCTTTGTTTTGCCAATTTTGGGATTCTGTTTTGCCATTCGAATTTAGTGTTCACAATAAATTGTCCATTTAATTCCGATGTTCTATGAGTAACAAATACGTGTGTCTCACGACTTCCTTATTTTTACTCGTTTTCGACCTTCGGCTGCTAGTCTCCACAAATATATTTTGCTTCCGCTTAATGCAATGCCTAGGTATTGCATATCTCGAAATTGTAAGTTACAATACTTTTTACTGTCTCTTGTAAGTTTACATTTCATCTTTCTTTGTGATGTTTTATGTTATACAATAAGGTTCAGCAGGTTCAATTTAGTGGTAAAATTTAAAAAAGAGAATAAAGACACCGCTTTAATTTGAGCTAACGGCGAGTTTACAGTTGTGCATAAAAATGCATTTGTTTGTGTCACAAACTGCACTGCAATTTGTTTGCTCGCTTTGGCAGTCACGTGACCGTTGATAACACTCGAGATAACCCCGCCCGACAGTTAGCGCAGATTTTTACGCCGTCTTTATTACGGCAGAGTAATAACAATAACAATGATAATAGTAGTGACAACCGCCGTTATGCTTGTGCTGCTGGCAATTAAAATAATATTTATTGTGGCGCAGCGGACCGCCGTAAAGACCCGACGAAGTGCACCACACGCAGGCAACACGCAAGGCGGAACAATCCTCGTTCCATCCCGGTGCAACTTTATAACGAGCCGTGTCAGTTATGTTTCTGTATTGTTCGAAAATTTTAACACACCCTCATACTGGAGAAAGAAGTTGTATTGAAATTAATTTCGAAATTAACATCAATTTTTATGGCCTAAGCTGGTGTTCCGCAGGGTAGCGCCCTCAGACCTTTCTTATGTCCGTAACATATACTGTAACACCTTAATCACTTCATTCGCTGACGACGTAGCTATACTCTGTCCATAGCGTTACCAAACCCGACAGATTCACATAAGCCTTCTTAAGCCTGTGTCACACTATGCTACTTCACTAGCCGCTACTAAATAGCTGCTACTGCATTTTCTGGCTATTTCTGTGTCACACTGTTTCTAGGTAGCCGCTATTTAGTAGCGACTAGTACAGCAAAGTACATTGTTGCGTAGATTGGTTTGATGCAAAGTGTCATCTGTAGGTGTGCGATGTGAGGCTTTGAGACACCTGTTGCTGACTGGTGTTAGAGAGCTTTGTAAGCAGTTGCTGTATAACATAAGGAACAAAACGAAACGCATGTGGGTTCGGAAATGGATAGGTAGAAGGGATACACTGGGTGCTTCAGCAACACTAATAAGAAACCTAGCACACTAATCGTACCAAAACATCATGAGGTTAGCCATACCAAAGTTTCAGGAATCCCTAGATTTAGTGTCACCAAACTAAATATTTTATTTGTATACATCTTCCGTCCCGGCACTATTCTTTTTAGATTTTTTAATTTTATTCAGTTCATTACGATAAGCATCAAGGAGTATTTTAATGTTCTTTTTAGAAGCATCTTCCTTTGATAGTAATCAAGCAAGTTCCAGTTCATTTAGCAGCCGAGTAAAAGCAGTTTTTTCGCAATAGCGTTTCAAATACTCTACGGACGTAATGTCCCACAAACAATCATATTTTCTATGTATGTTAAGGAATGTAATTATTACATTACCCGACCACTTTAATAAATCACTTATTGTAAATGTAGAAATAGAACACTCAAAAGGCACAATATAACAACAACAAAACCAAAACAGACGCCGAGACAAGCACGTGGTTACAAGGGACGCGCTACTTTACTGCTACTGCATTGTCACACTGGATGACTATGGTGCTATTCGGTAGCGGCTAGTGAGTCTGGGGCTCTCAAAGCTATTGGCTACTTAGTAGCGCCAAAAGTTGAATATGTCCAGCTTCTCTAGCTACTGATTTTTGACTCGCCGGCGAGCGCTAGTAGCTGCTACTAACTATGTCACAGTAGGCTACTTAGTAGCCGCACACGAGTAGCGGCTAACAAAGCAGCATAGTGTGACACACCCTTCAGCAATTGGTTTACCAGCTGGCGATTCCATATCAACAATGTAAGTCCGTCCAGATCACGTTCAACACGGAAAGCTCTTTCTGCCCCTTCCCGCACGAACAGTCAACGGCGCGCCCATCCCAGTACTTCGGAAACCAAATATGTTGGTCAGTATCAGTACTAGCGTCTTACCTAGACCAGCCAACCTTATGTCGCCTTACCTAGACGGCAGCTACATATCCAGTCCAAGTGGTAACAACTTATTAAACAAATATACTTCTTCTTGGGCACAATTCTAGACTGTTCATCAAAAACAAAATACTTGTCTATAAGACCATTCTCAAACCTATGTAAAAGTATGGAATTCAATTTTGAGGACATGTCGCCAGCAATTTATGTCAAGAGCCTTTAACAAAATCCTTTCTTCTCCGCCATTACCATCATCGAGATATCTCTCAAGAGAAAAAAAAATGAAGAAAAGAATATTCAAACCTATTTTTACAGTTATGTTTTGAGCCCATTATTCTTTTAACAGCCGTTTTGACACAACTTTCTCTACACAACGTCGATTCTCTAAATTTTCTTTTATCGCAATAATGCGCTTTGTTACCATTCCTGTTATATACAGTATTCTGTCTAAAATACAATAGTTTCTACACTCTTAAGTTTCTCCAGCTGTATAGGATATCCACCTACAGCTGAGAAGTTACGTGACGTGACGGACCCATGTCTCCCATTCGGTTGTCTTTTGGTTTAGCGTTTTCCAACTGCGTGGTTGTCCTTAACAACCGAGCCTGGGAATTCCATCTTTTCCCTCATTACCGCCATCGAGATGTTTCTCAACAACAGAAGACGAAGGATAACAGTTTATTCTGATGTATTTAAGCAATGTATCTTAAACAAAATTCACAATTTGTTTGATCTTTATTATCATATTATCAACTGGAAAAGCTAAATTGGCGATGTGGCAAAAAAGTATCTGAGCTGTTAAAAACAAACTATACAATTGTTGTAATATTTTCCCACACTTTTTACGAAAATGCTTAAACCAAAATTTCTGTCGTTCTATATAAATTTCAAAACAATATATCAAAGAATAATAGGGGACAAATTTTCAAATTTTGAAATTGCGGAAAAAGTTAAGTCGCTCCTAATTTTAGCGACCTGAAAGAGCTAACTCGAAGTTTAATTTCTTTATTTGAGCCTAGAAATTGTGTATTTGATGTTTAGAGAAGAAAACTTTCTGCTTTACTCGTATCAATTAAAGTTGTATCATTGATCTAAAATATTTGTTATCCTTAAACTTTTCTCTTCAGGCTGTAATATAATTTAATACTACAAAAAGCAATGAACTAAAATAATAATCAAAAAAGGTTATTATGCGTCATCCAGTTGCAATAAAATGCTTTAAACAATAACACACTGAATATTTAAGCACAGTAGTACGAAATAGTTTAACATAAAACTGAACTTACAAAGCTTACTACAAACATGTAGCCTAATTGCTACCAGGAATATAGTTTTCTTAAAATGTCAAATAAATGTTGATTTCCACACGCGCTAGTTTCTGTTGGTCTTTATAACTACAAATATTTAGCTAGGCTCGTAGCTCTCGTAGTACCGAATTGGCATAGGCTCATGACATCTGTAGATATCAAAATCTCAAATCTTAGAATTTGGCAAATTTTCTTTAGCTTCTCCGGTCATTATGTATCAGTTTTTGAAAAAGAAATGATAAAAGACAGAAAGGAAACTTCTGATGAAATAGAAATAAGACGAGAGGTTAGACAGGATCGTATGCTTTTATCTAAGCTCTTTAATCTGTATTCAGAAAAAATAATCAATTAAGTCAATTAAGCATTAGCAGGAGAGACAATAGTTATCAAAGTTAACGGAGAACCTATTAACAATTTACGGTTCGTAGATTATACTGTACTGATTATTGGTTGCTAGGAGGATCTACAGAAATGATTGTGGCTACAAGTGAAGAAAATGGATTGACATGTTAAAAAAATTATACCATTTCAAAGAAAGACATAACAGCTCCAAGGACATTTGAGAGTTACTGGAGAATTGATAGGAAAAACCTAGGTATTTGGGAACAGTTGTATTGTACAAACAAGGACAGTGTTTAACAAGATGCACAAACTGTTTTCCGGTAAAGACCTAAGTCTGACTCTCAAGATTCGAATGTTGAGACGTACATGTTCCTAGTTTTTCTGAATGAAATGGAAGTTTGGTGTCTAAACAAGAACATCACTGATAAATTGGAGGCGTTCAAAATGTTTACTTATCGAAGAATTTTTTAGACGCATCTATGGAATGATTCATAGGTACCTTAAAAATAAAAAAAGAAGGATACCCGAATGCAGTTTTATAAAACTGTGGCTGTCCCCACATTCCTGTGTGCTAGTGAGATATGGACTCTTGGTAAAAGGGACGTGGAGAGGATTCAGGCAGCCGAAATGAAATTTCTAAGAGGGACTTAAGGTTGTTCTCTCTTGGATCGGAGAAGGAACGAGGATATTAGACGCGATTTAAACATTGTATCATTGCACCAGAAGATTGAAGACCACAGAAGGAGGTGGTGTGAACACTTGAACCGCATGCCTAATATCCGTCTACCTGTGGCTGCCTTGGGTTATCACCCAATTGGGAAGAGAGGTGTCGGTCGACCGAGAAGGAGATGGGTTCCGGAACAGGTCTAAGACCTAGTCCTTAGAGTGGTGATGATGATTATGATGAAGAAGAATTTTAGTAATAAGTTGGATCAAGAATCTAACTTTGAGGTGATGAGAAGGTTGCAGAAGAAGAAATAAATTATTAATATTGTTAAAATCATAAAAGTAGGATACCTTGGATAATGCGAGAAGGAAAATATAACCTTCTACAAGTTATTATACAGGGCAGGAACCAAAGGAAAAGGAATCCGGGAAGAAGGCGCATTTCCTGGTTAACGAACTTGAGAGACTGGTTCAATTCTGCAGCTCCACCGATTTATTTAGAGCTGCTGTGCCTAGAGTTCGCATTACCAGCCTTCTTAGAGAAGCAGTAGCGGACCGCCCCGAACCTCACTTAGTAGGGGGCCTCGAGATTTAGAAAATTAAGTTTTTTCGGTAAATTTTTTAATTTATTTGCAAATGTTCTATTGTGCATTTGAAACACTAGGAGAGGTCTAGGATTTAATCGATCGATTTCAAAGATGTGTTCATATTATTTCGAAATCTACCTTACACCCCTACCTCGTAAAGTGTTCATAGATATTTAAAAAAACTTATAAAGTTAAGTTTATTTTTAGAAATATATTTATACTAAAAAAGAAGAGTCAGTTGTACCTGGCGTGAATGTCTCACCACGCAGTCGGAAGTCGCAAATTGAGCCCCAAACAGCACGGACAGCAACGGCAGCGGTAGCGACTCAAGAAGGCCGTATCTGCCTCGGAAAGAAAACGAAAACGGCGAAGTGAAACACCGGACGATAACATGTAGGCCTACGCTAAACGAGATTACACTAGCGAACAATATTTAACATTCCAAGACACCAACAATTTATTTAAAATCTCCCATCACAATTTTTACCGAACAGTGGAACAGTGGATAATTCGGAGTGCGGGAATCGGGCCAGTTATTGGAATTTTCTGAGGCCAAAACTAGAAAACGGCAACTTTAGGAAGTTCACCTTATTTGCACTACAACTGCTGATTTGAAAAACAATTTCCAAGTATTGTTTGCAGCAATGATAAATTTGTTTTGCAGTATACGTTTCCTGTAAATTATAAAGTATTGTAATAGATTTAATGCAGTCTATAAATAAGACTTCTATTATTTTTTTAAACTTTTTATACACAAAATGAAGTAGATTTTTATTTCAAACATTACTACAGCTTCTTATAAAGTTTCCTAACTAGATGTATCAAGACAGCAATTAGACAATAAATATGTAACAGTAAAGCGTTTTTGCTATGTATTACTTAAAGGTAAATTGGATTATAAACACCCGTCTTATGGGAGGGAAGCCTCAGAAATAAATCCGCCCCGGTGGTCTATATATACACCACTGTAGAGGAGATGACTCTTGAAGAAGAGATATGTCGCATTCCAACGCTTCCTAATATCTCTCTTTCGCAGTTCCTCAACTCATTCTCAAGGTTCGTCTCCCTCATTTCCATATCTTCAGCTTTTTTGTGGTCTATCTGACCGCCTTGTGCCTTCGGGTTGCCAATCCAATACATTTTTTTAGAATTCATTATTTGTGTCTGATACAGTTTTTAGCAATTTCTGACGTCTAGAGCAATCAAATGCGTAATTTTCATAACTTCTCGTTTGTTAGTCTTACTTTTCTCCATCTTCATTATTACATATTTTTAACGGTTTTAAACTCCTTCAATAAGTAATATTTATCATAGATAATGATTAAAAGTAAAATGTATGGCCTTTTGAAGGTAAATATCTAGTGAGGACCAAGACAGTCATAAACAACAGCACATTAGAACAAGTGAACCGTTTTAAATATCTCGGGTGTGCAGTAAGCTATGAAACTGAATATGATATAAGAGAAAAAAATAAATTTAGGAATATTCATAGAAATCTTAGAAATAAAACAAGACACAGCACAAGGATTAAATTGTATAAGACAATTGCAATGCCCACGTTGATTTATGCGAGTGAGGCGTGGATCATGACAAAAAAGGAAAGCGACAAGATTCAAAGTGCTGAAATGCAGTTTCTTCGAAATCCTTTAAATTATACATTGCAAGATAGAATAAGGAATGAAGATATCTGAGCAGAACTCGAAGTAAAGGACATAAATGAAATTATTTCAATTTACAGAAGAAAATGGTGGGATCATCTACAAAGTATGACGGAGGATTGATTGCCGAAAGCGGCACTGAACTATAAAGCCATTGGTAGAAGAGACGTGGGTCGTCCGAGGATGAGATGGGTGCCGGAACAGGTTTATATAACCTAATCCTTGAAGAGGAGAAAAAGAAGAAGAAGAAGTAAAATGTATGATTTTATTAATTTTATGAATTAATTACAACATTTAACGATAAATCAATGTACAGTTGACCTAATGTTACAGTTTCTCCTTTGATGCCTAATACCCACTCCCTCAGAACTAACGGTGCCGTGGTGGTCATAAATTCACTTCCTTACTATTATCTTCTTTGCAGGAGAGAATGACCGAACACTAACCAGATTTTTAATGTCTGCTATAGGAATCGAAATCCAGACGCCAGCTACAGCCACTCCCAAAAATCCATACGAACCACAGAAACGCCACGTAAATACGAAAAAAATATTAGCTGTTAGTCGTCATAATCGTGGCAGCAGTGAACACTGGAGGGTAATGACGTAACACTTCTTCTTGTACACTGTTCTATAAGACAAGACAGGTTAATGGCAGGCTTCAGTCCTACCATGTGCGTAGGCGTGTACTCCACGCATCTCACGATCGCTGCCCCAACCGCCCCCTTGTCACACTTCCCTTGTTAATGCAGCGAACATCGACACTCCGCCCCACGGCTCTCGGTAAGTACGCTTCGTGTACACACAAAACATCCACAACATCTACTCTCCTGGACCCTGTTAGAATATATAATATTATAGAAGGATTGAAAGCAGGAAAAGTACTATTAGTCAGAATAGCGGAGACACAACTATCATGGTACGGACGCATGTATAAAGGATGAAGGAGGAAATACTGCCCTAAAATTATTCTGGCGGATGTGACGGATATAAAAAAGAAAAAAAAAATTGCCAAGGAATATGATAGAAATAAGGAGTTCAAGAAAAGACGCTTAAGAAAATAGAGAAGAATAGGGCTTAGTTTGCGTAAATGGCCAAATGTTCTGTACAAACCGGCGGTACGTGTGAGCGCTCGCGCGCGTGTAGTGTATAGGCCTATACTATTTCCGTTCTTAGTTTAATCCTAAATCACAGGCGTGATACATCTGAAACGCTATTTGCTGCTTGCATTAGAGGCGTGCCACTCTGACAGAAGCAGTATCTATGGACATGTTATATATAACATGTACATACTTATTTGAAGTGATACTATATAATACCTTCAAACAAATACACTACAAGTAGGTTTATTTTCACCTGACGCACGTTTCAGGTGAAAATAGGTCAGGTCAGATGAAAGTAAACCTACTTGCTGTGTATTTATTTGAAGATATTACGTAGGAGAACTGCAGGAAACTCAACAAAGGAATAATATTGATACTGTATAAACACATGTAAATTGTAATAATTTGTCCTGCCCAAAGTTCAATTTGCGTGACTTGTGTCAGACCAACAGTGAAATATTTTATAACATCAATCAGTGTTTTTTTTATTAACCATTTAAAAATCGTAACAAAACAAAAAAGTAAAGTTTATTTAAAACGAAAATAGAAGTTGTGATAATTACCAGTGTACTGTATATTATCAATTGCCGTCACAGAATAATTCAATTCCTTCCATATCTGTGTCGAAACTTGTATCTTCACTTGAGTCAGCTTTATTATTAATAAGACTGTCCACAACGACGTCGGTAATGTGGTGCAGTTCCCAGAGCTTGTCTTCTTCCTTAATTATATGCTCGATACAATGACACACTTGTTAGTGTTTTTTTTTTTATTAACCATTTACAAATCGTAACAAAACAAAAAAGTAAAGGTTATTTAAACTGAAAATAGAAGTTGTGATAATTACCAGTGTACTGTATATTATCAATTGCCGTCAGAGAATAATTCAATTCCTTCCATATCTGTGTCGAAACTTGTATCTTCACTTGAGTCATCTTTATTATTAATAAGACTGTCCACAACGACGTCGGTAATGTGGGGCAGTTCCCAGAGCTTGTCTTCTTCCTTAATTATATGCTCGATACAATGACACCACTTGTCCGCCGTTGTTTCATTTACCTCCTTCTCTATCAATTGTTTTATATCAGGCAGCGTATATATACGTTGTTCTGTTGTGACAACATATACTTTCAACTGGCTCCATATTAATTCAGTAGGTTTCAGAATACAGTGATAAGGAGGAAGTCTTCAAACGACGTGCCCCGATTTAAGTGGTAAGATATCTCTTACATGACTACACAGACATTCTGCACATGCGCGTAATACTTCGCGTAACTGTTTAACATTGTCAACGCGCCCGACCAACAGCGTTTCAGATTTGCCAAATGGGTTTGTTTATATTAGGACTGAACTAAGAACGGAAATAGTATACATGAGGCCAAATGTAAAAAAGTGTGGGAACATGATAAACACGTCAGCATGGTATGAGAAGCTTAAGCTAACGGAACGAAACAAGTTCGCCAAACTGATGTCAGAGTGACAACCAGGAGAAAAGGAAGAGACGAGGATCAGCAACATCATGACGTCAAGGAATATGTAAAAGACAAGGTCCTTCAATACGGAAAATGGATGAATAAAAGACTGAAAACAAAGGACGGCAAACTTTCACTGCGGATTTAGCAAACGAAGACGGATTATTATTTGTAAAATGACAATGCCACCTTCATTAAATGGTCTCTTATTTCTATTCAAACGACGATATTCACGTCTACAGACATTACTATGAATGCTGCACTATCCACTCTTCCCTGTCGTGTCTTAGGCCTATAAAATGTTATGTGTGACTACTAGAAGTTATGAATGCGTATGTAGAATTTAGTCTTGTGGGGGGGGGGGTCGGCTTCATACAGAAGAAAAAACAACTTAAGACTAACCATCATCACTATCTTTAGAGTAACTGAAATAAGTCCTATTAAAGTAAACGTTAATAACAGAATAAAAATACGCGTTACTGAAACATTGTTACAAAATACTTATTGACTGAATTGATTTTCCTATATTTCCTGTTTCAAAAGTATATGCTAATGCTGTGTATTAAAACTGTTTGTATATTTAAAAAAGAGTTACTACTATATTAGCACACACAGCTCAAAAAAATAAAAAACTTAGAAACTAGGGGATTAACAAAATTCGTCAACTTTATCGATCCTCTAGGGGGGGCTCGGTTCCCGTTCGTCCCCCCGTACATACCCCCCTGCTAGAAGACTAAGTGGACGCACTAAAATGAAAATATGAAAAATGATCATTGGACTAGCAGTAAAACATGCAACAGAAGAAACGTTTTTCAGAAAAAGTGACGATAGGAAACAAAATATAATCTCAGTATTTACAATCACATTAATAATTATTTACTAATTAAAGAACAAATTTAAATAAAAACAAAATAAGATGATTTATTTAAAATTGTACATTTATTAAAATAATTAACATTAAATATAATTTAGTAAGGAGCTGACTACGTAAACATTACAACAGGTGATAATTTAAAAAGAAATAAAATCGATTATTCGTTAATTTATATAATAATCAATACAAATCGATTATTCGTTAGTTCACAAAGAAACCTCTGAAGATAGAGAATAATTCTGTGGAACGTGGGTCAGGTGAAAACACAATAATATAATTCAATAAAATTTTACTTGCAGAAGTACGAGTATTTACAATTTACAATTTGAAAAAAATATTCAAAATATTAAAAACTGTGGGTTATAAAGGATCCGTTGTCCTATACTTTTGTTTGTACGGTCAAATTTATTTCTGCCAGCCACTTAAATCGTGAAAGACAACATTAAAAGCCACGGAGAATAAGGTGATTTGGATGTACATATACACAAGCAAGAAAAGTAAGTGCACAAAAAAGATTGAAAATGGATGCAGATTGGTGCAGAGGATGACCAAAGATAAGATGGGAGAAATAGGGGGGAGGGGGAACAAAGACCTTTTAGAGTTACAAGAGTGACGGAATAAAGTGAGAAGATGAAAGACAGAAAAAAACGAAGTTGCTGAGGACGTTAAGAAACATAAGTTTGTAAAGAAAGAATAGGATGACACTAACCACACTTAGGACGTACTTCCGGATGAATTCGACAGAACTGCTACAATTATACGAGGAATGTACAAACTAATAACAATAATGTGAAGTGTCTGACGTTAACTCTCTATCTGATGGCCTTGAACCATCCCCAGTTCCACAACTATCTGTCATCTCTTCAGCGGCTCCTATGCAACCATCATTCTCAATATACCACCAGCAGTCTTTGTGTGCCTTCCGTAGCCTACAATACTTAAATTCTTTAGCCCGCGTTGTGTTCATAAGCCACGCGATACGTGTTGTATTCAAAATATTCGCGACGCGTCATTTCAAATCGTTCTCCTTTGGTCTTTCTACGACTTCTCCAACAATACCCTTCCCTTGTAGCCAGTAGTTTTTGTTTGTCTCTCTCTTCACCTCCTCAAGCAGCAGGTTGGTGGGTCTGCAACTTCCTTTGTTTCACAGCTAATCATTCTATTTCGCTTACATTCCTTCCTTCCTTCCTTCCTTCCTTGATGTCGACCATATACTCTGTTTTGTTTGCCCTGAGCTACACACCGCCATCACTCTCTCAAGAAAGATAGTGGATTAGCTGGAATTTTTCAACAAATGTGGTTTCTTCTTCTCTTTTTATCTGGCGTTACAGTCTTTGGTGGGCTTTAACCTCCTCAACAATACTCCTCCATGCTTCCCTGTTCTCCGCCCTTCCTCTCCACCCTCTTATTCTCATGCTAGCAAGATCTTCTGTTACGCCATCCAACCACCTCATCCTTGGTCTGTCTCTACGTCTAGTAGTATATAATCTCCCTTCAGCATTCTATTAGGCATTCTTTCCACATGACCCAGCCAACGTAACCTCTGTGGTTTGATCAATTTTCCATGAATGAGAGCCTGTAGTTCATTGTCGTACCGTATTCTCCAACTGCCTTCTTCTATTACTGGGCCATAAATTTTACGAAATATTTTGCTCTGAAATGATTTTAAACCAGTTTTGTCATTCTCTTTTAAAGTCCACACCTCAGATGTAGTTTCAAGCATATTACTTCTTCTATTCTCAATCGTTTTCGGAAACTTCCCCCTTTCGTCTATTCTATTCAAAACTGTACTCAGAAACATACTGAGAGGTGATCTATACGCCATCATCATCATCTTCAGCAAGCACTAAACCAAAAATAGTCTGTTCCAGTCCCAAGCAGATAGCCTACAGTTGGTCACTCCATCGCTTCTTTGGACTCCTCCCGCACCTCACACCGACCTTTCGGCTTATAATTCAACAGCTGTTTGGGAATGCGGCAGAACCACTTTACCCGATATTGGGCAATTCTATTAAGTGTACTCATAACATTCAGCTCCTGTCGTACATCGACATTTCTTTAGCGATCTTGAAGAGTGTATCCTGCCACGTGCCTGAGAAATCTCACTTCGACCGCATTTATACGAAGTTCCACTGATAATGAAGGGTAAATAGAAGACCGTAGAGGAATAGGAAGAAAACAGGCTTAATGATTGAAAAACGTCCGCTATTAGATCGGAATTCACGGAGCTGAACAAATATTCATAATAGCTGAAAACTAATTTGCAACGTCAATGCGGCTAGATATGGTACGAGGAGAAGAAATGAAGAAACATTATAGCTTGTACACGATCGAAATATAAGATTTTAACCAGAGTGCATTAATCTTGCGTTAAACATTAAACATTTTAAATAAATGCTAGTATTAAAAATGTATTTACTCGTTGTATTACATACACAAAATAAAACTAAACTTCGCCCGTTTATTGTGTCTATCCTCATTATTTTGGCCATCTCCACTTTGTATCTACAGTCAGTCATAAATTTGATTAATTTCCAACGCACATTCAAATTTATATCCACATGTACTTAAATTCAGTAATTATATTATAGAAAAATTAAGTTAATTATACTTCTTACGCACAAATTCAGTATGGTTGGTTACCTACTGCGTCATTCAATTATTTATTGTTGTTGTTGTTGTTGTTCTTGTTCTTGTTGTTTTTAAATGAATAAAGGCGGTAGTAATGCCAATAGGCTCTCGCTTACCGGACGGTAACCCGCGAGAGCGCAGACAAGGTCAAAGACACGAAAACAAACCATCGGAAAGTCAATCTGATAATTTAATCAATTAAATGAACCAGAAACGGCAACAGAAGTAGCGGTAGTAGACCTCCCTGATAATTGATGAAGTCAGTAGCGGCTTATCTCCCGGCATACCAATAACCCGGTGATGCGATGTCGTTTACACGGGCGGTCTATAAACAAGACAACGTAAAGCTTTTAAAACTCGCGTCTACACTAATTGAGTAATCTCACTCTACTTTGTCTTATTTCTGGATACACTAAACGGTCGCAGTAATGCTGTTTATCTGTTGGTTACATTTGCTGTGAACGTGGGTGGTGGGCCCTTGTCAGCTTGAGACAGCGATCAAGCAGGCTCCGGCAATATCGAATTCCTCAGCCAACACCACAATGTCGATGCAATGATCGACGGAAGTGGATGTAACTGTGAGCTTCACTGCAAATAAAACTCGGTTTCCCTTTTAAAAGTTAAAACTTTTTTATATATATGTATTTTTTTTATAAAACAAATCATTTAAAAGTTCGAGTGCTCTCTGTAAGGAAACGCTTTAGAGCCTTAATACCTATTGTACATTTTCATTGCAATAATAAGGAAGCTATAATTAGCTAAAACTGGCTTTCCTTATCAGACCTTTAAAGCGGGTTTGTTTAAACCTAACATAAACATACAATATATATACACCAGTGGTTTCCAATTAGCGTCCCTCGACTAATTGCACGGACAGTTGCTAAGTTCGCGAAGCGACATCTATAGCTTAGCGGTAGAACTAAAATTGTTCGTGTGTTGTAAGATATATATTTCATATAAACGCCTGTTAATTTTGAAATCTATCTGTTAATTTATTCGTTACTTACTAGCTGTTTGAAATTTACGAGCCAGGCATGTTTTGAAAAATGGACAAAAACATGAATTCTTTGTTAAAAATTGTCTAACGACAATGGAAGTCCACAACGAAATGTTGAATGTGATAGGAGATGCTGCACCTTTAAAAACCATCGTTTGTAAGTGAGCACTGGAATTTAAACGGGGCCGTGCGAACTGTGAATGTGATCCCCGAGCGCACGCCCCAAAAAGCGAACAACTCAAAATGCGGCACCCAGCTCGCACAAATTTTTTGCAAGTTCATTTAAAATATGATACACACACTCATGTGAGATGCCTATGATCTCAGCAATATGATACACACACTCATGTGAGATGCCTATGATCTCAGCAATATGATACACACACTCATGTGAGATGCCTATGATCTCAGCATCGTCATTCATTCTCAATCGCCGATCTTCCGATATAGTGTATGAAATTTTTAAATTGTGTCTGGAATGATTGCACCTTTTTGAGCGATCCCTCCCTACAGGGATCATCATCAATCCCCGTACGACCACGTTTAAATTCGAGTACCCACTTACAAATCGTTGTTTTTGAAGGCGCAGCGTCTCCTAACATGTTTACCGTTTTTTTTTTTTTGTGAATTTCCATTGGCGCTACACCTTTTTTAACGAACAATTCAATCACAGCACGATGTTTTATCCACATGTCCTAACACGTATGATACGCAAATTTCAAACAGCTGGAAGACAATGAATAAATTGGCAGGTAGATTTAGAAATTAACAGGTGTTTAGAAGAAATATGAACCTTGCAACACACGAAAAATTTTAGTTCTGCCGCTAAGCTACAGACGTCGCTCCGCGAACTTTTCAACTGACCCTCGTAAGTAAATGAATTATAAAGACTTATTTTAACTGAGAATGGTCATCCAGGGGGAAGCTAGCAAAATGTTTCAAACGAGTTTGACGTCTTCTTCTGCTTATAACCTCGCGGACTGATGGGTGGCCGTATTCGTCAGGTAATCACGTTGATCACCAATCTCTGTATCCTTTCAAACGCATTACATAAACCAAGTAGGCCTATCTGTTTAATGGCTTTCCACCGCCATTTCTTCCGATTATCTCTCCCTCTGACACTGTAATCAAATAATTATTGATTATTTAAATATATATGTAATTATATTTATTGATTAATTTTATATATATGTAAAAAACAATATAAATTTTGGCGAGTATTTTACAGTTCGCTTGCCCATTTCTGGCCACCCAGTCTCTATAAAATACGGTTTTCGCCAACCCCTCAGTCGTACCTCAAGTTTCCATCCTAAAACCATAGTATCCTTCTATTTAATGCCCTCGTCTGTTTACTTAAAGGGATTTCCTTTCAAAAACTTTCAGTGCCTGCCTCGGGTGCCAAATCAGCTTCCTTTCCTACATACGTATTACCTGTGGTTGTATCTTACGGTATACGTGTGACTTTTGCCATTCTGATAAAGTCCAACCTTGTTTACCTACAACACTTTCTCAGTGGCGACTCGTTCATAAGGTTCAATGGTTCACTGAACCCCCCTAAATAATTTAAATATGTTTAAGGATCTGTTGAGATGATGGTTTTATATTTAAATAACAAGATTTCTTGTATTAATCTTGTTCACTGAATAGTAATGGATTCGCGTAATAGGTGAATTGCTCGCTACTATTGCTTGGAGGTGCAAAAAAGCATCTCTCAGCACCTCCAGGACTGCGTAGACAGCTTTGGAGGAGGGAAATCAGTATACGCAAAATTACATTCAACAGTCGCTAATCCCAAGTGTTAGCGATAAAGACAAATAATTTCGACGAGGGCCGAATCGCACTGACCGGTAATTTTAACATTTTAACATTATGTAAGATTTTTCTATTTCATTTAGAATGCAATGAAAATGTGTGCAATAAAGTCTTAAAATCAAATAAAATAGTGAAGTAATTGTATTCCGAAAATAAAGTGTGTTTAATGTAGTCATTAAATAACTGTATTAACGTTAAACTGATCGAAGCGTGTATAACCTTCAAAGTGTCTCCTGGTATTTTTGTATGTTAGGTGTTCAGGTATTTCTTACTTTTGTGTTCAGTTCATTGATTTGGTAAAATGAATAGTGTTCAATCTATTTTAAAAACAAATTTTTCTTCTCTCTCTTTCTCTATTCAAGATAAATGCAAAATTAAGGAACTCGATAGGCCGCTTCCCGTTTCAAATATTAAACAGAAATATTTAACTATCCTTTTATTTTAATTATATATTTTTACAATAATTTGCAAACAGCATAAACACAACTTAATATTAGGCCTACTGAAAGTTGTCAATAGTTATGTCTTTGTGTTGAGACCCACCCCGTGTGTTATTTGGAATGGGATAATTACTCTTATCTTAGTAGAAACATTCAGACATTGAACCCCCAACTGTCAAAACTACGAGCCGCCACTGCATTTTCTTCAGTAACTCGTTTCCGTCGCCTCCAATGCCTGCTCAACACCCCCACATAAGACACAACTTTCAACTGTCATCATTTATATCCTTTTTTGTGGTTTTTGGTAACGCAGTCAATCTGTAACAAAGAATTAAACTGTCGCATCAAAACTTTTCCCTTTGAGAGGTTATTGCATAAGCACGTTTTATTTTTTTAGACAAATAATTATTGTACCTAAGTAATTACGATATTTTCATCTTTAGAGACTTTTGCACAAAGCTTTTGTCTCACGTATCCTTTTAACTACATTTCCGAAGCTCATGACATTGCTCCGCTCCATAAGACACGATTCCTTCACCTCCGTGTCATATTCTAAAACAGCAGCATTCACATCACTTTCGCCATTGTCCGTGATTCAGACTCACGCTCCGTATAGAATATATTATAACGACGGAACTCTCTCGAAGAGTCGGAGCGTCCTTCCAGCCCACCCGTTTCTCCGCTAGTCGAGCAATTGTATCGTCTCAAAAGTACCTTCCAGATTGTTCTGGAGAGCACTTGTAAATACGCAATTATGCTGGCACGCTGTAGTAAGGATGGAAAGTTATTCTGAAACACCTACGCTACCTATAAAAGCAAGAGCGGCTAGCTTTTACAGTGAGTGATTTATTTAGTGCGTATCGAGTCATTAGCGAAAAGTGATTATTGTGTTATAAGTAGTGCGGAACTCTTTAATAGTTGACATTATTATCGCATGTGGACAAATTTAACTTAAACTATTGTACAAGTTGATTACAAATTGTTATTTATGATTAATTAAAGCTAATATTAGTGACTTCATTGGTGTCTGTATTTTGTTTCCGCTGTACCATTCCACGATCAATGAGACCGTCGTAACAATATTATTGGACAACGGAATATATTATTGTACAAGGGATTATGAATTTCTTTTTCACAACAGTACATTTCCTCTCCTATGCTAAATTTACTGTCTTCAGTGGATCGTCCCGTGAAGTAAAATTGTAAGAGTAAGGCTCCAGAAACATGTTACAAATAATTTCTCGAGGACTTCTATTAAAATATTACAATTTTACGATATTTTTTTAACTTGCGGGTTGTTGATCGTAGAACTCTGTAATCGAACCATGTTTAAATAATGTCAGGAATCTAGACAGAAAAATATTTATATTAATTTTACTCTGCGAGTGCATACTCTGAGTCGAGGCCACATTGCTGCTCGCATAACTCTATAAAAGGAAAGATAAAATATTTTTTATGAAATATATCTAACATTTTTATGACTTTTCGGAATAAATAATGACGATGAAATTATTTACGAAGTTTGTTTACGACTTTGTCCCCGCTCACCTGTTTTACAATCAACAAATCAATTTGTGTGTGTGTGTGTGTGTGTGTGTGTGTGTGTGTGTGTGTGTGTGTGTGTGTGTGTGCGTGTGTGTGCCTGCGTCTGTGTCAGTCTTCCGTTAATATAGACTTGTATGCATGCACGGCATCTCGATTTAATTTAGGTGACAGGAATCAAGCGGTCCGGCTGCGTATTAAGACGTCCGGTGTGATCGGTGGTCGCGGGTCCGTTGCCAGAAACAGAACTCGCCGCGGGACGCCCGGTCGAAGAAGTTTCATAAATTCTCGTCACTCGACAAGCGTTAAAAATTGGACAGAAATTGTTGAGGTCGTCAACGTGTATGCAGTTGTCACTACGCTTTTGTTTATGAATACACGTATTTACATACGTCCGGTGAAGTTGACCTTATCCTGTTTAAACTACTCTTATATTACTCAGGCGCCGTGTCGCCTCAATATTTGGACTTATCCCCTCCGGTATAGGACAAAACTGGCGAGTCGATCTCTCAACCTTGATCTCGTCAGGGCTCTGATTAACATGATGACAAGCCTCTGATGAAATTATAATAAGTTGTCATAACAAACTGACTGAAAACAAATCAGTGGGCTGATTTGCTTGTAGGCCGAATAATTATGTCTAAGGCCAAAGTAACAAATAATATTACTAATAACATGATACCGTAATAATAAATCACAGTATACAACATATACACTAATACATTTAATATGTCATTCCCATCAGATAAATTAACTATTTCGTTGTACAAATACAAAAGCGTTTGTT
Source organism: Magicicada septendecula (assembly GCA_034769895.1). Classification (NCBI taxonomy): domain Eukaryota; kingdom Metazoa; phylum Arthropoda; class Insecta; order Hemiptera; family Cicadidae; genus Magicicada; species Magicicada septendecula. The sequence continues at coordinate 85,714,781 of CM068372.1, read as the reverse complement.
CATATTAATATTTTCTATCGTCTTAACTACTATATTAGTGCTCTAATTATTATTCTTCACGGTTCTCTTAATCTTTTTTTAACTTTACTCTTTTTATTATCATCGTCATCTTCAGCAAGGATTAATCCAAAAATGATTTGACCAGACAGACTAGAGCTGTTCACTCCAACGCTTCTTCGGACGCCCCACACCTCTCTGTCTTTTCCGCTTATAATTCAATACTTGTTTGGGATGCGGCAGTCATCTATTTGGTTAAGATGTTCCAACCATTTTAACCGATATTGGGCAGTCCTATCGAGTATACTTATAATTCTCAGTTCCTGCCGTATATCGACATTTCTTTTGCAATGTTGAAGAGTAGGTATATTCTGCCAAGTGCCTGATAAATCTAATTTCGGCCGCTTGAATAAGACTGGCCTGGGATTTCGTTAAAGTCCATAGAGAAGTCGGACCCATAGAAAAGTGTGGGGAGGGCCAACACCCTGTAGAACTTCAAACGTGTTTCTTTATTGTCTTTTGTACTCACAGTTTCCCCTTATTCACTCTATAACTCTGTCTATTCAATTTATTCACTTTTTGTCTTTTATTGTTTAAACACTTCTGTGTCCTATAACAGAATAAATTTCTTGTCGCTATTTTGTCTCTGTATGGGTCTCTTTAGTAATAATTACATCAGCACATCACTCTTTCTTGAGTATTTCAAATTCCTGTTCCTTATTGTTACGACATCACAGAACAATCTACGTGTTTATCGAATGTTCCAGAGGAATCCATTTGAATGTGTGTGTGGCGTACGTGATTCTCGACGCATTTGCAAAACTGTGTGCCAGAATTCGCGCGGCCGCTCGCTGACTGTGTCAAGGCCCCAATTAATTACGTCGTAGTTAGAGATAACGCGTAGTTATGGAATGTTCTGGTCTGTGAACGGGGTATAAATACTAGGCGGCAGCGGCCTTAGTTCAGTGATTATCGGCGATATTACTGTGTGCGTTCAAGTGGTTGTTAGTGAAGTGTTGTGTTTAATAATCGGGCGGGACAATTGTAATACAATTGTGTGTTATATTAGTTGACATTTTATTGCTTGTGAACAATTTTTATTTGATTTGTTGTAAGAGACTGTGTTGTTAATTACGAACTGTTTAACTGTGCAAATTAAAGCTGGTGATTAGTGACTTAATTGGTGTCTTGTATTTTGTTTTCCACTGTACCTACGACGATCGAGTAGACCGTCGTAACATTATCATATTTTATTTCCATGCCTAGATCTAGGAAATACAATTTCTTACCTCCTGTCTCTTCCTTAAACTGTACATTCTTATCACCGGCTATTCACATCAGAAGATATAGAAATATATAGGTTACATGTAGGCATTACTTTGTTTCCGATCTGTACATGAGCTGAAGTGCTGAAAACGCTTATTGAAAGTACCGAAAATAGTGGAGAACAGCAAGTGCTGGACTTTTTTTAGATATATTATAGGAATTTTTTTATAGATCAGATTTCCGTGCTGATCGCCCTCTGTTATAAATCTCTCTACATCTTACAAACTCATTTTTACCTACATCTTACGATTCTATTTCCTTACTAGGCTCTACAGTTTCTGTCATTAAACTTTTCTTGTTAACCCATGGTCATATAATATGATTATAATTTTTTTAATTGTAAGAGAAATTAAGTTAATATATTATTATTGATTTATATGTTAATATACTGTTAGAGAATTATTCAATATTATAATTATATAACATATTATTCGTTTTAATTATAATTATTAAGTACACAATATATTATTATATTTTTAAATATATTATACAAACATATATTCTTGTGCAAAATAAAAAAATATTTTTATTCTTATTCATTATTACAGAAATACTCTGTATTAATATACATGAGCATACAATTCCTATAATAATTTATTTATGTGTTCAAAGTGCATGTAATTATTGTTTGTAAATTTCATGAGTATCTGTGTGTGTGTGTGTGTGTGTGTGCGCGCGTACTGTAGAATGTATACCTATACAAGGATTTGGCTCTTCTGTCTACGTTCGTCATTACTATTAGTGACGTCTTCAGGGTCAGTGCCAGCAATTCCGTATTTTCCCAACACCGTCGGGGGGGGCGACGCCCTGGGGGGGGTCCTCACTTACCGGTTGTAAAAATAATAAGACGTTTCTAATTAACTTTGTCCAATTGAGAGAAAAATACGTATATACACAAACAATTTATCTATAAAAATTTATGGGAAATATTATTAGTACGTCTTATGTCGTTTGCGTCCCTGTTTTAATGACAATAACACCGGAGTATCTGATCTCAGAGAACGAGGTAAGCTCAAGATGGAGATTTTTCCTCCCGATCACTGAAAACTTGATTACACGTCTTAAACTACCCTCAGACGTAGATCTTCTCATACGTGATTTGCATACATTTGGATTTTTCAAAGACTAGATTACTATTAAAGATTTTTCAATTAGCTTTTGTGTAATGCGTTTGTTTTACATTACAAAATGACATATGTAGGTCATAATGTTTTGAAGAGTGCCCTTATCTCTAGAGATAGTTAAAAGAAGAAAACGCGTATTTAAGAAAACACTAAAATGCGAGAAGATAGTATAAAGATAAAGAAGATAGTATTTAAGAAAACACTTAAATACGAGAATTGCGACGCCAAGTTGGTAAGGAATGTATTGAAGGGTGCAAATAAATAAATAGAAAATCTATTATAAAACCCTCAAGAAAATTTTCTTACAAAATTTTGAATTTAAATATGTGTTCTCCTGTCATCTTACCGATAAACTATTCTCAACCTTTCCGAATGCAGAAATTTGTTTGAGAATTTTTTTATCATTTTAACAATTATCACATCAATGCATCCCCTGAGAGAGGTCTTCTTCAAAAACTGAGAATTATAAGAAAGTTTACTGAAACGAAAAAACATTAGAAAAGCGTCAATTACGAAAATAATTTCATAAGCTGGGAAACATTACTAGGCACTACAATCTGACGATTTCAACCGGGAAAGCCAAGTTACTTACTTTTAATTATCTAGGTTGTTTGATAACTTTTGATGCTAATTATGACTTGGAAAAGAAAATATCATATTTCTTTCAAACTATGTGTGTCACAGTTATAAGCACTTTAAACAAAAACTCGTAGAGATACGCTGCTTAATTTTATAAAGTGATAGCGGTTTCAGCTTTTCACTATAGGCTAGGTGTTAAACGCGGACTATAACTATGAATGACTACCAGCGTATGCAGGCCGCCAAAATGTGTTTTCTGCGAGCTGTCGCTGGGTATAAGCTTATCGACCAGAAGAAGAATGTAGATATCAGAGTTGAATTGAATATAAATAATTTTTTGCAGTAAAATAAAATAATATAGACAGAAATGGATAAGTAACGTACGGTAACAACCATCAATTAACATAGCGAGGCGGATGCTGGATTACGTTGCAAGAGGACGGCCAAGGACAAGGTGGACCGAACAGGACACGTGAACTGTGGTGGGGAGGCTAATCCTTGGAGTAGGTGATGATGATGTTTATTGAGACATGTTGTGAAAGCAGATTGTTTGAATAGTTTAAGCCTTTTAAATATTGGAACGGTTTGTAAAAAATATACTTTAATCAGCGGCATATCTAGAATTTAGCTTTGGGGGGGGGGGATCCGGTCATGGAGGCTTCATATAAAAGAAAAGACAAGTTGAGACTAAACGATATTGCAATTTTCAAAGTGGTTGAAAATGCATGATAACATACTGAAATTAATCCCATGAAAGTAAACGGTAACAACGCAGTAAACATACATACTATTGAAACACTTTAAAATATGTTTATTGGCATTTTATATTTTACAGTTTTAACAAAAAAAAAACGAAAACTAATGATGTGGTATAATTAATGACTATTCATTTAAAAAAATGTAGAATGATGTTCACTTAAACGTATTTTTCTAACGACAATGGATAGGGCCCCCACTTCAACGATTGTCGTGGACATCAAAAGTCTTAAAATATGACCCTAGGTACAGGGAAAGTCTAAGTCACTAGTTGGCCGGGATACGAACGTAATACGTGGAATCAACGCGACCCGGCTCTAGCCAACAGTACCAATATACAGTAAAAACCTTCATAAACCTGTTGTGTGTGTGTGTGTGTGTGTGTGTGTGTGTGTGTGTGTGTGTGTGTGTGTGTGTGTGTGTGTGTGTGTGTGTGTGTGTGTGTGTGTGTGTGTGTGTGTGTGTGTGTGTGTGTGTGTGTGTGTGTGTGTGTGTGTGTGTGTGTGTGTGTGTGTGTGTGTGTGTGTGTGTGTGTGTGTGTGTGTGTGTGTGTGTGTGTGTGTGTGCTCGTGCTAGTGTGTAACCACTTATTAATAACAGTGTTATCTGAGTATAACATTAATAAAATTGACATGCGGCCTGAAGCAGGTTCCCACAGAGCGCGCGCCGTGCGTTATGACAGTAACACCTTCCACACCGCTGTCGGACCTACAGGCGTTCAGCAGACAGTGTTTACTGTTCTTTAATTTGAAAGATCTCTACGCAATTACCCGTCCATACGAGCTTGAAACCTTAACTTCGGTAGAATGTTTTCGTTGCATGACAATCGGTCACGACAAGACTGTACTAACAAATTGTTAAACGACGGCACAAATAACTATGCAATTATTTTTTTATTATTTTTTTTTTACAGGAATGGGCCAGCCGTGGACCACGCGAATAGCGAATATCATTTCCTTGTCTTCTCCTGCCAGAAGACCCTCATTCGCGCACTATGCGCCGCCTTCCTTTCCACTGTCCACTCCTTTCTCGTCTTCTTCTCACCGCAGAGAACCTCAAGATTTTGAATTTTGTTTATGTCTGTATTTCTATCCACACAGTCGTTCAAAGAGATATCCAGTTTCATCATTTCCTCCTTGAGTTGTTTTGTGTATCCGTACAGACTGGAAAGTTGCCGAATATAGTTGAAAATTAGTTTATTTAATCTGAACCGATCCATCCGAACCAAATGTCCAAGAAATCTCAGTGTTTTCCTTCGGAAAGCCGTTCCCAGTTCTTCCAGATCCATGTACAGCTCTCCTTTGGGTCTACTCGTGTGCCTGTACCCATCTTCAGTTTGCTTGGGGCCATAAATTCGTTCGATTTTAAGAAGAGGTTCCAAATTTTTAAAGCACATTGTTTCCACTCCATACATGATCACCGGCCTCTTCACAGTGCTATAATATCGGACTTTCGCACTTCTGGAAAGGCTTGTCTTTCCCTACAGTTCCCGGGTTACAGTAAAGACCTTTGCTAATTTGAGTTTCTTTATCTTAAAGGATTCTTTGTCTAAGGCGTTTCGGTATGTTTTCCCCAAGATATTTAAAATTGTTAGTACATTTTATTTCTCCATACTTAAATAGGGTGGTCATAATTTCTGTTTTAGGAAAGGAGATTTGGAAGTCAGTTTTCTCCGCTATCTCTTTGAGATCTTCTACTTGCTTTCTTGCTTCTTCTTCTGAACTATCCAATTATTTATTAATTATTATGCAATTATTAATCTTGCCCGGCAAATACACGATCTACACAGCAGTAGAGTAAAATGCACGAATTACGTATACGTATACGTATTGGCACAAGTGTGTGTGTTCAGTAGGGACCACATTATTAACAAAGCGCCACCGCCCCACGTAACGACCACGACCAGTTTCTTTAACACATTATTACCAGCCTGTCTGAATCAAGAGTACGGTTTGGTTACGTTACGTTTGTTTTCAAGAACAACGCGTTCTGAACAATTGCCATCTGCACAAACATGATCCGGCTTGTACAGGGCACACTGCACGTCACCATTCGTTTGAGAAACGCACACGAGCGCGCCCATACGGACTTGATTTCCGTCTGCTATAAAGAAGAATTTCGTATCAAATTATTTGCTGTACAAAGATGTAGTGCTGTGTGTATTTACATTCTTGTCCAGCAATACATTCCAAAGTTTTAAAGTTATTCTTCTCCGTGAAGAAAGGGAGGAAGAAGGTAAGGTCTCATCTATGCGAAAGTATTTATTTTAAGGCATATTTCCTTGGTGTTTATGTTTCCGATCCACGTAGAGCAATTCCCAAAATGTAACATGTTATCAGTTTCTTCCGCAAATGCAAGCTCAAATTGCCGGCGAAAGTGATCTCTTCTTATTGAATGCAGTCGTCATTGTCGCGACAATCCGTGATCTAATTTCCTTGGCCCAGGAAGCGTGCTTTGTCAGAAGATATCCTAAGCAATTGAACTGACCAACTTTTTTGCGATTTAATTACGGCTGGCGCCTCCTCTCGTATCCTAGCTTCCACTGGCGCCGGTCTAAACAGTCCTGTTCTGTAATTCCTATTGTATTCGTTGCATCTTCGACGTACATTTTCCATGAATGTTTAGGTCTTCCTTTTTTTCTTCTAAAGGCTGGAGTCCATTCCCATATCTTCCTTGGCTATCTCTCATCCGACATTCTTTTTAGGTGTTATAACCAATTCAGTCTTCTTGCCTTTTGCCTCTATTGTTTCTATAATGTCAAGGTCGATTCCCATTGCTTGTCTTATCTCTACATTTCTCACTCTATCTAGTCTTGTTACTTTACAGCACCTCCGCCAGTAATCCATCTCCATAGCTCTTGTTTTGGATTTATTTCTTTTATTAATTTCATACAGTCTGCTCCATATAGGCCACCAACGTTGTCTAGTTCTTCATTTCCCAAAACGATTCGTATCCGTTCTTCCTTCCTTATTAATCATCACCTTTAATTTCTGTATTTTGATTTCCATTCCATAGTTTCTTCCTGTTTGCACCAGTGTGTTCACCATGTCTTCACCAGCAGCACCATGTCATCAGCATATTTGATGGTGCTAACGACTCTCCCGCCTACCATGAAGTTCACTGACCCTTTCCAAGGCGAACCATCCTCTATAGATGTTAAACGGAATGGTTGATACGCAGCATTCTTGTCGCACGCTTCCACATGTTGTCGGTCTCTCCAAGATTCAGATGCATCTTCACTATCTGTCCCAGATACGGCTTGAGGATTGATCTTCTGTCCATCTAGTCAATGCCGATTTTCTTCAGTGTGTCCATCAGCTTTTACCCGTTTACCCTGTCTAATACTTTTTGCCAGTCAATTGAGCACAAATACAGTTCTCACATTTCGGTAGGAAAGTGTACTTCAATAGGAAATTTAATGGTTCATGAAGTTTAAACATTTGGAGAACATAATTGCACGGGCGTCCTTGTATCACTCTATCAATATCAATCAAGACTCTAATTGTAAGCTAGTGGTATGTAGGTTGGAACGAACTCCACTAAGAAAGGATGAGGATCATCGCCTGTCATCATCAAGGTAGGGAGTGGTGCGATGGTGTATTAACTTAAGGTGTCCCTCGCCTCTATGTTTGTGTGTATTTGTCTTTGATAGGGATCACATTATTAACCAAGCGTCAGCGCCCCACATAACGACCACGACCAGTTTCTTCAACAAATTATTACCAGCCTGTCCGAATCAGAGTACTGTTTGGTTACGTTACGTCTGTCTTCAAGAACAATTGCCAGCAACACAAACATGATCCGGCTTGTACAGAGCATACTGCACGTCATCAATTGTTTGAGTAACTCTCACCCGCATGCGCGCGTACTGACATGCTTTCCGTCTGCTACAAAGAAGAATTTATATTAAATTATTTGCTGTACAACGATGATACAGTATTTTTTATGGAATAAATATATCAATATAAATATAATTAACGTTTTTAAAATAGATTTTAATAAGAAAACATTATTATTGTTATTATTATTATTATTATTATTATTATTATTATTATTATATAATACTGGAGGAGAGTTTGTTTATGGTTGTTAAGCAGACGTTGTTCTAGTGCTCTTGAATATATGTCAATTGAAAGTAGTGTTTTTTTCTTAGAAAGGTGTAGTGAAAACACGAGAATAGGGCTTGGGAACCAGTGTGTGTGGTTGGTTAATTAGTGACCTATTATAGGTAAAATAATGATTATTTGGTGGCCCTAAGGTATGACTAGGGTATAAATATTGTGAACTAGTTAGTAGTTAAATAGACATATCTAAACTAAGTGTAGAACAGCGCATGACTACTCAAATTTTTGAACACATTCATACTACATTTTTAGAATAGTGTAGGATAGGATGGTAATATTTAAAGACAGAAATTAGTAAATTAATAGTATAGTATTTTGGTACAGAAAACAACTGATTGAAAAGTCGTCATATTGGTTGGCTTTCAGTACCGTAATTGACCTTTGGTAATCCAAATTCGTAATCCCGAGGTCAGGCAGAAAACACAGACGGGTCAGCAACCCAATGTTCCGGGAGACCGGCCCAATGAGACCGTGACTCATTTAAACTAAATGCGGCAGTGGAAAAGGAAAACCGCCCTTCACTGAACCAATATTATGGGGTGACAAATTACGAACATAGACAGGACAAAGACGGGACTATAAGAATAAATAATTATCTTAAGGATATTAGAGAGGAGTTATTAGAAGAGGGTGACAATATCGTTAAAAATAGTAACCAAGGGAATAATAGTATCGTGCAGATCAAAGTAAATATCAATGGCATAGAAGCAATATTACTCATTGACACGGGGTCAAATGTATCACTTATCGATAGTATTGAGTTAGAGAGGATCAAACAAAATAGTAATTTACCAATACCCACTCTGCCTATAAATAACATCATTTTAGTCGGAGAAACGGGGAGGCAAAATAAATCAATAAAGAAACAGGTGTCATTAGAGATTACTAGTAATGGGGTAACGATACCAATAGGGTTATTAGTGGCGAATAATTTACCCATGAGTATCCTAATAGGCTGCGATATACTTAGGCCATACAATGCTGTAATAGATTTGGAAGGTAAGGTGATAACTTTAAAAACTAACAAGGGAATTTGGACCAATAATTTAATCAATGTCCAAGGAAATGTTACAGACAATACACCTTATCAAGCGATAGTGAACCATTATTATTGTGCCGATCGTCCAATCGATATGCCATTATATCAGGAGGAAAACCCAGAGTTGTGGTTAGAAAAGTTAGAAGAAATACGGGATTTCCAAAGGACGAAAGCAAGGGGTCTGATCAGCGAAAAACAGGCGGAACAATTAATCAAGGTATACAACAATTATAAACACATATTCTCGAACGCTCCAGGTAAAGTCAGAGATTATCAATGCACCATAAAATTCAAAACTCCGGTGGAATTTAACAGGAAATCGTACCCGATCGCCTACTCGCTAAAGAACGAAGTCAGGGAAGAATTAAACAGGATGATAGAGGACGACATAATCGAGTATAGTCATTCGCCCTTTACCAGCCCAATCATAGCTGTGCCAAAAAAGAACGGAAAAGTACGTATATGTCTCGATGCTAGGGAGATCAACAAAATGATTGTTAACGACCGCACATCACCTGGGGAGATAGAGGAGATATTGAAAAGGTTTCACGGAACCAAATATATAAGCTCATTGGATACGGTATGCGGTTACTGGCAGGTAGAACTCCACCCTGATAGTAGGAAATATATGGCATTCATATTCGAGGGCAGAAACTATCAGTTTAAGCGATTACCTTTTGGCTTAATAAATTCTATGGCGGTGTTTGTAAAGATAATGGACAGAATATTGGGGCAGGAAGTACTGAAGTTTACGACAGTATACGTCGACGACCTACTGGTGACTTCAGCGAATTGGGATGACCATTGTAATAGGGTTGAACAGGTGTTAGAGAAATTATCAGAGAATAATATCACCCTCAAATTAGACAAGTCCCAATTCATTGCGAATGAGGTGAAATTTTTAGGCTTTAATTTAACAGAACAAGGGATTACTCCATCCAAAGAGAAGGTAGAGGCCATACAGAAGTTCCCCACCCCAAAGAACAGGAAACAGCTGCAGTCATTTTTAGGAATCTGTAACTATTACAGAAAGTTTCGGTCCAATTACTCAGAACTAACTGCCAGGTTCCAAAAGCAGTTATCAGCTAAAGACAAATGGACTTGGGGACCAGAGCAAGATGGAGTGCTCAATACCATAAAGGAAAAGTTTTTAGAAACAGTAATGTTGCATCATCCCGACTTTACAAAACCATTTTTTCTAAACTGCGATGCCAGTAACGTGAGTTTAGGTGCAGCCCTATATCAGGAAGATCAGGACGGTAACCATTTAGTAATTAGCTTTGCTAGCCGCGTGCTGAATAGTTGCGAACGAAACTACAATACTACCGAAAAAGAATTGTTGAGTGTAGTTTTCGCATGCGGTAAATTTAGGACATATATATTAGGGTACCCCATAACAGTTAGAAGCGACCACAAATCTATATCATTTTTAAAGCATTGTAAACTGAACCACGGAAGGCTGACGAGATGGGTTTTGGCCTTGCAAGAATATAATATCACATGGGAATATATACCCGGCAAACAGAACGTAGCAGCCGACGTCTTATCTCGCGTCAATATACCAGACCAAACCTTTGACGGCGAAAGGAACAATTAGCTAAGGTTTACCACATTATTAAGAGCAGGGAAGATTTAAAAAATATTTTAAACGATATAAAGTCACAACAAGAGGCCGATCCAAAATTAGGGGATATTAGAAAAAGGGTACAGGAAGGCGATGAGGTCATAAATAGATTTTATTGTATACACAACGACACTTTGTTTATAAGGAATACCCCGCACCAGGAGAATTGGAAATTAGTAATTCCACCAGCGATAGGGAGACCGCTAATAATCGACTATCACGATAGGTACGGACACATGGGTGCCCTCAAAGTAAGGAAGGCATTGGAAGAGCAAACATACATCAAGGGGATGAATAAGAAGGTGCAACTGGTGATACGGTCGTGCGATATTTGTCAAAAAGTAAAGTGTGATAACGAGAGAAAAGAAGGGGTCATGATACCCATATCATCTACCGAAAAATTGGAAAAGGTATTTCTCGATATCTGCGGACCATTTCCACGCAGCGGTGGGAGACACCGATATAAATTTATCGTAATCATCTTCGACCACTTTAGCAAATATACAAAGGTATACCCAATAACTAGGGCAACGACCAGGAAAATAATAGACATCATTATAGAGCGATATATAATGGAGGTGGGCCGACCGTATTCTATAATTACGGACCACGGTACCCAGTTTAGGGGAAAACTTTGGAAGGAAAACCTGGGAGAACACGGAATAAAAACATACAAGACGTCTGTATATCACCCGAATAGTAACCCAGCCGAGAGAGTGTTAAGGGAGGTAGGACGGTTACTGAGAACATACTGCCATGACGAGCAGAAAAGATGGCACGAATATGTAGCATCAACCGAGGATTTTCTCAATTTCTCACATCACAATACCATCGAGGTGTCGCCATACACAGTTATGTTCGAAAGACCCCCACCACGAGAGATAAAAGAAATTATTAATTTTCCCGACGAACCCGCATACCAATTTGAAAGGGCAAAATTTTATAACAAGGTGTTAGAAAAAACGGAACAGCAGCGGAAAAAATATGTCAAATCACAGCCCAAGGCAATTAAATATGAGGTAGGAGAAAAGGTGTTAGTTAAAAATAGAGAATTGCCCAGTGCTATACAAGGCATAACGAGGAAATTGCTACTCTTATATACAGGGCCTTTCACGATAACCAGAGACAATAAAAACAATACCTATGAGGTGATTGACACGGTTAGTAACAAAGTAAAAGGTACGTATAACCAAACATCATTGAAAAAGTACCATGATTAAAAATCACAAGTCAAATACTCAATCAGTGAGTAAGTACCATTACCAAAAACCCAAGTCAAATACAGCATCATAGAGAAGGTACCTTGACTAAATGTTAACGTGAATTTTTTAACTTAGCCATAGTTAGAAAGGAGGTAGAGATTATTAAATAAATATAAATATTATTGTATAATGATTATTATTAATAAATATTACGAGAAGGACACTTTACACCAAAGGCATAAAGATATATATAAAATATAGATTTATTTCCAATAGCCATGTCAACGTATATTTACCAGCTTACCCGTACTTAGAGAAGGAGAGAGATTATTATTAATAAATATTACGAGATGGACACATTCCACTATAGGCAAGATTTATTTCCAATAGCCATGTTAACGTATATTTACCAGCTTACCCGTACGTAGAGAAGGAGAGAGATTATTATTAATAAATATTACGAGATGGACACATTCCACCGTAGGCAAGATTTATTTCCAATAGCCATGTCAACGTATATTTACCAGCTTACCCGTACTTATAGAAGGAGAGAGATTATTATTAATAAATATTACGAGATGGACACTTAGTAAAGGAGAAAAGAAGGAGAAATACTGTCATATATTTGATACTAAATGGAAATGATAAATGAAAAAAAAAGGAAGAACAGTGTGTTACATAAGGAGGTAATGATGAATATGAATATAGCTATTAACATTGAATGATTTTAAACGATAATTTAACCTGCGGAGAACGATATATTAATATAATTGTGAATTAATCAGAAGAGTTTAAGAAAGGGAATTTATGTGTAGGAGCCTATGATCTTTGAATATTGTTTTTTTATTATTATTATTATTATTTGTTGCGAAGGTGCAATTATTATTTTCTGGGCAGGGATGTGTTGCCTCTGATCTCAGTAGTTATAGATAGGAAGGGCAGAGAATGTATGCCATAGCGAGCCACTCTGACTCCCAACCCTCTATGAAAGTTAGGGAATTGATAGGGAATTATATCAAAGATTAATTAAATAACATCAAGGTAAAAAGGAAAGGTATAGGTGATACGACAAAGAACGAACTAGGAATATTGAGTTGGATTAATATATTAAAGGAGTAGTACAGGAATTTAATTATAAAATAAAAGAATGAAATATAAAGAAGCTAATAAAGGGTTAATATAGAGATGATAATTTCATCAAAACCAAAGATATGTTTTTCAAAAATTATCAACTTTAATGGAGAGGCATATGTAACGTCACAGAACGTTCCATAAAGGAAATCATTTACATAGTAAGTTATCATAAGAGGAAAGTGAGGTGAACAGTATCGAACCCAAGTAGTCCTAAAAAATTGTGTAATATTGTATAATAATTATTTCTACTAACATGAAAAACGACCAGACTTTGACTAAGACACAAACCCCATATATATTATTAAAGTGAATAACAGTGAAAAAACCATAAGACACTATAAGAGAGAGAAATAATGTCAGAATCAACCAAAATAAAGTCATTAATTATTAAGTTTTATAACTCTGAATAGAGTATTAAGAACTATTTTTTGTGAATGAATGGGCATGATCCATTATTATATTATGTAATGTAAATAAAATAAATGTATTAAATGACTTAAATACATTATTAGAAAGAGTTTAAGTTAAAATAAAAATTATATATTTGTTATGACAAAAAATATTAATGTGTTGGATTTGAGACCAAGCACCCAGATTTCATGGAAAAAATTAATTATTATCAGATTGAAATAAAAACTATATGCAATTGTCAAGCAGACAAAAGTGAACAGTTTATCTTAAATAAAGAAAGCTGTCAAATGAATAAAAAGCAGTCAAAATAGCCAAAAACAGTATTAACTAAAAACATGTGGTAGGCACATAATATTGTATAATTTATTGATTTAATGTTGCCAAAATGCAACCAAATTGCATTAGAAAGTTGAAATATGATATAAAGCGACCATACTAATATATTTGACTAACTATAACATTGTAATAGTCAAGTTAGCAAAATATTTACCTATACCATGTATGGCTGGAGCCAATCAACCAGTACAAAAATAATCATATCTGGCTAAATATTTACAAAATGCTAACAAAAATAAAATAGAATGGTACAATACTTCAGTATACCTTAAAGAACGAAAAAACTCAGTTGAAAATAAAATCAATTATAAAAGAATTTAACTTATAAGAGTGAGATTTGTCACACCATGAAAAAGGACATCTCAAGACCAATCAATGATGCTATGTCATCCTGTGATAAAAATAATATATGTAAAGAGTAACCAGGTATCACAAAAGACAGACAATATAATAAACTCTGAGTGTACACTAGTGAAATACTACATATGTTAAAGAAAGAGACTAATTATTGTGTAATAACATTAACAAAAAATCTAGGCCATGAGCAGAGGCCATGTAAAATTGTAATTATTTATGTATTATCTATGTTAAAATTTGTTTGTTTTGTTATAGGAAGGTAGTAATGTTGGATGTTCAGATTGTGGAAGAGACATAATACTTTCACAACAATTTTTGTTCTAAAAAGATTGAATTTTAATGACAACAACCAAGGTGGGAGTTGTATATTGTGTTACTTATTAGACTTAATTTAATTAAAAACCAATCATAATTAGTATCACTAGATTCAGTTGAAAACAGAGAATCTAAATGTAATAATGGCATACAAATGGTGAGTACTAATGTAAAACTGTTTGATAAATACCAGTGTAATTTTTGAAATATCCTTAGTATGAAGAATAAGAAATTCGTTCTAAAAGCTTCGACGGAATTTAAAATTGTTCCATGACATTCCATTTCGTTTATTCTCGAACAATCTAGAAAGAATTTTTACACAAATATACCGGAAGTCGACGAAAACAATCAGCCTGAATTAGTATAAAAGAGAGACCAAATTCGACCCAGAAACACTTGAAACTTGAACTCCAGAACTGATGCATCACCCACGACACTGATCAACGCAGCTAAGGCGAAACCGAGAGGCGAGAAATCGACAAGACGAAGAAAGGCTTTTCCCGTACATTGACAAACAGACTGACATAACCTCTACAAGAATCTACGCCAACGTGTTGCTGAAATAGAGCAGCGACACGGCAAATTTTAATAGAAATCACGCAGCCAGAACGTCAACGGCCCAGGAGGGACCAAAACTTTAAATAGAGAACGAATTCTGCTGTGTTCGCATAGACTGACTAACTTGACAATAATCCCCTTAACGTAAACAAACAAAACACCAAGCCTTTCTCTCGACTACATGGGAATCAGCGCTACGGCGGCCAATTTCTGAATCAACGAGAAACAGATGATTCGTAGTGGCGGCGTTTGAACGATAATCTACTGCCAAACGTTTTTTTACAAAAAGTGCGGAAATAGTAAATGATCGCAATTTTGACTTAAAATAGATTCAGTGCACACAAGAAGAGGCGAGATTGAAAAACTACCCGAGAGGAGTGTCCAGTGCGAGATTAATTAATCATTGGAACGTGAGTTACCAAAATTAAAGTCATTTTTTTAACTGGTTACATTTATCACACAGTTGTACTACACATGCCACACACACCTTCAAATCACTTAATTTTTCTTGTAAAGCGTCTTATTGATATGTCTTGGTAGTTCAAAGGAGTCACGTCCTGAGAGTAAAGATTTTTTCACGTATTAAACTCATGCTTTTCAACTGAGTAAAAAATTGAAAACACTAGCCGATACTTGATTGGATAAATAAAATTGTCAATAATAATAATAATAACTTGTGAATTTTTTAGTAACTCTGCAACTGTATAATTTTTTATGAATGTTAGTCCTTCAGACGATTTGTTTGTTTTTGAAGAATCATTAAACTTACCTGATTTTTTCAAGCTAAACTGACTTGTTTATACTTTTTCATAGAAGTAAGATTTGAAAATTTTAATTACTTTAATAATCACATTTAATTCTTGGAACAAACGTTTCCAAGTGGCGCCCACAAAAAACATAGTATTAAGTTGTGTTACAGGACTACATCACCGCAGAGGATCCAGTCAACAGTAAGTAACAAAAAGTGCGCGGAGGTAACGCCCGACATTTTACAACACAATTACAACACACTTTTTCTTTTGTTATAAATTGACGACTCCAACAGTGGGACAGGAAGGAGAGCATATTTTCTTTTGTTATAAGCCCTGCAGATGAACAGAGGGTGCCGGACACGAGCAACGAGGGGGAGATGTGGCGATACTGTCGCTCTCTTCTCAACAGCATGAAGACTGCCACGGACAGGCAGAAAAACATCTCAATGGAGGTGAAATCTGGCCTGTCCAAACTACGGGAGGCGTTGGAAGTCCTCGAGTTCCTGCGAGCACCCAAGCAGGTGAAGGGAGCAGACCGTCCCACACAGACGGAGGAGGGCCAAGAAAGTGGGGCCTCGTCTTCTGCGGGAGGTGGCAGTAAGCGAGCTGCCACCAGCCCCCTTCCACAGAGGACCACAGATAAGAAGAAGGTAAAAGAAGACACACCCAGTGCATGGCAGACGGTGCAGTCCAGGAGATCGGTCCGCGAAGCGAAAAGACGGCACCCGGCGACCATGAAGAAGAAGCCCGGGAAGGAGAGCAAGGCCCCGGCGACCATGGAGAGGAGGAGGACGCGTCCACCGAAGGCTCGACCCGATGCTTTGCTCATCAAGCCTGCAGAGGGGAAGACATTTGCGGAGGTCCTGACACATATCAGGAGAGATGCCAACCCGGAGACGACGGGAACTGAAATCAGGTCCGTCCGCCGCACTCGCTATGGGG
This sequence comes from Magicicada septendecula, assembly GCA_034769895.1. NCBI lineage: Eukaryota > Metazoa > Arthropoda > Insecta > Hemiptera > Cicadidae > Magicicada > Magicicada septendecula. Next base: position 85,698,205 of record CM068372.1, on the reverse strand, counting down.
ATGTTCTCCTGGAGTTGGGATCTAAGACCACCAATAAGGAGGGCTTCTGTGAGGCGTTGCGGGGAGTGTTGGGCGAGTCTGCTTCTGTCCGCAGCCCGGAACCCAAGACAACTCTTGAGATAAGGGACCTAGACTGCCTTACAACAGAAGAGGAGGTCCGTAATACCGTCAAACGCGATGCAGATGACCTGGCTGGGGACACGAGAGTGACGCTGACGAAGGCAAACACCAGGGAGCAGAAGATGGCGATTGTGGAGCTGGGGGAGCGAGGAGCTGCTAAACTCCTCGAAACTGGCCGCATAAAGATTGGATGGGTGTATGGCAGAGTGCGCCGAAGGGCCCTGGTGATTCGCTATTACGCCTGCTTTGGTTTTGGCCATCGTCAGGCGGACTGCAAAGGGCCCGACAGAAAGAAGGCGGGTATATGCATACAGTGTGGCTGTGCAGACCATCTGAAAAAAAAGGCTGCCAAGCTGAGCCGAGGTGTTTCCTCTGCGAGGAGCGTGGTTTGGACTCCGATGCTCTGAAACATGTTCCCGGTCGGGTATCTGTGCGGTCTTTCGACAGGCCCTTGGGAGGGCCCAGAGTAGGCTTGGCCGATGAAGATTCTCCAGGGAAACCTGCATAGGAGCAGGACGGCGGACGCCCTCCTGGAGCAGCTGAAGCTGGACGTGGGTGCCAATCTTCTGATAATCAGCGAACAGCACCACGATAGAGAGGAACCGGGATGGTATGCTGACTTACTCGGGACGGCTGCAATCTGGATTCCCGACTCGACCGTGCCGCTCCCTTCAAGCTATGGTGCCGGAAGTGGTTTCGTGTGGGTGAGATGCGAGGACATCACTTATGTGAGCTGCTACCTCACCCCTAACGAGACCATCCACGAAATTCCTGAGAAAGTGGACAAATTGGAAGACATGATTCGTGAGATGGAAGGACCCTGCGTGGTCGCTGGAGACTTCAACGCCAAAGCGGTGGAGTGGGGAATGACTGCGACGTGCGCCAGGGGACGGTACGTGTTAGAGATGGCAGCAAGAGTCGGGCTCGCGGTGGTCAATGTGGGCGGTGTCTCAACTTTTAGAAGACCTGGTTACGCCGAGACAATCCCGGACATTACTTTGGTGTCCGACGCATTGGCGCACAGCGTCATGAATTGGGAAGTGCTGGAAGATTATACTGGTAGTGATCACCAGTATATCACTTACACCCTGCGGAGAGTTCAGCATTCGCCCATAGCTGAAACCAGCCGAACACCTGGCTGGAACGTGTCCAAACTGGACGTGGAGTTGTTGCAAGATGTCATCGCGATCGGAAAGGAGGCGGTGATGAACAGCTTGGGTCCGACAGAGGAAGTCGTCGGTGCAACAATGCGCCTCATACGGAATGCCTGCGATGTGTCTATGCCCAGGAGAGCGAGACGCCGCGGGGGGAAGACAGTGCCGTACTGGTGGACAGATGAGATTGCTGACCTCAGGAGACGTTGCTTGCGCTCGCGTCGCATGGCGACCAGAAACAGACGGAGAAACGCGATTGCAGCAGCCGAAGCGCAAGACGAATATCGGCTCGCCAGGAAAAGACTAAAGGAGGCCATCAACAGAAGCAAGCGGCTCAAGTGGGAGACCCTCAGGAGTGATCTAGATTCTGATCCCTGGGGTCTGGGGTACAGGCTTGTAATGAGCAGGCTTGGAGCCCGGCCTCGTAGCCCAAGGATGGACGAAAATCGGATGCGCTTCATCGTGGACGGTCTATTTCCTCGTCACCCACTGAGGGATCGTGAGGAATATCCAGGCCCATTGGAAGACGTCCCGATTTTCAGCGAGGACGAGCTATCACTAGCTGCTAGTTCCCTGCGCAACAAGAAGGCACCAGGGCCGGATGGTATACCTGCGGAAGTGCTGAGGGTGGTCGCTAGATCCTGCCCCCAGGTGCTACTCAATATGTACAACCGCTGCCTCAAAGACGGAGTCTTCCCGAAGAGGTGGAAGATCCAGAGACTAGTCTCAGTCGGCAAAGGGAAGGGCGGCCCGAATTCCCCGTCGGCATACAGACCTCTTTGTATGCTGCACACGGCGGGGAAACTACTGGAACGTCTACTCAGGCCTCGCCTAGTAGCGGCAATTCGGGATGCGGGAGATCTGTCAGCGAGGCAGTACGGGTTCAGAACGGCCAGATCCACCATTGGAGCCATACAGGAGATTTTGAATGCCGTCCAGGTGGCCCAGCGGGGTAATCACTTCTCCAGAAGGATGGTGCTACTCGCTACACTGGACGTACGCAACGCCTTTAATTCGGCCATGTGGACAGACTTGCTCGCGGCTTTGGAGGACGTCTTTCAAGCGCCGGACTACCTGCTCCGGATAATACGAAGTTACCTGAGGGACAGAGAGCTCCGGTACGACACAGCAGATGGGCCATGCAGCAGAAAATTAACAGGAGGCGTAGCTCAGGGCTCTATCTTGGGCCCCGACCTGTGGAATGCCTTCTATGATGGAATCCTCCGGATGGAGATGCCAGATGATACCTTTCTGGTAGCATATGCTGATGACGTGGCTGCCGTGATCACCGCGAGAGACGCAGAGGAGGCGCAGCGCATGCTGAACCAGGTCATGCGCAGGGTTCGCATCTGGATGGAAGAACACGGTCTGAGCCTTGCGACGGAGAAGACAGAGATTGTGTTGCTCACTCGACGACGTATACCCACAATCACACAGTTCGTGGTGGAGGAAACGGCGATAATATCAAAGCCAGCGGTGAAGTATCTAGGGGTGAACCTGGATACTAAGCTTTCCTACTGGGAGCAAATTCGATGTTCCTCGGAGAAAGCCGCTAAAGTTGTTGCTGCGCTGAGCAGGCTAATGGCAAATGTCGGAGGCCCAGCTGCAGGAAGACGGCGACTGCTGATGTCGGTGACCAACTCGATTCTCCTCTACGGATGCGAGGTCTGGGCCGACGCACTGAAGCAAGAAAAATACCGCAAGCAGATGGCCGCGGTACAACGAAGAGGAGCACTTCGGATTGCAAGCTCCTAAAGAACGGTGTCGGAACCAGCAGTGTTGGCCGTCGCTGGAGTAATGCCAATAGATCTGATGACTGAGGAGAGGAGGAGGGTCTACACGACCAAGGAAGACTTGGGGTTTGTAGAAGCAAGAGCAGTGGCCAGGGCACACTCCATGCGGAGCTGGCAACTACGATGGGAGCAGGAGAGTCGAGCTAGGTGGACGGCGAGGCTGATTGGGAACCTCCCTGAATGGGTGGACAGAACGCACGGCGAGGTAGATTATTACCTTACTCAATTCCTGACAGGGCATGGTTATTGCGAAGGATGGGTAAGATGGAGGATCCGTCGTGCGTGTATGGCGACTCAGACTCTGATGACGCTCATCATATTTTTTTCGAGTGTCAACGGTGGGTGCTGGAGAGGCGAGGACTGGAATCGGAGATTGGCCCCATGACGCCTGATAACATCATAGGCGTCATGCTCAACAGCAAAGAGAACTGGGGCATGGTTGTGACCTTCGTGAGGATGGTCCTGCGGCAGAAGAAGCCTAAACTGGACCGTCTCACAAGTCGATGATATAGATAAAGCTGTAGAAGCCTAGTAGGCGCAATACGAGGTGCCACCCTGAAGCCATACGAATAGTTGTTCCAGGGGGGTTCCCTGCCTGTAAAGTGGAGGTTTTTTAGTGGATGCGAGTCCCACACACCGGGAGACCAGTCGGGTGTCTCCTGATGGTGCATAATGCATTTTTCCTCCCAGCAAAAAAAAAAAATTAAAAAATTATTATATAATACAATATAATAATAATCACAAAGCTTGGTAGAAAAAACTTAATAACTAATCTAATCAGTTATAATAAAATACCGACAGTATTAGAAGCCTGTGTTCTATGAAAGTTCTGAGTAAAATAATTTCCCCATTATAGGGGTAGTTTCCCCACGGCCTATAAATGGGTAAGCCATGTGAAGGGGCTACCCCCTTATGGGATACGACTTCCGATAATTTTTATTCAGGCTTGTTTTCTTTAGCGTTTGATGTCCCAACACCCAACTAGGAAAGGTGTTCTGAACTTGGCCGTATAAAGAATGAGACCTTAAAAGAAAAATTACAAGTTTTTAACTTGAATGAAGAATTAAAAGTTTACACACAATGGCGGAAAGAGCACTTAGAAAGAATGTCAGTTTCCAGACTGGCCAAACAAATCTGGAAATACGAACCTATAGGACACAAGCGTGTGGGTGGAACCACGAAGAGATAGCTGGAGGATCTTTGAAGCTGAAAACATCTTGCCTATGCCGTGTTGTGAAGATGATGATGATTATGAAGTATTTAGAAGCCACAATTAAAGGAAATACCGTCTTGGAAATACCGAGTATCAGCAGAAGCATTTTGCTAGTCTCTCATCACACCCTCTAGTATAGAGAAGGACGAAATAGTAACAAAATAGTAATAGTATAGGGATAGTAAATAGAAAAACAATAGAGCGACAATGAAATTGCTATAAAAATAATAATATCAGTAGTAATAACAATATAATACTGTAACAATACCATAATAATAAAATAATCATCATCGTCAATTCGTTCACGCGTCACCAGTGGCGGCTCGTGGTTCTGACATTAGGGGTTCAATGTCTGAATGTTTCTACTAAGATAAGAGCAATTATCCCATTCCAAATAACACACGGGGTGGGTCTCAACACGAAGACATAACTATTGACAACTTTTAGTAGGCCTAATATTAAGTTGTTTTTATGCTGTTTGTAAATTATTCTAAAAATATACAGTTAAAATAAAAGGATAGTTAAATATTTCTGTTTAATATTTAAAACGGGAAGCGGCCTACCGAGTTCCTTAATTTTGGATTTATTTTTAATAGAGAGATAGTGAGAAGAAAAATTTGTTTTTAAAATAGATTTAACACTATTCATTTTACCAAATCAATGAACTGAACACAGAAATAAGAAATACCTGAACACTTACCATACCAGGAAACACTTTGAAGGTTATACACTCTTCGATCAGTTTAACGCTAATACAAGTATTTAGTGACTACATTAAATACATTTTATTTTCGGAATATAATTACTTCACTATTTTATTTTATTTTAAGACTTTACTGCACACATTTTCATTGTATTCTAAATGAAATAGAGAAATCTGATACAAAACTGATGGCAAACGGACAAATCATGTGGTAAAAATCATAATAATGGCGAATGGCGGTATTAGGAAAATTTAAAATTCCCTGTAGTGCGGTTCGGCCCTCGTCAGAACTATTCGTCTCTGTCGCTAACACTCGGAATTAGCGACAGTTGAATGTAATTTTGCGTATACTGATTTCCCCCTCTAAAGCTGTCTACACAGTCCAGGAGGTGCTGAGAGCTGTTTTGTACCTCCAAGCAATAGTAGCAAACAAATCGCCTACTACGCGAATCCATTACTGTTCAGTCAACAAGATTAATCCAACTAATCTTATTATTTAAATATGAAACCATTATCTCAACAAATCCTTAAACATATTTTAATTATTAGAGGGTTCACTGAACCATTGAACCTTATGGACGAGCCGCCACTGCGTGATACGCCAATTTCACAGTCACAAAAGTGGCTCCTGGAGCGTAAAGGTTGGTCTCCACTGACCCACATAAATGTTGAGTAACGTTGGGAACTAAATGCAATCCTGTCAGAGGCCCTGACTTAACATTATCTACTCATTAGTCCCGTTGATTACTGTTTTATCCATCTTGAAATTGTTATCTTAAATTTAAATTTATAAATACTTTCACCTTTCTTTAGACAATATACGTTTCTTTCGGTTGCAGACAACATGAAGTACTATACAGTACGTATTTGATACCCACATTCCATATCCGTGCCCTTCAATGCCACCGAGATAACGACGGCTCGGTAGTTTACATTTGTTAGGTATATCATGTTCCGTGAAGGGAACTAACCCGTGGAAATTATAGGCTGCACAACCGCAGACCAATTAAGAGAGAATACGACGTTAACTAACCGGCTTTACCCCCCCCCCCGCACACAACATTATGCCGTTAATTTATTTGTTCTATCCTTCCTGTCTTTTACAAACACACATGAGCGCGCGCAGAGTCACATGAATTTATATGCTACTTGTGTTAGTGATGTTAAGGTCCGCGTGACACGGGAATAAATCTTATTGTTTATACAATTACAGGAATACCATGAAACCCGAGTATCACTGTAAATCGCTATAATAGTAATTAATACACACGAACAAACGGTACCATACCTTGTTCGTACGCAGTCTAGTGAAGTTTAAGACCAGCTCAGTTTAACTAACATTATCATGTACTGTATATGGCCGATAAGTACGCGGCTAATTGTATTTTATTGTTACACGAGTCCTAGAGCATTGAGTTGATTCCTACGCTCTGAGTGTGTGTGCGTGTTTTACGACGTAATGGTTTATATTAGACTACGTATTTGTGTATAACCTAGCTTACCGATAATAAGTTTCTTGTGTTAATCAAACGGTTTTGTCAAGAGTTCACTGAGTTCCTGCTTTGTGTAAGGCTTCCCTTCTTCATTGGCGCTACCGGGGCCTGATTTACCATTAGGCTGATTAAGCTGTAACCTAGGGCGCAAGCTTATGGGGGGGGGGCGCAAAAATTTAAGAGAGCAAATTAATAAAAAAAACTCATGTTGCCAATGTAAAAACAAAAAATATCGAAAATTACAGAACACAAATAAATGCTAGTATAGTACTTGTTGAAAATGTATATTTCAGACTTTGAACAATCGATTCCTGCAGAGCGTGTTAATTTTAAAACATTTTTGAAAGTAAATTTTGTGAATTAAGAGAAGCTGAATCTAGGAGACCAAAGCAAAAGAGAAAGAAACATTCTGATAGGTGTAGACACTTGAAGTTCTTAAAATCGTATAGTGTGGAATCAATATTCCTGAATGTTCAAGTAGCCGTGCGACAATTTGTTTAGCGTGGCAGATAAATAGTCGCGGAGAAAGATCGTCAGGCTTAAGGCGGGTGAAAAAGTGTTTAAGCTCTACCCTGGGGAAAGAGAAAATGAAATTCATTGAAAATTATTTTCAGCAATGCATTTCTTTTAATTAAATAATTCATCGATTTGCAACTGCAAAAGTCAGAAAAATAAGCTTTGCGTAAACAAAATTTTCAACAATTAATAATAGACATTAAAATGATTTGAAAAAACTTTAGTTCTTAGCGTTTTGATTTACTTTGTGTAAAGGTTAAGTAAAGTACGGGACCTTCGTAATATTCTTGTTACTTATAATTTGTCAATGTGCTCATGCTGTTGTAATAGATAAATTTATGTGATTAAAATATAAACAAGACGAAGTTCTATTATGAGAACTTGGGCTTGCCGGCTGTAAGGCCGTGGTCCAATGTTGTTTTGTGCAAACGTTTTGGCCGTGCCTTCGACGGCCATCTTCAGTGCAGACGGCTGCAAAACACTGGCAAAGTTTTTGTAGTTACTGACCACCGAACTGTGGTTAAGGCTAGTGGCTGTGAATAGGACACCGATATTTATAAACTTTTGGTGTCCGCACGAAGTTATTGTCTGACACCACCAGCCAATCAGAAGAAAGGCAAATTCTTATTGGTTTGCCTTTATTTTTATTGCAAATTCTTATTTTTGCAAATCCAAACAACATTGGCCACGGCCTTACAAGCCCAAGCTTTCAGAACATTGAAGCCGCCCGTGAAAGCCTTAGACAGAATTTAAGATAAATTTCTGTTAATACAACCCATATGTTCCTAAATAATAATTAGCCTATAATGTATGAGTAAATCGTGGATAAATCTCGTTGTTTGAGAACTTAGAAGGTAGAATGGTGGGGAGGCGCAAACAATTCATCAGCCTAGGGTACTAAAACCTTTAAGTCAGGCGCTGGGCGCAACAAACGTGTATAGTTGCCTGCTCAACCGCTGTCGGTCCTGAATAATCGGGAGACGTTTGTCCTCAGCTGCTTCAGACCACTCGGGGACACCGTCTCTTCACCGACTGCGACACTCCACCAGAAGAACGCTTGTGCAGCTTTCTGACTGTCCTGCTGTCCTCCATCCCCTATTCTCTGGCTGAGAGAACGTAGTCAATTCAATCTTTGTATCCCAATGAAGGAGGCAAAGCTAAGCTCTTCATTCGCTCCGCACAATTCTGTTTTTCCTTCGACGCCGTATCCCATTTTCACTTGTTAGACCTATAATCCCCTTATGCAATTTTGTTTCAAAGCTTCATTTCCGACCTGTTAAGGGGCCAGACTACATGCCTATACCCCACAAATGGTCTAATTAAGGTAGTATACAATCGAACTTCAATGATTGGCTTAGCAACCAATTCTTCAATATTTTACTCGAGGCAATTTACGTGCACCCGGCTGCTATTCTTTTCGTTACTTCCTCCTTTCCGTCAAGGTCTTTACTGACAGTAGGACCAACGTACTGGAAACTAGAGACTGTTGCAAAACAATCAATGATCAAAAACGAAATCCTGCTGGTGTTGTACAAGCCTCTTTCTTCTTGATACGATTATTTTGGCCTTTATGTAAGACAGCGAAAAAATTCAGGACAAAGAAAATGTCAAGTATAGATTAAACACCAAATACCTAATCAGCAAACAGAAAATAAATAGAATCTTCACCAGCAAGAACGTAGAGTACGCTTCATGTCAGCGCTTTAGTTGTTATCCGTATGCTACTCTTGACCCGAACCTCCCTCTCAGTTTTTATCTTCTAATCGTCAACTAATAGAAAAATCGTCGTCATCATCACCACCTGCAAGGATTAAACCAAGGATGGTTTGTTCCGGTCTCAAACAAGCAAAGTCTAGAGCTGGTCAATCCAGCGCTTCCTCGGATGTCCCACACCTCTCCGTCCCTTCGGCTTATAGTTCCATAGTTGTTTGAGGATGCTGCAGTCATCCATTCGGCAAAGATGTTCCCACCGATTTAGCCGATACTGGGTCCAGTATACTCGTAATACTAATAGAAAAATGAAAGGAAAACCCCAAAAGTGAGAGAAATAGTTGATAAACAGAAGGTACACAAGAATTTTAGAGGGAATTCCGAGATGGGAAAAGAAGAAAGTGCGAGTAATTCTTCGGATCGTTAGCACCATAGATGGCTAAAACAAACTGCATGACTATTTTAAGTAATTAAATAAAACAAAAATTGGTTCCACACTTGTATAATATATGATACGATAATTGTACAAATTACAAATTGTAGAATATGTAGTACAGTAATGATCAAAGTCAAATTAAGACTTCAGAGTCTGGAATTTTATTAAATACTAAATCTACTTTTCTTCCTTAGATTTTTGAATAAAATCAAATAAATTATTATTAAAATTAATTATTAAATTAAAACCAACTTTATAATACTATAAATCCACTTTAAAGCTATAAAGACACTAAAATGTTTAATAACTAAAGGATTGTCAGCTATATAATCATAAACAAATAGCTAAGCGACTTGATGACTTTCAACACTACTTAAGGGTCAATTTTGTTTTTTTTTGTAAATGGCCACCGTTGCCTTTAATATAATTGGGAAGAAATAAACCGTGCCACGGAAGCAGAGAGAGAGAAAACCGCTGCCATCTGGATTATGTGTTCCCCAGCTGACGCGGGGACGAGACTCATTTGTCGGTCCAAATAGAAACAGGCTCTTACGGCGTTAATCGCTAGCGGATGGCAGAAGGTAAATATAATTTTGATCGGAATAGTGTGATAAAAACTTATTTTTTACAACTAATTCTCAACTGCGTTAGGATCTCTGTCTACTACATTCTAAACGTATTGGGACTGAATTCTTGCTTCAAACTTTTAGTCACAAGCATTATCACCTACGCGTTTCTTTTGAGTGTATTTTACGTTCATAATGAGCCGAATTTCTGCTAAATTATCAGAACGTTTCTACTAATCTCTCTTGGTTCTGTATATGTGTCTTAGTACAGAACAAAATGACACAATGCAGCAATTTGCAGTGCATTTCTTTCTCGAAGCATCTAAGTTTTATCAAAACGACCTAATAATACAAAATTATTCTTTTCATTTAAAAAAATATACTAAATAGCAATATTAAATAAGTTATTTATTAAGCACAATGATTGTGTTTTTTTTTAGTTTATTTTGGCTACAATGTTATTAAGTTTATAATGCAAGTATTTATTTTATTGAGTCAGTTATTTCATAATACCTGTCGTACTATCAGTGGCAAATCATTTATATAGGCTACATTCCATCATCAACCATCTACGTCAATGGTTCCCAAACTTTTCAGTCCGCGGACCCCCCCCCCCTACAAAATTACAAATTTCACGGACCCCGTCTGAGTTCTGAAATAAAAAAACAGTAAATATGATACAAAGTCTTATATTTTAATATAAATTCAATCACTTTCTGCTACAGTCCGTTTCTTGATGTATATAATACATTTAATATTTATAAATAAATTTACCTCAAGATATACCTTTTGTTTTCCCGTTATTAGGAACATGTTTCGAGAGCTAGGAAGATGAGAGGACTGGAGCTCTCGAAACATGTTCCTAATAAGGGAAAAAAAGGTATATCTTGAGGTAAATTTATTTATAAATATTAAATGTATTTAATATAAATGTATTAAAATCAAAATTCCCTTAACTTGTAAAATTATAATATTAATGATATCAAACATAGTTTTTGTTGTGAACAATGAAGCTGCTTTTGAACAATTACCTCTGCAATATTGGGTTTAATGTCAGATAATTCCAATATTAAGTCACTCTCAATATTAAGTTTATTTCTTAACTTTGACTTCAAGTGCGTGAGCTGGGAGAATGCGGTTTCAAACAAATAAGTAGAGGAAAACATAGTTAAACACTTTAAAGAACGTTTTGCTTAGATACAGTGCTTATACACGAGATACAATGCTTGCTTATACGTGGACTAAAACAGCCCCATCAGTTCTGCGTTGATGCGGCGCTCTAGTCAGTTGAGCTGACAAACAGATCTGCTACACAATATTATTTAAAGACATTATTAAAGCCTTTAGCTTGAAATTAGTTTACAGTTACAATTAGTTTGAGCCAAAAATAAAATATAGTGGCGTTTTCTACTACTTGTTGTAAATTTCGAAAATTTAGATTTTAGAGCATAAAAAATCGGAGAAAATTACTGTATATTCTATTTTTTATTAAAAGTGTCCGCGGACCCCCAGGGATCCGCGGACCCTAATTTGGGAACCACTGATCTACGTAATTAACATACATTGATACTATTGATAACATCAAATGCGTTTCATCCATTCTATGATTACAGTGGTAAAGATCATCCATCCTCAGTGGTAAAGACTAAAATTTCTGAACACTCAAGTCAACGGGAAAAAATGTATACACATCAGTAGACTGGAATTTAGAATAGATCATTTTTTATCTGCTATCTATCTTGTGACTTTTCATACGACAATCCAAATACGTGTTTTAGAACAGTTTTCCATTTTCATGTAGACTTCGTTCGTTAGTGGTCGTTAAACGTTAAGAATTATGTACACATAGAACAATACAATGCTGTTTAATATGCGTCATAGTTTAAATAAACACGAAGATATGTCGTTTGAATTTGAATCTAACTGGCGGCCTTTTTCCATTACAGAAAAAATTAAAATGCAATGTTTCAGACACCCAAATAATAGGCAGGCCTCTTCAGGATAATTACAAATTAATGCACATAAAGTAATAAACAATACTCTACCACCGAGCGATAGAGAGTCAACAAAATGATTAATATATGTTCAAAAGACTAAATAATACAAATAAATAATAATTTGCCTAGTAGGCCTAAGTATTTACTAACTACTGAGTACTCTGCCACCGCGTGTTTAAACGTAGAGAATGGGAATAGCGGACATATTTGATATTGTGATTAGGAATGTTAAGGACTGGGCCAAAATGAAATGAAACTGGATACAATTCTTAAACAAAGAAATCATAAAACATATAAGGTTAACAATTTATATAAATCGATGGTGGCGCCTTGAAACTTCCCCAGGAGCCTCTAAGCCTCTACTGCACATACGGTTGCCAGACATCCGGCTTTAGCCGGACATGTTTGGCTTTTTACAGTTTTGTTCGGCTAAAAATAAGCATGTCCGGCCTGTCCGGATTTTGTTAGGCTTTTGTCTGTCAAATTTCCACGCAGTATGATATATGATAAAAGTATAACACATTTTTTATGTCTGAAAAAGGTAGCTGATCTGGAAAAAATATATGTACTAGATTTTTTTTATTTCCTTCCCTTTCAGTATGCTTAGACCTTTTATGATATTACTGTTAATCTTAGTATTATCATCAAAGCCGCCGTTCTTATTTATGCGAACTGGTATCGCCAAATGAAAGAGGCAGCCGTGGACTACTCGTAAATAAAAACCTAGCAATGTTTAATATCGAACGAACATAATATATGCTGCCTTTTAATGTAAAAACCTGCTGTCCAGCTTTTCGGGTAAAATGTCCGTCTAAATTAATAGCTGTGTTCGGCTTTTCTGATTTCTTATCTGGCAACCCTAACTGCGACGATACCAATAGAAAATCCTTCTGAATTTAGACTAAATTTGTGTCCTACTTTACGTCAAGAACTCTAATATAAATAAATTGTGTATTGTAAATTGTACTGAGACTAAATTTAAGTTCAATTTTCTACAATGAGAATAACGTTATATTAATTTATTAGATAAGGTTGGACCCAACAGGTGTAAAGTGGAATATAACGAGATGAAGCGGGAGTCGTGTGTCTGACGCACGCCGGAACCAGATGTCGTGTACCGGAAACGTTCTATCCGAGATAACAATGGACGAAAATATGTTGTTTTTCAATTGGCCAGGTGCAAAGAGTCGCGTGTCATGTCTGCCGCGAGGAGGCGAGCAACAGCTTATACCGAACCACGGCCGTAATAATAATAACTACGAGGATACGTTTGTGGGTTGCGAAGCCGCGGTAATATTTCATTTTTAGGGCGTCCTGAATACCATATGGTAGAACGGAAATGCATCTAGTATTGCGATTCTGCAGAACAAACAGAACATGTGTTAGTCTGCTCAGCAAATGGCTGATACTTGGAGTTAAAAAGAATTATATATCATCATTTCGTTTCTAATATTGTAAATGAGAAGATATACCAATAAGTTCAACAATTCTTCGAGTGTGTAAATACTTAGTTTGCAGTTGTGAGTATGAAATTCAAGTACAGTCGCTGAGTTTTTGTCACAGTAGAGGCTTAAAATAGTTAATAAACGACTCATGTTTGATTAGTACATGTACACTATCGTAAAAAACGTATACTAACTACCAGTAGCGTGGCGTCCATGTAACCGCTGTTGCCGACGGCAACAATACAGGAACTAAAATAAAATAAAATTAATGTATCAGAGAGTAAATACTTTTTTCTTGTATCGGCCGTCTAAGGACCACATGCCAATTTCAATTCTTTACTCTTTGTTCTTTCCTTTTTTCCAATATTCCTTCATCTTCTCACTGTGTCTCTTCTTCCTGTCTTCAGTCCACTTTGAACCTGCGTTTTTCTCTCTCCTACCCTGGACTCCCTCCATTTTTAACACTTTTGTCCGAAAAACTTCTCCTTCAATTGCTTCTTCTGCATGTATATTATTTTTTTCTAAATACTTTTCGACTTCTTTAATCCAACTTGATGTTGACTTCTTCCCCCACAGATATTTGAAGATCTGCTTTGTCAACCTATTGTCGTCCATTCTACATAAATGTCCAAAAAATAATAGTCTTCTTTTTCTCATTGTTTCTGTTATATTTTCTATACTTTGATATATTTCGTCATTACTTCTTAACTTCCAACCTTCTGAAGTGAGTAAATACTTTGGTTATTGATTATTTTGAAACAACATTATTAGGGAAAATTGAAGAAAAGCGTAGCATTGCTTTCGAACTAATGAGCGCTTGAATTGTCATTTTAACGTGTGTTGCCAGCTCAATAGTAGCAGAATGTGCAACAGATTGTGGTCATGCAAATTAGAACTGTTCTAATTTTTTGCTGTAGTTATGGATGAAACAACTAATGTTTCAAATAAATCTCAACTTCGAAATAAAAAATTGAGGAGACATTTTTAGGATTTTCGAATGTCAACAGCCAACTCACGGCTGCTTGGTTGTCTCTAATTCTATGTGAACACGTAGGTCACTTCCAGTGCAGTGAACTAATCGTACAGACCTACTATGGCGCACCAGTGCTGTCCGGATCAATTAGTGGTCTTCAAACTCTCCTAAAAGAGAAATGTTCGGATTCCAAAATACTGTTTGTCCATTGCTTTGCTCACAGACTTAATTTAGTTTCAAGAAAATTTGTTGAACGTATAAAAGTATGTACAATTTTTTTTCAAGCAGTGTCGGTGTTCTCTTCGTTTTTTTTTTAACCTTGTAGTAGAACTAACGCCCTTGATCGCAAAGTTAAAAAGCGTCACCCGATAGTGTGTAATACTAGATGGAATTACAAAAGCAGGATGATTGACGGTGATGTTTAATTGGAACTGTCCAGACTGTACAAGTCAATGGGAGAAGTGGGATACGCGTACAGCTGGTTATTATCAGAATTTTGCGAGCTTTGAGTTGTCCATTAAAAAATGTCGATTAAAATGCCTACATTTTATCACACCATTATAAACCACTTTTTAGAGAAAAATCGGCAAATCGAACTGCAGTACAACTAGACTACAAGTACAAGAGAAGTTACAAATTATTAATTTTCAGGGTAAATTTAAGGCCTAACAGCAACCGGCAACAGCTGTTAATTACCCACGCCACGCCACTGCTAACTACACATTTTGAAACATTACATTATGATGCATGTTTTACCATTTAATTCGATACCTTTTTTGAAGACGGTGTCATAACACGATACCTCAGGTGGTTGCAATCTCTTCAACTTCCAATGCTGTTTGCATGCCATCTTAATGCGTTTTGTACCTTCTTGAACTCCTCAAGCAGTTTTACTTCTGCTGCCTGCGAGTCTCTTAAATCCTTCACCCTGGACCCTAACACTGAAAAGTATACAGTCGAATGGGTAGCTACCACATCACTATAAAATATCGGTATGGAGAACCATACATGACTTCCATGTTCTAAGGTTTATATTTAAAATCATTTTCGAAATGAAATACTTCCATAGAAACTATTTACTTCTTCAGCCTTAACCACAGTACTGTGATCACTAACGTATACCATCTAACGTTAGCGCACTCGATTTTCACTGATGATGGCAGTCGATGGCACTGACGAAACGTTTCGTTTTGCAGAAAACACTGGACCACGGCCAAACTGCCTGGGAAGGAATTTTAACAACAAACTACTTCTTTGTTGCCGATAACGTAATATACATATAAAAAATTATCCCCTTCCCCTTCAACTACCCTGTTTATTTATAGATATTTCATCTATCTTTCTACAGTGGATTATTATAACCTTCTTTTCAGGATACTTTATTTATCAAAATTAAGTACTTTACTCTTGTTAAAACATAAATCGTTTCAGATAACTACCCCTTTCCCTTAACCGATCTTTACCAAAATTAATAGGCCTTGAGCCCTCTACAACTCAAGCACAACTTATGCAAAAATTATTTGATTCTGTTTAAATTTGCAGCAGTTATCGTTCGTCATGAAAAAAATTCTACGCACAGACACTTTTTGGAAAATGACTTTTCTTCATGTTTTAAGGGTAGTACAATTAGAATCAGCCCTTATCTCGAAGACGATTTTTTTCACCATCACATACTTCCATTTCCTTATGGAACATGGAAGTAAAATGATTTACAACTCCTTTCGAGCGTGTACTGAAACTCGCTGTAAAACGGGCAGTCTGATCAGTTGCCCAGGAGGGCATGTAATGAAATAAAAAAGTTTCCAAAACCTCAGAAAATGTATTTATGGCAATCACAAAACTCTTCTACCTAGACGACGTCCTTCCGGTCAAAGGATGGCAGGGATCGTTATGGCGCAACGCTCTACCGGGATATAGGTATCTTTAACAAGAGTCAATTTTTTATCGGTATTTCATTTTTATTAACGTGAATTTTTATTAAAACTATGAATTAAATAAAATATTGAATTAATTTTAATTCCGACGGCGTCCTTAAATTATTTCACGGCTCTAGTACACTGATTGGTAACATTTATTTAACATTAATTCTTGTCAGATAACCAAGTTTGCAAATCCGCTGAAGCTATTCATTGAAATTTATTTTAGGAGAAGCCACAAAGAACCTTGAGAGCTATAAAAAGAAAGAAGAATGAGGAAAGATCGTCAATCGGAGAGGGCAGACTTAACTGCCGAATCTTGTTATAGGCCTACACAGAAAGAGACATTACTATGATAATGAATCTCGAGGATTCAATAAACAAGTTTGCTCGTCCAACGTTAAGAAAGACGTGAGGAAGAGAATCTTTAACAAAAAATCACGTTTTTTCCTTTTTCTTTGTATGAACGCTAATATTATTATAAGCAAAAAAATAATTCTTCAAATTTCAAGTATTAGAACGTGGTCAGTGGGAGTTCCGTGATTCAGTGGAAGAACAATATTACATAATACACTGGCCGAGCACAAAGTCTTTCCCACATTTCAAAAACTTATTATGCAGAAAATGTGCAGGTTATTAACGTGGCGTTGGCATCATTCAAGATGGATAAATCTTCAAGTATATACTCATAGAGTATAATTAACACATACCAACATCGTTGTTAGGGTAAATAAACATGTAAACAAACAAGCTTTTGTGGTTAAAACTCACTCCCGGGCTGTTTGGTCGTGGTCCATTGTTTTCTACAAAAACAGACGTTTCGATAGTGTCATTGACAGCCATCAACAGTGTAAAATCGAGTTATGCTAACGTAAGGTGGTATACGTTACTGACCACAGTACTGTGGTTAAGGCTGACTGTTAGTATTCTTGGTTCCACAGTCGGACGAGACAATCGTCGAGATAGGGAAATACACTGCGCTTATGGGTTTTACGTTCGCTAGTATTACGCGACTTGAATGTATGTATTTGCCTATCTCGACGATTGTCTCATCCGACTGTGGAACCAAGAATAGCAGAGTGGGTTCTATGTAGGGAAAGCCCAATTTTTGTGTTATGGTATCACGTAACAAAGTCCCCAGTAATTTCTGCTCAACGAAAATTTACGAATATACAAGAAGAGATTACACGAATATAATGCTGTTTGAGGATGATCAAGTAATTTCCAAAACAACGAATGCGAACTCCAGAGATCAGTGTTCCGGTTACAGCAAGTCTGTTCAAATTACAACATGAAAATTTCTGTGCAGAAGACAAAACCTATGGCACTTATGGGCAAATACCCCTTAATGACTAAGATCGTATTGGATAATAAGAGTACAGAGCAGGTGTTACATTTCCACTGTCTTGGTTGTGACGTCACTTATGATGCTGATTACGATGTAGATCCGAGTTGGCTAAGATTCAGTCAATGTGTGGCACAATTCGTCGAGCGTTGTCTAGAAAAACAAGGAAAGAGACTCGACTAAAATTTTATAAGGTAATGGTATAAGGTAATTGTATGGCTCTGAAACTTGGGTTCCGGCGGAGAGCAGAATGGTTTCAGAAGGGGAGGATCCTTCCCTTTCTGTAGATCCAGTTGTAAAGATACAATTTTGCTTTAAGACTACAGATAAAAAAAAAGAAGTTCAACCTGGAAACTCATTTCTCTTCTATAGATATCGTAAATACTTTTGGTAGATAATGTCAAGAGATCACGGCTGTGAAAAATATGGGCCGTCGCGGTTTTTCAAAACATTTAATTGCTGTAGTCCAAAGCTTGTATAACGTGACAGGTGTTACCTTAGATATTAATAGGAGGTTGACAGGATATGTTCCCACGAATACGGGTATTCGGTAGGAGTGTCTTATTTCACTGACGCTTTTTAATATCTATATAGACGACGTATTTAGAATATAGAAGGTGTCCGTTGATTCAAGAATACTCCTTTGTGGCTCCTTTGGATTCCCTACTCTACGCGGATTATTCACGAGACAGGAGGTCACTTACAGAGATCGGTATTTTATTACGTAATCTCTTGCGGGGATACGGGTAGCGAGTCTCTCCTTCTAAATCAAAGACGAAAACTTTCTTTGGTAAGTATTCCGTTAGAACGAAGATAATTATCGACGATAAAAACGTATAACGGGTTTGTGATTTTAAGTATTTCGGATGCACAATCTCATTTGAGTGCCATAGAGATTGGGATCAGGAATCGCCAAGATTCAGATGGATCTCTTTAACGTTTTAAAGAACATATTTAGGGGCGGACATCTTCATGAAGTTTTATAAAACACTGGCTGTTACGATACTCCTTACTATATGGCTCTGAGACGTCGATCCTTGGGAAAAAGGAAGAAAGGAAGATTTAGACTGCATAAATGAAGTTCGTGAAAAGTGTTCACGTCTACTACCTTGTAGACAAAAAACGGAATGCGGAACTCAGACAGAAGTTAAGTATCTAGTCTTTAAATGTCATCTAAAAGATTACCAGTAGCGTACCGGCCGATTGGGAGGACCGAGGAGGAGATGGGACCCGGAACAGGCCAGTTAAGGCCAATTTCTTGTAGTGGAGATGATCAAGATGATGATGGGTAACAGTGGATAGTTGAAGCGTAGTGCTTGGACGCCATAAGACTCAGGAAGTCGGGATCCAGTCTGGTCTACCTGGTTTTTTCCCCGACTAAGCTACAGGCGGGGCAAACTCTCGCATAGAAATTGCTGCGGTTATGATTAAAAGCACAGGAATTTAACAATTTAGGTAGTGAAAATAAGATTCTAACTGCTTTCACTTGTTTAGCTGTTGTGCATAACACTGTAGGTTATACCATATGGGAACGAAAGACAGAGGACATAAGTTTATAAATTTTGTGAAAGTAAACAAACCACAGAAACATTTCTGTCTGCGCAACAAGGTTTGGTAATTATTATTTGATACCGTGTGCAATTTACTGAAAACATCGAAATACCGTGGTCTGAAAATATATTAAATTTTTATGCAACAGGTTCGACGTGTCCTAAAGATTATTAGTAGAGTTTGTCCAGGAAAAAATTCGATAAACTTTGTTGTGTGAAACGTAAACGGCTGACTCTTGATTAAAACATTGGTACACTCACCAACGGGCAACTCGATAAACACCGTTTCCCGCTAAAAATAATCTTCGTCATTGACAACGGCAAAACGTGTTTAAATTTACTTCAAAAATCCAAGTGCGATACTCGTTTGTTGGCGTTTTATTTGTTTCGTATTCACACATTTTTCGCTTTCGAAATTCGTCGTGTTCGGAATATGGTGTCCGCTTGGTCAGTCACTCTTGAGAACGGTGATCGAACGCTGAACCTATTAAAAATAATCGTAGTACACGGGAAAGCACTCCACGATCAAGTCATCGCCTGCCGTGAAATATGGCGCCTCACATATCCGACTGGACACATTTATTTCACTCAGCTGGACTTAAAACAAGTTTTGCTTTTAACATTCAATGTCGTTGTATATGTATAAATAAATCTACTTATCAGGTGATACTAGTAATTGGATTACTACTAAAATTTAAAGTAAACCACCTAAACAGATTATTTTCTTCTTCTTCCTTTTAGTTAAGATTACCTACAACGATCTTACTGCTTACATAATTTATAAGCGTCTGTACTACAGGATACTTAAATTTATACTATACATTTTTATACTACAAAAATATGTAAGTTATTTAACAGTAAAGGGATTATTCTCGTAGGTCAGATTATCCAATTCAGTTAGAACTAAAATTCTAAAAACAAATTTTGTTATAATACATTGTAAATCGTAAATAGGCAAAAATAAAGAATACACATAACGGAGCTATAAATGTAAGTAAAAATACACAGTCTGTTGGAATATTGCAGGAATCCAAATTATCAGCGTCGCAACTTAACGCATACTTTGACCACGTGTTAAGAAATTAAGAACGAGGGAACAACATGAGTAAAATTAATAATAAATTATATAAGGACTATGTTATATGCAGGAAAGGAGAATAAATCTATACAATTTATGCACAGAGGATAACTCATTTGCTGCAGTTAATAAGTTCAGACACCTGAGTAACATTATAGATAATGAAGGGTCATAAACACTACAATACATGACAGGATACAAATAGTAAGTAGGACGTATTATGCAGAAGTAGACTATAGAGAAGCAAACTCATTAGTCGTAACACAAAAATAAAAATATATGACCCTTATCAGACCGGTTGTTACTTATGGAGGCGGCAAATGGACATTAACAAAAAAGGAACAAGAAACACTACGAAGGTTTGAAAGAAAGACTGTAAGACGTGTTTATGGCCCGGTTAAAGAAGATGATAAATGGTGAATCAGAAATAACCAGGAGATAAATGAGCTATTGAAGCATGAGGACATTGTAATATTCATAAAAGCTCAACGAATACAACGGCTAGATCACCTAGAGCAGATGGATGATCAGCGTATGCCAGAGAAAATCGTGAGGGCACAAGTCTGTAAAACAGAAAGAGGGGCCCATTTAGATGGTCGGATGGTGTGCTACAAGATCTCAAAAGAATGAATGTGAGGCGTTACACTGAGATGCCAATAGATAGGTGACACTGGAGAAGATCGGTGTTGGAAGCCAGAGCTCACGTTGGCTACAGTGCAAAATAAGAAGAAGATGTTGTATACGGAGGAGCAAGTTGTTATAACTACATCAGGATATCAGTTACAGTGCAGTACGGTACTGAAAGTCACACGTGCGGACCTCGTGATCACTCCATGAACCGTTCTCATGGAAACGCAACAATACGTTTATTCTAGTTTAAGCTCGGAAGAGGTTACAGTGGTTCCAACAATGCAGGAAAAAGTTTTTATCTTTAATAATTATTTTCGCTCATATGAAGTTAGACGTTCAAATTGATCAAGTTTTCTGAGCGTTGCAAATGAATTATTATTATTAGCCGGGCTGTTAGCTTGTGGTCCACAGATATTATTATTAGCCGGGCTGTTAGCTTGTGGTCCACAGATATTATTATTAGCCGGGCTGTTAGCTTGTGGTCCACAGATATTATTATTAGCCGGGCTGTTAGCTTGTGGTCCACAGATATTATTATTAGCCGGGCTGTTAGCTTGTGGTCCACAGATATTATTATTAGCCGGGCTGTTAGCTTGTGGTCCACAGATATTATTATTAGCCGCGCTGTTAGCTTGTGGTCCACAGATATTATTATTAGCCGGGCTGTTAGCTTGTGGTCCACAGATATTATTATTAGCCGGGCTGTTAGCTTGTGGTCCACAGATATTATTATTAGCCAGGCTGTTAGCTTGTGGTCCACAGATATTATTATTAGCCAGGCTGTTAGCTTGTGGTCCACAGATATTATTATTAGCCGGGCTGTTAGCTTGTGGTCCACAGATATTATTATTAGCCGGGCTGTTAGCTTGTGATCCACAGATATTATTATTAGCCGGGCTGTTAGCTTGTGGTCCACAGATATTATTATTAGCCGGGCTGTTAGCTTGTGGTCCGCAGATTTCGTCAGTGATATACGTTTCGGCCCCACCATCGGAGGCCATCACCAGTGTCTAGACTGGCACGGTATCCGCCTATTCACCTCACCTCAAACTACCACTATGATAGTCTCTGCCTCATCTCTGAGGTGAATCGGCTGACAACGTGCGAATCTAGAAACTGATGATGGCCTCCGATGATAGGGCCGAAACGATTGTCAATGATGACAACTGTGGACCACGGCCAAACAGCCCGGCTGATAGTAATAATTTGAACAAGGTTTGAGCCGGCCGTGAAAGCTTAAAACGTTTCAAATGAATTTCTGAAACGGTTCCAAAAACCACCACCCAGTAACGTGGTTATGTTAGAAGTCGTTAAAAAATTCCGTTGTAGGAGCCAGCGGTCTCACACAGACCAAAGCCCACATCGGCCTTCCAGTTACTGTACGGCGTCCTCCAGTACGGACGGCTCCTCGAGCAGGTGTCACAGTCTTCAAATGGTTCGCATTCCGACGAACATTTTTAACATTGAATCCTACTCATACATTTACAAAAAGAATGGTCAAGCAAACTGGCAGTTTTGCCTACAAGGTTTAAACAATGCAGACAAAGAAGCGAGAATCCTGTACTGTCTGGTAAATCCTCTATTCGAACTGCTTCCATCGTAATATTTTTCTCGCTTGACATTTCGATATCTGGAGTCTGTGATCATCCTCAGACGTTGTGAGTGGCGGTTGAAAGATCCTGATGAAAGACCTAATAACATGATCTTCAACCGCCACTCACAGCTTCTGAGGATGATCGAAACGTCAAGTAAAGAAAATATTACGACGGAAGCAGTCTGAATAGAGGATTTACCCGTAAGAAATCACCCATAGCTTAGAGGTTTTAAAGGTCCTGTACTGTCCTTCAATATTAACAATCGTGTGTGATGATCCAGCGTTCCTATCAAATTTATCCACGTTCTCTAATGAAAACCATATTCATCTGAATTGATTTATCAATCGACAGACAGCCCGTTCTCTTGCTTTTGAACGGCCAGACAAGGCATCACTGCGGAGAAACCCCTCCGTAATCAACGTGTAACAATATAGTATGCAACTGTATGCAAAATGCATATTGAGGCCTTATTTTTTTAGGATTATTATGAAAATCCTGTTACTGTGAACCAGGTTCAGTATGGAGAAAAAACTGTCTCACCGTTTCTGAGGGATGTGAGAAGATCCTGCCGCGCAAGAAACCTCCCACTTTGTAAGCACTGATTACAGCAAGGATGGGGTCACTTGCCACACGAGGCACTTGCTTCATTTGCTCGTACAATATTAGGAACCGCTTAATGTCACGCGGAAAAGACTTCCTATATCCTTCTCATGCACCTGATCTAACATCACCTGACGTTTACATTTGGGATATTGTTACGCTGTCTAGCTGGTCGTCGTATAGTACAGTGGAAACAAAGTACAAAACACCAATTACGTCACTAATCACCAGCTTTAATTTTCACAATTAAACAGTTTGTAATCAACAAAATAGTCTCTTACAACAAATCAAATAAAAATTGTTCACAACCAATAAAAATGTCTACTAATATAAAACACAATATAAGCACAATGTCTACTAATATAACACTTTGCCGCACAATCATATAACACATAACACTTCGCCACAATACTACAAACCGCATTCCAATAGATCGCAATTCAAACTGAACTGAGCGTCGCTGAGTACTTGTATTTATACCCCGCAGAAATACCAGAATATTCCATACTGCGCGTCAAGAACGCTACTAGAAAACACCAGAACGTAATTGACTGCTGCCTTGCACACAGCGCGCGTGGCCGCGCGACTTCTATCACAGTCTAGCTAACGCGATGAGAATCACGTACGCACACACATTACAGCCGGATTCCACTGAAACATTCGAGAAGCGCGTAGAATGTTCTGTAATATCGTAACAATATGCTAAAGGAAACCGTTCTTAACACGTGTATGCGCCCACGTACGCGCGCGTGTATAACACAACGTCTTAAGCGCACTCATTCGTATAAACTTAGCATCAAAAAATAAAGCACGGTATAATTTTGGTTAGTAATTATACCTGTCACAACGTCTGCACCGTAAAACCAAAGCTAGACTATACAGAACAGTAGTAAAACCGGTCCTGATGTACGGAAGTTCACATGAGTGACCACACAGGGCGACCTCTTCGACTTACATCTTAAAATGAAAGGAAAATACTTAGGAAAATTTATGGGCCCATAAGGGAAGGTGGAGAGTGGAGAATAAGGTACAACAGAGAGCTCTGTGAGGTATATAGATCGCCTTATATTGTGACATCAAGTAGGATAGCTCGGCTGGGATGGGCAGGACATGTACAGAGAATGAATGAGGAGAATGTTCTTAAGAGGATTATGAAATGCACACCAGAAGGAAAAAGAGGAAGTGGAAGACCCTGACTACGATGGATTTACGGAATCCTAGAAGATGTGAAAGCACTTGGAATGAAAAATTGGTGAACATTGGCTAAGGATAGGGAAGTCTGGAGGAAAATCCTGAGGGAAGCTGAGGCCCACGGTGGGCTGTGGAGCTACTGATGATGATGAATTAGACCTCTAACACTTTGGTACAATTCTGAATTAAAAAGCCAATACAATAATTGAAAATGAAAATCTTGGAGTGATATTAAAGGGTTGTGATGAGGAGGAGGGCGCCCCACACGTGATCAAGTTACAGCAACACTTGAGAAAAAAAAGAAACAATAAATCACGTGACTCAAAAAGCTTTCAGGCCGAGTTGCCTTAAAATATGAGGCGAAAATTTATAAATTTCTTACAGAAAATAAATGGAACCACGACACATTCCGGAAGAGTGGAAAGACAAGATTAACGCCTCATCTAAGAACAAAGAAACGCCATGAATTTGAAAAAACTAGCGTGGTTCTGCTCTGTTAAATCCATCATAAACGTTATTGTAAAACGGACGATCTCCTCTCGAACATTCGACATGCGTACAGTTTGCTCTTTCATTCTAAAACAGACGATCTCCTCTCGAACATTCGACATGCGTACAGTTTGCTCTCTCATTCTAAAACAGACGATCTCCTCTCGAACATTCGACATTCGTACAGTTTGCTCTTCATTCGAAAACAGACGATCTCCTCTCGAACATTCGACATGCGTACAGTTTGCTCTTTCATTCTAAAACAGACGATCTCCTCTCGAACATTCGACATGCGTACAGTTTGCTCTCTCATTCTAAAACAGACGATCTCCTCTCGAACATTCGACATTCGTACAGTTTGCTCTTCATTCGAAAACAGACGATCTCCTCTCAAACATTCGACATGCGTACAGTTTGCTCTTCATTCTGAAACAGACGATTTCCTCTCGAACATTCGACATGCGTACAGTTTGCTCTTCATTCTAAAACAGACGATCTCCTCTCGAACATTCGACATGCGAGTTTGCTCTTCGTTCTGAAACAGACGATCTCCTCTCGAACATTCGACATTCGTACAGTTTGCTCTTCATTCGAAAACAGACGATCTCCTCTCGAACATTCGACATGCGTACAGTTTGCTCTTCATTCTGAAACAGACGATTTCCTCTCGAACATTCGACATGCGTACAGTTTGCTCTTCATTCTAAAATAGACGATCTCCTCTCGAACATTCGACATGCGTACAGTTTGCTCTTCGTTCTGAAACAGACGATCTCCTCTCGAACATTCGACATTCGTACAGTTTGCTCTTCATTCGAAAACAGACGATCTCCTCTCGAACATTCGACATGCGTACAGTTTGCTCTTCATTCTGAAACAGACGATTTCCTCTCGAACATTCGACATGCGTACAGTTTGCTCTTCATTCTAAAATAGACGATCTCCTCGCGAACATTCGACATGTGTACAGTTTGCTCTTCATTAGACATTAAAAATTAATTCCTCTTATTCAGTTTCTTACTACAGCTTCGGACTTTCACACTTTAGCTTATTACAGCTTCGGACTTTCGTACATTCCACGATGACAGAGGGGTGAAGAAAGTGAAACCGGTTGATGTAGGCATCGTGGAGACAAGACATAAAAACTCGTAAAATATATGTAGACAACTGCGAAAAATATGTAGATAACCTGTTGGTTATCATTCACCTTACGTCATTGACATCGGTGAATGCCGTATATTCTACAACGTGGAAATTCTAAGAATAACGTCCTTATAAAGAACGAAAAGTGTTTAATTTTGTTGTATAATAATACTGTACAGTAGTCTGTTTCACAAACACTGTTTATATTGTTGGAAACATTATCGGCCCGGGCTGTTACGCCGTTGTCTAAAGTCTATGCGGACAGTCGTTTCGGCCTCATCTTCGGCCGAATCACAGCGTCTACCTCATCAGTGGGGTGAGCTGGCGGGCACAGTATCAATTGCTACCGACACTGATGATGGCCTCCGATGATAACAGTAGTGTCCGATGACGACAGCCCGGCCAATACTGTTTCCAACTATGTGGACGCCGGCCGTGAAGAACTGTTTGTATGCTTACTTAAACATAGGCCTAACAGTAGAGTTTGATCTCTACCGTTAATATAACAAGAAATATTAATTTGTCGTGTAACTGTATTACGTACTGTATATACAGTTGCACTAACAGTGGGCCTACTATTGTACGTTTAAGCGAGAATATCTGATTTCAGTACAGTACGCTGAATTACATACAGGGCCCACTGAACTGATCCTACTTGGGTCCCCTTAGCACGATATGACGTATATCCTCAGCAGGAGAGGATTTCGATGATTGCTCCGGCCTGGCTCCACGCAAAGAACGCCGCTCCGTGGCTCTTCAAGGATCACCCGCAGCATCTGACGTGGACGTTAGGCGAGGCCGTCGTATGGCGTCGACTGTTCGACTATCTGCCACGCCCAGCTGTATGGGTCCCGCGTCAAGATGGCGCTCGCAAGCTTCGCGCTTTTAACGGCAGCGCAACCCGAGGCGGCTCAAACAGATGCACAACATGATAGACTTGAATCTGTTACTGGGCAAACGTGGTCCCAACCCTAGACTACGGCTCCGTGGTTCTCTTAAGGATTCGCCCGCATGTGCTCGGAACCGTACTGGCGTGGGTGTAGGCGCTGTCGTCATAATGGACCGGAAGTGTGAGCTGCCACAGCTCCGGCAAGAAGACATTTGCACACCTCGCTGCCTTCCGTGTCTAGGACAACAGCGCATCCGATGCGCCTCAAGCTGATTCCGTTCTGTTTGGATCTGAAACTTCTGGCAAACACTGGACTAGCAAGCCGAGCATGGAAAGCCGCCGTCGTAGGATATTGTCTGAACTGCGCCAGTCAGAGGTTCATAGGAGATTTGTGAGGCAGTGGTCGATGTAAATGGGTATTGGCCTATAGTTGGTACAGTCCAGTGAATAAAAAACACTGACCTTAGTCTACAGTAGTTCGACTTCAGACAAATTGATTTTCGTATACGATTTTGAGAACTTATCATTTGCGGATGTTGAATACCTACTGTACACACAAATACCGATTTCATTACGTTGAGACAGAATGGACCATGTCAAAGTGGATCTCTGTCAGGAAAGTCCAGAATTAGCTAACATATAAAGAACCACCGGCAACACAATCTAGGAAATTAATGAGGCTTAAGCGGGCTTGGCACGTTGTCCGGGTGTACGACAGCAAAAGGCAGGGCCGCTTCTGCCGCCCTGTGCAGGATTTATGATGCTGCCCCCTCCTTATATTAACTCTGAACACTTTCATACACACTAGACCTACTCTAAAGATACGGCGATTGCCTTCAAATGGCGACTAGGAATGTTTGCATTGTTGTGTTTATCAGATAACTAAAACTTTTTCGCGTTTTCGATGTGGCGAACGGCTAAAATAAAAATTGTAGAGACAATACAAGGAATCGTGAGACAATAAAAATGTATGCCTATGTGATGACTTAAAATTAAAATACTAACTAAAATTCATTATGATTGAAGTATACCAAAAGTAATGTACCATATACCTTACTTAAAAAATACTCGTCTAGCTTTTGCACTGGCAAACTCCTTTATGACTTCGTTGTAGTCAAGTGATTCAGCTAACTGATGTTCTATAGATACAGTCGCCAGACCGCTCAGGCGAGTCTCGGATATACTCGATCTGAGATAAGTTTTAATAAGTTTGAGCTTGGAAGTCCTTTCTCTGCTTGCCACTGTCACAGGTAATGTTACCAAAATTCTTAGAGCGACACCATTCTTAGAGCAGTGCTGATGACTCATGCAAGGCAGCACCCAGTGTCAGGTTTACGTTCTCTCACTCACGAGTTTTCGACTCTTCGTTAAACTCCGCAGACTTTATACATAAAGTAATTCTTACTGATCTTACATATTGTGATGAAATTAAGTGAATCATTTTATTTTGTCCTTCAATTTCAAAACTTAACATCCCGGAATCTGCCGCCCTTCAAAATTTGCCGCCCTGGGCGATGGCACGGTTCGCCCCCGCCTGGAGCCGGGCCTGGCAAAAGAGAAAGGAAAAACATTATGGAGGACGAAAGAAACAGGCACAAACTAAAAAGGAAGACCTGACAAAGCAGGATGTTCCACATTGGATGGTAAAGAACGGAACTGTGACCGACAGCGACGTGTCGTAGAGGAGGCTGGGATTTGAGTACAGCTGTAACGCCAAAGGAAGAAATGGAGCCCGTTTTTTATTTCTTTAACAATTTATAGTAAGATTAATAAATTATAACGGTACAAAAGGCAGCCGAACAAGAATCGTTTACGTGTTTGGTGTCGTCTGCAACCGCGCGGCCGCGTGTATCTCAAGCGAAGGACTACGGGCAATAAAATAGATAACTAACTAATTAGCGTTTATTCTTTTATGGGCACATTTCGAATAGTGGACTGTATTCGGCCGAAACTCGAGGAAAATATGTTATCAAGAGCGGAGAGCGGCCGCCGACGACAAAGGTACTGCACTATACATAATTTAACAATAAAAATAAAACAATATATAAAAATTCCGGCGCGATACTTCTCGACGTAGCTTTATAGTTCTTTCTGTATTCATTATAATAAATTTCACCTTACGACTCAATTTTATGGACGAAAAGTAATGTGTTGATCTGTGTGTGTGTGTGTGTGTGTGTGTGTGTGTGTGTGTGTGTGTGTGTGTGTGTGTGTGTGTGTGTGTGTGTGTGTGTGTGTGTGTGTGTGTGTGTGTGTGTGTGTGTGTGTGTGTGTGTGTGTGTGTGTGTGTGTGTGTGTGTGTGTGTGTGTGTGTGTGTGTGTGTGTGTGTGTGTGTGTGTGTGTGTGTGTGTGTGTGTGTGTGTGTGTGTGTGTGTGTGTGTGTGTGTGTGTGTGTGTTGTCGCACGCGCGCGTTTGAGGCTTCATTCCGTTAACCAACCATAAGTACGCGTAAATACTGTCCTGTCCGTACATTGTATAAATTGTGCACGCAAAGCAGGACATAAAAAAATTTTTCAGAATCGGTGGGAGTGTCTCCAGTGGATCGATGTCATTTTTTAACGAGTGTAGTATTAAATTACAAAACACTTATCAGGCCAGTGCTGACAAATGCTTCAGAAACCTGAACAATGATAAAAAATAGCGAGAGACTTCTATGTTGTTGTGAAAGACGGATTGAAAGAACAATATTTAGAGGAGTACAAGAAAATGGCATGTGGTGCAGGCGCTATAATTATGAACTATACCATCTTTACAAAGAGCCGGACATTGTCAGGATAATCAAAATATACAAGCTAAGGTGGGATGGACACATAGAGAGAATGGAGGAAGGACAGCCTACGAAATATATTGTCAACCAGAAACCAATGGGAAGTAGAAAAAGGGGAAGACCCCGAAGTAGATTCAAAGACCAGATAGAGGAGGACCTCAGAAAGCTGAACATAGGAAACTGGAAACCAGGGCACGCAATAGGGAAGAATGGAATCGACTCTTGGAGAAGGCCAAGACCCACCAACCCACCAAGGGTTGTAGAGCCACGGCTGATGATGATGAGTATTAAATTTGTAATCTTTTATTAGTGTTTATTTTTCCCGAGAGTTTGATTTTCTTCTGTTCCAACGGATTTCTACCGATTCCGTGGTCTCCCCGTATTTCTTCTACCATAAGGTAAACGTTGTTGTTCGATGTGCTGTATTTGGCAGTTAGCTGTCTTGTCCTCCCTCCACTACTTAGTAAATACTGACCTCGCTCCTTGGATTGCTGTACAATATTCTAGATGTTGGTCATTTCTTTACTGCAGTGGTGTATTTACAAGGGGTGACGACGGGACCAGACCTCCCCCCAGAGGGTTGAAAAAAGTTGACGAATTTTGTTACTCTCTTTATTTTTATGCTATTTTATTATTTTTTCATCTGTGTACGCTAATATAGTAGTAACTATTTTTTAAATATACAAACAGGTGTATTACACAGCATTTGCGTATACGTTTGAAATATGAAATACTGTACAGGAAAATCAGTTCAGTCAATAAGTATCTTCTAAACAATGTTTCAATAACTCGTATTTTTATTGTGTTATTGTCGTTCTCACACGTTCGTTGTTCAACCACTTCAAATATAGTATTGTTGATTAGTCTTAACTTGTTTCTTCTTTTGTATGAAGTTGACTCGACCGGACCCCCCCCCTCAAGACCAAATTCTAGGCCACTTCTAGGGTGGTTACACAAGATGCATATTGGTGAGAGGAGGATGTCCATTCTGTAAAGGTGTTTCATGAGACAACCATGGCCTATAGAAAGTCTGAATTTTGCCACTCCTGGTTTGCTTGGAAGGTCTGCAATTGCTTCTGGGGTTTTGTAGAGAAGTTCCCATTTCTTGCCGACGGCTGCTGCTTTAAGTCAAAGTAATTCTTAGTTTGTCTTGCCATTCGTACGCAATATTCGGCTGAGGAATATGTTTACAGGCAAGGCTCTACTTTACGGACATTCGACATTCGTAAATTTCGATCTTTCGAGCATTACAGTATTAATAAATATGGAAATTTGTATTATTTTAATAATTCAATACTTTAAAACATTAAATTATTAAATATTATAATTAAAATATTTTAATTATAATTACTTATTTATATATTAAGTATATAGGCCTATACATAGTTATATTAAGTTTAGTATATATACAAATTAAGTATATATAATTAATTATTTATACATTAAGTATTATAAATAAGTAATCAAATAGTCATATAAAATTAGTTATTTACATTTTATAATCATGTCTTGTAACATTATCTGAAATTCACTTTTAAACATCCCATAATTATGTGTGAGTTAAGTATTCCGAAATTTCTGGCAATACGAAAGAACTTCGACCCCGTATACGTCATATTCACGCGAGTCTATCTTAGTTTATTAGTGACTATTTTTCTCTATAACTATTTACGAAAACTTAAACTTATACTAATTCGTTTAAGAATGTTCTGTCTTTGCATGTTGTTCTAGGCAAATAATTTTTATGAGTTATTAAAATAAATCTGTTTTAGTTGGTTAACCGTTTATCATTCTAATCAGACAAAACTGTAAAGGACTTTATAATTTACAACGGTGTTCGATTCAGTATAACTTAAGAATTTCCACAAGCAAAACGAAGATGATGACTTTCCTGGGGAGCAATCCTGTAAGAGCCAAAATAATGATGAACAACTAACTAATTGAACAAGTCTCTCACTTTAGCTACCTAGGGTATGACATGTCATATATAACAATAAAGATATAGAGAATAAACTACAAACATAAGTTTCAAATGACGTGCGGCACCATAAGAGGAACGCTAAAAAACAAGACGCGGAAAGATACTCAGCTCAAGTTTTACAAGGTAATGGCTGTCCATAAGCTTCTGTATAGAAAGTGAATCATGGATGATGAGACAGAGAGATAAAAGCCGCATACAAGCAGCGGAGATGACATTTCTAAGATCGGTCAAAGGTTCTTCTAAACAAGACCGTTTTAGAAATGAAGAGATTAGAGAAGAGTTGGAAGTATACAACTTACATGAGAACAAAAATTGCATAGAAGAAATTGGAAGGACCATCTGCAGCGTACGGACGATCGAAGACTACCAAAAGCAGCAAGTAAATACAAACCAGCTGGAAGAAGAAGCGTAGGGAGACCAAAGAAAAGATGGAAATAAATCCTATGAAGCTGGAACAGGTCACCAAGGCATAATCCTTGTTAGAAAAGAAGAAGAAGTGGTAATCGAATCCAAACCGTCAGAAGTAGCAGTGACCACGATTTCACGGCTACTCCAACCTTCAAAATAATACGACCAGGGGCGGATTAACCATTAGGCTGTAGCCTAGGGCGCGGCACTTTGGGGAGCGCAAAATTTTAGCTAAAAAATAATAAAATATTACAACTAAATGTAAAATTGGTAATAAATTACAAGGACAAAAATTTGAGTTCATTTTGATCACAGGCGCCTGTTTGCGATAAATTATGGTAAAACTGTACATACATAATAGAAGTGCTTTCCAAACTGTTTTCTCCGGTTATGAGTCATCGGCGGCCGGCGCTCATGGAACTATGCCGCCGCCCGACTTTCGTGGAATTGCCGACCACGTTATCTATTCCTTCAAATCAAATTTGTAACACGTGCTATCAAATGTCTGCAGAAAAGATGTAACAAGAAAAAAAATACGAAAACCGCATTTTGATGAAACATCTGAAGACACTGCTGCTGCCGCTTTTAGACGGGAACGATGGGAGGCAATCTTTCATTGTTGAAAACTACTATGTTGGCTTAGATTCGCTTCTGCTTAATTTGAACTGAATAAAATCAATTTACAGCGATATACTGTACATGACAAGTTTGGGTTTTTGTGGAAATTACCTGAACTTTCTGAACTAAATAATGACATAATAAGACAAAAAGCTAGAAACCTTCTAGAAAATTGTGCTGTTGGCTTGGATCAGACATTTCCTGATGAGTGTGTGCATTTAGCTCAATTTTTAAAAGACTATGGACCGGTCAACCCAGAACAAGAAGGAGAAGAATAAAAGAAAAAGCGATTTGAAGAAAAACCACTGTTGAATTTTTTGAAAACGCTTAACTTTGAATCAATATTTAAAGCTTCATTCAGCCCTTTGGAAATAAACGTAAGAGTAGCCTATGAGAGGTGAGGGGGCGCTAAAATATAATTAGCCTAGGGCGCCAAGATACCTTAATCCGGCCCTGAATACGACTAAACATTTACGGCCGTGGGGCTAAGTCCAGACTACAGTGTATTCGATTTCTGATTAATGGCACAAATTAACTTCTAACGCAAAGTGAATGATTCGTAGTCGTCAGCAAATATTTATGGGGATATATCAAACTATCAAGGAGACTTGTTTACACAGTGCTAATTTGACACAGACGTATGATTTTAGCTAACTGAGTATTCGTAGTTCAT
Source organism: Magicicada septendecula (assembly GCA_034769895.1). Taxonomy (NCBI): domain Eukaryota; kingdom Metazoa; phylum Arthropoda; class Insecta; order Hemiptera; family Cicadidae; genus Magicicada; species Magicicada septendecula. The sequence goes on along the minus strand of CM068372.1, from coordinate 85,665,211 downwards.
TAGGGAAATTGACTACCATAGTCAGAAACAAACATTTAAACAGAACGCATAAAAATCATACTTAGGTAGACAGTTTTTGCGGTAGGCAAATTGCCTGGCCATTAATAAAATATTATCGCCATTAAAATACTCTCCCACTCTCTCTCTCTCTACCTCCTTCCTACCTCTCCCCTTTTTCTGATTTTCTCTCCTTAGATAGACATACAATTCTAAATACCCTTTTAGTGTTTATGCTTACGTTCTCCACTTACGGACTGCAGTTACATGATGTTTGGAAAGAAGTGATATTTGATGTGAGTAAACTATTCGGTTTGTTTTAAAGATACAGTAAACCTATTAAATGGCTTCGAGGCTAATTGTGCGCGCGCTCGCGCGCGCGCGTGTGTGTGACATCATGGGTACTATAAAAACTACACCTATATTGTTTTGACAAATAAGGACAGTTATTTTAATGTGGTAACATTTTATCGCAAACGAACTTGATTCAAATTAAGTGGTACTTCCCGAATGTTCGATCCCATAGTAGTAATCCAATAAACCTTACAAAGTAGTTGTATGAAACTGGTAATTACATTACGAGTGTTGGGGAATTTCTGTTACTGCTCAGTCCCTCACATTACGAAATTTACATGTGTGTGTGTGTGTGTGTGTGTGTGTGTGTGTGTGTGTGTGTGTGTGTGTGTGTGTGTGTGTGTGTGTGTGTGTGTGTGTGTGTGTGTGTGTGTGTGTGTGTGTGTGTGTGTGTGTGTGTGTGTGTGTGTGTGTGTGTGTGTGTGTGTGTGTGTGTGTGTGTGTGTGTGTGTGTGTGTGTGTGTGTGTGTGTGTGTGTGTGTGTTATCAAATATTAAATTATTTCTGCAAATGTATATTTTTATTTTTTATCATTATATACATTTGCACATATTTAATCTGTATCTTCAGAGGTTTCCATATCAGGACTGCATATTCGATTAATAATCAATTTTATTTGTATTTAAATTGTTCTATTTTGTTCTAATGTGTCTTTACGTAGTCAGCTGATTTCATGGTGGTTACACTAAAAATATTTAATATTCATATTTTACTTATTTTAATAAATATATAATTTTAAATAAATCATCTTTTTTGTTTTTACTTCAATTTGTTTTTTAATGAGCGAAACATTTTTATTGTATGCTTTGAGATTTCCCAAATATTTATTTTTATTCCTTTTCTATGCCTTTTATTAAGTTAACATTTCGAGTGCCTGGAAATTGACGATTGAATGTCAGAATTAGACAGTGTGTGGCTAAATAAGACTTATAAATTTTCAGTTTTAAAAACGCATTATGATGTGGTTGGAATCTATCAAGGAGCTTTTTCTTCGCCTGCCCTATATAAAATTTATTGCAATATGGACATTCTATTTTGTATATTCCAATTTTATTGTGAAAGCTGAATTTAATTTTAGGTTATATTATATTAAAAACGTTATTATCTGTGTTATATGTTTAAATTCGTATCCTCAAATAGTTTATTTGGTTTTTGAGTTATTAGCTGAGTTTGTGCCGATTGATTAAAATCGGCGCTTATACTGCATTTAACGAATACGCTAAAGAAAAATAGGTTTCAGTATTTAGCGGTGGCGTTCTCCCGTACTGTAATACGGTAATAATGCTGCGCCTGATTGGCGCTGCACTCTGGCGGTCGCCACTGATCGCGAGTTGAAAATGCCAGAATAAACGTTTCGAATCTTGTCTGAATTGCTGCTTGAACCAAACACCACGCCTCGCTCTCCGACAGAGAGAAGTTTTTTAATTGTACCATCTTCCACCTATGGCAGGCTAAATTAAAACAGATCTGCGGTAAGTAAGTGCAGTATACTTATATATTTTAGTCTGAAGTCATGTAAAAGGAGTTTTGTTTAATAAGTACAGGAATGAATGAAATTGGTTAACCTATTACACTCACGCCACGTGGCGAATTAAAGTTTTCAAAATGAGTTAATTGTATAACAGTAAATGAAGTCTTAACTAAGGCACCGTAATTGAATAATGTTAACCCAGAGGGGTAAAGTTTATAAATGTATAAATGCCAAGTGGTGAATCAAGTTAGTATGAATAATTAAGTCACCCCAAATTTATTGAGAATGTTAAAGAAAGAGAGTCATAGTAAAAATATAAAGTTTTAATGGAAACAAGTGACAAACTTTAATAGAATTGAGAATAATGTAAAGTCAAAATAATAGGTAATTTAACCAAACTAAATGTTTTCAAAGATAGGGCCACATGCCCGTATAACATGTTGTAGAGTGTGTCAAACTTTCATTTCAAGTAGGCCTAAAGCAGTGTTTAAAATTATAAATGGATTTTGATGCGTGTGAGGGTCCTGGGGGAATAAGTGTTGGAACTTCTCGCTGATAATATTTGTATGCTTAGGGTCCCTCGCTTCACGTCGAGGAACAGCCCCAACCTGAACAAATGAACATCTAAGACTCTCAACTTCATCTGCCGGAGGAGAACAGCGAGGACAGGCCACACCCACACTAAAATGCTGTAGACCACGACGCCAAACTTCACACCACGGAATAAATCAGGTGACACCAACCCAATATTACTTTTCACACAAGGGAATGTAACCCACTAGAACTCGTGGGCATATAGCTACACACCATACAATGACTTTAAGCTTTAAACATTTTAATTGGGTCCCCGGTTAACGGGACAGAATAGTGCGCGGACTTGGGGGGGAATCTTTTGTACATTTTGTAACACTGTTTATATTAAATGTGAGCCCAGAGGTTGGCATGTATCTGTGGCTGATTACCATTCAGGCATGTAAATTTTTTTCTAGTTTTCAGTAAAAGGGTTACCTTAGTGCTAGTAATTCTATCATTCATCATGTAATTTTACAGGTTAAATTTAGTTTTCAATTAATGCATTAATTTCATATATTTATATTCAGTTTGGGTCATATAATGGATAGGAGTTTCTTTTGGTAGTTTCAGTCGGGTCCCCAGTTTAATCCTGTATAGGCGGATTTTCATGCAGACTTGAACATGCTCCTGGGACAGGTTTAGTTATGCACGATCTTGCCTAGGAACATGTCGGCCTTTGGGCCAAATTAATTCTTAAAAGGTTATAAAGCATTATGACACATTACTGTTTTTAATATTTCACAAAATTTGTCATGCTTAAATTCTTAAATGCTTAAATTCTGTTTTTAATTTATTATGGTCACTTGTATTTTGACTGAATTATAATTATATTTTCTCCAAGTCTAAGTGCTCAGTGTGGGAGCACTCTATAGTAGTATCAGGCATTATGCCAATCCATGAATTTTAGTATGCCCTGGGGGCACTGGTGTTACACATATAGATATGGGTTATTATGTATTAAGATCTTGCAATAGGTGTTGCGTGCAATAATAGTTATGAATTGTAACTTATGTACCTCCTGGGGTGAAAGAGGTGTGGCAAGATTTTAATGTTGAAAGTTGTAATTGTCCTGTGATGTGGAACGTGTGTATGTGTTGTATATTGTAGACATATTTCTTTATATGTATTGTATATTCATGTGTATTTCTGGCGGTTAGGTATAGGGCTAAGTGGGGAAAAGTAACCACAATTGGAAAAGAAAATCTATATATTCATTTCATTTTAAATCTTATATTTATTTTTCAAACAAAAAATATTTTAAAGGAGAATACAATGATTTTGTTGGGAGATAGAAATTTAAAGTTTGTTTATAATAAAAATTTATTGGTTGTTAATTTTGTGAGTTTTAATTGCAAGTCCCGTCTCACTGGATCCAGCGCATTTTTGGCTTCTCTAGGCTTTTGGCCTAGTTTTAATTATCTTGTGGCCCCTCTTTAGAAAAAAAAATTTTTATAAGTCAATACAATACTTAAAGAGGGGTTACATTTGGTAGCAGAGCGTGGTTGAGATTAGGGTCAACCCTTGGGTCCTTTGGGTGTGACGGGGCTTGCAAACTCAGGAAACATTTTGGGGTTCGAATCGGACTTGGAATAATTACTAGAAGTCCCTATATCTATAAGTACCTATGTCTTGTTCTGTTTAAGGTTTTGTTTATTATATGTGTGTATCATTGCCCGCCTGTTGGTATTGTTGAACTGGAGGTCGCCACGCGGTGTGAAATTTTAGGGGGGAAATTCCTGGGAAACTCGAAATATCGCAGATCTGGGCCGAGGTGGAGACATGGTTTTCGCGTATTACCTTGCCAATAATAGGGAAGGCGTTTTTAGTTATGCGGTATGGCCCGATCGGCAGTCGGTCTCCTCCGAGATACGGGAGCCGAAGTTATTGCAAATTATGAGAATTTGTTGTTGTTCGTTGGTCGGTAATTTTGTCATGTCGTGTGTTAGTGTGTGTGTTGCGTTCCTTCGTGTGTAGTGTTGTTGAGAGCTAGTTCAGGTAAGTGGGCTGGGTCCTCGCAACGGTAGGGGCACCCGCAGTCTGCTTGAAGGAAGGACAGTACTCAAGTATTTCCTGTGTTCTTGATTGTCAATTTTTGTAGGGTGTTAGGTGTTTTGTGGGAATTTATGTTTTGTTGATTGTGTGTTGTGAATTGTGCAATTCTGACGGCGCTATGCTATCAGAAATTGCCCCACCCCCTTTCAGGAGTTCTCCAGAAACTTTCGGTGGTAGATGGAATAGATGAGGACGGGCTGCTGGTCTTCTTGGATCTTGTCCTGCAGTTGGCAGATTTCCCGGGTGTGTCCGATGGGGAGGTCTTGTCCCTTATATACCCGTATTGCCGGGGTTCATTGGCAGGGTTGGTCACCAACACTCTGCGTCGGGGCGGCAGTGTCGACGCTTTTCATGGGGAAGTGTTGGATTTCTTCATACCCCATCGACGACGTTCCCAGCTTAAGTTAGATTTATTCTATCGCCTACAGGCCAACGGGGAGGCGTTGGGGGACTTCGTGCACGACATATGGAAAGCTGCCCGGGTATTAAGATTAGGGTTGCCCGAGACGGAATTGATACAAGCAATCCTGGAAGGACTGAATCCCCAAGAGAGATCTCGTTTGATATTCGCAGACCGTCCCCGTTGTTTTGCGGATCTGTACCGGTTGTGTGTGGTTTCTAATACTGTCCAGGTAGGGGACGAGTCCCGGGGAAGATCTGCTACTGATGTCCAATACTCCAGTGGTCTGTTAGGAAGAGCTAAAAAGGACAAACATGGCGGTTGGAGAAGAACACAAGAGACTGTCAGAAAAACTGAATATTCCGGAAGTAATGGAGGCTACAAGGGGGTGACAAGTGAGAAGACGGTAGCAACGGTTACAGCAGAGAAAAGAAATAAGTATGAAATTAACAGGGAAAGAAGAAGTTATATTAGAGAACAAACATCGGCAAGTAGGGATCCTGTAGGAAGTCTTTATTCCTATTTGGAGAGAAAGGAAACTTTAAAGCTTCCAGAGGAATTACCAGTGCATAATAGAGTAGTGGATGAAGAAGGTGAGGAGAAAGAAGAAAAGCGAAGTAAATTCTGTGGATCAATACAAGACGACAAGAACACGTCTGTTGATATTGAATTACAGGACTCTGAGAGGACGTCATGGTTGAATCCAGATGCCGCAGAATTTGTTCCGGTATCTCCATCTCGGTTCATGGCGGATCCAGATCCGGTAACATCATCATCGCCTACGCCGGGAGATGAGAAGTCACTTGATGGTGGAGCTTTACCATCGTCAGTAGAATGTAATTTAGACATTGCACATGGACCTGTACAGCTGGATTCCAGGTTGGGAAATGTTGAGGAAGTTGTAGTTGCTGAGAGTGGTGAAGAAGAGGAATCGAAGGAAGAGGCAGAAGAGCGGTCTGTACATGCTGCGCAGGGGAGTATGGTTGTGAATGTTAGGGAGACTGAAGAGTCGGAGTTTGCGAATGGACAAGGGGATGTCCATGCTGCAAGTGTGGTAGAAGTAGATGAGGTAAAAGTTGAGGAGAAAGTGGGTGGCAGCGTTGTGGAGTGTGTGAGTGAGGATGATGTAGTGTGTGCAGATTTGCGGATGGCTTCTGTAAGCAGTGTTGAGGATTCCGAGGAATGGAAAGAAGTTTCATGCGGACCAGGTGAGCAACTAGAGGATGAAGATGTGCAGTGTCGTGATGGTGATTTGGATTATCTAGAGGAGGAATGTGCCGATTGATTAAAATCGGCGCTTATACTGCATTTAACGAATACGCTAAAGAAAAATAGGTTTCGGTATTTAGCGGTGGCGTTCTCCCGTACTGTAATACGGTAATAATGCTGCGCCTGATTGGTGCTGCACTCTGGCGGTCGCCGCTGATCGCGAGTTGAAAATGCCAGAATAAACGTTTCGAATCTTGTCTGAATTGCTGCTTGAACCAAACACCACGCCTCGCTCTCCGACAGAGAGAAGTTTTTTAATTGTTCCATCTTCCACCTATGGCAGGCTAAATTAAAACAGATCTGCGGTAAGTAAGTGCAGTATACTTATATATATTAGTCTGAAGTCATGTAAAAGGAGTTTTGTTTAATAAGTACAGGAATGAATGAAATTGGTTAACCTATTACACTCACGCCACGTGGCGAATTAAAGTTTTCAAAATGAGTTAATTGTATAACAGTAAATGAAGTCTTAACTAAGGCACCGTAATTGAATAATGTTAACCCAGAGGGGTAAAGTTTATAAATGTATACATGACAAGTGGTGAATCAAGTTAGTATGAATAATTAAGTCACCCCAAATTTATTGAGAATGTTAAAGAAAGAGAGTCATAGTAAAAATATAAAGTTTTAATGGAAACAAGTGACAAACTTTAATAGAATTGAGAATAATGTAAAGTCAAAATAATAGGTAATTTAACCAAACTAAATGTTTTCAAAGATAGGGCCACATGCCCGTATAACGTGTTGTAGAGTGTGTCAAACTTTCATTTCAAGTAGGCCTAAAACAGTGTTACAAAATGTACAAAAGATTCCCCCCCAAGTCCGCGCACTATTCTGTCCCGTTAACCGAGGACCCAATTAAAATGTTTAAAGCTTAAAGTCATTGAATGGTGTGTAGCTATATGCCCACGAGTTCTAGTGGGTTACATTCCCTTGTGTGAAAAGTAATATTGAGTTGGTGTCACCTGATTTATTCCGTGGTGTGAAGTTTGGCGTCGTGGTCTACAGCATTTTAGTGTGGGTGTGGCCTGCCCTCGCTGTTCTCCTCCGGCAGATGAAGTTGAGAGTCTTAGATGTTCATTTGTTCAGGTTGGGGCTGTTCCTCGACGTGAAGCGAGGGACCCTAAGCATACAAATATTATCAGCGAGAAGTTCCAACACTTATTCCCCCAGGACCCTCACACGCACCAAAATCCATTTATAATTTTAAACACTGCTTTAGGCCTACATGAAATGAAAGTTTGACACACTCTACAACATGTTATACGGGCATGTGGCCCTATCTTTGAAAACATTTAGTTTGGTTAAATTACCTATTATTTTGACTTTACATTATTCTCAATTCTATTAAAGTTTGTCACTTGTTTCCATTAAAACTTTATATTTTTACTATGACTCTCTTTCTTTAACATTCTCAATAAATTTGGGGTGACTTAATTATTCATACTAACTTGATTCACCACTTGGCATTTATACATTTATAAACTTTACCCCTCTGGGTTACATTATTCAATTACGGTGCCTTAGTTAAGACTTCATTTACTGTTATACAATTAACTCATTTTGAAAACTTTAATTCGCCACGTGGCGTGAGTGTAATAGGTTAACCAATTTCATTCATTCCTGTACTTATTAAACAAAACTCCTTTTACATGACTTCAAACTAAAATATATAAGTATACTGCACTTACTTACCGCAGATCTGTTTTAATTTAGCCTGCCATAGGTGGAAGATGGTACAATTAAAAAACTTCTCTCTGTCGGAGAGCGAGGCGTGGTGTTTGGTTCAAGCAGCAATTCAGACAAGATTCGAAACGTTTATTCTGGCATTTTCAACTCGCGATCAGCGGCGACCGCCAGAGTGCAGCACCAATCAGGCGCAGCATTATTACCGTATTACAGTACGGGAGAACGCCACAGCTAAATACCGAAACCTATTTTTCTTTAGCGTATTCGTTAAATGCAGTATAAGCGCCGATTTTAATCAATCGGCACAAGTTTTTGGCATTGTTAGCTGAATAACAAGATACACCATACGGTCGCGCGCAAACAAACACACACACATTTAAAGATGAAGAAGCAACATTTCCTTAAAGACACCCTTGCTAACTCATAACTGTTAATAAGTAAATTAATTAAATAACAATCAATTTAGAAGTAATGAATTTTTAAATGAACTTTTAAGTACATGTTAATCGAGTTACATAAAGTCTCCATTCTTCATAAAGTAACAAAATGATCGAAATGTGACGCTGTTTACGAACTCGAATGTGACCACAATAAATCAACACTGAAATTAAACGTATTAATCGGTTTCATATTTTAAATAGGTGCAACAACCAAAGGGCAAAAGTTAAGTATTTAAACATACTGTACAGGCATTATTATGACATTATCTTGGGAATCTAAGTTCCGAAATTCCCTATTTTTCCGCTTGTAAACTCTACGGCTTCAGTGAATCGCTGTATAATAAGTTTTATATGTAGTAGTTTGTATTCGACACTAAATATTAAGGCTTTAAAAATTGTAATAACACATAGTTTTATTATAAATAAACATAAAGTATACATAATTAAGAACGAGAATGTATTTTTAATGAAATGAATTCATATTTACGTAGAGTAAAAACAACTCATCAGAATTAGAAAAATAAAAATTTCTTGACAAAACTTTTGGGTCTTATTTGTTGTATAAGATTTTGTTGCTTAAACTTGTGATCAGACTTTGTTGTATTTGATGTTTAAAATTTTATCCTGTTTCCAAAGTGTGTATGTTTTACATTTACTGAAATATTTGACAGGCAAATAGTAGCTACAACTAATAATTTATTTATTTCGTTATAAAATATAATATTATATGTATTAGACTAAATGAAGTATGAACGTGAATATAAATGTGTGTGTATGTGCACGCACGCGCGCGCGGGTGCACTTAACATTGTATTTCTTTGTTTCATTCACCACCCGTAAATCAGAACTTCTGTTTGTAACATCTTCCAAGTAGAAAAGTCTGAAACAATATGCTGACTTCTTTTCTGATTCCGAAAATTTTTAATTCAACGTGTGTTTTAAAAACAATTTGACTTTTGACTAAGCGCGAACAAAATTGATAATGCTTGTTACGGATGTAAGCTTAATATTTTAAAGAATGTGAGTATATTCTAAATGTTTAAATACTATTACAATAATAACGTAAATATTAAAAATTGTTTTATACTTTAATTAATCTATTTGGCGTTTGATCACAGCTTATGACAAACTGTTTAGCATTTACTTCATCAGAGCGCAGCACTACCGTCTTTTTTTCTGCTTCTTCTAAATTAATTTATATTTTTTCTTCTTACTCTTACCTTGTCGCTTCCTCTTGCTTCTTCCACTACTGTCATTTTACTACTCACAACGGTAGACACGTTCTATAAGACATAGGTAACTTTATATACAAATTGTGAAAACATTTTTAATTGTGTGTGTGTGTGTGTGTGTGTGTGTGTGTGTGTGTGTGTGTGTGTGTGTGTGTGTGTGTGTGTGTGTGTGTGTGTGTGTGTGTGTGTGTGTGTGTGTGTGTGTGTGTGTGTGTGTGTGTGTGTGTGTGTGTGTGTGTGTGTGTGTGTGTGTGTGTGTGTGTGTGTGTGTGTGTGTGTGTGTGTGTGTGTGTGTGTGTGTGTGTGTGTGTGACGAAAAATTTGGTTTTCCGCGCACATACAACGGTCTGGACGGTTTTTCCTCTTCTAATTACTACTACAAGGTTTATGGTGTACAAGGGAAGGGCAACTTGCGACTAATTATTTTCGAGGCGTATAAAAACAATGAAAACATATTAGCCCCCATTATTAATGCAAGGCACACGTGTTGTAGCAACCTCGACTTTAACGACTCCCTAATTGCTTGTATCAGCCCTAAACTAAATTGATAATTGCTCTGCCCACCGCTGTTAACAATGATTATAAACACGTCATTATCGCCCGATACAAAGCGGCCCGTATACAATATGTTAGGCTCGACTTTGTTGCGTGATCGGAACCACGGCTCTGTCATGTTTCGATTGTGATTTGCATAAACAAAAAAAAAACAATATTTTATTAAACTTTTTCACCTTAACAAGATTTAATTTTACACTTTAACCGAGATTATTACTGAAAACTGTCAAATTATTATAAATGTCTCGATAATTTATGTACTTTTTATCTGTTTTAAAAATTGTTTCGATCGTAATTAAGTGTTAATTTTAAACCAGTGTTGAATGATCAAAATCTAACGGTACCCTATATGTTGATGGGACGTTAACAAATGACTGGCCAGATTTTTTAATGCACCTGTAATTAGGGTACCTTAAAAACACGAGGTATCGGATAACTGAACTGCTTTCGGTATTACCTATTTTTAAAAAGTAAAGCTTAACCGTTATAGGCCTAATCAATTTGTTTTGAAAAACTTTTAGTCCTGGATTTTACGAATCCGGATGTACTATTGCAGCACAATTACGTATGTACATAATTATTCACTGATACTTTCAATCTCTGATGATGCAGATTCGTGAAACGCGCAACAGGCAATGAATTTTTATACAATTGTAGCATAAATATATAGACACACACACACACACACACACACACACACACACACACACATATACACGGGAGGTATAACGGTAGAATTTCAAGAATAATGGAAGACAACATAAACAGTAAGCAGTTTGATTGTAGTAGAGCAGTGGTTCCCAAACTTTTCAGTCCGCGGACCCCCCCCTACTAATTAAAAATTTCACGGACCCCGTCTGAGTTATGAAACAAAACAAACAGTAAATGTGATACACTCTTATATTTTAAAATGTATTAAAACAAAATTTTCTTAACTTGCAAAATTATAATATTAATTATATCATATATAGTTTATTGTGAACAATGAAGCTGCATTGAACAATTAGCTCTGCAATATTAGGTTTAATATCTGATAATTTCAATATTAAGTCACTCTCGACATCAAGTTTATTTCTTAACTTTGCCAACCTCGGCTCTATCTTTCCAGCCACATGTGTCGAAATCCAGCTACTTAGGCGTAAAACCAGCTACACGGAAAAACGTTTTTCTGAGATACAGTGCTTATACGTGGACTAAAACTGCGCGATCAGTTCTGCGTTGATGCGACGCTCTAGCCAGTTCGACTGACAAACAGATCTCCTATACGACATGATTAAAGACATTATTAAATCCATTAGTTTGAAATTACATTTACAATTACAATTAGTTTGAACAAAAACAAAGTAGGAATCTTCTACTAATTGTTTTAAGATTCTAAAATTTACATTTTAGAGCACAAAAAATCTGAGAAAATTACGGTATATTCTATTTTTTCTTAAAAGTGTCCGCGGACCCCCTGAAACATTGTCGCGGACCCCACTTTGGGAACCACTGTAGTAGAGAATTCGGTGACCACAGAAGTTAGTAAAATGATAATGATAAGATTGATGAAATAGAGAAAGAGGAGGAAGAAGGGTAAATTTGTGTTTTACTGATATGGAAAAGCGTTTGACAAAGTCAAATGGGATAAAGTAGGTGGAGATTTTTAAAGAAGAGGGCAATGGCTGGAAGGACAGTAGGTTGATCAAAAATGTACAGTTTTGAATCGCATAATTTGCACAGTTTCTTACGTCATTTTACCAAAACAGGCAAGATGTAAAATTATGCGAAGATTTATATCGGACTGTTTTATGCATGTTTTGTACAAATGAAACTAAAAAAAATACAGATTAAGAAAACAGAAATTGTATTTACAAAAGATTTTGTACACTGTGCAATTGCAATATAACTAAAACAAATATAGCACACTTCAATTTACAATTCCGATTAGTTTTAAATTGGTACCAAGGTTAAACTAAACATATGTTAATCGAATTATGGTGACAAGTTACGCATTGCGACGTACGAATTATTACACTAGAAGATCGTTCCTATCTATTGTGTTTTGCGACAAATCATAAGATATATCTTGTGATCGAATTTTATTATCTTATGTCGAATTTGATTTAGGGTACGGTTACACGAGCGTTTTTTCCCTGGCCGTTTGCGTGCGGCTGGGAAACGAATTAAATTTAACACATGGAGGGGGCACACGGACGTGGAAATTATTCCCTCGTGGAAATTAAATTGGTCACACGGACGTGGAAAAAACACACGAGTCGTTAACTTTGCTGCGTTTTCAAGGTCTCCCGCATCGAAACACAACCTGCTGCGTTTTTAACACGCACGAGGGTGGTCACACGGACTGTTCAGAGATGCCGCTAAAATAGCATTTGTTTACTTACTTGTTACTATTGTAATTAATTTTGGTCGCCAACGTATTGCTGACATCTTTATAAAAAAAATATATATATATAACGGATCTTTACAGCTGTCGCCGTTTCTCCGTTCCCAACTTCCATTGTAACCTATCGTAGCATGTAAGTTCTTCTAAATTTCTTGCAACCATTGCTTCCGCTACGTCATCTCCTCAACTCCTCCGTGGACGTCCTCTTTTCCTCCTCACCGGTGGTATCCATTCCAATATTTTGCGGGGCCATCTGTCATCTTCCAATCTCTTCACATGCCCAAACCAAGTCAATTGTCTCCTTTCTATTTCATCTATTATTGTCCTATCAATATTCATCTCGGCTCTAATAGTCTCATTTCTAACTCTGTCTAATTTTGATCTTCTACAACTCCTCCTGAAGAAGTCCATTTCCGTTGCCATCAGTTTTTTCTTATTTACGTTTGAAACGTTCCAAACTTCTGCTCCATAAAGGATTACACTTCGCACCATGCATATATGTTTCTTTGTATTTCTGGTTATACTCCTTTCCCATAGAAGCGAATTCAGCGTTCTTATAACGGTTCGCCCCTTGTTAACACGTTCTTGAATTTCATCTTTGTTGCTTCCCTGTTTGTTGAAAATAACGCCTAAGTATTTACTTTTTTCAACACTTACTTTTATAAAAAATATGTAATGTAAAACGTTTTCTTAATAAATATTTATTTACTACTGATAACCAATGTTTTCTTTAATCTAAACACGGACGTTTCTGTGCAGTTGCGTTTTAACCTTTACAACCAGGACTGTAGGGACGTCTCAACGTTGCCGTCCGATTATAAATCGCCTAATACACTTCCTGCCGTGCACGTGCAAGACAAAAACCCACGTGTGACCACTGTGCGTTTTCCAGACTCCACGCGCGTGCACGGCAGGAAAAAACGCTCGTGTAACCGTACCCTTACGTAACGTTGAAAAGAAATCAATTGTCTTTCATCCCTGTGACCCATCGGTAGTATTTGGTAAAGTGATGTACGTCTTCGCAGCGAACAAATATTACTTTTCGTAAACCTTACATGCCCACCCTCTGCTGCTTCAAAGTCTACTAAAGAAATATTTAAATATCTGACTACTTTTACACCACGACAAATAAGCGTTTTGAGAGTGTCAGCACAACAGTACTTTGCATTTCGAAGTTCTTCTTCTACTTCCAGATATTTTCCATCCTTCGGTTCCCGTTAATCACTCTTGGCGCTGAGAGTGTCCTTTTGTTTTCGTCGGTAACGAACGATACAGTCACATTGGATTCTTTTCCAGCAGCACGACTACCATCTTCTGGAGCGAACTTTATTACACGCAGAACCTGATTTCCGAACACGCACATCTGAGGAATGTCTTTTCTTCCTTGGCTCAAATAGTCCTCACTAACAATGATTACAGCCGCCTCCTTATAAATTTGCGTTGTCCAGTTTTAGACTCTTTACCTACAATGGACACGGCATCCCACTGTATTCTATATTCCTTGTCCCAAGCATGTTCCGCCAATCTAGAGGTATTCGTCTTACCCTAACTGGACGTTCTTCATATGTTCTTCATGTGTTCAGACTCGCGAACGCCCAGAGGCCTGCCCATTTCTTCGAAATACTATGCCCCACACTCACACGGATGTCGGTATTTTACGTTCTTTGTATCCAAAGTAGAAACACTTGGTTTGGTTCTACTCAGCAAGTTGTCTATGGTATTACGAGAACGAAAGGCAGTCCGCAGACCGCATCTCCTTAGAACGCTCCTTGTTTTCTCCGAAATTCCTCGGATGTACGGAATAACGTATTTTTAGTCGTTGTCTATGGTATTACGAGAACGAAAGGCAGTCCGCAGACCCCATCTCCTTAGAACGCTCCTTGTTTTCTCCGAAATTCCTCGGATGTACGGAATAATGTATTTTTAGTCTACGCAACGATCAATACTTCCAATAAAAAAGTACACGTGGAAACTAAATTAACATGGGTTAACGTACTGGGTTAGCGTCTATGATCCAGAGCGTCTGTTACGCTACAGTGGTCATATGTCTGTAACCTATAGCGTAGAATTTCTAGAAAATTTACCATCAGTTAAATGACTGTGGCTATTTTCTTTAACGGAAGTAAAATAAAATATGTTATGCCTAATTTTACGAAAGTAGTAGTCTAAATTCACTGGAGTAATAAAAAAAAAATGTATTCGTGTTCAAACTGAGATCGATTTATTACTTGTAGTAATATTTATTTTTGTCTGTTTTTTATCAGTTATGAAAGTCAAATAACGGACATCTTGTTTCGCTGCCTCGACTGTGAAGTCGTATCGACTTGTTTTAAGCATAAACATTTTTTTAGTCGAGATTTCTATTATAAATCGGTTTCATTGTCGTCAAGGATTATACTTCGGATCCTGTCCCTTGTTATCGAAAGATGAAATTTCAAAAAAAAAATCGAATCTTTTCTTACCTAAAAAAATGACACATTTCAGTGTCACAAAGAACACGACACGACGACACGAGCGTATTGTGTGAAAGCTGTTACGAAAACGTCACGATTCCAACGCCTACGTGCCAGAATCAGACAGCACGCGACACCGGCAGGGGTTTTTTTTACTGTCTTTTTAACAAAATGAGTTTGTCTCAGGATACTACTGCATCATCTGAGTCGTTATAAATAATATTTTATTTAATATAACTAAATAGTTTTGTGGCCATGTCAGTTAACGTAATAATTTCTATTCCTTTTGCTAAGACATTAATTAATTTCAAATTGTATCGCTTAAATATTCCCAGTAGAGATAAGTGAACACAGTTATTATGTTCCAAAATGTCTACAATCATGTGTAATTTTACTAAATCTATTTAGATATTTAAATAAAAATATAAGTTTTATCCATTTTTTAAAAAACTATTGGTTAATAAATTTTTGTTTAAAATAACGTTTAGTATTGGCAACATATTTTAAATAATAAAAACGAAAAAGGTTTTTATGTATGTTTATATGTGCGTGTGAATGTGTGTGTGTGAACGCGAACAGACAAGATTAGCGAAACTGCGCCCTATTTAGATAACATGATTTTACACAGCCCAGTGTAAAGTGCTTAAGGTTTGAAAGAAACATTGTAAGACGTGTTTATGGTCCTGTTAAGAAGATGACGAATGGACAATAAGTAATAACCAGAAGGTAGATGGGCTACTGAAGCTCGAGGACATTGCAAGATTCATAAACGCTCGAAGAATGCAACGATCAGGTTACGTAGAGTGGATGGATGTTCAGCGTATGCCAAATACTGAGGACGAAAGTCTATAAAAGCAGAAAGAGGGGCCGACCTAGGATAAAATGGTTGGATCATGTGCTGGAAGATCTAAGAAGAATGGATGTTAAGGGTTACACTGAGGTGGCAGTGGATAGGAAACATTGGAGAAGATTGGTGTTGGAAGTCAGGGCTCACGTTGGGCTGTAGTGCTAAAGACGAAGAAGAAGTGCTTGGTCCGGTACTCACACTGGCCGGCAAGTTGTATTGCGTTACATGATAGTGTTATTCAAAAATAATAAACCGATTTCATACGCAATATTTTATTAAGGAAAAATAATTCAAAATTACTACCAAATCACAAATATTCTACTCATAATCAAGTTTTAGTTCCTGTCTTACAAGTGTTCAATGTGGCCACCAATTGCAGCACGAACAACATCAAGGCGATATGACAATTCTTCCCAGGCACGTAGCAACATATCACGATCCACTGAGTTGATCGCTGTTGTTATTCGATGTTTAAGGTCGTCGAGGTGGATAGTGGTGGGTAGCATGTGAATCTGCTTGCAGTATCGGGAAAATCCACTGTTGAAGCATATCGAGATAGGTTTGTCCTGTAACGGTGTTTCCCTCGAAGAAAAAGGGACCATAAACCTCGTCCTTAGACAGAGCACAGAAGACGTTCACCTTAAGGGAATCTCTTTCGTGCTCAGCTTTTTCATGTGTGTGATTTGTTCCCCAAATGCGCACATTGTGACTATTGACTGTGCCATTCAAGTGAAATGTCGCTTCATTACTGAAAATTAAACGTGAAATGAAGGTTTCGTCTTCCAGCATCGAATCGCAAACTTCCATTCGCTTCCTCTTGTCGTTATTAGTAAGTGCCTGAACGAGCTGTAGTCAGTTAGTAGACTTCTTCTTAGTACACGCCAGACAGTAGGTTGTGGGATCGCAAGCTCATGGCTGGCTCGATTGTGGACTTCAGTGGGCTCCGCTCAAACGCAACACGAATTCTCTTCACTTGTTCCTCTGAAACTCGTGGTCGTCCTAGACTTTTTCATTTGCACAGACACCCACTCTCTTTAAACTGTCGAAACCACCGTCGAATGTTCTTCGGGGAGAGAGGATTAATGATGAATCGCCTTCGAAAATCACGCTGCACTGTGACAACCGATTTTGTTTTCGCGAACTCGAGAGAACGCAGAATGCTCTTTGCTTTTGACTCACCATTTCGAGTGTAAACAAACAAGCATTGCCTAGGAAATGACGCAACTACAGCGCTCGTGTGGCAGCCATTCGAAACTTAAACACCCCTCTTTTAAATGGTCTATGACTCATTTTATGATAATGCTCGAGAACTAAAAAACAGCGTCAGAAATAGTTTCATTATTTTTTAACACTGGTAAGACAGGAAATAAAATTTGATTATCTGTAGAATACTTGTGATTTGGTTAGAATTTTGTATTACTGTTCCTTAATAAAATATTGCGTTATGAAATCGGTTCATCCTTTTTGAATAACCCCGTATATTAAAAGCTTATATGCGATTATACATGAATGGATATTTTACACCATCCGAAGACTGCCTCTTTCCTACTCGCTCAGAGTATTTTACATAACCTCAAAACCCAGGATCAAAATTTTGAAACCGCCTCTTAACGTTGACACGAAGCAATTTTGTACTTGCAAGACGCCTTTGGCTTAGAAGCGAATCAAAATTTAAAATTTGTACTCACATAAATTAATTACACTAACTATAATTAAATCGTTTTTTTATTAATACAATTTTACTGCTAGAACATTTTTTTTAATTTTAGACATTCCATTTTTCCTTTACGTCTCTTAAGAGAGAGGGTAACACCTCAAAACCGTGATCGCTGCGTCAATTTAGACCCATTACCAGTTCCTAAAACTAGTCAGATTTTATTATCCGACCGGGCCGCTCGTACAAATACTGTAGAATCCCTCACCTTGCAATACTTTAGTCCACCCAATTCAAATGCTTTCTTATCATCCAAAAATGTTACTGAAGCTGGCTAGCACATACAGGGCAGTGGCGCATCTAGAATTTGGCTTTGGGGGGGGGGGGTCGAGGGGCCGGTCGAGTCGCCTTCATACAAAAGAAAAAACAAGTTGAGACTAATCAACATTATTATCTTTAAAGTTGTTGTAAAACGTGTGGTAACATCCTGAAATCAATCCATTTAAAATAACGCGTTATTGTTTAGAAGATACTTATTGACTGAACTGGTTTTCCTATATTTCATATTTCAAACGTATACCCAAATGCTGTGTAATAAACCTGTCTCTATATTTAAAAAAAAAATTATTACTATATTAGTGTATACATCTGAAAAAAGTAATAAAATATCCTAAAAATTACGAGATTAACAAAATTCGTCAACATTTTTCGACCCTTTGGGGAGTCCCCCCCCCCCCCCGTAAATACGCCTCTGATTGAAGTTGCACTTTCGCATCCATGATCTGCAATCACCATAAAGATCTTTCGGACAAGATCATACTTACTTCAGTACAATATATATATATATATATTGTAACGATAAGACTCTGTCGTTTTCTATATAAATATGTTTTATCGTGTGTTAGCCCCACACGTTGTAGTCGTTACTTTATGTTTACTTACTTTTTTTAACTTTCCACGCTGACGATGTCCGTCGCGAACTCACGAATTACCAGTACCAATATCTCGCGAGTGTAAACCTTACCTGTCCTTTAATGAGTAAATTTAATTCCCTGGTGGCGCCAAATTGTTTATGAAAACAATTAAAAATGTGAAAGTGAGCGGTTGTTCTAGACGGTGTTGACTAATTCAAATTACCCTCGCAATTGGCGGGCATATGAATCTCGCTAGTAGTTTGTCGTGCTGCCGACGTCTAACGCTGGCACACAATTTCGCTCGTCGCTAAAGTACACAAACTTTATAATGCAATTTATAATGAAATAAAGGACGGTTATTACTACTCAGTACTACTTTATTAACGTGAAATAGTTAATAGTTATTTATTTAAATACAAAATTATATACTGTTATTAATTAAAGTTTCTCCGGCAATAAATAGACAATTTTCTCAGGTTGGCTAAGATGATTGAAACGATTCTAAATCGACATGGCTGTCGGCAATGTTTATTTTCTACAGTTCGTTCAATCGTGGAGTTCTTTAGATTACGAAAAAATATTAATAAGATGATAATAAAGTACACTACCTTACATCAATGGTACTTATATACTATTAGAGTTAATTACAATTCGTTTTTTAAGTGTGAACAAGTGTGTGTTAAGAATTCGTAATTTGTACACAGGTTATTTTCTGTTTCCATACAAGTTTAGTTTTTATTCTCAATTAATCCTTGAAAGAAATTTAGTTATCAGTTCGGAGTGAGAGTTATTTGTGTTGTAAGAAAAGTTAATTAGAATTTATTCCATAAATTCGGGTATTTCAGATATACTTAACAAATCTGTTGAATTCGGGTGAAGAGTCACTCAGTTCTGAGTTAGGTTGGGTCCATACGATCATCAATCTTCCATCATTTATAATTTGGATTACGTCTGGCTTCTTTTTCGAATACTGTGGATTAAATAATTAATATAGAATATGAAAATCTGATCTATTGTCTCTGTTGGTTTGACTAATCCTTCATCAGACTTCTTGCATCCTCATTTTATTAAATTTTGACTTATTTTTGATTATTTTAATTTAAAATTGAGTCGAATATGGTTTGGCTTCTCTATGTCTTGAGCGTCAATAATGAACTAATTCTTTATAACGGAATTATATTAAATAACGTTCCGTTGTTATGGCAACTGTCTGTACTCTCATTTGTTGATCATATTTATGTCTGTTGTTATAATATTTGAATTTTAATTCAAAATGAATAAATATCTTCTGATGGCTATTATTCTTCTGTCTTCTTATCTATGTATTATATATTATCAAAACTGTTTATATTTTCTTTCAAAGATCATTTTGACATCCCACAAAGCTGGGTTTGTTCATGTATTAAAGTTTTGACAATAATGTTAATATTATGTTATTACATTTCTTTCTTATTTTATGTTTTTAATCTAACTCTGACATCTTAATATGGTTCACTAATTGTACTTAATTAGTTACTTGCCCTGAATTTTCTAATACAATAGTTAATCTCTTACAATTTGTTTATTTTGAATTTCTACAGTTAGGCATTTTATAGACCTAAGTAGTAATTGGCTATATCTGCTTATTTTACACAAATTAAAGATTATTTTTCATTTACATATGTTTTGCTTGGTGTCCCTTATGACTTGTTTACATTTTGAATTAATTTGGGCTGTTTTACAATAATTGTATGTTCTTATTACTTTACCAAAATCATTGCTTGTCTGTTATTCTCTTATTTCTTTTTCTGTCTTTATTCTAAAGATTATTAATAGGTTTGTAAAAAATTTATCTCCTTACTCATATCTATAGCCATTTCTTATAACTTGTTTATCAGTTAACATTACTTATAAAACATAACACAAAAATTAGGTTTATGGTCTGTTTACTTTTTTCAGCCATATCCCTTCTTATAAACTTAATTGAACAAATAACTATCTTGGTGAATAACATTATAACACCATTTATTTTATCTTGCTAATCATCCCTTTGAACATTTTTATTAACATAGGATGTTTTATTTATCATTCAACATTCTTAATCATTATGGGATTTTTACCCTGAATACCACTGTATTCCTAATCTACTATCACTACTAACTATAATAACAATATTCTGGTTATTCTTATTTTTTGGTATTTTTCACCCTTAAACTATAGTGTTAATCACTGGTTTTGGTGTCTTTACCTATATGTTGTGTTTCCTATTTATTTTGGGTTACACTGGCACTTTGCACTTTTGTACTGTACTTTAGTGTTACTAGTGGTTATTCCCTAATATTGATTTCTTTTACTCACTTAATCACTTTCACTTCCTACCTATCTCTCACTTCTGGGTTTTTTATTGTTTTGTTCACAATTGTTAGTTAGTATGTTAACAAATTTCATGTTCTGATTTACTTATCATTATAGAGTTATTCATAACATATAATATCTATTTCTCTGGTTAGCGTACTTTAATTGAGATTATTTTATTTTATTTTAATACTTGTCATTTACATTTGTTATTTGTTTGTGTCTTTTTCTTCATTATTTGAGTTTATACCTTCTCATTTTATTTTCTTTTATTGGGTCAATCACTTGGGTTGGGTCATAGTCATTTGTCTCGTCATAGTCATTTTATTTTCATTAGTTTAATATAGTTAATTCATCATAGTTTTTTCCCTGGTATTGGGGCAGCTTTTTGTGTTGTAACACTATATATATATTGCGACAACACAAATAACTTAACTATTGGCGCATAGGATATGGTAGTGTGTTTTAATGCAAAAGTCTATATTGGAGGGTTTAAGATTATTTATTGCACACAAGACATATGAAATTGTTTATACGATATATTTGACAAACATAATAATGATAGTGTTTCAGATATAGTCTTTTAAAGTGTTAATTATTGTTCATATACGTGATGTGGTACATTACATATGTGATGATTCCCACGGAGATGGAAAGGGGGGGGCTTTGCTGTGTCGTGGAGTCGTCAGGCGTGGCGTACGATGATAGATGGTTCACCCTGGTGACGCTTCCAGCTGGGCTGGTGTCCTGGAGTTCCAACGTTGACACTGACGCTTCGCACACAAACACCGGTTCTAGGGATACTACTTCTGAAATTTTATACAGTATTTATAATTCATAAGTATCTCAGGTCACAGTGGGTATTACTTAGAAACGGTATATTAGGCTTATACCAATCCGGACTCTTCAAGTGTTCACACGTAACACTGGGTCTACCACGATCAGCAGACCTCCCTATGCGGAAATCTTCCACTCACGCGGAAACTAATGATGACAATATTTTATTAATAAGTAAATTATGAAATACTACTGGTACTGCAGAATACCTCACACAGTAACACAGTTCAAGTTCACTTATTTATACATGCTATGTTATAATAACAATACCGTGTGTAGAGATGTATTAAACAAACAGTTCTCAGCCTTCACATTCGTTACCACCGCCGAAAAGACTTAACAAATTCTTGCAAGCGAAAAATCTTGCACAAGAATTGCACGTTCCGATCGTGATAGCTAGATGAGAAGAACTATTTATGCAGCCACAGGCTTAAGAAAATTCCGACTCCCTTCCAGCTTCTTATTGGTGGAAGGAAGTCACATGGTTACTTTGCACACGACTCGGCAGTGTTTCATGCCGTAAAGTGCATCGAATTTGCAAGAGCATGCATAGATGGTAATCTCTGAATGCCTTTATCTCATGCAGAAATGCGTTTTACAACGAGCTTTATATTTTAACGAAATCATATTTTAACGTCTTTTTAAGCTTAGGAAATATACAAAAACTGTAGCTAATATAGTAGTTTATGTTCAGTTCAAGTGTCACAACGATACGATAATTATATCACACACAGCCGGGACAACGTTTATCACTCGCGCACGCGCGCACATTTCCACTGACATAGTACATGAATAAATAACACATAAAATAATACACAGTTTGACTAAGCCTAATTCCTTATCCTTTCTAAAATACAAAACTTATACCACAAAAAACCAAACCAAACAAACTACCAATTGAAACATGAATGTTTATCGTCGGTGTATTACACAAGCCTGCACTGCTTATCAGGATCCTGTGTTTCATTGCAATATATTGCAACAGATCAAATTTTATTATACTAATAAGGATATAGTGAGTGTGTAAAAATCACATACAAGTCTATTATGGAGGAGATGAAAAATTATTTATTATATACATAAATATAGTTTTTAAAGATGTATATTGTTCTTTTAAATTGTCATGTATTGATAATAGAATTAATTGTTTGTATTGTTCAGTAATATAAATCGATTTTACTTGGTTTCTGCAACGTCCTCCTCTCGTCTCGTCGCTCCCGTCCTGGCGTCCTCTTCTTCTCGTCGTCCTCTTCTACAGCGTCACTCCTTCCTGGTGCCCTCTTCGTCCTGGCGTCCTCTTCTACAGCGTCACTCCTTCCTGGTGTCCTCTTCGTCCTGGCGTCCTCTTCTACAGCGTCACTCCTTCCTGGTGTCCTCTTCGTCTTGTCGTCCTCTTCTACGGCGTCACTCCAGCGGCGATATTTCACTGAGTCTCGTTGTTATGTTTGACTGCTAACATTAATTAGTTTCTTCATAAATTGTTCACTCACAATGATTATAAATTTCACTCGTACAGTTTATTATTAATTTATATCTTATATTTTCTTAATCTCAGGATTAATATGGGTATTAACTAATGCGGTGCGTTTAATGTACACCTTCCACGATATCTTGAAGTGTCTTTAAATTCCCTAAACGGATATCTTAACTTACACGAAACAGCACTGTATTATATTTTAAATTTTACCTAAATATTTTACCTACTCGGTTCTTAACGCGAAACTTCGTTAAGAATTTCCAAGTTTATTTTATATACGATATTTCTACGTTCGTAAGAGAACAACTCTCTTCACCGGGCACAACTTCCCCTTGCAACTTCTACAGACAGACCGTGTCCATCCTAGCTCTACAACATATGAATCTCACTGAATTTAGTATATTCTGATAGGCTAAGCCCAAGTCACATGATTGATGGAACAAACAGATATACAAATTTCATGAAAAACTTTGTATAATTTAGCAAAGTCCTGCATGGAAATTATCTACAAATTTTATTACCCTATAATTGATAAGAGTTACAATTGAGTTTTTCTTTACTTAAAAAACCATATTTCTAAAATAGTTATGAACCTCAGAGTATACCCAAATTGAATCTATTTACCTAAATAATTCCTTGTCAAAGTTTCACGTCAATCGGTTAACTACCACTGAAGCTATAGCGATCACAGATTATCACACCCGCACACGCGCACAAATTCACACAAAAAATACATGACAATATAGAACATCTTTTTATGAAGAGTTTGGTATACCCTACATGCTTATCAATTTCCAAATACAAAACTTACGACCAAAAGACAAAATATTACATAAAACAAATTTAAACAAGAAAATCTCGTCATCCATGTGCTCTGTCTGATATAAACAGCATAGCTTATCATCCTGTGTTCCGTTGCAATATATATATTGCAACGTGACAAATGGTCTTATATAGTATAGATGAATATAAAGAATAATGTGTATCAGCTATTATAAGTGTCCCAAGGAGTAGATGAGTGCTTGAAAATAAATAATATTAATAAAATAATTAGAATTAATAGAAGAAAATTAGAAAATAAGACAATGTAGAACCATGAATATATAATTTTACATATGAGTGAAGTGTTGTGTAATGTGAGTAACGGATAGAATGTTAGGGAAATATATTCATATGCTACAAGGTGTGTTCTAGAACATTCAAGACAGAGGTAGTTGGAAACACATGGCCGATACTAAATACATTGAAGTAATTGAAACGACGCCTACGCGCATAGCGGCGGTGACGTCACTCAGCAACGCAGCGCTTTACATTCGGCTGGATTATAAAAGGCGTAGCCAGTCTTCTCGATTCTCTCTCTGAAAGTCTGTGATAACTCTCTGAAGTCTCTCTGAAAGTTCGTCAGCGAAGGTGGTCGCAGTGGGAAGCGATTCCAGACGACGCTAATTCCAGACGTCCTTGGGTCCGTAGGGTCGAGTGAGCGGCGATTGTCAACGGGAAACTAGCACGGAGTCTGAGATAGTTAACTACCGTTCCTGGGCATCATTTGCTGATCGTAGCGACTAGAATACGGAGACCTTAAGTAAGGCACTACCTGGAGGCGATTGCTGAAACGTGGACCGAGACGACGGATCGCTGGAGGTCGGATCGAGATCGTCGACCGGGAGGACTGAGAGGACGACCAAACAGGGAAGCAAAAATTAAATCATTCTCAAATTGTAAAACTTTAAAGAACATTAAAGAACATTAATTTTGAAATAATTTTGTTTAATAAAAGAAGACTTTTGAGCATTTAAATAAATTCATAAATTTGTGTAAAGCAAGAAAGCATTTGTCAAAAGACATTTCAAGTAAAAATTTTTAACAACAACAAGTTAATTGTATATAAAAAGGTTGAAGAACATTTTAATACTCTTGTACAAGAAGGAACAATAAATGTATTAAATTTTCACTAATTGTGCAGTCTTTTCTGCAAGTCTGGTATGGGCTCGAACCTGTTACCTTGCAATAAATATATATATATATATATATTTATTTATATTATGTCCTTAGTTCCTTATATCAGAAGCCATTTGGACATCTGAAAATAATTGGCTGCTGTTTTCACCATAACTTTACAGTGTCATGAATGTGGTGGTAATGAATCAACTGGAACAACGCAGCTGTTCACCAATTGAATGGTCTGTGCTGGAACACTCACATTACAAACACACACAAAGATATGGATTTACAAGAACATTACTGAAAGCACTGTAACTTGCGGATTGGAGATCTGGGTTATACAAAGCTCCAACAGTAATGAATTGCAAGTACAGAAGCTGTCAACAACTCAGCAAAACACATAAAGTAAGGAACACCAGAGTATGGAAGAGAGTGAATGTAGATGTGTATTTTCAGTTCTAGATGTGCTGAGTGGCAAAGTAGAGTACAAAAGATGAAAAGTGCTATGGGCATGTCCAGAGGATCATATCAATGGGTGGGAAGGTGATGGACTGGATACCAAAAAGATCCAGGATGTCATAGAGGATTGCTGTGGAAGGCAGATTACTGCAGAGACTATCATCATTGGAAGCTAGGATGCAAGAAGTGGCATCATCTGTAGTAAACTCATTGGTTGATTACCTTAATCTATAATTTATGACATTCCAGTACTTTTATTGTCCATTTAACATAAAAATTTTATATTTACAACATTTTATTAACTTATAAAATATTATTTTAACCAATCTTTGGACCACAGACACATAGCATACGTTTTTTTAGTGATAATCAAAACTATTACTGATTTAATCACACAGTGTGCAAAATTCAGTACACCGAAGCTTACAAAATTTCAGGATAATGTAAGCCCATTGTAATGATTTACTATACAGATCTTCATCTGACAGATCTTTTACTGTTTCTGAGCAAGAAACCCTGACTTCGTGCATCACCAGTGTGATGTACATTTTAACGATTAATTTTTTGTTCTTTTTCAGTTTAGCCTTGAATAGTCCTGAAGGGAATCAATTGCTTCGAAACATTTTCTGCTACTAACTTTGATGTTAGATGATTCACCAGTGACAAAGCAAACTGCATCGAAAATCCAGGATACCTGCTTGATATTAATGAACCTGTAACAAATAAGTATTAAATACTGAAATAAATAATAATAATATTATGGAACCTAATTGTTAATTTTGTGTTTGTAAAATAAAGTACATAAGAAGTTTAATAATATAAGATACTTCTTCTTCTTTTCCATTCTCTTTTGACATGAAGTATCAAGGACCTTCAACCAGTTCCAATATTCTCTTCTCTCCTGGGCAAGGGTTTGACATCTAACAGGGTCTCCCTCCCTCTACTTGCCAACTTGTGAATATAGCTGACCCATCCAATCTTGGTCTTCCTCTCCCCCATCTGGGAAATTTATTCAAAATATACTTATTTTTGTTTTAGTGTGTTTTGCAACTCAGGAAGCTTACTAGTTTTTAAAAATTTTGGGTACTCCTGCTTCTCCCATCCTCTCTATATATGTTTCCAGAAGATATGTTTAATTTGCTCTGCTCTATCACTGACAATGAAGTGCTGCCAAAATGTGGCATATGTCCCATGTTGACAGGATACTTTCAAGTTTGTTAAAAATCGTTTTATTGAGGGGGGATTGGGATTTCCTGTTTAGAAACACTAATTTATCAAGTTAATACACTCTTTCTTCATAAATGCAAAGAAACTATATAGCCCTAAATTGTATAGAACATAGATGTGTAATAAATAATAAAATAAAATAAAATCCGTTTTTCATAAATAACTTCCAAGCTTTAAATTCAATTGTCTAAAGTTTTTTACTACTAGTTGATGTAATTTTCTTCCAAGTTATTCTGTATTCATCAAAGAGAAAATAAAAAATTTTCTGATCTCTGTATGTACCGTATGATATGAATAAATCTCTGAACGTGGGAAAAGTATTTTCTTGAGTTTTAAGCTACAGAGTTTAAACAACAATCTAGAATATAGGGAGTTAGTATCTACAACTTTTATTTGCAAAGTTTTTGTGTATAGGCTTTCTTTTTATTTGGAAATTGCACTTGAATATTGTACTTGAAGAGGGAGTGGTTCAAACTCCAAAAGGTCATATTTTGCTCAACTTAATTAGTAAAAAATAAGTAAAAAACTGATTTGAAGGAAACTGACAAAATTTTATTTAAAAAATTATCCTTATTGTTAAAGATGGAATTTATGGAAGTATTTCTAAAAATTGTTTGTACCCCTTTCAACCTATGTAACTTTTAAAGAAACAGCTGTATCAGTCGGGAGTCTTCAGACTTATTCAGATTTTTCAAGTTGTCAGAACCAATTTTTTCATGTTGTGAGTAGTTCTACATGTGTATGATTATTAACATTAGCCAAGAAACAACATGAGGAGATGACCACATGTTATTTCTCATATTTCATGTTTTTTAACTTGACAACTTTTTGAAGACAGTCCAAAACGTGTAAGAAGTGTTAACATATATTAATTTTGCCACATTGTTGAAGTTACCAAGTTCACATTTTGAATAAAATTCCTCATAATTTGACATCTCACATAGACTTTTACCATTTATTCAAAATTTTTCTTTCTTTTCTCAGCCTTTGGTGCCCCTAAGTTACCAAATTTTTAAACTAGACACTATGTTTGGATATGGATTAAAATTATATTTCATATGATACCTGACATGGATTTTTACAATTTTTAACAAATTTCATACATTTTTTGAGACTCCAGTGTCCTAAAATTTAAAAATTTAAAAAACTGAATATTATATTCAGATTTTAATTACAATTTTCTTTAATTTGATACCTCACATCAATTTTTGTGATATTTCAAAACTTTGACCCTCACGTTTTTTCTTCCCTGTCCCCTCCTCCTAGTTTTACAGTTACCAATCTCAAAAACACTAGGGGTCCATGGGGTAAAAGTATGGATTTGCTTCTAAGTTTTATAAACATTGGTCAGTCAATTCAAAAGTTATCATGAGTCATCCCCCAAATAGATAAATAGACAGATAAATGCTAAACAGTTGAGTTAAAACTCATAACTTAGTTTCCTCACTGAATTATAAATCTAGGGTAAATGATAGATGTAGGTGGCCCCAAGATGAAAGAGGGCCCATTAAAGAGGTCATAACGGGCAAATTGTTTAATAACAGTATGAACTGTACAGTTCAGCATGAACTGTAACATGTAATTGCTTAAGACAGCCTATATGGGCAGACCACAGAATGAAACAAATTCTGTGATTATCACTAGAATTTTCCGAGTACACAAAATCTGTTTGTTACTTCTTAAGTAGACAATCTTCACAGCATGTAGTCTTCTCAACATTTCAACACCCAGTGGTCATATCTCAAACTTAACACAAGACAGATTTTATCGTAACTTTGCCCATCTGTTTTAGTCTTCTTGCCCCCCCCCCCCAAAGTAGTTCTTATCCAAATATGAATTAATAAGAACCTACAACATCTGCCACATTATGTAATATATAAAACTAAATATGCTGGTACAAATAATATACTTATTATCAGGCCCGGCTCCAGGCAGGGGCGAACTGTGCCACCGCCCAGGACAGCAAATTTTAAAGGGTGGCAGATTCTGAGATGTTAAGTTTTGAAATTGAGGGAAAAAATAAAATTGTTCATTTAATTTCATCACACTTAATTTCATCCCAATATGTAAGATCAGTAAGAATTACATTATGTATAAAGTCAACGAAGAGTCGAAAACTCGTGAACGAGAGAACGTAATAACCTGTCGAGACTTTAAAATTGATTCAAAAGTATGGGTTCGCGCCAAATATTGGTGTCACTCTAAGAATTTTTCTAACATTACCCGAACAGTGGCAAGCAGAGAAAGGACTTTTTCAAAGCTCAAACTTATTAAAACTTATCTCAGATCGAGTATGTCCGAGACTCGGCTGAGTGGTCTGGAGACTATATCTATAGAACATCAGTTAGCTGAATCACTTGATTACAATGAAGTCATAAGGAGTTTGCCAGTGCAAAAGCTACACGAGTATTTTTTAACTACGGTATATGTGACATTACTTTTGTTATATTTCAATCATAATGAACTTTAGTTAGTATTTTAATTTTAAGTCATCACATAGGCATACATTGTTATTGTCTCACGATTCCTTGTATTGTTTCTACAATTTTTATTGTAGCCGTTCGCTGCATCGTAAACGCGAAAATGTTCTAGTTATTTGATAAACACAACAGTGCAAACATTCCTAGTCGTCATTTGAAGCCAATCGTCGTATCTTTAGAGTAGGTCTAGTGTGCGTGAATGTGTTCAGAGTTAAAATAGGGAGGAGGCGGCACTCATAAATACTGCACAGGGCAGCATAAGCGCTGGGGCCGGCCCTGCTTATTATTATGGTATAATACTCACCAAGTTTAGCAATGTTAGAGAAACATGTGGAACAAATTTTGAACGTTGTGTACATGACAAAATAAATTGCAGTTATTTCGTCAGAAGTACATACTACGTGATGTGCTCATAACAATATTTCACTGTACACAGAGTTATTCTTCATAAGCATAATGATGTTTGACCAAAAATTGTTATGACCACGTGTTTAATCGTCCAGAAAGATCATCTAGGCTCTGACAGACATTTATATTTTTAAAAATATCAGAGCCATTAAGCTTGTCATCAGCCATATCAACTTATTTTTACATTCCTATTTCATGTTTTTTAAATTCTTATTCACTTTATCAGACATCCCAATCTGAGTAAATCATGCCTCTTTTTTCTGCATAATATTTATTTGCTTACTCTGTTAAACACAATATAGCCTACATTATAAACATTACCTACTTCAGGGTAAATTCATAGCCATTAAAATTTTTATATTTACTGATTACTATTAATTACTACCACATTCTTCTACTTCTTTCTTCTTTGCCTTCTTCCGATGCTCCATGGTGTGTGTATGTTTAATATTTAAATGGTGTTTTTATTTTCAAGGAGGTCAAAAATAGTTAATGCAGGCAGCAAAGCTTGTAATTCTCCCGATGTCTGACTCTCACTGACTAAAACAACACCTTCTTTCTCATGCACTCGTATATTCCTGTAGGACCACTGTTAAACCCTACATCACTTGAATATTGCCCTTAAAGGGTGGCAAACAATGGTTCAATCTTTATAGCCATAATCAGTCAATAGCCATAATCATTGTAGATAAAATGCAAAAAACAATCTGATGGAAATTAACTGAATTTTATGACAAAAAAATAATCATGAGTGCTAATGGCAGAAATTTTAAGATGTTTTTTAAAACCCTATTTTTACCCCTCTCAGCCCCTGCCCCAGTCACTCGGTACTCTTCAGATCTTTAAAGTATAGATCATCCCAAGGTTCCTTAACCTCAATGCTTATGTATGTAGAATTATTCTTCTATCTCTTTTAATGAATTAATTTGTGTGAGCTTGTTCCGAAGTGTGCATCTCAAAGTTTAACAATCAACTAACTCTCTTTCTTCTCCATACAAAAGGTCCTGGCTGATTTAATATTAAATTGACATTGTTTTAATCATCTGGCATTTCCGCCTCAATGATATGTTGAACTAAAATAATTGACTTTTACATTATATGATTAATTACATTTTGCTTATTATTTATTTTTATTAAATACTAATTACATAATCACTATTTTTTTTTAAGGTGATTTTACTGACTAATAAACTAAGTACAAGATAGCTGCAGGTTTCTCAAAAAGGTTGATTCACAGCATACAAACTATTGCTTAGATGAGCCAAGTCAGTGAACAGATTTAATTTAGCACATATAAACTTCACAAGTGTAATCTTAATTATCCAAGACAACTGTGGTTCTTAACTTCTAGTTCTGAAGAAAAAACATGAATAAGTCTCATGTAACTCCATTACAATTGTTACTTGCAGTGACCTAAATGATTACATAAACCTGCTATATAATAAAATCTGAGTTGATTTATATATATTGCAACGTTACAATATTATAACAAAAATTACACAAATACATTACCATGTACTCAACGCAACTATTAAGTGTATTATACCGGTCAGGTCACAGGATTTTTTTTTTATTCTCGTTGCGTCAAGTATATGTAGTTGCACAATAATTAAATCATTTTCAACGAAGAGTGAGATGTTGTTGACATGAAATAATTAATTAAAACTGTTTCAAAATAATCATTCTATGATTTATTAATATTAATAGAAAATATGCAAATATTAAAAATTTCGAATCTTAGATAAATAAAAATATTTTCTTTTATAAGTTTACACAAATACAATGTAACCTTCTATGCTGTTCATGACATATAAAATAAACAACCATATAATCTTACTAGCTAAACAGACATGTTAAACAAATTATGTAAATACTTTTTATTTCAGTGTGTCTGACTTTGACTCAAATTCTAAATAATAATAGCAACTCATTTACCAACAAAAATAATATTAAAACTCAAGAATAAAACTAATGTTGCTATAAACAAAATAGAAAATAATGTTTACTTCCAACCTATTATTTATTTCTACTGACACACCAAAATTTTAATATACAACAAAAGATTAGTGTTTTTAAATTTTCTTGTTAAATTAAATTCTTTTCTTTAACTACCCTTTAAATTTATGTACAGTAATTATATTTAAACTTCAAGTCTTTACTGTTCATATGTAAGATTCTTTTTGAGAGTTCTTTTCACAAACAAAAATATAATTGTTTATTCATCACTGCGTACTGCCGACGTTACCATTGCATGTGTGCATGTGTGTCCTGAATCCTGAGAATTTGATGATGATGATGATGATAATTATGCTGATCCTGTGTTCTCTGTCTCTATGGGTTGTTGTTTGTGATGGTCCAAAGTTCCTCCATAAGTCTTGATGTGTGTGGTAAAGATGTCGATCAGTCGGCAGACCAGCAGTGTGACATTGTGTGAAGATTTCTTGAGTCTGAGAGACCGCCCCAAAATTGCCAGTGGTATTTATACTGGACGGCAATCTGACAAGTCCAGGACTGTTTTCGACCTGTTAGATATTGTCACTTCGTGCAAAGCATCCTTTTAATTACAAATCACTTTTTGGTTCATTTTCGCGATTTTGTAAACATCCTCGTAGCACGAGCGATATCATCGTTTGCATAATTTTTTCCTGGTCACTCACATACAACACACTTATTAATTACTATTTAATTACACTAGTAATTAACATTAAATTACCTGGCGTCTTTATTCTTGCAAATTTCTGCAATACTTTTACATCACTATAGTTGTTAAAAATTCCTTAATGTAACGGGTTTTTATAATTGGGGTAAGTCTTTGTTCACAGGTTTAAAACGTATTAATTAGTATATTTTTATCTGGTTAAAACCTGATTACAGAGAATTTGTACACATCACCCTATCGTAGACTCTTGCCTGTCGTAGCTTGCGTTCACACACACAACACACAAGCGCTGTATTCACTCACGGGGGCAGGTGTACGCTTTCTGACAATTCTTATCCTGCATAATATTGTTAAAAACTGTTCATCATATATTTTCTATATTTACAAACATACCGCTCTGGGCAAATATGCAAATATATGTATTGTTACAATATATATATGGGGGGTAAGTCAAGTCCACATCCCCGCCGTGCCCCCTGGGACCCTCTGTAGCCACATTGTAGCTACAGATGCTAACGGACCTCTGTGAAGACCATTGGATGGAATGGTGGAAGAGATCTCAATGATCCAACAGCAGCACGTGCGGAAGAGTCTTAGAGGAGCAGACCTCTTAAAAAACCTGGGTTCATCTGGCTCCGGATGATAGCACCCAGTAAGGGCTCCTCCCTAGGGTTACAGGTGAAACCCGGTCAATGGTCTCAAAGGCAAATGAGGCACCTTGGTTCCCAATGGCAGAAAGAGCGGAAGAACCTAGTGGAGTAAACCACAAAAACCAATCATTTCAGACAACAATCTGATCTTACCTCGGAATTTAATTCTTACTTTTGTACTCTATATATAACACAAACAATGAGAAAAAGAAGACTATTATTTTTTGGACATTTATATAGAATGGACAACAATAGGTTGACGAAGTAAATCTTCAGATATCTGTGGGGGAAGAAGTCAACATCAAGTTGGATTAAAGAAGTCCAAAAGGATTTAGAAAAAAATAATATACACGCAGAAGAAGCAATTGACAGAGAACTTTTTCGGGCAAAATGTTGAAAATGGAGGGAGTCCAGGGTAGGAGAGATAGAAGCGCAGGTTCAAAGTGGACTGAAGACAGGCAGGAGAGACATAGTGAGAAGATGAAAGAATATTGAAGTGAGGAAAAAGAAAAGAACAAAGAGTAAAGATTTGAAATTGGCATGTGGTCCTTAGATGGCCGATACAAAAAAAATCTGAGCGGATTTAAATAAAGTAACTTTTACAGGCTGCTTTTGGTTGAAATTACTGGCTAACTTACCGTATCTTGAAACAAAATCTGTGACCAGACAAGTATTCTAACTGAAATTTTAAGACTGTTGTAAGCTATTCTTATGCGCTCACAAATACAGCTGTCTGTTCATATTGAATACTGAATTTGTGGCTATAATTGGTGATTTCAAACGCACAGACAAATGTGAGGTGACAACCAAACTGACAGATTTTGTGTACAACAAGCAGTAAAGAAGAAAGAAATGAAGACAGATTGCATATTCAGATAAAGAAAGAAAAATAAATAACGTAAAACAAAATGCAACATTCTATATTCACACACACATACACACACACACACACAATCTCACGATATATAAAACATGATTAATTATACTCGCCAAAACTTGTTACATCAAACTTCAAGAAAAGAAAACTTCCAGATTGCAGACTAGGAAACTTGTTCTATTCAGTGCTGCATTCTTGTAGTTGTCACCTGAAGTTGTGTTCAACTTTATCAAACAATAAAATTCTCAGTTCTCTTCTACAATTCGATTGAAATATCGTTTGAAAATTTGTTTATTTATTTATTTTTTCTAAAATAACTAAACAGTCCTTTATAGCTATGATATTTTTAATTTGTTTGCCTATGTTTGTGTCATCATTCAGCCATATGAATGAATGTTGTCCTTAGATGACAATTTCTGTTTATAAAGTTTTGTTACTGTTAACAACATAAATAACATATTTTATATATTACAACATACATATAATAACATCAATATAAAAATATACTGTATCTCTGTTTTTAAATATTTTTTTAACCAGTAGAAAAAGGTTTTAAAAGTAGAAAATTGCTATCTAATTACCATACTATTTTATATATCTGATGATGAAGTTATAAAATATTAAAAATATGTTTTGTATATTAACAGATAAAAATGTACAAAAAGATATGTCTGTTTATTTAAATAAAAATCTTATTGTAAAGAAAAGGTGAGTTCTCAATTAATAATATGTATGTATACATTCAGTATGTTACAGTACTTATTAGTTTGTATGTACTGGACTATCTGTACTAATACATTCAATTTGTATTAGTTTATGGTAAACAATTTTTATTTTTTGCCATTAACTCCAACAGACCTATATGTTTCTATTTCCTTTTCTGCCTCACTGTCCTGTTATTGAAAAATATGTTTATATTTTCCTTGTTTAAACTTTAAAGTATCTAATTTACTAACCATTATATATGAATCCACTTATATGAGGGTAGGGTGAAAAAGTCTGGGCTTGAATAAGAAGACAGTATTTTCTGGGATGAATTTGAATTTATTTTTCAACATAACCTCCATTTGAACACTTTCCCAAATGATGTTCTGGACAGGTTATGCTAGACTGATAAACCGATTAGTCGAAGTCCTCTAACTAGCCATTTTCAGAATCATTGGCTTATTTCTACTGCAAACCTCTGATGACACTCGCAGTGAGTGAAAGCTAGGTCAGGCAATAAGGTAATTCTTTTTAATTGTAAATATAATTAATTCACTACCGACTCAGAACACAAAAGTTTTTTATGGGTAAAAACATAAAAGTTTTACCTTCAGCCTGAACCAGTTTTCGCTTTTAAAAAGCTTCTTCAGAGGCTGCCATTGGGA
This sequence comes from Magicicada septendecula, assembly GCA_034769895.1. Classification (NCBI taxonomy): domain Eukaryota; kingdom Metazoa; phylum Arthropoda; class Insecta; order Hemiptera; family Cicadidae; genus Magicicada; species Magicicada septendecula. The sequence continues at coordinate 85,630,206 of CM068372.1, read as the reverse complement.
GCATTTGGTCTTGGCGTCTTGTTCTTGGTGACAGTATTGACTTTTGAAGGATCGATGTTGTGTGTGTGGTGTGTAATATGTTCGAATAATGCGTGTGATTTGAATTGTGTTTGTTCGTTTAGGATGTAATTTTTATGTGTTTTCGTGTGTTTGTATATTTCGAATTTATTGTTCAAGAGTGTCTAGTTTTCCGCCTTTTGTGTGTATGTGTAGAATGTCCATGTTATTGTCAGTGTTTTTGTATGTGTGGTTTGCTTCAATGAGGTGCTTTGCAAAGGTGGATTCTGTAGTGGAGTGGAGTGCCTTTGTGTGTTCAATGTATCTTTGTTTGAAACTACGTCCTGTCTGGCCTATATAGAACTTGTTGCATCTGAGCAGTTTAGTTTGTAAACACCAGGTAGATCGAATTTGTTTTGTGCTTTATGTGTGTGTTTTGATAGAGTGTGTTTTGTTTTCTTTTTAATTCTCATTTAAAATACTAGTGTTCTGCATTGAAAAAGTATTAGCAATTCATTAGCAATTTTTTTTAATTAGGAAAGAAACTGAAATCACTCAGGGATAAATCTGGCAAGACTGGTCAGTGAGACTTTTATTTTACCTACTGCAACAGTTGATGTATTGTGCATTGTCTTGGTGAAACAGAACTTTTTTTAGCTAAATGTCACTGTTTTTAATTTATTTCTTCATTTAACTGCTGCAGTAAAGTCACACAAAATACGCCACTAATCAATTTTGCCTTTTCAAAGTAGTCAATGAAGATTTCACATGTGTTTCAAAAAACAGTTGCCATAACCTAAACAGCAGATGGAATTGTTTTTTTTCCTTCTTTGGAGTTGGTCCCTTTCATAGTCCACTGTTTTGACTGTTCTTTGGTCTCAGGAATGTTGTGGTGGGCCCAAGTCTCACCAGCAGATATAATCAGCAGAAAAATTCAGTTGGATTGTACTTGTAGAGCACCAAACAATCTAACGAAGACTAACATTGTTTTTGTTCACGTGTCAGCAAACTGGCAGCCATCTAGTGCACAGCTTTTCATACACAAATATTCATGTAAAGGTATGTACACACTAACCAAACGAAGAGTAGTGAAGATGTTCAGGCCAAATGTCAACAAAGGAATTCGAGTTTGTTTTACTGTCCACATTTACAAAGAAGCCATATGCTTCAGTTCGGTTCCATTCGGTGTTGTTCTGCCTACTGACCAAACCTTGATGCAGGTGAACGAATATGAATGAAGGGGTTTGTTGCTACATAATACACATTGATCAAATGAATTCATTGCTAGCCTTTGCTTACCTTCATTCACTTAGTGTGTACATGCCTGAAGATATTGTCCATTTGTTCAGCTGATATGGCAACAGTCTCGCTAATTCATTGACTTTCATCTTAAGTTTGACAAAACTCTTTTGTGGATCTTTCTATTGTTTCTGGTGCACTCACTTCAATGAGACATCCACTGCAAAATCACTCAGTTGTGTTTTTCTGACCCATTTGAAATTCAGCAATCCAGCACTTAACCATTGAATTCAATAGAAAATGCTGATATATTTTTTGTTAGTTACAGTTAAAGCATTCAGAACAAATATAAATCATGGCATGAATTTCCAACCTGTCTACTGTTAAAATAATGCTGTAGGTGCTGTACAATAATGAGCAGAGTGGCACCATCTCTATTTGAAGCCCAGAACGTTTCACCCTACCTAGGTATTGAAGAACGTTTCGCCATCTTCAATCACAACCAACAGAAAATTCTTTGTTTAATTCGAATTAAGTGTGCATGACAAACCAAAGTAAAATATAGATCAGTTCTTTCATTAAATTATACTCAGCTATAAGACAGTAATAGAGCCTCCTTTTTGTACTACCAAAATAGTTTGAGTGTTATGTTAGGCTGCCAACTTGTGCCATATGTCATAGTATGAAGGCAGTATGGCCTGCTAACTGCTACTATACTTCAAACCACACATTGTTACATCTGTACATTATATCACCACAGATTGAATCAAATTGGAAACTGTAAAACTGGCTTTGATTATATTGTGTTCCTAGGAATCAAACCGGGCACTTTTAGATTTGTAGCCAGGTACCATATATAAAAGGCTACTAATGTCCCTACAGCATATATTAAATTATCCAAATCTGGTGTCATCTATTGACATTATCACTTAACCTAACCGTTAGTCCTTATTTACTAGGATCACCCTCTCTAAAAATAAATCCCCCAACCCAGAAAAATGAAAGAAGTTGAGGTTGCTTAGTGTTGTTAGTTATTGAAGTTATTCATTTGATTTTGAAAACATTATTATTATTATTATTATTATTATTAGTTGGGGTCCTACAGTCTATGCCACGTCTCACATTTCGATTGCCATTTCTCCCTATCTTTCCAGTCATCGTCTTCAATAGCTCGATCTCTCATGCTTTTTCCTAATTCCTGTTTTCCATTGTTTTATCAGTCTTCCTTTTCCTCTCCTGTTTTGTGTGTGTAAGTCAATGCTTTCTTTGGCCATCACTTCTCCTCCATCCTCATTACGTGACCATACCATAGCAACTGTCTGGATTCTATTCTTTCTGCTGTTGCCCTGTTATCCTTCTTACATCTTCATTCCTAACATGTTGCATTCTAGAAATATTACACGCTCTTCTTAAGAAGTCCATTTCCACAGTTTCTATCATCTTTTTCTCTTTATCTGAAAGTTGCCAGCATTCGCAGCCATAAGTTAAAATGGGATCCACAATAGTTGTGTAGATTGTCAGTTTAGTTTGAAGTTTCATTTTGTTCGACCAAAGTAAAGAGTTTAGCAAACGAATAGACTTTTTTCCCTGTTGTATCCTATTTTTGATGTCATTCTTTGTTTTGAAAACATCATTAGTTTAAAAATAAAAACCGTGTACAAAAATTGAAAGGCGACCATGGCAATGAAGTTTTGGATCCCCTGTTAATGAACCTATCAGTAATACAGATACTTGACATGTGAAGTTAATTATTTATGAATTACTAAATACACCTAATTGTAAGTAAAAATACAGACCATCAACTACAGTATCCAAAGTTAAATAGTCGTAATCTTTCTTCAGTTGTTTCTTATACTCTGGTAAAGATGTAAGTCTTTTGCCAAAGTAAATCCGATGAGCTTGGAGAACAAGTGCACCTGGAAACAGAATAAAAATAAAACACAGTCAATAAAAAATGTAGACTTCACTGTAAGAGCTTTGATTTATATACAATTATATTGTAATGTCCAACTTTATTTCTCTGGTAAATGCTGAGCATCAAACACAAAGCTTATAATGAGGCCAGTATTATACTCGGGATTTTCTTATGGAAAACAGTTATTGACAAAGATTTTCCCATTCAGGGTTGTAGATCACAATTTTTTCATGTCGGTAGCGAGTTACTGATGTTAAGCAGGGGTAGTATAAGATGTTGATAGTAGAGAATTGGCCAGTTGTAGCCTGTGAGTGTCTATAACATGACCTCTGGTGAAGTGAACTACCTGCCTGCCAATTTTGTCTATAAAACTTCACTGGTGACCTAGCCAATGGGAAGGTTATAACCTCCATACCCCCACTGGGATATGTGCCACTAAATAAGGCAAATTGGAAACGTTGGTAATTTAATTATTTAGGTTAAAATAAAGATTGGAAAAGAAACAAATTTTCCACATTAATTACTAGAGAAGAAACTTCGGGAATTCCACTGAGTATATGTATATATGGGAACCGTGGGGTCCTGAGAACCAACACATGGGGAAACAGAGTTCAATATTATTTCAGAATACTTCCTATCATACTTCCTTTCTTTTCTAGCCTTCCTTGAGCATCTTTTATCTTCTTCAAACCTCAGTGTTCTAAATGTCCCAAGAATTAGAGTGACATCTAGTTTCTGTTTCTGTTTATGTGTAGAGAGACAAAACCTTCAATGTACAATATGTCAAAGACAACAAATGAGTTATGCTGTCTTAATGTAAGAACTCCACCATTCTACATCATATACATGACACTGGTACTGCAGCTTTTATAAAAATTATAACTTCGGCATTCATATTGCTAAAACAGAGGTTAAGACTTTTAAAGAATATAGCACATGCTGCGAGAAATGTTTCAGTAGTACACCTATTTAACAACATATTAAAATTATATCCTTGAAATTGTAATATCATTTACATTTAATTAAAAATGTCATGTTTAAAATAAAATAATCATATTTAAGGGTCTATATAATGTACAAAACATTCAAAATAAAAAAAGGAAAAAATGTGTGCCAAATGTTTATAAAATTATGACAATCCCTTCATTAATTTTTGACTGTGAGAACTGGACCTTGACTGATACAGATAAAAAATATCTGTGGAGTAAGAAAAAAGTTTTTATTATGTGTTATGTATGTGTTACATACTTGCCAAGTTGTCTACTTCAGTATTCTCTTTAGATAATTTTCACATCGAGTCTCTAGAACATTTCCATTCTGCAACTTATTAGAGAAAATAACTATATCTGTATTTTATATTTTCTCCTCCTCCTCCTCCTCCTCCTCCTCCTCCTCCTCCTCCTCCTCCTCCTCCTCCTCCTCCTCCTCCTCCTCCTTCTTTTTCTTCTTCCTTGTATAAACTGAACACTCAAGCTTCATTCTGTATAAAATGTTCTTGTCATACAGGAGTGGAGCATTGCTATAATGTTTAAACATTAAATTATAAACTGTTCAGTATTTTGGTTGTGTGAATTCATATTTAGATCATTTAGAATGTCATTTTCATTGCCACAAGTACATAGATCAATTTGTACATTGTCAGAAACTTCCAGCTGTATTCACTACACGTATGTATAGTCAGTTCCACTTTGATATCCAAGTTAACAGCATACCAAGTTACAAAAAGCACATGGCCTAGTCTAAGATATGTTCAATAACCAGGAAGTGATTGGATCAGACCCCAGGATTTTTCCTTGATGGCTAATTATTATTATAAGTTGTATTTATATAGATAATACTATATCTTTAACCCTTCTTCCTTAGGGGCCTGCCTATGCCTTTTTAATAAACCTTGCCACACATGGGGATTTTATAGATGTGTAGCCAGTTGTACATTTTTCTGAATACTTGTGGTTTACTTTACTTGCTAGAGACTCACCAGAAAGTATAATTTATAATTTGTAAATTGACATTTTCGTGGTTAGAAACATGTTACTAAAATTTATATATTTAAATCAATAATTAGAAACCAAACATAACCATTTAAGATAAAATCATTCCTCATTAAATCTAATTGTAAATTATAATTATAAAAATTAAATTCTTAAGTTATAAAAAGTTTTAACATCATATGTACATAGGCAGTCAGTATACTATTAATGAAACCTGTGATCCAAAATTATATTTACAAACATACATTAAGTAAAACATAATTTTTTAAAGTTTACCTGTTGTTGCGATACCAATTAGTCGATATTCTTTTGCATGTTTCTTGAGAATCTTGCCCACATCAGGTGACTATAGTAACAAAAATTTAAATTAACACACCATATAAAGGAATGTAACTACAGTACATTTTTTTCAAATGCTTTAATGTCATTGAAATTGTACCTAAAAAATTCCCATCATAATCTGCAAAAAAAGTGTTCATTTATAAGTTTATATTACAAACACTTTCTTTTCAAAAACTTTAAATATCTTCATGATTCTTTCAAAGGAACAATAGTTATAGAGGTAAAGGAGTATAACAACTAAGGCTTATACCTAATAAATAGAATTCCATTCATTTAAATATTAACCACTTGCATTTATTAAATGTTCAGATCTGTTGGATTACTAAAATTCAAATTCATGTTACAAAAACTCAGAAGATTAAAATTCATGAAATACAGAAAAATTAAATTTTTTTTTTATTATTTAATGATGTATGAAAACAATACATAATATGAGAGCAAAAAAAAAACAAAGTCATTTCATTATAATTAACCATCACTATTAGAATTATAAAAAAATGGATTTGTTTTGAAACCAGCTTGACCTATTTAACAATATAGAATCCTAACGTTAATTTTTGATTATAATTTAATAACTTTTCTACTAAAAATTTAATTCATAATTATAAACTTCTATTTAGTAACAGATAATCCCCCCTCTCTCTCTCTCTCTCTCTCTCTCTCACTCTCTCTCTCTCTCTCTCTCTCACACACACACACACACACCCACACACACACACACACACCCACACACACACACACACACACACTATATAATTTTAATTTTGTTAAAAGTTAAAAGCGAGGTAGTTTTAATATAAAACTTTGCAATTTTTATATTAACCCTTTTGTTTTACTAAAGAGTCGTGTTTCTTTTTTTCAGAGCAATAAGTACTCAACTGAATTAATTTTAACAGCAATCTTTTATATTCAACTTAATCTAAACAGGTACTACTGACCTGAGACAATTTATCTGCTGCATCTTTGCCTCCAGGAATCACAATGCCATCAAAAGTAGTAGACAGCACATCTTCCAGTCTGGTATCAGATATAATAGTCACACCCTTAGCACATCGCACTGGCCCTGGACCATCAATACTAGCTACTTTTACTGTAATCTGAATTAAATATTAATGAGAAAATGAAACACACAAAAACAAAACCAAATCTCTTTTAAACAATGAGGATCTTTTCAATGAACATAATGTTTTAAATATGATATCTATTATATGAATATTCATTTCATTGTCTTATTAACGTAAACTGCAGTAGCACATCTAGAATTGGGGGGGGGGGGGTTGAGTTGGATTCATACAACAAAACAAACAAATTAAGCAAAATCAATATTACTATCTTTAAACTGGCTGAAAAATGTGTGATAACATCCTGAAATCAAGCCCATTAAAATAAATATTAATAACAATAAAAATGCATATTCCTGAAACATTGTTTACAAGATACTTATTGACTGAAATGATTTTCCTACATTTTATATACCAAACATACATGCAAATGCTGTGTAATAAACCTATTTCTACTGTATATTTAACAAATAGTTACTTCTATATTAATGTACACAGGATAAAAAAATAATAACAAAGCCTTAAAACTAAGAGAATAACAAAATTCCTTGTCAACTTTTTTCAACCCTGGGGGAGGGGTCCGGCTAGAGTTCTGCTGTTTCACAACACCATAGTAAAGTGGTAATCAGCATATGCTAAAGCATCAACAAAACTTAAGAGAGTTTACTAACACCATTGGAACATAAGCAGTAACAAGCCATAAAAGTTATTTAAACCTTTTATGTAAAAGGAGGAGATGTATTAATGTAGACTTCCAACACCAAAAGTTTCCTAGATATGAGCACACACAGAGGCAGGGGGGTAGGATAAATTACCCAATCCCAATCTTTAAAAACTAACCGCTGCAAAAATATAAAATTATTATATTTTTCAGACTTTTCACAAAAAACAATAGATAAAAATAAAATTACAATTATAACCTACTAAGAAAGGAAAACAACACAGAAGCCTGCAAATAAAATACTACACACATTTTTTAAGAAACATCTTTTTAACTTGAAACATTACTTGCCAGACTGTTAGTCCGTGGTATATAGTTTGTGTTAACAGACATTTCTGCCTCACCATAAGAGACAAAAACAATCGGCACGGTGTCTACCAATTCACTCCAGTGCTGAGATAGAGACTATGTATTTTGTTTAAGAAAGCCCGCTTATATAAACTAACTACATTAGTGGCTACTACCTGGTTGCACATGGGGTCCATGGAGATCTTTAAGCTTGGTTCCATCACTATGAATTGAAGAGGAGAATGCCTCCTATTAAATAGGGTTTGGATTCTTGCTCCCAAGCCAATCAGACAGCACTTGATGCTGATTGGTTGATGCTGCTTAGATCATGCTGGTATCAAAGTCTATATAAGTGGGCCTTCTTAGACAAAATACATAGTCTCTACCTCAGCACTGGGGTGAATTGGCGGACACTGTGCCGTTTGTTTCTGACACTGATGATGGCCTGTGATGGTGAGGCCGAAACGTCTGCCAACACAAACCATAGACCACGCCCTAACAGCCTGGCAAATGATGTTTCTAACTATGTGGATCCTGGCATTAAATCCTTAGAAACTCTATCTTTTTAACTATCAACTATTTTTGTATGCAAAAAAAACTAACATCACATATGTGAATATAAAAATGAAAAACACAATGATGAGAGACCATTACAAAACTACATTTTTATATTAGTTATCTTGGGATGAGACAGACTAGGATATAGACTTTATAGAATATTGAAACTTTCAACTTGTGAAACTTACTTGTCTTTTCTTCTTGTACGCGTTTCGGCGTGGTGTTCGCCTTCGTCAGCTTTGAGACACAGCAATTCAACACAATTCAACACTAGCTTCTTTTGACATAACCAATTTATACACCAATGTCCCAATTCAAGAAACCATACAAACACTAGAACATTTACTCAGACAAAACAACACGCCCGAAACACACATACAAGAGATCATCACACTCACCAAAATAATAACTGAGCAAAATTACTTTACATACAATAAGAAGATATACACACAAACAGACGGTCTCCCGATGGGATCCCCCATATCAGGAATACTGGCAGAAATATATATACACAACATAGAACAGAACCACATAATAAACAACAACAGGTACACCAACAAATCATTTATTGGCACAGGTATGTAGATGATATATTACTTTTATTCAAAGGCAACACAAGACAGGTTGAAAACTTCCACAAATACATAAACACAATACACCACAAACTAAAATTTACACTGGAAATTGAACAAAACAATAGTATAAATTTTCTGGACCTAACAATTAACAAAACTAACAATACACACATGTATAAAATATACAGAAAACCAACCACAACCGACATGGTTATACACAACACATCAAACCACCCAACACAACATAAACATGCGGCCTTCAACCATATGCTCCATAGACTAACTAAAATACCATTAAGTAAACAGGGCTATAATGACGAACTCAACACAATCAAATACATAGCAATAAAAAACGGATACAACCCTAATTTAATAAACAAACTACACAAACACATCATAAACAAAAACAACAAAACACAAAATACCAACAACACACTACAAACTAAATACATCACACTCACATACCATAACTCCAACACACACAAACTCTCCAACACATTCAGAAAACACAAGTACAAAATAGCATACAGAACAAACAATACCATCAAAAAACACATCAATGATACAAACAAGGACATAGACAAATACAACTAAACAGGTGTTTACAAATTAAATTGTAATAACTGCAATAGTTTCTACATAGGCCAGACGGGAAGATCTTTTTCATCTCGTTACTCTGAACACCTAAAAGCTTTATCCAACAACAATATACATTCCGCGTTTGCCACACACATACACACAAATAACCACAGCTACACCAACATAGATACTAATCTTGAAATATTACACTACTTACCCAAAGGTCGAAAACTTAACACAGCAGAACAATATGAAATATACAAACACCACACAACACAACCAAACAACATACTTAACGACCAATTACAGTATAAATCACACACACTTTTTGACACAATTATACAAAAAACTAACAATAATTTGGATCCCCGCGCCAATCCCCTTCCTCCACACACCACCCCCACTATAACTTTCAAAGAAACCGTTACAAGTTAATGGCAGTCTGTCTCAAAGCTGATGAAGGCGAACACCATGCCGAAATGTGTACGAGAAGAAAAGACAAGTAAGTTTCACAAGTTGAAAGTTTCAATATTCTATAATCTGTGCTGTGATAATATTCAGTTTAGTGCTGTGAAAAAAGATGATGAACAATCAAAACAACTAGGATATAGAGTACTAATTTTTTACATTTTTAGTAAGTATTCTATGGACTGTGTTGATACAATGCAAACAGCTGCCCAAAGCAGTGCTTATGGTGGATACTTGCAGTACTAGAGCACACTATTATTTTATCCCTAGCACTGACTGTTTTCTAACAATGTTACAAGCCTTCAGAAAGCTCCCATTTACTGGCTGCAGAGCTCAAATAACTACCAGTTTTCAAGCCAATTAACCTATCTATGCATATGCATTTGTGCTTGGTTTAGTTTTGTGTTTAGTTTTGCACCACATTAGACTTTATGTCCTTGACATTACTTCCCACAAAAACGTATTGTATAAGCACATAGTTGGCCCAAAAATATATATTGATTGTTAAAAAAATGTGTTTTATGACTAAAATAATTATAGCTCAAATAATAGTTGGTGGTTGTGCAGCCATGTAACCTTAACACCAGCCACCCCTGCCTGGATAACATACAGTGTGGGGTGTCATATGGAAAGACTGAAACCCCCCTTTTATTTTATTAACTGTTTTATGAATTTTTTTTGTTTTATTTTAATTTAATTTTATTTATTTTTTTTTTTTGTAAAGGGGAGAGACATAATATTTAAAACTACGTAATGAACCTAGAGGAAACCTAAAGTGTGCCAAGACCCAAGCCACAATTTCAGACATGTCCACTGGTTGGATGACAAGACTTGCAAATAAGCAACTCTATTAACAGTAACAAATTTATATTTATTTGATGTCCAGTCTGTACATAATATAATAAGCGTGAGTGAAGTACAATTATATAAATGCCACTGGGTACTATTAAATTACAAATATATATGTATATCCTTGATACGAGGCCTAAGCATCATGTGAATGTATGCAAGAATTTTTTTAATCACCAAAATTTATTGCTCTGCATATGACAGTCATCACTATTAGACGTTATGTATATATATATATATATATGTATATATATATATATATTGTAACGCAACATAGTTGAGGTTCCCCAACGTTACATAAAAGACTGAATGAAATATGGTCAAAGACCATACCCTGACTTAAGGTTGTTCGATAGTTCATATGTTTAAGAAGGACCTCAAGTAAAAAGGAGGCAATGACTAATATTAAATGTAAAACCAATGAATGATTGGATGTAATGAAATGTTTGTTTTGTACTGTGACATGTTAAGGTCTACAGAATATTTATATTGTATGTTGAATGTGTTAAAAATGAAATGATGTTGTTTGATAATAATACTTACTCAATAATTATGTTTATATTTTATATTAGATTTGTTTTTATACAGCACAATATAGTTACCAATGTTAGGCACGGTACTAAGTTGTCAGTATTGTATAAAATTGAAAGATACTATTGTTCTAATTAATGTTTATAAACTGGATCAGGAGTGTGACCAGTGTTTCAAGTCTAACAAGTAGTTCTGACAATTATGTCATAAATTAATAAAGGGTTCCAGAACCAATTGATTAATGTAAAACAAATAACCACCAGTAAATTAAAATTCATGTAATTAACTATGTAATCAATAATTAATTGTACAGTAGGTCAGGTAAAAAGAAAATTAAGTTAAAAACCAAATAATGTTATAATGGTTGTAAATGAATCTATAGGCCTGAATTCCATATTAGTGAAAGGAAATTAATACCTTTTTAGTAAACCCAGTCCAACGAAACTCTAGTAAAACATTTACTGTTTAATAAGGAAGGTTAGGGGAGAATTTTATGTGATTCAATATTAATCCAAGCATGGAGTATTTTATTGGAAAGGAGTAGTAATATTCTATAATGCCGGCTCAAGGATATATAGAAAACCTGGTTGTTAAGGCAACTGATTTTTAGTAACTTGTTGATTTTGAATAGATGGTACTGATTGTTACAAGCTATTAGGTTGAAATGAACCGATATATTTAAAATATATGAATAAATATAAAGAAAATATATATCCAAATTGAAAAAAAACATTTTGCAAAACAATTATACTGGAATGTTAATGAATCATACGGATTAAATAACCCTATAAATTATCAATGAATACAATAAAAAAGAACTGAAAGCGTCTCACCTCATTCACTAAACAATTCCGCTGAATTTGGTATCAAACCAATTCATGCTATAAATTGAAGACCAATAAAGAGTTGAAGCCTGAATTAACGGAAATATTTGGAAATACAGAAGATTCGGTTGATGAAATAACCTTCATTGACAGCGGAAGCTGAGATCCTAATTCCAGTTCGTTGGGACCAAGAATTGTGAAGACGCAAAAGAAGACTCGAAGCACCAGAGTTCCCGTGGGATTATCATCATCCATTCATTGAAGACCAGAGCAGTTTTACTGGGTGAAGACGATATAACCTGCATTTTGATCGTAGTTGACAAACATTCACCGCCTAATGAAGCTTTCGCCGTTTGGGTAAAAAAACAAATTATTTTCATAACATTGTATTTTAAGTAAATAATTTTATTCTTTTTGTAAATTGAACAACCTTAATTATGCGTTTTACCTGGCCTTACTAATGGTTCAAAGAACTACACGAACCCTGGTATAAGAATTATTTGTCATTATTTTCAAAGTATATGTTTTTTTTTTCTTTTTAGAATTCGAATAATTAAGAATCGATACATGTTGGGATAGTCGATTGTATTGTCTTATTGTTTGTCTGAGACAACGTAACTGGTTAAATACCAGAGAAAAATAAATAAAGTACATTTGTTGTATGAGATAACGTTTTAATCATTGCAGAGAAAATACTATATGTAATTGGTGTAATAATTTATTAACAGATTGATACAAACACTCAGAATAACTATACGCACACTTATTTATAATAACAGCGCTCCAAGTTTGCAGCTGGTGAGACGGGAGATTGCTGAACTAACGGGTTTTGCCATACTAAATTTGAATGAAATTTTTATCGTTGAGGGACTAGGGTTGAGACAAAAACCGCTTACATTCAGTAAATACTCCATATATATTGCTCATATTAAACAACCACTGAGAATTAAATTAAGTCTACAGAATACTACCATTATCAATTCAGGAATATAATTCTAAGTTTGTGGATTTAATAATCTGTGTTCTGAGGGTTTCACTGGTCACAACCGCAAGGTATATTAGTTAATAACATATTAATTAAACCAGGTAACAGCATTTTAATTGTTACGAATCGCCACCTACAACGTACTACTTGGCGTTTGTTACACCGGAGTCTCTTATAACTAATTACACTCATAGACAAGATCTCTTTATAATTTGACGTCTCCAGCTGGTATCATACATTATTACATACGTCCTCACATACTTAACAAGCAGTTCGTTACTAAATTGATTACAACAGTGGGGTTTGAATAAGACGGACATTTTCGCTAGCACCGGCACATATTAGTCTCTTTACAAATTGGCACATAACAACGTGGAACTTATTTAAACACGTACTCGACACATTCTATATATTTCATTTTGTTACAAATTGCCGCCTGCAACGTGGGGCTTAACCGAAAACGAGGACGTCCATTAGTCTCTCTTTCTTTACAAATTGACGCTCGCAACGTGGGGCATCATCGTCGCATCTTAACACCTAATTAGTCTCTTTCTTTACAAATTGGCGCCCAACGTGGGGCACCAAAGTCGAAAAATAACACCTAAAAGCCTGCACTTTCTTTACAAATTGGCGCTCAACGAGTGGGCTTTAGTTAAGTAAAAACTCATATTATTTGTTACTTTACTTGAGCAGGAAACCATTAGAGGCACAGGAATGCATACGAGAGCTCTTACGAAAAGAATGGAGAAGGAACAAGAGACAGAAGAAGATAGGAGGGAAAAAGAAACAGAGGTAGGTACAGATACTGAAATGGATCAACAGACAGGTGGTACAGAAGAAATCGAAATAGTTATGGATACGGAGACGGAAATAGTGGAAGAAGATGCCCAAGGGGATCAACCGGATAAACACAACCAAAAAGAAGATATAAGTATACAGGAGATGTTAAGAATTATAATGGAAGGGAATAACAAGATCCAAGAAGATAATAGACAAACTAACGAAAAATGTAAGGAAACTAATGAGAGTTTAAGACAAATCAAAGAAGATAATAGACAAACTAATGAAAAAATAGACAGTATTAAGGAAAGTACTAGTGAACTTTTGAGACAAACCATAAATGAAAATAATGAACAGTTGAAGGCCGATTTTAGACAAATCAATGAGAAGCTGGAAAATAAAATAGACAGTATTAATGAGAACTCAAGAAAACAAAACGAAATTTTGAGCGAAAATTTAATCAAGCAGATGAATGAAAAGTTTGACAAGAATGACGAGAATTTGAGACAGATTCAAGACGATAACAAAATAATGAACGAAAAACTTGAGGAAAACAATAAACGAATGAAAGCAGATCTTGAGAAAATCAATGAGGATAATCTTATACGAATCGATGAGAGAATTGAACATTCTAACCACGAAATAAGGGAAAATGTTGAAAAACAGAATGAAGTATTAAGACAAGTTATCAATAAGGAAATTGAGGACGCTAGTGAGGCAATCAGCCAGAAGGTAGTTAAGAACGACAGCGAAAGAAAACAGGAGATCGCGGAAACAAATAGAAAACTGAAAGCGACCGATGAAGTTATTACACGAAATAGAGCTGAACTAGAGGTCAAGCTAGGCCATATAGAAGAAGAAAACCGAATTCAAGTGGAATCAATACGAACTGATTGCGGAAACCAGCATCGAAATTTAGATACGATCATGAACGAAGTACAGGAGCAAGGACAACGTAACCAGGATAGAATCGAGAACCTACAACGATCAGTTGACAACCGATCGATCACTGTCCCATATACACAACATATAGACGACCGGGAGACCATCAACTTTAAGACATACAGGAGAAATCCAATGGAATTCTTGGAACGGGTCGACGAACAAATTATGAGAACCGGTGAAAACAGGTGGCCAATAATTCGTCGTTATTTAGACGATCATTTTAAAGAAACTTATGATAACTGGTGGACAGCCACCAGGCACGAGATACGAAGCTACGAAGAATTTAAAATAGCTTTTAAAGCCAGATACTGGTCAGACGCCACCCAGAACGTAGTGAGGGAGAGCATCAGTTATGGAAGATATGACGCCAGCAGGGGAACAACACTTACCGCCTACTTCCTGGGAAAAGTATGTTTGGCAAGACATCTTGAACCAAAAATCCCAGAGGAAATTCTCGTCACCAGGTTAGCATACCACTATGATAACGGTATATCAATAGCACGATCGGGTGGACAAATAAAAACTATACAGGCCATGTCAACACTATTGGAAGAGCACGAGCGTGAAGTACATTATCGAAGGAGTCGTCAGAGAAACGACCAGTACGGGAACAGGGATTTCCCAGACTATAACAATAGAAACAATAACCATAACAGTCATGAGGCGAATAACCGGACGAACTATAATGGAAGGCCTGGTAATTATGGTAATGAGGCGTATCAACGGCAAAATAACAACAACAGCCCAAGGAACAACGGAAATAATTACGGGAATAGACAGAGTATCCCGAACAACCAATATAACCGGTCGTATAACCCAAATTACCAGAATCGGAACACGAACAACCGAAATTATGATAACAGTAACCGTAACCCGAATAACCAAAACCAAAACTACCGAAGAGTTAATTATGTGGGGGCGTACGACAATTATAACGGGAGGACATACTACCAAGGACGTCGGAGTTTTAATAGGGACACCGACTGGAACCAGTACAGTAATAACGATCGAAGGGAGACTAGAACTAATAGGGGCAGAAGTCGGAGTCAGGAGGACTACCGCCGGGTTAACTACGAAGAGGATCGTCCATTACGGGTTTCCAGACCAATGGTAAATTTTATAAGGGCCGAAGAGAATGGTCCAAGGAGTGATCAACACCAAGGGGAGAATGATAATGAGTGTTTACAACAGAGCAATAACATCGGAGAATCCAGATCCGGAAGCGAGAACCAAAGAAGGGACGATCCATCTAGGAATGTCCGAATAATTTATAATCAACAGAACCCACCAGAACGCTGGATTCCCCTAAGAGGAGATGGCCACCGACCCAGTACATCCCAGGATGTAAGACAAGAAATAAATGAAGAAGAAGACACGGCCGACAGATGGAATACATGAAGAAACTAAAAAACCACAAAATTCTAAAAGTATGTAAGGACAACTTACTCATGTTATTTCGAACAATACAATTTAAAATGAAGAAACTAAAAAAACCAAAATTCCAAAGGATGTAAGAACAACTTACTCATAATTATTCAGAAACAGTATGATTTAAAATAAAGAGAATAAATACCCCAAAATTCAAAAAATGAAGTAAGCTCAACTTACAAACAAGTATCTAAGAAAACAATTTATGAGATATATAAGAAAGAGAATTTTGAAGATAAAAAGAACAACCAAAGTCGAAAAATAAGTAAGAACACCTTACTATACAATTTAGAAGAAATTGATTTAAACTGATATGAAAGAAGAAAAATATTTTACACTAATTCAACCTAATAAAAATCATCAAAACCAGAAGACGAAATGAGTTTATCTGATATAATATAATAGCGAGAAATATAATTTTGAATGTAAAAGAAATAATAATGATTGTGCCAGAAGAATATAGCTACATAATGTAATGTATAGTACTGACCAAAATCTCATAACCAGCTGTATTGATCACAAAGGAATATGAGCCAATGAAGACAAGAGAATGAAGAAGCCAAAATGGAACCATCAAAAGGATCACAAGAAAAAAAAAACTAATGGTTAAGAATTATCCGTAAACAAAACCCAATTAATAAATGTCAATAAAATAGCCAAGTATTGGAGAGAAAAAGTGTATAATAGAAGGAAGAATTAATATGAAGAAATAATATGATCTGAGTTAAAGTACAGTGAATAATCCCTAGAATATGATTATTATTTATTATTTTATTGAAGGTCACATGATGACTACATTACGAGGTTTATTAATGAAGATTGACTGTAGAATATTCCAGCAATCATTTAACTGGGCAGAGATGATGTTCCTCTGATCCCAGGAAGTATGTAACGGACGACGGTAATTGGTTAGCCGATAGAGCACCACCGATTCGATTCCAGTTATAATGTTAGGGAGGTTTAGGAAAATTAAATATTAGAGGGAAAACTCACAAATAAATATAGAGAATTAAATAAAACCAGATCCAAAATGTATAATTAATGAAG
This sequence comes from Magicicada septendecula, assembly GCA_034769895.1. Lineage (NCBI taxonomy): Eukaryota > Metazoa > Arthropoda > Insecta > Hemiptera > Cicadidae > Magicicada > Magicicada septendecula. The sequence continues at coordinate 85,613,083 of CM068372.1, read as the reverse complement.
AATGTCACAAGAATGATTATAGAAATAAGATTTAAACTTGGGAAATAATTGACTTTAAGAAGGAACGAAGAAATGATAATAAAATAACGAATAATTGGGAAATATAAAAGTACTATAAATAGGAAACCAATTGGCCAGATACAAATTAGAAGTTTATTTCTTGCTAAACTTTGTTTATACCAAAATAAACTTATTTCGAAGGGGGGGTGTTATGTAACGCAACATAGTTGAGGTTCCCCAACGTTACATAAAAGACTGAATGAAATATGGTCAAAGACCATACCCTGACTTAAGGTTGTTCGATAGTTCATATGTTTAAGAAGGACCTCAAGTAAAAAGGAGGCAATGACTAATATTAAATGTAAAAGAGACCAATGAATGATTGGATGTAATGAAATGTTTGTTTTGTACTGTGACATGTTAAGGTCTACAGAATATTTATATTGTATGTTGAATGTGTTAAAAATGAAATGAAATTGTTTGATAATAATACTTACTCAATAATTATGTTTATATTTTATATTAGATTTGTTTTTATACAGCACAATATAGTTACCAATGTTAGGCACGGTACTAAGTTGTCAGTATTGTATAAAATTGAAAGATACTATTGTTCTAATTAATGTTTATAAACTGGATCAGGAGTGTGACCAGTGTTTCAAGTCTAACAAGTAGTTCTGACAATTATGTCATAAATTAATAAAGGGTTCCAGAACCAATTGATTAATGTAAAACAAATAACCACCAGTAAATTAAAATTCATGTAATTAACTATGTAATCAATAATTAATTGTACAGTAGGTCAGGTAAAAAGAAAATTAAGTTAAAAACCAAATAATGTTATAATGGTTGTAAATGAATCTATAGGCCTGAATTCCATATTAGTGAAAGGAAATTAATACCTTTTTAGTAAACCCAGTCCAACGAAACTCTAGTAAAACATTTACTGTTTAATAAGGAAGGTTAGGGGAGAATTTTATGTGATTCAATATTAATCCAAGCATGGAGTATTTTATTGGAAAGGAGTAGTAATATTCTATAATGCCGGCTCAAGGATATATAGAAAACCTGGTTGTTAAGGCAACTGATTTTTAGTAACTTGTTGATTTTGAATAGATGGTACTGATTGTTACAAGCTATTAGGTTGAAATGAACCGATATATTTAAAATATATGAATAAATATAAAGAAAATATATATCCAAATTGAAAAAAAACATTTTGAAAAACAATTATACTGGAATGTTAATGAATCATACGGATTAAATAACCCTATAAATTATCAATGAATACAATAAAAAAGAACTGAAAGCGTCTCACCTCATTCACTAAACAATTCCGCTGAATTTGGTATCAAACCAATTCATGCTATAAATTGAAGACCAATAAAGAGTTGAAGCCTGAATTAACGGAAATATTTGGAAATACAGAAGATTCGGTTGATGAAATAACCTTCATTGACAGCGGAAGCTGAGATCCTAATTCCAGTTCGTTGGGACCAAGAATTGTGAAGACGCAAAAGAAGACTCGAAGCACCAGAGTTCCCGTGGGATTATCATCATCCATTCATTGAAGACCAGAGCAGTTTTACTGGGTGAAGACGATATAACCTGCATTTTGATCGTAGTTGACAAACATTCACCGCCTAATGAAGCTTTCGCCGTTTGGGTAAAAAAACAAATTATTTTCATAACATCGTATTTTAAGTAAATAATTTTATTCTTTTTGTAAATTGAACAACCTTAATTATGCGTTTTACCTGGCCTTACTAATGGTTCAAAGAACTACACGAACCCTGGTATAAGAATTATTTGTCATTATTTTCAAAGTATATGTTTTTTTTTCTTTTTAGAATTCGAATAATTAAGAATCGATACATGTTGGGATAGTCGATTGTATTGTCTTATTGTTTGTCTGAGACAACGTAACTGGTTAAATACCAGAGAAAAATAAATAAAGTACATTTGTTGTATGAGATAACGTTTTAATCATTGCAGAGAAAATACTATATGTAATTGGTGTAATAATTTATTAACAGATTGATACAAACACTCAGAATAACTATACGCACACTTATTTATAATAACAGCGCTCCAAGTTTGCAGCTGGTGAGACGGGAGATTGCTGAACTAACGGGTTTTGCCATACTAAATTTGAATGAAATTTTTATCGTTGAGGGACTAGGGTTGAGACAAAAACCGCTTACATTCAGTAAATACTCCATATATATTGCTCATATTAAACAACCACTGAGAATTAAATTAAGTCTACAGAATACTACCATTATCAATTCAGGAATATAATTCTAAGTTTGTGGATTTAATAATCTGTGTTCTGAGGGTTTCACTGGTCACAACCGCAAGGTATATTAGTTAATAACATATTAATTAAACCAGGTAACAGCATTTTAATTGTTACGAATCGCCACCTACAACGTACTACTTGGCGTTTGTTACACCGGAGTCTCTTATAACTAATTACACTCATAGACAAGATCTCTTTATAATTTGACGTCTCCAGCTGGTATCATACATTATTACATACGTCCTCACATACTTAACAAGCAGTTCGTTACTAAATTGATTACAACAGTGGGGTTTGAATAAGACGGACATTTTCGCTAGCACCGGCACATATTAGTCTCTTTACAAATTGGCACATAACAACGTGGAACTTATTTAAACACGTACTCGACACATTCTATATATTTCATTTTGTTACAAATTGCCGCCTGCAACGTGGGGCTTAACCGAAAACGAGGACGTCCATTAGTCTCTCTTTCTTTACAAATTGACGCTCGCAACGTGGGGCATCATCGTCGCATCTTAACACCTAATTAGTCTCTTTCTTTACAAATTGGCGCCCAACGTGGGGCACCAAAGTCGAAAAATAACACCTAAAAGCCTGCACTTTCTTTACAAATTGGCGCTCAACGAGTGGGCTTTAGTTAAGTAAAAACTCATATTATTTGTTACTTTACTTGAGCAGGAAACCATTAGAGGCACAGGAATGCATACGAGAGCTCTTACGAAAAGAATGGAGAAGGAACAAGAGACAGAAGAAGATAGGAGGGAAAAAGAAACAGAGGTAGGTACAGATACTGAAATGGATCAACAGACAGGTGGTACAGAAGAAATCGAAATAGTTATGGATACGGAGACGGAAATAGTGGAAGAAGATGCCCAAGGGGATCAACCGGATAAACACAACCAAAAAGAAGATATAAGTATACAGGAGATGTTAAGAATTATAATGGAAGGGAATAACAAGATCCAAGAAGATAATAGACAAACTAACGAAAAATTTAAGGAAACTAATGAGAGTTTAAGACAAATCAAAGAAGATAATAGACAAACTAATGAAAAAATAGACAGTATTAAGGAAAGTACTAGTGAACTTTTGAGACAAACCATAAATGAAAATAATGAACAGTTGAAGGCCGATTTTAGACAAATCAATGAGAAGCTGGAAAATAAAATAGACAGTATTAATGAGAACTCAAGAAAACAAAACGAAATTTTGAGCGAAAATTTAATCAAGCAGATGAATGAAAAGTTTGACAAGAATGACGAGAATTTGAGACAGATTCAAGACGATAACAAAATAATGAACGAAAAACTTGAGGAAAACAATAAACGAATGAAAGCAGATCTTGAGAAAATCAATGAGGATAATCTTATACGAATCGATGAGAGAATTGAACATTCTAACCACGAAATAAGGGAAAATGTTGAAAAACAGAATGAAGTATTAAGACAAGTTATCAATAAGGAAATTGAGGACGCTAGTGAGGCAATCAGCCAGAAGGTAGTTAAGAACGACAGCGAAAGAAAACAGGAGATCGCGGAAACAAATAGAAAACTGAAAGCGACCGATGAAGTTATTACACGAAATAGAGCTGAACTAGAGGTCAAGCTAGGCCATATAGAAGAAGAAAACCGAATTCAAGTGGAATCAATACGAACTGATTGCGGAAACCAGCATCGAAATTTAGATACGATCATGAACGAAGTACAGGAGCAAGGACAACGTAACCAGGATAGAATCGAGAACCTACAACGATCAGTTGACAACCGATCGATCACTGTCCCATATACACAACATATAGACGACCGGGAGACCATCAACTTTAAGACATACAGGAGAAATCCAATGGAATTCTTGGAACGGGTCGACGAACAAATTATGAGAACCGGTGAAAACAGGTGGCCAATAATTCGTCGTTATTTAGACGATCATTTTAAAGAAACTTATGATAACTGGTGGACAGCCACCAGGCACGAGATACGAAGCTACGAAGAATTTAAAATAGCTTTTAAAGCCAGATACTGGTCAGACGCCACCCAGAACGTAGTGAGGGAGAGCATCAGTTATGGAAGATATGACGCCAGCAGGGGAACAACACTTACCGCCTACTTCCTGGGAAAAGTATGTTTGGCAAGACATCTTGAACCAAAAATCCCAGAGGAAATTCTCGTCACCAGGTTAGCATACCACTATGATAACGGTATATCAATAGCACGATCGGGTGGACAAATAAAAACTATACAGGCCATGTCAACACTATTGGAAGAGCACGAGCGTGAAGTACATTATCGAAGGAGTCGTCAGAGAAACGACCAGTACGGGAACAGGGATTTCCCAGACTATAACAATAGAAACAATAACCATAACAGTCATGAGGCGAATAACCGGACGAACTATAATGGAAGGCCTGGTAATTATGGTAATGAGGCGTATCAACGGCAAAATAACAACAACAGCCCAAGGAACAACGGAAATAATTACAGGAATAGACAGAGTATCCCGAACAACCAATATAACCGGTCGTATAACCCAAATTACCAGAATCGGAACACGAACAACCGAAATTATGATAACAGTAACCGTAACCCGAATAACCAAAACCAAAACTACCGAAGAGTTAATTATGTGGGGGCGTACGACAATTATAACGGGAGGACATACTACCAAGGACGTCGGAGTTTTAATAGGGACACCGACTGGAACCAGTACAGTAATAACGATCGAAGGGAGACTAGAACTAATAGGGGCAGAAGTCGGAGTCAGGAGGACTACCGCCGGGTTAACTACGAAGAGGATCGTCCATTACGGGTTTCCAGACCAATGGTAAATTTTATAAGGGCCGAAGAGAATGGTCCAAGGAGTGATCAACACCAAGGGGAGAATGATAATGAGTGTTTACAACAGAGCAATAACATCGGAGAATCCAGATCCGGAAGCGAGAACCAAAGAAGGGACGATCCATCTAGGAATGTCCGAATAATTTATAATCAACAGAACCCACCAGAACGCTGGATTCCCCTAAGAGGAGATGGCCACCGACCCAGTACATCCCAGGATGTAAGACAAGAAATAAATGAAGAAGAAGACACGGCCGACAGATGGAATACATGAAGAAACTAAAAAACCACAAAATTCTAAAAGTATGTAAGGACAACTTACTCATGTTATTTCGAACAATACAATTTAAAATGAAGAAACTAAAAAAACCAAAATTCCAAAGGATGTAAGAACAACTTACTCATAATTATTCAGAAACAGTATGATTTAAAATAAAGAGAATAAATACCCCAAAATTCAAAAAATGAAGTAAGCTCAACTTACAAACAAGTATCTAAGAAAACAATTTATGAGATATATAAGAAAGAGAATTTTGAAGATAAAAAGAACAACCAAAGTCGAAAAATAAGTAAGAACACCTTACTATACAATTTAGAAGAAATTGATTTAAACTGATATGAAAGAAGAAAAATATTTTACACTAATTCAACCTAATAAAAATCATCAAAACCAGAAGACGAAATGAGTTTATCTGATATAATATAATAGCGAGAAATATAATTTTGAATGTAAAAGAAATAATAATGATTGTGCCAGAAGAATATAGCTACATAATGTAATGTATAGTACTGACCAAAATCTCATAACCAGCTGTATTGATCACAAAGGAATATGAGCCAATGAAGACAAGAGAATGAAGAAGCCAAAATGGAACCATCAAAAGGATCACAAGAAAAAAAAAAAAACTAATGGTTAAGAATTATCCGTAAACAAAACCCAATTAATAAATGTCAATAAAATAGCCAAGTATTGGAGAGAAAAAGTGTATAATAGAAGGAAGAATTAATATGAAGAAATAATATGATCTGAGTTAAAGTACAGTGAATAATCCCTAGAATATGATTATTATTTATTATTTTATTGAAGGTCACATGATGACTACATTACGAGGTTTATTAATGAAGATTGACTGTAGAATATTCCAGCAATCATTTAACTGGGCAGAGATGATGTTCCTCTGATCCCAGGAAGTATGTAACGGACGACGGTAATTGGTTAGCCGATAGAGCACCACCGATTCGATTCCAGTTATAATGTTAGGGAGGTTTAGGAAAATTAAATATTAGAGGGAAAACTCACAAATAAATATAGAGAATTAAATAAAACCAGATCCAAAATGTATAATTAATGAAGAATGTCACAAGAATGATTATAGAAATAAGATTTAAACTTGGGAAATAATTGACTTTAAGAAGGAACGAAGAAATGATAATAAAATAACGAATAATTGGGAAATATAAAAGTACTATAAATAGGAAACCAATTGGCCAGATACAAATTAGAAGTTTATTTCTTGCTAAACTTTGTTTATACCAAAATAAACTTATTTCGAAGGGGGGGTGTTATGTAACGCAACATAGTTGAGGTTCCCCAACGTTACATAAAAGACTGAATGAAATATGGTCAAAGACCATACCCTGACTTAAGGTTGTTCGATAGTTCATATGTTTAAGAAGGACCTCAAGTAAAAAGGAGGCAATGACTAATATTAAATGTAAAAGAGCCAGACCAATGAATGATTGGATGTAATGAAATGTTTGTTTTGTACTGTGACATGTTAAGGTCTACAGAATATTTATATTGTATGTTGAATGTGTTAAAAATGAAATGAAATTGTTTGATAATAATACTTACTCAATAATTATGTTTATATTTTATATTAGATTTGTTTTTATACAGCACAATATAGTTACCAATGTTAGGCACGGTACTAAGTTGTCAGTATTGTATAAAATTGAAAGATACTATTGTTCTAATTAATGTTTATAAACTGGATCAGGAGTGTGACCAGTGTTTCAAGTCTAACAAGTAGTTCTGACAATTATGTCATAAATTAATAAAGGGTTCCAGAACCAATTGATTAATGTAAAACAAATAACCACCAGTAAATTAAAATTCATGTAATTAACTATGTAATCAATAATTAATTGTACAGTAGGTCAGGTAAAAAGAAAATTAAGTTAAAAACCAAATAATGTTATAATGGTTGTAAATGAATCTATAGGCCTGAATTCCATATTAGTGAAAGGAAATTAATACCTTTTTAGTAAACCCAGTCCAACGAAACTCTAGTAAAACATTTACTTTTTAATAAGGAAGGTTAGGGGAGAATTTTATGTGATTCAATATTAATCCAAGCATGGAGTATTTTATTGGAAAGGAGTAGTAATATTCTATAATGCCGGCTCAAGGATATATAGAAAACCTGGTTGTTAAGGCAACTGATTTTTAGTAACTTGTTGATTTTGAATAGATGGTACTGATTGTTACAAGCTATTAGGTTGAAATGAACCGATATATTTAAAATATATGAATAAATATAAAGAAAATATATATCCAAATTGAAAAAAAACATTTTGCAAAACAATTATACTGGAATGTTAATGAATCATACGGATTAAATAACCCTATAAATTATCAATGAATACAATAAAAAAGAACTGAAAGCGTCTCACCTCATTCACTAAACAATTCCGCTGAATTTGGTATCAAACCAATTCATGCTATAAATTGAAGACCAATAAAGAGTTGAAGCCTGAATTAACGGAAATATTTGGAAATACAGAAGATTCGGTTGATGAAATAACCTTCATTGACAGCGGAAGCTGAGATCCTAATTCCAGTTCGTTGGGACCAAGAATTGTGAAGACGCAAAAGAAGACTCGAAGCACCAGAGTTCCCGTGGGATTATCATCATCCATTCATTGAAGACCAGAGCAGTTTTACTGGGTGAAGACGATATAACCTGCATTTTGATCGTAGTTGACAAACATTCACCGCCTAATGAAGCTTTCGCCGTTTGGGTAAAAAAACAAATTATTTTCATAACATCGTATTTTAAGTAAATAATTTTATTCTTTTTGTAAATTGAACAACCTTAATTATGCGTTTTACCTGGCCTTACTAATGGTTCAAAGAACTACACGAACCCTGGTATAAGAATTATTTGTCATTATTTTCAAAGTATATGTTTTTTTTTCTTTTTAGAATTCGAATAATTAAGAATCGATACATGTTGGGATAGTCGATTGTATTGTCTTATTGTTTGTCTGAGACAACGTAACTGGTTAAATACCAGAGAAAAATAAATAAAGTACATTTGTTGTATGAGATAACGTTTTAATCATTGCAGAGAAAATACTATATGTAATTGGTGTAATAATTTATTAACAGATTGATACAAACACTCAGAATAACTATACGCACACTTATTTATAATAACAGCGCTCCAAGTTTGCAGCTGGTGAGACGGGAGATTGCTGAACTAACGGGTTTTGCCATACTAAATTTGAATGAAATTTTTATCGTTGAGGGACTAGGGTTGAGACAAAAACCGCTTACATTCAGTAAATACTCCATATATATTGCTCATATTAAACAACCACTGAGAATTAAATTAAGTCTACAGAATACTACCATTATCAATTCAGGAATATAATTCTAAGTTTGTGGATTTAATAATCTGTGTTCTGAGGGTTTCACTGGTCACAACCGCAAGGTATATTAGTTAATAACATATTAATTAAACCAGGTAACAGCATTTTAATTGTTACGAATCGCCACCTACAACGTACTACTTGGCGTTTGTTACACCGGAGTCTCTTATAACTAATTACACTCATAGACAAGATCTCTTTATAATTTGACGTCTCCAGCTGGTATCATACATTATTACATACGTCCTCACATACTTAACAAGCAGTTCGTTACTAAATTGATTACAACAGTGGGGTTTGAATAAGACGGACATTTTCGCTAGCACCGGCACATATTAGTCTCTTTACAAATTGGCACATAACAACGTGGAACTTATTTAAACACGTACTCGACACATTCTATATATTTCATTTTGTTACAAATTGCCGCCTGCAACGTGGGGCTTAACCGAAAACGAGGACGTCCATTAGTCTCTCTTTCTTTACAAATTGACGCTCGCAACGTGGGGCATCATCGTCGCATCTTAACACCTAATTAGTCTCTTTCTTTACAAATTGGCGCCCAACGTGGGGCACCAAAGTCGAAAAATAACACCTAAAAGCCTGCACTTTCTTTACAAATTGGCGCTCAACGAGTGGGCTTTAGTTAAGTAAAAACTCATATTATTTGTTACTTTACTTGATATTAAAATCTAATATTCGATATTTGATAATTGATATAAGGTATTTGATATATATATATATATTATTTGATATATGAAATTCAATATATGATAGTTAATATAAAACACTGGATATTTGATATCTGATACATGCTATTTGATCTATAATAGTATTTGATTCAATATATAGTATTTGATTCAATAATATATAGTATTTGATTCAATATATAGTATTCGATTCAATATATAGTATTTGATTCAAGGGAGCCTAGAATTACTAGTTCTGTCGACAGTCCTGATAGAACATGTGCTATACATCATTAACATTATATCATATTCCCTTTTTTTTTTATTTATATCAAGAATTACACATAAACACGTACTACACACACATATAACACACACCCCAATTCCTGCATCAACCTTCTCACTATAACCCATCATATAATAGACTTTACAACTATACCCAACTTACAATTCAGAAACTTGTGTCGCCATAAAGATGAAAATTCATACAACCCAAAGCAACTGATTTGCCCCCACATTACAAGATAACTTAAATTTGTAATTTAATACCTTCATGCAGTCTGGATTAACAACTCAGGAAAATAGCCATAATTACTGCTAAGGCCTCAATAATGGCACGAAATTCAAACACCCCAGTCCTGCATTATGCCCACATGGAAGTACATGATTAAGCAGGCCACAACCAACACTCTGATACATTGAACATGAGAAACAAGGAAACTCAGAGCTGTTCATCTAAATACATGTATATGTGTAATCCCTTACATAGTATAAGAGTGTAAGAGTGTCTTAAATATACATAAGGTGTTTATCTATGTACAGTGTCTGAACATGCAGGCACGAAACCTAACATGTGTTTGCAGATTTTAAACAAGTTCTGAGCGGATTTTATAAGTCTGTTTTTGAGAGTGTCTGCAGATGCACCGTGTTGTGGTAGATGATGGTGTTAAATTAAATTGAGATGGATCACACCTGAATTGTCCAATGTAGTAGGTGGCCAAGTCTAGGTTGAGCAGTAGTTGAAACGGATGATTTCTGGGGGCAGAATTTCTCTAAGAGTTTGCATCTCTGTCCCGACTGACGGCGTCTCGAGGCTTATGGAGTTTCTCTGCACAAGGGGTTGGCAGGTCTTAGGCCAACCCCGACACCCATCTCGCCATTGGCCGAGCACCTGGAGCTAGCTTTAAATTACTTTTCCGTAGTACGGCTTCAACCAGGCAGAATGATGCAGGCGCCGTCAGTCGTAACCAAGAAGATTTCTCTGAGAAGGTCGGTAGAGAAATGAGACAGAATCTATGGCGAATTGTACCCACGAACCTCATTTTTTTATTTTCAGGTTACGGCACAACAGCTGGCCCATGGCCAACATAATTTTCGTTGTCGCAACTAACAACGTAGCCCGCTACACATGGCGACGATGCACCCTACATGGCAGTGCGTGACGGGGAGAACGCACGAGCTTTTAAAATGGAATGATTTACGCGCATACCACCGAACTTAGCATTTTAACAACGGAGCGCCGAACGAAGTACGGCACAAGACTCAAGCCTGGAATTGAGACAGTGGTGATATCTGGGATCCCTAGTGGTTTGGCAATTGACAATGATAATCTTGAAATAAAAAGACTTGCAAAAGGACAGATTTTTGCCTAATGGAATATATCCAATTTTGGAAAATCAAAATCGACAAGAATATTTATCAGAAACCAACTGTGTTGTCGCATAACAAACGGAACAACTGCATATTATTTATTCATGTATGTAGACTTAAAACATACACATATGTCAATATTGTTGTTGTAAAAATAGACTACAGGTAAGAGAAAGTATTAAATGATGTAATTGTATCCACAGTTTTTATTAATTAAGACAGTGGTTTTCAACCTTTTTGAGCACGTGGCTCCCCTGACCAACATCAGTCATTCAGTGGCTCCCCTGTGGTTTGGTAGAAGCTCTAGTAGCATACAGACATTTGGCCTGTATTTGGGAATTTTTGACAATGAAATCTTTGTAGCGGCTTCTTGAAACCAAGTTCTATCAGTTATCATGTAAGGGTATAAATACCTTAACTCTTTTATTGCTAAACACTAAATGAAAAAATTCCACTTTCACCTGCATCATCCTAGCAGTTGTTCACAGCACAACAGGGCACTGTGGTACACTGATTAAAAACCACGGAGTTAGGAGTATATTTTAAAGATAAATCTAGCAGTTACTGTATGTGTGAATGAGTTTGGAGATTAATTCACAGTTCACAGATGGCTTAAAAAACGTTATGAATTAACCAGGTTTACAACATATTAGAACATATTGATTAACAATATTTTATCAAAATCTGTGATGGAATGGAAAATTCTAACTAAATTAAGTAGTCCTTTGTTCTACATTTTTACAGTAACAACATGAGTAAATTTACAAAAGTAAATTTGCTTTTTTGTTTGTTCATTTATAATTTTCAGTCTTTAGTTTAATTTGACTGTGGTTTTACTTGCTGCTTTCTTGTTTTGGTCCTTTTTTGGAGGCATCTTTTGTAATTAGTTGAAAGAATTTGAATTTGATATAAAAGAAATTGTTAGTTTTATATTGCAAATAAATTCCGATCACAAGTCAGTAGAATTTCAAGAAAAAAAAGTAAATTCACAATATTTTTGATAATTTAGTAATAGGACTAACATTTACATAATAAGAAATAACATAATTACAATTTAATATTCATTGATAAAGATAATAATCTGTTTTTGTATAATCAGAATGTGACAATAATTGCATTATGAATTAATTACTTACAACAATCACAGTGCACAATTTACTAGATAAAAGAACTTGAAGTACATACCTCAGCATATGAAAGAATACTGATTGCTGTTACTGCTTCGAGTTCTTCAGTTCCGTTTTCCACTAAAACTAACACACTTCTTTGATCCTCACGTGGTGGTTCTGTTGGTGAAGAAAAAGTAAACAGACTAGAAAAATTAAATGCTGTAACTAATAAAAAAGTCTGAAGAGACATCACTAAGATGCTTAGCACATACATTATAGAAAATAGACACACTGACTATCGTGCACTGATAAGCTTCAGTTTTTTGTACAAACATTATAGAAATTATCTAAAAATGTAATCTTCTAGTATCATTTATTATGAAAAAAAATTATCAGATACTAATCTCCTAGACTAACAAATGAAACATGCGTGACATAAATAAAAACATATGGGTTTCATTGTTAGCAACAGTAGTATCGTTACTAATATTGACAAATTAAACTGCTCAGGATGTAACAAATTCTACATAGGAGCACTAATTTGTCATTTTTTAATAGAAATTTTATGATACATATTATGCTTTCTTAAATTATTTGTATTAAATTAAATTATTGAAATTAATGTTACAAACAAAATAGCTAAGGAAGTGTTTCTAGTTATATTATAACTAGAATACTAAACTAACTAGAATATTATAATAAAACCATCAAGATATGCCTGATAATCATATGCAGTAACTGCATGCATGATTAAATGTAATGGCACTTCAGTTGGAATTCCTCAGAAGCAGTTTTGATTACATGATAAACATCATAGAATGTGTGCAACTGATGCAACAGTTCCACTGGGAAGCAGCCGGCCTGTAGAAATGTACGCATTCTAGCATATCTTGATTTCGTCAATTGATTGTACAGGAAATTTTCATATCTTCTTTAATAGCAAGTAAAGTAAAATTACAATTGATTTCTTTTAAACAAAAAGTCAACTGGCAACAAGAAATTTTGATTGTAATCATTCATATTTCAACTTGGAATGATACCAGTCTTCATATCCTCTTTTGTATACCTAATTGATTTTGTTCCTTTTGAGTGTTTTTATTGGGAGTCTAATAATACATTCCTGTATTTCTTGTTGTTTTAAAGTACAAACAAATCAGCTTCTTAACGTGACCTATTGTAGACTGTAGTTCCAGCTGTCACCTGAACGTGTGGTCTACTGACTACTGTATAAAAAAAACTTCTCCACATTTTGTTGTCCATGACGTGTCCATTAATTAACTAAATATAATTAAATCACTACCGACTTGAAACACAAAGTTTTTTATGGGTAAAAACGTAAAAGTAAAAGTAGACTATAAGGTAAAACTTTTATGTTTTTACCCATAAAAAACTTTGTGTTCCAAGTCGGTAGTGATTTAATTATATTTACTTCTTCACATGTATGCATCAGTCTCACGGGATGGTCACTAAAGCCCTCACTTTTAAAATGTGTAGAAATAAAAAGTGAACATTTTGTTTTTGTTCATTGTTATAAAGAATAAGTGTTCACAGTTAAGTGAAAGTTAAAGTTCTGTTCAATTAAAGTTACTGTCCTAGTTACTGAATTGAACAAATAGATTTGTTTACAATTAGATTCACATATTATGTCTGTTTAATTATTATTTTATTATTATAGTAAATTATTACCTTATATTCGGTCCGCCGTGTGACTTCTCAATTTGGTTTGTGTTACGCGTTTCAAGGCATATGCCTCATCGTCAGACGTTAAAATTTAAAAACTTAAAAACACACACATCACACAAGAAATGTGTTTGTCAAAAATAAAGTTGCAGATATAAGCATATTATGTGCATTTGTTGTTGGGTGCGCACCCGTTCAGGTACTGTCTGCTACTGATCGGATATTGTTGAGCAGTCTCAAGGTGGTATCATACAGGCGGTTAGATTCAAAGTTCAATTGTTCATTCAAAACAAACTCATGACTGCTATCATTACTGTATGCATTATAAATTTCAAGCTCTTCCAAGGCATTCATAAATCGGCCCTGGTTGCATATGTGCAATGGCATCAGATTAGACTTAAAGTCTGTATAGTTGTGATTATGTAGGGTCAGATGTCGAGTGTAATTAGATTTTATATAATTGTAATTATATGTCTTTTTTGGTATGTGTTCACGGAAGCATTTATAAAAACCTCTTCCGGTCTGACCGATATAGAAACTGTTGCAATCATTACAGACCAGTTTATAAATACCTGTTTTTTCTTCTATGGGTAAGGGCATTTTTGGTCTAAGTATATTTATCAACTTATTATTGGTTCTGAATGACATAGTAAAACCAATATTGTTCATCAATGAAGACAAAATTTTTGGCATAACATACGTGTATTTCGCAGATATAAACTTTTTCTGTGTTTCATTATGTGAACGGGGCTTAAGTTGAATGTTATTATGTTTCTTTAATAATTTATCAATGATGGAGCTACTGTAACTACTGGAGCTACTGTAAATGGAAACTGCGATAAATCTTATAGTATTTAGCTCAGCCTGAAAATCATTATTGTCAGGGGGGACTGTCAGCAATCTGTGAATTAAACTATTATATGCTGCCATTTTTAATGAATATGGGTGGTGGGAGTCTGCATGTATTGTATGGCTAGTGGCAGTAGGCTTCCTATAAATATTGAATTTCAATGTGTCCATTCGTCTAGTGAGGGTCAGGTCTAAAAAGTTGATTGTGTTATCATGCTCAGTCTCTAGAGTAAATTGAATATTCTTGTTGATACCATTTAAGAAATTTATGAAGGAGTCAACTTGTTTCAGAACCAATAATATTGATCTGAGATTTGTATTTTCGAACATCGACTGTAAGATCACCATTATATCCAGGTACAACAATTCTTCTTGTCAAGCCAGTTATTAACACAACAAGATCATTAAGCAGTTGCGACTGATCTGCAGAACTTGACTGTAAAGATTTATTTACTTGCTGACATTCTTCCAAGTGAGGTTTCAAAAAAGCAAGATAAATTTTATTTGTAACATTGTTGTACATATTAAAGAGAAGCTCAGCTGTGTAGCACTTTTCATTAAATCTTACTATAGGCCTATTAAAATGGGTATGTAGTTCAAGCCACTGGGAAAGAATACGAGTCACTGCATTTAGAATGGACATCCATCTAGTGTTACATTTTTGTACAATTTTCAAAGGATCAGGCCCATCGTTTATTGCCTGGAACAATTGTTGTTGCCTGGAACAATTGTGTACAAATTTGGCGAGATGATGACTTAGAAAACCATGAGTAAGTTTCTGATAACAAGAATTCGACATTTCGTGACAATGTCTCTGCTGCAGCAGAAGATACCGCTAACTGCACAGAATGGCATACACATGGAATTAAAATCAGATGAGGAACTTCTTTTTTAAGGATCTGATACACCCCGTTATTGATGCCTACCATCACTGCAGCATTGTCGGTTCCCACCCCACGCAATTTCTGTAAGCTTAGACCATACTGGCATAGCAAAGACTTTAAACCATTTGTTAATGCCAAAGCATTACCTTCTTCTAACTTCACCATTCCCAAAAAAAGTAGAAACGATACAAAACTTGGTTTGAGAGAAATATATAACACAGATGGCTAACAGTTTCGTGACACTTATGTCTGTGGATTCGTCTAAAATAACACTGAAATTGCCATCCCCTATATCATTTTGTAGGTCCGCTTTGAAATGAGGGAAAAGAATATTCTTGATTAAACCACTACGTTTGGTTCAGTGCAGACGCATGTTAGAGGTACGACCACACTCTTTAAAGCACTTTTTTGTTACAAAGATGGTCCACAGACCTTATCGAACAGTGATTAAGTACAAAGAGCGTTAACGCAGCTTCTGCAGCCTCACATTCATTTGTGGGCCTAATTATATGGGAATCTAAAGTTGGCTGTCGTTGTGAAGAAAATGGTACTAGAGTCAGCTGCATGGAACTAGTATCGTCAAGGTCACACCGCTTACTTACAGCGTTGCCACTAAGCAACAGTTTCCCTTTCTTCCGAAAAATGCTACACTAGTAAGTAAGCCTACTTAATGTAAAGAATATAACAAAGTGAGAAAGTTTGTAATACATGCATTAGAGTACATTGTTACATTGTCAATAATTCTTAATAATAATTACATCACAATTAATATATTGTTAATAATTAATTAACAATTAATTTCCGTATCTTATACATAACATTCAATTCGACGCGTCAGCTATAGTTTGTTTGAACGAATTTTATACGCATCCTGTGTCTTAAGCTTGCCCCATTTAATTATTGAAGACACCGCACTATTCGTGACTCAGAAAAATATTCTATTTTTATTTCCTGCGCTGCTTATTAATTAAGTAAAAAAATTAGAACTATACTATAAGATGTTACATGCACAAGTAGCATAAAAATAATGGTATGTATAAACGTGAAACGAATTGGATTTCTTAAGAAAATAAGGATAATTTTATAAACAACAAATACAAATGTCTCATGAAATAAATTTAAAATTCCTTATTTATTTATATATATATATATTTTAACTTAAATCTTTAAATATAGAATTTAAATTTATAATTCTATATTTTATGCATTGTCCTTACTAATTTTATAATTAAAATTTTCCTTATTTTATGAACTATAGAATCCCTTATGACTATTATAAATAAGCAGTATGTTGAAAAACTCACCTTAAATAGGGTTAGTCACACAATTATCACTTTGCAAAGTGATAGCACAGAGCACATTCATAACACTCCTGAAGAAAACACGCACACACGGTTTTTTATGTTTCAATAAAAATAGAAAATACTACGCTTCGCTATAGACACGTTTACCACCTATATACACTTTTTAACACTCCTGCCTTATTCGTCTTCGGATTCACTGGACTCAGGTTCGCTGTCACTACTCACACGTAAGTGTATGATGAAGGGCTCCACTGTGGTGTCTCTCGTGCACTGCTTTGAGTAATCGGCTTCTTGTAGTGCCTCCGCATGTCTTACGCACTTCTCCCAGTCTTCCTGAGTTATCCTGTCCAAAGCTTCGTGTGCAAGTTGTTCAATATCGGCCAATCTGAAAGTCGTATTCTTGTTTGCAACATACCGTTTAACTTGGGCCCATATCAGCTCGATCGGATTATACTGACAATGATATGGTGGCAGGCGCACTACTGTATGTCCCATTTCATTTGCCAGTTGATCCAATTCGTACGTCTTCTTGGCCGTTCGGATCTCTTCTTTAGAAAGAAGTTCATCCCTGGTTTCAGCTGTGGAAAATGAAATTCTCTTCTTACGCAGCCACTCCATGATATCCGCTTTACGCCAGTTTGAACATGGTGGTTTATCTATTTGTACAGAATGATAGCTGGCATTATCCATCACGATGACAGAGCCTTCTTCCAAGGAGCGCAACATACCAACAAACCAGGTCTTAAAAACTTCAGCATTCATTTCTGTGTGGTAGTCAGATGCAGCTGAATGCTTACTGCCACGAAAGACAAGTTTGGCACCTGCTATGAAACCTGTACTTGCGGATCCAGCATGTGCAATAATCAGCCGGCCACCTCTACCAGTAGGTACTTTCAGCCCACCGTTCCCTCTGGAGTCTTGCCAGATGTATTTATTCGTATGATTCTGTGATATCCAGGTTTCATCCAAATAAATTATAGGCCTGTTGTCCTCCGTACGATGTATATGCATGGTTCTCAAAAACTTCGCTCTCAAGGCAGCAATGTCTCTGCGCTCCATTAAAAATTTTCGTCCATCGTTGCACTTCTTAAATTTAAAACCAAGCACTTTCAGAAGGCGAAGTACGGAGGCTTCTGAACCAGAATAATTGATTTTCTGACAGAGATCAGCTCGAATTTTGCTTGCAGTGGGGTATTCCCCTCGGTCGTAATATTCTATTACGGTCCTGCGGACTATTTGTTTATTAAAATCGTCCAGTTCAGTGTTTTTGTGTTCCCGTTTATACCCTTTCCTTGGAGAACTGAACACAACACTCACGCCTTGATCATCTGCCGAAGCAACGGTATTGCTAATAAGTTGCACCGACTGTTCAGAAATGCCACAAGCTTCCGCTGTCAATTTTCGAACTTGTGCAAAGTTTATGTTCCTCCTGGCTTCTTCATTATACGCAAGATTTTTAAAAAACTTGTAAACGTTTGCTATGATGACTTTACTTTGTTTTCTAATGTCCTCTCGGCCCGCACGTACACCACCGCTGCTTGTACTCGAACTAAATGTAGGATACTGTTCCTCAATATCACTCATAATAAATACAAATTATTGAAATAAACTAATACACACACTGTCTACAATAAAGACGTCAACCGTTCACATGAAACGCACAAAATGTCTGTCAACAATACTAAGGACGATAAATATTTTGGATGTTCGTCTCTTCCTCACCTCGTCCACCCAACCTACTTGGAATGGGGTACTGTAACTGAAATGGGATTGGCTTTTGTCACAACAGCGACAATTTTGTTTACAGAAATTGCTCAGTCCTATTTATCTTTGTGCAACGGAAGAAAGATAGTAGCGCGGGCAGTAAACATACACATTTTTGAGGGGATTGTAAAATGACAAAGGCATTCATAAAAGTGTCAGACAGCAATATTTACCGAAAAGACATGCCGACAGGGTATACGCAATGTGCATACCAAATGTGTACATATACCTAACAGAACTTCCGAACCATATGGCTTAGGAATGACCGTGTAGAGAACAAAAACAGATTCATTTACAAAAGGGAAAAGACCGTGAGAATGAAAAAATTAAAGCGACAACAGCAGGCAAGGTCAGCGTTCTCAGACAACTGTCAGTCTGTAGGATAACCGCCCATGAAGAAAACAGTAAAACTTTAATAAGTAAGTGCACTGTACGGAAATCACAAAATAACTGACCTAATGGTCCTTCGTAAAGTTAGGGTGTGTATTGCTAAAAGCTTTAGATTCTAACATAAGAAAAACCAGCGCAGTATAAATAGTAGTTTCAGAGAACTGCAAATCGTAACAAAAAAAAGCCAAAGAAACAGAAGAAACGCAAAGATAGAAATTCTGTAGATATTTACGCGACAACAAAAAATATGTTGCCGACTCACACAAATTTTTAGAGCTCAAATACTGGCGCCCAGAATTTAACTGAGTAGTGTTACCCACAACTAATTATTCCTGATAAAACAAATTCATTTACGCGATACGCATAAATAAATTTGAAACGAAGAATATAATGTGGATGTATGAAATTTGTTTTCGTAACACTGCTAAAACGCTACACACTGTACTAGCCGGCAACAACGCTGGGCGAGGGGTGTGGAGGTGACAGGGAGAAGCAGTGAAAGTGAGTGACCTTGACGATACTACTTCCATGCAGCTGACTCTAGTAGTGTGTTGGGGGGGGGGCTCCGGAACCACTAGTACATCGTTTTCCCGCTAGAGGTCGGGGCGCTAGTGTCGCGTGATGACGTGATTGTGGACGGGGGTGGTGGTGGTGGAGGGTGATGACGTCACGAACAGATGCACTCTTGACCTACATAAAGATGCACTCTAGACCTTGAGCGGGATACGGAAACAGTTGGGGACGGGGGGGTGGAGGGCTAAATCAATGGACGGTGGGGGTGATGACGTCACGAACAGATGTACTCTTGACCTACATAAAGATGCACACTTGACCTTGGGCGGGATACTGGCTCAATGGACGGGGAGGCTACATCAATTGACGGGGGTGGAGGGTGATGACGTCACGAACAGATGCACAAAGGTCGTGGCTCTAGTGTCGCGTGATGACTTCACGAAAAGCTGATCATGACGTCACAATGGATGGGGGGATGACGTCACGACTTACCACCACCCGTCCACCACTGGCCCAGTATCAAACAGCTGATCATGACGTCACAAGTGACTTCACGAACAGATGCTCTCTTGACCTACCTCGACAGCCAGTGTTGCTAGCGGGAAACCGATGTACTAGTGTCTCCGTAGCCCCCCAAATTTTACCGGGTAGGGCGGGGCAGGCTGTGTGTGTGTGTGTGTGTGTGTGTGTGTGATATGATGCAACAGTTCTATCGATCGAATCGTGTTGTAATGAGTCACGGTGATATGGCGCAACAGTACGTTTCCCCTAAACGGGTCGAGGATTGTGAAATACATTGCATGACGTTACAAGTGACGTCACGAACAGCTGCCCTCTTGACCTACTTCACCAGCTTTCTACCACTCCACTCCACCTATGTCCATCGATGGCCTCGGATTCTCCCCCATGTTGTATGCGGATGGGGGTACTGTTGTCATGGTGTGTGTGTGTGTGTGTGTGTGTGTGTGCTTGCAAATTTTTTGTAAAATATTTCTCACCCGTTCAAGGTCATATACAGAAATACAATGTTTAATAGATGTAAATAGTATAATTAATAAAAATAATCATAGATATTACAAAAAATAACATATACCAAAAAAATTAAAATAAATAAATAAATAAAAAAATTTTAAAAATGTAGTAACAAAAAATAAATACAAAACACGACCAATATCACCTTATATTAAACCGAGGAACGCTTGTAACCCCTCTTTTGAAAATTTTTTTTTTTTTTTTGAAGAGGGGCCACTAGTTATTTAAAACTAGGCCAAAAGCCTAGAGAAGCCAAAATGCGCCGGGTCCAGTGAGACGGGACTTGCAATTAAACTGTCTGGTATAACCAACAATAACAGCATTTATTGAGTAAATTAACATATATCACAATTCCAAGACCCCGTAATCCCCATGATGTCCAAAACTACATAGTTGTGTATACAAATATATCCCCTTTTGTACACAGTGAGATAAAACATAAGTTTGACATAACATATCTATTTAGGTATATATAATCTCCTTGACTTGAAATGATCATGATCATAAGGTAACAATTTTTTTTGTTTATAATTGCAATTTTTGTATAAACCTTCCCCGTACCTAACCCCCAGAAATAACACATACATAATTCACATAAATACACATATAAATATATACCTCTACCACATACACATGTTCAATATCACAACATAAATAATAAACACCCTTATAACATTAAAGCATTGCCACCCGCCTATATACATTTTCTCTCCATACATATATCGCCCCATATAATAGAAATAATTAATAATTAATAGACATTTCAACCACAATACCTATACAGACATCTGAATACATATACATATCTCTAGTGCCCCCCCCCCCAGAATCTGGGTTGGCCAGAATGCTAGATACAACTTTAAAATGAGCTTAAACCGTGCCTATAAACTTGATGAAATTATAATCACAAGTTGTTGGAAAAATTATAATTGACAATAATAACTCGAAAAGAAAGCAGCTACAATCTTTCCGTGATCTGAACAGTATGTGTGAATATGGTGAGATAATAATTTATAAATTTTTTTTTGTAAGAAATCTAGTTTTTAGCAATAATGATTAAAAATTTACAACAGTCATGTGACATAATACGTTATATAAATTTTTCTAAAAAAAAACTGATTTGGCAATAATAATTTAAAAAGAACTTTTACAACTGTGATGTGACATAATACTTATATTTTTCTAAGAAAACTGATTTGGCCCGGTTGCCGACATGTTCCTAAGCATGGAGCCTGCACATATCTGCATGCTAAACCTGCCTACACAGGATTAAACAGGGGGCCGGACTGTTACTGAATAAAAAAAAAACTTACAACCCTTACATGACCCAAAACCTAAATTAAATATGTGATATAACCGCAATTACCAGAGCTAACCTGACAGGAATTATAGCTGAACCCGACCAGCCAGTGGGGTTCATCCTGTCACCAACAGAACCCCCCTTACATATCTGAAATTCTAGTCCCCTAATACTTGAACCGCCCCCTCTCCTTTACAGAAAACGAGAAAGAAAAAATAAGTGCATGAATTGTAATAAGCCTCGGATACATGCCAGCCCCCGGGCTTACACTTAATATCAAATATCAGTACATACTATACAAAAGTTCCCCCAAAATCCGCACATAATTATGTCCAGTTAAACCGGGGCCCAATTAAAACGTTTAAAGATGAAAGCAATATCATGGTGTGTCACAATTACCCCACAAGTTTTATTAAGTGTTATCTGCACAAAATTGGTGGTGTCTATGTAGGTCAAAAAATAGTAAATGAATGGATGTCACCTTATTTGTATCATGTTGTGGTGCTCGAGTTCAACGTCTAATGCACTTAGTTTTGGTGTGGCATGCTGATGTCGCTGTTCCCTCCGGCAGGCGAAGTCGAGAGCCTCTGGTAATACGTTCAGGAGCAGATGTTCATGCTTGGGCCGGGGTCCTCGTCTAGGGCGCAGGGACCCTAAGCATACATAGATAATTAGAGGGATGTCCCAACACTTATTTTCACAGGATACTGCCACACGCACACTCGATTGAACCCGTACAGAACAAATTTGAACAGGCCTCCCCCTGACCATTTAAACTCTGTTCGTTTTAATTAAAACATAAGTCTTCCCTCTGGACATTTATAATTTACTCACAGACGCCCCCAAAACCAATTTTTAATTTTTAATTACTTGATTATGCCTACGTGGGCCGAAAGTTTGACACACTATAACCTGTCCATTTTGTGCACTGACACGTGGTACTACATTTGAAAACTTATAAGTCAGCCGCAATTACATAATTTTACTGCACTAAGGTTATACAGGCAATTACTGTATCTTAATTAAGATATGCTTTATTTCATGAGGGTTTAAATAATTAAGAATTCACTGATACTGAATACTTCCGGCGTACGCCACGCGGTGCAAAACTATCAAGTCCCATCCACTCTTACAATATTCAAATTCACATTTTATTTTATGCAAAGCATTATATATATGCTAAAGTTACTTACCGCAGATCTGTACTAGATTATCTAGCCATCAGGCGGTGATAGAATACGATCAAAAGGACTTCGCTCTGTCGTAGAGAGAGATCCAGCAGTTCACAGTATGGCGGCTGGGCAAGAACAAAACGAAACCCGGTGCTTCAGCATCGTGACGAATCACGCGTTTCCAGGCCACCACCAGAATGCGTGGCTGGTACCACGGCAAACTAGATTTTACCCCCCGTTAAATACAGATACTGCTAACCGATTTCGCGTTAGACTTAAATATTTATTTATATATTTCTTATATAAGCTCCGGTTCGTGGACAACCGGCACACCCCCAGCCCAAAAGGGCAACCTAGTTGCCCCACACTTAGACTACGGGGTACCCTGCAGTGTATCCCTATATTGTCTTCTAAAACACGGGTATCTATCAGTGTTAGCAGTAGTACTCGCTCTCAGGAGCACAGAGGCTCAGAAGGAAGACGAAAGAGCAGAAAGAAGACGTGTAGAGTGTAAGTGTGTTGTCACGGTACGCTGACCTGATCAGGGCCAGCATACAGCAAGAAAGACAGAAGAAGTAAAGAAGAAAGAGAAGTTCGGGAGCTCCCTGAGTTCTGACCTCCTGAGGCTTGACCACCTATGCTGGGACACTGACGCTACCTTAACAGGGCCACATGCCCTATAATTACACGGGGGCTAACCCCAAAAACCAAATAACAACATTGTCACATAAATACCCCTTACATCCCACAGGACAAGGGAGAGGGGGTGGTTTCCATGACACAATAATTTCATTTCCAGATATATATATATATTCCTATAACCTAATACATGTGTGCTCCAAGGGCATTGCCGAAACATACCGTGTCAACCAGGTCCACAACCGGCCTCGTCGACACGGTAGGTTTCACACCCCTAACTCTTTTTTTTCTGAGGGGAGGGTTAGGAAAATCGGGAAGATGGAAGGGGCAAGGATCATTGAAAGGTCTGGTCCTGGGACTAAAGGTAAGGACATGGCTCCCTCCGGAAATAAGGAAGAATGGAGAAAACCAAGGCTCGCGCAGGCAGGGTCGCATCCCTGAAATAGACGAACACCACTGGGACTGTGGGGAACATCTACCCGCTACCTTACTATTATCTTGCACACCCCCAGAGCACACCCCTTTAGAATGACCACAATCCCAACATACATGGAGACCGCCAAATCTCACCCCCCCCTTTCTATCAGCCGGTTTACCCCTTCCGACAGAGCTTCAATTTCGAGATATGTCACAATCTCTTTTGAATCGCTCCCCGGTACGCCCAGCCTAGCCGTCACCGGTGACGCAAACCCCAGGATACGATATGGCCCCGACCAGCGATAACACAACTTAGCGGAACGTCTGTCCGCGGCTGAGCTGAGTGGGTGGCTCTGGCAATAGACCCAGTCCCCTATCCGGAAGGGGTTAAGAATTCGCCCCTGATTATATCGTCGACGGACCCGCTCGTGTGCTCGCAGCAAATTCTTCCGAGCCTCCTTCCACCTCTCTGCTGTTCCATTATCTGGCTCCCGTGGTAGAAGATCCTCAATGTTCCACAAGTTAGACAACGGGAGTGCGGGCGAGAATCCAAACATGATTTCAAAGGGAACGGCCTGATGACTATCATGTAGGGCCGTATTAAAGGCTAGCTGTAACCACTTCAGATTCTGGTCCCAGGTGGTCTGTTGCTCAGCATGATAGGCAATGAGTGCGGACCTGAGATTCCTATTGAATCTCTCCGCATGGGACGGCTGTGGGTAATAAGGAGAAGTGGTTACATGCTTGATCCCACTGGCGAAACACATCCGTCGGAACTCACCCGAAATGAACTGGGGACCATTGTCAGTGACAATGATGGTCGGAAGACCGAAATGGCTGAAAAATGTGATTCTGGAGCGCGCTTATGGTCAAACGAGCCGTTGCCTGCCGTAAGGGCAATAGCCAGGCAAACTTCGAAAAAGCATCCACACAAACAAGCAGGTAAGATTTACCAGACTTGCTACGCGGGAGAGGTCCCACGTAGTCTATGGATAACTTCTCCATCGGTCTTATCGCCACGTCCGATGACAACAACCCTAACTTAGTGTTCTGGGCAGGCTTACTCAAGCCGCATAGATGACAACTCTTAACCCTCGTCGCA
Organism: Magicicada septendecula; assembly: GCA_034769895.1. Classification (NCBI taxonomy): domain Eukaryota; kingdom Metazoa; phylum Arthropoda; class Insecta; order Hemiptera; family Cicadidae; genus Magicicada; species Magicicada septendecula. The sequence continues at coordinate 85,587,790 of CM068372.1, read as the reverse complement.
ATGTCCCTGTCCATGCCCTTCCAGATGAAATGTCGTCTAATGCTGGAAATGGTCTTAGAAATTCCGTTGTGGCCTCCTACTGGGGAATTATGATAATAACTGAAGACCATGGGCACTAACTTGCTAGGCAGCACAATCTTAGGGGTACGTCCCTTTTTCTCCCTACAACACAGGACGCCCTTGGACAAGAAGTATGGGGCCTGTACGTTACCCTCCTTCATATTCTGGATGATCGGACCCAGCTCTTCGTCGTTCAACTGATGGGGTAACACATCAGTGAAGGCTAACGGAAAATCTAACAGAACGGAACAGGGTTGCTCAGATTGGACTTCACTGGGCTGGGAAAACATGCGTGACAAAGCATCTGCAACCACATTTTGAGTTCCCCTAATGTGTTGCACCTTGAACTTGAAGGATGAGATCTTGACCACCCATCTACCAATTTTACCCAGTTGCCGGGGATGAGCAAGAAGCCAAGAGAGAGCCTGATTGTCGGTCTCGAGCAGGAACTCAGCATGTTCCAAGAAACGCCTGAACTTGTCTAGAGCGTACACAACAGCTAAACACTCTAGCTCATAGACTGATGACTTTCGTTCTTGCTGGGTCAACGTTCGGGAAACAAAAGCCACAGGCTGCCTAGCGTCATCAACGACTTGGGACAGAACCGCCCCGAGCGCAACCGAACTCGCGTCCGTCTGCAAAATAAATGGTTTAGAAAAATCGGGCATCCGTAACACCAGTGGGGGAGATGATGGCTTCCTTTAGGGTGTCGAAAGCCTTCTGTTGACTATCGCCCCATGTAAATTTAGCGCCCTTCTTCCTCAGCTCGTTCAAGGGTGCGCCAATTTCCGCGATATTAGGAATGAATCTGCGATAGAAGTTGACCATTCCCACGAATCTTGCTATTCCCTTCGCATCCCTGGGAGGGGGAAAGTCACGGATGCCCTGTGTCCTCTCAGGGTCGACAGTAACACCCCGGTGTGAAACCAAATGCCCCAAGAAAGAAATACTTTCCTGGGCAAAACGAACCTTTTCAGGATTGACAGTGAGGCCAGAACTTCTTAACCGACACATCACTTCACGCAGATGGCACAGATGTTCTTCGAACGTATTACTATACACTAGCAAGTCGTCCAAGTAATTGAACACGAACTGGAATTTCACGTCATGAAAAATGGTATCGAGAAGACGAGTGAGTGTCTGGGCCCCCACAGCCAAACCCATGGGGACCCTTGTATATTGGTACAAGTTCCACGGTACACAAAATGCCGTGTACGGTCTACTCTCCTTTGCCAAGGGAATCTGGTGATAAGCCGCATTAAGATCGATCACCGTGAAATACCTGGCCCCACTGAACCAATCGAAGGCCGAATGTAAGTCTGGGAGGGGAACAGAATCCACCTCAATATTCGCGTTCAATTTCCGATAGTCTATGACCATGCGGTGTTTACCCCCAGGCTTGGGTACCAAAAACGCTGGACTAGCATAGCTGGAATGAGAAGGTTCAATCACTTGTTCTAATAACTCTTGAACCTTCTCTCTCAGAACGGCCATCTTCGGAGGTGCGAATTTTTAAGGGTGTGACCTTACTATCTTGGAGTCTGTAAGGCGGATTTTGTACTCCAGCAGGTGTGTGAGTCCCAAGGAAGGAGTTAACACCGAGGGAAATTCCTCACACAGTTGGTCTAAGGCCCTCTGCTGGGATGAAGTGAGATGATCTCGTGCAGAATCGGGACAAGCCACCTCTTGGATACCTCCCTTAGCTCCCTGGTACCCAAGGAACGGAATAAGAACTCCCCGATTAAACTTGAAATAACATTGGTGCCCTTGGATGTCCAACACGAGACCACTTTTAGCGATGAAATCTGCACCAATGATACAATCCACTCCCAGAGCAGGAGAAACCAGAAAAGGCAACACCCAGGAAAAACCGTCGATCTTGAATTTAAAGGAAATCACCTGGGAGATGGGCAAGATTTCCCGAGATGCAGTCCAGCATACCACTGACGACCGATCCGACCCCTTTATTAAGCCCTGCTTCTCAAGATCCGCGCACACTCGAGATGAGATGATGGATCGGGCTGAACCGGAGTCAACTAACGCTCTGAGCTGACCCCCTTTTACCTCGAGCGACAGAAAGGGGCATACTGAAATGTGTTGAGGGACAGTAGACAGGACCTTGATGTCAGAAGAGTTGGGTCCTATCAATTTCCTGGAGGTAGTAGGAAACCGAAAAGATTCAGTGCGAGGGGAAGACATCCTCCGACATATCTTCCCCTGTCTGCCTAGTTTTTTGGGGAGGGTCCCGGCGATGGAGGTGCTGGACGCGTGCGCCCCCGGGGACATGATCGAGCCACGTGACCCGGCCGGTTACAATTATAGCAAATAATGCTTCCCCATCGCTCGCTATCTCGAACGGACTGGGCCTGTCGGGGGCGTAAAGGGTCGCTGCGTCCTTCTGCTCTATGAGATATTGGTAGTTCCCCACTCCTGTCTCCCCTCGCCTCATCGCTCGTCTGAATGGCCTTGGACATCACGCACAGTCTGTCCAAGTCCACAAACCGACGCGGGCGCTCTGCAAATACAAGCCGCAATCTATCTTGTGAGGAGACGCCGTCAAGAATTATCTGCACCACTTCTTCCTCCGACAAGCCCAGACCCAGCGTCCGCGCTACGTCCCTAATGCTGTGCAGTGGCGGCTCGTAAGTAATGAAATGGGAGGGGCACACAGTGGGGAGGATCTAAGGTGGGCCACCATTGGCGGTAATTAGTACTTAGGTAAAAAAATATAGAATGTCTTACCTGGTATTTCACTTTTTGTATAACAATTCCATTCTCCTGTTTTTAGATGTAGCGAATTCCTCTATCACTTGTTTGAAATCTTGAATTCCATGAATCATTTTTTTTCTGTGGATAGCATAGCCAATGCATTCAGTCTATCAGTGCCCATGGAATTTCTTAAAAATGTTTTTATTCTTTTCAATGTAGAAAAGCACCTTTCACTTTCAACAGTTGTCATCGGTATGGTAACAATTATCTTTAAAATAGTCACACACTCTGAGAAGGTACGAAACATGTTATTATCAAGGAAAAACTGTAATAAGGGTGTTGCACCAGAAGCAATACGTAAATCTTCACGACTGTATAACACTTCAAGTTCGGTTCTCAGTTTCGGACCATTTATTGTGGGATAAAATTTAATTGTAGTCTGAAAATCATTTTCCGGAAACTCAACACAGTACTGTGGGAACTTTTCAAATAAAAACAATTTGGAAACATATAAATGATCTGAAAATTGAAATCTTTCATTAATATAGTTCACAATCATATCACATACTTCCAAAGCGGCCACACGGTTGCTCCTATTACTTAATTGTTCAACACACTGTCTCTTAGTCACAGGCTCACTTACAGACACTTCACTGTCTTCAGAATATTAGGTCTTACGAATATTAACCACTGCACTCACAACATTTTTAACAAATGTTCTCATTTTTATTGCATCAATGTTTCTTTGTTGAATGCAATCAAAGAAAATCGCCACATGAGGCATAATTTTGTGGAAAAAAGTCAACCAGAAAATGAACTGAGGATCCCTCAAAGTTCGTACAAATCCTGCAGCCTGGCGAGAAGCACTTTTGTCAGAAATCTCTATGTCCCTAATGTGTTCAAAACATTTTATTAGATTACCTTTATGTTCAAACACAGTATTAACAGCCCTGTGTTGAAAGTACCATCTTGTAGGAGGCACAGACCCAATTTTTTTTTACAATTTCTACTAAATAATCCATCCTCTTTGGAGATCTTGAAAAATATGGTCCTATTCCTTGCAGGTCTTGAAAAAATATTCTACTCTGGGAGGCAGACGATGTTGAGTTTTGAAGAATCAGATTCCCTTGATAGGCATAACAATGAATAAAATTTGCATTTGGATACTTCCCTTTAACCAAACACTGGACCCCTCCTTTCTGACCACTCATAACAGATGCACCATCGTAAGTCTGACAAATTAGTTTTTCCGGGGACCTGTCTATTCCTATTTCTTTCAACTGTCCTAAAATTGTCGAGGCTAAACTTCGAGCACTTTTATCAAAAGGGACTTCAAAAAAACCCCAAAACCTTTCAATTTTTCTCCCTTCAATGAGATATCTCAAAATCAGTGCCATCTGTGTTTTGCACGAACTGTCAGTTGTTTCATCAGCCTGAAGTGATATGAAGTCTATCGTAGAAATTTCAGTCACAATATTTTTTCGACACACTGACAAAATGGCATCTAAAAGTTCTTTCTGAATTGTTTTCGAGGTTCCTTTAAACACTGTTGAATTTTCTAAATGATCTTTCGAAACACTGTCAAGTGCTGCAGTGTAATTGATTAGTCCTTTAAAAATCCCTGGGTTGTTGTCTGCTTCTTCCGTTTCATCGAGGCCACGTAAAGCTAATTCAAATTCCCCACAAAATTTAATCGCATCAATTATTCGAGACAAGATGTATCTGTTCTTGTCTACAAGTTCGTTATGTTTACGAACAGAAATTCTGTAACCATCATCGAGTTGCAACCTAATATTTACAATACCTAGCACGGCTAAACTCATTTCATTGTCTAAATGACATTTAGACAGCGAATGCTTCTTACTCTTTTCTGGTAAATGTTTCAGATCTTTAACGCCCGACTTAGTCCACGTGTCTTCACCGCCAAACAGAAGACAAGCAAAGCAAAATAAAGCATTGATTGTGGGGCATCCGCATATATCCATTCCCATTTTTCGTACACTGCGGTATTGAACGTTCTATTATAGTTTCTGTTTTTGTCCTTAAACACTTGGTTGATAGACAACTGCGGTCTTGGTGGACCCAATTGTTTTGCTATTAACCTATCTTCATAGCACAAAGTTTTACTCTGTAAATACTTGACATCATTCATTTTGTCTCAGAGATTTACACAAGCACCCAAAATACCGACACTTGAATATTTTCAACACCGTTATTTACACGCGTGCGTAACACTGATTACTGAAAACCACTTGTAACACTACAATTTATACAATTACTATAAGCACTGCCACCACAATTATCGTGTAGCACATAACATAACCGCTCTAGGTACACATTCTATTTTAATATTTCCTTCAATGAGAATATAATTTAAAATTATATAAAATCGCAAAAATTATTATAATCATATTCACGATAGAAACATTATAATAACATTATTTCGTAACAATATATACTAAGAAAGTAACAGTAATTATTAGTATTAGCCTATAGCACAGCTCAGATGGCGGTAAAATGTAATAGTCTACTAAATAGCTCCGATTCATATCCGTTAGTTGCAGTAATGTGGCGCACCTACAGGATTCAGAGTTTACTACTTGAAGACTGTTAATTTTTGGTCAATGGTCACATAGTCTAGTGTGACCGAACGCTATGGGAATTTAGCATTACGCTCTCCCACCACAAGAGAGTAGTGAAGAGGAAGGGAGTAGTAATATTGGGTCACAACGTCTCTGTGACCGTCGCTATGTTGCCACATTTGTTTTCGCGTTGCCACATTTCTCCAGACTTCTCACTGTTACAAACTATTGCTATCATTCGAAACGAGGACGTGTCTACAATATTTATTTATTTCGTGATTTTCTGGAGGGGCACGTGACCATGTGCCCCTTATGAGTGAGCCGCCTCTGATGCTGTGCACGAATAGGGCAAGACTCTCGCCCCTAGCCTGCACTCTGTAGAAATGTCGGTGCCGTAGTTGTTCCATAAGCCTCCTGGGCACGAACGCCTCCAACACCTCCCGGTGGAACTCAGCAACTCCACCCCTACGCCGCATTACGCCAGCCACCCTCTCAGCCATGGGGCCGCGACAATACGGATAAACAAGCTCGAGGATAGTACGATCCGACATACCCGGAAAATCAGCCAACTGAAACACAATCCGAAAGAAAGGCAATAGCTTATCCACATCCAGCCCGTCCACGACCGGCAATTGCTGGATAATCTGAGATAATGGATTGGGCAGCTTGTGATATGAAGCCGCCACCATACCGGAGAAAACCGGGGCACTTGCGGTCGGCTCGCGAGAGCACTCAAGAGCTGAGACCTCGGACGCAGGAATTGCCTCCGGCGTGGGTGGTCCACTGCGTTGAGACCCCTGCAGGGTCGATGTGACCTGTTCTATTAAGCTTTTGATATTGTGAGCTTGCTCAAGAGTGCCCCATTGATCGTCGAGATTCTGGAGTCGCAGGTTTAAATGATTTAGGCGCTGCCGAATTCGCCGGACGCCCCTGGAGGAACCCGGCCCCTCCTCCAAATTATCAACACTTCGGACTAACTCCTGCAACTCCTCCCACTTCTCTACACACCTTTCCAATTCCCGATCTTTATCCGCGATATCGACCGCTGAGAGCAGGCCGCCCGCGGACAGTGCCTCTCGGAGCTGCTTTCTCAACACAGTAACCGCCCCCTTCGGGTTTCTCCCCCGGGCACGTAACTCAAACTCCAACTCGTTACGAAGAAACAAATCCGGATCCACGACGCTCATCCTCGAGCTTCACGGTCGGCCCACGAAAACACAACACAAGACAAGAATAGACAATTAAACGAAACAGAAAAACTTGAGCACTATACTCTTCCTTCAAGCAGACTGCGGGCCCCCTAGCGTTGCGAGGACCCGGCCACTATCCTGAACTGGCTCTCGTCAACACCACACAAGCAGAAACGCAACATTGACACTAACACAAGACATGCTTAACGACACACCTAACATCTATCGCGACATCGCATTTCACAAAGAACAAAATTTACCGACCAACGAACAACAACAAATTCCCAAGAATTATACAATGACCTCGGCTCCCGTACCCCTGACGAGACCGACTTCCGATCGAGCCATACCGCATACCTATAAACGCCCTCTGTATTATTTGAAAAGCAAAACACGAAATCCATTTCCCAACACCGCGCCCCAGATCTGCGTTAATTCAAGTCTCAAAAAAGAATTCCTCCCAAAAATTCATACCACGTGGGGACACCAAGTTTACCAATACCAACAGGCTGACAATGATACCCACATATAGTTAATAAGACATCGAACATAACAAAACATATGTATATATATTGACTTCTTGTAAATATTCTAAGTCCATTCTACCCCGAATGTTTTCTGAGTTTGCAAGCCCCGTCACACCCAAAGGACCCAAGGGTTTAACCATAGACTCAACCACGCTCTGCTACCAAATGTAACCCCTCTTTATAATTTTTATGCTTTATAAAAAAAATTCTTTTGAAAATTTTTTTTTTTGAAGAGGGGCCACTAGTTATTTAAAACTAGGCCAAAAGCCTAGAGAAGCCAAAATGCGCCGGGTCCAGTGAGACGGGACTTGCAATTAAACTCTCTGGTATAACCAACAATAACAGCATTTATTGAGTAAATTAACATATATCACAATTCCAAGACCCCGTAATCCCCATGATATCCAAAACCACATAGTTGTGTATACAAATATATCCCCTTTTCTACACAGTGAGATAAAACATAAGTTTTTGACATAACATATCTATTTAGGTATATATAATCTCCTTGACTTGAAATGATCATGATCATAACGTAATAATTTTTTTTGTTTTTTTTTTACAATTGCAATTTTTGTATAAAGCTTCCCCGTACCTAACCCCCAGAAATAACACATACATAATTCACATAAATACACATATAAATATATACCTCTACCACATACACATGCTCAATATCACAACATAAATAACAAACACCTTTATAACATTAAAGCATTGCCACCCGCCTATATACATTTTCTCTCCATACATATATCGCCCCATATAATAGAAATAATTAATAGACATTTCAACCACAATACCTATACAGACATCCGAATATATATACATATCTCTAGTGCCCCCCCCCCCCAGAATCTGGGTTGGCCAGAATGCTAGATACAACTTTAAAATGCGCTTAAACCGTGCCTATAAACTTGATGAAATTATAATCACAAGTTGTTGGAAAAATTATAATTGACAATAATAACTCGAAAAGAAAGCAACTACAATCTTTCCGTGATCTGAACAGTATGTGTGAATATGGTGAGATAATAATTTATAAATTTTTCTTTTTGTAAGAAATCTAGTTTAGTAATAATGATTAAAATTTACAACAGTCATGTGACATAATACGTTATATAAATTTTTCTAAAAAAAAAAACTGATTTGGCAATAATAATTTAAAAAGAACTTTTACAACTGTGATGTGACATAATACTTATATTTTTCTAAGAAAACTGATTTGGCCCGGTAGCCGACATGTTCCTAAGCATGGAGCCTGCATATATCTGCACGCTAAACCTGCCTACACAGGATTAAACAGGGGGCCGGACTGTTACTGAATAAAAAAAACTTACAACCCTTACATGACCCAAAACCTAAATTAAATATGTGATATAACCGCAATTGCCAGAGCTAACCTGACAGGAATTATAGCTGAACCCGACCAGCCAGTGGGGTTCATCCTGTCACCAACAGAACCCCCCTTACATATCTGAAATTCTAGTCCCCTAATACTTGAACCGCCCCCTCTCCTTTACAGAAAACGAGAAAGAAAAATAAGTGCATGAATTGTAATAAGCCTCGGATACATGCCAGCCCCCGGGCTTACACTTAATATCAAATATCAGTACATACTATACAAAAGTTCCCCCAAAATCAGCACATAATTATGTCCAGTTAAACCGGGGCCCAATTAAAACGTTTAAAGATGAAAGCAATATCATGGTGTGTCACAATTACCCCACAAGTTTTATTAAGTGTTATCGGCACAAAATTGGTGGTGTCTATGTAGGTCAAAAAATAGTAAATGAATGGATGTCACCTTATTTGTATCATGTTGTGGTGCTCGAGTTCAACGTCTAATGCACTTAGTTTTGGTGTGGCATGCTGATGTCGCTGTTCCCTCCGGCAGGCGAAGGCGAGAGCCTCTGGTAATGCGTTCAGGAGCAGATGTTCATGCTTGGGCCGGGGTCCTCGTCTAGGGCGCAGAGACCCTAAGCATACATAGATAATTAGAGGGATGTCCCAACACTTATTTTCACAGGATACTGCCACACGCACACTCGATTGAACCCGTACAGAACAAATTTGAACAGGCCTCCCCTGACCATTTAAACTCTGTTCGTTTTAATTAAAACATACGTCTTCCCTTTGGACATTTATAATTTACTCACAGACGCCCACAAAACCAATTTTTAATTTTTATTACTTGATTATGCCTACGTGGGCCGAAAGTTTGACACACTATAACCTGTCCATTTTGTGCACTGACACGTGGTACTACATTTGAAAACTTATAAGTCAGCCGCAATTACATAATTTTACTGCACTAAGGTTATACAGGCAATTACTGTATCTTAATTAAGATATGCTTTATTTCATGAGGGTTTAAATAATTAAGAATTCACTGATACTGAATACTTCCGGCGTACGCCACGCGGTGCAAAAGCTATCAAGTCCCGTCCACTCTTACAATATTCAAATTCACATTTTATTTTATGCAAAGCATATATATATGCTAAAGTTACTTACCGCAGATCTGTACTAGATTATCTAGCCATCAGGCGGTGATAGAATACAATCAAAAGGACTTCGCTCTGTCGGAGAGAGAGATCCAGCAGTTCACAGTATGGCGGCTGGGCAAGAACAAAACGAAACCCGGTGCTTCAGCATCGTGACGAATCACGCGTTTCCAGGCCACCACCAGAATGCGTGGCTGGTACCACGGCAAACTAGATTTTACCCCCCGTTAAATACAGATACTGCTAACCGATTTCGCGTTAGACTTAAATATTTATTTACATATTTCTTATATAAGCGCCGGTTCGTGGACAACCGGCACACGCTGCAGTCAACTAGCTCGGGCTCCGGACGACGACGCGTCGCTCGCGAGTGTCGAGATAAGACTGAAGGGTTTAGCAAACGAATCTCGTGTATACAGACGGACAATCTTGTTCTACTAACGAGGGTAATTATTGCACCATACTGTTGCGTAATAATATGATGCAACGGTTCCACTTGTCCTACTTCAACAGCTCGCCATTACCCCCTCCACCGCCTCCGGTCAATCGAAGGCCTCGGATCCTCCCCATGTTGTACCCAGTGGCCGGGGATGGGGGTACTGTTGGCGTTGTGTGTGTGTGTGTGTGTGTGTGTGTGTGTGTGTGATACTGTAGCACAATAATATGACCCAACAGTTCTATCGATCGAATCGTGTCGTTTAATGAGTCACGGTGATATGGCGCAACAGTACGTTTCCTTGACCTACTTCAACAGCTCGCCGCTACTTCTCCCCCTCGCCCATCGATGGCCTCAGATCCTCCCCATTCCCCCTCCCCCTCTCTTGTTCTACTAACGATCTAACTATTGCACCATAATGTTGCGCAACGATATGATGCAATAAGCAAAGCCTTGAATAAGGTTGCGCAATAATATGCTCGTGCCTATATATTGTACAGATTTACCGCCCAGACCTCAGTTAGCAGCTGGACACGCTGCTGAAAACAAGTGGTTTCTAACCTAAAAAAGTGTGTGTTATTCATATTAATAGACTTACTGCCTACGTCTCGGTTAGCAGCCGGACACGTTGGTGAAAACTAGTGATTTTCTAACCATAAAAAAGTGTGCTTTATTTCGTAGTACAGAACCATAGCGGTATACGCAACTCGTACGATCGCGCTCGCGCTTAACGGGAGTGTAAAAACGGTAAAGTATATCGATTTCGAAGACGGCGTGGACACGGTATGCGTATTTGCGTATTGTTGGACAGAATGGCAGACGTTATTCCGGAAGACGTACGCGCGGAATCACGCGATATGGGGGACAGTTTCAAGTAGTACCTGGTCGTATTCAAGAAACTCGTATCCGATCGCGAACTGGAGCAGACGGGAGTGTTTCGTTCGCGTACGCAACTCGTTTTACCCGCGGCGGACGCAGAAGACGTAAACGATCAGTACACGAAGTGCATGGAAAAAGTGCTCGAATCGGTTTCGAAGTTCACTCGCGAAGGCAGCGGATGGGTTAAGAACGGGATCTTGGCCGTCGAAGTGAACTTGTTTAAATATCGTCCTCTCGCCGGAACCAGTTACATACCAACACCGAAGAAATTAATAACGAAGGAAGCCTTAATTGTTGTGCCCAATACACTCACGTTATGACTTTATATATATAATTGTAAATGAGGATTCTACTCATATTCAAACTACTCAATATATTATTTTATTTTATCTTATTTAAGGAAAGAATTATTTTAAGGAACAAACTGAGCGAATGCGAGGAAGTGTGCTGACCATATTTTATCCTGGCACGTGTAGTGAGTTATCAACCAAGGAAGCTAAGAATAGTCTTCTTGTCAGTGTTCGAGAACGAGTTCCGCTTTGGTTCACAAAAATCAAAGTCAAATTGTCCTCTCGTGTGACCTGATAATTTTCGAAACACGTGCAAAGTCCAGTTCTGATTGGCTGAATTTTGGGCGTTAACTCATAGAGACATTTTGCGTCACGAGGGTATAAAACCGACAAAGAGCACTGGGAAGTACACTTTGTCACTTGTTCAGTTTTTGGCTTGCTTGCGCACTATACGTACATCTTCTGACAACGATGGAGCCACATCGAAAGCGTAATTACAAATTTATTTTTGTTTAACTTTGATCAAATTAATTTCTTCTATAGTAAAACTTAATCGATATATATCGATTATAGTAAAGCATTAATAGATTTTGGCAAATGAATTATTTATACTCAGAAGTGCTCAGTAGTATTCTGAATTTGTTACGAAATATGTATGATTGACATCTTAATCATTTATGCCTATTTTAAAGTAGTAATGTACTAAATTCAGAAATATAGTTAGTAAAGCTTTTATAATGTTTTAATAAGAATAGTCAGTACATAAAGAATGTTTTTTTTTACTATGTCTTAGTGTGTTATTGAATTATTGTAACGAGAGTATGTCACTTCAATTATTGTTATTTTGTTCATCAAGATATAACTTTTTAACGAACATAGTAACTTTAACGAATTAAAGAAATTTTGTTAATCTAAGTAAATGCCTTATTTAATAACAAGCCACTCCCACAGCTATCCTGTCCACACGACTGGGGCTTTCACTTTGTGAGGCCCAAGCACCGGGCGTTATAACATAATCAACGTGAAAAATCTATACGACGAGAAATGCTTCCTCTGGTCCGTTCTAGCCGGGTTACATTCGATCGCGTCTAACCCGTACCGCGTGTCTCACTACTGGCAATATGAAAACGAGCTGAATATGGAGGGGATCGACTATCCGGTGCCGGTGACTCAAATTAAAAAACTTGAAAGACAAAACGGGAATATTTCGGTGAACGTGTTCGGGTACGACAGCGAAATCAACGAGTTCGGATATAGAAAAGACGAAGTGTACCCTATTCGGATAACCGAGCACAACGACAGGACACACGTGAATCTTTTATTACTGAGCAACGACGAAGGGCTCAAATATTATTGCGTTATTAGAAACTTGTCTCGGTTATTGAATATTTAACTAAATGTAAGTCGGCCTCGTTCTATTGCAATTATTGCTTGTTCTATTGCAATTATTGCTTGCAACGATTTCGCGACAATACGGATCCTGAAATGGCGCGAAAACGACTCGAGGATCACGAGGTACTCTGCACGCCGCACGGAGAGCAAGAAATCGAACTCCCGACCGGAAAACACGGCCATATGTAATTTAAAGACTACACAAAGTGTCACAAAGTACCATACACGGTTTACGCGGGCTTTGAAAATTTTCTTCGCCCAGTGTCCGGATGTACGCGCGAAGAGGACAGATCGCACTTAAAGGACATTGCGCATCATGTCCCGTGCAGTTTCTGCTACGTGATCGTCGATTGGACGGGGAAAGCCGTGAAAGAACCCGTCCTGTACCGCAGCGGCGGCCACGGCGGCAATGACGTGGTAGAGACGTTTCTCCGGACTCTTCGCGAAGACGTGCATCGACTCGAACGCGATTTCGACAGACCGCCACCGCCTGTCAATTTGTGCAAGAAGAGTATCGAGCGCGGCGACTCGGACGACAAAGTGCGAAACCACGATCACGTGACGGACGAGTACCTGGGAGCCGCGCACAACGCGTGCAATTTAAACTATAACGTGCCGCAACACGTTCCCGTCTTCTTCCATAACCTGTGCGGCTATGATTGCCACCATCTCATCCACGCGTTCGGGAAATTCAAACACGACGAAATCAAGTGTATAGCCACGACCAGCGAGCGGTACGTGTCTGTGTCCCTCGGCCGCCTCCGCTTTCTCGATTCCGCGCAGTTTATGAACGCGTCGTTGGAAAAGTTGATGAAGAACTTGCGAAAAGACAAATTCAAAATACTACGACAGTGCATGCGAACGGACGGAAACAACGAAGACGTAGAACGTGTTGAATGCTTGTCAGAAAGGGGGTCTACCCGTACGAGTACGTGACGGACGAAAGGAAGTTCGAGGACGTTTCTCTGCCCGCGCCGGAACATTTCTACAACCGTCTTGCCGAGACGTCCGTGTCGGACGAAGATTATGCTCACGCGCAAAACGTGTGGACACCTTTCGGGATGCGAACTTTAGGCGATTATTATGACCTCTACCTGAAAACCGACGTGTTGCTGTTGGCCGACATATTCGAAAACTTCCGCGAAACCAGCCTCCAATACTACGAAATCGATCCGTGCAACGTGTACTCCGCGCCGGGACTCGCGTGGAACGCCATGTTGAAAATGACAAGGATTCGACTGGAAATAGTACAAGATATAGTTATGTACCTGTTCGGGGAGAGCGGGGTAAGAGGGGGTACCGCGATGGTGCCCACGAGATACGCCAAGGCCAACAACCCTTACGTACCGGACTACAATTCCGAACGCGAAAACAATTACCTCCTCTACCTGGACTGTACAAACCTGTACGGCACCGCGATGAGACTGCCGTTACCCCACTCCGGATTCCAATGGCTGCAACGTGAAGAAATCGACGAGATAGATTTGAGTACGGTAGGCGCCGAAGACGAAATCGACTACATCCTCGACGTCGATCTAGGTTATCCTCGCCGGTTACACGACTTACATTCGGACTACCCGCTAGCGCCGGAACGCAGAAAAGGCGGCGAGCACGAATTGTCCGCGTACAGCAAACGTTTTAACTATATGAAAGACTTCAATTTACCCACCACCGGCACTGTAGAGAAACCGATCACCAGTATCGAGGATAAGATAAACTATATGGTAAATAATTTTTTCGTCCTCGAGGTGACGGATAAATTTTCTGTAAGAATCAGGTGCAAAAGTGTTGATTTTCACCGTATTGTCATCAACGATTTAGTACTGTACTGTTCTGATTCCAAAATTGTTGTAAGGTTATTGATCATTTCATTGTAATTGACGACACCATGAAGGTATACAGGAGGAGGTCTAGGTACTTTCGGCTAAGCCAAGACTGGAGTAGGTTGGACGTCATCAGTGTCATCTATAGGTAACACCGTAAACCTATTGTGGTCATTAAGCTGAGTGTGTGTTTCAGATGTGTTTTCTGAAGATTAACGACTTCTTTTACGATTTTTCACCATCTGCCAGCTGTGGGATCCGTGTTGTGTGAAATCAACATTAACATTTCTGCCTGTCTGTTGACTGTTATAGGACTAAGAGGCATTTTGCGACATTGGAGGTAATTTAGTTCCTGAGTGGACCGTAGGAACAGGTTCGATGTTAGTTGACAGGCCTGGTTGCTGATAATTCATTATTGTCGATAATTACAGTAGACAGATAAATTGAAAGACGCGTGTACTCCCAGATTAGTAATTTCTGGCCTTGTATTAATATTTTGTAGATAAACAGGTACAAACAACCACAAGCCGCAGACAGACACACAGACCTACACGGACGAGCAGACGCACGCGCGGCCCCCCGGCGGGCTGCTTGGATTTGTTCGAGTAATCAGATAAAGCTTTTAAACCTTTTGTTGATATTTCTTGTTGCAGTATTACTTACACATACAAGTCTATTTAGTAAGACAGATAGCGATAATATTAAGTTACCGCACACGACAGCACAACCGCACCGAACAGTTGCTCATACACGACTGCGTTAGAATAGTTACACTTCTCGTCATGTAGCCGCCAGGAGCAGAAGGTGAGGACGTGCGAACCGCTGTCGTCGAGTTTCAAGCGTTCCACGATGTGCAGAACGAGTACGTTGTCAAGGAGTTCGCCGCGGTAGATCTGACTACACGATGTTTTACGGTGGCGTTTATTGCGCCTCCTTACGAACTATCACGTCTCACCGCAAAGACGATACGGACCAACGAATGGTTGGAACGGCGCTATCACCGTCTGAGATGGGACGACGGTTACATTCCATACACGGACGTGTCGCGTACGATCGCGCAAGCCAAGGGTATGACGGCGCAGCAACCATGGCTGGTATCTATACCGGGTTGAAAACAAGAATTCAAGAAAAGCAAAGGGCTGCAAAGTATGTACACTGTGCTGCCCATAACTTGAACCTAGTAGCGAATGATGCAATGTCAGGTATTCCTGAAAATGTCAAATTCTTTGGAACAGTTGAACAACTGTATATTTTTTCCAGTCAAAGCATTAAAAGGTGGGAACTTCTTTCTTCATCTTCACGAACTCTGAAGAAACTTTGCCCAACGAAATGGTCTTCTAGATCAGATTCTGTGAAAGCCCTTAGGTATTCTTATACGGACGTAATGAAGGTGTAACCCCTCTTTTAAAATTTTTAACCTTATAAAAATTTTGGATTTTTTTTTTTTAAAGAGGGGCCACCAGATATTTAAAACTAGGCAGAGGGCCTAGAGAAGCCAAAAATGCGCTGGGTCCAGTGAGACGGGACTTGCAATTAAACTCGGCTGTTAAACAACAATAACAATTTTTATTTTATTTTCTAAGTTGTCATGCGAGCCTCCAGGTGGTCTAGTGGCTAACGCGGGCGATTGATGCGCTTGTGGTCCCGGGTTCAATTCCCGGCGGAGGTTCCGTACGGCGTGCACTCAGCGTCGTGAGGCAAACTGAGTAGGCGCTGAGATAACAGCGCCGCCTCCTGGCTGTGAATACCGCAACTAGCGGCTGGTGGCGCGTAGTACTAGCCATACACCGTCACACTAACACAAAAGCCGTGCGGTATGCCTTGGTCCTTAACGGACTGTTGAGCGGAGGTTTAATTTAATTTAAGTTGTCATGCAAATTAGTTACAAATCTAATAATTCTACCTTAATACAAAATCTGAATTTTAAATTTTAATAATCCAATTGCAATACAAAGTGTGACTTTAAACTTGAGTTCAATGTTAATACCAAAATACAAATTTTAGATTTTCCATCATTCAATTTTAATATAAAATAAAACCTTTGAATTTTAGTTCAATGCGAATTCAAGTATGAGGTTTAGATTCTCCATAGTTCAATTCTAACTTCTGTAAAATATCACTTTTAAATTCTTACAATGTTAAAACTTAAATTTAAGGTTTAGATTTTCATTACTTTGATTTCAAACGTAAAATGCAAACTTCAAAATTTTAATTCCTCATCATTCTAAAATCTTCTTAATATCTGTACATAGGTATAACCTCATAGTGATTTAAATATTCTCAACATCATAACCACAAATATCTACATCATTTACATAATACTATAATCATCCGAGTTCCATAAACCTATCATATAATTTATATAAATGGCCCTTTACACATACTCAATATTACAACACATACCTTCACATAAATACAGATATAAATACACATACAGATATATATAAATACATATCACAGACACAGCATGATATCATACATCACGTTAATTCAGGAAGCCAGCCTGAACATCCCCCACGTACCCATGCATGAAAGGAGAGACATATGGACGGATCATAGGACCCCCTTAACTCAGTAGTCAGTGAAAAGAAATTAAAAAAAAAACGACTGAATAAACTTCAGGATAAGAGATTACAAAAAACGAAATTCTGGAATAGTCCCCTCTTAGTAGGATACCGTTACAAAGTTAACAAGACTGAAATGAATTATAAGATAGTAACATTTGTTACCTCCCTTTGTACCTTTGTGACAAAAGGTACAACATTTTAATGAAGCTCTCAGTGGAATAGACTACCAGCAAACTTAATAAAAAAAAGCTAAAGTTATAACCCTAGAAACTTAGAGTGAAGTGATAAGTAAAAAATACTCTTATAAATGTACTAGCAGAATACCCGTGCTTTGCTACGGAGTTTCACGTTGTACGTAATGAAAATGTTAGTTTAATTAATAAAGTTCAATTAAAGTAGGCTTCTTAAAAATAAATAGCTGTTGCCCACAACTTCGTTCACGTGGTCTTCAATTTAATGCGATAATATATTTAGAACAGAATCTATTGGGTTGCCATAGTAACCAGATCTAATAGTTTTTTAAGACCGCAAAGGACCCCCCAGAGGATCGTATTGAAAAAAACACCTGTCCTATGTTGGTTCTCCCGTTGCGTGAAATATTTGTGCCAAGTTTGGTTGAAATCGGTCCAGTGGTTTAGGAGGCGATGTGGAAGACCCCAAAGAACCCCCAAAAGGACCCCATCGAAAAAACACCTATCCTATGTTGGTTCTCCCGTTGCGTAAAATATTTGTGCCAAGTTTGGTTGAAATCGGTCCAGTGGTTTAGGAGGAGATGTGGAAGACCCCAAAGAACCCCCCAAAAGACCCCATCGAAAAAAACACTTGTCCTATGTTGGTTCTCCCTTTGCGTAAAATATTTGTGCCAAGTTTGGTTGAAATCGGTCCAGTGGTTTAGGAGGCGATGTGGAAGACCCCAAAGAACCCCCAAAAGGACCCCATCGAAAAAACACCTATCCTATGTTGATTCTCCCATTGCGTAAAATATTTGTGCCAAGTTTGGTTGAAATCGGTCCAGTGGTTTAGGAGAAGATGTGGAAGACCCCAAAGAACCCCCAAAAGGACCCCATCGAAAAAACACCTATCCTATGTTGGTTCTCCCGTTGCGTAAAATATTTGTGCCAAGTTTGGTTGAAACCGGTCCAGTGGTTTAGGAGGAGATGTGGAAGACCCCAAAGAACCCCCCAAAGGACCCCATCAAAAAAAATACAGAAACCTTCGCGGACGTGCGCACAACAACTCACCGAAGTTTCATCGCAATCGGATGAATGGTATAGGAACGCATACGGGACAAACAAAGAAACATTCATTTTTATATATAAGATGTAAACTATACCACTTACTTGACATAAACCGTGATAGCTAAGCTAATGTACAACATATATGTATTAATTATACACATAAATGTTCCTCGATAGACACTCTCTATCTGTTGGCGAAAACTTGAATAAAATCCGTTCAGTACTTCCTGAGATTAGCGATTTCAAACACAGAGAGAAAACGGACCGACTTTACTTTATACTATGTATAGATATGAGAATCTAACACATCCGGAAGTGACAATGGCAGTAAAAACATTTAAGTCGCGGTACCTGCTGAATAAATTCATAAAACTGTTAAATTCCTTTAATTGAACCGTGCAAAATATATATATCTGCATATATATAAATGTATAGACATTTGCAGCAACCTGAATTGATCTGGCTGATGACACGTGTCCGGCCTGATCTGACACTACACAACACGTCTGGTACCTGTATAAAACTGCCCCGCCCAGGTGCCTGAATCAGTTAAAAAGTAATAAAACAATATAATCCCTTAAGACTTCCAAACTCCTATTAGAACGAACACTTATTAATGAATAATAAATAATAACCAACCCACCTACCTGACAAGATTTCAGATTTGTATACTTTTACTACTTCAACTTTTAATCTTAAATAGATATATATATATAAAACTGCTAGCCGGACACGAGCTCCTCGGCCAGATCTACAATTACATTGGGACGTATTACATACTGAATTCCTTGTAAATAAAATTTATCACCCTCCCCCAAATTATGTCTAGACAGACGCGAGCACTTGTTAACTATCGTAGAACTTGTTAACTTCCGACATTGTCACGCACTGGAGATCTGTTGAAGTGGCCTAATAAATATAAAAAGTTTAAATATGTAACGAATCTATTTAAATTTCGTTTACAAAAAAAAATTTTGTTGTTATTTAAAAATTAAAAAAAAATTTTAAGATTGTTTTGATGTTTAATATTTAGGAAATATTTCTTGTAATGTTGTAGTGTTAAAATTTAAAATTCCTTTGTGTTATTTTTGTCAATAATATCGCTTATGGTTTACAGGAATTAAATTCAGCGTTAACAGGATTGTCTCATTCTCTGATCGATTAGCGATATTTCTTCTTTTTAATAAGTATTAATTCCACTTGAGTAATGGCCGCCTTTCTTGTAGTCCTATTGTTCACTAAACTCTATTTATTAAGTTTATAAATAAATTTTAAACCAAATTGTTAAATTACTATATTTTATTGACAATTATTCAAAAGGATCGATTTAAAATCGATTGTCATATAATGCTCGACTCGTTCACAGGGCGATCGATTGTTGATACATATGTTATTTAATATAAATATTTTCAGGTTCTTTTAACGGTTATAGTTAATAGTCAGAGAAGGGGTAAGGCTAGAAAGTATAACATTCACAATAAAAAAGCTTAATAGTTAATAATTACAAAGTTAGTTGATAATATATAATGTTTATAAAGTGAAAAGTTTATACCCATGCAGAGTTGTTGAATACTAATAGTCGTGTGCACATTGCATGCCGGGAGTCAAAATGGCCGCTTCGTAGCTGCTGGAGTAAAACAAGAATGGTGTCGCTGGAATTTTCTTTCAATAAAGCTGCCTTCTCAATGCTTCCTCGTCTCCGCAGTAGTGATTAATATTTCTGGGGTTATTGGAGTATCTCTCGTTCAATGTTCTGTTGTTCACTCGAGAAAAATGTGTGTGATGATGTTAAGATACTGGTGTTGTAAAGTTCGTTTCAGTTATTTGGAAATTATTAGTGTTAGCGGTTCAAATTGTTAATTCACTAGTTTATGTTGTGTATGCACTTGTTTCAATGTTTGTAATTGTTAATTTTCACTGAATTTATTGTTTAAAAGTGTTCTGTCAAAATTTATGGTAGGCTAGGTTCAACCTTCATACGCCATTAATGGTTCCGATATACGTTGTTATTTAGCGAGAGCTTCATCAACCGTACACTACGAATGTTAAATAAGAACTGTCTTACTTCCTTCGTTTTCTGAAATATCTTAGCCAATTTAATATTAGAAAAGTATTGTTTCAATTTTTAATCGCTTCCGATACATGTAAAAAAAATACATTATATCACAGAATATATTTTGGTTATTAATTAAATTCATGAAATAGTAAATACATAATCGGTTTCTTTAATTCCTTCTGCTTAATTTGATACCCAATAATCCATCTTTACAAAGTTTTTTATCAAAATTGCTATATTTCTTTCATTTTGGAAAAGTAGGCTCAACATTTTATTTCCTGTTCTTCTCCAAATATTAGCCATTTTATATGTTATAATTATGACTATAATAATCTCAGATTGACATAAATCTTTATCTTTCCTTAATTTCTTGCAATTTTATGAATTGATTATCCTTTTAAATATAATTCATGAATTTATGACTCCCCACTCTGAAATTTTAGTTATTATATTTGCAAATTTTTCAATAATTTTATCTATCTCTTTACACTATCCTTTTACAGTATAGTTTTAGTCATAGTATTTGGTGACTGATTCACCTTATATAAATTCCATCAGTTTACTTGGTTTATTTACCTTAATTAATCAATTATAATGTTGTTGGAATTTCCTATTTGGCCTAGATTTTCTGGTTTTACATATAAGGTTTTTTGAATAATACTGTGTCTATACCCCTTCTGACTTTCTTAATTTAATACAATATTAATTAAAATCTCCTTAATTAACTAATAGAACATGTAGTATCGTATTCATACTCATAACACATAAACAATATTTGAAATTAACAATATGGTCTTCAAAGTCAGACATTTTAGTTTTAACTCCTACTAGTAACACATAATAAACATTTTATAAAAGAGTATGGTATCCATACTTAGACATTTTAGTCTGGATTAACACTGTTAGACATACTAAACATTTTTATAATAATAACAAAATCTTATTCTATTCACCACATTGAATTATGGAGTTCATGGGCTTTAACATAAACATAACAAGCCATTTATTTTTATTTATTTCTTAAACTTATTTTGGTTGCAGTCTTTTCTGTTTCTATTTTGGTATTACATTTTTATCCCCTGTCACTTTACTTATTCACCACCTGCTCTCTTTATCCTTTACATTTTAAAGAAGGTTTTTTGATAAAAAGTGGCATCTTCTTAGAAACGTTAGTAATGTTTTCATAAGAACATTTCATAACATTTTATTTCTGTAGTCACAGAAAACATTAAAGTTGTTTAATGGTACACATGTACTTAGTTGAAGTATTAGTCACATTTCTACTTGAAGTTTATTTAATATACTGAAATAACTTGCACTGGTTCACTTATATTTTTGGATCTTATCTCTAATTGAGTTTTACAATATTCCCAGACCAAAATCTAGTTATAAAGAAGGGATTATGAAGATTTGTTTATTCCATTACACAATAACTTTAGTGGGTGCACTTCTACTTACAACACTAAACACTTTTGTTTACAACTATTTTACATTTATATCAGGTTTTGGGTGTTATACTTTCTTTGGTGACATTTAATCTCTTTCGGGGTTTGTTATATTCTTTTTAATAGGTCTTCCTTGGGTATATCTTGTAGTCCTCCCATCCTACAATTTTGTTTCTTCAAAATTCTTCTTTCTTGGTTTATCCAAGGTAATCTTGTTTTATCATGTCCGTTGGTTTGTTCGGGGTATCTTCCCCACCTACTCCTATCCTACCTGGGTATTATCCTTATTTTATTTTAGTTTTTTGGGATTTATTTTTCTTTATACATTTTTGTTGCATTGTGGTTCTTTATTTTTACTTTTTCCATTTATGGTGGTATCTTACTTTGATATTTATTTATTTTTATTTGAATTTTTCTTGCTATTTATTGTAATTGATATTTAATTATGATCATATTGTAATCTTTATTAAGTGGATTATCTGTCATGCTACAAATATCACCTTCAATTGTCCGGGGTATGTCTCGTGGGCATCGTTGGCAGGATATGTGGACGCTCCTCCAGCGGCAGCCAACATCGAGTCTGGTTGTTCGTTGCATTATGGCAGTTGGACAGCCATGCGCTGGAACGAACATGTGTTTTACTTTTTGTGTTGAGGATTCGTTTGTGTAGTTTATTTATTAATTCGGGGTTGTATCCATTTTTGACTGCTATGTATTTAATTGTGTTAATGTTAAACACATCTGACCCACAGCACACAACCCAGCAAATACATAACACTTACATACTACAATTCCAATACACATAAAATAGGAAACACAATTATAAAGTAGCCTACAGAACCAACAACACCATTAGAAAACACATAAATAATACTAACAAAGACATTGACACATACAGCAAAACAGGGGTTTATAAATTAAACTGTAATGATTGCCAACAATTCTACATCGGCCAGACGGGAAGATCTTTTTCTTCCAGATTTTCTGAACATTTAAAAGCCCTCACCACAAACTACATACATTCCACATTTGCCACACATTTACATAACGAAAACCACAGTTACACAAACATAGAACACAACCTGGAAATATTACACTACTTACCTAAAAGTAGAAAACTAAACACAGCTGAACAATTTGAAATATACAGATATCACACACTACAACCAAACAACATATTAAATGAACAAATACATTATAAATCACATACACTATTCGATACACTGATCCACACACACAATTCGAAACTCAGCGCCAATCCCTTCCCACCATCAACCCCCACCACACACACAATTTTTCCGTAATGGTTATTCTGTAATCGACAATCAGTATACACCCACCGAAGAAGAGAAACAACATCTCGAAACGTTTGGGAAGTGACAACAGTAAGTTCATTAGTGAAAGTTTATATATATTATTAAAAAGATAATGTATCTATTATTTTAATACCAATCTACTCTATATGAAAGTTTTTATTCACATATATATACGTATATGTATATTTCTTTTTGTACCATTAAAACTTTTGGAACTTAAGTACAGTGGCTCAGATTTTATTTTATCCTGGTATATCAAAGTTAAGCTATCTTTTTTAAAAATGTGAATTAAAAAAATAATACTTCTAATGAAAAGTTTTGTTGTACGCACTATTAAAATATCATCTTAGATCTCAAAATTTTATTTTATGTGAACAATGTTTCATTATGATTGTAGAGGCTATTTATAACAATGTGGCACTTAATTTATCTGTCCTAATAAATGCAGTAATAATTTGATTTATTGTATGTTTTTTTTTCAATAAAGAGGGGCCCGAAAAAATTTTTTGCGGGGGGCCCGGCCGAAAAACGTTACGCCACTGGTTAAACACATTGATACTATCGTTTGCATTGTTCGATGCGTTGCGTTAATTGACACGTATTATTAGTACTTGTAGACCCTATTAATGAAAAATTAAATTTAGCGGATTTCAAAAATAATTTTAGCTTGATTTCAGCGGATTTTTGCTCTTGTTTAGCGGGAAAAAATGTTTGACTTGGCAACACTGAACCTATGTAATCAATATGGTCTTGGCCAGTCTGCTAAGATTGCCGGCTAGCGTTGGTACGAATTGGGTTAAGCGGAGTGCGTGTAGCTTAATTTCAGCTTATAATTATTCATCGACAATGCCTGCAGGAAACGCTAAAAAAGCAGTTGTGCTTCTTGCAAAAGGTGCCGAAGAGATGGAATTAGTAATTACAGTTGACGTACTGCGTCGAGCCGGCGTAAGTTTAGACCTTCACCTTGATGTGTCATTTATGTTGAATATGATATCGGTTCCAGAATGTTCTGTATGTCTAGTAAAATTCCATGTGTTATTTGATACTTCGTTTTACATAGTATAAACGTTACTATAATATTACGTAATCGTCAGTTATGTAACATTAAGGATCTATAAAAGGGAGTATTTGCACTCGCCATCTTATCTTTGTTCCGAGACCGACATAATATGGTGCCGCTTGTGTATACATGGGACGCAGTATAAGTTTGTTTTCGATAATTACATAAACTATTATAGTTTTTCGTGCCAAAAATATAATTTCAAAGTGTGAAATTATGTTCCACGTCCTTAAAAATATGGAAATAATAGGAATAGTTTTCATCTTAAAACTTACTGATTCAGGCCATAGTAAGAGGAGAATAATTTTGTCTAAAAAACAACAAATACCAATCGTTACCACTTACCACTTTGTTAGGTATATATTCTCAGATTCTCAGATGGCTGTTGAATTAATGTTTACTAAACTTCGTTTGTCCAAAAGTCCAAATAAAGTTACTAAAATTATTTTTAATAAACACGAATTTACATTTTTAACTTGCTTACTATTAAGTTTATATTCAGGTTTTTTGCTTAACATTTTATTAAAATTAACAATAATGTATTTTTCATTGCACTAGACATTTTATAGTCAAAAGTATTTTTCTCGGTTAGTAGGAAGGGTTAAACTTTGTTAGTACAGGCAAAAAATTTGCAAGTTACAACTTCTCACGGCCATATCTTGAAAACAACTTGTGGATTAAAACCCGGCCAAAACGCATTTTGTTTGTTATTTCGTATAGAATAATTTTGGTCCTATTCATTTTTACTATAAACTCAAACGTTTTTTAGTTATTCGCAAAAAATTACGCTAAAATCCTGTTTTTTGGGGGTGAAAATCGAAAATGTTGATTTGGAATAACTCGAAAACAACACATTTTTCAAAATAGTTGCGTACTGACTTTTTTGCTTAGAATTTGATTCTCTATTGGATCCTGTAGTTAATTTTTTTTTTATCAATCACCCTTGAAAAAGGGGTGGTTCTCATCCCCAAATAAAAAGCGTACAGTTTAACTTTGTTCTAGAGTGCATATAGAACATACATATCAAATTTCGTGAAATTCCATCGACAGTCAAAATTTTGTTACGTCAAAAGCCGCGCTTACTGGACGAGAATTTCTTCGTGCTGATTTTGTTCTCGACTTTGTTTACGATCTGCGTGTATGTTTCGCGCTTGGCTGTCATGCAGCTGATTTTCGAAAAACAGGTAAATGTGCAATTTTATGCAGTAACCCCCAAAACGTGCAATTTTGTGCAAAATAAAATGTATGTTAAAATGACCTACACATCCCGATTCGGATAAATAACTTGTCACTGGCCGTTTACAAACTAGCAAAAAAAAAAGATGCAATTGCACGTGAATCCAGGCTTTAGTTATAACATTATATTTATAATAATGGTTTAAAAAAATAAACTACCTTGTACAGTGATCTGCGTGGAACTGGGCCGATCCTAGGAGGTGGATTTGGTACGTCAAACAAAGTCGGTATGGCATTAGTCTTCAGTTTTTTCCAACCATCTACTCGTGCCTGTTCAAACTGTGAACTTTCAAAATGAACCTAAAAGTGCAAAGGTGTATTACATTTTTAGTCGTTATGATTAACATTCACAAACTTTTAAGGAACAACCATTAAATTTACCTCACACAGACGCATTCCCTTGCTTAGTATAAATTTGTCTCGTCTCATATTTTGAATCCATTTTGCACATCGAATAGGGTCTGCCGGAAATTTGAATGTTCTAAACTTAGTTTCTGTTCGATTTTTGCAATTTACAGCACAACAACCAGTCATTATGATTATGAGATGTAGTACAACAATCTGCAAAACATACTACATAACATTAATAATGTCTCTAACACCAGTATTTATAACCTTGTTTTCACTGACAAGATGAGATGATTATTATACATATTCGTGTGTAATACATAAATCAAATTAGTACACTAAGGTTATAACCCTGATATGTAAAAATATTAATATTTACATACATAATTTACATTAAATAATCCAACGCACAGCGTGCTTACATTGCTCCCGCCACATTACATTTAAAAGTCTCGGAGCAAAGATGGCGGGTGCGAATACCTATATTATAGAGCTCTAGTAACATAATTGTAAACATGTTATAAAGAGTCGGCACTTGTCAATGAATTTGTTTAAGTATGACCCAGAGTTTGTATACTGACGTAATTAGTCTGTGAATACTTATAATGTGCATCAAACGAAGAAAACGTTATTAATTATTTCTGTTAGGACCTGGACAGATTTTTCAGCTTCGCAACATACGTTCACCACCATATTGAAAGATTTTGCACCACTACCTTGATAAGTTATTGCAAACAATGAGGATAAATCTACTTTTGAAGAGGGATATTGAAACCAAAATAGGTTTCTCTATTACCAATAGCCTATAAACAAATTGTTTAATCATTCTCTATGATAGGTTTCACATAACATTGCCAGAGTTCCATGAGACCAAAATTATGACCAAAAGACAATGCAGTATCATGGCAGTACTATCCAGATTTCATAAGGTTTTTTCAAGGTTTTCATGATTTGTAAGTCCACAAACTGAATCTTTTAACATCTAAATTAGACCAGTCACAAGTGAAGTACAAAACTGTTGGTATGTTTTTTTCACAACACAAAATCATTATATTTCCATTCATGAAAAGGGTGCAAAATGCTCTAATGGTAATACTAGTCCATATAATACCTGGTAGTCAGTAATGTAATTCTCCCAATGGTCCTAGGCAGTTTGTCCACCACTGAGATTGTACTCTATCAGTTATTATTATTTTCCTAATATTTTCCAGCTTCAACCATCAGTGAGATATCGGCTGAATAGGGTAGTGTGGATTATCAGTTGTGTAAATCAATCAATAACTGTTGATTCATTTGTGTCATAAACCCTGGTATGTTGAATTGTTTTGACATTCTGAATATATTGTATTATATATATATATATATATATATATATATTATAATGACTTTACCTCAAGATGGACTTAACTCTCCCTATTTGGAACATGTTTCGGGAAGCCTTGTGTTCCCATCTTCAGCCTTCCTGATTTTGAACCTTGTAAGGTATTTGTGTGTTGGCTGGTTGTTGCTTTGGTCTCCTGTTGGTCTCTGGTGCTTTAAATTGGTATTATTGTGGTGTATATATTAGTATTTTGTGTATTTTAAATGTTGAGTGCTTTGAAAATTGTGTCATGTTTTGTATTTGTTCAGGTATTAGTTTGTTTGTGTTTTATGTTTGTATATTTGTAAATTTTCCCAAATGTTTTCCCAATCCAATCCAATGTTTCACAAAATAATACCTGAACAAATACAAATCATTACAAAACATGACACAATTTTCAAAGCACTCAACATCCAAAATACTAATACATACACCACAATCACACACAATAATACCACTTTAAAATACCAGAGACCAACAAGAAACCAAAATAGCGTAATAGCGTCCAGCCAACACACAAATACTTCACCAGACGCAAGATCATGAAGGTTGAGGATGAGAACACAGGGGTTCTCAAAACATGTTCCTAATGAGGAAAGAAATATCTTGAGCTAAATTCATTATAAAAATTAAATTTATAATTCTCTTATCACCCTAATTTTTTCCAGCCTTTGGGTAATCAGCGAAGTGTATATGATAAATTTTTGTGTTGCCAAATATTCTACTGAGAAAACACATCATCCTCATTTCTATGGTCCTTGCAACAACAAAATGTTGCATTAACATTTAGGCATAAGCTATTACAACAAGCATAAAAACATTAAAGAAGCATCCAAATTTAAACCACTAATTCAAGTGTAAGCCTTTTTCAAAGTACATCCTTGACAATTCATTTAGCATAATAAATAAATTTAATTTACCTCCGTCTTGTGGCTGCGTGATAATCTTCTTACCACTAACGCGTTTCGGAACCTATGATTCCATCATCAGAGTGTAAAATTAATCAAGTCTAAAAGACGTCGTTAGTCATTAAACATAAAAATAAAATTGCACAAACACACAAATAAAAATGAAATCTTAACCGCACACGCGAGTCTTAGAGTGCGCACTCCACGATCGCTCACGACACTGATAGTTCTGTAGTCATGCCGTCTTATCTACCCGCAACGTTGCCTTACTTATATTCACTGCGCCCACAAATCTATCATACAAATCATGCGATTTGAAATCCAGTTGGTCGTTCAATACAATATTTTGGTTGGTTTTGAAGGCCTTGTATATTTCAAACTCGCCCGCCGCGTTCATGTAACGTCCTTTACTGCATACATATAATGGTATGAAGTTGTTATCAAAATCGGTGTAATTGTGATTAAATGCAATTAAATGCGTAGCATAGTTAGACCTAACTGTGTTTAGATTACTTTTTGGCAGATGTTCTTTAAATCTCTCTTTGAAGGCCCTGCCCGTCTGGCCGATATAAAACATATCACAGTCATCACAGATTATTTTATATACGCCCGATAAACATAAGTATAAGACCAAAAAACCATGTCTCGATAAGACCAACATGAAGTACATCTCCGTTGATTACACCAACAATTTACCCATGATTTAAAAAAATGTCTTTATTAAACACAACATCCATGTAACATTCCGCACTAATAATAACATCCATAAATTCTTAAGAAACACTGTACATAGACCTATGGAGAGAAGAACGGGCATATATAAAATAATCTGTGATGACTGTTATATGTTTTATATCGGCCAGACGGGCAGGGCCTTCAAAGAGAGATTTAAAGAACATCTGCCAAAAAGTAATGTAAACACAGTTAGGTCTAACTATGCTAACCATTTAATGGCATTTAATCACAATTACACTGATTTTGATAACAACTTCATACCATTATATGTATGCAGTAAAGGACGTTACATGAACGCGGCGGAAGAGTTTGAAATATACAAGGCCTTCAAAACCAACCAAAATATTGTATTGAACGACCAACTGGATTTCAAATCGCATGATTTGTATGATAGATTTGTGGGCACAGTGAATATAAGTAAGGCAACGTCGCGGGTAGATAAGACGACATGACTACAGAACTATCAGTGTGTCGTGAGCGATCGTGGAGTGCGCACTCTAAGACTCGCGTGTGCGGTTAAGATTTCGTTTTTATGTGTGTGTTTGTGCAATTTTATTTTTATGTTTAATGACTAACGACGTCTTTTAGACTGATTAATTTTACACTCTGATGATGGAATCATAGGTTCCGAAACACATTAGTGGTAAGAAGATTATCAGGCAGCCACAAGACGGAGGTAAATTAAATTAATTTATTATGTTATATAGTGGCTTGGATACCGTGAACATGGTTTTAAAATTCATTTGAAATCTAAGTCTTTTCAAGTCAGTAGAGTGACATAATTTTTATATTTTTTTCAGATTTTTTATGGCGAGTTATAAACTTACGTATATTTAGAAGTAATATATTTAGAATACCTCCAATAAAAACACCACACTTATAAGAACATATGCAGAAACGCATCTGCTGTGCAGTTTATTGCACGTGTAGGAGCATCCCACTCCCCGTAAACAAATGCACAACACCAGATATAGCCTACATAGTACATTAAGCTGTCTGTCAGTTCAAGTATCTGAATGAACAGAGGGGAAGATGCATGGACTGTTTTCACTGAAGGTTCTTATAACTGTGATCCTTTATACTAAACAGTAATAATCCTATCCAATCAGAAAGATTTATTTTTTCCAGATTGCTGTAACAGTGGCCGGATTAAATGGTGCTGACCCTGTGAAGTGCAGCAGAGATGTAGTTGTTGTTCCTGACCAAAGCTTGAGCGATGCTGTTAAAAATGGCCCATATGATGTTGTTGTTTTACCAGGTGGTCTAGAAGGTGCCAAGAACCTAGCCTCTGTAAGTTTTGTTAATTTTATATGCATAAAGTATAAACGTGGACTGCATTTGATGGTGTTCTCTGAAAAAATTATTGAGAATTCATACTTAGTCTTTTATCAATTTTTTTTTTGCCAAAACCATTTCCTTGTAGAATAGATCATCATCCTTAAAGATTGTTTTTAAATTTATGGCATATTCTTGTTGTGTCTGCAGTCATCAGAAGTTGGAGAATTGCTGAAAGAACAAGAGAAAGCTGATCGCCTGATTGCAGCTATCTGTGCAGGTTAGTATGTTTTTGGAGTCCCAGTGGTATAGTAGTCAGTGCAGAATTTGCATACTTGTCAGCTTGTACAGTTTGTCCTTCCAGTGTATAGACTTTAGGTCTGTTGTATAGATAGATACAAGCATCTTTTAAAAGAACACCTTAAAGTATGTATGTTTCATTTCTGTTTTTTATTATGAAATTCTTTTTTGAAGTACAGTGTAAAAAACATTTAGTGCGAAATGACAGGGCCAGCTGTTTTTTCGTGTTAACCGAATTTTGTGTTAACAAAATTTCATGTCAAACAAACAAAATGAGATAAATGAACATACTGTATTAGAATACTTACTGTATTGTGTAGTAAAGTAAAAGAATAAATAATATTTATAAGGTATTTAGATATAAACTTTTATTTATCCTCCGGAATAATTTGGGGGCAATTTTTCTTAAAATTTAGTATACACACACTCATGGGCGCCCGCAGAAATGTTCCTAAGGGGGTGCAAACCCGGCGATCTGGGAGATATATATATTATAATTACCCCCTTGGTTCGTGTTAAACCCCACTGTTATTTTCACCAATTTATTATGTATCTTAATTTAGTAGATGTTGTGATATTGTTAATTATATCTACCTTATCTCTCTATTTAATATAAGGGTGTTGATGTGAGTGAAAATTATGTAGGTAGGGTGTTATTCGAAAATTCCGCTCAAGCCTATTCTGTTTGAAGAGAATGAGAGAAATTTTATATGGAATTCTCTCTCTTTAATACCTGAGAAGTCCGCGAATAGCGCTGTGGTTCCCAGATAATGGAATTTTGTAGGTTAACCCACCGCGTACGGTGATTATTGGTTATACTCTCTGTCTATCTTATTTCTTATTCACATTCCATTAAATCATACATAAATGAGAAGATATTGAAATTCTGAAATGATTCTTTATTAGTTTTTAATATTTAATATCCAACAAGATTGTCCTCTTACTTTAGATACGAAAAGGCTATAAGTCAGAATTAATCGATTATCGATCGGTATCAGGTTTTATATTAAATTCAGTTATGGTTTTTATAATTCTTTTAAATACAGGGCGTGAAGATCAGAAAATACTGTTGGGAAGATCAGAAAATACATAAATAGGAATACAAGGTATTACAATATAGAGTTATATTTTATTAAATAATATTTAAATAATTGTTGCTTTACCGTCCGCTTGACATCGCAGCTCAATGAGGGTGTGTACGGCTAACCTCTATTAGTGTTTGGTCAGTAGCGAAAGCAGATGAAATGATCTTCGTCCGTCTTGTCTCCCAAAGTTGTAATAAAAGTGGAATTCTTGGTCCTTGGTTGATGCAGAAATACCGCTCCTTTTGTTCACCAATGTCCAAGTTTGTGGTAACGTGCTTCAACGAACTCCGAATCCAAATACATTTTTCTATTGGATTGTGTAAACCGCCAGTCCAATGTAATTTGGTGGTTATTTTAGTTTCGTTTGTTTTAGAGGATTATATCTTTATGCAGGTAGTTATTTCTCTGGTTTTATTACTTCGTTAATTTAACATTCTGTTCATGATCCGGAATTGGGCGATCCAAGTTCTTCCTTTAATTTTAGTTACTTATTATATCGTTTTATATTATCCAATTATACAATATGGTTAATGGTTATTTGACCAAACTATTGCAATTTTTCATTCATTTATTGTAACTTTTGCTGTACTTAATATTTTAAATTAAATTAGTTTTTTATTGAGCATCTCTCTTAATTAAACTCTCCTCGTTCATGTCAAAAAATTCAATAATACAAATCAACAAATTCTATCTATTTTGTCGTCCATAGCAACCCTCTTTTTTTATTCTTATTCGATATTGTGTTATATTATAATCCTTTCATACAATATTCTTCCACTCATCAAAATAATTCCTTTCTAAACTTCCATTATACCCGAATATAATCTTATTTATAGCTTGTTTACCAATTCATATATATTTTGCCGTTTTTTTCACTCTTAGTCTGTTTATTTCAATAAAGATTATTTTTCCGTTACCAAACATTATCTATCGGTATCATTGCGCTATGGCATTACCATAATTTGTTTAGTTTGAGTTTGTTTATTATTTATTATTAATTATTAGTAATTTCTACTAACTCATTGGATTATATTTAGTATTTGTTACTAATTTCTTTACCTAACCTTTCTGATCTGATTTATTATATAATGTTATTGGCTGTTAGGCCTATTATTATACCTTGATCTACTTCTGAATTTAACTTGTTACTATCTGTAATATTATAGAACCTTTTATCTTTTTATGATATGGTGGTATTAAAATCCTTTGGTACATTGTTAACAATTATAGCCTTTTTATCCAAGTTTACAATTATTATCATCTTATTATCTACGTACATGTATACAAATAATTATCTTTATAATATCTAACAACAACTTTATCTTGACCTATAGATAACACATAAAAATGAAATTAATTAATACTCAGTAACTGAGTTCACCCACAGTTCTACAATGTTAAACGAATAATACATATTACTTAATTACCTGATATTCTATCAATAGGAAATCTTTCACATGATAACACAAAATACAACATCACGGTCATGATAACAACATAACATCATACAATTCATAACAAGTATTTTTGAGTAACTTAGCTCGTAACTATTTACTCATTCTTATCTAATTTAAAAACATCAATTATTCTGAAATAGTCAACATTAGTTTTTCTTTTTACAATATTTGTCAATGTCTGTTATTTACCTCTCACTGAACCTTGAGGTTTATTACTATTATCATTATTACATGCTTATCTTTTATTATTATTATCACCTTGCATTCTTATTACCTTTAAACAATTATGGGTTTATTTTCTGACCTTTTTATAAGTGTGGAAAATTAAAATATTTTCTTCCGTATTCTAATTTTATTATTTTATTTATGTAACGTCGAGGACCGCAATATATATATATTGTAACGATACAATTAAGCCAAATCCCGTACCAGTGATAAAAAAGATAATTCTTGATACAAAGGTACTTCATATAAAATAAAATGTTTAAGAAATGATTAAAATGTAAATACTTTGACACGACGTACAACAATACAACCCAACCCAAGTGATTGAGCCAACAACATAAACATAAAGAAGGGAACACGTAACATACTTAAGAAAAAATATGATAGACAAAACAATGATGAACACAGAACTAAAGAAGAACCAGAAGAAGAGGAAGAATGAAGATGAAGACTATTGAAGATGAAGAAGGTGAAGAAGAGGAAGAATGAAGAGGAAACAGGTTAAACCCAAGGGGAAACTAACACACATATAAAAGGGAAAGATTGTATACTTAAGGATAGAATACGGTCAATAAACCTCGAATAATTATGTATTAATGAAACCAATATTATTATTATCATTAATTTAACCTATGTACCCATTTTAAAGACAATACAATTGTAAAGCAATGTAATATAGAAAAAGTACACTAACACAGTCAGAAAGGTTAGATTTAACAAAACACCACTAACCTAATATTGTTAATAGTAAATATCATACTAAAACGAAATAGTGAGATACGGTAGGAGAAAGTATAGGGATTACCCATTAAATAACACTAAATACAAAACAGTGAACCAAAGTGAAGTGTAAATACCCTAAAAAATAGTGAAAGTGTATGTGAAACATTAAAAATATAATGATAAGTAAGGAGACACTTTAGAAAACATTGATGAACAACCAATGATTGGAGTGATATTGTAAACAGTAATATATCTAGAAATAATTAGAAATAGTATTCCAAATTAATATAAAGGAAGCTTGTGATGTTATTCAGGGAGAGAGCCCAGACACATAACTTGTGTTAACATGGTATGGTGGAATAGAATTAAAGTTTTGTTATTAAAATTAAAATGGCAAAGAATACAACACCCCATGTTGAAAGGGGAATTAACCTTCATAATTTTATGAGAAGTGACAATGTTTATCACTTTAGTTTGTAACAAAAGAAAGAAATCAATGTTAGAACTAATAATAACTCATGACTTGTAAAGAATAGTTGGTTCAATGTTAAAGGAGGAATATGGCCGAAAGGAACCTACAGTCCATAAACCTAATTATTATATTTTAAAGGAAGAGTAATGAAAATGTATGTTGAATAGTAGTTAAAACACAAACAAATAAGTGAAGCCCATCAGGCTGAATTCAGAATGTAATTTAAAAAGAAATACACCAAAAAACAATCATGGCTGATCTTGACTATGAAAACATCTAACTGCCAAAGACATTCAAATGTAAATTGTATCGATTTCACAAGAAATCTTACTAATCTAAGACCAGTGAATGGCCAGTAATTATATATCAATTATTTTAAAACAGAAATATTATTGTAATAGTTTAATTTAAGAAAGATATGTTATTTATTAAATGTTAAAATAATTAGACTATAGTTAATGTATAAGAATATGACCTTATGAGGTATCATTGTAAACTTTGAAAGGAAAGAAAGATAATAGTGATGTCATTTATTATCCCAAAGGAACTATAAAGGAATAAAACCATTAGGAAAATACTTAATAAATTTGAATAAAAATTCAAATATTTTAACAATGTCTTTAAAGGAGTAATTAACCAATCACCGAATTATGGTTACTATGACAACGAGACGTTGAGGGCTTATTTTCCGTTAAATTATATAGACTCTGAAAAACGACGCGTGGGTAAGCGGCACGCAAAATTGGAACGATTAAAATTTTAATTTAAACAGTTACAAAAAGTCGAATCAGTGAACCAAGATGACCAAAGACAAATAGACGTCAATCTATAAAAAATTCACGATGTCCAGGAACCAAATTAAATAAATTAATTAGAGAAAAACTCAAGACCAGATTGAAGAAGATGTTAGAAGTTTAAAACCAGCCCAAATTCGAAGAATATTCAACTATCCTGATGACGACATTTCAACGTGATATGAACTGATAAGTACCGAATAAATTCCTTAATCCCAAAACCCCAAATTACTTAAAATATTTTTCAAATGATAAAATTTCTCACTATTTAAAAAGTAGTATTTTCTTTCAAAGGTAAATGCATAATTTACTTACTTAAAAAACATTTCATTAATCAAAATATAACCTTATTTGAGAGCACAATTTTTGTAACAGAAATACGACACTACCGAACAAATTGTAAAAACACATTATAATTTCTAAGTATGTATAAGGTATGGTAGTGTACTTTTTAATGTAACCAACGTTTATGTCTTATTTCATGATCCAAAGAACTCCAGATTTTAAACATAGTAATTTATTAAAAGTGACTGATGCCATTTCGGCAACGATTATGTTTTGAAATCAATTTTGCCAACTCTGAGATATTTTGTGTTTCAAGCTCTAAGCCGGAGCCGAATGTTATAAAATTATTTATAATTCATTTGTCATATTTATTGATGACCAAATTTGTATTAAAAACACAGTACCGAATATTACTATCTTGTTATTTCATAGGATTTTGTAGAATATATGTGTGTTAGCGAGTTTTAAGCAGCAGCCAACTAGCGCTCACCACGAGTGGACAAGTCGACAACCTGTATAGCAGCGGGAACAATTCGAACGCCACAGCTGTCCATGCTAATATCACGTATTATCTTAGAAATTAAATATTTTAATTGTTTTAACAGAAACAATTTGGCGCCACCCGGGAATAACAATCCCTATGAATTAACAGGTAGGTTGTACTGGTAACATTGACAACGCTACGGACTCCAGTAGTGACGTCGATTTATGTAACGACCAGTGTGAGGCAAACACACTACATTCACACTAATACACAAAATAAACAAGTGTGATACATTTTAACAGGTACGACCTAATTTTCTACGTTACATATTGGCGACCAGCAACGTGAGGCTAGAAAGACTAACTAGCGGCGATCATGAATAGACACGGTATGGTTACGAGGCGCAAAGGGAAGGAAGCACCAAACCAAGAAGGAAACCCAGAAGAAATGGAGGAAGTAGAAATTGAGGAAACGACGGGAGAATTGTCAGAAGAAAACCCACAGGAGGACCAAATGGAAAACCCCAATCCAACTGAACCGGAAATAGAAGCAGAAGTCATGGTAAATAACCAACCAATCAAACCAACAGAAGAAACGAATTTAGATAGCATGATGAAGTTCATGATGGAACAATTTGGACAAATGAACAGGAGCCATGAAGATTTAAATAAAAAGTTAGAGTCGGACAAAGAAGAGAGAAGACAGGACAAGGAAGATTGAAATAAAAAATTAAAGGAAGACAAGGAAGATTTAAATAAAAAATTGGAATCATTACAAATGGGAATGAATCAAAAACTGGACCAAAACGGCGAAGAATTGAAGAAGCAAATGCAAGTGATACAGGGAAGTCAGGAGGCGTTGGAAAAGAAGAGCGAAGAGCTGAAGAAACAGATCAAGAAGGATCTGGAGATGGTAAATAAAAAGATGGAAAATAATCATGATATTCTCCAACGGAAAATCGAGGAAGAAAGTGAGAAGAACAGAGAAGAATTGAGATTCATGTTTGCAGAGTTTCGTGAAGAAGACAAACGGACGAAAACAGGGATGAATAAGAGATGGGAAGAAACAAGTTACCCAGTAAATCAACTTCAAGAAACTTTAGTTAGTGATTTCAAACCAAGGAACAAAACACTAGACAGCACTCCTGAAAGTATCAAAGAAACGTTGAATGAGAACATGGAACCGGGGAATCAGAAAATAACACAGAAGGAGATGGTCAAGGAACTAGAGGAGAGGCACCAAGAACTACAAACAGATGTAAACAATCGCATGAAGAAGAATCGAATCATTAAGAAGATTAAGAAAACAGAGGAATTGAGAAAGGTATATAAGAGGAAACTCATCGAAACACGAGAAGAAGTGGAGATGATGAAGAACGGACTGATCGATGTGTTTAATTTGCCCATTACCTACCAAAGCAAATTAATAAAGTACAAAGATTGTAGGAGGACTCTGACGGAAATTATAAAAGGATTTCACAACCAACCAGTGGATGAAAATTTCAGCAAATCTATACTTAGATGGAAGATGCCAGAAATAGAAATGACTGACAACAAAACAGAGTATAACAAATCAAGAAGGTCAATAAAACACTGGAGCACACCAGAAATGGAAATACCAAATAAAAAGGCAAAAATAATATTAATGAGAGAGGCACAAATAACTTCTCTGATTAATCGACAAACTAATCAAATGATGGAGGTAGAAATAAATGCCACGGAACATATGGTATTAAAGGAATTATGGTACAAGATGGAGGAGACCTTATTTCACCAGTAAGAAAACAGTTCTACACGCCAGAGTTATCCGAACCATAAGGGCAGAGGAACTGATGGACCATGGGTAAACTAAATGAAGATGCCACAAACCAAGAAACGGGACGGATCTTCGAATTATTGACCAAGCAACCCAATGGAATAGAAGGAGATATTAAAATTAAATAAAGCTACTAGACAATCACCAAAACAAGAGGGTACAAGAAATGACGACGACCAAGACGATTTAAATAAGAAAAAATTAAACTATAATAAACCAACTTAAAATAAAATCATCCAGAATAAGTGTGTCTATCAAGCACTTGAAGGAGTAGAGGTGCATAATAACAAAGTGTTGAACAAGAGAAGGAAATAATAAAGGAAAGAAATGGAGAAGTCAACTCAACAAGTTATCAACTCAAGTGAGATAATAAGGAATATGTTACACACATTCCTATATAATAAAAATGTAAGAAGCACAAACTTACAATTATAAAAAAACAAAAAAATAGCTAAAAAGGAATACGCTACAAACATTCCTTTAAGGTAAGACAATTAACTTACCAAAGAATTATCAAAAATGATGTTGAATACAGAACAAAATAAACAAAAATAAAATCAAGCTCAAATTACTGAGATAAATACTTGAAATCATACTGAATAAAAGATATTCTAAGAAAAAAAAAAAATTAAAATTATACCTGGTACAAGGAGAGAGAGAAATTATGTATATGAAACCAATATACAGATATGGCTAAAGCAGAATCTTGCTAAATGACTAAGAAAAAAAAAATGTCTAAGACAATTAAAATGATCACAACGAGCATTGAGAATAAAATAATGAAAAGTAAGATATGATGAAATTAACATATGAATAAAGATAAAAACAATCAAGTGTATGAGGAGATGATAGTGTATAGTTAAGGTATAGCGGAAGGAAGAATGAGTAGAAATGACAAAGTGATCTAAAAACAAACCACAAGGTGGACAATCCCAAAGTACATTATTATGTTATTATTGTATTATTATTATTAAGTCACAAGTTGACAAAGAAGGTATTTAAGATTGACTGTTGAAAAGTCCAGCAATCCAAATGAACTGAGTAGAGAAGATGTGCCTCTAGTCTCAGAAAAATGAGTAGTAATGGGAGAAACCAGCTACTGTATAAAAGTTAGGGAAAAATTTGTGTATGAGGGAAAATGCACCAATGGAAATAAATAAAAACAGATCCAAATAAAATGGAATGAATTAAGTAAGAAGAGAAATGAAGAATGGAGAAACAAACAAGAAAGAAAAGGAAAAAGGTTATCTATAACTGATAATTTCATTAAAAACTATGCTAGTGTTTTATTAAAATGATCAATCTTAGAGGAGAGGCATTATGTAACGATACAATTAAGCCAAATCCCGTACCAGTGATAAAAAAGATAATTCTTGATATAAAGGTACTTCATATAAAATAAAATGTTTAAGAAATGATTAAAATGTAAAT
Organism: Magicicada septendecula; assembly: GCA_034769895.1. Classification (NCBI taxonomy): domain Eukaryota; kingdom Metazoa; phylum Arthropoda; class Insecta; order Hemiptera; family Cicadidae; genus Magicicada; species Magicicada septendecula. The sequence goes on along the minus strand of CM068372.1, from coordinate 85,548,780 downwards.
ACTTTGACACGACGTACAACAATACAACCCAACCCAAGTGATTGAGCCAACAACATAAACATAAAGAAGGGAACTACGTAACATACTTAAGAAAAAATATGATAGACAAAACAATGATGAACACAGAACTAAAGAAGAACCAGAAGAAGAGGAAGAATGAAGAGGAAACAGGTTAAACCCAAGGGGAAACTAACACACATATAAAAGGGAAAGATTGTATACTTAAGGATAGAATACGGTCAATAAACCTCGAATAATTATGTATTAATGAAACCAATATTATTATTATCATTAATTTAACCTATGTACCCATTTTAAAGACAATACAATTGTAAAGCAATGTAATATAGAAAAAGTACACTAACACAGTCAGAAAGGTTAGATTTAACAAAACACCACTAACCTAATATTGTTAATAGTAAATATCATACTAAAACGAAATAGTGAGATACGGTAGGAGAAAGTATAGGGATTACCCATTAAATAACACTAAATACAAAACAGTGAACCAAAGTGAAGTGCTTTAGTGAAGTGTAAATACCCTAAAAAATAGTGAAAGTGTATGTGAAACATTAAAAATATAATGATAAGTAAGGAGACACTTTAGAAAACATTGATGAACAACCAATGATTGGAGTGATATTGTAAACAGTAATATATCTAGAAATAATTAGAAATAGTATTCCAAATTAATATAAAGGAAGCTTGTGATGTTATTCAGGGAGAAAGCCCAGACACATAACTTGTGTTAACATGGTATGGTGGAATAGAATTAAAGTTTTGTTATTAAAATTAAAATGGCAAAGAATACAACACCCCATGTTGAAAGGGGAATTAACCTTCATAATTTTATGAGAAGTGACAATGTTTATCACTTTAGTTTGTAACAAAAGAAAGAAATCAATGTTAGAACTAATAATAACTCATGACTTGTAAAGAATAGTTGGTAAACCAGCCCAAATTCGAAGAATATTCAACTATCCTGATGACGACATTTCAACGTGATATGAACTGATAAGTACCGAATAAATTCCTTAATCCCAAAACCCCAAATTACTTAAAATATTTTTCAAATGATAAAATTTCTCACTATTTAAAAAGTAGTATTTTCTTTCAAAGGTAAATGCATAATTTACGTACTTAAAAAACATTTCATTAATCAAAATATAACCTTATTTGAGAGCACAATTTTTGTAACAGAAATACGACACTACCGAACAAATTATAAAAACACATTATAATTTCTAAGTACGTATAAGGTATGGTAGTGTACTTTTTAATGTAACCAACGTTTATGTCTTATTTCATGATCCAAAGAACTCTAGATTTTAAACATAGTAATTTATTAAAAGTGACTGATGCCATTTCGGCAACGATTATGTTTAGAAATCAATTTTGCGAACTCTGAGATATTTTGTGTTTCAAGCTCTAAGCCGGAGCCGAATGTTATAAAATTATTTATAATTCATTTGTCATATTTATTGATGACCAAATTTGTATTAAAAACACAGTACCGAATATTACTATCTTGTTATTTCATAGGATTTTGTAGAATATATGTGTGTTAGCGAGTTTTAAGCAGCAGCCAACTAGCGCTCACCACGAGTGGACAAGTCGACAACCTGTATAGCAGCGGGAACAATTCGAACGCCACAGCTGTCCATGCTAATATCACGTATTATCTTAGAAATTAAATATTTTAATTGTTTTAACAGAAACAATTTGGCGCCACCCGGGAATAACCATCCCTATGAATTAACAGGTAGGTTGTACTGGTAACATTGACAACGCTACGGACTCCAGTAGTGACGTCGATTTATGTAACGACCAGTGTGAGGCAAACACACTACATTCACACTAATACACAAAATAAACAAGTGTGATACATTTTAACAGGTACGACCCTATTTTCTACGTTACAATATATAACTGGAAATAAAAAAATTGCCATATTTTTGTAATTTTTACTATATTTTATAGCAAATCTTAATACAAAATATAAAAAAATTCCAAAAAATATGGTAAATTTCTTTTTTTATGGTATTACTAGATTCATTAATATTGAATTCATGCACTGAATTTGTCTTACGTTCAATAAAGTAAATTTTGTATTTCATAACTTGTATTTTTTGCTAATTTTTCCATTTTTGAAACCACCTTTTCAGGACCCAGGGGGTGCAAATGCACCCCCCTCGGGGTGCCCATGCACACTGTAGCTGTTCTTAAATTAGTCTTATGATTTAGGTTTTCTTGTACAGTAATGTAGTATGTATTTTAAAAGTTCCTATAGTGACAGTTCTTTTTAAAATATGTTTTCTTTTTCTCACAATTCTGTACTTACTTCCAACAAACGGTTTTAATTTATCAATGTGGTCAAACATTTCATTTTCTGAGTTGGCTTCTAAGTATTGATGAACATGGCTCAGCAACAAAAGCATATCAGTACTGGTAGATACCCATAAATTTTTACTATAATTTTCCGTGTCAGGTTCATTGGCACTTTCATCACTTTCACAGGTTTTAACGTTCACTGTTTTGGGGTGTGCATGGATTTATTATGCAGCTGTTTAATAAAAGCCAGCAATAAATTATTTTAACAAAACTTTTTTGTGTTAACTGAAATTTTGTAGACAGAACTTTTGTGTTAACCATAGAAACTGTAATTGTAAAATATAAATAGTGATCAGGACCTGAGTCATATTTTTTTTTGTTAACCGTTTTCCACGATATTCGTATTCTTAAAATTTTGTCTTAGAATTCTAAAAAAAACATATGCACAAAACAGTAATTTAGTACAGTACAAGGGGGTACCCAAAAATAACTGACATTTTTTTTTAAAGCTTTGTATTTAATTTTTTTTACAAAACAACCTTATCACCTTCTAAGTACTCTCCATTACACTTAATACATTTGTCCAATCTGCAATCCCATTCCTGGAAACATTTTTCAAACTCGTCTGTTGTGATGGCCGACAGCTCCTGCCTCGTTTTTTTCTTTACTGCTTCCACGTCGTCAAAACGTCCTTTCATGTCCCTCTTCATTCGCGGAAACAAGAAGAAATCGCATGGAGCAGGGTCAGGTGAGTAAGGGGCGTGAGGCAAGGGAGTCATGTTGTTTTTTGCTAGAGTCATGCAGCTTGTGCTGGAGCTGCACGGCATGTTTCAACTTGATTCTCTTTTTGCTGTTCAGTCAGGACCCGAGGCATAAATTTTGCAGTGACCCTTCTCATCCCCAAATCTTCTGACAAAATTCGCTGAACCGAGCTCCAAGTTATTCCAGATAACTTACTAATCTCTTCAATGGTCCGTCGTCGGTCTTCAAGCATGATTCCATGAACTTTTTCTACATTTTCGTCAATTCTGGAAGTTGACGGACGTCCAGAACGAGGTTTGTCATCAGTTGACATTTCACCTTCTTTGAAACGAGAAAACCATTGGTACACTGAGTTTTTCCTATAGCACTATCCTTGTAAGCTGTTTTCAACATCACAACAGTTTCTGCGGCGTTTTTCCCAAGCAGGAAGCAAAATTTCATAGCAGCGCGCTGTTCACTTAAATCCGCCATGACAAAAAAACGAGGAGCAAGCGAAACTGCTTTTACAAAACGAATTACTGTGACCGGACACAACCTTCCCAGGCGACAACAATGACGGCACTGAACTCGGAACAAGTTGCGCTACGCTCGCCTAGCGGAAGAAATGCGTACTACGTAAGCTCCGCCAATCACAGTGCTATTCCGGTTATTTTTGGGTACCCCCTCGTATGTAAAGAAAAGAAACTATTTATAACAAGGTAAAATATATATGCAGGATATTTTTAAGTGGATGCAGTTAATTGTACTATGTATTTCTAATTTTAAGGGTAATACAGATTTAACGGAAATTTTATGTCACATGTAATAATTTCTGAAAACGCTGGTTTCATTCTAATCAGTTGAGACCCCACTTGAGTACAGTGTTTATAGTTTAACAGATATTATTTTAATGTCTATCATCTTTCAGAGAACAGATTTTTTAAAGTGGTATGGTTCATTTTTAATGATGCAACGGTAGTGTCTTTGAACACGGTGGCTGTTTTTTGTTCACTCTGCTAGGTATTTTGGCTATTTCTGTAATTTGTAAGATTGTGAAATATTTTTCATTAATTCTTTAAGCTATAGATATCGCGTTTTAGTTATGCTTTTCTTCATCCAAGTGACATTTTACCCAAGAATTTATAAAACTGCGTCCATGTTATAAACTGGTTGTATGTGTAATGCGATTCAGTTCCTGTGTTGGGGGGGGGGTATATTTTTTTTTAATTTTCAATAGCAGCCTTATAAATTATCAGATTTTCTCACGTATAATGCACACTTTTTCTCCATATTTCCTTCCCAAAAATGTGAGTGCACATTATGCATGAATAACAATTATGAGAAACAAAGGCACATTAGAAGAGGATAGTATTTCAATACTGCCTTCTTCAGAAACAGGTGAAGAATGTTAATAAATGCAAATGTTATGTGTTAGTGAAAAGCTAAAAGCATAAACTAAACAAAAACAATGACTTCTGAAGTTTTCAGTTTTTTTTTTATTTTATTTTATATGGTTTTAATATTTCTGTTTTGTGTTTGCAAATAAATAAGCGTGGCAAGAATTTTTTTCGGTTACTTTTGAAGTAATACTCAGTGATTAAATGATTAAAAGTATTAAAATTTGCATTACCTTACCTTTATTTGGACGTCAAATGTAAATCTATTTAAATCTTGACGTTCGTGTGCAAGTTAAACAAGGTGTCGTCTAGTGTACTTGGCAGAGAAAAACAGGTCAATGCAAATAACAAATACATATTTATAATTTCCCATAAAACATTATTTTATTTCGTTTTACTCTGTCATTCTTGTTAAGCCACCACATCAACAATTTATCCCCTTTCTCTACATTTTGTATTCTTACTTTCGAATTGATTATGGTCCGTTATCGGCCATTATTTAAAACAGATTCTGAAATATAGTTTAAAATAATTTCTATAAACTTATATTTACTTATTTAACTACTTTATCTCTACTTTAGAAGGCAACCCAGTTTGCTCATACTCTCATTCATTCATTATACGAAACACTTTTATCTGCACAGTATAATATTCAGGCAATATATAATTTTGTATGTCCTAATAAATTTGTTCAGCTGTTTCTCATCACAAATACGGATGCGTATTATTCAAGAATTACATTTTTTCTGGGAAATATGATAAAATTGGGGTGCACATTATACTCTCGAAATATGGTACCTAGTTACTAGTGTACATTAGATGAGCAGGTCATGTGGACTATACACAGCTGTAGGGCGTTTAAGCCGTTTACAGATAGCCAAAACAGTGGCTGTTGCAGGTTTAAAAACAGAAATTTTAGGAGTCTCTTTTTTTTTATTAGAACTTGAGTAGTTGTTTTATCCACATGAGTCAACATAAAGTTGCAAACTGACTCTTTAATTTTTCCCACTGTTGCTACCATTATAACAGTGGCCGTTAATAGTTCCAAATTTTGGTACATGTAGTAGGTGTAGTTTATTTTGTGCTTAGTGGTGCTGTGAATCCTTAATGCTGTTTATACAGTTACACAGAATGATTATAGTTTTAGAACTCAAAACAGTAGGTAACATTATGGGTAAATCCTCTGTTCGGGCTGCTTCCATCATAATATTTTTGCCGCTTGATGTTTCGATCCTTGGAATCTGGGATCGTCCTCAGAAGCTGAGTGGCGATTGAAAGACCTACTTATGCTTCAACTGTAACACCAGCTAACCACTAACTAAAATCATATGACTCAGACTGTTGCTGGGAAATGGAAAACAAGACATTCCAAGATAAGATTTCAACTCGTGGAATGTCATTGTTTGTGTTTGTCGCTCTGTAATGTGTTTTCAAAGTAAGTTAAGAAGTAATTGTATGAAAGTATGTATTCTTAGATATAACAGAATATATTTTTTTAAAATAATTTTTCAGCACCTATAGCTTTGAAGGCTCATAATATTGGTTTAGGAAAAGACATCACATCATATCCATCTTTTGATAAGGACTTGAGCAGTGACTACAAATATAAACATGACAAATTTGTTAAATCAGGTAAGCATTTTAATTATCAGTCTCCATAGTTTCAATAACCATTATAAGTAAGATGTTTGTATTGATACATTGATAAAATGGTGTAATTGAGATGTATATTCAGTTTTGTGTATCTCCATTTCTTCATGTCATCTGCCTTGTTTTGTTTTAATGTAGCTACTCCAACTTCAGATCTTTTCTGTTTGTCCACGTCACTATAGGTATGAATGTAATTTATAACTTCTTTGCTGCCTTTTCTTTATAGTCTTAATTAAAACAGTATAACTGGGCAACTGATATTGGTAACTGCAGAGTAAAGCATAAAATTATCCCTCCCCCCTCTTGTATTGCATGTTGACTACAGACAACTCACCATACTGTGAGTTAATAGTAATCCTGAGAAGGGATGCAGTGGGATGTTGTGTTGGTGAGTGGCCTCACATTAAGTCTGCCTGAAACTGAGTTGCTAATTACTAATGGCTTGTGTGTAATACCCGACTTAACTTTTCTTAATTCTGAGATGACTTTTGCATTATTTCTGCACTCCTATTTATTTCGTGTCCTTTGCCTTTTGCTAAGTTGTGTCCATTTGTGACATTCCAATATTCAAGGCTGATTTCTAGGATATTTTGCAGTCTTTTTCAAGGTGGTGGGGACCCCAACCCCATCTGGAGAACAGATGATCTTTGAGATTTTTATTTGTAATGGTGAGGGATAAAAAGAAGACCTCAATACTTACCTACTGTGCAAGCTCAGAAAACACAAAAACCCTACATACTTATTAAAGGCAGTGCATGAGAACCGCTTCATCATCCCTGTTAAAACAATGCGAAACACTTAATAGAATAGACGTGTTTGCCTTAAAAAAAAAACTCTCCCCTGGTCCATTCTACAAACCCATCGAGTACAGCTTAGATTAAGGTAAGGTGAGTCCCAAAAGAATGTAACTCATATTTACTCATGTTTTTATTTGTGAACTTTTTTTATTACAATTACTGGTTAGTTTCTATTCTATTGTTTTATTATACTGTAATTTTGATATTATACATTGAAAATTAAATATGAAAATTAGTATAAATTATATCGAAAAAAGAACCTACTTTGTTAGAAATTTAATCAGCAAATTATACAAAGAAATGTTTTCAGTACCTTATATTAAACAAAATACTACCTCACCATGAGGTTACCTTATTAGGTGGTGCAATCACCTTACTTCGGATTGTTTCAAGTGTTACAATTAATTCAGTATCAAATCTAGTCATTTCAACAATATGAAACTTCTTTTAACTAGTGGACTTACTTTATATCAGTGCAAAATCAGTACTTCATTAAATTTCTTATATACTGTCACTCTCTCTTTTCCACTCCCTCCCTCTCTTATTAGGTGGTGCAATCACCTTACTTCGGATTGTTTCAAGTGTTACAATTAATTCAGTATCAAATCTAGTCATTTCAACAATATGAAACTTCTTTTAACTAGTGGACTTACTTTATATCAGTGCAAAATCAGTACTTCATTAAATTTCTTATATACTGTCACTCTCTCTTTTCCACTCCCTCCCTCTCTATACAGTTATTAGAGATAATATAGTTAGTATTAATATATAGTTATTTTCTAATATTCTATTTTTAGTTTTTTTTTTTTTTTTGTACCTACCTAAACGTCGGATAATACTATAGTTTTTGCTATGTCAATGCGGCCTCACCCATATACCACATTTCTTTTGTTCTCAAGTTGCACAACACCCACGAGGTCGTGCTTTGTGTCGTTGCTGCACTTATAGTTCAATTTTTGTTAATTTTGAATTGCATTTTATAGCTTTGTGAGAAATCAGCCAAAACGAATCACTAGGCCACCATTCTATTTGATATGAAACACGTCGTCTCTAGGTTAAAAAACTGTTTGCACCAGTTCTCTCACTTTCTTTGCAAATTGGTTACAGATTTTATTTGGTCCTGCTAATTTACATTTTTACACATGACCACGAGCCACTGCTCCCCTTGAAGTGTACTGTTGAGCAGCAAGACGTAAACTGCAACTGGACATGTAGCGCAAGATATAGACATGGACTGTAGTGACACGGAGTACCTCACTTGTTCCCCCTCCTCTGGTCTCCTGCACTTGTTGTTTGAAAACTGCCAGTGCTTGCTCCACAATCGATACTACAAAAAATTCTTGTTACTTGGCTGTACACACACCATTCAGTTTTTCACATTAAACTCTCATTTATACTATACGTATTGTTACATCTTCCTCCAGATTGGTCGCATTCCAGACTCAAGAGACTACAATTGTTCCTTTCATGCCTAACTAAAAGCCAGTTTACCATATCTGCAGATTTATTAACCCAAATAATAAGATATATTTTACAAAACATTTCATTATTTGTGGAATACTTTATATTATTAATATCAATTAATAAAATTCTGGGAATACTAATGAATATGAGTTAAGTTATTTTTTACGTCACCTTCGCCCTAACCTAACCTGTGCTCAACGAGTTCGTCTTTCAGACTTTGGAATTATCTGATAAGGGAAGTTTATGATTTTTAAATTGTTTTCACAGGGACAGTGTTTACAGTTTCCACATTCCGCTCGCCAAAATGTGGTGATGACCCAAGGGCTTTTGGTTTTTTTTTTGGAATTTTCTGATGAAGTAAGTAAAGTAGTATCGGGAGCCTTCTTCTTCTTATTTATAACGTTACAATCTTCTCCACCTTTACTGCTATATACTGGTCTTTACCCATATTAATGGACAGAGGAAAGCATTATACTATACTAGGTCTCAGCAGAACTTAGCCACCAACTATAATGTGGATGCAGCTGCCAAGAATTACCTAAGTGAGTAAGGCTTCCCCTTAAGACATGTTAATGTCCACAGTAGTGTGGGTAGATAATCAAAATTAATTTTGTTATTTGAAAATGACACATGTTCAGGTAGATGAAATTTACAGCTGCATGATGTAGATAACTGTTTAATTTTTAAATATTTTCCTAGGAAATATTATCACAAGTCGGGGACCTGGTACCGCATTTGATTTTGCTCTCTTTGTTGCCGAAACTCTCACTGACAAAGAAACAGCTGGTAAAGTAGCAAAGGGCATGTTGTTGGATACTGATTATGCAAAACAACTTCAATAAAGTGAAGAAACATGAAATGTGTAAATTTTGACTGATGATGGCTGTTATTTTGTTAAAATGTTTTTTTGTAAAGATTATGGAATTGAAACAGTGTGGGCAAATAGTTTCTTTAAGCTATATAAAAGTTTATAAGTACTGTATATTAAAAATATATATTGGTATTGAAGCTATGTGTAACATGATTTATTTCTGTAACCCGTAACTAATGCAAGCACAAAACGGTGGGCATGAAAAAGAGTAGGCGGCAAATCATTCATTCTCACTCTTAAGGGCCTGCTGCAAAACTGTTATGGAAAGTGCTATCTGACAGTGAGAACACACAGTGATTAAAAGCTCTGGAATTACAGTATGGGGACCAAACATCTCAACATACCACATGCTCAACGAAGTGAATTAATGGGGAGTTTCCAGGAGTTTGAAGCAAGTATAGATACAGTGAAACTTCACCAATTCGGAATTTCTATAATTCGGACTGGGGTTCTCAGTACTGTAATTTATATGTACATATGTAAAAATTCAAAATCAAGTGTAGATTTAGCCTACTTGAGAACAGAAAGGCCGGAAGTACTGTACGTAGCGTATTTCCATGAACTGGGATTATAAATTGGAAGTTTCACTGTATATTGATTAGATCCTGAAGCACCAGTGGATTTACGATTGCTCTTTGCTGTGCACATTTATTGATGATAGGGAATTACTGCAAATGTTATAAATGCATAGCACCAGAATAGCATAGATGCCTTTGTATGTAGACTTCAGTTTTAAGCTACATCAACTGGACCAGTCTCAAAGGTGCCCACTAAAATATACAACAACACAGATGACCAACAAATAAATGGAATAACTTGGAACACAATTATCAGCACCACAATACAAAAGAAGATTGAAATGCTATTAGTGGGGGAAAACTAGGTTATTTATTTGCTGTGTTAACTGTGTGGCCTTTTACCAGCACATTAGTTACGAATATATAAGTTTTTACTGAAAGATGGTACCTTGTTCTTAAAACATGTACAGTATTTATATTTTAAATCTGGCAAAAATAAAGTTGTCACTCGAGTTTTTTAAAGTTGATACTACTACCCTGTATCTATGAGGGCTATTTGAAAAGTTCGCGGCCTACCATAGAAATGAATCTGTGGCGATTCTGTTTTTTACCGCATTGTGGTGCCACGTTCGCCCCACGAACAGCAGTGAAGTGTCAAGTCATTACCCTGTTGAGGAAGTCAGATTTTTCTAGGTCCTCAAAATAACCGTTTACTGCTGCTTTCAGCTCGTCATCTGAGGAAAATCGCTTCCCCCCCCCCAATTTTTTGAGGTTTGGGAATAAATGAAAGTCAGATGGCACTAAATCAGGCGAATAAGGCAGGATGGTGCAACAGATCGTACTTCAACTCGGCGATTTTTGCCAGACAACGCATATGCGAGGGCGTGCATTATCCCAATGGAAAATTATCTTATTTCCAAAACCTGGTCTTTTTTCTCAAATTTTTACATTTAATTGGCCCAGAGAACTAGCATAACACTCTCCATTTATCGTTTGACTCTTTTCAAGGCAATCTAGTAACAATATCCCTTTAGCATCCCAGAAAAATGGATCCATTCACTTTCCGGCCAACAAAATTGATTTTACCATTTTTGGAGGCGGTGAATCACTATGCATCCATTGTTTCGACTGTTTTGTTTTAGAGTGACATAATGGACCCAAGGTTCATCAGTTGTTACAAACCTACTAATAAAATCTTTCGGGTTTTTCTTAAAACGGTCCAAAAATTCGTGAGAAGCTTGCATTCACATGCGTTTTTGGTCACTTTCAACAAACGTGGCACCCATCTTGCAAACAGCTTTTTCATACCTAATTCCTCAGTAATAATGTGATGTACCCTTTCACCTGAGATGCCAACAGGCTTAACAATTTAGACACTTTCAAACGGCGATCTTCCAAAACAATATTGTGCACTTTATTGATTTCTGGTGTAGTGGCATTTTTCAGACGCCTAATACGTGGGTCATCTTCCAAACTTGCATGACCACATTTAAATTCAGGATCCTAATTTTTCACTGTAGTAAATGTACGTCCAGCATCAACCAACGCATTCATCTCGTTAAAAAAATTCTGTTGGCATTAAACCTTTCTTAACAAAAAATTTGATTACTGCACAATGCAGATAAAATTTTCTCCATTTTCAGCGTTGCTGTGAGATAACCTTATTTATACAGCTGTTTCTCTGCAACAATAACTTGACCTGACTTGACACTTCACAGCTGTTCATGGGATGAACGTGGCGCCACGATGCGGTAAAAACTAGAAACGCCACACATTCGTTTATATGGTAGACCGCGAACTTTTCAAATCACCCTCGTATTTGTTTTCTGCGCATTTCTCTATGGCTGATGAAGTTTGTTACTGTGGACCCACTGGTTTTTCTTATTATGTATGCATTTTGAAAACAATTGATTTATTAAGTTTGCAGGGTTTTGCTACAGAAACAAAACAAAAATTCAGAAGGAATTAAAGAATTCTTTACAGACCCTGAGAAAGTGCATCATAAAAATTAAATTAAATTCATTTGTTTTAAAAATGCAAAGTGCATAGTATTATCTTAATGCTTTGTCAGACAAAGTAAAAATACTTAGAAATTTTTATATTCATTGATGTCTTTTAGTCTCAAACAGTGTAGACGTAATTCTGTGAAATGTGCATTAGGCAAAACAGTTATACTTGTAAAAGAAACTTTTTGTTGCTATAATGGTAATATCTCGCAAGGCAATGGCAAACCAGCGAAAGGTATAGTGCTTAGTATAAACCTTCCCCAACTATGCCGTTCGGATCCGGCGTTAAACTGTAGGTCCCATATACCTGTGAGAGAATCAGTACCACACGCACCACGGGTATATGCGGGGAGGGTACAAACCAGTCGAAGACTGAAGGACTATGAATGAATGGTAATATAGCTACAAGGGATTTTTAAAAATTTGTAGTTCTTTAACTACACTGTGTAGGAGACTTAAGTGTGCAGCAACAAATATCACTTGACAGTAACAGTGCTAAACAGAAATGCATCTTCTCTAAGTTTTTTGTCAGGCAAAGACAGTTATACGAGGGATATTTCATAAATAATGCACAGGTTGGCAACACTGCGTAGTGAAGGACGTGTCGATAGTGATTGTCGGTTGTAGCTCAAGGCTTGAGGAAGAAGCACGTGCTTTTGTTTCATCAATACCGTGTATTGTTTTTTAATAACGTGATTTAGAAATGGAGCCTGCACCGGTCTCGGGTACTGTGACTGTTGAGGATCAAAGATCATCGATTAAGATCGAAACTTTACGTGGCAAAAACCCAACCGAAATTCACAATGCTTTAAGTGAAGTGTGCGGTTAACAGTGGACCGTAGTAGTTTCTCGCTGGGCAAATCGTTTTCTTGAAGGTCGTGTAAGCATAAACGACGACGCAAGACCAGGAAGGCCAAAAACAGCAACAGATGAAAGAAGTGTGAAACTTGTGGCAGATGCTCTTGAAGAAGATCGTCGTGTGACATGTGAGGAAATTTCTGAAGCCACAGGAATTTCAACAACGTCCGTATTCCGAATTCTGACACAAAATTTGAACAAGAGAAAAATTTCTGCGCGATGGGTCCCTCACTGCTTGAGTGCTGAACAGAAGCAATGTCACCTGGACATTGCGACCTTGCTGAAACAAAGATTTGACATTGAAGGTCAAGTGTTCCTGCATCGAATCATCGCTATTGATGGAACATGGGTTAGAGACTTTGAACCGGAGTTGAAATCACAGTCAAACGAGTGGAGAGGTCAATCCTCCCCACGTCCAAAAAAGTTTCGTCAAGCTCAATCCAAGGTGAAACAAATGATGATCTTCGCTTACGATCATCATGTAATCATGACAGACAGAGTTCCATGTGGTCGAAGTGTCACAGGACTGTATTATCATAATTTTATTCAAAAACTGAACAGAAAAATGCACAAAACCCGACCTCAGTTGCTCAAAGCTGGGCCACTCATTCTCCATGACAACGCTCGCCCGCACGTCGCCAGTACCATAGCTAAAAAGCTGCGTGAATACGGTGGGGAGTGTTACCTCATCCACCCTACAGTCCTGACATGAGTCCTCCAGACTTTGACTTATTTCCAAAGTTGAAACAACCCATGCGAGGACATCGTTATTCATCTCTTGAAGAGCTTTCTGCCGCCGTTACCCAAGCCGTTCGTCAGATGAACAAAGATGGCGTATTAGATGGAATTGCAAAGCTTTCTACACGTTGGAACGCGGTAATTGAGAAGCAGGGAGAATATGTTGAAGGATTGTAAAGAGATGTCAGAAAATAAACATGTAACCAAATAAAAAAATTATGTACATTATTTATGAAATGACCCTTGTATATGAAAGTAACATGATGAATTATGAGATTATTTCCGTGTAGGCATATAGATTACCACAATCAGTTCAATACAAATAAAACCAGTTTCTGCAGATTTAATAACAAATAGTCCGGGATCTACCAGAGAATTAAGCACGTGATAAGCAGCAGAAGGTTTGACAATTTTGAACAGTAGACACGACATCCCTGGTGCCAAAAACCATCGAGTCAGATGGCTAACAGGAAGAGTTTGGCTGTGGCAGAATTTCAAAATTCGAAAAAAGTCCCAAAAATTACGTGATCAGCAGCATGCAAAAAAAAATGGGTGGACTCGTCTCAGACCACTTCTTAGGTGAATGATTTAATGAAATCTGTCAAATTTTTGGAAGCTTTTCATGAATCTGACGACTTTAAAAATTTCAAAATGTGCCAAAAATTACATGATGAGCAGCATGGGAAAAATTGGGATCCGTTGATCCAGGTGCATCCCCTGATGAACATTTCAAGCGAATCTGTCGGTTTTCTGGAAGATTTTAGTCAATCTGAGATACAAATTTGAAAATATCCCAAAAATTACGTGATCAGCAGCATGCAAAAAAACTGGGTGGACTCGTCTCAGACCACTTCTTAGGTGAATGATTTAATGAAATCTGTCAAAATTTTGGAAGCTTTTCATGAATCTGACGACTTTAAAAATTTCAAAATGTGCCAAAAATTATGGGATGAGCAGCATGGGAAAAATTGGGATCCGTTGATTCTGATGAACATTTCAAGCGAATCTGTCGGTTTTCTAGAAGATTTTGGTCTAGCTGAGATACAGATTTGAAAATATCCCAAAAATTACGTGATCAGCAGCATACAAAAAACGGGGTGGAATCGTCTCAGACCACTTCCTAGATGAATGATTTAATGAAATCTGTCAATTTTTTGGAAGCTTTTCATGAATCTCACAACTTTAAATATGTCAAAATGTGCCAAAAATTATGTGATGAGCAGCATGGGAAAAATTGGGATTCATTGATCCAGGTGCCTCCCCTGATGAACATTTCAAGCGAATCTGTCAGTTTTCTGGAAGATTTTGGTCAATCTGACAGACAAAATTGAAAAATATCCCAAATTAGCGGCATGCAAAAACCGAGTTATATTGACTTAGTTCACTTCCTTGACGAATAATTCAGCAAAATATGTAAATATTTCGGAAGTAGCCCATGAATCTGAAATTTTAAATATCTGAAAATGTGCCAAAAATAACCCATGTGATAAGCAAATTTAAAAAATTGGTTTGATAACGCGTAATAAAATATCTGGTATGTATTCCAAAATTGATTGATTAGCAGCATCCAAAAAACTGAGTTTGTGCGCATGTACTCATACCTATAACCTACATATTATATTGGTGGTGAGGTATAAAATATTGAAGAAAGAAACACAATAGTACTGATTAGGTTTATATTAGCAAAAATAACACAAAACTTCTCTGTCACATTTTCAATTTATTAATTTGCAAGAAATTTGTTACTGAAAATTACAAGAATAAACTAGAAAAAAACTCAGTCGTCCTCCTCGTCTGTAGTGTCAGAGTCTGTGTCTTGCTCAATTTCATATTCAGTGTCGTCCTCAGTTTCTATGTCGTCAATGTTGGTAATTTCCTCTGGCAATTGAGGCCCTTCAAACCAGAGTGGTGAGTAATCACCTTCTTCCGAAATAAACCATCCACTGTTATCTGGTCGCATGCTGGTTAGTAGTTCTGGCCGTGGTATGTGGGCGTGGTTCCATATAAAACCCATATAATTGCATCTTTTGAGCTTCTGGAGCAATTCTCTCTTGCTTGGTGGGAGACTTGCTGCCTCAACTTTTGAAGTACTTGTCACCAACTTAGAAAAATCGTTGCTGTCGTACCTAAATAGAAAAATAGCATGAACAGTACAAACATTTGATTTGCAATATGAATTATTACACAAACATGTTAAATGTACGATATAAATACCTGTTTAGGAAAATATTGGCCCTGGCGTTATGTCGGCGCAACCTTTTTGGCCATACAGTAGGCATGTATATTTTTCAAATTCCAATATGTCCTCCTCAGGAATTGTGTCAAACAGTCCGAGTTTGGAAAATATGTCTATAAATTTTTGGTTCTTCCTCATCAATTTTAGTGGCCTAACATTTCCTTTACGCCAAAAGGCAGATGTAAAATCGGACCCTGTAAACAGATGATACCCTGGCAAGCTTTGGCTACGTTGTTGCCAATTTCTTGTAAAATACTGCTGATATTTACGTATCTCCGGGAAGTCGATGTACTCATGTTTAACCACACGGGACATTTTGTAGTTGTATTGTCGGGCATCTTCGCCATGTTCCCCAAAAATATTACCATCACGTCCGTGTCGATAGTTCGCACCACAACATTTTTTGTTCGCGTTCTGCTTGTTTCAGCATCACAATATTTAGCGTAATGGAAGAACATACGTGTATCTGCCTCTTCGTGCGAGCATTCCATCCCAGTTTCGATGGTTACGGATCCATTTTTTAGAGAGTAGCAGCATTCCTCATAAGCCACCACCAAATGTAGATTACCCAAATATTGATGACGCCAAAGCATGCATTGCTTAATTTTTGTGAGAGTATGTTCAATGAATTGGGACCTTTTACCCTCTCGTGCTCCATCACCAATATGCAAGACACAAACTACTTCCATTACTACCAGCTTTGAGTAAATTACTCTGTAATCAGAATATACCAAATTTCTAAATATTTCCTAAAACAGATTTTTGGGATAACAATTTTCGTCTGTTCAATCATGCTTTTAAATAAAAGTATGATTGAACAGGCGAAAACTGTTATAAAAAATTTGTTTTTTGAAATAATTAAACTAAAAAATGAGTATCCTGAAAATTATGGTAGGAACAAACATTGAATGGATGATGAAAAATGAAATTAAAAAATTGTGTAGCAAGTGGATCATAACATTTAAGAAAAAAATAACAATACAGTATAGTGTCGATTATCCGGACTAATCCATACCAGCCATAGTCCGGATACTGAAATAGTTTGGATAAACGAAACAATTATTGGAACTAACAACAAATATTTACACAGGATACAAATGGGGCAATAGCATTTTCTCCTTTTTTTAACCTTTATATAATTTTCACTTTATCTTCAAGGGAAAGGACAGCACGCTTTCTTTTTGGCATTGTTCATAAAAATTAATTCACAACACGCGAAATCACAAAATCTCGTAGGTAACACAAAATCACTTTTTGATTTAAAAATAACTGGAATCATAAAACAAAAAGTTTAAATACAGACTGAGAAAACAAAACAGGTGAGTAGAAAGAAACATTTTCCGAGAACGTCAAAGGATAGCGGGAAACAATTATGCATAAACCCCCCACCTTTTAAATATAAAACAGAAACAATAAAAACAGAAAAAGAAAATTTTTTTTAAAATAAAGGTTATTAAAATAAAATAGAAAGGTTTTATAGAAAATTAGAATAAGTTTTTAATAGATTAGATTTTTATTATTTTGAAAAAAATAAATTAATTTTCAAAAAGTCATGTTGTTTTAAATTAAACTTTTTTTTTATAAAATTAGTTGCCTGAATAACCATAAATTGGTGCTCATCACAATTATTTTCAAATTTCTAAATAAATCTTTTCAAATGTCGATAAAACTACATTCAATTTCCAAATAAGGTAGGTAGGTACTTACGTGATAAATGGTACGGCTCAAAAGTAGATTTCTTCAAGACTTCACTGACACTACAAATTTGTCAGACTATTTGAAATATTACTTATAAGCTGCAAAACAAGAAACCAACTATCACTCCTATACTTTGAACCAAGCAGTATGTAACCAACATGAACAAAAACCCCTCCCCTTCCACGGCCACTCAATCCCCACTCCTTCTCTACGAAAACGTCTCCAATGCGGTTCCAGGAAGCTCCCATTAATAATTATTCGTGTTATTTTTGCTAATATAAACCTAATCAGTACTATTGTGTTTCTTTCTTCAATATTTTATACCTCACCACCAATATAATATGTAGGTTATAGGTATGAGTATATGCGCACAAACTCAGTTTTTTGGATGATGCTAATCAATTAATTTTGGAATACATACCAGGTATTTTATTAAGCGTTATCAAACCAATTTTTTAAATTTGCTTATCACATGGGTTATTTTTGGCACATTTTCAGATATTTAAAATGTCAGATTCATGGGCTACTTCCGAAATATTTAAATATTTTACTGAATTATTCGTCAAGGAAGTGAACTAAGTCGATGTAACTCGGTTTTTGCATGCCGCTAATTTGGGATATTCAATTTTGTCTGTCAGATTGACCAAAATCTTCCAGAAAACCAACAGATTCGCTTGAAATGTTCATCAGGGGAGGCACCTGGATCAACGGATCCCAATTTTTCCCATGCTGCTCATCACGTAATTTTTGGCACATTTTGAAATTTTTAAAGTCGTCAGATTCATGAAAAGCTTCCAAAAATTTGACAGATTTCATTAAATCATTCACCTAAGAAGTGGTCTGAGACAAGTCCACCCAGTTTTTTGCATGCTGCTGATCAGGTAATTTTTGGGATATTTTCAAATTTGTATCTCAGATTGACTAAAATCTTCCAGAAAACCGACAGATTCGCTTGAAATGTTCATCAGGGGAGGCACCTGGATCAACGGATCCAAATTTTTCCCATGCTGCTCATCACGTAATTTTTGGCACATTTTGAAATTTTTAGTCGTCAGATTCGTGAAAAGCTTCCAAAAAATTGACAGATTTCATTCACCTAGGAAGTGGTCCGAGATGATTCCACCCAGTTTTTGCATGCTGCTGATCACATAATTTTTGGGACTTTTTTCGAATTTTGAAATTCTGCCACAGCCAAACGCTTCCTGTTAGCCATCTGACTCGATGGTTTTTGGCACCAGGGATGTCATGTCTACTATTCAAAATTGTCAAACCTTCTGCTGCTTATCACGTGCTTAATTCTCTGGTAGATCCCGGACTAAAAATCTACGAAAAGGCTTGTGAAAAGGTACAAAAAATCCACATACATCATAAGGAGATCCATAATTTTCCAAGGGAGCAAAATTTTCCAGCATTTTCGGAATAAGATTATATTAAGCATGTATTTAGAGCTCAAGGGTGACTGTAACCCCCCCCTCCATAACCTCACTTAAGTCTGCCTACATGTACTGGTTAATAGCATTGTTCGGCAAAAATAAAATTTTAATTTGGTGAAATAAAAACATTTCAAGTTGGTAACTTGATGCCATTGTTTACTTCAATGTAGGAAATCAAGGAGGTACACAAAAAAATAAATTTTAAAACGTACAAGAAATACTCTAAAAATCTCCAATAGATTGAGTATATACAATACAATTTATACAAAGATTACTCAGTCATATAAAAATGTTAAGAAATGCAGGATTAAATGAAGAAAATAAGTTATAATACTGGAAATGTTAACAAATCAATTCAATTGTACTTCCTACATAACTTACTAAAGTTGTTAAATTGTTTTTAAAATGGATTTACAAACTCATGGGTACATGAATCACATGTACCAATATGTGCAGGGTTGATAGCCTTGGGTTAAAGAGCACTGGGTTTTATTATGCTTAAAAATTAATATAGGGCAAGGCGGCAAACTACCAAAAGTGTAGTTTTCAAAACGCATATACACACAAAATAAACACTTGTTTGAAATTTCACTATAACAAAACTCCACCAGTCAAAAAATAAAGACAAAAGTAACAATTTTCCTTTCACACAGAATTATGCTAAGACGTGTGGGGAATCTAGTGAGATTTTTGTCGAGTGGTTTGGCTTGTTGGGAGTATATTATCTTCAGACTGGATAAGTAAATGAAGAGACTCATCCCTCAATTTAATAACATTTTGTGATATAGATGCAAGAAGCTTTGAAAATTTGTATTACACTATAAACAAATATACAACTGCATAAACAAATTTACAAAGAGAGATCTAAAATGCTGTCCCTTTAAGTATTCCTTTACGTTATCACTGATCAAGTTCCAGAATTGGATAATTTTGTTTTTTAACCACACATGGCTGTTGCAATCCTGAATATACTGGCTCAAATTTTTCTCTTGATCTTAAGATTGTTATGCCTTAAGAAAGATGTTATGCCTTGGAGACAAAACAGTCTGTGGGCATAAAGTTTCCAGTGTGCGGTAGCACTTACAAGCACTCTTGATTTCTAAATGGACAGAGGTCTGCATTTAAGCTGTAATCATCTATCACTTTATTTTCTGTACACTTTATTAACATGTTTCTTTTTGCTTAGTTTACAGGACATATTCTACACACTTATATTAAATACAACTTACATAAGATTTTTGTTCAATACTTTTATGAACCTTACCACGTTATACTTATTACTTAATATTACAAAATCACACTTTATAGCATACTTTTCACACTGCAACACCTTTTGGTTCAACTAAGCTCAACTATTTCTATTGATATTATATATATTAATGTATATTACACATTACTATGAATCTTGCAATGGTACAGTATGCTTTTTTTTTAATACTTATCACTATAAGTATAATTACTTACAAACTATATATATATTCTTTTCTTTAAATAATCATTATAATAGCCTTACACTTAATTATTACATATTATGTACAAATTATTTTACATGTTTTCATTTACTACTGTTTACTACGTACTTATAATATTATCATTTATCATCAGTACATTATCGTTTATCATCAGTACATTACGTCTACTGCCCTTTGTCTAATTACTTTTTAAGCTACATTGGCTACAATATCTATTTTACTCGTCTATTCATCAGTGTGTTGTTGTTATTTGTTTACAAGAGCCCTGAAAAATATGCTATTATTATTGCTTTCGCGAAGTAAAAATACTGCTTCTTTGTTTGCATTTTAACTGTACACTTGAAATTCTTAAAAAATATCAATAAAAAATTCATTACAACCAACCATGCTTCAGACTTCTAGGACGGAAAAGACAATATAATGACATTGTCCTAATGTTTACTCCCCGCGTTGGAAACACGACTACAAACAAATGAACGAATAAATAAAAATAAACTTATGAGTTGAGTAAATGAGTTTTCACTATGTATTGGTAATGAAGTGAAAGTGTGTGCAACTCCGTACAATCTATCTCCTTTGTTTTAAATAAAACGTATGCTTCATTTCTACTGAGAAAACCACACAACGAGGAGTACATCAAGCAATAATTAACTTTCAAACATGCACAGCTGCAATAATTGAAAAGTATAACATTGAATTCTGAAGTCACAAGCAAATATGTTATATTTAAACAATTATATAAGAATTCTATACCCTAGAAAATTGTCCTACTGAATCTGTTGACATGCATCTTCAGCGAGGAAAGCACCGGAGTACTGTGTACACAGAGACCATAGCAAACGCACAACTTTTAATCAACAAGACATGACTTATGAAACAAAAAAATGACAAAAATAATAGTTAACAGTATACCTTGATTGAATTACTAATGAAAATTCAAACTTATAATACACAGGGTTTTTTGTAACAAATTCACAGTGAATGGCATAATTTTGCAAGGTTCAAATAACTGAAAATATTTTATTTCAACCATTCTTCAAAGAGCTTAAGGAAATAATTATAAGAAAGGCAGAATTATTATCGTCAACATAGAGTCTCCGATCTTGAGGCCACCCTGAACTGTCTCTCAGCATTAATGTTTATGATATCACAACGGGGAAAGTATGATGTGTTTGAGAACCTAAGATTCAGTAGTGTGTCACTGTTACATCCTAGACTTCCACCAGTGTAAAAACAATTAATTACAATGCAATGATTTAGCCATTCTACATATACAAAAACATAAGATTCTTAAATATGTTCATAAAAAATCTATCTGTAAAATACCTAATTACAACTAATCAAAGAATAAAGTAATCAGAATCAGTAATTTGCATAACTCAACTTATCAATAATGTCCCCAGTCCAGAGGTAATCAGCGAGAGCTTTTACTTATGAATAAGTACTGATGATAATGTGATGTATTTTACACTTACACTTATTGTTTTTTATTAATGGTACCTATAATTCAATTTTTTATTTTTTGTATTCTTTTTATATAGCCTAAAGGTACCATATAATGTTATTATTTATATTCTTAAAGCGATCGATTTCGGTCACAGACCATCATCAGGTTATATATTATCAGGTTTGTTTTCATGTCTGGTTGTTTGTTCATTCATTTCCGATCTGACGATTAGCTGTGAAGCTTGAAAGCACTAATCGGAATAATTTTTATATAGTGGTGTGCAACAGTGATAATTCTGCTTGTGATTTTAACCACCAACACAACTTTCTTCATTTAACTTCTGTTAAGATTGTTTTATAATATTGTGAATGTGCTATATAACCTGATGATGGTCTGTGACCGAAATCGATCGCTTTAAGAATATAAATAATAACATTATATGGTACGTTTTAGTGGATGGTTAGTGAGGATCGGTCAATAATACAAATTTTAGCTATTTTGCGTCGACGTTTCGACACTATTTATTGTCTTCAGGACCTGTGTATGAAATACAATACAAATATCAAACATAACGAAACAATTAAATATTTGGGTGAACGTGTTGGTGATGTGAGTGTGTGCGTGCGTATGTATGTATCATTTTATATGTGAAGACTTATGATAGTTTGTTTACATCTTCAAAATTATCTTTAAGAAAACGAGCAAATTATAGTACGAGAGAACTTAATTTATACAGTATTACAATTTAAATTACTAAATGTAATGTTATTTTAATTAATTAAACAAACAGTAATCAACAATTGGATATTAGATTGGTACATAAATTATATACCTACAACAGTCAACATATAGCAAAGTAATATATTACCTATAACTAAAACAGATTAGGGGATGTTCACTACGTAATTATTAAAAGTTATTTTTACCATGTTTCACTCCCTATTGGTGTTAACAAACAATCATAATTTAGAAACTTACAATTTACACAATACTGTAAAACATTACGGCTTAAATTAGATAGTTGACAAAGGTTACAAACAAAAGTTTCTGGTAAATTTTACTAACAGTAAACTTGGATAATAATTGTAATCGTATTATAAAATATAGTCAAGAGTACTATAGAATAATGTAATTTATGTATGTGTCCACAATCACCCTTCTCTCTCACCCATTCTCCCCCTGCCAGTCCTTCTCACAGCCTCTCGCTCTAACCTGAAATCGATCTATCACTCACTATCACCCCACTCTCTCTCTCTCTCTTCTACATCACACTCACTGTCTCCCTTCTTCCCTCTCTCACTCTTCCACCCTTCGCTCTCTCTCTCTCATTATCTCTTCATTCACTCCCTCTCCCTCTCTCTCTCTCTCCCTCTCACTTGTCATTGTCCACGATTGGCACTCTAAAACACTCACCATTTTTATTACACTATCGTCCTCATATAAAATAGAGAATTATGCACACAATAACAGAAATGATTTACCAACTTGTATTAAAGGGTCACAGACTTTATAACACAACATTATAGATAACAGATCTATTATATGAAAATGGTTATTACTTAATATTTACATTTTGTACAATGTTATGTACCTGGAACTTGGTGTATGTACCATAGTCAATGTAGTTCGTATATATGTCGGTCATAATCTCTCTCACATGCTCTCTCTCTCTCTCTCTCTCTCTCTCAGTCTTGTATCTTACCGACTCATACAGCACCTTCTCACTCACATTAACCACTCGGGCTCTCTCTCTCTCTCTCTCTCTCTATTCTAAACAGATATATACCACAAATCTAAACAATTGTAGGTATAAACAATTTATGTACCAATCTAATATCCAATTGTTGATTACTGTTTGTTTAATTAATTAAAATAACATTACATTTAGTAATTTAAATTGTAATACTGTATAAATTAAGTTCTCTCATACTATAATTTGCTCGTTTTCTTAAAGATAATTTTGAAGATGTAGACAAACTATCATAAGTCTTCACATATAAAATGATACATACATACGCATGCACACACTCACATCACCAACACGTTCACCCAAATATTTGTTTGTTGTTTGATATTTCTATTGTATTTCATACACAGGTCCTGAAGATGACAATTAATAGTGTCGAAACGTCGACGCAAAATAGCTAAAATTTGTATTATTGACTGATCCTCACTAACCATCCACTAAAACATTCACTAATTGACGGTCACTAAAAATTTAAGGAATTATATGGTACCGTTAGGCTATATAAAAAGAAAAAAAAAAAAAAAAAAAAATGAAGTACTGATGATCTCCAGGCTTGAGACATTTGTGGTAAGTTTTCATCTTGATTTTTATGTTTTTATATTTAAATTTGTCTGTGTTACTGTAACACACAAATAATAATGCCAAAAAACTGTCAATATATTTACATGTGTTTTAACAAAAACCACTCTTCATTAATAAATAAACATCTTTTCCCCAGAAACATAATACACATGTTAAACGTATAGATAATGTATTTTCGTCTGTATTAAACAGGATTTATCTATGAAAGCAACAGAAATTACGGTATAAACAGACAGAATTATCTGATACTAAACTACCTCTAATTTCCAACTGAAATGGCCAACTTTATTTTTTTTAAATATGGAAAATAGTATTCTACTCCTGACACAAAACTACACGTCTTCACAAACTATATTATTTAATTAGTAAAATAGTTTACCTTTTCTTGTCCGTCTGGTGGCCTTTTCTCTATATTTAATTCAACGCGTTTCGGGACATATGCCCCATCATCAGGAATATCCCTTGTTGAAGTTCGTCGATCGTTAAAATATTAAAAACACTGTATATACAATCTTACACATAACAATAAATATAATATAAACATAAAAAACACAAAATACCCAAACTTGAGACACACGCGATATCGGTGGTGCGCACCACGACATGCTATAGTCGGCTGCAGTGTTCATGTTGTTATATGTCGTGCACTATGGACCTTGTTCTGTATTCTTATCGCTGTGTCGTATAATAGATTTAACTGGAAATTCAACTGATCGTTAAGGATGACTTCTTCTGTTTTCTTATTTTTGTAAGCCTTATATATTTCGTATTCTTCGATAGCATTCATATAATTTCCTTTTCTGCATATATGGAGGGGTTGAAAGTTCGTTGTGAAATCAGTATAACTATGGTTTTTGTCCATCAGATGGCGCACGTAATTTGATACTGTTTTACTAAATTCTTTTTTAGGTAAATGTTCTCTGAATCGTTTTTTAAAAGGTCTACCAGTTTGACCAATGTAAAAGCTATCACAGTCATTGCATATTATCTTATAAACGCCCGTCCTGTCCTCAACCGATTTTGAATGTTTAGGTAAGAGTATCTTATTAATGTTATTATTAGTTCGGTAAGCCATTTTTATATTTATCCCACTGAATACTTTGTTTAAAATTTTGGGTAGGATGTTACCATATTCTGATGCTATATACCTAACTTTATTTCTATTATTTTCTTGTAATTCTATGTTGTTTTTCTTTTTTCTGTGTTTCTTGACTAAATTATCCACAATTGAGCTTTTATAACCATTGGCTTTAGCTGTGTATTTGATCGTGTTCATTCTTCGTGAAAATCTTTGTCCTCTAATGGTATGGAAAGTAACCTATGTATTAAACTATGATAAGCTTCCATTTTATGAGAAAAGGGGTGATGTGATTCAGCATTTATCGTGAGATCCGTGGTTTTCGGTATATTTGATATTGAAATTTTTCATCTAGTCTTGTAATTGTCAGGTCGAGGAAGTTAAGTTTCTTATTTATCTCCGTCTCAAGTGTGAACTGTATGTTTTTATTGACACTATTCATGTATAATTTCATATTTTCTATTTGTCGTATTGTGCCATTTAAAATTATAAACGTATCATCAACATAACATGTATATGATATTATTTTCTTGGAAAGTTTATTTACGTTATTGAGCAAATATGTATTCTCATAGTGGTTTAAGTATATGTCAGCTAATAAACCAGATAAAGGTGACCCCATGGCTAGGCCCTTTTTTTGGATGTAATAATTATTATTAAATGTAAAATAATTTTGGTCAAGTACAACTTCCAGTAAATTAACTAAATCATTGATTTCTTCAGAGTTACATATTTTGGCGTTAATAAGATATTCTTTAAGGATAGTGAGTTTCTTGAACAGGGACATTCGTATACAAGTCAACAATGTCAAAAGATGCTATTTTATAATTAGGTCGTAATTTAATGCTTTTCAATTTGTTAACAAGGTCAGTGTTATTTTTTATACTATGGTTATTACTTATCTTTATACTGTTTTTTTAATTTCACTGCAAGTTTTTTGCTGACATTGTAGCTCAGCGGAGTTGTGAAATTTATCAATGGCCTAATCGGTATATTGGTCTTATGGATTTTTGGTAGGCCAACAAATTGTGGTGCTTCTGCGTTAATGGGTTTTAGTGCACGGCGTGTGGCGTTATCAAACAGCCGTGTACATAGGTTAATTTTATTATTCAAAACTTTGACGAACTCTGCTGTTGGGTCCGTTTGTAGCATTACACTATTATTATTTGATATGAACTCATTAACCTTTGATGTGTATTTGTCTCTGTCTATTACGACTACGGTATTCCCCTTATCAGCTTTTGTAATCAGTGCATTGTTATCTATCAATTTAGTTTTTATATGTTCGAGGTTTTATTTTCTTTCAAGTATCTTTGATTAACTTTACAGAGCTTTTCATTATTTGTTATAGTTTTTAGGCATTTATTCAAGCTATTATTAATTACGGCACGGGTTTCATTTTGTAAAGTCTGGTTTGGTATTGTTTTTATGGCGGCCTCTGCACTAATAATTTCTCGAATCATGTGGTCTTTACCGAGATATTCTTAACAAGGGGCTAAATTATAATGTTCCTTATATCGGCAAAGCCTTATGTTCGGTAGAAGGTATCGGTTTATAGCTTGAATAAATGCCTAAAAACTATAACAAATAATGAAAAGCTCTGTAAAGTTAATCAAAGATACTTGAAAGAAAATAAAACCTCGAACATATAAAAACTAAATTGATAGATAACAATGCACTGATTACAAAAGCTGATAAGGGGAATACCGTAGTCGTAATAGACAGAGACAAATACACATCAAAGGTTAATGAGTTCATATCAAATAATAATATTGTAATGCTACAAACGGACCCAACAGCAGAGTTCGTCAAAGTTTTGAATAATAAAATTAACCTATGTACATGGCTGTTTGATAACGCCACACTAAAACCCATTAACGCAGATCACCACAATTTGTTGGCCTACCAAAAATCCATAAGACCAATATACCGATTAGGCCATTGATAAATTTCACAACTGCGCTGAGCTACAATGTCAGCAAAAAACTTGCAGTGAAATTAAAAAAACAGTATAAAGATAAGTAATAACCATAGTATAAAAAATAACACTGACCTTGTTAACAAATTGAAAAGCATTAAATTACGACCTAATTATAAAATAGCATCTTTTGACATTGTTGACTTGTATACGAATGTCCCTGTTCAAGAAACTCTCACTATCCTTAAAGAATATCTTATTAATGCCAAAATATCCAACTCTGAAGAAATCAATGATTTAGTTAATTTACTGGAAGTTGTACTTGACCAAAATTATTTTACATTTAATAATAATTATTACATCCAAAAAAAGGGCCTAGCCATGGGGTCACCTTTATCTGGTTTATTAGCTGACATATACTTAAACCACTATGAGAATACATATTTGCTCAATAACGTAAATAAACTTTCCAAGAAAATAATATCATATACATGTTATGTTGATGATACGTTTATAATTTTTAATGGCACAATACGACAAATAGAAAATATGAAATTATACATGAATAGTGTCAATAAAAACATACAGTTCACACTTGAGACGGAGATAAATAATAAACTTATCTTCCTCGACCTGAAAATTATAAGACTAGATGAAAAATTTCAATATCAAATATACCGAAAACCGACAACCACGGATCTCACGATAAATGCTGAATCACATCACCCCTTTTCTCAGAAAATGGAAGCTTATCATAGTTTAATACATAGGTTACTTTCCATACCATTAGAGGACAAAGATTTTCATGAAGAACTGAACACGATCAAATACACAGCTAAAGCCAATGGTTATAAAGCTCAATTGTGGATAATTTAGTCAAGAAACACAGAAAAAAGAAAAACAACATAGAATTACAAGAAAATAATAGAAATAAAGTTAGGTATATAGCATCAGAATATGGTAACATCCTACCCAAAATTTTAAACAAAGTATTCAGTGGGATAAATACAAAAATGGCTTCCCGAACTAATAATAACATTAATAAGATACTCTTACCTAAACATTCAAAATCGGTTGAGGACAGGACGGGCGTTTATAAGATAATATGCAATGACTGTGATAGCTTTTACATTGGCCAAACTGGTAGACCTTTTAAAAAACGATTCAGAGAACATTTACCTAAAAAAGAATTTAATAAAACAGTATCAAATTACGTGCGCCATCTGATGGACAAAAACCATAGTTATACTGATTTCACAACGAACTTTCAACCCCTCCATATATGCAGAAAAGGAAATTATATGAATGCTATCAACGAATACGAAATATATAAGGCTTACAAAAATAAAAAAACAGAAGAAGTCATCCTTAACGATCAGTTGAATTTCCAGTAAAATCTATTATACGACACAGCGGTAAGAATACAGAACAAGGTCCATAGTGCACGACATATAACAACATGAACACTGCAGTCGACTACAGCATGTCGTGGTGCGCACCACCGATATCGCGTGTGTCTCAAGTTTGGGTATTTTGTGTTTTTTATGTTTATATTATATTTATTGTTATGTGTAAGATTGTATATACAGTGTTTTTAATATTTTAACGATCGACGAACTTCAACAAGGGATATTCCTGATGATGGGGCATATGTCCCGAAACGCGTTGAATTAAATATAGAGAAAAGGCCACCAGACGGACAAGAAAAGGTAAACTATTTTACTAATTATATACTATAAGTGGCCTGGATACCGAAAAACATGGATCTAAAACTATATTATTTACTTCTCATATATTTAAGTGCATACAGATACACTTAAACAAAAGGACAGTAATGAAACTCTGGCATTTCTGCAATGTAATTATAAATGGGATGTAATACTTGCTTCAGTTAAAACTTAATGCATGGAAAAATATGAACTAAGGAAGTTCAGAGACAGAAGCGGGCCCTGCGCATTTTGTAATAGTGGTCGACAGTCACATTTGAAAGTTCATCAAGTGAACATATGCTTACCAGCTGAGAGTTTCCAACTTTAATTTTTTGATAAATAAATTTCCTAGTCATGCAGAACTTCTAAATTGATTGTACTAATAGCAGGCAATGTAGGGGCACCTACTTACCTCCATGAAACTTGAGCACTACAACGCTCCTGTACTTACCCTCTTCAGGTTCAATTTTAACTTAACCAAGTAGTGTAATAAGCCAAGAAGAAATTACCAGAAATGATGAAAACAGAGATTCTGAAAGATCTGCTAGAAAAATTTCAATAGCCTAGACAACTGAAAAGGTGATTGAAAGGGATAAAAATGCTAGCAGTAAAAGAAAACAAGTCCAACATCAGATAACAAGAAGTATTCTGGAAAAATAGATAAAAATATGTCCTACAGCCCACAGTATATTGAATACATGGTAGCTGCAATAATACGAATAGGACCAAAAGCAGCAGCTGATGCCAACATATGTTATTAGAGGAGCAGTGGAGTGGGGAGACCTGTGCTTGGCACTTACCACATATTCAGTATACCTTGTTACAGACTACACGCTATTCTTTGCGATAAACACGTGTTGTATTCATAATAATAATAATACAAATTCTAGATGTACAACTGGAACATTATTTGAATACTGAGAACATCCAAATAAGTGAACACATCACTGGAGAAAAATACCTCGAATCTTAGTACTCCATAACATTAAAACAAAAATTAAATTCAGTAAAATTATTTTCATGGTCCTCTTGTTACAAAGCCAGATATTTCGACTACAGCTGCAACAATCATCTTCAGTGGTCTTCCGTTTTCCATTCTGATCTCCAGAGACTGATGCCTGTCACCGGAAGAACAGAATGGAAAACGAAAGACCATTGAAGATCACTGTCACAGCTGCAGTGGAAACGTTTGGATTTATAAAAAGAAGAGTACCGCAACCCAACAGCTCAGAAAATAATTTTTCTGAACTTAAACTTCCTTTTCAAACTTCTCATCTCTAAAAGTGAAGTAAATCGTCAACACAAATGGCCATCAACTGATAATTATTTTTGACAAAGCACCCGAAACTATAAATGGTTTTTCAAAGAAAATGTTTTTAGTCACAAAGGTTCAGAAGAAAAAAGTTTTATTTATTTTCATGTTTTGAACGATTTCAACACAACGTGTGTTTCTCACCTGTTTCTATTTTAACAGATAATCTATTTTTCATAAACAATTTTCATTAAACAGAATAGTAAAAAGATTTTAATAAACGTTCAGATTGTCTCTTTAACAGTAATTGGAAAACTTAAATCAGTTATGAGTATTATGACAAAATATTCTAAAACTACATAATATCTGTTCAATCAAGCTTCCTGTTATTAACGCATGATTTGTGTATACAGTAAAACCCCTGTTGTCTAAAGTAACTGAAGTAGAATTGTAAACATAACTGAATAATACACAGTGACAATGTACTGCAGTTCTTTTAAACAAACAGTCTAAACCTTTCTAAAAGTCTTATATACTTCCTTTCATATTTTTTGCGATAGTATCTTGCCACATTTCCATTAGATAAAGACCATCAATGTACCCGGAACTGAAAAATTTTTAATAGAAAAGAAACTACTATTCAGACAGACATGATGTTGAGAATTTTAATTACGTGTTGTGTACACAGAAATTTTATTCAACTGTTATCACAGCATCATCCAAAGAAATCTCCTCCCTACAATTGTCAATAATAGATATTTACGATACAAGTGGGATAACAGCATTATTAATATACGCCTGTGAAAGTTTGGACGAGTGCGTAGCACGAGTCGTCTAATCACACAAGTATATTAATAATGCATTATCACTCGTTTGTTGTACAATATTTTATCTACACCCGCTGAAAAATAAAAAATGTAAGCTATCTACGTAGCAGTTGAAATAATGTATTGTGACGTATACATTCCCATAGCAACCACGTTATGATTAAAAATAGTTTGTTTTTGCTGCAAATTAGTAATTTGTTGTAAGTTGTTTTAAAATGAATGAATCTGAAAGTTTGCCTTCAGATATTGAAGAGAAAGCTTTAAAAACCATATCCAAATTAATACCAGAGAAGTTGAGATCAAAATAAGAAATTGCATATGGAAGATATGAAAAATGGTGCATAGAGAAGATTATAAACAATGCGAATGAAAAGGTAATTCTAGCATATTTCAGTAAGTTATCTAAAGTTTGTAAACCTTCATCTTTATGGTCTTATTATTCCATGATACGTACTATTGTTTCTATTAAGAATGTGGACATCCGTAAGTACACAAATTTGATTGCGTTTATGAAACGTAACTCTGAAGGTTATAAACCAAAAAAGTCAAGAATATTGAAGAAAAATGATGTTGCAAGATTTTTGAATGAAGCTGCAGATAAACAATTCCTTTTTATGAAAGTTGCTTTAATTGTGGGACTAGCTGGGGCGTGTGGAAGAGAGGAACTTACATATTTACTTCTGAGCAATGTAAAGGATGAAAGAGATTGTTTTCGCTTTATGCTGTCACACACTAAAACTAAAATAGGTAGAGAATTTTATGTGACAGTGGGAAACATTGATGGAATTGATATGGTAAAACTGGTTCGAGATTATATTACCCTTCGTCTGAGTGGTGTTGGTCATGACTGATTTTTACTCCAGTACAGACAGGGCAAACGTAATAGACAGCCTGTGGGAATCAATACTTTTGGATACTTGCCATAACAAATCGCTTTATTTTTGAAGCTGGATCATCATAAGGAATATACAGGACAATGTTTTAGAAGGTCATTTTCGTCACTGTTGGCTGACTCGGGAGCAGATCTCTTAATTGTAAAACGCCATGGTGGCTGGCGTTCTAATACTGTTGCCGAGGGATATATTGAAACTTCTGTCGAAAATAAGAAAAAAATAGCTTCACATATTTTAGGCATCGCTGATATCGACAATAAGGGCAAGGAGCTTGCAACTACTTCTGACGATCAAACAGTTAACTTGGTGACGAAAAAGTTCCAATCTTCTTCTACAGCAGGAATTTACTTAAATAACTCTAAAGACTGTGTTATTAATATCTACAATAAGTACATAACATGTTTAAATTGTGATATGTTGTATTTTGTGTTGTTTCAATAAATTTTAAAATATAAACGAGTGGGATAACAAAACTAGTGCGATAATGAACTTGTTATCCCACTCAAAATGAGTGGGATAACACGCTATTACGTTACGAGTGTAGATAAAACAATAAATACTTTGGTACTGGCATTAATATAATTAATTAAAAATTCCTATCAATTGAACAATCCTCTTGACAATGATCTATCTCTGACTGTTTTTTAATATCCTCAAAATATTTTCCTCTCAATGTACTACAATATGAAGCACAAAAGAATCTAAGAGACCTATCAGCGGCGGATACAGCAAACAATTTTGGGGGAGGATATGAAAATTTTAGATAATTCTTTAAAGGTCTAAATTATACATGATAGTAATGAGTGAAGATAAAATAAAGTTTGCTGTTATCAACATAGATGATTTATTACTGTACAAGTATTAATTCACATTTGTATTTGTTATTCCATTGTTGTTTTAGTAATATTCACATACTATTTAAAATAAACACTACTCATTTAAGTTATGTATCACACAAAAATTAAGCACCCTGGAAAGGTAGAGTTTTATGGTAAAACCGTGAACCTACATAATATGGTATGAATTTTCCATCATATTCGTAATCACAACTTTCCTGTGAAGTGACAATTTGGGAAGGGAAATTTCCCCCTCCGTGGATCAGCACCTGGACCTATTGATGTTATCTGAATAGCAGATTCTATCTCGCCTATGCTGTAAACGCAATTTTTCACTGCCTTTGTAAGAAGCTGTGCATTAGTTGGGCAGAATTACAAAGGGAGCTACTGCTATCAAAGTCTCGTCTGCAGACCAGAAAAAAATTGGTTTGCGTTAACTGTATTACATTCTGGACTCGAGCTTCTATTTATCAGAATTAACTGTGAAGTAAAAATATCATTTAACTATGAAATATTCAAATAAAAACATGTCACAAAGAGAACAAATTACTGCATTATATTCTAAAGTTTCTATGTAATGATAATGCATTCGACAATATTTTTTCTGGTCCAAGTAACATCATAAGGTTCAAAAATGTCACGTATACATGGAACTGGACTTCAGTGCAAGTGGGGTGTTACTGTACTTTTAACTTTACACATAGGTAACTACTGAACATAAAAACTACATAAAACCTTTCCAAAATAGTGTCCTATAACACAGAGTTATTTGTGCGACATTATTTTAATTTCAAGATTCAATTTTGTTTTTTAATGATAGATAACAATAGTAACCAGAAACAACAAATAGGCTGTCACATTAGTTTTTTGTTTCTAATAAATAATACAACTTGATTTGTACAAATCACTAAAAACACAACAATGAAGGCAGTATAATTTCAGTCTTTTAAAATTATCAAGGAAAAAAGAAACAAAAAAGCCCCCACTTTGACATTACTAGTGGTGTCAAGATATTACCTTGATAAAAAGTGTAAAAAGTCTAATGTCCCATTTTAGCTACAAACTTTCTATTACTTTTATGCTAAACTTAACAATTAGAAACAAAAATTACCTTGTTCGTTCTTATGTTCTGCTGTGGCTTAGACAAGCAGCAGAACTTTCTTCAGCATTATCACATATTTTGACACTAAAAATTTTGTCAATACAATTTATTAACTGCACGTTATAATTATACAACCAAATTCAATTAATTAAATTCCCTGATCTACTAACATATTATATTCATAAATGCTCATATTTTTCTTGTATAAATATATATATATATATATTATATTATTATTAATAATAAAACTTTTTACAAGAATATATTTTTATTATTTTGTAAATTACTCTGTTTCAGTCATTCAGCTATCATCATCAGATATAAATTAACAAATTATTTTGTTTACAAAATAATAAAAATCTACTCTTGTAAAAAGTTTTATTATTAATAATAATATAACATAACATTACTACAAAAATGTTGTTCATAAAAAACATATTTTTTTATCTTCAACAAATGTCTGTTACAAGTTCATAAATCTCAGTTACAAGAACATATTATTAAGTACATGGAATTCAACTTCTGGTGAAGCATTTCCTAGTCAACTGTACTATAACAATGGCTTCAATACTATACACTGTCTGGTTTTTGACTAGTGTCGAGGCTCATGTGCATAAATGAGTTGCAGAATCAAGAACACTGCTACCACATTTCACTGCTGTTAATATCAACTGTTTCCCTTCACTCTATGCTGAGGAACGTATGCCAACACTAGGTCATGCTCTATATGTAAGATGAACCCAGTTTATAAATACAATTAACAACCAGCCAACACACAATACCTCACAAGGCTCAAAATCAGGACGGCTGAAGATGGGAACACAAGGCTTCCCAAAACATGTTCCAAATAGGGAGAAAACATCTGGAGGTAAAGTCATTATAAAATATATATTATATACATCAAGAAACAGACTGCAGCAGAAAGTGTTTAAATACAATTATAGAATTATTGTCACAAAAAACAATTTCTGTTATAATTACACAAAAAATTCAAGTTTTATGCACTGCTGGTACACATAATAACTTTACTCTAATGATGTTATGAATTCACAGGCTGTTATATGACAGAGAAGGACAAAGAGGTGTCTGACATGCATTTAAGCCTCAGTTTCACAACTCAGGATACCTCAATATTGAATACCCAAAACAACAGTGTTAACAAAAAGTTTTGAATTCACAACTGTGTTATGATAATTATACAACCACACACACACACACACTTGTCTTGAAGACTTTCACCCAATATAAGATGTCTTCAACGAGCTAACTACACTCCAGTAAGGACTGAATAACACCAACACCCTCATCATCATCATGGGTTTCATCTTCCTTGTTTGTAGGAAAATTTTTACTTGAAAGACAACACAGTTGGTATGTGCTTATTAGTTCCTCAATACACAAAAGTAAATGACAATGACTGTCTGTACTACCAAAGTACTTGAGACATAAAACTCAGAAATGCCACAGCATTTGTAATCTGCCTTTAATAGAGAAATCTCAGTATAATGTATTCAGCGATTTCTAATTTTCAGTACATGCATCTCAATACATCAGACTATTTTAAGAAGCAAAGATTTAAATTTGTTGCTAATTTTTCAAATAAAATATTGAATAATTAATTAATTAAAGGAGGTATCATAATACTAAAATGCAAAAAAGTTTTGTATTGTAGTAAATATTTAGATTAATTACTCAATAAAGTATACCGTTTTAATTTCTCGGTTCATTAAAGTATACTGAAGATAAATTATCTGAATTGTTGAAACATCAGGACCAAAAAAAGTATCGCAGTTTCCTTACTGAATACAATAAACAGTACCCTTTATCACATTTCCAGAGGCATCAAAGCTGTAAATTGAACATGAGACTTTAAAGGAGAATAAAATATTTGTATGACAAGTCGAAATATAATACAGTACTACTGAAATATTATTTTACAAATTATAACTATAATACTACTGACTCGGAACATTTAAGTTTTTTATTGGTAAAAATGTAAAGTTTTTACCTTATAGCCTGACCAGTTTTCACTTATTACAAGCCATTGTTTGAAAGATCAATGTTGTGTGTGTGCGGTGTGATATGTTCGAATAGTACGCGTGATTTGAATTGTCTGTTTGTTTAGGATGTCGTTTTTATGTGTTTGTATATTTCTAGTTGTTCAAGAGTGTCTAGTTTTCAGCCTTCTGTATGTGTAGAATATCCATGTTGCTGTTTATGTTTGCGTTTGTGTGGCACACACACAACATCGATCTTTCAAACGATGGCGCCGTCACTAAGAGCAATACGGACAGCACTCCTAGTGGCAGCCTCTGATGAAGCTTGTAATAAGCGAAAACTGGTTCAGGCTATAAGGTAAAAATGTAATAAACATTTTACATTTTTACCAATAAAAAACTTAGTGTTCCGAGTTAGTAGTATTATACTTATAATTAGCTAATCAACAGACACGTCATGGACACCAAAATCCAATAATTAATTTACAATAATGGTATGGCACAGTGGCATAGCTAGGAGCTGCTCCTAGGGATAGGGAGTGGGTGAGACTAGCATGAAGGTTGGATTCCTTTATTTTATTAATTTACAAATATTAATTCCTTTTATTTGTAGTTATTTATATGCCATACAGCTGGCTTAGAAATAGACCTACAATAAGTGATTATAGAATTTTGCTGAAATTTCTAAAAGCTCTGGAGGGGGGGTTCTTCCAGTGTGGTGCCAGCTACACTACTGGCATGGCAAGAGAATGATAATGATAATGACAGTATCAAGATTTACAGACAAAATTAATCCTTTACAGACAATGATAAAATGACTTCCTGCCTTTCTAATTTAAGAATTTCATTCTTCTAAGTTTTAATTTGTTTTACAAACAACGCAATTACTATAAATATACTTGTTTCAAAAGGATATGTTATTTATTCACACTTAATATGTTTTATAAAAAATCTGAATCACAATTAAATTTTCCTACAATAAATTTGTAAAGTCAGGTGCCACGGGCATACAGTATAAAAACTGAATGGGTGACGGTAAAAATTTGATTTTGTTTCGTACAGTCTACTGAGCGTTTATTTTCAATACTGTGTTTCTAGATATTAGTTTATATTCTTTAGTGTTGATTTAAGTTATCCCAACTGGCAATACGACAGAATTGAAACTGGCATTGTTCTGATTGTGGAAAGGCAGTCTACAGAGCAAGTGAAATGTGGTGGCACAATTTGCCTGGCAGACACAGCTTTCTCACTTTGGTTTCAGAACATTAAAGAAAGGCATACTCTGGCTGTTAAACTTTTCTAAATGCTCACAAACTTTTCCTAGCAGTTTAGATAGTTACTGCACCCTATTTTTGATACCAATATTAGTAGGTCTGCAAGGCATATGGTTACCGCTGATCAATACTTGTGAAGTTCTGTTATTTTAATCTAAATTGGACTGTACTAATGCCTGTAACTGATTCAAATATCTAATTTTAATCAAACTGTTTCCCTAATAATCTGAAAAACTTTTGTGATTTATTGAAGATAAAAAAGTTTACAAACAGACTGCGAGATGTGATTTTTTATTGACTGTATACTGAGCATCGAATAAAAAACAAGAAAATTAAACAAAATATATTTAAACAATGAATAATACTCTTCGTAACATAAAATTACTAAGTTATGCTTTTCTTTACTTTGAAACATATAGAAATATGTCAGTTTTTAAATAATCAACAAATATGAAACACTGTTCTGTTTAAATCTGATGTCACCGTTTTTAAGTTTGTGGTCCAAAAATATGGAGAACTTCAATGACACTAATGTTAATGATGATACTAACTGTGAACACATTTAAAACAGCGCTAATCTAACAATACCCGATGTTGTACAATCAACACGAAAAATTGTCTTTATCCTTCAAGTATTTCAATTAACAATTTACAAATGGCCTTTGAAACTTGAGAGACTTACCCTCAAACAAATGAGTCAAACTAATTGCATTTTGAACAGTTAATAACTATACACAGCCAGCTTAACTTATTACTATCTATTAATACAGTGCTTTAATTAAAAAAAAAAATTATTGTGATGTTTCGATATAACAGAAAAATATTTTAACACTCTTTATCTACCTGTTAATTCAGTTTTACACTAATTGACTTAAATTCAATAACATTATAACCAGATTTCAATAAATATATATAAACAAAAACGTTTTCCGATTGACATAGTTATGTTGTGCTAATTTACATTAGAAAGCTATCCCCTATTGAACCTCACTAATTCTGTCTTTTCTTTTCATTCAATGTTCGGCAATGATTTTTCACAGTCCTCGACAACAATTAGGCCTTCATATATACACATTTCTTGTAGAAGTGTTCGTTCAATATGCAACACTATGCCGTTTACAATCGAAGTGTATATACAGTCACGATTTTATGTCTATATACTTTTATGAATATCTTACAATATTGCTAACATCGATTACAGCATGAACAACTGTAATTCCTTATTGCTATAGTATTAACAACATTTTACACTATATTGCTACTGCTACATAAACCTCAGTTCTGGAGTTACATAAAGTAACAGTCAAGTTTTCAACACTTTTCATTATCTTATTTTACAAAATTAAAAAAAAAAAACTGCTCACTGTTTCAAGATTGTGCACACAGATTTTTCTTCATCTTATACATATTTATACTGTACACACAAATGTTGATATTTATACTAGGGCTGCTATTACTAAAATTAGTTGTCTTCACAGGGCTAATATTAATATTATATTCACAAATACTATATATGAAAATAGAGTATTAGTATTAGTTTACGGATTGGCTCTATTATAATTTGTCATCATTATACTTTGTTAGTTCACTCATATAAACATAAATAATCGAAATTTGTTGTTTATTATTGTGATTATTTTTTAAAGTAACTACCAATTGTTTTACAAGAGTATGTCGTATAAATTATGCATTGTCAGTAATGTGATTTTTTTTCTTTTATTCTACAATACTACTTATTTTCATAAATAATTGTTTACCGAATCCGTCGAGTGACTTACTTGTAATTTCGCTTAACTTGACGCGTTTCGAGGCATATGCCCCATCTTCAGAATAATTTCTCTTTAAAGAACATCAGACATTAAGATCAAAATATAATAAATTAAAATTAAAATCAATAGTTAAAACATTAACTATAATAGTTTAAAATTAATAGTTAAACATTGATTTTAATTTATTATATTTTGATCTTAATGTCTGACGTTCTTTAAAGAGAAATTATTCTGAATATGGGGCATATGCCTTGAAACGTGTCAAGTTAAGCGAAATTACAAGTAAGTCACTCGACGGATTCGGTAAGCAATCATTTATTTAATACAAGTGACTTGGATACTTTAAAAATGAATATTACTTATTTTCAGCCTCTAAAATAAGAATAAAATCTTATTTATTCTTTTCTAAAATCAGATACACCGAGTACTATAAATGAATTCTTATAGTACACTTGTTCATTTTTTAATACAGTGTCATGTGAAAATTTACATCAGAATTTACACATATGAAAAAACTCTTGCTCGTCATTTAGTTCGTGTATAATTGCTTATTGACTACACTTACAAATCATCAACACTCGGTGTGTGGAATACTGCCATTGCTAAGGTCATAAAAATCCTTTTTTCATCTTTTGTAAATTCTTGCCATAAATATTACATTATCTGAGTAAAATATCTATGCATATAGGTAGTAGATGACATGAAACTAGTGTCGATTATGGTTTAGTAAATGTGACAGGTTAATGGCGCCACTAACATAACTGAAGCTAAATGATTTAGGATATACAAGTTCCGGTTAGGAAACAGAAACATTTTTTTTATCAATTTTAAACAGGTGTCTGATACAAATTAAAAACCACTGTCAATAAATTCACCGTCTCAAATTAATATTCGCCATCTTACCTACAACTAGTCTCAATTAGTTACATCAACCACACAACTCAACTAGTCTTACATGAGAATTAATAATTTTCAACTTAAAAATTCATGGCTATGTCTGACCAGTACCTGTTTTATGCGACAACAGCAGATTCACAACAGATGTAAACACACAAAAGAAATATCACACGTCTTTGATAACAGGGATTAGGAGTATCAATATTCTATTTATACAAATTAAAAGGAAGCTTCAACATCCCTGTTCTAGTGAAATACTTAAGGTCAAATAAGGCTGCTGCAAATTACCTGTTGTTGTAAATGTACAACTGTGAGCTTCAGGGTACTGGAAGTTCCATAGAAGAGCCTCAGTTACCACCTAGTCAAATTATAAGAGGTTTTCCCATCAAAAACATTACTACCAAATGGGTATCAGTAAGCAGTTTCAAGTGATACCTCATCTGCAGACCAGACATAAATAATTAGATTATATGGATTCCCCAATCCACTTTTATGAACCAAATACAAGCTTTTGTTTACCCTTACGTGAATTCGTTTACCTAGTCTCAAAGAAAATGAACTCTCACATACTGTCCCAAAGAAGAAAAGTGTTCACATATTGGATGTGAAACAGCTGTCTTTTGAATAACAAACAACACCTTACTGGGAGGCTGAAATTCACATGTCATTAAAATTCAGACAAATCAGTAACTTGAGACAAATTCACAAAATACCTGTTACTTAAAAATTTAACCAAATATAACACAAATTGTTTCCACTTTGACAAGTTTTCTGAAAAACAAAATGTTTCCATGGCCAAACACAATGGTCAGTGCCTTATTACCAAAAATCAATATGTGTACATTCTAGTTCATATATAATCACAAAAGACTTTTGGAAACCAAATGACCTTGTTTATCGTGGTGGTACTGACCAGACAAACGAGCAAGAACAATACAGCATTCAATACATGTATTGAAAGTTTACAGTTTGTCATGACCGTCGACAGAACAACCTGTTGAATCACATGAACACACTAACACAATACAAAGTCAAGTTGTAAAATACCTTTAATAATCTGAGGTAAAGTGGCTTTGTCATTGGTGTTGTCTGATAATGGAAGCACGCACAGGGGAAAACATTATTTTTGCCTTTGTCATAATTCTTGATTGAATTTTATCACAAACCCTCACTAACAAGTGCAATAGGTACAGAATAATTTCCACAAGTACTCCGTGGACATTACAACATTCTAGATTACCTGAGATAGTATTCATGTTTGTCTTTACGATATTAGTGAGGCTTAATCAATATAGAAACATCAAAACAGAAATAGGAGAATAATGAATTATAAAATATACAATATCTGAAAAGAGATTGTGATGAAAGTATAATGGAGACTTATATGACCAAATTTATGATTTATTTTTAGTATTACTATTTTCCTAGCATTTGGTTTAAGTTGTGATATTTTAAATCGTCTTGTAATATAGTACTAGAAAAAAAATTGTCACTGGGCTAGGACCTTTCTATACTGACCATATATGAAAACAACACTGCTTCCACTTGCAGAACGACAAATTAAATCTGTATTATTCACATACATTGATACACTGTCATTCCACGCAGATTCCTCAATTTATCAGCTACCCACCCAACAATGCTAAACAGAAATTTAACATTTTTATATGATACTGAAGTTAACGTTAACTTCATAACTTCAACAAACTTTTAACAGGCTGCCTGTATATCACAATTCAATATTGACAAATCACTAGTTTTATAAAACCAATTTAGATCACAGCAAATAATACCATGTTGTAATTATTTAATAATTACTACCCAAATTAATAAAAAAATAAACTTGTAAATGAGTTATAATACTGAATACAGGTATCATTACCATTACTACTATGACTAATACAACTACAATTTTTAGCACACATCTTCCTGATTAGCATCTACCCGACCGAGAATGCTGTTACCAACCAAATAGTAATAATGTAAAAGAATGCATAAACTCTCTAAATTATAGTCTCTTAACATGTCATACTGGCCTAAAACAAAATTTCAATTGTGTAATCTTAATGTCTTTTTATGTTTGAAAGTATTATGGTTTAAAAAAATTACTGTTTCTTTTTTGTGAATAATTAAATTATTTCACTTACTCTCAATGATAGTACGAAAACAATGACTATTGCTACAAGGCCTGAAGAATTGTGTTAATGAGAAATGTCCACACAACTTAAGACTGTTTTTTTTTGCCTTTTGAGTGTTATAGAAACAGATTTTTTGTCCACAGGATAGAATAGTAAATTCAAATTAAAAATAAATAAAGTCTTAGTGTGTGTTCTGCATACACATGAATGTTGGACTATATAAATTAACAGTAAATAGTCCACTTACCATTCTATATAATGGGATCTTTCATTGATGCCTGATTTAAAGAGCACTGTGTATTTGTTTCCAACAATTTTAGTTTGTCTGGTCTGATCAAAAATAATGCTGCATGTACTACAGAGATTCTCTCTTGGGCCAGTTAATAAAGTCTATGTAATCCATTAAGAACATCTGAAGAGTGCAGGAGAAAAAATACTAAAAGACATTATTTTACAATTTTAATAACAATTTTTGGGATTTAGTACCAGAAACAATTAAAGGGCATCTACCAGCCCCCCCTCAGTCAACACAGCCCATTGAAATTAGTACTTATATAACATGACTTAAGGTAGACAAAAAGTGGCTGAAACGTTGGGTTAGCCACATTACCTTCTTTGTATGTAATATGGCTCAAACTGACAGGCTACCGTGCTTCGTCTAAAATATTAGCAATATTTTCTACTTTTTACACCAACTTTTTCCCTACAGTTCTTGAAAAGTAGAAAAAACGAGTCAAATTATATCACAAATGCATAACAGAACACAGATAAAGGCATCAGTGCACATATGTAAGCTGAAATGGTCTCTTAATACTTTCTAGTCCATCCAAATCCTACAAAATAATTCCTTACAAACCTCCAATTCAAACAAGATATCTCACACATTCCTGTATTGCCAGCACACATGTGAATAGTATAATTTTGTGAAAAAATATAAACAAAAAGTTAAGTTTTCTTATGTTTTAAAAGTTGGCATCAGTCCTTTTTGTTCAAGTTGTGTATAAACTTAACAATTGATTGATAAAGCCGTTTGTAACAACAGACTACTCCAAACCTGAATTGTTTTTTCTTATGTGTAGATGTTTATTTAAAAAGAAAGAATTAAATAGGGGCATAACAGAATACAGTGGAGTCCTGTTAATCCACAGTTCCGGGTAATCTGGATCAACTTTCTTAAAAAAATAAATAAATAAAGTGATAACATTTCCAAAAAACAATATTTTTTTCATTTTGATTAAGTGAATGAGTACTGAAGGCATTACTTTAAAGTAGCACTGTTCTTCAGAATAATTGTTAAGATAGGTAATAAAAACGGGTATAAGGTGTTGGGGTTGCAATCTTAGAGGCAGATTGCATTCTAGTGTAGGAAGTACAGAAGAGTGGAGTAGACAAACACAATGTGAAATAGGCGCCTATAGATCAAGATGCTATTGGGGAAACAAAGCAGTAATACAGAAAAGAAGTGATCATGTGGAACAAGAAGCAGAGCAAGCAGTGAACTTCATGTCTTTTCTTAAGCAAGTGACAATAAAAACTCATTTAACTGAGTTCATAAGCCTGGGAAGAAATTGACAAGAAAACTTGAAAAAACTGTGTCCTAGTATTCCACAGGATCCGATAAGAGGAAGCGGAAAACCAAAAAAATCAAGAAAATATGAATAATGTCGAATGTGTTAACATTTTTTAACTGAATGTTGCAAGGATGTGTTTTGTGACTGTAATGCAACCCTATGATTCTTTGTGTAGATGTCAGGACCCCAAGTGAAAACAAAATTTTGGAGGTGCATACATGAAACAAAAAAGAAGACAGGTTCATACGACAGCAACGTTATTGAAATAAATATTGTTCCAAGTCACTTTTAAAGTGACTAAGGTTCTCAACTGGTTGAGGACTACTTTGAGAACTAGGGTGACATATCAACTATTAAATTGATAACCTTGAAGCACCTGCGAGACTGTGAGCCAAGAAACGTGCTATTCATTAAAACCAAAATAAGGCAACAGCTACACACGAACATAACGTCCATCCACCCTAGCTAGACTGTCCATTAAGTAACATAATTATCTATGCGTTAAATGAGTGTAGGTTTGATGTCGTAAACAGAAACTACAGACAAAGTGGTGGATACATCCAATAATTGGTGATCGATCTTATAAGTTCAGAAACATACCTGAAAAACTTCAAAATTACCCAACTTTTTTTTTTTGTATTATTATCGTATGTCTATAAATTCATTTCAACATCTTCTTTCTAAAGTATATGAAAAAATTATACGCAGATACCAATATGCGAGATAGTATACGAGCAAAGAAAAAATATCAATTACATTTACTTAAGAGTTATTCATATAAAGCAATAAACAACAGACTGTTTCAGTTCTTTCTTCTCCTTCAATATTTTC
The DNA here is from genome assembly GCA_034769895.1 of Magicicada septendecula. Classification (NCBI taxonomy): domain Eukaryota; kingdom Metazoa; phylum Arthropoda; class Insecta; order Hemiptera; family Cicadidae; genus Magicicada; species Magicicada septendecula. Next base: position 85,504,702 of record CM068372.1, on the reverse strand, counting down.
CCTTCAATCTGCAACAACTACTTCACATACACTTATCCATGCATTTTGTTTTTTCATATGATTTTTATAGTCAATCACTGTCATCATATATATATATATATGTGTGTGTGTGTGTGTGTGTGCTTCTCAATTTCCATTATTTAAATTTTACTGTCCATATATGCCATTTTGATTAAGATAATGTGATAGTTCGTTGTACACTGCATTAACGTTCATGTAGCCGGTAACCCAACTGGTTTAGTGGCCAGCGTGGGCGAGTGATGTGCTCGTGGTTCTAGGTTCAATTCCTGGTGGAGGCTCTATACGGAGTGCACTGAGCATCGTGAGGCAGAACTGAGTAGCCGCTGACTGAGATAACAGCAGCGCCTCTTAGCTGCGGATACCTCAACTAGCGGCTGGCGGCGCATTGTACTAGCCATGCAACCATCACACTAAACACAATAGCCATGCGGTATGCCTTGGTCCTTTAAGGACTGTTGAGCAGAGGTTTATTTAATGCAAGTCGAATGGGCCGAGATCTATTCATGTGTGTTATGACCTTGAGGACACACTTGTGTTCTGACATTGTGCGACAAATTTAGTAGTGTCTAGCCAATTTCAATTTCACAACATTATGTGCATATTTCTTGCATTCTTTAATGCAAAAAGTTATGTTAAAAAATATCTGTGTAGCCATAGCCTAAGATAGTACTTCATCACCAGATTAATGGTAAATAAAGAGCTTGGGGCCATTATGGTAAATGGTATATTTGGGCTTTTTATACCACTTGTGTGAAGCTATTGGTAGAAAATAGCCATATAAGGATGGTTATGGTTTAGCCATATAAGGATAGTTTATGGATACTGCACCCAATAATGTATCAGGTCGCACGTCATTGCTTGTTCACGAATTTTAGGGGAAACTATCATGACATAGCAACTGCCTTGTTCGACAGTATGTCCCGATAGAATGTCTCGTCTTCCTAATAACAAAAACTACCATGAAAGGACAACTTTTTGTGTCTGATGAAGAAATAAAACAAAAAACGCTAAGCAACTCGTGGCTATACCAAAAAGTGGATTTGAGAAAATTTGAAGATTTAAAAAAATGTTGACAATCATGTTACACCTGACTAACACTGCTTTGAAGGGGGCATTGTAAAAGAATAAAGCCATAATCTTTTAAATAAACAAAAAAATTGAAAAAACTTTTTTTATCACACCTTGTACATTATCTTTCTTCAAGATTCTCTGGTTGACCCAGAATGCTCTGAAGAGCGTTTCATTTTCCGTGTATTATACAAATGTAAACAAAATTAAGCTTTACACATGTACATGCTACATTTAAATTACACTGATGTCTCTTACAATCCTGATTGTGGTAGCCATCACTGTAATATACTACATATAATTTATCTTGATCATCAAATTGAGATCAATAGGAATAACTAGATTTGTGAAATTTAAGAGAAAACTTTGGCTTGGGCAGCATATGGGCCACTAGCAGATGTATTCAAGAGCAAAATCCCAATAACTTTAAAGAAAAATGTGTTTGTCTATACATCCTTCCTATATGGAGCAGCAACAAGAACTTTGACTAAGATCTATTTAATACAACTTCCAAAATGATACTTGGGAACGTAAAAGGAGTGAGAATTTCACGATTTTTGTAGTAGCTATTAAGTGATGATAAAAGACGCGCCCCTTCCATAGAATGCTGCAGCTTCTTATGAGCTTCAACACAAACATGACTTTGTTTTTCAATGCATACCAGGCATTCTGTATTGTATGTTGGAGTTAGTTATTTGTTTTTATGCATGGTGGTTTGGTTTATTTTTAAATAATTTGTTTGTTTGTTGTTATCTGTTAACAGCAAAGAAGTTATTATTTCAAATTACAGTGCTAATTAGATTAATAATTAAACTTGAAAAATTACATTCAGTGAGTGCCTTCCCACAAGGGAGCAGTTACTTCAGAGAAATGGAGACCGGTTGCAAATTGTGACAGTGATGTGTCCTTTTAGAAAACCCACTGATAAAACATAACTTTGAATACAACATAGGAAAAATAATTTCTACACTTGATTATAATGCTATTTGTTTGAAAAATCAGTTTGTTTATCAACGTTATTATTTAAAATCAGTTAAGTCAACTGAGCTCCAAACATTATAAATCAGATGAAATACGTACTTAAAATCTTGTAGTGCCCAATATAGGTAACTGCTCAGTTAGCTGACCAGATTACAAAATTAATCAACCACAAATTAAAGGTGTTGAAGAGAGAATGACTATTTCAACTCTTCGAATGGTTAAGACCTCTATTAGACTAGGCCACTGGTGGCAAACTTGGTGAACCACCGTATTATGGGGCAAAAATGAATCAGCCACCAGTTGCACCACCGTTAAAGGAAGCCTATTGTTTGCAGCATAGAAATGTAGTTTAGAAAATTACATCAAGCGAAATTTTGCTTCTGCTTGCGCTGCTATTAAAAAGAGGAGGCAGAGAGCTAGGAAAATGCACATAGATCCAATGGTAGCTTCAAGAGAAGACAAAAAGACTGTATTATACTTTGATGAAGTTTTTGCAGATAATAAATTTTTTAATTACTTTGGCATGTCAAAAGCATCACTTTTCTAACTTTTGGACTACATAAAAGGAGACATAAGAGCTGTTAACACGAGGATTTTTAAAAATCTCATCTTGTTTTTTATTTTCCCCATCTCTTCATCACTTTCATTAACACTTTCCCTCAACATTAACACAACCCTCCCTCACAAGGCAAAACCAATCAACTGACTTTAGAGTAGCAAAATGACAAGTTAAGGAAACCTGGTGTTATGAAGCGGGCGTGAGGCACGCGCAGTTGTGGTGGCGCCCACTAGTGGCCTTGTGCAATAGGCTACGTCTGAAACAATGTCCTGGTTGGCAGTGGCGGTGCCACCAAAAGTTGCCTGACCTGTTGCCAGGGCTGTTCTCAAATTTTCAGTCGCGCCACCAATTACCCTAGTCTAATAAGTCTCATTTGCTTCACTGTCCCATGACATGCTGAGCCACTGGTGGATTAACTTTGTTAAACTACCAATGGCCTAGTCTAATAGACACCTACAACTTCTGCTGTTAAGACTGCTGCAAGCTGTCACCAGTGGTCCACATGTTTGTACAGCACAACGTGGCAGTACCATATTCCCACTACCTGAACTGGCAATTACGAAGTTATTTTAAACAAAATCTTCTTTACTTCATGGCCTAAGCTGCACTGCCTGTTTTGGAAACCATCTGTCCTCGGACTACCCACACTTCACTGACCTCTAAGTAAAGATACTATCAACCTGTAATCCTCTGCTATATTTTTCATAAGAATACTCCCCTCTGTAGATCAATCTCTGTCTGTTGTATAAAATACTACTTAATCAATACTGTGGTGAAAGCTTTATAAAACATTCAAAATTTTGTCTCCATCTTTTAACGATATCATCCAAATAGGTATAAACAGAATTTGGGAGATACGTCAGCCTTGTCTAACTCCTTTGTTTATCTTAACTGGTGGTTTGCATGTTGAAAGCTTATTTGTATTGATAAAACTTTTGACATAGACTGTATCGGGGTGTTTTATATGGACTTTTGATCGCTTTGACAAGGGAAACCTCTTCTGATCAGAGGGAAAATACAAAACCATCTCCTTCTTGTAATAACCATATGGAAACGTCTATGTTCAGTGACGCTTAAAGAGACAGACTCAGCACTGAAGATCTTCATTGCAGTATGGATATCACATAACATACAGCTAATCTTAAGTGGGCAGAATACAGACAATCACTAATTCCATAGTTATTCGACTGGAGGGCACAGACTGGCTAGTGATGTAAAGGAAGTGTACCAAGGTGTTGGACAGATGATACCAAAAAAAAAACACCACAAACTGGTACTATACACAATAGAAATTCTTGGAAGAGGCCTTATGTGCAGCAGTCGACATAGAAAAGCTGGATGGTGAATAATGGTATGTGAAATACAACTATTCTCCTACACTTTCCATTTGTTCAAACTACACATAACTTGTCAGTTAATCTGCTCCCACTAATTTTCATTTTTACAACATACAATTTTATGTAATTATCATCATTATACTCTCAGAATATTCATTTACAAGAAAAGTATAAAATCTTGTTTTAACAAACAGACAGAACCTGCACTATAAAAGATGAATTTTGTGGATGCATGCTATCATAAAAACAAAACAAAATTATATAAATGAAATATAAATGATACAAAAATGTAAACATAACTGGCTGCTTAATTCAATTATTTTCTCCCTTCTTCAATCCTGTTGAGCTCACTACTCAGTGTACGCTTTTCTTAGATTCCTCCAATCAGGCTCAAATCAGGGAATACCACGATCGGAAGGAATCTGAAGTATCTTCTAAAATCTGAGTTAATATATTAGCAAAAATCTGATCCCTCCCACAATCATTTCCCAGAATGGATGGATAGACACTAAGATGTTTCCAATGCAAATATGCACTTTCAAAGCTCAGCAGCCACAGCATAAGAAAAAGCTTAATCTTGGTAGCCATATACAATTGAACTGAAACCTTAACATTAATTTATATAAATCACATACTATCTTTCACAAAAGTTTTTGTTCAGCAAAATTGAAAGTTAAGGGCATCGAAATCCACGAAACGCTTACAGTCAGAGGGGAAAGGCAATGTGGACGGAGTCGCTGTGAGATGTGAGAAGTGAATTGTTATAAGCGAAGGTGCAGCCAACCTATGAATATAATTTCTAATAGTAACAATAACTCACGACTGTTAAGGTTGTTTGTAAATATGTCATCACGAATCTCTATCTGTGTGTGTGTGTGTGTGTGTGTGCGCGCGCGCGTGCGCACAGTTGGCTTTACAAAAAGAATTATACGTTTATTGTTTCTGATGCTAATCAAATAATAATAATAATACTGTAATTGTATTACTATACAAATCAAGCAAATAATATATACTGTTCACACGTATCGGAATTTGTTGCTGTTACATATCAGAATGTTTTATAATCATAACTGAGTGTTGTTTGGTTCTGTCATTGTGTACTGCTGAGACTTAAAAAACTACTACCTTTCTAACAGTTCTTATCACACAACGGAATTTGCAAACTGTACACTTCCACTCTTTAATTATACTCATCTATCTCTACAGTTTATCATTACATAAAGGAACGCGTTCTTCGTATTAATTTAATTGCAAGAATCTTTTTAATATTGGAAACAAAATACTGTTTATTATTACTTCCCGTGCTTGACTATGAATAACTTTCCTGTCTTTGCTAGTTGAAGAAGTATCGATTTTAACAAATCTTATACTGGATGCTAACACAAATAATTACGATAATACGTAATTACAGAATAAAAACTACCAATAGAAATTAACTATAAAATTAAATAACTAATAAAAATGAGTGACTGTAAAACAACGATACAATGTCACACAGTAACTAATAATGTACGGGTAACTAAAACATCACACACAAAGTTGGCAACACCTTCACTTGCATCCCAGCTGATTCTGTTACCCTCCCACCACTCACAATTTCAAAGTCCATCCATAAATTGGTTTCTGCGCATATGCCCTTAACTTTCAATTTTATTGTATGTTTCATTTTACATTAATAACAAAAAAGAGACTATAATATAAAAGCATAATTTACACTAAGTTTATTACAACTGGAAGTCATAAAATCATAAATTTGAAAACTGCAGCACTTTATAAAATACATATATTTTAACTCGGAAAAGCTAATTTTCCCGAGGTATTAAATTATTAATACCATTTAAATTTAAATATATAAACAAGACAGTTGCTCACATGAGACATATTTTAGGTATTACACTGCATGTCCATCATCAGACATACAAACAAAACACATATATTAATCCTGTCTACTCTATCCTATGGTATATGATCGTCATACCAACTGTTAAGCATTAATAATAATAAACGGCTCAGAGATTTTCAATTAATTCAAAATTGTATTTATTTTTCTATTTATAAATATGATTTCTTCAGTACAAATTTTTACTTAATTTCTGTTAAATTTTCTTCATGCAAGATATATAAAAGTGGGAAAAATTCTAAATTTACAATACATGGCCAAACTTTACTAATTTATAATAAAATATAAATCATTTTGAAATTTTTAGGATGAAAAATATAAGTAAAGTATTCACATACAAATCTGTGTGCAAATAATAAACAGATGGGAACTGGTTGGTCTTTGATATTCCAACTTGCACACAGCACTGCAACTCACATTCGTGCACGAATCTTGTATCAGCTCATCCAACCAACACATGTGCACTCAACTTGTATGTTTCCAGTTTTAAACAGTTTTGCATTCATCTACAGAAAATTTTTCTATGAACCAACAGTATTAATCATAGCTAACAAAATCATATTAATCATAGGGAAACACACGGATGTTCATACGTACAAATTTGTATGTTCAGTAAATACAAAAAGTACACTTATACAGACAAGTGCATTAACGATATGTTATTTCACTGTACAAACAAAAATTCGTTCAATGCTGTGATAAATATAATGATCACTTAGTTCACATGTATCATCATACAATTATACTGTTTAATATCTCTTTTATTAGTAACATCTTAATAGTACGACATCTATTATAATTTAGACAGAAGAACAAATAAGAGATTACCAAAATAACAAACTTTACATACTTATATATATAAGCATGCATGCACATAAATGTACACACGTATATACACACTCATACATGCACACATCTTACACAACAAATAAATACACATGTATACATATAATATATATAGAGCCACCAAACTCGCTTCGAGTCTGGCAGAAAATACACAAAAATACATATTTTTTAATAGTATACAGATTACTTTTAAGTAAACATTTTTCTCTGTCCAATATTAGCCTAGCTAACACAACTTACTCTCACAGCCTTTTTTTTTATACAAAAATTAACATAATAATGATATATATATCAAGATACAAAACAAAGTATGTACATCAATTTCGAAATGGAGACTGAGTTCACGAAAAGCTATTGTGAGTGTATACATGTATAAATATATAAATAATGGTGTTATTTGTGTTTGCATACAATTCTTGTATGTCACGCATATCCAATCTAAATGTGGCAAATGTTCAACAGACAAAAAGTTTAAATAATCATATCACAAAAATATATTAATATACAATAATAATAATTACAATTATAACAATAAACCTCTAAAAGAAACTAATATGCATGACTAGGTGTTTGTACCTGAGGTTCTTAAGGCATTTACAGCATTCCATTACAAGTATGCTGTGAAGTCTACGTATAGCCAGACCCTCTCCCTTTTATAGTTTTTAATGTTTTCTCTCTTTTTTTTTTGAGATTTAAATCAACATTTTACATAATATTATTATTAATTAAAGTATAATAAATTCTAATTCTAGAGGAACATTTTGTACACTAATTTTTTAGTTAAGTACAAATTAGAAAGATAAAGAAACAAAAAACAAAATAACTTACAGGTTATGTTGCCTCAACGCAGAACAAAACATCAAGACTAAAGGTAAGCCACTAACAGTTTTGAACACAGAACGTTTGTGCATTAAAAATTTACATTTCAATTTAATAACATATACAACAACCAAAGCTAAATGATGAGATCATGTTTTTTTTTAGCTAACTCACAGGTTTAGAAATTTCTAAAGAATCCAAAAAAAAGTAACAAAATTTGGTTTCATGTTTTCCAAAATGTTACTGAATACAGAATGATTGCTCAAACAGAGGACGCAAACTTCCTGTACATATTAGGTTTCCGCACAACAGTATATACAAAGACTTAATCTGCACAACTGAAACAAGACACAAAACATAAACGGCGAAAACAGCCGCGACAAGAGTTTACACGTTGTAAAGTGTGTTAGCTAGTGAGAAAGATGGTCATGGTTCAATTTGTTTATACAATAAACTCTGTTTCACTGTGGAACAAAAGAAACAAGAATACTGAAATTTAAATAGATTTTGCTTTTCTTGCACCAATTTTTAACTGGTTTCAGCAAAAAAACTCTTGCTTGATATGACAAAGCATGAGAAAATTAAACATAAACTAAACAAAACTGACAACAAAACAACAACAATAATAATAATAATAAATAATTAGGATAATAATAATGATAATGTCTTTTAAAGAAAGATCATCATATACAATATATGTCACGTTATCGTGATTTGCCACATAACAAGTATATACTTCTCAATGTACCACATGCACTGGCTGTACACAAATCTCTATACCGGCAACATTTACATCACTTTAATAATGTCTTTTCCTTAGCACTTATTCTTTTATTGTGCACATGGCATTGAAAACAGAAACACTGCCTGTAAAATGGCAGCACAGCACAACCTTTGAATTTATACATCACACTTTTCGATATTTATTAATTTTTTTGTTTTTTTGTTTTTTTTTTGAGCAAATGTCACAAGCACTTATAATAGCACTTCATATAAATTAGGCCACATATCGATCTCTTTGTCCTGACTTTTTCCAGTTAAGTATTCAAACACTGAACTGTTACGGTCTGTTAACATTAGAAAAATACTGTGATTACGTAGTGTAACCAAAGCTTCTATACTGTCTTTTTTTTTAATGTTCCGAAAGACTAGATTATAACCTTTAAAAATAAAAAGTGAAACTTTAACAAGTGTTTTTCCTTTAACTACAATAACAGAAACGAAGTAGTAATATTATTCACACAACAACAACAACAGAATTACAGGTTAAATGCTGTTAATTTGGTACAAACAGTTAAGTCTTTTTTTTATACATACAAACAACATATGAAATGTACCTGCCTTATTTAAGAACATACATATAACAATAAAAAGGACAACTGGCGTCTACTGTAATTAAGTTAAAAAATTTACTAGGTACGTTATGACAATAAAAAGGACGTCTGGTGTCTTACTGAAACTACATTAAAAGTTATAATAGGTACGTTTTTATAAATGTTACCATTCAGAATTAAAAATCTCATGCTTTGAGACTGAAACTATACAAAAAGAGGACAAATTTTAGAACAGTCTTTCATGTTACAGTCTTGTTTTCCTGTTAAAATTTTAGATTTTGAAAGAAATAATTGTTATTTAAAATTTACAAAGCTTCCCCCCCCCAACCCAAAAAAAAAACCAGTTACAAAGTTTCCAACAGTTTAATACTTTTTACACAGCACTGAACCTGTAATAATCGAAACACTTGACTGATTCACACTTGTTCATTCACCCTTTCACAATTTCATTATGTCTTCAAAGGTTCAATGATGAACACATATGGTTTACAAGATGGTAACAAAAATTTGGATAAACATTTACATAATGCTGCCACTCTCACTGAACACCTACTGGTTCAGAAATACTGACCGGTTAAAATGTTTTATCAACGTAAAGGCACCACTATGTTTTTTTTAACCACACAGGTACACTGAGTAGCATATGAAAAGAAAAAACAAGGAACTGGCAGAAGTTTTCACAATGACAAGCCTTGAACCTTCGTATTTAGATCATTCGTTATAGTGTCGGCAGTCTGTGCAGCAGTGGCTGAGATGGTACTACTACTTGAAACTGGTGTGTACGGAGGAGTTAACTCAATGTTGTGGCCTAATGGAGGTGCATCGCCTGCTCCTCCCAAAGCTGATTTGTCAACAGCATTTGTACTGCATTGGGCATTCCTATACTTGCTCCTGCCAAAATTTCCATTGCTAGCCTATACAAAACATAAACACCTAATGAAGTCACTAAATTAAAATACTATTAATTAGCATAAACAAAATTAAAACATAAAAAACATTACTACTAAAAAATGGCTCATGAGAGGCTTACTATCTACAAGTCTTATTCCTTACAACTCTATTCTTTCAAACACTTATTGCAAATACTACCATGATGAAAGCACTTTACATAGAATAAAAAATGTTACAACTATGAAATTGACTAATGACAACAACTCAGAATTTTAGACAATATACAAAAATTACATCATTGGTAAAGTGTTATTTTTATGAGAAAAATAAATTAAGATTTAAACTTTATTATACTGTCTAAATGAAATTCAAGTAATCCAATATGAAACATAAATTAACAAAATAAAACCTACACTGTTTTTCTTATACTATATATGATTAAAAAACACCACCACCCACCCACACACACACACACACACACACACACACACACACACACACTAAAAAACAAAAATAATACATGACGTCACTTACCCCATTTGAATTTCCTGTCTGTTTTTTTCCAGGGTTGTTGTAACGTTTAGGATTTAAGGGTGTTGTGTGAGCTTGAGGATTTTGGAACTGATATCCAGGGTTGTAGTACTGGCGGGACTGGAACTGAGGACTAACCTGTGGAGGAGGAGAGGATGAAAGAGACTGATTAGACCCAGTTAATACAGCAGACCTAACCATTGGGCTGTAAGGAGCAGGTGGTGGAGAAGGTGATGGTTGAGCACTCCTCAGCCCACCACCTCTTCCTCGACCTGTGCTCAAACGACTCCTGTTACCACTCTCCATTTTTAACTGATTAAAATTGTTGTTTGATGTGTTGTTATTATTAAAAGGAAATTTGCTGTCCAACTGATCACTCGGTCGTGAATAACGTCCTCGGCCAATATTTCCCCTTCCCCGGCCACTTCCAAACCCATTGCGTGTAAAACTGCTAGGCCTATGACTGTAATTCACTGAGGGTTGGATTCGTGGATACAAGGAATTATAGAACATGTTTGGATTTGAATACAATGGTGGACACAACATCATTTGAGGAGGCGGTGGAGGAATATGGAAATTTTCACGACCCCTCGAAGGCCCTGTGAGACCTGGTCTTCTTCCTCGTCGAGTATTTCTCATATTCCTTAACTCTCTGCCTTCCCCATTCTGCTGAATGGACAGAAGCGACACAACAGGTGTTTCCATTGTATCACATCGATTAGGCTGAGTGCCTGAGTCAATTGATTTAATATCAGACACAGAAACAGACTGTACCTCTAGTGACAGTGTTTCCGAATGATTTGACTCAATAGAACTGGAATCCTAACAACAGAATGTTATTTTATTACATTCAGAATATAATAGAAGAACCATTCTTACTGGTTTTTTTTTTTAATTCAAATTATATAATTGCATACATTAAAAATTATCTTAAAAACTAATAATAGTATGCCAGTAGAATGCAAATAACTCAGACAACTTAAAACTCCATAAATTATATCTTAAACTTAAAATTAAACACACTTTAACTTTTGAACTAAAAACTGACTAACCTCTGCGGAAATGTTACTGCTAGGCGGATCAGCCACTTCACAGCCAGCAGACGTGTACACAGTACTGTCTAAAGTGTTCACAGTAAACAAAGGATATACTGCTTGTGGGATGGAGTAACACATTTCATTTGGCTGAAATTGTGTTGGATAAAACTGCGGGGGCGGTGGTAAAGATGACATGTGCGTGCTTGACGATTCTGACGTTGCCATTGGTGAATTTCTGTCAGAACTTGGTGGGCCTCCTCCATTGTACAAATATGCAGTAGTAGTTCCACCGTTATTGATCTGTTGGAAATAATCAACCTGAAAATCACTTTAGACTGCTGAGCCAATGAATTATAATACTTGTACCAAATCACACACACACACACACACACAAATTGAATTTACAACTTGAAAGAAATGATACACAAGTTAAGAGATTGAAATGCATTTACAGATAATCTATAATCCTATTTTCTATTCAAAATCAGAGACAATAAATCAAAAATATTCTGAGATATATATGAGGGGGGACCCAGAAGAAACCAGAATCGTTGGATAGCGGGCGGGCTGGTTGTAGTACCGGTTTCTGTGCTGGCAGGTGCTGTTTCTGTGTTGCCGGGACCTTACTGCATCAGTCTGCCGGCTGGCGTCAGCGAGTGACGTTGTGTTGTATGAGGATTTTTTTTCTCAAGCTCCTACAGTTAATTTGTAGATTTTTTGTGGTGTTTTGTTTTTTGTTAGGGAAAATGGCAGCAGAGACAGTCAAATCCTTAAAACAGCTTACAAAAGGAAGATGCTACGGGGAAAACAAAGTTTACGAGTGGTTTTCTCGTCTCAAAAATGGTGAAATGTTAATTGAAGACCTGCCTCATTCTGGGCGACCCTCGACGATCATAACGGAAGAAAACACTGCAAGAATTCGTGAACTGATCGTAGAAGATCGTTGCTGAACAATTACTGAACTTGTTGACTTGATTGGAGTTTCCTGAAGTTCCTGCCAACACATTATATGTAAAGAATTAAAACTGCATTGAGTTGCAGCAAAATCTGTGCCTCGCATGCTCACCCATAACAAAAAACAGTCTCGATTGGATGTGTGCCACAAATTGAAAGAACAGTTAGAAAATGGCCCTGATCTTCTTTGAAAAATAATTACTGGTGATGAAAGCTGGTGCTATGAATACGATCCACAGATCAAACCAAACAGCGGTCAACCCAGTGGAAGACGCCATCTTCCCAACATCCCAAAAAGGCAAAACAAGTGAAGTCAAATGTGAAGACAATGTTGATTTTTTTTTTATGGTAATGGAATTTCTTCCCCTGCATGAAACTGTTAACCAGGAATTCTACTTGTCGGTATTGAAACGACTGTGTGACACAGTGAGACGAAAACGCCCTGAGTTGTGGCAGGGTGGGCAGTGGGTGTTCCATCACAACAATGCACCCACCCACACAGCCTTAAGGCTGTGCAACAAAAGAAATGGCATGACCCCGCTTCCCCATCCCTCCTGCTCAGCAGACCTCACGCCCTGAGTTGTGGCGGAGTGGGCAGTGAGTGTTCCATCACGACAATGCACCCACCCAGACAGCCTTAAGGCTGTGCAACAAAAGAAATGGCATGACCCCACTTCCCATTCCTCCTTCTCTCAGCAGACCTCACACCATGCGACTTCATTTTCTTTCCTTGCATGAAAAGAGAGTTTAAAAGAAAATGTTTTGTGGATGTGGAAGAAATGAAGAAACCGATGGAATCACTAAAACGCATTACTTTGTAAGAGTTCCAGCACTGCTTCGAGAAGTGGAAAAAAGTCTACACTTTAAAATGCAGCTTAGCTTAAAATGGAGAGTACTTTATTATCTTGTAAAAATATATAAAATAGTTTATATTTGAAAATTCCGGTTATTTTTGGCCCCCCTCATATATACTATCAACTAAATAAATTCTTATTCCAATCATGTTTACTTGGTATTTAATAAAATCCATTAGACTTACTGTATCTTTCACAGGAAGGTGTTAATTCTCAGTTATTCAATAGTTGATCAAATATACAAATAACCTTATATACAGGGTGATTCACGAAGAAACGGAAATACTTCGGGAGATGAATCTACATCGAAAAATATGAAAAAAAAAGTTCATATAAACATAGGTCCGGAAATGCTTCGTTAGCGAGTTACAGCTAGCGAAATATTTCGCCCGGGTTTCGGTTCCCCCGGGTAAATGAAGACTTTCTGAAATTCTGGGAAGGGGCGAATTCTGTTGTTTCTTATGGGTTTTGACCTGAAAAATCGAATAAAACAGGTCGCAGAACTGTATCTCCCATAAGTTTCATGATATCCGACGTAAAACAGAAAAATCTTTGCCTAAAAACAAATTTTGGAAAATTGGAAACAATTGGAATTTTTTGTTGATTTTTATTGCCTTTATTTACACCTTTTTCTCAGAATTAAATTCTTTACAAGTTTTGTTTTTAACATTTATACATTTATTAGTTATTTAACAAAGTTATTAACCTAAAAACATTAGGTTAGAAGTACAATAACTTTGTTAAATGACTAATAAATGCATAAAAGTTAAAAACAAAACTTGTAAGGAATTTAATTCTGAGAAAAATGGTGTAAATAAAGTCAATAAAAATAAACAAAAAATTCCAATTTTCCAAAATTTGTTTTTAGGCAAAGATTTTTCTGTTTTACGTCGGATATCATGAAACTTATGGGAGATACAGTTCTTCAACCTGTTTTATTCGATTTTTCAGGTCAAAAACCATAAGAAACAACAGAATTCGCCCCTTCCCAGAATTTCAGAAAGTCTTCATTTACCCGGGGGAACCGAAACCCGGGCGAAATATTTCGCTAGCTGTAACTCGCTAACGAAGCATTTCCGGACCTATGTTTATATGAACTTTTTTTCTTATTTTTCAATGTAGATTCATCTCCCGAAGTATTTCCGTTTCTTCGTGAATCACCCTGTATAAAAGTAAAGAGAATAACAAAAAAATCCTAAGGCAGCAATTGGACGTGTGTGGTTCAGTGAGTATACCATCAACAAAAACAAAATCATTCCATGTACAGCACAGCAATTTTATTCCTGTAAAGTACAGAAAATTGCCATTGGACTGTGAACAAAATGTTCTGTAAAAATAAAACAAATTCGCACTAATGGGCATTTTCACACTAGCCGACATGACACCGACTGAATATCGGCGCGATATCGGTGGGAACAAAATGTAAAGAAATGTTATGGAACCGTTTCACACTCACCGACATGTCGGTATCGGGTTGGTGCAGGCACCGACGTGTCGGCGGGCAGCAGCTCTCCCATCTTGGTCGGCGCTGTGTAGTCACCGACAGTTCACTCTGCCTAGCGCATTAATTTAGGTCAGTAGTTGAATATTTTGAGAAATGACTACTTTTAGGTATAACATAGTGACATTGATTGAACTTGTTGAGACGAAGCCTTGTTTGTGGGACAAGACAGATGAAGGAAATAAAAATGAAATTGCAAAACTTGTTAGGATCTAAAACCAACTTTTCAAATTAGGTTAATAATCGGGTGAACCCAATACTTCCTATCTACTTTTCGTCTTCTCCGTCTTAAATATAACAAATATAGTAAATACAATCTTCTGTTGAATTCACCCATTTGTATAATAAACTACACTCACCACGACCGATTTGTCGACCTCTGTCGTCTTGAGTGTGAAAGTACCTTCTCGATATCGTGTCGGTGTCGTTGTAGGGTCGATGTCGGGTCGGTGTAGTGTCGGTAAGTATGAAAACGCCCAATGGAAAAATTTGTAAGGTCAGTTAAGAAACACTGTTTGAATATACTAAGAAATAGGAAAAGACTGGAGATATCATTTCAAACAAATCAAAGACAAAATGTGGGATGGCTTAACAAAACCAATAAGTAATAAAACAAAACAAGAAATCTGAGCATGCAGGATGAAAAAAAGATAATGACAATGTCCTACGCACTCAATGGATCAAGAAAAGACCAAGGCTTGAAGGAAGAATATCACAATAATGTCCACGGATCTGAGACATTTCAATTAACTATTCCTTCCCCTAACACATAATGCTTCTACTCAGCACATACTATGAATAACCACAATTGTTATTAGACTTTATAATGGTTTAGTTCACAGAATCACACACCGCCTAGATGCTGCCACACACTTATCAATGCATTACATTACTTAATAACACAGTGTTCTGTATATCATACAAACATGCACAAACCAACAGAAAGAACACATGCTGCTTAAGACCTGCATGCAGTAATTTATAGACTAATACTTAAAAAGTTGGCTAAAGTTTGCATCTCAGTTTGTTGTTGACAAGATAAGCAACACCAATAGTTTGTATCCTGGGTTCATAAACTCACTTCTGCATCAATATTCTGAAACTGCTCAATTTTTCACTCTTCAGTTCCTCAAAACAGCTTACGGGTGCAGATTTTCCATTACTACTAAAAATATGGTTTCACACAAACATTCGAACATCTCTTGATGGGGAATACCATTTTAATGTACACAACACTAATAATCATCTACCTCTGAGTTAAGACTGCAACCACTTTCCCACAAAATAAAATTCTACTTCAAGTAGTGGACAGAAAACAGTCTCTGATATTTAGTTCCCCCGTTTTTTTTTTTTTTTTTTTTTTTTTTTTTTACACTGAAGTTGTCCAGAATGTCACTATTCTTCAATCTATCCACATGACCTCATCTCTATATAAGTACTCTCTTGATATTTTTTAGTGCCGAAGCTCCACAAAAACAAGTTACAAACAAAAGTTCAGCAGCTCTTTTTGCTCCAAAACATACATGTAATGTCAATAGCAACAACTGTATTAATGATTGATCCCATTCTGTTTCAGTCTTAATTATTGTGTAAATACTTGATTATGATGTTCTTACAACTCTGTGATATGCCTATAGCAGAAAAATTGTTCATGTAAAAATCACTTGACAATGAGAAAACTGCTTCAAACTATGTTGTCACAATACAGATTTAATCAAAGTGAAATAATTTTCTTATATGAAAAAATAAAAACTTGTTAGATTTTAACAAACACATAGTACGATGAAACTGTTTAAGTCTCCACAAAATACAAGTCTTCATAGAGCTAAATCGTTAAAGATCTAAAAAAAAAATCCAATTTCAAAGTAGCAATAAACGTTAAACATGTTACAGGGTTACAGAAAATTCTGGTTGTAAGTGGAATAAATATGGGGAAATATATATTTGAAACAAGTTTAGCAGAAGTACCGTATTGGCCCAAATATAAGGCGATTATTTATTCCTTAAAATGCCCTTCCAAAAACTGTACCCATCTTATATACGCAACCTAACATTTTTGTGTTTGTACCTGCAAAAGTGGACCACCTTTTGTATGATTTCCCAGCTGTACAGGCTTACCACGTGTGTTGCGTGAATCAACAGGCACAAGTTATAATGAGTTCAAGGTCAAGACGTGGCAACAGGGGACATGGCTGAATCCATTTCAGCACATTCCGTGAAAGATTGTCTACACCAAATCTCCCTTAATCACCAGGGAGTTGAAAGAATACGTTTTGCCAAATATGTAGAGTTTCTGCCAGACATTAGACGTCTCCCCGCTCAATCCATTTGGTCGCATTTGTTCAAAGATTTTCTGCATGACTAAAAACCATTTTCCCCACTCCACTTTTAGGAGAACATTGACCAACTATTTGGCAGTATTCAGGCGCATATTCTGTCCGACTGCATAACAACTCCCAACGCGTGGCTTTGCGTGTTTCCTTAATACATCGGCTACCAATCGCTGTACAAACGGAAGACCGGTAGTGTTGTCTTAGGTTTGACGTCCATACAACCTCTAGTCAGCAGAACACTTGATTATCTGATTCCCTGAAAGCCACAAGCCTGCGTACGGCCATGCATCCTACCCTATAAATTGGCTACCGATCACCATACAAACACGAAACAGGTACCGTTGTCTAAAACCTCCAATATGCCATCATTCTTACTGTGGACAAGAAGGGTGCAAAATCGGTTATAGTTAGATCTACATGCAATGGAAAATCACAAATTGTTGTGGTAGAACACCTCACCATATGTAATTTTGAAGAGAAAAATGCTTCAATAGGAACAGTTACCAGCAGGGACTGTTTTTAGTGTACGGGAAAAGGTGTGGATGACTCTAAAATGGAAGAATTTATAGCAGATTGGCTTAAAATTGTTTGGGGACGTCAACCAGGTGTTTTACTGGGGCAGAGAGTCATGCTAATTCTTAATGCTTTTTGTGGTTACACAACTGAGAAAATAAAAGAATACTTTCTTGGGGAGGGGAGGGGTGACTTCTCAGCTTCAAGTTCTAGATGTGGTTGTTAATAAAGCTAGCATTGGGTCTGACGCGCAACTTGAAGAAACCAAGAATACAGATACTGAACAGAGCATAATTATCCAGGAGGAAAATCAAAAGTGATTCCATTGTAAAGAGGTTTAAAAACTAGTGTTTCTTCTGGTAACATGGATGGGAGTGAGTATGACATTTCATGGAAAGATTCCAGTTATGATTCTGATTCCAGTAGTATTACTGAAGATAAACTAGGATGGTGACTGGGAGTAAGAATAATAAGGCACTTTATTACTTATAATTTCATCTTTAATGTAATATAGCTGTATTTATTTGACATTAGCCACATTTTGTGAAGGTATGGTATTTAGACCATTTAATTATCTTTCTCGTAGAACTCAAAAAATTCAGGATTGTCTTATATGCAGGCTCTTTTTTTTTCTTGTAAAACACTTTCAAAAATGTAGGGTTGTCTTACAGTCCTATATTCAGACCAATACGATACTATAAGAAGCTACATACAGTGACAAGACACTAGAATTCTTCTGTTCATTAGGCTGGAGAATTTTTTCCATTTTAACATATACTGAGTGCCAAGTTCTCACTGTCTCCTACTGGAAACTCAATGACACTTTTTTTACACAAATGTCTCGCCTTACCATTTACTGTTTTATCAGTTAAACAAAATATCTGATGTCTACATACAGTGACAAGACACTAGAATTCTTCTGTTCATTAGGCTGGAGAATTTTTTCCATTTTAACATATACTGAGTGCCAAGTTCTCACTGTCTCCTACTGGAAACTCAATGACACTTTTTTTACACAAATGTCTCACCTTACCATTTACTGTTTTATCAGTTAAACAAAATATCTGATGTCAAAAGTCTACTTCAATATAATAAAACGTGGTTGAAGTGGGAAAAAATTAATTGTAGTTCTCAATTATACACAGCATTGGATAATATTTTTTATTCTTTTCAGGTTTATATACTTTGACCTACTCTTATAAATTCACTAATTACTACTAGTTGTTTACAGATAAATGAACAACTAGAAACTTTCGATTATTTTACTGACAGATCATGAATTAACGAAACTAAAGAATTAATCGAGTTTTACCACATTCCACAAACTTAACAGAAATTTAAAATACTTTTATTTTAACAGCAGTGTTTTAAATTAAAAAACTTGCCACATTGTTTTATTTTACTTGTACTTCCAAAACTACAATACAACAAAGAAGATGCTTTAATAATAGCATACCTGCCAACTTTCCAAAAGGCCAATCAGTAAAAATCCCGCGCATCAAAATACGTCCGAACCCGCGCGTCAAAACACGCAAGCACCCGCGCGTCAAAACGCAGTTTAACAACACAAAATGCATGCATATTTTTCACTTCAGATAATTTCTATAGAGTTCTATAACACTATAGAGTTATATATAACACTATAGAGTTCTATAGCATTAATACAATATTCTAAAGGAGAAAATATTTAACGTGAATTAAACGACCACAAGTACTTGTAAAATTTATCAATGAAATCCACTTACCCAACGTTATTCGTAGGCTATGCACACAACCGAAGAAAATTTTGTAGAAAAGAGTATCTTGCTGCACTTCAAACCAAAAAGATAATTATATACAGTACACTGAAGTTATTTATATTATTTACAATCACATGCACTTCCTTTAGTCCGATTTAAGGGATAAACTTGTAGCTTGTTTAGCTTTCTTTAAAAAGTCTTTAGAAAAAGTGCTTTTATGACATGGTTCAAAACTGTTCGTCTTCAAAATGGAAATGGCTTCCAGAGTTCCATTGGACATAGATGACCTGAACTGAGTCCTATTCTTCTTAACTAGGCTAAAAATCCGCTCACATTCTGCATTACTATGCGGTATTATAAGAATAGACAACATGAATCTAGAGATTCTGTCGAATTTATGATGTCCATCAGCTTCAAAGATGTTTGACACCTGAGCCCATTTAGAAACAACCGAACCCTGTTTACCTATAACAGAAGACAAGTCATCTATCTGAAGGGCTGCAAACTGCCTTTGGAGTTCATTGACAGCATCATCTCTTGTTTCATTTCCTTTCCGCAACAGAATAATGGGAAACTTCTCCAAAAAGGAATTAATGGAAGAAAACTAGCTTCTTCGATGCTGTCAAGTTTTGCAACCTGTGCATGCTTCAGGACATCACTCCTGAAAGGGAACTTATTGACCATGTAATCACAGGCAGTAGAGAAATAGTTTCTGACAGACGAAAAAAATAGAGATTTGTCTTCATCTTTCAGTGTCTTAACCAAGTTCTGGGTTTGAATCCCAATAATCAATTCCTCGTCAACTTTCTGGTTCTGGATAGGGTGACACTGGACATCAAGCAATGCAGAGCCTTTAATTACACTTGGTTTCACAAACTTAGTGAGCGTCTGTTTCAACAGATCCATCATTAAGTCGAATAATATGTGAATATGCGGGGAAGCACTCTGAAGGACTGTATTAACTCTTTCAAATGATGGGATAGTCACATGCAGAAAAGTGCAAATAGCCTTGTTAAGGTCCGAAGAAAGAAACATGAACAGCTTTTCTTCGCGAGATGTAGTGGGATTCACGTTTCGCAGAACTGGCGTGTCACATTTGGAAGAACGTGCCATTCGTTTGGCTTCAGATGAGGAGGAGCAATCGAGAAGTCAATTTTTCTGGTTGTCATCAGATCTACTGCGGCCTGCTTTAGGAATGGTGAAGAATGACAAACTGGCAGAAACGTTTGGAGCACTCACTACATCATCCTTGAAAAACGAAAGAAGTGGATCCCACTGATCTAATAATCTGTCTAAACACCTGCCTAAGGATAGCCATCTTGTGCACACGTGCTTCAACAATTTCTTTATTTCTTTTCCATGCAAACTTTGAAATTTCTGAAGCCGTTCTTTTCTCTTGGCATTCTTCTCCAGGTAATAGAAAAGGTCAACAAGAATCTCATCGATTCTGTGTGGTAAACTTGCTGCAGCTTTCTCAGCAGCTAAATTAATGAGATGGCAGCTGCACCAATGCCAAAAATATCTGCATGAGCTTCTTTCAGAACTGCAAGAACTCCATTTTTCTGTCCAATCATAACAGGAGCATTGTCCGAACAGAATACAAGACAGTTTTTAATTGGTATTTTGTGGAATTCCAACTGCGATAGTAGCAGCTTACCAATGTTGCGTCCAGTCGAATCTCCTTCCAATTCTGGTACCGATAGTATACTACTTGTAACATTTTCTTGCACAGCATCATAAAATGTAACCACTATCGGATACAGCTTCGAACTAGTGTCATTGCTTCCATCTGTGGACAAACAAAATGGTCCATTCTGTAGACGTGTGACAATTTCTTGGGTTGTACAACGTGCCATTTCGTTCAAAACACACATTGTTTTCGTGCGACCACAGCCATACGTTTTAACAATTTCCGATGTAGGGAACATCCTTCTGAACAAGGCTCCTGCATGATCAGCTGCAGCCAGTGGTATGTTGTGCTCTATTAGAAAAGAAGTAAACAAACACTCGGCTTGAATAACATCGTAATTACTATCTCCATCTTTGGTAAAGAAACTATGTATTTTCTGATTCTCTGCCTTTGACTTCAAATTACTGAGATGTTTAGCACACTTAATATGATTTGTAATGTCGTTTTTGCCGCCATGTGCTATATTAATATCACACGCACACACGGTACAAAACGCAAATTTTTCTCCTTTTCTGGATTTTAAGATGCATGGGAATTCCAAAGAATAGGATTCCCTGAACACCTGAAAATACTGTTTTTTCATGGATTCACTCATGATTTCTGATAAACAACACAGTCATAAAGCGACAAACAAAATTCACGTTATCCCACAACTCACAACATAACCTTTGTATCGAAATAAGTGAAGACAAAAATGAAGCAAAAATAGCGAAAAGCACAATTCACGTTTTTTTCAAACTTGCAGCATAACCTCCTCGACTTCCCAACGCGTTGAGAAAAATACGATGGAAAATAAACGATGAGCACGATTCACAAGGTCTTTCCCCAATTACAACACAACATATTTTCAGCTTCCAAACACATGGTGCAAATAAAATGAAGACAAACAAGCGACGAACACAATTCACGATTTCTTTAAAAACAATTTCAGCACAACCTTGCCTTCCCAACACGTTGCGTAAAACACGAAGAAAATGCAACGAGCGCAATTCACACGTTATTCCGTAACTATAATATACAATCTCAGCTACGTAACTTGCATCCAACCACGCCAAGTCAGCGAAACAAAGAATACTTTAACCACGCTTCAATCGGAGCGGCTTGCGAACCAACTAGTTGATCTCGCAACTCAAATATATCGATATAGAACGACTGCATTTCAGCCGGAAAGCATTGTATTCATATAGGAATGTATTCATGGTCGAAAACTGTAACGACCGAAAAATGCGATGTATCGAATACTCACGGGTCACACACATCGAGATAATATATTATATCGATGGTCACACAACATGTACTGGTAGCATGCGGAAGCTCGTTCTGGCGCGAATTTTGAAAATAAGGTCTTCGTACGTAAAATCGTAAAATATCATAGTTCATCCGTAAAGCTGTAAAACACACGCTATTCCGTAAATTTTACGGAAAAACTGTAAAAGTTGGCAGGTATGTAATAGTAACTGAAAGACAAGTTTTATACAAACAGAATCTGGACTAGGAACACAATTCAACATAATCCACAAGTTGTTGCTTGTCTGTACAAAAAAGTATTTGACCTTGGGATGGGGGAAAAGATTCTATAAGTGACTGAGTACAATATCTATCCCCTTCAAAGTAGGTTCCTCGTGTTTACACACACTTAGACCTTCATCGCTGGAAGCAATGCTAAAAAGCTTCTTTTGGGATAGCGTCCAGCTGTGCTATCATGTTTTGCATTATTTTCTCATGACTCACAAAACAGGATCCTTTTAGTATTCTCCGTCTTTGGGAACGGCCGAAAATCACAAGGAGCCATGTTAGGAAAGTCTGAATCAGCTGTACTGAAGCATTGTCATGATACAGTTACCTGTTCCCTGCAGCCTACAGCTCCGCTCTCTTGCATCGAAATGCACCACAAACATGAAAGCTTCTCAGTAGTAGTCCTTATTGATGGTCTGGCCTTCTTGTGCGTACTCAAGATACACTATGCCCTGGTGCAGTGCAATCAGCATTGCCTTCACTTTTCCCGGTACCTGTGTGCTTTCTTGGCCCTCGGGGAACTTGAGTGCTTCCATTGTGACGACTGGAACTTAGCATCCAGGTCGTCCCCGTACACCCACGTCTCATTACCACCGATCCTGTTGCTGCACCGCAGCATGTCCTCTGAGACAACAACACAGAGTTGTCTCTGTTTCAGTGAACGGAGCATGGGTACTCTGTGCATTCCCAAGTCATCTTTCAGAATGTTGTCTGTGGAACTAACGCTGATCCCAACCTCATCAGCAATTTCCCAGACTGCCAAACGACTGCCTCCATGAGCAATGTCTGCAATTTCTTGATAACAGCAGCATTTCGGCTTGTTGATGGTCTCCCGGAACACCGGTCACTCTCCAATGACAAGTCGCCATCTTTGAAACAGCTGTACCACTGTTTAACGTGTGTAACCCCTGTTGCATCTTCACTGAAAGCCTGCTGAATCATAGGATAGTTTCTTGCTCCAAGCCTTCGGTCACTGAAAAGATAATAAGTATGCGACAAACACGTGTTGCACTGTATGACTTTCTAGCGGTTAGTGACACGACTGGTGGCACTATGAGGAAACAAAAAATCACACATGCACATGGAAATCTTTTCTGCATGTACCTATTGTTGGCACATCTAGATCTCATCACTAGTTACCATAAAAGAAAAGTGGATACTTTTGTACAGATCTCGTACATTCTTGTTCACGAGTTATTGCTAACTTGTATCTGAAAATAAAGTAATTATTATAAAATGTAACTGACAATCATTTGTCTACCAGACCTGTCAAAGACAAAAGCTTGCTGAATGCTGAATTCTTTGTAAACCAGTATGAATACTTATTATAAGACTTTAAAAATTACTATTAAAAGCAATAAAGTTTTATCTATTACAAGGTGTACAGTCTCAGTACAAATTAATAATACAATATATTTGATACACTTTATTACAAATATAATAAAATATGTTTGTGTATGGAGGGAAGAGGTGGTGATTTTGGCTAAAGTCCCAAAAGATTTATACCATGGCACACTACCAGATGAATACAGACATCTCAAGCCCACTTAATTGCCATGTATATTTTTATAATTTTTAAAACAGTACTGTACTCCACCACAGAAAATCTAATTTCATCTACACAATATAGAGTAGCATATACACATACAAACTACTAAAGCATAAAAAAAAAAATTAATCTTTCACAAAGATGTACACAGACATAAATTTTGTGCTAAAAACGTTATCTGTTACTGTTTCTATTATTATCTGAAATTACATAAACCAATTACATGCATTCAACAGAAACATTGAATAACAATGTGTGTGTGTGTGTGTGGGGGGGGGAGAGAGAGAGAGAGAGAGAGAGAGAGAGAGAGAGAGAGAGAGAGAGAGAGAGAGAGAGAGAGAGAGAGAGAGAGAGAGAGAGAGAGGAGCATGCAGAAATACCACCTCATCTCCTTAATTATTTGTAATTCAACTTGTCCAGTTTATTTTTTCAATGTGGTCAAGTAAACACATCTGTGTAATTAATTATCTAAAATATTGCCCCACAGTATTCTAACACTATGTTAAACCATCACAAGGCCATGTTAATTGTTAAGATACACCAAAAATTTTAACAATCAAATCAACAAAACATCTGTACCAACTGGATTGTACACCATTCCCAGGTTAGGTAATTCAATTGTAAGAACATGCTGACTTCCAAACACATAGACAAAATTAGGAACATCAGAACACCTGACGATAATTCATTCCCATGCACTGGAAGTGGTGACTATCCAATTGATAAAACCAGAAAAGCCAAACAATTCTTTACAAAAATCATAAAAATATGGGTTTGTTAATATTTTATACAGGATTCTACACAGTTCTGTAGTGAGTGTGGTCATACTATATACAAAAAATGCATTACCGGTAAACAGCTCATATTAAAAGTTCAACAAATATAATGGCTAGGTCACATAGAACGAATGAATGATCAGTGACCAAAGAAAATCCTTGCTTAAGAGGTCACAGGTGTATAAAAGCAGAAAGAGGGGTCGACTTAGGATAAGATGGTTTGATGACTTGCTGGAAGATTTCAAAAGAATTAACGCGAGGGATTACGGTAAGGTGGCAACAGACAGGATATGTTGGAGAAGATTGGCGTTGGAGGCACCGCTCACAATGAGCTGTAGTGCTGAAGAAGAAGAAGTAGTTATGTTCTTCAAAACAGTGACTTTTTTTTGGTTTTCTGATTGCCAAAATTGACCAAGTGCTTAGAGATGCATCAAGGAGCACACAGTTTTTAGCAAGCAGTCTGAAGAAAGTTTCACTGGCCAGAGCTGAATTGGGAATACTGGTAACTCTCACAAGACCCTAAAAAACTTCTAAATATATTAAAAAGGGACTACAAAATTTTATCAATTCTTGGAGATAAAAAGTCCGTGTGTACATCTCTGACTGGGAAAAATAGTGTTCTAATCCATGGGAACACCAAGGACATGACCATCATGAAAATGTTTTCATTTAACATAGTCAAGATGGATTTAGAAGACACATTTCCACAAAACAGTTGAATAGAATTTTACTGTATATAAAGGATTTTACTCTATATAAATATACAGAAACAACTAATTACAGATTCCAAATGGTTCAAGCTTTACCTAACTATTCACCTACACACAACTGTCTATAGTTTATAAAATGACTGTATACGAAATAATCAGATTTAGATGATGAGCAACGTTTGAGAACATAATGTAAACGATGAATCTTTTATATCATGCTTTTGAATATATTTAGTCCTAGCCCTGCATTAACACATGTTAATAAAATCAGGTAATTCAGCAAAAAATGGAAACCCACTAGATTCAGTGTTACCGATAAACTACTTGTAGATAAACACCTCAAAAGTTTTACATTTAGGAACTGAATGTTTTCATTCATTCATATTCATTCGAAGTACATAAGAGTTGGAATTGCAAAGAGAAATTACATGAAACATAAATTAAACGTAATTAAATATATAGCAATTTAATTACTCTCTTGCAAAATAATTTTTGTGTATCTCGATATAACATGAAATAACTCACTTTTCTGTACCTATAACCAACTAAAACCTAAAAAGATAGAAAGATAGCGAGTTTTGTGGCGTGTGAGAGTAATTTTTGATTGAAATATGACCAAACATTTGTACATACGACTAAATTCAAGGAATTATCTAAACACACTACCTTTTCAACTGAACTATATTAACTACAAAAAGTAAAATACATCATATATACACCTATCACATATGCAGTTATACCTTATTTAATACAGTAGCTTGCAGTTTATAGTAAAACATTCTTAGTATTATCAAACCAAAAGAAAATATATATTCAGAAAGTTACAACAATTTAGACATTACAAATAGCTATACTTACAAGAAAAGTATAAATATCACAAACAACACACACACACACACACACACACACACACAGAGTATTATTTAAATCAAAGAACAGAAACTGTGCACAAGCTCAACAATCACTTCCAGAGTGCTAAAAACTCAAAAAACGCAAGACACACAATCAATCATAGCAGAAAAATCACAAGAGAAGCTAAAAAAGAAAAAAAAAAACAATTACACCAATCTGAAAATGGGATGAATTCAAACCTTTCGAGAGTAAGCAGCATACGTGACAGCTATTAAGAAGAGTTGTATACAGAGCACCATTAATAAGGAACGGGGATTGTGTCTAAAAGCACATAGGTAGGTTGGTATTGGGCGTGCGATTCCACTGGGGCGCCAGCAGCCATGTAACCACCAACACCACACTGGTAAGAAAACCATACCCATTACCATATGTACAGAATAACAGTACGCTTACACTATCATTGATACGTACAGTTACACTTCTAAAAATGTTTTTATTTCAAGACCTGAATAGACAGCACTGAAAGAAATATATTATGTACAATCAACCCCGATTATCCAGGGTAATGTAGCGGATGAGATCCCAATTAGTCAACAAAACAGGAAAAGCCATATAATTTTCCCAAACATATAAGTTAAATATATTATCACGTTTCTTGTGAATGAACAATAAACATATATTAATAAACATACACATTACATTAGTTACATGTACTGTAAAAGAACATTCACTTCTTGAACAAACAAACAAAATCACTTAAGAGTAAAACTACATAAATACAGTACTCATGGCTTAAATGAAATTAAAGTTGGTAGACCTATACTACAAAACATTTTCATGTTAAAGCATAAAACACATTTAAATACAATAATAATGATTTGTTTACAATTGCCTCCATTTCTTTTTTAACAATACATGCAAGAACTACTTAGGGAACTTATGGAAATTAGTAGCCAGAGTTAGAACAATACTGATTCAGACCCAGATTTTAATATTGTAGTGATTTGGGTGGGTTTTTTGTATATTTTCATATACAATAGATTTATATAGTGCAGTGGCGGCTGCTGGTTGAAAAATTTGGGGGTTGCATGGTATTAAATTGTTGTATTCTCTGAATAGAAAATGTCCAAGTCTCCTTGCTTCCAAACAATACACAAGGAAAGCAAAATAATGCAATTTTAGTGTCACATACTAATTGTCAAATCCTTTTTCAAAACCACGAAGATTTACTGCATGAATCTTTTTTAAATTTACGATTAAATATTCTGTTACCTGACTTTATACTTTGATTAAAATTTGAAAGGTCTGGTGTAGGCCTACCTACTCTCATTAATTTAAATGTTTTCTTTAATAGGCCGTAAACTGAACAGCGTTTTTGTTAAGTTTACAACAGAATTAATTGCATTCTACCAGTTAAATACAATAAATATCTTACACTATGACACCTTAATTCTTTATATGTACTATTATTTACATTTAACGATGAACTGGACTGACACTTACAACAAACTTCCAACCCAGCGCACCACGGTTATTTACCAACAAACAGACTGGTGGTGCCGTGAGGTACAAGCGGGGTTTGCAGTCCCGAATCACACCAAGCGAGCCTACACCGCTGCCATAGGAACAACCGAGTCTAGCCAGCCAGAGCACTACTCCATTGTATTTCCTCATATACAAAGCACGTCACATTTGGTGCACACTTGCCATGTACACCGCGCCAAGAGAGTGTACGGTTTTTAGTAATTGCTCTGCGCTTTTCAATCGGCAAATGATTAATTATGATGATTTAGCTTGAAAACACTATTATTACTTATTGTCTTATTCACAATTCTATAATTTAAAATACAATTCGGGATTTAATGGGGGTTGTGCAACCGTGCAACCTAAGCATGGGCCGCACTGATATAGTGTATACTAAGTAACATTTGTTTATTTTTCTAACCTCTCTAGCCACATGGTTGTCACTCTCATTTCATTTGTTTATATGTATCAGTTTACTGCATAGATTTACATATCGTTGTAATGTAAAACATAAAAGTAGGTAAACTATTTTATCTTTTAGTTAATTTTTTTATTCTAATTGATTTAGTTATGCTACGTACCACCTTCCTTTTTATTTTACATGATAGGTAAAAATATAAAATAAAAATTTGTTTCATATTATTTTAACAAAATTTAAACTAACAAACATAATTCAGAAACACAACAACTTATAGGAAAGCAACACATACCACTTTAAAGATAAAATACTGACAATTAAGAAGATACAATGAATACTATGTGGTGGTAACATAAACGTGAATAGTGAAAATATAAATGGCAGTGGCAACACTGTTGATAGATGAACACACGGACGGACATTGTTACACAGTAAAGTTATCTACTAGTGTGTTATAACCTATCCTTGTTAATACTTGTGTTTATAAGCTTGTGATAATAAAACAATCAAAATTCACATTTGCGCTTTCATTAAATAATAACCATCCATATTTGGTGACCCCGACGTGATCTTGTGAAATAAAGTGAATTCGTTCAGTGCATTTATTTATAGCATTTACAACTATGCTGTGAAATGGCGTATAGTGATTCTTCAGCCAGTGAATTAGCAAAGGTGTCAGTGAAATTTCCACCGTTTTGGAGATCCGATCCGGAAATATGGTTCAATGAAATCGAGGCACAATTTATTAACTTGGGTATTACTAAGGACGCAACTAAATATTACCACATCATTGGTACAGTAGAAAGTGGTGTATTGTCTAAGGTAAGCGATATTGTTAAAAATCCGCCAACTGAAAACAAACATAAAGCTTTGAAAGAACGATTAATTCGTCAATTTGCTGATAGTGAAAATCTAAAACTTAAAAAAGTACTAGCTGGCGTACAGTTTGGAGATAAAAGGCCATCAGAAGTATTACTTGAAATGCGCAATTTAGCCGGTCATTAATTAAATGACGTTCTTAAATCGCTATGAATGGACAGTCTTCCTAGTCAAGCACAGGCTATTTTGGCTGTTAGCGAAGATAATTTAGACAAACTTTCTATTATGGCAGACAAAATAGTAGAAACTGCCTCACATACAAAAAGCAGCTCTATCATGGAAACGTCCTCTAGCAATAATATTGAAACACGCTTAGAATTGCTTGAAAAACAAATAACATCCCTTAATAATAATATTGCAGCCCTTAGTATTGGTCATAATTCACGATCACGCAGCAGATCTAACTCCCATAATAAAAATCGCTCAATTTCAAGGCCCCGCTTTAATAAAGACGGCAAATTTTGTTGGTACCATTTTACCTTCGGTCAAAATGCTAAAAAGTGCTCTCAACCTTGTAGTTTTAATAATAACAATAAGGAAAACCCAAAGGCTTGAGTGCTGACCAGACGACCGATGTTCAAAGCCAAAAACCTAGTCGTCTAACCATCTACGATAAAAATAATAATATACACTTTTTAATCGACACAGGTGCAGATTTATCTGTTTGTCCTCCATCACGACTAGAAAAAATTAACACAACTTCATATAAATTATTTGCATCTAATGGGACCCCGATTCCTACCTATGGGCAAAAAATAATGTCATTAAATTTAGGTTTAAGGCGTGAATTTAACTGGCCATTCGTGATTGCAGACATTTCAATAGCTATCATCGGCGCTGATTTTTTGAAACACCCCCAAAGCAGAATGTTTTTCATCTTTCTGCAACGGATTTTAAGAAAACCAAATACTTTCTGCAAGCATTTCAGTAGTAACGTAATTAAAATTGTTTGATGCAACGGCTCTCTCCATTTTATATAAATATTAAAATAATAATCCTTAAAATTTCAGGAGACAAAAATTGAGATATTTTTAAATTTAGGTTTTCGGAAATATAAGGTCTATCAGGATTTATTTGAATAAATTTGTACATTACATTTAAATGTACTGATATTATAGGATATTGATTTTAGGTTGATATAAAAAATCAGTCCAGAAATACACAACTTTTTTTAATAGGTACTGAAAACATGTAGACACGCACTTACTTCATTTGTAGTTTTCTTATATTTTAAAACATGGCAAGGATTTATTTAAGTCCTCTTGGATCCTTCTTATAACTTTGGATGTTACCAATTCAGACATTAATTTGCTAAATATCACTATAATATTGACGACTCGGAACACTAAGTTTTTTATAAGTAAAAACGTAAAGTTTTACCTTACAGCCTAAACCGGCTTTCACCTATAGAAGGCTTCATCAGAGGCTGTCGTTAGTAGCGCTGTTCATCTTGTTGTTGGCGACGAGATAGTGTTTCGAAAGATCGAAGCTGTGTGTGTGTGGTGAGATGTGTTCGAATAATGCGTGCGATTTGAATTGTGTCTGTTCGTTTAGGATGTCGTTTTTATTTGTTTTTGTGTGTTTGTATATTTCTAATTGTTCTAGAGTGTCTAGTTTTCGGCCTTTTGTGTGTACGTGTAGTATGTTCATGTTATTGTTGATGTTTTTATATGTGTGGTTTGCTTCAATGAGGTGGTTTGCGAAGGTAGATTCTGTAGTGGTGTGGAGTGCTTTTGTGTGTTCAATGTATCTCTGTTTGAAGCTACGTCCTGTCTGGCCTATGTAGAATTTATTGCAATTTGAACAATTTAGTTTATATACACCGGGTAGATCGAATTTGTTTTGTGCTTTGGGCATCCGTTTTGATAGTGTGTGTTCTGTTTTGTTAGTAGTTTTTTAAGCGATTCTGTATCCTGCTTTTTTGAATTTGTGGGCAGTTTTTTCTGTTTGTTTGTTGATGTATGTTAGTGTTATGAATTTGTTGTTTTCTGTCTTTGTCTGTTGTTTGTTTTGTGTTTTGTGTAGGAGTTTACTGACTATTGTTCTGTCATAACCGTTAGATTCTGCTAGATATTTTATCGTGTTTAGTTCGTCTTTGTAGTCTATTTCATCTAAGGGGATGTTGTTAAGTCTATGTATCATGGTTCTAAAAGCAGCTAGTTTGTGTTGTATTGGGTGATTGGAGGTGTTGTGTATTAGTGTCAGTTGTAGTTGGTTTTCTGTATATACTGAATTTGTGCCTGTGTTCTAGTTTTGTGATGGAGAGGTCTAAGAAGTTTATGGTATTGTTGTGTTCATATTCGGCAGTAAAGGTGACAACACAAACTAGCTGCTTTTAGAACCATGATACATAGACTTAACAACATCCCCTTAGATGAAATAGACTACAAAGACGAACTAAACACGATAAAATATCTAGCAGAATCTAACGGTTATGACAGAACAATAGTCAGTAAACTCCTACACAAAACACAAAACAAACAACAGACAAAGACAGAAAACAACAAATTCATAACACTAACATACATCAACAAACAAACAGAAAAAATTGCCCACAAATTCAAAAAAGCAGGATACAGAATCGCTTACAAAACTACTAACAAAACAGAACACACACTATCAAAACGCATGCCCAAAGCACAAACAAATTCGATCTACCCGGTGTATATAAACTAAATTGTTCAAATTGCAATAAATTCTACATAGGCCAGACAGGACGTAGCTTCAAACAGAGATACATTGAACACACAAAAGCACTCCACACCACTACAGTATCTACCTTCGCAAACCACCTCATTGAAGCAAACCACACATATAAAAACATCGACAATAACATGAACATACTACACGTACACACAAAAGGCCGAAAACTAGACACTCTAGAACAATTAGAAATATACAAACACACAAAAACAAATAAAAACGACATCCTAAACGAACAGACACAATTCAAATCGCACGCATTATTCGAACACATCTCACCACACACACACACACACACAGCTTCGATCTTTCGAAACACTATCTCGTCGCCAACAACAAGATGAACAGCGCTACTAACGACAGCCTCTGATGAAGCCTTCTATAGGTGAAAGCCGGTTTAGGCTGTAAGGTAAAACTTTACGTTTTTACTTATAAAAAACTTAGTGTTCCGAGTCGTCAATATTATAGTGATATTTAGTTAAGTAACGGACACGTCATGGACAACGAAATCCAAGAAATTAATTTGCTTTTTGAAACTGGCTTGAAATGGTTGTAGTACTGAGTCCCATACTTCTTGCAAAGACCCAATTTTAAAAATTGCAATTGCAACAATTTATTATTTTTTTAAATTTTACTGCAGCAAATTTTTTACGCGTTTTTCATTAACGCGGTGGACGATCTTTCTGCAGGCCTCGTTTCCTTTCTGCGACAATGTCGCACTGTCGCCCGTTGTTCTGCTTTGGGGTGAAACACTATAACCTTTTAGTTGATCTAAAGAAACAACATCTGATTGATGCAACTACAGGAATTACAATAATTGCCACTGTTACAAACATTCCCAACACCGACTGCATGTTCACTACTTTTGATAACACTAAAGCGATTTACAACAAATTTTTAGTAAAAATTCCAAATCTTACAAAACTGGTACCTGAAAACAAGTTTTTGAACATTTGTAAAAACAAAACACATAATATAACGGATGCCATAGAAACGAAAGGACCCCCAGTTCATTGCAAACCTCGAAGGTTACCGCCCGACAAATTAAAAATAGCTCAAAAAGAATTTCAAATTATGGTCAATCAAGGAATCTGCTGCCTATCTAAGAGCGCCTGGGCAAGTCCTTTACAAATGATAAAAAATAAGAGTGGCGACTGGAGACCCTGCGGAGATTATAGACTATTAAATTCGGTTACAGTTCCTGATAGATATCCGGTACCTCACATTCAAGACTTTGCATCCGCTTTATGTAATAAAAGTATTTTTTCCAAAATAGATATTGTCAGAGCTTATCATCACACACCTATGGAACCTACAGACATTAAAAAAACTGCCATAACAACACCATTTGGACTTTATGAATTTATAGTAATGCCATTTGGGTTGTGCAACGCCGCACAAACCTTCCAAAGGTTTTTGCACTCTATTTTAGGTGATTTACCGTTTTTGTTTTCCATATCTAGATGACGTTTAAATTCCATCAAAAGATGAAACAACACATTGAACACCTCCAAACAATTGACGTAACCGTCAGCGGTGAATCTGAAAATAAGTCAATGATTGTAAACAAAGAAAATATGTCAACCGAGTCAGCTGATATGAGCGATTCGGGAATCCAGACAGATTTAATAATAACAAATGAAAACAATTTGACAGATTCAATTACAATTAGTAATGCGGGAGCGAAATCGACTCGCATAACAACAAAAATAAAAGAAAAAGAATGGTCAATGGCCAGTATGATTGAATTAATGAGAGCAATGTCCGATGATATTAAGCATAGTATGAATGTTAAGTTAGAAAGTAGTTTTAATGAAGTAAAGAGTCGTTTTGACGTAAATGACACGAAATTTGATGAACAAAACAGTAAGTTCGATGTAAAGTTCAATGAACTAAGTAGTAATTTTGATGAAGTAAATGTCAAATTAAATGAACAAAATACCAGATTCAATGAACTAAGTAGTAATATTAACGAAGTAAATACTCGAGTCAATGGAGTAAAGAGTGAGATCATAAATGAGATAAACAAACGTTTAATGACATTTAAAGAACAAGTGATAGAATCAATAGAGGAACAGACCAGCGAAAGGAATAAAATTTAGAAAGTAAATTAAATCAGATAGTGAATAAGAAGGTAAGTGACAGTGTTAGCAATATGACGAATAATAACGAGGTAAGTAGTAATAATAGTAATGAGTTTAATAGCGAAATAAAAAGTGATAATGGTGATATAATTAAAAATGTGGTGTTAGAGAGTGAAGTGGTGAATAATGATAGTGGCGATGAAGTTTTAGTGGAAAGAGAAAGTAGCAATGAGATAGTGGTTGATGAGATTGAGAGAGAGTGTGAAGAGAGGTTAGGTTGGCAAAGGGCAAAATTTCCCTAGTAAAGACTCCACTAGTGGTTTATGAGGACAGAGTTTCCTCTAGAAGTTGTGTCTACAAATGGTCCCTTAATTTTTTGTGGTAAACCTGGAAAAGCCAGGAGGTGTTATAATAATGTTGTGTTGCCCTTTGTGTGGAATGTTAGAGAAAGTGAAATGGTGTTATGATGAGAGATATTTTATGAGAGAGAGGGAGATAGAGTTGTTTGAGGTTAATAGAAGTTATAAAGAATTAATAGAAAGAATAAATAGGGAGAGAGTTAATTATGGGCCATTCCATGCCAAATCATCCAGGGGCCGACACCCACCGTCACAGATTTTAATGAAAATTAGTTCACATTATGTGAATACAAAAATAAGAAAAAATCCAAAATTTCCTCCAATTCTAACAAGTAGTTTCAGAATTATGGTCGTTTAAAGTTTTAAGAGATTTGAACTTCGGAAGACAATTTGAGCGGGAAACCAGCTTGTATGTATTTGGGCTTTTCTATGTAAAATCAATATTTATTGAGCTAGAGGCTTCAAAATTTATTCATTTGCCCTAAATTTTATGGAGAATCAGATGATACTATAAGTATTGGCATTATGATTTTTCATCATGGATAAAATTATTCTTAAATATAAAAATAAATATTCTTTCAAAGTTGTGATGCATATATCAAAAAAAATTTGTGGCTAAAATCTCTCTCCAGATACCCTAATACAACCATATATTACTGAAAAGAGCATGAAATTCCCTTTCAAATGATGAAATAATATTGGTGGATTTTTGAGTTTAAAGAATTTTATTACGATGTAAATCTAATAATTTTTTTTTGCGTGTTGCGGAAATGGTATGTTCAACAAAGACAAGTTTGTATTGAAAAAATTAGAGAGTGAAAAAGTTCTTCTTAAATATAGCACTATAGAGCTAAAATATACTGAAAATACAACTTACAAGGTCCATTTGCATTTACTTTGTACATATATACTAGTTGCGGCATACTTCAAATGAATAATTTTTTATGGTATGATGTCTCTTTGTAATGAGGAAGAAACTTTTGGGTTGCCTTAAACAAGAGATCAGTTAAACATATACAAGTAAACATTCCCACTTATTTGAAAAGAGGACAACATTATTTTTGAAATGTTTAAACAAAACTTACTGGCAAGTTTTTATGTTTATTTAGTATTGAAATAATTTGCTACAATCTGTCTTAACAGTGAAGATGAATGAATTATACTGTTATAAAATAATGTTTATAAAATTAAAACATTTTGAAATATTGCAATAAATAAACTATAATGCTGCAGTATTTTAAACATTTTTTTTATTTTTCATGCAACTTTAGTAATTTTTATTTTAACTGTATCAAATAAATCAAAGCATTAAAATATATTTTTTAGCTATAAGGAGGCATTTTAAGTTATGTAATTATTAAGCATTCTAAAGACATAATCTGAAGTTTATTACAGTTAAGAAAAACAAAACTCTGTTTGTAGGGACACACTGGTGTGTCTTAGGGCTAGCGCAGACGGTCGATTTTTTGACGGGCGATAATTGCATCGCCCAATAATCTGTGGCACCGCACAGATTTTTAATCGCCGGCAATTTCTGATCGCCTGTGTGCGCTCTCCTATTTCAGTTTATGTGTTACAAATCCGGCGATTCATAATCGCCCGGGGAAAAATCGACCGTCTGCGCTAGGCCTTACTCCTGTTATGATATGAAATGACATGTCTGAACATGAATCCTCCTCCATCTCCAAAATCCCTTGCAGCCTTATTTCAGTATACAGCTTGCTCTGGTCTAGTTAACATCATTTGCTTTATTCACACTAATATAGGTTTCTTAATGTTATAGGTTGCATAATGTTTTAAGTGTCTAATTTATTTCTCAGTTTTATTTACTTTAAATCAGTAAAAATCATATCATTGTAATGACATCATGTGTGATATGTGATGTGTTGTAGTGTTGTGGAGTGATTTTAGTACATACCCTAACAGTTTATTGTTTTTTCTTACCCATGGAAATTATGGCGTGTAGTAGTGAGTATAGACCGAGTTTTATATGTACTGTGGGTACTTTATTAAACTCTTCCTGTGAAAATACATCATTAACAAAGAACAGGGATATTTATGTGATTTCTGATGAATTTTCTAAAGAAGATGTAGAACTTTTGAGTTGGCGTACAAACAATCAGTACTGTGAAAAAGACACAATTTGTTCTCACCATTTGTGCTATTTTTAAAATATTTTCAAAAAAAAAACAAAAAGCCTGTTGTGATCCATTTCAAAGACATTCTGTTCCCTTGACAAAGAAAAATAATCTTAGGGTAATTACATTACAAAAAGCAAAGGATGTTAAGGAAAATAAAAACATCATCTTGGTCCCTGGAAAGCTGCTGTGCAGTAACTGTAGAAAATCAATTTAATTATTCATTTATATCCTAGGCTACTTTTGAACTTAAGTGACTTGATTTGTTTTAAAAGATAAAGACTTTGAACACTTAACATCACCAAGATATATCATGTTATATAAAAAGAAGAGTTTATGGCACCTAAATATGAATATGTATAAGCAAAAATTAACCATAAGTGACTTGTAAATATTATATTTTCACTATATTTTACATCCCGGTTGTTATATGTAAGTCAACTCAATACACTATCAACTTTGAGGTCAAAAAATAGCACATGGCCCAGGCCGTTGAACATAACATCTTTTCTTTATGTAAAATAATGTATTAGATTTACATTGTAATAAAACTCCTAAAACTCAAAAACCCACCAATATTATTTCATCATTTGAAAGGAAATTCCATGCTCTTTTCAGTAATATATGGTTGTATTAGGGTATCTGGAGAGAGATTTTAGCCATGTTTACTTGTATATGTAACTTGTGAATTTAACTGATCTCTTGTTTAAGGCAATCCAAAAATTTCTTACTCATTACAAAGAGACATCATACCATAAAAAATTATTCATTTGAAGTATGCCGCAACTAGTATATATGTACAAAGTAAATGCAAATGGACCTTGTAAGTTGTATTTTCAATATATTTTAGCTCTATAGTGCTATACTTAAGAACTTTTTCACTCTCTAATTTTTTTAATACAAACTTTGTCTTTGTTGAACATACCATTTCCGCAACACGCAAAAAAAATTATTAGATTTACATTATAATAAAATTCTTTAAACTCAAAAACCCACCAATATTATTTCATCATTTGAAAGGGAATTTCATGCTCTTTTCAGTAATATATGGTTGTATTAGGGTATCTGGAGAGAGATTTTAGCCACAGATATTTTTCGATATATGCATCACAACTTTGAAAGAATATATTTATATTTATATTTAAGAATGATTTTATCCATGATGAAAAATCATAATGCCAATACTTATAGTATCATCTGATTCTCCATAAAATTTAGGGCAAATGAATAAATTTTGAAGCCTCTAGCTCAATAAATATTGATTTTATATAGAAAAGCCCAAATACATACAAGCTGGTTTCCCGCTCAAATTGTCTTCCGAAGTTCAAATCTCTTAAAACTTTAAACGACCATAATTCTGAAACTACTTGTTAGAATTGGACGAAATCTTGGATTTTTCTTATTTTTGTATTCACTTAATATATACAAATTTGCATTAAAATCTGAGAGCATTGGGTGTCAAATTGAACTTTGGCTGGATGATTTAGCATGGAATGGCCCTTATATGAAAAACTTACCTTGTGTAGAAATGAGCACTGCAGTAGTAAACGATGATTATATTGATATTGATGATGATATACACTTACCTGTTGGGAGAATTAGCGTACTGGTTACTATGATTAATATGATGATGATGGTAGAAACTATTTACTTGTGACAAATGATAACAAAGGAGACTGGACCAAAAATATCAATGCAGACAGTTTTTGTGAAAGAATATGTAGTAGTCCTGTAGATTATTATGTGGGTGTAATGGAACAATTGAAAAAATTGAATAGTTGCTATACTGATGGTGATCAAATGAAAGTAATTACAAGTGAATTGTGTTATAAAAACATAAGATTGCTGTTTGATGATGGAGGGTAAATATTTATTGTTCATGAACATTTAATTATTGAGTTAATGGTTTCTGAAAATGGACTGAATTATGAAACGATTTTTGGTAAACAATAACAGATAATAATGTGGATTGTATATACTTTTGTGTTGTTGTTAAATGTGCTTGTGGAGTAAGGTTATGTTGTTGTAATGATAAGGTAACTTTAATAATTGACGGTTGGTCATTATGAATTTTGTTAAAGTAATTAAAACATTTTGATAATGGTTGAATTAATCTGAGGTGTTGTATAGATGAATTTTGGTAATAAATTTAAAGGATTTTTCTGAGATTTAGATTTTATAATAAATAGTAAATGATTAAACATAAAATGTGTTTAGGTATTGAATTATATGGTTATTATAAGGTATCAGAATATACATATGGTTATGTACGTTGTATTTGTCGTGATAAATGTTTATATTTTTGAGTCTATGACAGTAATCATGTTTTTATTTGATTGAATGATTGACCATACTGTAAGTA
Organism: Magicicada septendecula; assembly: GCA_034769895.1. Taxonomy (NCBI): domain Eukaryota; kingdom Metazoa; phylum Arthropoda; class Insecta; order Hemiptera; family Cicadidae; genus Magicicada; species Magicicada septendecula. The sequence goes on along the minus strand of CM068372.1, from coordinate 85,465,925 downwards.
TGAATTTTATAATGAAATTGATTTAAGGTAAAACGTTTTAATAATGAAATTAAATGAGTCTGAATAAATAAAGGTTACAATTAAGGTGATTAAATTAATTTGAGGTAGTTATGAATTTTCTAATGTAATTTTCAACAATTAACTTAATGTAAAAGGTTGTAAAAGACGGAATTTGGGTGATGATTATTTCAATAAGGCATTAAGTCAGTCAGAGTTAATTTTAAATGGGTATTAGACAAAATAAGAATTTTTGGAATAAAAGTAATACAGAAACGGGTCAGTAGTAGGGACACAATAGCGAGAGTGAATGTAGAGAAAGTGAGAGTGATGAAAGTGGAGAATAAATAGGTGAGAGCAGGGTACAAAAATTTTGTAGTGAGGGTGGAGGTGTAGGGAGTCCTCAACGCAAGGCGTTGTGGCGGGAGGTGAAAAGTTTAAAGAGGGTTGCGAGGTTACCTGGAAGGGCCAGGAACTAATAAGGGAATGAGTATAAGGGAAGGGAACACACATCCTATGTACAAAGAGGGTATCAGGTGCTTTGTTATAAGAGGAGAATGATTTAAGTAGAGTAAGATAAAGGGTTGGAGGGGGTTATTAGTGAGAGACTGATGTCACCCTATCCAAATCCGTTAGTGGTTGTTAGAAGGAAGAATGTGAGTAAGGTTATATCTAAATGCCCGTGCAATAAATCAGATCATTATTAATGACTGGGAGTCACCCGAACCAATTGATGAGGAAAGTGCTTAATGGAAATTCATAGTTGAAATTATAATGTAACAGTTGAAAACTTACAACTGTTACAGGGGAGAGGGAGGGCCGGGAGGCAGGGATGGAGGGGGTGAGGGGGAGGGAGAGGGGGGGAGAGAGAGAGAGAGAGAGAGAGAGAGAGAGAGAGAGAGAGAGAGAGAGAGAGAGAGAGAGAGTACTGGACCGCCTTATGTAATAAATATATATATATCTATTTTATAATTATGCTAATTGATATTTCTTGAAAGATGAATATGAGTTAAGTCAAAATCACTTTTATAAAGAACGTAAAGAGTTATGTAGAACAGTTGCCTATTCTATACATAAGTTAACCTATGTTTTCATAAGAAATGTGTGAGAAATAATATGATAAAGAACATAGATAGAGAAGGAGGGGATGTTAAAGTTATTTTAAATAAACAAGTTTATTGAACGGTGATAAATGAGAGTAGAGAATTATTATGTAACAAAACCCAATAACCACTCTTACAGGTCACGAGTTCGCATATAGGACCCTGGACACCACACGAAGGTAAGAATTATAAATAAATGTGGGAAGTTCAGTTTTTTGGTGGGTTTTATGGTTTCAAAATTGTTAAATTAAGTAAAAAGTTACAACCAAACAAGATGAACACTTTGAAATAAATACTATCGACACCCACTCTTATGGGTTAGCAGGCGAACAATTTACAAAGAGATAAAAAAAAAGATTTTTTTTTAAGTACACAGCAATGTTTTATCATGGTCCTACAACAATTAATATTTCATACAAATATAATTAAATCACTGCTTGACACATATAACTAAAACATAATTTTCAAGTACACTCTTTGTAGATTAATTTTTTACAAAAGAAAGATTTAAAAAATAGAGAACCTATGTTATGTTAACTATAACAGAAACTAAGTTCTCTATATTGAGACAAGTAAACTGCACAAACTACAATATTATTTTTCTATCTATTACGGCAGCTACCATCAAAATCATAATTTCGGCATTCTGGCCTTACAAATTTGAAGTTGTTTTCAAAAAGAACCCCACTGGACTGTGAATATTATACACTATATTTCCAGTCAAAACAACTGTTACAACTATGATAGTGATTGCCATCCAATAATAGTTTTACAGGATAAAGAAAATATATTTAACCTTGTAACTTGACTGAAGAAATAGAAGCATCTTCCCAAACAGACTGCAACAAATTTAATGAAATCAAAACCATACCCAAATTTATTTTAAACCAGCATGACATACACACCTGAGTTAGAAATGATCATTATGACTGACAAAATCATGATGTTTATGTTCACATCACGCTTTAAAATATTTTAACCATGCTAATGAAATTATAACTTTAATAATAATTATAACGTGTCTAAAAATATTTATACTTACTGGCATCGGCTGGTATGGATGGAATTGCTGTGCAGGTATATACAGTGGCTGGGGATTACAAGAGAACATCACTGGAGCAAATGGAGCCGGTGGATTCTGAGTAGGACCATAACCTGAAAATCGAATTAAAGAACTGATGTTATTGATAATAATTTTTTTTATAAAATTATCAATTTGTATTCATTTTTCAACATTAAGTACTATAATAACAACAAATAAAAAAACATAAAAGTGAATTTTGGTGTACTAGCAATAAAAACGAGTGTTCATGATAACAAGCAATAAAAACAATAAATGTTACATGAAAAAGAAGTACACAACTGTATTGCAAAGAGCTGAAAGTGTCTCCAAAGGAACATTTAAAGTTGATAAAGGGAAGGAGTTCCATTCTCTACTTGGAAGAAATAATTCCATTCTCTAATGGCTAAGTAGGCCAAGCTCTTCTTAATTCAGATACAAAGGTACAGGTAACAGATCTGTACAATACCCGAACAGTAATGTGGCTAAACAGGCAGCTGCAATTTGACTTTCTTGCTGGAGATCACAACTATGGCTGGGCACTAATCACCAGCCTCTGGGTTATTTTCCATCCACACTCTTGTACAAAAGCAAGACCAAGACTGACAATGAAGTGTTGGGTTATCATACCCCTGAGGTTATATACACTTGACTTTTCAGAATCATGTCTACTGGACAAAGGATGAAATAAACAAACTGGTCTCATTCGTGCATACCAGTATTTTGCACTACCTATTCAAACTAAAATCGATGATTTTTAAAATTCCAATGAGTAATTTCACTCAATGTAAATTGACATAGATCTAACTGGTTGTCTAATACTATCACCACCTGCCAGTCAGAATAATCTGCCAGAACTGTACTTTGATCAGACATGTAGCAAACAAGAACTCTCAAACACATGTTTAAAATAGGACACGGTATCTTATCTCATTCTAAATATTAATATATTCTTCACACATATGTTATTTAATCCCCTATTTTAAAACCAAGTAACTCTAAAAATTAATAATATTACTGCATATTACTATGCTTTGAAAAAACAACCAAAACTTTGACAACACAAGATTTCTTCTACATTGCACATGTAAAAGAAAAACATTTCATGGGAAACAGAAACAGACACCCATCATTTTTAGCTGAAAAAAGTTTTTGGCAATTAAAGTCAAACCTGCATATAACTAAGTTTTAAGGATGAAAAATTTGTTATACAGACATCTCATTACACATAAAATGCTTACGTTCAAATTTTAATGCTTTTTCTTTTACAACTGTACCACAATCGACAACTTTTTGTCATCCACTGTTAAGATCCATTAACTCATAACTTCATCTACATTACTGCACAAGCACTGTCCTAAAGGTTTTCCACTTGCAGATTTCTTTACTGTCTTCTCATAGTGAATATAGTGAAACCTTGGTTTGTGCTCATTTTCATGGTCCTGATTAATTTCCCGTTCAAACGATGTAAAATAAACTTTTATATTATGCTCTGGTTTAACAGGAAATCCTTCATGTAATACTCACAACACTCTTTATTTGAATAATCACACAAGATACTTTCAAATTCCAGGTGTACGTATTTGGAGCCAGATGCTTCCATTACAAGGGGTGGCTGTAGGAGCTACTCTGGTCTTGGAAACACACAAATTTAATTCGTTTTGTTCGGCAGTCGTAGTTGTGTACGTGTTGTTCTTGACTGACATCAAAATTCATGCTAACAAAATCTTGAAATTTTTTAGATTCTTGAGTTTTGTACAGCTTCATTGTGCTTCATTATTAGATACAGGACATTATTACAGGTATGTAATACCTTAAGACGTTATTAAGGAATGTATATACGAGAAATGCAGTGACACAAAAAAAGTTAGCAAGTTGCTTGTGGTTCACATGCTGTTAAGCGAAATAGGGCCTGGAGTCTTGTGGTAGCTAACCCTATGGGCACTCAGATGGCATAAATACAACTAAGGACAGGATAAGTTGCAAAGAAAGAACATCAGTGCATCAACAGTGAAAAACATAACATACATGTAGTGGCATAGTCTTAACACGCGGGGTTATATCCATTAAAGTGGGGTAATAACTAACCACTGATTTATATTTATATTCTGAAACATTAATTTTTGAATGACATCATTTGTATGACTTAAGTTTTATACAGAGTTATGGTCAATGTTTTATAGAAAAAAAAAATAAATTTAAAGTTACTTGGGTTACGCATACTGCACATTTGCATAGTGAATGATATGTTAATAATGCCAATTTGTATGATTAATTGGTAACTGTGGTTAAAAAATTATGATGGGATACGATATGTACCAAAAATGGTCTCAGTGTATATCTGTTTAATGTGTGATTGCGCGAGGACCATCATAAATCACAAAACTGTTGACTTTCGACAACTGGTGTCAAAATAGCCTTCCAAGTTTTATATTTTGGTTTGTGTTTAATAGACGATTCAAATATTTTTATTTAATGAAATTGGAAAGATTCTGGGGATTTATCTCTTATATCAATGCCAAAGAAACTTGATACAGTGGAAATCGGTTAACACGAAATGACGGGGACCAGTTATTTTTTTCGTGTAAACCGAATTTCACGTTAAGCGAACAAAAACTGAAACAAAATGAGGAAGTGAACAAATAGTGTACTGTAGATTATTTATTGTACTGTCTAGTAAAATGCAACAAATAGGCCTACAACCTTTTATTTATCCTCATGGTTTATTATTGTTAATTTTTCTTAAAATTATTATTAGCTGCTCTAAATTTAGTCCTATGATTTAGGTTTTCTTATAGACTACTGTATGTCTTTCAACTTTACCATAGTTTTCGTGTTTATCTTTATTTAAAATAATCCGTTATTTTCTTTTGCACACAATTTTGCACTATTTTATTTTCAACAAATTGTTCTAATTTATCAACGTGTTCAAACATTTCACCTTCCGAGTTGGCTTCAAAATATCGACGAACACGGCTCAGCAACGAAAGCATATCGGTAGCGGTAGGAACATTTTCACTATCATTTTCCGTGTCAAGTTCGTCGTCACTATCATCACCTTCACAGTTGTCAACTTGCACTGTTTCCACAATATCGGTATCTGTTAATACGGGAGCCGTAGTTACGTTCTCGTCGACAGTCACGTACTCATTTAGAGAAATTGAAACATTTAATACAGATGACACACGATTAAACATTTCAGATAGTGTAGGATCAATTTCATTTTTTTCGGATTGTTCAGTTTCTGAATTCAAAATGAATCAAGCATGAGCGAAGGCGTCACGAGGTTCCACGCTGTTCTTAACAAGTTACAAGCATCCAGAACATTTACACAGAAATCTTTTTTCCCCTCAATAGTGGCCAAGTATTTCCGCAGAAGTAACTTTCTGTACTGAAATTTTAAATTTTGAATAATACCTTGATCACAAGGTTGTAGGACACTAGTCGTGTTCGGTGGTAGAAAAACAAGTTTAATTGCCATCAATTTTAGGTCACATGGGTGAGCAGGACAGTTGTCAATAATTAACACAATTTTCCTAAATATCACTATAATATTGACAACTCGGAACACAAAGTTTTTTATAAGTAAAAACGTAAAGTTTTACCTTACAGCCTAAACCGGCTTTCACCTATAGAAGGCTTCATCAGAGGCTGTCGTTAGTAGCGCTGCTCGTCTTGTTGTTGGCGACGAGAAAGTGTTTCGAAAGATTGAAGCTATGTGTGTGTGGTGAGATGTGTTCGAATAATGCGTGCGATTTGAATTGTGTCTGTTCGTTTATGATGTCGTTTTTATTTGTTTTTGTGTGTTTGTATATTTCTAATTGTTCTAGAGTGTCTAGTTTTCGGCCTTTTGTGTGTACGTGTAGTATGTTCATGTTATTGTCGATGTTTTTATATGTGTGGTTTGCTTCAATGAGGTGGTTTGCGAAGGTAGATTCTGTAGTGGTGTGGAGTGCTTTTGTGTGTTCAATGTATCTCTGTTTGAAGCTACGTCCTGTCTGGCCTATGTAGAATTTACTGCAATTTGAACAATTTAGTTTATATACACCGGGTAGATCGAATTTGTTTTGTGCTTTGGGCATGCGTTTTGATAGTGTGTGTTCTGTTTTGTTAGTAGTTTTGTAAGCGATTCTGTATCCTGCTTTTTTGAATTTGTGGGCAATTTTTTCTGTTTGTTTGTTGATGTATGTTAGTGTTATGAATTTGTTGTTTTCTGTCTTTGTCTGTTGTTTGTTTTGTGTTTTGTGTAGGAGTTTACTGTGCGAGTTTACTTAAAAGCCAGCCAAAAAAAAATTATTTTTAACAAAAATTTTTCGTGTTAACCGATATTTTTCAGGTAAACCTTTCGTGTTAACCGTACAAATAATACACTGTACATAACAAACGGCGATCGGTACCCGAGTGGTATTTCGTGTTAACCGATATTTTGTGGTAACCGTTTTCGCGTTAAACGATTTCCACTGTATTTGTTTTAATATTAAAATGGGAGCTAGAACAATGAGTTACTTCCAACATCACCCCACCTTATTCTATTCTGTGTTTATCTTAAGCACCTATGGGGGGGGGATTTCTATCAAGGGAAATCAAATTTGTGAATAAACAGGACGTGATATGGTTTCTGGATACCAGCTTTAAAATGAAGACGATGACTCTTTGACTTGTTTTTATGGGGGCTTTGTACAATAGGTGTTCTGGGGGTGGCTTTTTACTAAATCATTACTTTACCATTAAGGAGCCATTAAAGAGTCTGTTATTACAATTATTAATTATTTCCTGTATTAAGTATTGTAGATGTATTTTCTTCTGTTGTGCAATCAACAGGAGTTGATGCTCGAGGTATATGATGCTGAAGGATGCAGATGTGGCTTTGTGTCACAATCCAGAGCAGATGCGCCAAAGTCTAAAAAATGATAAGTTATTTTTTGTCCTTCTATACCCTTTTTATCACTACATGATAGATTTATCGAAGTGTAACTATTATTAAAAGAGAATTTAGTAAAAGATATGTTGTTCTAAATGCAGGTAAATAGGTTACTTCGTGATTTACAATTTAATACAACTTACTTATCAGTACTTGTTAATATGATTCAAATATTACAAATTTTAAGCTGTTATATGAAAAAATATTAAGATGCAGTTTGTCTGAGTGATTGTCGCATGGGATGACTGCATGCAGCAGTTGTACAATGAACTGTCACAATGGAATTCATTAGAAATGATTACATTTGCGCATCAAACACCAGACAACACATGCAGCTGGTAAAGTATAAGCTGCCCCTGCATCAGCTGTATGCACTGACTGCATACAATTGTCGTATGCGATGACTGTATGCAGCCGTTTCACATTTCATGCATCAATGTTATGATTTTCAAATGGAACTGCTTAGAAGCGGTTTGTTTGTGTGTCAAATTAATACAGTTTGCACGGGATCTAGTGTGCTTTGATTGTTCCACTGGACCGTTGTCGTTGTTTTAATAATCATAAAAAAATAAGTTAACACAGTAATATTTTCACTGTAAAAACATTCATCAGAAATGTAAACTAAATCTGGTTGTCAGACAACCAATAGTTTGTAATGGTACAAAAGGGGGTATTTTATTTTATTTTTATTAAATCCATGTGACTAAAGCAGCAAGTCCCCGACATAATACGGTTTCCGTGAGACAAAGAACAGTGTTATAAGTTTACAAGCAGGTGTGTTGATACACAATAATTCCAAGAAAACGGGTGATGTGTTACGCACTCAAGCGCGCAACTTGAGCACACGCGCGGACAGGACGCCAAGACGCCTCAAATGAAGTCAATCAATATGGCTAAGCTGTAAAAATATTTCAGCACGTGTTTGATTGCGGACAGAAGTATGACACCAAACACGCCCATTTGAGTGACGTGACTAGTGGCCTCAAAATTTCGTCAACGTCCAATACACCTGGACAACCCATACTTTGGGTACAGAGCCGAACATTTTAACAGGAGAAGGCAGTGATTTTCCTATCCAGCAACTCGACGTGGTGGGAGTTGGTTGATGCTCTCGGTACAGGAGTCGACGAAAAACAACCAGACATATCGGACACGAGTAGTGGCGTTCGTCACCGGCCGGGATAAATTTTATCTAAAAGGGTGACGCTCGATCTCAGTTGAATGAACCCCGCATCCCGGCCGGGAGCTAAGAAAAACGTGTGCACACCAAATTTAAATTCCTTATGTAAAAAGTGTTAACCAGAATTTAAAAGTGAACTGATATAGCAGAATAAAGTCAGTGAAGTAAACGGGCAAAATAAAAATGTGAATTAAAGAAAACTTTCGGACATATAAACACACGCGGCACATGGCAACGAGAGGAGTGACGCCGGTTGGGTAATCTACTATCAGTCCTAATAATTTCATCTTTTAAAAGGGTTCAAATCAATTGATCAAGACAAAATGGGGTTTTAAAATGGTATGAATGCTGTGTATGAGCAGGCTGGGCTGCTTTCTTTAATATAAGATGTTTAGATAAGTTTCATTGAGATAAGATTGTTTCATTAATAGTTTAAGAATGTTTTTTTTGTTTTGTCTTAATTATCTGGAAATAATTGATAACATGATTTGAGAGGGAAAGAAATGAATAGTTCATAATTTGAATGCAGTTTAAAGAACAAAATAAAATGTTAGTTGTCTTACACTAATGCGAGTCGAGTCTGTTATTTTCACAACCTCAGAATCATGTTTGCATTCACAGTTCGTGCTGGGATCTTGGATCCGAAATTAAGGTAGGTGTGAAGGTAATTATAATCTTATAATTCTGTAATAATTTGACTAATTACAGATGATGCCCAAGAACAGGGACGAGTTAAATATTTTCAATAATTAATCGATTTTCAGTAAATCGTATAATCACAGATGGGGCCCGAACAGGGACGAGTTATAATTTTTTGGAAATTAAAATTCCGCACCTACAGTGAATAACGTGATTTGGAGGTTGGGTAAAAGGACGTAAATTACGTACAGGTTAAGTGATGTGTATAATATAGTTGAGTAAAACATACAGAGAAAAGAAATATTGAATATATGAAAAATTGAAATTGTGTTACGATTAATTAAATTAATTAGATTAAATTAACAAATATTATAAAGAATAAGAAATGGCTACTAACGAAAATGAAATTGTGTAATTGTAAGCGATAAAGCCGAATGTAAATTGATGGATGAAAGCAATGAAAATATGTTAACTGATTCGGCTGATAAAAGCGATTCAGGTATTCAGACAGAGTCACTGTCAATAAGTGACAGTAATGTAGATGAATCCGTAATAATTAGTGAGCCAGGAGCAAATTCTACTCCCGTAGCAACTAAAATAAAAGAAAAAGAATGTACAATGGCTGATATGATGAACTTTATGAAAACCATGTATGAGAATATTAATAATAGATTTGATGTTAATAATAATAATTTCAATGCCAAATTTGACGAACAAAATAGTAAATTTGATAAATTAAGCAATGACTTTGATAGAAAATTTGATGAACAAAAGAATAAATTTGATGAGTTGAAAAACCATATGAATGAAATTAATAAGCATTTAGAGAAAACCAATGATACTAACTTTAACAAATTAGAACAGAGTGTTGAGAAACTGGTAGAGTCAGTGGGGGTACAGATTAAAAGTAAAGTAACTCAGATAATTAATAACAAGGTGGGTAATAACGATAGTTATAATAAAGAGGTAACAAGTGATAAAAATGATATTGAAAATGGTAATGTAATTGAAAATGTGGTATCAGAGAGTGGTACATTGAAAATAGTTAGTGAGATAGTGAATGAGAGTGAGAGAGTAATGGGTTGTAAAGGGGGAGAAACAAATGTTAATCAGTTATAGAGAGAGTATGAAGAGAGTGTAGAAGTAGAAGGGTTACAGAGGGTAAAATTTTCACGTGGTGTTGTGGGGGGGTGAAGACAAGTCTTCATGAAGATACTGGGTTGATAAGTGGTCTACAAGTAATTGTTTTTTGAATTTTTGTCTTGTTCCTGGAGGAATCAGGAAATGTTTTAATGTAGTAATACCCTCTGAATGGGATGGTAGAGAAAATGTGATATGGCGTTGGGGTGAGAGATTTTTAGAGAGAGATTTGTGTGTTGATGGTGAGGTAGAATTATTTCAATTAAAGAGAAATTATAAAGAGTTGAGAGAGAGGTTAGAAGTGGTGAAGATAAACAATATAAAATACTTACCTTGTGAAATAGAGATGGATGGTTATTTTAATAATACTGTTGTACACGATAAACGCTTATTTGATGCAATTGATATAGTAAATGAATATGATGATAAAATAACTTACCTTATGTTGGACAAAAATACTGACGGTGACAAGACCAGAATTCCAAATGTAGACAGGTTGTAAGATAGAATAATAATGTGGGGTAAACCTATAAAACATTGTTACTGGATAATGGAAACATTTGAGAACACAGATAGGCCTAGTTATTATAATAATAAAAATAACAAATTGAAGGTCAATAAAAATGATTTATGTTTTAAATATGTTAGATATTTATACGATGATGGAGGGTAATTATAAACTAAATAAATGGACATTTTAAATATTTTAGTTTATGGTTCTGACTTTGCTAATTTAGGAAATGAAGTGTGGTAAACAGAAAAATTAATGACAAAGATTTGTAAATAAATTTATAGTGAAATTAATTGTGTCTATGTTGTAGAATGTATGGTATGTAAACAATATGTGTATGTAGTAGAAATTGTTTTAATAATAATAACATTATTTTGATAGACTAAATAAATAACAAGAATAAATATGAAGGTGATAATAAATGAATTGTAATTGTTTTGGAGAAGGTAATTAAAATAATTTATGGAATTATAATAATTTGAGATGTTTAAACATTTTGAATGATTTAAAATGTTATATAATTGAATTTTGATGATGAATTTAAATTATTTTATGAGATTTAAATTTGATAATAATTAATAAATAAATGAATAAATGTTAAATTGTGTTTAGTTTGTGGAGTAATATGGTTGTTAAAATGTTTCAGAAGGTACATGGAGTTATTGGTGTTTGGTGTTTATATTTGTGTGTCTATGGTAGTATGTGAGTGATGTACTGTAAGTATGAATTTTATAATGCCATTTAAATAAAATAAAATGTTCGATGTCTAAATAGCAAATTTTAAATGAAATGTTATGTAAAAGGAAGGTTGATAACAAAGAAAAAATTTTGGAAAAGTTAATGGTATAGTAAATGATAAATAATTGATAATTAATTAATAGAATTTCAATTGAAATTTAAATATAATGTTTATAATTTTATATGCAAATGTAAGGATGTAAGGTGTGTAATTTCTGATCAACCTTAAATGTGAATTGTTTGTTTTAATGGAATAATCGCTATGTTAATTATGAGTGTATTGTATGTATTATGTTAATATAAAAAATTAAGTAAACTATAACCAAACATATAAGAGTTGACCTTCCGTGAATTGTAGTAGCGGTGTCAGTGTGAGCCTTATATGTCTCTTGGTAGTTTCCCCACATTTCGGGCGGTCACGGTTGCACCAGACCCTGACCGTGGAATTATGTAAGTAGATACAAAATTGGTGAACTTTGAATTTGACCAGGGGGGTAAAACTAGGGGAAACTACAAAACTATGGAACAGTGGCTATTGTCGAAGGTGTCGATAGTCCCGTACTAAGGGTGTGTGAATCATTTTAGTAGGATTACTGGTGTCCTCGGACATCAGTAATACCGAATTTTATATAACGCTGAACCAAGAACTGTATAGGCAGCGTCTATACCTATATATGTAACTTCAGTTCTTGGGAATGCAAATGGACGCCACAGTCCAACAGCAGGAAACAATAGTGTGTGTGTGGAAAAGGAGCTGGCCGTTACAAGCCAGGGGCACAGATAACGCATCTGTCCACAAGGTAAATACCTAGACCGACCGGCAGGTGGGTGCCTAAGTAATAGATTTTCAATGGATTTTGAATTAAATGGTAAAATGTGTTTGAGATAATTTAAAATTTTTCAATGGTAACTGTAATGTAAAATGTGGTAAATGTTAGAATTTGGGTGATTATTATTTCGTTAGGACATTTAAATCAGTCCAAGTTAAGTTTAAAGGGGTGCTAGAGAGAATAATATTATTGTTGTTGAATTCCGATCCGAGTGGACCAAAATGTGTTGATGTCGGCACGTGTGTACTAAGAATTTTCTATCAGGAAGAATGATGCTTGGGGTGCTATTGCCAGGATGCAGAATGATAACGATAGTGGACTGTATTAATACATTTATTAGGTTTCGGTTTTACACTTAAATCATAGTGTTGAGATTGGCTAAGTCTGAAGATTTAAATTTTGAAGAAACCAATTCGTAAATGAAGCTACATTTTAGATGAGGCGCAAATGTGTGCCACTCAGCTTACATTGAAAAAACGTTGAGGCCTAAGGCCTAAATAATTATCGCGACAACAAGAAAGTGAAAAAGACAGAACAGGCAGCAAACGTAATGACGTCCGCTGCCAGCCAAGGCTCGTAGAACTGTATCGTTGTAAAAACATAAGCACGATTTGAAAGCGTACAGATTAGCCAACCTATGAATGCGAAAATTACCACATTACTGTCCATAACTGCCCGCAAAAAATCAAAAGATTTTTTAATACATTTTAATAACTTATTGTAGAAAAATACAGAGTTATTAATAATAAAGGTCAATCTCAGTATTTTGTATTGAACCTTGATTTGAAATCTTAGATAACAGTTATGATATTAACTGCTTAGCGATAAGCCTGAGTGATGATAAGAGTTGAGCAGGCCAAGGTCGGCGTGCAACTCTATTTGTGCATGAGTATAAATGCAAAAGTTAGCAATGTATTGCCAATATATATTGTATGTATACAATATTAAACGATATAAGACATGAAAATATATAATTTGACAATGTTTAATGATGAATAATCGGCGACTCATCACATGATGGGCCCGATAAATTGTAACATTTATGCAAGTCATAGTGGTTAGCTTGAACCAGTTAAGGCCAGTAGACCTATACAATAGTAATGAATGTAAAGTGAACAGACAAAGTATTATAAGATTATACATGTAAAGACATAAATTTAGCATGACGCCATATAGTTTGAACGAGTCATGCTATTCCTGAAGTTTCAGGAATTTACAATAAATTATTATGTGAAAACAAGCTATACATAGTTGAATGATTGCAAGCACAAAGTGTAATGACATGTATGTCATGATTAAAGCATGAATAATAATTGTGCAATGCGTGATCACAAAATACAAAATACAATATAAAAATATAGGCGTGGTGTGTGGTTATAGACAGCAGATGCGAAAAAAACAACAATGTGTTTTACATAAATACACGTTATACATAATAAATACAATAGAAATCGGTTTAGATAATTACAAATATATGAATACAAGGCACAATAGCATAAGTGACAAGTACAACAATGTGGTTATACAAATGTAATACATGTGTTGAACAATTGCGAGAAAAACATTCATAGAGTAATAAATATCACACATATTGACAAATGTGCAAGAAAATGTATACATGGTTTGTATAACTGCGGACCATGCGAATATTATGTAACAAAATTTTTATATAAAAACAATACCACCAATGACATGACACATAACCCAATACCAACATCAAAATGTAAATGTGCAGGACATAGTATGCCTCACAAATTATTAACATATAAATACAAACATAGCAAAGTATACCACCATGAAAATATGATAAGTATAGATATAATAGCACTGTGGATGGTTGTAAAATTACAAGTCACATGCAAATTTAGTATAAAAACACGCAATGATGCAAGTTAACATGAAAATGTTGTGATGATACATATCACAATTAAGTTGACCAAATTGTCAGACAATAAGGTAATGAAAGCCAGTGGCCACGTGAAATAGCATTGTGCTAAATAATTATAGTAACCTTGTGTCTAAGCCTCGTCCCGCGCTGGCAACAAACATAGCTTATGAACTGGTCTCCGTAAAATACCAGTAGGCGTGCAAATGTCTACTACTCTAATTAAGTTGTCTGGGCCGGGAAATGTGGTGGTAATTACACCAAATTTAATGGATGGTTATTACCGTCCATTAACGGTTATTACACCAAAGCTAATGGAGGTAAGTTATCCTCGAACAGTAAAACCAGGTCACCAATGGAAATGTTATCCTTGGTGAACTTCCATTTGTGACGCTGTTGTAATTGATGTAAGTAGTCGCGAGACCAAGCCTTCCAAATGACTTGGACAAACTTCTGGAGAAGTTGCCAACACGTCCAAGACGAGAGATGGGAACATGAGATAAGTCTGGATCAGGTATCCGTTAATGGTGCGCAAATCAAAAAATGGCCAGGTGTAAGTGGCACCGGATCATTTACATCCGATGAAATGGCAAATAATGGACGTTGAGTTTAGAGATGCCTCTATCTGAGACAAAACTGTCGTAAACTCCTCGAAGGTGAGTACAGACTTGCCTACCACGCGACGCAAATGATACTTTAAACTCTTTATACCGCTCTCGCAAAGACCACCAAAATGAGGTGATGAGGGCGGAATAAATGACCATGAAATACCCTGAGAGGTCATAATGGATTTGATTGATGAGGTGGCATCCTTATTATGCCAAATATTGTAAAGGCCATGTAAAAAACTGGCTGGGTATGCCCCTACGGGACATAAAACGACGTAAGGCAGCTATAAACGCGTTGGCTGTAAGGTCGGAAACCAATTCCAAATGAATGGCCCTGGTTGCCAAGCAGATGAACAAAGACACGTACGATTTTGACAGAGTCCTAGATTTCTGCCCGCCATGACGAATCATGAAAGGACCACCATAATCAACTGCGCAGAATAGAAACGGCCGCGAAGGAGTGACTCTAGGAGATGGTAAAATACCAAGCCTCTGAACCTGTTGTTTGGCACTAAACCTGAGGCACTTGACGCATCTACGAATGATGGAGCGAATGACTATCTTGGCGTTAATAATCCACCAACGTTGACGAAGTGAGTGATGCACGAGTTGAGCACCAGCGTGGAGTAGGCGAATGTGTTCGCGTTCAATAATAAGGCGAGTAATATGAGCCGATGGATGCAAGAGAATAGGATGCTTATTGTCATAAGGTAGTTGCGACTGCTGTAAGCGCCCGCCGACGCGTATTACGCCAGACTCATCAAGAAATGGGTCCAGAGAAGACAACTTACTCCTAATAGAGACAGAAGACCCATTACGAAGACAATTAATCTCGGCAGCGAAGTGGATCGACTGAGATTGTTTTATGAAAAAATTAAGAGTGGAATGAATTTCAACGGGGGTAAGAGCACCCGATATTTTCTCAGCACTGGTGAGTCTAATATTTTTGATGAATCGAAAGCAGTAAGCGTATACGCGAGTCAGACAGTGCAACGAAGAAAAGTCCTTTGAAAGATCAATAGCCAGGGTAGACATTAGAGAAAGTTTGGGGGTTTGTTTTTCCTCCGCAGTGAATTCAGAAGACGGCAGATTAGAAGGTAAAAAGGGTGGAAAAAGATTGGACTCGGAAGATTGAGACAAACAGGCGGGACAGTGCCACCAAAGCGAACAATCACGCAAAACGTCGGGGTGACATCCTCTAGAAATAATATCAGCAGGATTATGTTGGGAGAATTGATGTGATGCCATGTGTAGGCTTCCGTAAGACGCTGAATCTCGGCAACACGATTAGCGACGTAGGTTTTCCACCTCGAAGACTGGGCATGAATCCAGTAAAGGGACACCATAGAGTCAGAATACAGATGAACACTATTAATAAAGGAATGAAGAGCAGGGACGACCTTGAATACGAGTCGCGATAACAACAAGCAAGCGCAGAGTTCAATGCGAGGTAATGACACCTGACGTAGGGGGGCCACGCGAGATTTAGAACACAGAAGGTAACAAGAGGCCGATGAATATTGATAAATGACTCTAATATAAACACAACACCCATATCCCCTTTCAGAAGCATCCGAAAACCCATGTAATTCAACTATCTTTGCTTTTCTTTAGACTTGCAGCGAATAGAACGTGGGACAATAATTTTACTGATCAGACATAATTTATCACATAATGAATGCCAATGCAAGCGTAATTGCCCGGAGATTGGCTCATCCCAGCCAGAGTTGCTGCATAAACAGTTTGTACAGGAAAACAATGTGACCGACGAGTCCGAGTGGATCGTATATGCCTGCGATAATCGATAGGATTTTCCTCTTGGAGATGATTGATTCAACGGGGAATGATTTGATGTCAAACAAAAATGAATCGGTAGTGTTATTCCAGAGAATGCCCAAGGTACGCACATTACCCTGTTTGTTTAAAGGGAGTGATAAATTGTCATGATCTGCGACCACATTGGGTTCATTTGATGCCCATTTATGCAGCGTGAGACCGAATTGACTCAACAACGTACCTAAGTCAGATTTCAACTTGGACAGATCAGAAATGGTGTCTGCACCGGTTAGCAAATCGTCGACATAGAAATCATTGGTTATAGCTGACGCTGCATCAGGAAAAGAAGCTTCATGATCCTTACCAATCTGATTAAGACAGCGAGTAGCCAAAAACGAAGCACTAGCAGTGCCGTATGTTACAGTTCGCAATACAAAGTGTTTAAACTGTTCGAGGGGAGAGTCACGCCACAGAATACGTTGATAATGACAATCCTTCTCAGCTACCAGAATTTGTCGATACAACTTCTCGATGTCAGCGATGAGAACATAGTTATGCATCCGAAATCGCAAAAGAATAGAAAAAAGGTCTTGTTGGACGTTTGGGCCTACCAACAAAATGTCATTGAGAGAAAGGCCATTGGTAATTTTGGACGAACCGTCAAAAACGACGCGAAGTTTTGTCGTAGAACTAGAATGTTTAAAGACGGCATGGTGTGGCAGATAGTAGGTATTTGAAACCCCGGAATTGATAGAGCAATCGTCGACAAGCGTCATGTGGCCAAGATCCTTATACTCCTGAATAAAGTTTGCGTATTCGCGCGCAAGCTTAGAATCACGCATGAACCGGCGTTCTAAACTCAAGAATCTTGCTTCAGCGCTAGCATAGGACTCACCCAACTGGGGATTGTCAGACTTAAATGGTAGCGAAACAACGAACCTACCCTCTTGATTGCGATGAGTAGACTTAACGAAATGCTCCTCACAAGCTGACTCATTATTAATAGGTGCATTATCAGGGATAGTTTCGGTCCCCCAAAACTTCTCGAGACTCCAGAATTTGACTGTCGTTGTTCCTAGCCAGGAACGAAACAGCAGGACCCTTATAACGGCAGTGTTTGGGCAGATTGCCTGCTAGAATGTAGCCTAACTTTGTTTCCTGTATAATAGGAAAATGAGAACCGCGTACGTATTTGTTAGCTAAAATTAAATCTAGGTAAAATTGCGCTCCTAAAAGTATGTCGATGTCAGCTGATATGTTGAAATGTGGATCCGCGAGGAAAATGTTATCTGGAATGTTAAATTGATTTATGTCAAAAGATTGTGCTGACAGTTTATGGGTTAATGGAGATAAGACCGCACATTTTGCCTCGAAGCTAAATCTTTGATAGCGGGAAATAATGCGTATAGACGCTAGATTAGTGGCACAACACGCGGTATTATTTATACCTGTAATCGGTATGTTAGGTTTAGTCAAGTTAAGCCGTAATTTCTTGGCAAATGATTCCGTACAAAAATTTATTTGTGAACCCGCATCCAATAGAACTCTCGCGAGTTGTCCATTGCCAGCCTGGTCGATGATAAACACGATAGCTGTTGATAAAAGAACATTATTTGTAGATTGTAATTTAAGTGAACAATAGTTACTGCTGCTGGCAGAAACTGGTTTTGACACATTGTTTATGTGCAACAATGTATGGTGTCGTTTTGAGCGGATCTTACATGATTGTTTAATCTTACAATTAGATGAGAAATGATCTGGTCTTAAACAATTGGTACAGCATTTATGATTTAATATAAATTGTCCTCTTTCTGATGTGCTTAGTGCACGAAATTTATCACACATGTAAACTGGATGATTAGATTTACAGCATAAGCATGAATAATTATTTGACGCTGAGTGATAACTTTTAAATGCAGTGCTGCCAGCAGCGTTTCGTGATTTATGTTTGTCAGATTTATTATTGAATCTTAAACTTGGCTTGTTGAGCTGCTGTCCGGCATCGATAGGCAGTGTATTTTCTAACAACTGTCTACGTGCATTTAAAAACTGAGTAAAACCTTGAAAGTTAGGAAGATTATGGGGGTCTATAGACTCCTTCCATAATTTAAACATGGTATGGTCCAGTTTTGCTGACAATAATTGTACATCGTATTGTTTAAATTAGCAGCCATCCTTACTATTTCTTTTATGAATTTGCTAACTGCTATAATTTTTATTGTTCGACTAAGCTTTTCGTCATCACTGACATCTTCAGGTCTTAAACAACGTCTATCAACTGTACGTTGTAGGCTTTTATACTTTAGGCCCCTCCTCTTATGTCATCGCCCCTCCTATTGGTTCTAGCTGCTACTGCTCTTCATGGGAACTTTGTCTACATTTTTCTGTTAGGCATTTTTCTAACATCCGTCAAATTGTTTTAAGAATCTCCCATTAATTTCTTCATTCTTGACATATAATTTTTTTGTAACCTTTTACATTTCGTCATTTTTAGTGTGTTCTTATTATTTTAATTTATTTGTGTTTATTGTTTAATATATAATAAAATATTTCTTCATTTGTAAAATCCACTTTTATATTCATTAATTTATTTTTATCTTCTTTTTTAACTTTAAGTATTTATAGTTCTTCTATTAATTTTCTTTTTTGCGGATTGTTTTCTATTTTGATTATTACCATATTTTCATTTGGATTTATGAATTTATGGCCTGATTCATTGAAATGTATTGCATATAGTGAGTTCGTTACTCTAACCCCTTCTCCTTTTGCGTGTTCATTCATTCTAATATTAAATTTTCTTCCAGTTTCGCCCAGATATATCTTATTACATTCCCCACATTTTAATTTGTATACACCGCTTTTTTCTGTTAACGGAATTTCTTGTTTTAGCATTTTTTATATATTCGAATACATTTTTCGTTTTCTTTATTCCTATCTGTATTTCATATTTTTCGAAGCATTTTTGTAACATTTTTGTTTGATATCCTATGTATGTTATTGCTCCTTTATATTTCTTTTCTTCATTTGTTTTTTCTTTTTTGTTCTTTTCTATTTCTTTATTTTCCTCTATTTTCTTAACTATTCTATTAATTATTTTAGGGTTGTAATTATTATTTTTTGCTATTTGTTGTATTTTCTTTAATTCTTTTTGTTTGAGTTCTTCATTTTCTAGATAATTTATAGCTCTATAGCAAAATGAATTTAATGCTGCCATTTTATAATTGACTGGATGATATGATTCTTGTGGAATTATTAAATCTGAGTATGTTTCTTTCCTATATATGTCGAATTTGAGTTTGTTATCTTCAAATGCAAAAATTAAAGCAAAAGTGAAAAAAACGCTAGGGAAAATTTGGTTTAATAAACAGTGTTTAATTAATAAAATAACTCCAAAATACGCAAAAATTAAAATTAATACAAAAGCAAAGTAGCAAACCAAGTGAAAAACATGGCGGAAAAAATATGGATAAAACTTGAAATTAAGAACTTATACAGTAAAATAAATAAATATAACAAAGAAATGTATCAATTACATCAAAAATTATATACAAGTTACAATTATATAGAAATAGAAGAAATGAGAAAAGAGTTCGGTGAAAAATACATAGAAAAGAAAATAAGAAAAATGGAAGAGAGATTAAATAAGAAAATCAAGGAATTAATAGAAGGAACAAGAAATAAAAATAAAGAAAAAGATAAAGAAATAAAATTTGCTGAAAAAGTATTAAATTTAACAGAAACAAAGTTTACAGAAAATGAACATAAATTATTAGGGAAAAGTTTAAAATATGCAACAAAAACAAACATAGATAAAGAAAATACAATAATAGAATGTGAAGAAATAATCGATAAAATAAAAAATGAAGAAACTAAAAAACAATTAAGAAGTGAAGTAAAAGAAATAGTAGAAAAAATATGTAAGAAAAACAAAAATGTAAGAAATAAAAACGAAACACAAATAAAAAGAAATATAAGAGAATTAAAAAAGAAAATCACGGAGAACAATTTGATAGTTATAAAAGCCGATAAAGGTAACACAGCAGTGGTAATGAACAAAAGAGATTATATCGAAAAAAGCAGAACAATTTATACAAAAAGGACCATATAAAGAAATAAAATATGATTACACAAGTAAATTTCAAGCACAAACAAAGAAATTGATAAAAAAGACAACATATTTAACAGAATGCCAAAAGAAACAAAAAATAGAACATAATCCTGAAGCTCCAAAATTTAGATGTCAAATTAAGTTACATAAAAAAGAAATGCCATTAAGACCTATAGTATCATTTATAAATTCGCCAACCCCGCATCCCGGCCGGGAGCTAAGAAAAACGTGTGCACACCAAATTTAAATTCCTTATGTAAAAAGTGTTAACCAGAATTTAAAAGTGAACTGATATAGCAGAATAAAGTCAGTGAAGTAAACGGGCAAAATAAAAATGTGAATTAAAGAAAACTTTCGGACATATAAACACACGCGGCACATGGCAACGAGAGGAGTGACGCTGGTTGGGTAATCTACTATCAGTCCTAATAATTTCATCTTTTAAAAAGGTTCAAATCAATTGACCAAGACAAAATGGGGTTTTAAAATCGTATGAATATTGTGTATGAGCAGGCTGGGCTGCTTTCTTTAATATAAGATGTTTAGATAAGTTTCATTGAGATAAGATTGTTTCATTAATAGTTTAAGAATGTTTTTTTTTGTTTTGTCTTAATTATCTGGAAATAATTGATAACATGATTTGAGAGGGAAAGAAATGAATAGTTCGTAATTTGAAAGCAGTTTAAAGAACAAAATAAAATGTTAGTTGTCTTACACTAATGCGAGTCTAGTCTGTTATTTTCAGAACCTCAGAATCACGTTTGCATTCACAGTTCATGCTGGGATCTTGGACCCGAAATTAAGGTAGGTGTGAAGGTAATTAT
Organism: Magicicada septendecula; assembly: GCA_034769895.1. Taxonomy (NCBI): domain Eukaryota; kingdom Metazoa; phylum Arthropoda; class Insecta; order Hemiptera; family Cicadidae; genus Magicicada; species Magicicada septendecula. The sequence goes on along the minus strand of CM068372.1, from coordinate 85,444,605 downwards.
AATCTTATAATTCTGTAATAATTTGACTAATTACAGATGACGCCCAACAACAGGGACTCGAGTTAAATATCTTCAATAATTAATTGATTTTCAGTAAATCGTATAATCACAAGTTAAACTGTAACGGGACAAACTATTGGGGTTTATTTTTTCTTAAAGAATTGTAAAATGTAATGGCCACTCAAGCTGAATAACATTTGAATCGTAAACGCGACAGTTTTCTAACACCTTGCAGTCAGTGCGGTATCGAGCCAAGCCGTACGTAGGTGTTGTTGTTGCACAAAAGTCATTAACGCGTCTGAGAATGTGAACGTTAGCAGCGAGGGGAGCGTATTCGCGCATGGGTGTGCCACTGTGAACAGCTTGAAAAGCACGTACGAAACCTTCTTTCTCGCCCAGTGTGCAGAAACAAAGAACTCAACACAGTAAAATCCGCCTCAGTCGCAATTACGCTCTAAAACCGGCCGGTCGTAAAAAACAGTTCCGGAACAAAATTGCGGGCCCGCAACTCAAACAAAATGTGATTTTAAAACCGAGTGTATAATTTAAAACGGAACATGATTATCCAGTGAGTAATTAAATAATTAAAATAATAGTTTAGATAAAAGATGGTGCGACTAATATGTGCGGAGTGATGGAAGGTACTACGGAACATTGGACTCTTTCCTAAAGCCAGATCAGTAACCAGAGTGGTATATCAACTTCAAAATTATGTTCTTTTAAAGTACACTATTTACCATTAAATGAAATTGAGATCTCAAATGGGCAGGGGGTATATGTATGAATGCGAGCGTGAATAAAAATAATAAAATGATAAAATAAGAAGCGCTGGTTTGGGTTAATTAAATTTTGATGGTAGTTTTAAAATGTTGTTATTTTATCTATATAAGAAAAATTAAGTTTTGTCTGAATAATTTCATTTTGATATGCAAAAATTTGTTAAGAATTATGGGAATTGAAGGGATATAAAAAAAAAAACAAGAAATGATCAATAAAATTTTAATTGCTTAGTAAACTGAGAAATGACTCGTTATTATTCAAATAACCAGTTCTGATTTTCCCGTTCGCTGATTCGAACCCTGGCGAGTGAAAAATCAGGTTGGCAGACAACATGGCGACTACAGAGCCAAAATACATAATAAAGAAACACAACCTATTTATTAATTTATAAAAAGGTAAGTAAGTTAACAAATGACGCTTCCGAACAGTGACTTTATATAAATTATTTATATAAATACAGCCTACTGGGAGGAGCAAAATGGTTATTTGAAGTAAATAATGTATAAATAAGGTACATAAGTAAGAAGGTTATGTTATAATTTTTATATTATGTTTTTATGATGTTAGAGATATAAAGTAACAGTTTAAAAGAAATAAAATTTGTTTCTTTAAAATGGCAAAAAATAATGAAAATATCAGCTTCACTGTAGATGGAAGCCAATTGAGCATGACTGAGTCACAAATCATGAGTGAAGGAATTATTCACTCAACGCTAGTCCCGACTAACAGGGCTGAAGATAATGAAATAATGATATTGATGCAAATGCTTTTTAATACACAGAATAATAAGTTTGATGAGAAATTTAGTAAACTTGATGAAAAATTTAACGAACAGAAAAGTGAAATTAGAGAAATCCAAAATAATTTTAACGTAAAATTTGATGAAGTGAAAAATGAAATAAAAAGACAAAATGTTAATTTTGATAGACGAATCAATGAAATAGATGTACGTTGTACAAATATTCAAGAACAAGTAGTAGAAATAGTTAATGAGAAATACGATGCTAAAATAAATGATTTAGATGACAGAATCAATACAATCAATGAAACAGTAATTAACAAAGTTCAAAACCAAATAGAGACACAAAGTAAAGAAATAGAGAATAAATGTTTAACCACAGTTAATGAGCAGTTAGAGAGTAGAACTAAATGTGAAGTAAATAAACAGATAGAAATTAAGACGAATATTTTACAAGATAAATTAGAGAAATTTGAATTGAATGTAGTAAACATAACCAAAAATATTGAAACAATTGATAATACAATATCAGAATATGAAAGTAATAACAACAGTAGAATAAGTGTAATACAGAGTAAGATCAAAGAAATAGATGATTTAAATATGCAAACTAGTAATAATATATATGACAAATGTACTGTAATTGAGAATAATTTAATGAGTGTGAAGAATGAGTTACGGGGGGGGGGGGAAATTAATAAAAAATTTACCGGAGTTACTGAAAGGGTGATAATAACTAGAGACTTACATAACGAAATTGAGTTAGAAATGTTCAGCTATGAAAACAGAACAATACACCCAATGAGATTTATAAACCAAACCCGGGAATACAACCATTTCAACAATAGTAGTTGGGAGGTGCAACTAACCAAAATAATTAAATGTTTTAAGGGTAGTTCAATAGTGTGGGCTGAAGCACATAGGTTAGAGTGGGACTGTTACGAGACATTTGAAAAAGCATTTAAAGGGAAATATTGGACAGAAGACGAACAAGAAATACTAAGAAGCCGTATAATGGGAACGGGCAATTTTATAGGACACCCTAATAATAATATAACGATATACGTAACTAAGCTATATAACGAAGCTAAATACCTAGAGCCACAAATACCATTTAAATCTTTTGTTAGGCATGTAAGTAAGCACTTACCGAGAGAAGTGCAAACCACCTTAATGACAAAAGAGATTGAAGATATGAACGAGCTGGAGAGAATATTAGATATATTACAGAGCATTAGGGATCGAGAAGTGGGTAAGTGACCCTTACATAATAATAATAACACAGAGTTTAATCACCAGAGAAATAATTTTCACGGGAATAATAATAATATGCATAGAACTGGTTTCCATCAATCATGTGAGTGGAGTTGTTCCACGTGCAAATGGGAGAATTACGCCAGCAGCCAACGGTGTTTTAAATGTAGTTTACCAAGAGAAGACCAGAGGAGGAGAAACGAAACCAAGCAGTTTAGACAGCAAAATAGGGGAACAAACAGTCATAACCAGGGATCGCCGAGGGATCACCAGGGACCAACCACAAGCAATCACAGACAACAACCGGAAAACTAGAACAGACAGTGGTAGCACGGACCAGACCACTGTACAGGGAAGCACATGAGGTCCAACCGTTGGAGGATGTCAAGAGTAACGTAATTAAAACAGACATAGTTGCCGATTTACTGGAGGAAGAAAACAACACGATCGAGGTGAGAGCGGGACTCACGGAAATACAGGTAAATGTAGCCAATAAGTATTATAGAACACTTGTAGACACAGGTAACGAGATTTCCGTTATTGCAGAAAACATTTTAGGAGAGTTAAGAGAAATTAAAAAGAATATTCCAATTTTACCAGTAGCAGGGGTTACAGTAGTAGGAGTTACAGGCGTACGCAGTAAAAGAAAAACAAAACAGATACACCTAAGTTTTTTGATAAATGACACAGAATTTGAGAACACGTTTTTGGTAGTTAAAGGGTTAAGTTTAGACATTATATTGGGTAATGATTTCCTGCAATGACACAAAGCTGTTGTAAATTCTAAGGAGAAAATAGTAGAGTTAGATGGGGGTGATCGGTCTGTAAAGGTTAATTTTGAACAAATAATAGATAAAGTTAGAACAACGGGAGTAAAAATACTACAAAAGAGAGTAGGCGAGAGTGATATAGATACTAGAGTAAATGTATGTAGAGAGGGTGATTTTGAAGATGAAATGGGTAATATTAATGATGCAGTGTGGGAGATAAGGGCGGATGAATTTTGTAGTGGAGGTGCAGTGGTAAGGAGAGACCAGCGTGCGGCGTTGAGGCAAGCAGATCAGCGTGCGGGGTTGTGGCAAGTGATAGAGCAGTTTAAGGGAGTGTTTGCCGATGTTCCAGGGAGGGCAAAAGGTTGCGAATGTATATTGCAGATACGGGAACACACACCTTTCATGCAGCGAAGTTATCCCATGCCTTATTCCAAAAGACGAGTGGTGCAAGAGGAACTGGACAGGATGATGGAAGGAGGAATAATAGAAAGGTCAGTATCACACTACTCAAACCCATTAGTTGTAGTCATCAAAAAAGATGGCAGAGTTAGGTTATGTTTAGATGCGAGGAGAATCAACCAGATAATCATACCAGACCGTGAATCACCAGAGTCAATCAATGAAATATTTCAGAAATTCAGCGGGGTGAGATATATGACGTCACTTGATCTAACAGCAGGATATTGGCAGGTACCATTGGCGGAGGTGAGTAGGAAATATACAGCTTTCCTGTTTAACGGCAAGAACTACCAGTTTCGACAATTACCATTTGGATTGAATACCAGCGTAGCCAGCTTCATAAAATGCTTGGACCAAATTTTAAAACCCAAAGACTTAGATTTTCTGACGGTATATGTAGACGATATTTTGATTGTGTCGAGAAGTTTTGAGGACCATTTAAATCACTTAGGATATGTGTTAGCCAAGTTAAAAGACGGAGGACTTACTGTAAATTGGGACAAGTCAAAATTTCTACAAATACAAATAAATTTTTTAGGATTTATAATTACACCAGAAGGAATCTCAGCAAATCCGGACAAAGTGGACTCCATCATGCGCTTCCCTGAACCAAAGAACATCAAGCAACTACAGAGTTTTCTGGGATTGTGCAATTTTTATCGCAAATTTCAGAAGAACTATGCACATGTAACAGCAAGATTGAGTGCAGTACTCCAGAAAAATAAGCAGTGGAGATGGGGATTAGTGGAACGAGAGGCGTTCAACGAAATTAAACAGAAATTTAGTAAAATAATGATGAACCACCCTGATTTTAATAAAACATTTTTCTTACAGACGGATGCTAGTAATGTGGCAGTAGGTGCGGAACTCTACCAAGAGGATGACGAGAAGGAACACTTAACCATCGCATTTGCAAGCAGATCATTGTTGATGGCAGAGAAGAATTATACCACCACCGAAAAGGAACTGTTAAGCATTGTGTCCGCTGTCGGCAAATTCAGAACTTACATCTTGGGAAACAAAACGGTAATCAGAACGGACCACACGGCGTTATCATTCTTGAACACGTGTAAGCTCGCTCACAGCCGTCTAACCAGGTGGGTACTTGTTTTACAAGAATATAATTTTGCATGGGAGTACATCAAGGGGACAGACAATAAAATACCTGATACTCTTTCTAGGATAGATTTGTTAGACAATAAGACGGGTAGAGACTTAAAAGAAATTGAGATTTTTCAAATAAGCCGTGAAGACAGAATTTTTGGGGAAGAGCTAAAAGACATTAGAACCATGCAACGAGCAGATGGTAAGTCAGGTAAAATAATAAACAGTCTAGAAACTGAATTAACGGGGTCAGTGTATAATCAACATTTTCAAATTTATAAAGGGTTGCTGTTTAAGAAAGTAGTAGGGGGTGAGCATGATTGGAGGTTAGTTGTGCCAGATGGGTTAGCAGATAAAATCATATGGGATTGTCATTTGAGATACGGTCATTTTGGGGCGAAAAAGTGTGTTAATGTTTTGAAAGAGTCTTGTGTTTTTAAGAATATGGAAAGACGGGTTAGGAAGTTGTTAAGGGGTTGTGATTTGTGTCAGAAGTCTAAAGTAGTGAACTATAAGTGAACTATAGGGTTGAAGGGGAGATGAATTTTATAAAAGTGAATAGACCTTTCGATTTAGTTGCGGTAGATTTGTTTGGGCCATTGCCGAAGGGTAGAGGCAGAGTGATGTATATTTTTGTGATGCTTGACACTTTTTCTAAGTATGTGAGATTGTATAGTGTTAAAAGAGCTACCAGTCAGGTATTGAGTGAAAAGGTGACCAAGGACTACATGATTCACGTGGGTAAGCCAAAAGTAATTTTGTCAGATCATGGGCCTCGGTTCATCAGTGGGAGATGGCGTCAGACCCTAGGATGGGAAGGAATCATCACGAAGCATACGGTTGTGTACCATCCCCAGTTCAACCAGGCTGAGCGTGTAATGAAAGAGATAGGCAGGATCTTTAGAGCCTATTGTCACGCTAAACACAGCGAATGGCCGTTGTACGTCAGGAGAGTAGAGACTTGGCTGAACAGTACCACCCATGAGTCCACCGGCTATACACCTCACGAGCTGATCAAGGGAACACGCCCCCCGAGGATTTTAGAACAGTTATTTGACTACCCACCTGAGAGCGAGAAAACGGATGTGAGTATTAAAATCAGGTTGGCTAATGAAAATTTATTAAGTAAAGGGGAACGACGAAAACGTAGACACGATGCAAAAGGTAAGTGGATGAAGTACGAAGTAGGACAGTTGGTATTGGTGAGAAGACACGACTTGTCGAGTGCTCAGGACAAGGAGATCAAGAAATTTTTCTTACTTTATGAAGGACGTTATGAGGTAATAGAAGTTAAGATGAAGAATTCATATGTATTACAGAACAGAGAGACAATGGAGATAGTAGGGACACACAATGCAACAAATTTGAAATTGTATTGGTCATCATAGGAATTTTAACAATGTTTGTTATTAATATTAATGTGTGGTGAAATTTAATTTGATTTTATATGTTTACAGAAGGGACTCTCCCCCATTTTCGGGCGATCACAGACTCACCACCTCTGATCGTGGGTTTTGGCAATCTGGAGGCGGACCATGGTTGGCAGTAGCCTCAGCAAGGGGGTGAAAACAACGATGGTCCTACTCCACAAATTGGTGCAAGTAGAAATTTAATTTTGTTGTTGAATGGGGAGGGGGATCCCTAGTTTCGTGGAAAAAAACCAATGAGTGGCAAGTATTTTCTACGAACAGTAGTTTTATTCTAGGAATTATGGAATAAAACACCCAAAATTTGTGTAACGTAAATCATTAACTCAGGAAGGAGTTATATTTTTTTTCTCGTTATAGAATAGAAATGTAATTTATGTAATATAGAAATGTAAGATGATCTATTGTTGTACTTATTATCTTGTCATGAGAAGGTAGTGTTGAAAAGTGAAAGCTGGAACATGCCAAAAGTGTCTATATTAAAATTTTATGATGTGAAATAAATAAAAATCAACCGTTTTTGTGGAGAAAATAAAAGACAAAAAATTAAAATTGTGAAAATTGTTTTAAAGTGACAACCTTCAGTGGTTGTAAATTGAAAAAGAACATAGTGAAACTATGGTGATGCCTTAAGACTGCTTGATGAACAGTGATAGTATGATTATTGATGTTTGTAATGTACATTATTTTTTTTATAAGGAGGATTTTATATGTATTAGCAAATATGTATAAGCTTATGATTTTGGGGCAGTTACAAATGTAACTGTATACGACACTGAGTGTCAAACTATTGCGATTCCCTACATTTCGGGCGATCTCGGCCTTACCAACCCAGATCATGGTTTTGGATGACAATCAGCTGTGGGCAGAGTTATTATAAAACTGACCACAGTTGGTTGCCTTTGAAATTGGTGAAACCTAGAAATTTAATGGGGTTTTAATAAGGGAATCTAAGATTATTTTGAACACAGGCTATTTTCACCCAGATAGGGGTGGTAGACCTTAGGGGCGTATATTAAGCTAATGAGTAGGGGTACTTACCCTGAAGATTTTGTAACGCTGAAGCAAGGATGGGAGTGAGAGAAAAGAAAAAAGTGCTTACTCCTTCCGCCTCCGTCCTTGTGGAGGCAACTGAACGCAACAGTTCAGGGGGTGAAATAGTGTGTGTGGAGGAGTAAAGGGGATAAGTATTATTAACAGGCCACTCAAGCTGAATAACATTTGAATCATAAACGCTGGACAGTTTTCTAACACCTTGCAGTCAGTGCGGTATCAAGCCAAGCCGTACGTAGGTGTTGTTGTTGCACAAAAGTCATTAACGCGTCTGAGAATGTGAACGTTAGCAGCGAGGGGAGCGTATTCGCGCATGGGTGTGCCACTGTGAACAGCTTGAAAAGCACGTACGAAACCTTCTTTCTCGCCCAGTGTGCAGAAACAAAGAACTCAACACAGTAAAATCCGCCTCAGTCGCAATTATGCTCTAAAACCGGCCGGTCGTAAAAAACAGTTCCGGAACAAAATTGCGGGCCCGCAACTCAAACAAAATGTGATTTTAAAACCGAGTGTATAATTTAAAACGGAACATGATTATCCAGTGAGTAATTAAATAATTAAAATAACAGTTTAGATAAAAGATGGTGCGACTAATATGTGCGGAGTGATGGAAGGTACTACGGAACATTGGACTCTTTCCTAAAGCCAGATCAGTAACCAGAGTGGTATATTGTAATGGGTCAAATTAGAAGGTTTTTATTTTTTATTAATCTTGGTTTTGATTTTGTTAAAAGTGCACAAATATTCATTTCATATATGGGAGCTACCACAGTTTAATTTTATATTAACATAGATCACCCATTCAATCACTTTTAAATTGCCAGACTTCACCTGTAAGGAGCCTCCAGTACAGCAAGGCAACATACACACAGTCAGTCAAAACAATTGCCAGACGCATTGCGTAATCACATAGCAGCAGCCTTGTGACACAGTCTACAGTGTGTCATCAGTGTGTGCAGTTTGGTATCAGAGAGTAAGCAGCACCAGACAATAGAATTGTGAATTTAAAACAGAGGCCTCGGGTTTACAAGATAGGCCGTTAAAACAAATTTGGCCTAGCTTAGAAAGTGTGAAAACAGTCATTAAAAAGTAACAGTGTACAAACAAAAAGTTTGCCACCCAGTCGACAAGCAAAAGTTCCCGTTATCGGGTTGGCCTCTGTAGGCTCGTCACACATATTTAAATATTTTAAAGTTGTAGTACAGCAAAACTGTTAAGTGACCGCGGTCAATACGACTAGGGAGTCGGATCAAGTTTTTTTCTTCAGAACAGTGAAACCGTGTAACCGAACAATGCGTGTGCGGGAAGACCGAGTGGCTGGCGAAGGGGGCTTCTGATTTGCATAAAATGTTAAGGGGTTTTTAATTTAGTATAAATGTGAGTGTGGCAAAGCTGGGCGGCTTTCTGTGTATATTTGTGTTTGCATTTTATGTTTGTGTCCTAGAAAAAATAAGGTAAGCCGTAGATTGTAAGTCATATTACAACAGAGTCACGTGTTGCACAACACCTGAAACATGTATTTACTAAATGTATGTTCTTAATTTCACTAAAGTAACAGTAAAACATTAAAATGGAAATTCTCTTCTTAAACTTGTGTTATATAAATTATTTACGCAACCTTCAAAATTGTGCTTGTATCTTGGTGTTCGTATGAGACCCTGGACCCAAAAGAGCATGTCGGGATGGTAAGTGAAAGTCATTCTAGGTATTTCTATGTGTATGGTACTCAAAATAATTGTGATAAATAAATAGCTTCACATTTGGCGCCACGGAACAGGGACGAATTGCAAAAATGAAATTCCATACCTACAAATGGGATACAAGCACAGTTGAGAGGTTAAGTAAAAAGGTACTTATGTAAAGTTATGCAAAAGAAGTAAAGAATAGTTGTTCACATAAGAAACAGAGTAAATACCAAAAAATAATAATAATGGAAAATACAGCAGAGAACGGAGTCGATTTGTCCGACTCGACTGTGATAAGTGAAACAGCTGAAGTTGACGAATCAGCTGTGATGAGTAGTCCTGAAATACATTCAACACCGAATGTAGGTCAAGACGATAAAAATATGAATGTAAATAACACAAATGAAAAAGATAATACAGAGGATTCAGGGATTCAAGCAACCCCGACCTCAACAAAATACAATAAGGTGAATGACGATCTAATGAGTATTATACTTAATCAATTAGAAAAAATGAATAATAAATTATTTGAAAAAATGAATAATAAATTAGATAGTCGCTTTGACAATAATGACATAAAATTAGATAAATTTGATAGTCGTTTTGATGAAATTGAGACCAAATTCAATGTAATGAATAGTCGTTTCGACAATAACGATATAAAATTGAATAAATTCGACGCTAAATTTGATGTGCTCAAATTTGATATTGATGAGGTAAAAATGAAATGCGAAAATAGTTGTAATGAATTGAAACGAGATATTGAGAGAGTAGTAGAGTCAGTAGGAGAACAGAGTAAAAGTAAAAATAATAATGACAGTAAGAAATTAACAAGTGATGACAATAATGTCGAAAATGAGAATATAATTAAAAATGTGGTAGTAGAGAGTAAGATAAATAGTAACAATGATATTGAAAATGGTATTGTAATTGAAAAGGTGGTATCAGAAAGTGATACGTTGAAAATAGATAGTGAAACAGTAAGTGAGAGAGAGAAAGTTATATGTAGTAACGAAGTTGTAATCAGTGTTGTTGAATTAGAAAAAGAATGGAAAGAAAGAGTAGATGAATGTGTAGGGCAGGGGGTAGATTTTCCCCTTATTTGTGATGAACCAGAGTGTTCAAAAGTGTTATTTTTGGGCAAGAGACCCTTATTAGTGAAAGATTTGAATTGTTTAATTTTGCTAAATAATTTTGTACCCTCTGCATGGAATGAGTGAGAAAGTGTGATATGGCATTATGATGAGAGAGATATAAATGGAGAGATAGAATTATATAAACTAATGAGAGATTATAATGAGTTGAAAGAGATGTTAGTGGACATGAAACGCTTACCTGTTAAAATAGAGAGTGAAGATTATTTTGATAATACATGTTTAAATAATAATAATTTACTTTATGAAGAAAAAATAACTGACTTGATGACGAATATTACTAATGGAGACTGGACAGAAACAAATAATGTTGACTTGTTTTATGAGTATTTGAGTATGATGGATGAGTTTAGTTTGCATGGTTACCACACACAAAACAGTCATTTGTGTGGTAATAAAATTGAACGATGTTATGTGAAACCCCGTTTAATTTTTGACGATGGAGGTTGAAATTCATAAATGAACAATTTTAAATATGTTAATATATGGTAACGACCTAGCTGATTTTGATATTGAAGTGTGATATAACTGAACAATTATTGATGAAGAACTGTAAATACATGTGTAGTGAAATTAATTGTATGCATTATAAAATGTTAGATAAACAAGGTATGTATGTAGCCGAAATTGTGATGACAAAAATAATATTAATATTTTGCATCTTAAAACAAAACAATACATTAAATCCTGTAATCAAATATAACTAAACCACTATAATAAACCTATAGTTAAATAATTATAAATAACTATGAATAATATAAAACAGTAAGTGGTAGCGGATAGGTGTTCCCCACTTGTCCCAGTGGGTTTCGTCTATTTCAGGGACGCGCCCCTGCCCACGCGAGCCTTGGTTTTCTCCAGGTACCTTTATGTTCGGAGGAAGCTTTGTCCCTACCGTTAGTCCTAGTTCTCGACCTTTTAATAATCCTTATCCCTTTTATCTTCCCGATTTCCCTAACCCTCCCCTTAGAGTAAACATATAAACAATAATCATGTACAAGTAACATATAACCTATTTACAGGTAATTAAGTAAGTAAATAATTCTGGAAAATGTTCTAAAGTAAACTTATGTGCTATTTTACCTTATATGCTATTTATGTGATTTATGTTTGTGTTACTTTTGAGGGGTATGTACGGGGAAGATTTATACAAAAATTTGCATTTATAACAAACAAAGGAAAACCAATTGTTACCTTATATGCTATACACTCAAGTACTCAATAAATGATATTGTTGGTTATAACAGAGAGTTTAATTGCAAGTCCCGTCCCACTGGACCCAGTGCATTTTGGCTTCTCTAGGCTTTGGCCTAGTTTTAAATAACTAGTGGCCACTCTTCAAAAAAAAAAAAAAAAATTATAAAGCATAAACAAATCTAAAGAGGGGTTACATTATTGGGAGGGGGTAGAATGAAGAGGAGGGCCAAAAAGCCATCTTGCCCAAACAAAAATTTTATATTGAGCCCTTCCTGGAGTAATCTGTATTTTTTATCAACAGTATATTGCCATTTTTCTTACTTTTATGACACTATTTAGAGACAAAGACATTTAATAATTTCCTTTAGACCTAAATCCAACTTTATTACACACTAAATTCCTGTTGCTCCTATAACATTTACACCTAATCAACATGTCTTTCATGGTCATAAACTTTAGAAGCTCATATTTAACACTAGTCAACTGTTGGGATGCCAGCAGTCTGACAAAGAGTCCAAGTAATCTGGTGACAAAAAACACTACTTAATTTTTAAAATGTTTACAAATTTTCACAATGCACAAAAAATTGGCCTCTTCCTTGATCTAATGGTCAATGAATTCGACTTACTTGACTTTATTGCTTCATGAACACGGGGCTCCCAAGAAGACCTGCAAGGGACGTGGTTCATGGCCAAAACCTCTGACCCATTCCAGGCCTTGGCCTATGGCTTCAACTCCTTTAACTATGAGACACCATATTGTCATTGGACTTCCTTGACCATCATCGAATCCAGTCTAATAGCTGCCTTAATTATGCATCTCTTTTTAAGGTAAGCCATTATTTTTTTAATCATTAAATTTACAGCCGGTAAAAAAAAGCAACCATCATCCATGGGTCCAACAGGCACTGATCCAGCCTAGTGTGGCAAACAGGTTTGCTATCTGATTTGCCATGGCCTATCACACAGGAATATTATAATTATTAAGACTGAAAAAAGATGTTATGCTGGGGGATTAACAAACAGTAAACAACAGAGCTGAGAAACAGAAACCTCAAGACTTAAATGGATATAAAATGTAAAAATTTAATTATCGCGGCAATCTGAAATTGATGTATTATAGTCATGGTTAACACAAGAACTGTTCATCCAAAATCATATTATATGGGTTTAGTGCACACAATGCTTGCAGTATTTTTTTTTTTACATGCATTTTTACCCACAAGTAACAATATTTAATCAAACTTTCCTGACCCACTGCAAACTTTCCTTTTCTGTAGACTGCTGGTGACGATTATAGTTCTCTTTAATCAATAATCAAATACTAAAAAACAGGCTATATTTTATACACTCGTGATGTTTCATCACAAGGAATAACTAATAACAAAAACCATCGGCACCATTTTCATTCACAGTACAAAACAAAACAACATGGGATGGTCAGTACAAAACTGACACACCGACATGGGATGTTCCTGCACAATTTACTTAAAATAAAAATAAACTTCAAAAATACCTTGAAAAATTTGGGCAGGTTCTGCAGCCGGCGCCGGTGCAATAGGAGGAACCGGCTGTTGTGCACTTGGCCCAAAAAATGCCATCCCATTGTGGTAGGTGTATGACACGCCATTGGGAAAAAACAGATTTGCAGGAACTGGTGGAGGAGGCGAACTGGTTGTCTCAAACGCTCGATTAAATGGCTGAAACAGAACCACTTTCTATTTAAACAGAATCAATTTATACAAATTCACTGTTACTATGGATATTTGTTATAAGCTATCAATATATCAAACAAAAAATAACACGAATGTATAGCATAAACTTACTCAGTAGCATACGTAATAACTTATTATTACCTGTTTCTTAATAGCAGGTGCAATGTTCAATTTTCTTTCTTTTAATATTATATTATCGGCCTGAAACAATATAACAGAGAATATACTGTACATGTTACTGATTAAAATATTTTAAAAATAGAGAAACACAAATATGAAGTGTACAGATAACTTTTAACACAATAAAAAATTCCAATACAGGTTTATATATACTGCTACGACAGCGCAGAACAATCTACGCATTTATCGAATGTGCCAGAAGGATCTCGATGTAAGCGTGTGGTGTACGTGCTACTAGACGCATTTTGCGAGAATCTTCTCAACTGTGCCGGGCTTCGCTCGGGCGCTCGGACTGTGTCAAGGCCGTAGTAATTCCATAGTTCACGAGAGATAAGACGCAGTTTGGAAGCTTCTGGTGTGTGAGCGTGACTATAAATACATTGGGTAGCGGCCTTAGTTTTCAGTTCCATGCGAGATATTGGGTAGTGCGGTTCGAGAGTATTAGTACGATATATTTCCAGAGCGATTCGAGTTATTACTGTGTACATGCAAGTAGTTATTAGTGAAGTGTTGTGTTTTATAATCAGACGGCATAAGTGTAATACAATTGAGTTTTAATATTTGTGGACATTTTATTGCGTGTGAACAATTTTCATTGGATTTGTTGTAGAGACTGTGTTGTTAATTATGAACTGTTTTACTGTAACAATTAAAGGTGTGATTAGTGACTTAATTGGTGTCTGTACTTATTTTGTTTCCACTGTACCTACGACGATCGAGTAGACCGTCGTAACAGTGGTGTCAGAACTGGGATAGAACGGTTAACAGTGGAAACAGCACACACTTTGTACAAGACGAGTGTGATTCGAAATTAATCGATAAACAATTGATGCCAGTGAGATGATGGAAAATTTACAGGCACTGCTGTTGCAGACAGAAAAACAACAGGACGATAAACGCAGACAGGAGGCAGAAGAAGCAGAAAGACGACAAAAAGAAGAACGAAGACAAGAAAGAGAAGAAGCAGAAAAACGACAGGATGAAAAAGTAAGGAAGAAGCAGATAAAACGGAAGCTCTCTTTGAAGTTATGCGGAAACAGTTGCAAGAACACAGTACCGCAGAATTGGGTATCCTACGAGGTGAGCTTAATAAACAAGTTACTAAAATATCATAGGTACAAGAATCAATGACATTATAAATAGCTGAAGTAGAAAAATCTGTCTTGATTGTTGAAGAATCAATGTCTACAAAAATATCTGTTATAGAGGAATCTGTGTCAAATAAAATATCTGCAGTAGAAAACTCAATGGCAAACATAAGAGTACAAATTAAAAGTGAAGTCGAACAGTGCATGAAGATTCAAGCAAAACAAATTTCTGAAGAGACTGTACCAGTGATAAAGACAGAAAAAGACACAGAAAATAAGTTAATAGAGAAAGTCACTTTGCCTGCAGTAGGGACAGTTCATGTCAAAGCTCCAACCTTTGACGGAAGCACTCACTGGGCAACGTACCTCCGCCAATTTGAAGCTGCTGCATGCGCAAATAATTGGACAGAGAAAGACAAGGCTGTTTCACTCGTTCTCTCATTAAAAGGACCCGTGGCAGAACTACTACAGACAGTGCCACCTGACACCCAGAACACCCATGCAGAGTTGATAAAACCTCTGGAATTACGGTATGGTGATAAACATTTGCGAGATGTGTACTGCACCCAGTTGAGAGCAAGGCGACAGCATTCCGGGGAGAGTCTTCAAGAGTTTGAAGCAAGTATCGACAGACTAATTAGACTGGCCTATCCTGTAGTGCCAGAAGATTTTCGAACGCGTTTTGCGATGCAGACATTACTGCCGATGTCCGAGATAACAAACTACAGCAAGTGTTACGAATGGCAAGACACCAGAACAGTGCGGACGCCCTGGTACATGCTTTGCAATTTGAGGCCGCCAAATCAGCGTCTGGTTGGACAAGTCATAAAGTGTGCGCGCTAAAAGATCGCGACGGCACAGACAATGAGGAAGAAGAACAAGGAAGAGACTCGACGGTCGATGCCACAGAATAAGATAAGAAAGGATGGAAGACCGACGTGTTATCGATGTGGGAAACCTGGACATCTACAACGAGATTGTCGGGTTAGAATTCAGCAGCAGGGAAACGAGCAATAGTCGGTACAACAGGGCGTGTGCTGACTAACTGGAGGAACGAAGCCCCTAGAGAATACGCAATTTCTACACTTCAGAAAACCAGCGGGAGCTTGGTAGTTACCGGATTTGTTCAAGAAAGGCCAACCTCGATTACAGTTGACACAGGTGCAAAAGTTTCTATTGTGCGCCCCGACGTGGTGAAAGATCTCAAGCCAATCTGGTGCTCTTGCAGCTTGCGAATAGCTACTGGACGGCCTGTAAAAGTGTATCAAAAAGTGGAGATACACCTACGCCTCGGTAGACTTGAGTTTAATCATCAAGTACTTGTTGCAGACATTGTGGATGAAGCAATTCTTGGTGTGGACGTTATGAACGCATATGGATTTATAGTCGACTTCAAAACCAATGTCTTGAGAATCGGAGGCGAAGAGGTAATGCTATCAACAATGACGACAGCAGAAAAATCGATGGACGTCATAAACCAAGTGGCCGTAACTGTTCCGCCAAACTCCGAAAAGATCATCATGGTTAGAACTGCGGTAGATACTAGGGGTAATCAGTGCTCTATTATCGAACCCCAAGTAGTCAGCACACCAGACATACTACTTGCCAGAAGTTTAGTAAAACCTGACGAAACCTGAAATGTACCAATTAGAGTGGCGAATATTTTGGATCAAGCTATCACTTTACAAAGCAATACGCTCTCCTAGGCAAATTGACTCCTGTGGCCTGGGTAGCCGGAATAACGCAACAAAGAACCAGTTCTTCGGCTACTTCTAAATTACCAGAGGAACTGCAAGAATTATTGAACAGATCTTCTAACGACCTCTCAAGTGGTGAGGTAAAAGAACTCGGACAGTTTTTACACGAATTCAAAGATTGTTTTGCAGTTCGGGGACAGTCACTGGGAAGAACCTCTCTTGTGCAACATCGCATCAATACCGGGGACACAACACCGATACGCCAACCTCCTCGAAGGCCTCCATTATATAAACAAGAGGAGATGTCTCGGTTAGTACAGGACATGTTGACAGAGGGAGTAATCGAACCTTCGTCAAGTTCTTGGTCTTCCCCTGTAGTGCTGGTAGCGAAGAAGGATGGTGGATTGCGTTTCTGCGTAGACTACCGGAGGTTAAATGACGTTACAAAGAAAGACTGCTATCCATTACCTCGCGTTGACGATACACTCGACACGTTGTCCGGAGCACAGTGGTTTTCCACATTTGACCTGAAGAGTGGATATTGGCAAGTGGGTCTTCATCAAGAAGACAAGGAAAAGACCGCTTTCTCGACCCCAAGTGGCTTATTCCAATTTAACGTCATGCCATTTGGATTCTGTAATGCACCGGCAACATTTAAGAGATTGATGGACCTGATACTCCGAGGCCTGACGTGGAAAACTTGCCTAGTTTACTTAGACGATGTCATAGTGGTTGGGAAGACTTTCGAAGATCATTTGGAAAACCTTAAGGAAGTTCTAACTAGAATTCACGGTGCACAACTGAAGCTGAGCCCGAAGAAGTGTTCTCTATTCCAGAAGGAAGTACAGTATTTGGGCCATCTGGTTTCGGCAGCGGGTGTTAGCATGGATCCTAATAAAGTAGGCACCGTAAGAGACTGGCCAGTTCCGAAGAATAAACACGAAGTTCGGAGTTTCCTGGGGTTATGCTCATATTACCGACGTTTTGTGAAACGCTTCGCTACTATTGCTAAACCACTACATGAGCTAACGGAAAATAAACGAAACTTCCAATGGTCAAGAGAGTGTGACCAAGCATTTAGAACGTTGAAGATCGCATTATGTTCGCAGCCAATTCTCGCTTTTCCAGCTTCCGAAGGGAAGTACATCGTAGACACAGACGCAAGCAATACTGGTCTAGGAGCAGTTTTGTCTCAAGTGCAGAACGGTGAAGAACGAGTAATAGCGTATTACAGCAAGACGCTTTCTAAACCAGATAGAAATTATTGTGTTACAAGAAGAGAGTTGTTGGCAATTGTCAGAGCTTTGGAGCACTTCCATAAATACCTCTAAGGGAGAGAGTTTTCACTACGTACCGACCATGCTGCACTTGCATGGCTCTTGAGATTTAAAAATCCAGAAGGACAGTTGGCAAGGTGGCTCGAATGTCTGCAAGAGTACAACTTCAAGGTACAACATCGGCGGGGGCGCCTGCACGGTAATGCAGATGGCTTATCACGAAGACCGTGCCTGGAAGACTGCCAACATTGCCACAGAAAGGAAGAACAAAACTCAAGCGAACATGTTCAAGCCATCACTGTAGATTTCCTGGCTGACGGCTGGACAACACAAGACTGTCGACAAGAACAGATGACTGATGAAGACATTGGACCGATCTTGACAGCAAAAGAGGAAGGTCGCCGCCCGGAGTGGCAAGATATCTGCCACGGTTCCGAAGTGCTGAAGGGCTACTGGGCACAATGGGAATCTCTCACCTTAGAAAACGGATTGCTGAAAAGGGCTTGGGAAAGTGCAGATGGACGAGACGTGGTCATGCAGTTGATAGTTCCCCGAAGTAAAGTGCAGTCTGTTTTGAAGGAGATGCATGATGGAACATCTAGAGGCCATCTTGGCGTTAACAAAACCCTTGACAAAATACGGAAGCGATTCTACTGGCTTCATCTTCGCCACGACGTAGAGGAATGGGTTCGGACATGTGAAATATGTGCTGCAAGCAAGGGCCCACAAACCAGAAGCAGGGGAAAAATGAGACAGTATAACGTTGGACAACCTTTCGAGAGAATTGCCATAGACATTGCTGGACCATTCCCAGTCACTGACGATGGAAACCAGTACATCATGGTTGTAGGTGACTACTTTACTAAGTGGGTGGAAGCCTACGCAATTCCAAATCAGGAGGTTACCACTGTGGCAAAGCAGTTAGTTCACAACTTCTGTTGCCGTTATGGAGCCCCTATGGAAATCCATACGGATCAAGAGAGAAATTTCGAATCAGGAGTGTTTAAAGAATTATGCCGTCTACTCGGAATTCGAAAGACCAGGACAACGCCTCTGCATCCTCAGTTGGACGGGACGGTTGAGAGATTCAACAGGACACTTGAGCAGCATCTTTCGAAAGTTGTTGACGAGAACCAAACAGACTGGAACCAACGTATACCACTATTCCTTATGGCGTATAGGTCATCAGTACATGACACAACCGGCATGACTCCAGCAAAATTGGTGCTTGGGCGGGAGATTCGTCTTCCTGGGGACTTGATGTTTGGATCACCTGAGACTCAGTCCCAAGAGCCAAAGAACTATTCCTCGCAATTAGAAAACCAACTGCGAGAAATGAATTGCTTGGTAAGAGGACGGCTGAAGATTGCCAGTGATAAAATGAAAACTCGGTATGACATTCGCAGCAATAGTGTGGGTTTCCAAGAAGGAGATCAGGTCTGGTTATTCAATCCAAAGCGCCGTCGTGGTCGTTCACCTAAGCTTCAGTCTAACTGGGAAGGACCCTACACTGTAAAAAAAAGGATTAACGATGTTGTTTATCGGATTCAACAGGAAGGACAGCGAAAGTTCAAGGTCGTCCACCTAGATCGCCTGGCTAAGTACAAATTTAGAGACGCTTTGCCAGTTCGGGACGAACAGGCTTAAGGAGAGGGCAGTGCTAAGACAGCACAGAACAATCTACGCGTTTATCGAATGTGCCAGAAGGATCTTGATGTAAGCGTGTGGTGTACGTGCTACTAGACGCATTTTGCGAGAATCTTCTCGACTGTGCCGGGCTTCGCTCGGGCGCTCGGACTGTGTCAAGGCCGTAGTAATTACGTAGTTCACGAGAGATAAGACGCAGTTTGGAAGCTTCTGGTGTGTGAGCGTGACTATAAATACATTGGGTAGCGGCCTTAGTTTTCAGTTCCATGCAAGATATTGGATAGTGCGGTTCGAGAGTATTAGTGCGATATATTTCCAGAGCGGTTCGAGTTATTACTGTGTACGTGCAAGTAGTTATTAGTGAAGTGTTGCGTTTTATAATCAGACGGCATAATTGTAATACATTTGAGTTTTAATATTTGTGGACATTTTATTGCGTGTGAACAATTTTCATTGGATTTGTTGTAGAGACTGTGTTGTTAATTATGAACTGTTTTACTGTAACAATTAAAGGTGTGATTAGTGACTTAATTGGTGTCTTGTACTTATTTTGTTTCCACTGTACCTACGACGATCGAGTCATACCATTATATAATTAAAACACAATCAACTATAACTAACAGTGTAGCACAGTACCATAATAATGAAGAGCATTAAACTATCAAGAAATAAACAAATTACTGAGATCGATTAATTTGGAAATGATGTCTGAATTGAGCTGTTTTCATGTCAGAATACCCTTACATTTAGAGACAAAACATTTTATCAATATGCAAGACTAGTAGGAGGTGAAACTCTTGAGCCTCACTTGGAAACAGTAGAAAAAATACAGCTTAATATGGAGAGAGGTACTCTTGGCATACTGTATGAAACAGATTTCCAAATAACAGTATACATCAAAGAACAAATATTGTGAATATCGGAGAACTAAAAAAGTGAAAGTAAAGGAGGGTTGACACATTGCACAACTAAAGGAAATAGGCACAATGGCACAAATCAATAATCGCAACAAATATATATAATTTTCAAAGAAACACTGGAGAACATCATATTTAAAGGAAAAACATGGTCAGGAATTGAACAGTTATGGAATAAAAACTGTAGAAAACCCAAGAAGGAAGCAGTCGCCAACTTTAGATTGGAAACTAGCCATGACTGTCTCTCAGCACATCTCTACAAATAAAAATTTTCTACCATAGAAGAATGTGTATTGTGCAGGAGAGAAGACTCAAAAATGAACAAAAATCATCTATTCGAGTGCGTGAAGCTGAACCTGGAAATCCAAGAACTCAGAAGTTACAGTGGTCTTTATTGGGAAGCTAGCTACCAAATGGGTTAAATGTACCAAGGGGGGGGGGCCATTGGAAAACAAACAAACAAACAAACAACAAACAATGTTGGAGAACAATGAGAAAGAAGTACTGTAGAATCCCTTTTTCATGAGTATAAGCATGTACAGATAATAACTCTGTTTAAATTTGTTAATTAGGCTCAAGTATTGTATTCGATTTACAATTGTGAAGTGAGACACCTCAAATTCTCCACAATTTGTCCCTGTATCCATGTGTGTGCATCCCTAGGGCACTAGTGTGGGAATAAATTAACGAAATGAAACTTCAAAACATTATAAAAAAGATTTGATACTACAGCTTTCTAATGTCATATGAACAATTCTACATATTATAGTTATACGTTGAAATTTTAATGAGGTTGTAAAATTCGCAGATAACAATCGGACATGATTTAATGTTTTTGTGCATAGCCTCGCCAGACCTTTTAATTATCACATCTTTATCTATGATGTAAAAAGCAGTTTCAACCAATCGGAATCTTTGATAAGTCGCCAAGATCAGGAATTTGTGGTGAGGTCTGGGAATTCTTGAGAAAGCACTGACCACAGAAAACGTATCCTCTGTGCGAGATTCCTGTGCAAGGTATAAGGGAGCTTAATGTCACGCTGAACACTTAATCATTTTTATAATTTTCAAATAACAGTCTGAGATCAAAGTCAATCTACAATCCTATCCTATTGAGATTATAATAATAATTAATAATAAGGGTCAGTGTCAATTAGTGTGGTCTGTGTGAATGAAAGATGTCTGCTTAGGTAAGGTATATCTCATCTGGAGCTGTTACTTAAGTATACATGAGAACACTTCAAGAGTTCAATACGCTGAAGTTAAGTGTACTTAATAATTAAGTTAGTAAACCCGTATAAATGAACCCCAAGATAATATAATTAACTAAATACTTTTTGGTTCTAATGAATAGATGACCGAAGTTAAGTGAACCCACATCGGATTGTTGAGATATTGCATCCAAAAAAACAATAATTTATAAATTTATTTATGTATAATTGCTACTGACAATATCACAGAATTTAGTTTAGATAATGTCAATAAATATAAACCTCCATAATAACAACATTTTTATCATTTACCTATGCAACCTATATGTATCATTGCATAAAAAAAATATCGGTATGGAGAACCCATACATGACTTCCATGTTCTAAGATAACCGATCTTCACCAAAATCAATAGGCCTTGAGTCTTCTACAACTCAGGCACATACGTAAAAAATTATTTGATTCTGTTTGAATTTACGGCAGTTATCGTTCGTCATAAAAAAAATTCTCTTGTTACAACATAAAATGTTGCTGGTAAACTACCCCATTCCCTTAACCGATCTTCAACAAAATCAACAGACCTTCAGTTATCTACAATTGAGGAAGGTATGCACAAAATTATTTGATTCTGTTTAAATGTGCGGCAGTTATCGTTCGTCATAGAAACAATTACTCTTGTTAAAACATAAAA
The DNA here is from genome assembly GCA_034769895.1 of Magicicada septendecula. Classification (NCBI taxonomy): domain Eukaryota; kingdom Metazoa; phylum Arthropoda; class Insecta; order Hemiptera; family Cicadidae; genus Magicicada; species Magicicada septendecula. The sequence continues at coordinate 85,422,558 of CM068372.1, read as the reverse complement.
TGTGGCAGGTAAACTACCCCTTTCCCTTAACCGATCTTCGCCAAAATCAACAGGCCTTCAGTCTTTTACAATTGATGAACGTATGCAAAAAAATATTTGATTTTGTTTGAATGTGCGGCAGTTATCATTCGTCATAGAAAAAATTACCGTTGTTAAAACATAAAATGTTGCAGGTAAACTACCCCTTTCCCTTAACCAATCTTCACCAAAATCAATAGACATTGAGCTCTCTATAGCTCAGGAAGGTATGCAAAACATTATTTGATTCTGATTGAATTTACGGCAGTTATTATTCGTCATAGAAAAAATTATCCATGTCAAAACATAAAACGTTGCAGGTAAACTACCACTTTCCCTAAACCGATCTTCAACAAAAACAATAGGTCTTGAGAACTCTACAATTCAGGGCTGTATGCAAAACATTATTTGATTCTGTTTGAATTTGCAGCTGTTATCATTTGCCATAGAAAAAAAATTACCATACATGACTTCCATGTTCTAAGATTTATATTTAAAATCGTTTACGAAATGAAATGTTTCCATAGAAACTACATCTTTCCACTTATTGCTTCAGCCTTAACCACAGTGCTGTGGTCACTAACGTATACCACCACACGTTATCGCACTCGATTTTCACTGATGATGGCAGTCGACGGCACTGCCGAAACGTCTGGTTTTGCAGAAAACACTGGACTACGGGCAAACAGCCCGGGAAGGAATTTTAACAACAAACTACTACTTTGTTGCCGATAACGTAGTACACATATAAATAATAACCTGTAAAACATTGAAACCAGAGAGCCAAAACATAGACCACTGTTGTCTAACAGGGGGTCCCAGGTAACCTCAACTTGGTTATAAATCAGCTTGTAATTAGCATAAAATAAGACCAAAACGATGTAAACTAGTGTAAGTTATAAAATAATGATAGAAGACTGTAAAGACGAACCTAGTGATACATTTTTATTAATTAAAAGTGGTATGTATGGTGTTTAATGCAAATACACAGACTGAAATTGGACAGAAAAGTGTACACATTAAACACGCTCAGAATTTCTATAATAATATAAACCAGTGAAGAACAATGTCATAAATGTGCAATATATGTATTACCGCTATTATAGTATACAATGATTATTATGAAAAACTAATTTAACCAGAATTAAGGAAAATTGTGGTCACTGTCTGACCAGACTAGCTGCAAAAAGTATTGGTGAATTATTATCAATATCACATGTAATTATAAAAGAACAACCATTGCAAAACAACCTGTACACTGTAAAGACAATTTAGACTTAAAAGAACCACATAAAGATGGGTATATCATTAATTCAGAATTAAATCAAAATGACATAGCATAAACAATAACTATGAACAATAAACGTTACATTAAAAACAAACAAATAATTGTATTCTAATGAAAACAAAGCTGTCCAGAAGTTGTAATGGACATCTTAGAATATCTATATCATTGTAAAAAAGTGAACAGGACAAATTATGTCAATAAATAAAGTAAATCTAACTGACCATGCTCTAGAACATAGAAAGCATGGGTCAAATATAGTAATTTTATTAATCTTAGACAATCATTGTACTAATTATTATCATAAATGAACTTCAAAGGAACCATATGATGAAATGTAATCATCATTTGGTCAATTTTAGTAATTAATCATGTAAAAATATAAGAAAATGTAATAGTCATAAGTAAGGAATTAACTTTCTTATTATTAAACTCACACGTGACTTGTGAGAGGACTTATTTTAAAGAACAGATTAATTGTGATAACACAATGTGATCATATTAAGTAAAACTCATATAACAAGGACGTTAAACCAATGTTAAAGGAATTGTATTTATTTTGGAAATTACGAATTAAAATAGGTTAATTACAATTATAAATTCTCAGAATAGGAGAGTAGTTACATCTTGTAACGGTACAGACCTACAGGGCTTTGTAAGTTAAATCTTTTCAATATTATTTGCAGCCAAGTATGTGTGGTGAATTGACTTTTGCATCGAGACTGGTACAGCTCGGCCCAGGAATGTGAAATTGGTAACGAGGGGGCGTACGCGCCTCCACACGCGCACTCAGCGGCGAACGTTCTCACGCTAACGGCACGAACAGTTACATACTTTCGCACTGTGTGCGCAGAAAACTGTCTGTTGCATCCCAGCAAGTAAACCGCGCGGTTCTCAGTAAAAGGCCTGCGGGCCAAAACTTATTAAAACATCCCAAAATATGGACTAGAGAGTGATACAAATAAAGGTAGAAGCAGTGCTAATTCAATGAAGTAATAATTTTAAACGCAGATTTTTTTTGGACAGAATACAGTGAAAGTTTAAAGTGAGAACGTGACTAAATTTTAATTATGAAAACGTTTTTGGACGAAACAGTAAACCATCAAAATGACAGAACCACAACATTTGGCGTCTGGATCCACATTAAGGAAGTAGCCATACGTAAATCCATTTTAATTGATTATAACATTTTTTTAGTAAATGAGCTCATTAACATAAATGGGGTGTAACAGAATGAGTGTGTGTGTGAGCAAAAAGCTGGGTTGTCTTTCATTAATTTGTTAATAATATAATCTAGATATAAGGAGTAAAATATGTTAAAATTTGTTGTTGGTTAAAAGGAGCTTCACCTCAATATTGAATATAGTTTAATTTAAATGTTGGAGAATCGAGTGACAAGTAATAATTGTAGTTGATTATAAAAAAAAGAGAACAAAGAATGTCACAACATAAAATAATAAATTAATATTTTATTTCACTTGATATATGTGTGTTAGAATAATCATTTCAAGTACCTAATTTCATTTTCTGTGCTGGTAAATTCGCTATACGAAATATGGTTACACCACTAGACGATCTGGCCAGAGAGTTAACAAATTAAAGGTAAGTTAGGAGTTTGTGATTATTTAATTATTTAAAAATAAAAAAACACGACAAATGGTGCGGCGTGACCAGGATTTGGAATAAATAGTGTTTATTCCAAATTGGCCTATTTTAAAGCACAGAGAATGGAATAGGGTTGGCGGAAGCCGAAAATTACTTACGTAAAATTTACGTAATATATGCAAAATAAAATTACGAGGTGTTGATCAATTGTGCATGTTATATTACAAGTAAAACTTAATAAGTATTTAATAGAACAGTAAAATAGAACAATAAAAATGTCTGATAACAAAAAAGAAATTAATATGATAGAATCAGTTATGAGTGAGAGTGGCCTTGGGTCAATGAACCCGTCACCGAGTGTGAGTGAATTAAGTCGGCCAATTCCAACAGCTGACTTGAACATTCAATCAGTAACTAACGCTGACCTAACTGAGGCAATAATAGATAATGCTGAAGCAAAATCTACTCCCGTATTGACAAAAACTAAAGAAAAAGAATGGTCAATGAATGATATATTCAACCTGATGCAAACTATGTCTGAAAACATGGTAAAAAATAGTGATTTCATTGTATTAAATAAACGTTTTAATGCCAATAATGAAAAGTTTGATAATAAATTTGATGAGTTAAAAAGCGAAATACATGAACAAAAAATAAAATGTGAACAACAGAATGTTAAAAATTATACTAATTTTAAAGAACTTAAAGAACAAAATATCAAGTTTGAGAAGAGTATAAATGTAAAGTTTGATGATCTAAGTAATGCACTATGTAAACGTATTGATGAACGTTTCCAGACAGCTATAAAACGAATACAAGATGATGTAGATAACGTTACAAGAAATACAGGTAAGTGCAGAATAAACAAAAATAACGGAGATACCCGTGATAAGAATAATGGTGTTAGTTTACATGCAAAACCGGTGGTAGTAGACAAGGTAAGTAATCATGATAATTATAGTAATGAGTTAACAAGTAATAGCAAAATAAAAAGTGATAACAACGAGATAATTAAAAATGTGTTAGAAAATAAAGTGAAAAATAATAGGGGAGATTAAGTTTTAGTGGAAATAGAGAGTAGCAATAAGATAGTGGTTGAAGAGAGGTTGGGTTTACAAAGGGCAAATTTTCCCCGTGATTTAACTGGAGTAAATACTCCAATAGTGAGTTATGAAGACAGAGTTTACTCCCGTGGTTATAGAGACAAGGTGTCTCTAAGTAGGTCCCCTTTTGTGTATCATGAGTTCCTTGGAAAAGCCAAGAGGTGTTATGATAACGTTATGTTGCCTTTTGTGTGGATTGAGAGAGAAAAAGTGAGAAGGTGTTATGATGAGAGGTTTTGTGAGAGAGTGGTAGAATTATTCGCATTGAGAGAGAGAGAGAGATAATATTATTTGATGTTGTTAGAAGTTACGAAGAGCTACTGGAGAAAATAAAGAGAGAGAGAGAATTAGTAATATTGCTGACTTACCTTGTTATGAAGATAGTGCAGAAATAAGTAATAATAACGTTGATAATTATATTGAATGCTTACCCGTGCATAGACGTGGAGTATTAATATAGATGATTCTGAAATTGAGAGGTTAAAATATTTAGGGGTGATAGATAATAATACAGACGGTGACAAGACCAAAATCGATGATGTAGACAGGGTATATGATTTAATAATAATGTGGTATAATCCAGTAGATTATTATGTGGGTTTTACGGAACAACTGGAAATATTAGAGAATTATTATATAAATAATAATAATGAAATGAGTATGAGTAAAGATGAGAACTGTTGTGTAAAACTAAGACTCATATAAATATGATGATGGGGGCTAAATAAAAAAAAAATCAGTGAATGGACATTTTAATATTTTAGTTTATGGTGATGACCTAGCTAACTTAGGAAATGAGGTGTCGTAAACAGAAAAATAATGTCAAAGAATTGTGAATAAATTTATAGTGAAATTAATTGTGTTTGTGTTGTAAAATGTATTTTATGTAAACAATGTGTGTATGCAGTAGGAACTGACTGTATAATAATAATAATAATAATAATAACAATATTCTATCAGACCAAATAAATAATGAGAGGTTGTAATAAATGAGTTGTAATTGTTTTGGAGTAAAGTAATTAAAATAACTTGTGTTTTCAATAATTGATTGAATTAAATAATGTGAGATGGATTAATTGATTAATTTAAAATGTTGTATAAAGAGATTCTGATAATGAATTTAAATGATTTCATATGATTTAAACTTGGTAATAAATAGTAAACGAATAAATGTAAAATGTGTTTAGTTGTGGCGTCATATGATTGTTATGTTTCAGAAGATATATAGAGTTATGTACATTATTTGGTGGTGACGAATTGTTTATAATTTTGTGTCAATAACAGGAATCATGTGTTTTGAGTGATGTACTGTAAGTACGAAGTTTATCGTGCGATTTAAATAAAGTAAAATGTTTAATGTTTGAATAATAAAAATTTTAAATGAGTTTTAATGGTTTAAATTAAATGATTAAATTAATTTGAGGTAGTTCTGAATTTTCAATGAGTAATTTAATGTGAAATGTTGTAAAAGTTAGAGTTTGGGTGATAATTATTTCAATAAGGCAGTGAAGACAGTTAAAGTTCATGTAAATGGGTGTTAGACAAAATAAGAATTTTGGGAATAAAGTAATACAGAAACAGGTTAATAGTAGGAACACAGTAGCAAGAGTGTATGTATATAGAAAAAGTGAGAGTAATGTAAATGAAGAGTAAATAGGTGGTGGTGAAATTTTGTAGTGAGGGTGATGTTGTAGGGAGTGATCAACATGCGTCGTTGGGGCAGGTAATTGTGAAGGGTCGAAGAGTGTTTGCCGATATTTGGTGGAGGGCAAAAGGTTATCAATGGAATTGACGGTTAGGGAACACACATCCTAAGTACAGAGAAGGTAACAGGTATTTTGTAATAAGTGGATAATGATTTAAGTGAAGTTAGAGAATTTAGTGGAGTTAAATATTTTGAGAAATTGGTGTCACATTATGTAAATCTGTAAATGGTGGTTAGAAGTAAGAAGGGGGTAAGGTTATATTTTAATGCCTTTGTAATAAATCGAATTATTGTGGATAACAGAGAATCACCCAAACCAATTGATAATGAAAATAATTAATAGAAATTCATACTTGAAGTATAATAATAAAATGTAACAAGATAAAGAGTTAATAGAATTTACAACTAGAATTAAGCTGTAAGTTGTGTAAATTTTTTGTCAAATTTGAATTTGAAATGTGATGTAAAATGAATGTTAATAATAAATTTGAATTTTTTGAGAATTGAATGGTACAATAAATGATAAATAATTAAAGGTTGATACAAAAAAGAGTTAATAGAAGGATCAAGTTGTAATGTTTATAATTTTATATGAAAATTTAAAGGTCAATTCTTTATATTAATGTAATGATGTTAATGGTCAATTTGAGTGTCAATTATGATGTATATTATTATGTATTATGTTAATGTGTTAATGAATTATATGTTGTTTTTTAAAGTGATTCCCCAACTTTCGGGCGGTCATGGCCTCACCGAACCCTGACCGTGGAATTGGCTCAGCTTTGACAGCTGTGGTCGGGGCTCATTGTGTCACGTTCTGCCTTAACTGGCCATAGCTGTTATCGTTGTGAGAGGTGAATTTAGAAATTAACCGGGGGGTAAATCAGGGGAATCACCAGAACTATGGAACAGCGGCTATCCATCGAATGGGATGGTAGACCGTGGAAGGGCGTATGAATCATTATAGTAGGATTAATGGTGTCCTCGGACATCAGTAATGCCGAATTTTTATATAACGCTGAAGCAAGAATGGGGTAGGCAGTGTCTACCCCCAATAAAATTCAGTTCTTGTGGAAGCAACTGGACGCCACAGTCCAGGGGGGGGCCATAGTGTGTGTGGTAAGGAGGTTACTCACGGGAGTAACGAATTAAAACCTTAAATTGACGTAAACTAAATGAGCTGATAAGCTAATTTTAAATGATTTTATTCTTGATCCAAGAGATGATTACAGTAGATAATTTGTATGAAAGTAATTGATTTAAATACGTGTGGCTCTCTATGATATTTTATAAATGACTTTACTGATTTTGCAAAAGATTAATTCGAGGAGAGAAGGTGGTTATTATGTTTTGTTTAGTATGTTTTATTATATTATTATTTTACTATGTTAGAGTGTAAGAATTGTAAACATGTGTTATGCCTTTTACATTTTATAATTTTTTGGAGTGTGTCTAGGGTAAGGTCATTCACCTGACCAGGAGACATCAGCTGATGACTGGTGTTAGATATGTAGTATGTTCCCTACAATTGATTTATAGATTTTTTTTAATCAATATAATGCTTTGCAGTAAAGAATTCTATTTCAATTTTTTATGTTCACTATATGTAGAGAAGGTGTCAGGTGATAGACGATGTTTATATTATGATGTATTTTATAATCATGTGTAATTGTGTTTGAATAAGTGGATAGGGACAAATTGTTTTATTTAACTGTTAGAATCAAATTTGAATTTTATATTATCACAATTAATGGGCAGATAGTGTGTGATTAATAATGAATATGTGTACACACCCAGTACTTGCTAAAGGCAACCCAGTATGTATGTAAGGGGAGACATATCGGTTGAGGATCTGGTATGGTATAAGGCCAGTTTTTGATTTTTGGGTGGAATGATACAAGGCCAGGTGGTACTGTGGTGAGTATCTGTCTGACTTTACGGTGTTGGGATCTCGCACAGAGAAGTCCAGTGATGTCGTGCAGGTGCAGCCATAGTCGCTGAGCTAGGGAGATAGTTTACCCATGACGTGTTAAGAATTAAAGGGGGGTTGTTGGCGCCATATCCTCACCGATCGTTTTAGGGTTAGCAATGAGAGTTTTTGTTTCGGCAGAAAACCTCTCATGGGGGGGGGGTTATTGTAACGGTACAACCTATAGGGCTTTGTAAGTTAAATCTTTTCAATATTATTTGCAACCAAGTATGTGTGGTGAATTGACTTTTGCATCGAGACTGGTACGGCTCGGCCCAGGAATGTGAAATTGGTAATGAGGGGGCGTACGCGCCTCCACACGCGCACTCAGGCGGCGAACGTTCTCACGCTAACGGCACGAACAGGTACATACTTTCGCACTGTGTGCGCAGAAAACTGTCTGTTGCATCCCAGCAAGTGAATCGCGCGGTTCTCAGTAAAAGGCCTGCGGACCAAAACTTATTAAAACTTCCCAAAATATGGACTAGAGAGTGATACAAATAAAAGTAGAAGCAGTGCTGATTCAATGAAGTAATAATTTTAAATGCAGATTTTTTTTGGGACAGAATACAGTGAAAGTTTAAAGTGAGAACGTGACTAAATTTTAATTATGAAAACGTTTTTGGACGAAACAGTAAACCATCAAAACGACAGAACCACAACATTTGGCGTCTGGATCCACATTAAGGAAGTAGCCATACGTAAATCCATTTTAATTGATTATAACATTTTTTTAGTAAATGAGCTCATTAACATAAATGGGGTGTAACGGAAAGTGTGTGTGTGTGTGTGTGTGTGCGCGCGCGCGCAATAAACTGGGTTGTCTTTAATTAATTTGTTAATATAATCTAGATATAAGGAGTAAAATATGTTAAAATTTGTTGTTGGTTAAAAGGGGCTTCACCTCAATATTGAATATAGTTTAATTTAAATGTTGGAGAATCGAGTGAGAAGTCATAATTGTATTTGATTAGAAAAAAAAGGAGAACAAAGAATGTCACAACATAAAATAATAAATTAATATTTTATTTCACTTGATATATGTGTGTTAGAATAATCATTTCAAGTACCTAATTTCATTTTCTGTGCTGGTAAATTCGCTATACGAAATAGGGTTACACCACTAGACAATCTGGCCAGAGAGTTAACAAATTAAAGGTAAGTTGGGAGTTTGTGATTATTTAATTATTTAAAAATTAAAAAACACGACAATCTATTAGCCATATGTTCTTAATCTAAAACAATAAATCTCTTCTGAAAATGTTCGACATTTTGAGGTTACCATTTTATGAAAAAGTAATCATCTTTAACCTATGCTTAAATTTAATTTACAATTTAACAGTAATAGTGATTATTTGAATAATGTCTTGGTGATAGTGTAATGGTGTAATTATTGACAAATGTGTAATTAGTTCAAAGTGCATTGCTGGATATTATGCTAACATAAGTAATTAATATTGCACTATACTTGCCTTAAATTCACTGAATTGCAAACTGTTATACACCTTGAAATTTTATGAGCACTGGAATAAACTTTATAAACTTTTAACTAGCGAGTAATTCGATTGGCAGATTCTATCAACCTTATCGCTTCAGAACTTTAATAAAAGTCAGTTAACGGTAAAAGTTTTTCGGCATACCTCGCGCTTGGCACTGTGGGTAACATTATTCAAATATAGACGCCTGATTGGCTAAAATATGGACTACTGTATAGGTTTCACAAAGCATTTTCTATAGAATAAAATTTACAATAAATACTATTACAAACATAATTCCCTTATGCATCTTGAAATTGCAAATCATGGCATAAATTCGTCCATTAATATCAAAATTCACTTTTTTCAACTAAGAGACGAAACAATATTTTGATAAACTTATGTCTTATAGCTAATTACTGATTGAATGATTGTTATTTACATTAACTAGGATACGTATAAAGATCTTTTGTAACAATTCTTAACATAATAAACATCTTAAATTGACAAAAATACAAGTTTAGTTCGAGGCTTCAGTTGGCCTATCACATCCTCAGTTAGTTTTACCGGTACTTATCAAAAAACGTTGCAGGTAAACTACCCCTTTCTCTTATCCCATCTTCACCAAAATCAATAGGCCCTCAGTCCTCTACAATTCAGGGATGCATGCAAAACATTATTTGATTCTGTTTGAATGTGCAGCAGTTATGGTTCATCATAAAAAAATTACCCTTGTTAAAACATAATATGTTGCAGGTAAACTACCCCATTCCCTTAACCTATCTTCACCAAAAACAATAGGTCTTCAGAACTCTACAATTCAGGGGTGTATGCTAAAAATTATTTGTTTCTGTTTGAATTTGCGGCTGTTATCGTTTGCCATAGAAAATACCCTTGTTAAAACAAAAAACATTGCAGGTAAACTACCCCTTTCCCTTAACCGATCTTCACCAAAATCAACAGGCCTTCAGTCTTATACAATTGATGAACGTATGCAAAACAATTTTTGATTCTGTTTGAATGTGCGGCAATTATCGTTCATCATAGAAAATATCAGTATGGAGAACCATACATGACTTCCATATTCTAAGATTTATATTTAAAATCATTTTCTAAATGAAATATTACCATAGAAACTACTTCTTTCTACTTACTGCTTCAGCCTTAACCACAGTACTGTGGTCACTAATATATACCACCTCACGTTATCGCACTCGATTTTCACTGATGATGGAAGTCGATGGCATTGCCGAAACGTCTGGTTTTGTAGAAAACATTGGACTACGGCCAAATATCGCGGGAAGGAATTTTAACAAAAACTACTTCTTTGTTGCCGATAACGTTGTACACATATATATATATATAAAATATGCATAAAATTAATGGCTTGTATAAGTTAATGATTGATCTCCATTAAGTAGTGCTCAAGTTTCCAAAGTTTTAATATTATGATGTCCGTAATTAAAACATCAGAGCAGGTTTAGTGTGAATGAGGGTACACCGTGGACTAAAATTTTCAACATTTCCTATTGAGCGTTGCTTAGAGTAAAGCTGCGAATCTACAGTGTATGTTTCACAGAACAAACACGCGAAAAAGAAGGAGCGCTCCGAAGTCACTCATGGACCCTCAGCATCTTGCAGAGGGTTCATTCCCTAAAGACGAAAAGTCTACTATGAATTCGGCTTGCACGCGTTATGTTGGTGTGGGTTTCGGCACTTTCCATTTAAAAAGCGTGCAAATGTAAGAAAATACACATGAGTGAGGCCAGAAATAACGCGAATTGTGTGTGTGTGTGTGTGTGTGTGTTCCCTGCCTTTTTATTGCTGTAGTCATAATAATAAAATGGAAACGTAAACATTACATAACTGAGATATGCTTGCCTGCCACGAACGATATATTATTTTATACATGTATATTAACTCATACATAATTTACATTAAAATGAAAAAATTATAATTATATTGCCTGGCAACAAAATTATTTTATTTTTAACAATTACCATTGTTTCAAAAAGTTTAAATGAATTTTCAAGTACTTTACTGTTGTTAAAATGTAAAAGGTTGCAGGTAAACTACCCCTTCCCTTTAATCGATCTTCACCAAAATCGAAAGTCCTTGAGATCTCTACAATTCAGGGACGTATGCAGAAAATTGTTTGATTCTGTTTGAATTTGCTGCTCTTATCGTTTGCCATAGGAAATACCCTTTTAAAACATAAAACATTGCAGGTAAACTACCCCTTTCCTATAACTGATCTTCACCAAAAACAATAGGTCATGAGAACTCTACAATTCAGCGCTGTATGCAAAAAAGTATTTGATTCTGTTTACTTTTGCGGTTTTTACTTCCATATTCCTTAAGGAAATGGAAGTATGGTGATGGCAAAAAAATATCGGTATGGAGAACCATACATGACTTCCATGTTCTAAGATTTATATTTAAAATCATATTTGAAATGAAATATTTCCATAGAAACTACGTCTTTCTACTTATTGCTTCAGCATTAACCACAGTACTGTGGTCACTAACGTATACCACCTCACGTTTTCGCACTCGATTTTCACCGATGATGGCAGTCGACGGCACTGCGGAAAAGTGTGGTTTTGTAGAAAACATTGGACTACGGCTAAAGAGCCCGAGAAGCAATTTTAACAAAAAACTACTTCTTTGTTGCTGATAACGTAGTACACATATAAAAAATTCTCCCCTCCGCCTTCAACTATAATTTTTAATAATAGAAAATTACCCCCACCCCGTTCACCTAACCTCTTCATTTATAGATATTTCATCCACGTTTCTACAGTGGATTACTATGAGCTTCTTATCAGGATACTTTATTTATAAAAATTAAGTACTTTACTCTTGTTAAATCATAAAATGTTTCAGGTAAACTACCCCTTTCTCTTAACCGATCTTCTCCAAAATCAATAGACCTTCCGTCCTCTAAAATTCAGGGAAGCATGCAAAAAATATTTGATTGTTTGAATGTGCGGCAGTTATCGTTCGTCATGGAAACATTTCTCTTGTTAAAACATAAAATATAGCAGGTAAACTACCCCTTTCCCTTAACCGATCTTCACCAAAATCAATAGACCTTGAGCTCTCTGCAACACAGGAAAGAGTGCAAAAAATTATTTGATTCTCATTGAATTTTCGGCAGTTATCGTTCGTCATAAAAAATTACCCTTTTTAAAACATAAAACGTTGCTGATAAACTACCCCTTCCCTTAACCGACCTTCAACAAAATCAACAGACCTTGAGTTCTCTTTAGTTCAAAAATGTATGCAAAAACCTAGTTGATTCTGTTTGAATTTACGGCAGTTATCGTTCGTCATATAAAAAATTACCCTGGTTAAAACGTAAAACGTTGCTGGTAAACTACCCTATTCCATTAATCAATCTTCACCAAAAACAATAGGTCTTGAGAACTCTACAATTCAGGGCTGTATACAAAACATTAGTTGATTCTCTTTGAATTTACGGCAGTTATTGTTCGTCATAGAAAAAATACCCTTGTTAAAACATAAAATGTTGCAGGTAAACTACCCCTTTCCCTTCACCGATCTTCAACAAAACCAACAGGTCTTGAGAAATCTACATTTCAGGGCTGTATGCAAAATATTGTATGATTCTGTTTGAATTTGTGGCTGTTATCGTTTGCCATACAAAATACCCTTAATAAGACAAAAAATGTGTCTGGTAAACTACCCCTTTCCCTTAACCGATCTTCACCAAAAACAATAGGTCTTTAGTACTCAACAAAACAGGGCAGTAAGCAAACACGTATTTGATCCTGTTTGAATTTGCGGCTCTTATCGTTTGCCATAGAAAATACCCTTTTAAAACATAAAACATTGCAGGTAAACTACCCCTTTCCCTTAACCGATCTTCACCAACACCAATAGGTATTGAGAACTCTACAATACAGGGCTGTATGCAAAACATCATTTGATTCTGTTTGAATTTGCGGCTGTTATCATTTACCATAGAAAAAATTACCCTTGATAAAAAACCGTTGCCGGTAAACTACCCCTTTACCTTAACCGATCTTCACCAAAAACGATAGGTCTTGAGAACTCTACAATTCAGAGCTGTATGCAAAATATTATATGATTTTGTTTGAATTTGCGGGTGTTATCGTTTGCCATACAAAATACCCTTGATAAAACAAAAAACGTGGCTGGTAAACTACCCCTTTCCCTTAAACGATCTTCACCAAAAACAATAGGTCTTTAGTACTCAAGAAATCAGGGCTGTATGCAAAAACTTATTTGATTCCGTTTGAATTTGCGGCTCTTATCGTTTGCCATAGAAAATACCCTTTTAAAACATAAAACGTTGCAGGTAAACTACCCCTTTCCCTTAAACGAGGTCTTGAGAACTCTACAATTCAGGACAGTATGCAAAACATTATTTGATTATGTTTGAATTTGCGGCTGTTATCCTTTGCCATAAAAAATACCCTTGTTAAAACATAAAACGTTGCAGGTAAACTACCCCTTCCCCATAACCAATCTTTACCAAAATCAACAGATCTTGAGAACTCTACAATTCAGGGCTGTATGCGAAATATTATTTGATTCTGTTTGAATTTGCGGCTGTTATCGTTTGCCAAACAAACAAAATTACCCTTGATAAAAAAAACCGTTGCAGGTAAACTACCCCTTTCCCTCACCCGATCCCTCAATGACTTTTTACTTCCATATTCCTTAAGGAATGGAAGTATAGTGATGGCAAAAAAAATCGGGTTCGAGATTATTGCAGATTCTGATTCTACTACACTCAAAACATGAAAAAAAGTCGTTTTCCGAAAAGTGTCTGTGTGTGTGTGTGTGTGTGTGTCTGTGTGTGTGTCTGTAGATTTTTTTTCTATGGCAAACGATAACTGCCGCAAATTCAAACAGAATCAAATAATTTTTTGCATACAACCCTGATTTGTAGAGGACTCGCGACCTATTGTTTTTGGTGAAGATCGGTTGAGGGAAAGGGGTAGTTTACCAGCAACAGTTTTTTTTTATCAAGGGAAATTTTTTTTTTTGGCAAACGATAACAGCCGCAAATTCAAACAGAATGAAATAATGTTTCGCATACAGCCCTGAATTGTAGAGTTCTCAAGACCTATTGTTTCTGGTGAAGATCGGTTAAGGGAAAGGGGTAGTTTACCTGTAACGTTTTATGTTTTAACAAGGGTATTTCCTATGGCAAACGATAACAGCCGCAAATTCAAACAGAATCAAAAGATTATTTGCATACAGCCCTAAATTGTAGAGTTCTCAAGACCTATTGTTTTTGGTGAAGATCGGTTAAGGGAAAGGGGTAGTTTACCTACAACGTTTTTTTAACAAGGGTATTTTCTATGGCAAACGATAACAGCCGCAAATTCAAACAGAATCAAATAATTTTTTGCATACAGCCCTGATTTGTAGAGGACTCGCAACCTATTGTTTTTGGTGAAGATCGGTTGAGGGGAAGGGGTAGTTTACCTGCAACGGTTTTTTTTATCAAGGGAAATTTTTTTTTTTTTTGGCAAACGATAACAGCCGCAAATTCAAACAGAATCAAATAATGTTTCGCATACAGCCCTGAATTGTAGAGTTCTCAATACCTATTGTTTTTGGTGAAGATCGGTTAAGGGAAAGGGGTAGTTTACCTACAACGTTTTTTTAACAAGGGTATTTTCTATGGCAAACGATAACAGCCGCAAATTCAAACAGAATCAAATAATTTTCTGCATACAGCCCTGATTTGTAGAGTACTCAAGACCTATTGTTTTTGGTGAAGATCGGTTGAGGGGAAGGGGTAGTTTACCTGCAACGTTTTTTATCAAGCGTATTTTCTATGGCAAATGATAACTGCCGCAAATTCAAACAGAATCAAATAATTTTTTGCATACATCAGTGAATTGTAGAGGACTCAAGGCCTTTAGATTTTGGTGAAGATCAGTTAAGGGGAAGGGGTAGTTTACCAGCAAACTTTTACGTTTTAACAAGAGTAAAGTACTTGAAAATTCATTTAAACTTTTTCAAACAATGGTAATTGTTGAAAATAAAATAATTTTGTTGCCAGGCAATCTGAAAATTTCAGATTTTGTACCACAAAATCTGAAAAGATTATATGATAGTTTATGAAATGGTTAATAATACGTCAGTGGAAGGTGTAATGAGAAATTAGCAGAAATGGAAACCTGGGGAATGTTAACTGTTCTGTAGATACAATTTTGTCAGAATGTTTGGAAATGATCATCAACATTGAAGAAAAAGTAAGCATATTAAGAAACATATGTAAGTACTTATTATAAAAAAATAATGTTTGTTTTTTGATTAAGTCATTTTGATTATAAAATATAAATATTTACAACAAGAAAAGAATTTTCAGTTTTCAAAATTTAAATATATTTTTATAAAACAATGGGTTCTTCATTGAGGTGGGGACCATGTCACTCACTCCATCTCAAGCCTCCTCTCCCATTTTGCAGAAAAAGAGGACCCTGTCAAGGCTGATACTTTGACGACAGTGACAGGGCTTTCCACCAAATTCAGCAGAGTGACAGGTAGGCCCAACTCTGATTGGCTCCTCAGATTTCTCCAGCGTTAGTAGGTTCTATGAAAATATTTTATTTCAAAAATGATTTTAAATATAAATCTTAGATATGTTTTATAAATCTCATGTTTTATGTTTTAACATGGGTAATTTTTTATATGACGAACCATAACTGCCGTAAATTCAAACAGAATCAAATAATTTTTTACATATGTGCCTGAGCTATAGAGAGTTAATGTCTGTTGATTTTGGTGAAGATCGGTTACGGGGAAAGGGCAGTTTACCAGAAACATTTTTTGTTGTAACATGAGTAAAGTACTTAATTTTGATAAAGTATCCTGATAAGATCTTAATAATCCACTGTAGAAACGTAGATGAAATATCTATAAATGAAGAGGCTAGGTGAATGGGCTGGGGGTAATTTCCTATAAATCAAAATTATAGTTGAAGGGGGAGGGGATAATATTTTTTATATGTGTACTACGTTATTGGCAAGAAAGAAGTATTTTTACTTCCATATTCCTTAAGGAATGGAAGTATGGTGATGGCAAAAA
Source organism: Magicicada septendecula (assembly GCA_034769895.1). Classification (NCBI taxonomy): domain Eukaryota; kingdom Metazoa; phylum Arthropoda; class Insecta; order Hemiptera; family Cicadidae; genus Magicicada; species Magicicada septendecula. The sequence continues at coordinate 85,406,303 of CM068372.1, read as the reverse complement.
AAATCGTGTTCGAGATTATTGCAGATTCTGATTGTACTACACTCAAAACATGAAAAAAAGTCGTTTTCCGAAAAGTGTCTGTGTGTGTGTCTGTCTGTAGATTTTTTTTCTATGGCAAACTATAACTGCCGCAAATTCAAACAGAATCAAATAATTTTTTGCATGCAGCCCTGATTTGCAGAGTACTCGCGACCTATTGTTTTTGGTGAAGATCGGTTGGGGGAAAGGGGTAGTTTACCTGCAACGGTTTTTTATTAGCAAGGGTAATTACTTCCATATTCCTTAAGGAATGGAAGTATGGTGATGGCAAAAAAAATCGTGTTCAAGATTATTGCAGATTCTGATTCTACTACACTCAAAACATGAAAAAAGTCGTTTTCCGAAAAGTGTCTGTGTGTCTGTCTGTCTGTCTGTCTGTCTGTCTGTAGATTTTTTTCTATGGCAAACGATAACTGCCGCAAATTCAAACAGAATCAAATAATTTTTTGCATACAGCCCTGATTTGCAGAGTACTCGCGACCTATTGTTTTTGGTGAAGATCGGTTGAGGGAAAGGGGTAGTTTACCTGCAACGGTTTTTTTTTTAGCAAGGGTAATTTTGTTTGTTTGGCAAACGATAACAGCCGCTAATTCAAACAGAATCAAATAATGTTTCGCATACAGCCCTGAATTGTAGAGTTCTCAAGATCTGCTGATTTTGGTGAAGATCGGTTAAGGGATAGGGGTAGTTTACCTGTAACGTTTTATGTTTTAACAAGGGTATTTCCTATGGCAAACGATAACAGACGCAAATTCAAACAGAATCAAAAGATTATTTGCATACAGCCCTAAATTGTAGAGTTCTCAAGACCTATTGTTTTTGGTGAAGTTCGGTTGAGGGAAAGGGGTAGTTTACCTGCCACGTTTTTTGTTTTATCAAGGGTATTTTCTATGGCAAACGATAACAGCCGCAAATTCAAACAGAATCAAATAATGTTTTGTATACAGCCCTGATTTGTAGAGTACTCAAGACCTATTGTTTTTGGTGAAGATCGGTTAAGGGAAAGGGGTAGTTTACCAGTAACGTTTTATGTTTTAACAAGGGTATTTCCTATGGCAAACGATAACAGCCGCAAATTCAAACAGAATCAAAAGATTATTTGCATACAGCCCTAAATTGTAGAGTTCTCAAGACTTGTGGTTTTTGGTGAAGATCGGTTGAGGGAAAGGGGTAGTTTACCATCCACGTTTTTTGTTTTATCAAGGGTATTTTCTATGGCAAACGATAACAGCCGCAAATTCAAACAGAATCAAATAATGTTTTGCATACAGCCCTCATTTGTAGAGTACTCAAGACCTATTGTTTTTAGTGAAGATCGGTTAAGGGGAAGGGGTAGTTTACCTGCAAGGTTTTTTTATCAAGCGTATTTTCTATGGCAAACGATAACAGCCGCAAATTCAAACAGAATCAAATAATTTTTTGCATACGTCCCTGAATTGTAGAGATCTCAATGACTTTCGATTTTGGTGAAGATCGGTTAAGGGGAAGGGGTAGTTTACCGGCAACGTTTTTTTAACAAGGGTATTTTCTATGGCAAACGATAACAGCCGCAAATTCAAACAGAATCAAATAATGTTTTGCATACAGCCCTGATTTGTAGAGTACTCAAGACCTATTGTTTTTGGAGAAGATCGGTTAAGGGGAAGGGGTAGTTTACCTGCAACGTTTTTTTATCAAGCGTATTTTCTATGGCAAACGATAACAGCCGCAAATTCAAACAGAATCAAATAATGTTTTGCATACGTCCCTGAATTGTAGAGGTCTCAATGACTTTCGATTTTGGTGAAGATCGGTTAAGGGGAAGGGGTAGTTTACCTGCAACCTTTTACGTTTTAACAAGAGTAAAGTACTTGAAATTATTTAAACTTTTTGAAACGATGGTAATTGTTAAAAATAAAATAATTTTGTTGCCAGGCAATAAAATTATAATTTTTTCATTTTAATGTAATATATTTTTCATTTAATACAGCAATAAAAAGGCAGGTAAGACACAGCCTGGCTGTTTGGCTGAAAATGATTTTAAATATAAATCTTAGAATATGGAAGTCATGTATGGTTCTCCATACCGATATTTTTGTTTGTTTGGCAAACGATAACAGCCGCAAATTCAAACAGAATCAAATAATGTTTCGCATACAGCCCTGATTTGTATAGTACTCAAGATCTGTTGATTTTGGTGAAGATCGGTTAAGGGAAAGGGGTAGTTTACCTGTAACGTTTTATGTTTTAACAAGGGTATTTCCTATGGCAAACGATAACAGCCGCAAATTCAAACAGAATCAAAAGATGATTTGCATACAGCCCTAAATTTCAGAGTTCTCAAGACCTATTGTTTGTTGTGAAGATCGGTTGAGGGAAAGGGGTAGTTTACCTGCACCGTTTTTTTAACAAGGGTATTTTCTATGGCAAACGATAACAGCCGCAAATTCAAACAGAATCAAATAATGTTTTGCATACAGCCCTGATTCGTAGAGTACTCAAGACCTGTTGTTTTTGGTGAAGATCGGTTAAGGGAAAGGGGTAGTTTACCTGCAACGTTTTTTTATCAAGCGTATTTTCTATGGCAAACGATAACAGCCGCAAATTCAAACAAAATCAAATAATTGTTTGCATACGTCCCTGAATTGTAGAGGTCTCAATGGCTTTCGATTTTGGTGAAGATCGGTTAAGGGGAAGGGGTAGTTTACCTGGAACGGTTTTTTTTAATCAAGGGTAACTTTGTTTGTTTGGCAAACGATAACAGCCGCAAATGTAAACAGAATCAAACAATGTTTTGCATACAGCCCTGATTTGTAGAGTACCCAAGACCTATTGTTTTTGGTAAAGATCGGTTAAGGGAGAGGGGTAGTTTACCTGCAACGTTTTATGTTTTAAAAGGGTATTTTCTATGGCAAACGATAAGAGACGCAAATTCAAACAGAAACAAATAATGTTTTGCATACAGCCCTGATTTGTAGAGTACCCAAGACCTATTGTTTTTGGTGAAGATCGGTTAAGGGAAAGGGGTAGTTTACCTGCAACGTTTTGTTTTAAAAGGGTATTACTTCCATATTCCTTAAGGAATGGAAGTATGGTGATGGCAAAACAAATCGTGTTCGAGATTATTGCAGATTCTGATTCTACTACACTCAAAACATGAAAAAAAGTCGTTTTCCGAAAAGTGTCTGTGTGTGTGTCTGTCTGTCTGTCTGTTTGTGTGTGTGTCTGTCTGTGTGACTGTAGATTTTTTTTCTATGGCAAACGATAACTGCCGCAAATTCAAACAGAATCAAATAATTTTTTGCATACAGCCCTGATTTGCAGAGTACTCGCGACCTATTGTTTTTGGTGAAGATCGGTTGAGGGAAAGGGGTAGTTTACCTGCAACGGTTTTTTTTTTGCAAGGGTAATTTTGTTTGTTTGGCAAACGATAACAGCCGCAAATTCAAACAGAATCAAATAATGTTTCGCATACAGCCCTGAATTGTAGAGTTCTCAAGATCTGTTGATTTTGGTGAAGATCGGTTAAGGGAAAGGGGTAGTTTACCTGTAACGTTTTATGTTTTAACAAGGGTATTTCCTATGGCAAACGATAACAGCCGCAAATTCAAACAGAATCAAAAGATTATTTGCATACAGCCCTAAATTGTAGAGTTCTCAAGACCTATTGTTTTTGGTGAAAATCGGTTGAGGGAAAGGGGTAGTTTACCAGCAACTTTTTTTTAACAAGGGTATTTTTTTCTATGGCAAACGATAACTGCCGCAAATTCAAACAGAATCAAATAACTTTTTGCATACAGCCCTGATTTGTAGAGTACTCACGACCTATTGTTTATGGTGAAGATCGGTAAAGGGAAAGGGGTAGTTTACCTGCAACGGTTTTTTTTATCAAGGGAAATTTTTTTTTTTTGCCAAACGATAACAGCCGCAAATTCAAACAGAATCAAATAATGTTTCGCATACAGCCCTGAATTGTAGAGTTCTCAAGATCTGTTGATTTTGGTGAAGATCGGTTAAGGGAAAGGGGTAGTTTACCTGTAACGTTTTCTGTTTTAACAAGGGTATTTCCTATGGCAAACGATAACAGCCGTAAATTCAAACAGAATCAAAAGATTATTTGCATACAGCCCTAAATTGTAGAGTTCTCAAGACCTATTGTTTTTGGTGAAGATCGGTTAAGGGAAAGGGGTAGTTTACCTACAACGTTTTTTTAACAAGGTTATTTTCTATGGCAAACGATAACAGCCGCAAATTCACACATAATCAAATAATTTTCTGCATACAGCCCTGGTTTGTAGAGTACTCAAGTCCTTTTGTTTTTGGTGAAGTTCGGTTGAGGGGAAGGGGTAGTTTACCTGCAACGTTTGTTATAAAGCGTATTTTCTATGGCAAACGATAACTGCCGCAAATTCAAACAGAATCAAATAATTTTTTGCATACATAAGTGAATTGTAGAGGACTCAAGGCCATTAGATTTTGGTGAAGATCGGTTAAGGGGAAGGGGTAGTTTACCTGCAACCTTTTACGTTTTAACAAGAGTAAAGTACTTGAAAATTCATTTAAACTTTTTCAAACAATGGTAATTGTTAAAAATAAAATAATTTTGTTGCCAGGCAATAAAATTATAATTTTTTCATTTTAATGTAAATTATGTATATATTAGAAAATATATCGTGCTTGGCAGGCAAGCATATTTCAGATTATAAGTCTTAGAATATGGAAGTCACGTATGGTTCTTCATACCGATATTTTTCTATGGTAAACGATAACAGCCGCAAATACAAACAGAATCAAATGATGTTTTGCATACAGCCCTGTATTGTAGAGTTCTCAATACCTATTGGTGTTGGTGAAGATCGGTTAAGGAAAAGGGGTAGTATACCAGCAACGTTTTATGTTTTAAAAGGGTATTTTCTATGGCAAACGATAAGAGCCGCAAATTCAAACAGAATCAAATACGTTTCTGCATACAGTCCTGTTTTGTTGAGTACTAAAGACCAATTGTTTTTGGTGAAGATCGGTTAAGGGAAAGGGGTAGTTTACCTGTAACGTTTTATGTTTTAACAAGGGTATTTCCTATGGCAAACGATAACTGCCGCAAATTCAAACAGAATCAAATAATTTTTTGCATACGGCCCTGATTTGCAGAGTACTCGCGACCTATTGTTTTTGGTGAAGATCGGTTGAGGGAAAGGGGTAGTTTACCTGCAACGGTTTTTTTTTAGCAAGGGTAATTTTGTTTGTTTGGCAAACGATAACAGCCGCAAATTCAAGCAGAATCAAATAATGTTTCGCATACAGCCCTGAATTGTAGAGTTCTCAAGATCTGTTGATTTTGGTGAAGATCGGTTAAGGGAAAGGGGTAGTTTACCTGTAACGTTTTATGTTTTAACAAGGGTATTTCCTATGGCAAACGATAACAGCCGCAAATTCAAACAGAATCAAAAGATTATTTGCATACAGCCCTAAATTGTAGAGTTCTCAAGACCTATTATTTTTGGTGAAGTTCGGTTGAGGTAAAGGGGTAGTTTACCTGCAACGGTTTTTTAACAAGGGTACTTTTCTATGGCAAACGATAACAGCCGCAAATTAAAACAGAATCAAATAATGTTTTGCATATAGCCCTGGTTTGTAGAGTACTCAAGACCTATTGTTTTTGGTGAAGATCGGTTAAGGAAAAGGGGTAGTTTACCTGTAACGTTTTATGTTTTAACAAGGGCATTTCCTATGGCAAACGATAACAGCCGCAAATTCAAACAGAATCAAAAGATTATTTGCATACAGCCCTAAATTGTAGAGTTCTCAAGACCTATTGTTTTTGGTGAAGTTCGGTTGAGGGAAAGGGGTAGTTTACCTGCAAAGTTTTTTTAACAAGGGTATTTTCTATGGCAAACGATAACAGCCGCAAATTCAAACAGAATCAAATAATGTTTTGCATACAGCCCTGATTTTTAGAGTACTCAAGACCTATTGTTTCTGGTGAAGATCGGTTGAGGGAAAGGGGTAGTTTACCAGCAACCTTTTTTTAACAAGGGTATTTTCTATGGCAAACGATAACAGCCGTAAATTCAACCAGAATCAAATAATGTTTTGCATACAGCCCTGATTTGTAGAGTACTCAAGACCTATTGTTTTTGGTGAAGATCGGTTGAGGGGAAGGGGTAGTTTACCTGCAACGTTTGTTTATCAAGCGTATTTTCTATGGCAAACGATAACAGCCGCAAATTGAAACAGAATCAAATAATTTTTTGCATACGTCCCTGAATTGTAGAGGTCTCAATGGCTTTCGATTTTGGTGAAGATCGGTTAAGGGGAAGGGGTAGTTTACCTGCAACCTTTTACGTTTTAACAAGAGTAAAGTACTTGTTTTCTATGGCAAACGATAACTGCCGCAAATTCAAACAGAATCAAAAGATTATTTGCATACAGCCCTAAATTGTAGAGTTCTCAAGACCTATTGTTTTTGGTGAAGATCGGTTAAGGGAAAGGGGTAGTTTACCTACAACGTTTTTTTAACAAGGTTATTTTCTATGGCAAACGATAACAGCCGCAAATTCAAACATAATCTAATAATTTTCTGCATACAGTCCTGGTTTGTAGAGTACTCAAGACCTACTGTTTTTGGTGAAGATCGGTTGAGGGGAAGGGGTAGTTTACCTGCAACGTTTGTTTATCAAGCGTATTTTCTATGGCAAACGATAACAGCCGCAAATTGAAACAGAATCAAATAATTTTTTGCATACGTCAGTGAATTGTAGAGGACTCAAGGCCATTAGATTTTGGTGAAGATCGGTTAAGGGGAAGGGGTAGTTTACCTGCAACCTTTTACGTTTTAACAAGAGTAAAGTACTTGAAAATTCATTTAAACTTTTTCAAACAATGGTAATTGTTAAAAATAAAATAATTTTGTTGCCAGGCAATAAAATTATAATTTTTTCATTTTAATGTAAATTATGTATATATTAGAAAATATATCGTGCTTGGCAGGCAAGCATATTTCAGATTATAAGTCTTAGAATATGGAAGTCATGTATGGTTCTCCATACCGATATTTTTGTTAAAATTCCTTCCCTGGCTGTTTGGCTGAAAATGATTTTAAATATAAATCTTAGAATATGGAAGTCATGTATGGTTCTCCATACCGATATTTTTTTTTAGTGTAGTACAATCAGAATCTGCAATAATCTCGAACACAATTTTTTACTTCCATATTCCTTAAGGAATGGAAGTATGGTGATGGCAAAAAAAATCGTGTTCGAGATTATTGCAGATTCTGATTCTACTACACTCAAAACATGAAAAAAAGTCGTTTTCCGAAAATTGTCTGTGTGTGTGTCTGTCTGTGTGTCTATAGATTTTTTTCTATGGCAAACGATAACTGCCGCAAATTCAAACAGAATCAAATAATTTTTTGCATGCAGCCCTGATTTGCAGAGTACTCGCGACCTATTGTTTTTGGTGAAGATCGGTTGAGGGAAAGGGGTAGTTTACCTGCAACGGTTTTTTTTTAGCAAGGGTAATTTTGTTTGTTTGGCAAACGATAACAGCCGCAAATTCAAACAGAATCAAATAATGTTTCGCATACAGCCCTGAATTGTAGAGTTCTCAAGATCTGTTGATTTTGGTGAACATCGGTTAAGGGAAAGGGGTAGTTTACCTGTAACGTTTTATGTTTTAACAAGGGTATTTCCTATGGCAAACGATAACAGCCGCAAATTCAAACAGAATCAAAAGATTATTTGCATACAGCCCTAAATTGTAGAGTTCTCAAGACCTATTGTTTTTGGTGAAGTTCGGTTGAGGGAAAGGGGTAGTTTACCTGCAACGTTTTTTTAACAAGGGTATTTTCTATGGCAAACGATAACAGCCGCAAATTCAAACAGAATCAAATAATGTTTTGCATACAGCCCTGATTTGTAGAGTACTCAAGACCTATTGTTTTTGGTGAAGATCGGTTAAGGGAAAGGGGTAGTTTACCTGTAACATTTTATGTTTTAACAAGGGTATTTCCTATGGCAAACGATAACAGCCGCAAATTCAAACAGAATCAAAAGATTATTTGCATACAGCCCTAAATTGTAGAGTTCTCAAGACCTATTGTTTTTGGTGAAGTTCGGTTGAGGGAAAGGGTTGGTTTACCTGCAACGTTTTTTTAACAAGGGTATTTTCTATGGCAAACGATAACAGCCGCAAATTCAAACAGAATCAAATAATGTTTTGCATACAGCCCTGATTTGTAGAGTACTCAAGATCTTTTGTTTTTGGTGAAGATCGGTTAAGGGAAAGAGGTAGTTTACCTGTAACGTTTTATGTTTTAACAAGGGTATTTCCTATGGCAAACGATAACAGCCGCAAATTCAAACAGAATCAAAAGATTATTTGCATACAGCCCTAAATTGTGGAGTTCTCAAGACCTATTGTTTTTGGTGAAGATCGGTTGAGGGAAAGGGGTAGTTTACCTGCAACGTTTTTTTAACAAGGGTATTTTCTATGGCAAACGATAACAGCCGCAAATTCAAACAGAATCAAACAATGTTTTGCATACAGCCCTGATTTGTAGAGTACTCAAGACCTATTGTTTTTGGTGAAGATCGGTTAAGGGGAAGGGGTAGTTTACCTGCAACGTTTTTTTATCAAGCGTATTTTCTATGGCAAACGATAACAGCCGCAAATTCAAACAGAATCAAATAATTTTTTGCATACGTCCCTGAATTGTAGAGGTCTCAATGACTCTCGATTTTGGTGAAGATCGGTTAAGGGGAAGGGGTAGTTTACCTGCAACCTTTTACGTTTTAACAAGAGTAAAGTACTTGAAAATTTATTTAAACTTTTTGAAACAATGGTAATTGTTAAAAATAAAATAATTTTGTTGCCAGGCAATAAAATTATAATTTTTTCATTTTAAAGTAAATTATGTATATATTAGAAAATATATCGTGCTTGGCAGGCAAGCATATTTCAGATTATAAGTCTTAGAATATGGAAGTCACGTATGGTTCTTCATACCGATATTTTTCTATGGTAAACGATAACAGCCGCAAATACAAACAGAATCAAATGATGTTTTGCATACAGCCCTGTATTGTAGAGTTCTCAATACCTATTGGTGTTGGTGAAGATCGGTTAAGGAAAAGGGGTAGTATACCAGCAACGTTTTATGTTTTAAAAGGGTATTTTCTATGGCAAACGATAAGAGCCGCAAATTCAAACAGAATCAAATACGTTTCTGCATACAGTCCTGTTTTGTTGAGTACTAAAGACCAATTGTTTTTGGTGAAGATCGGTTAAGGGAAAGGGGTAGTTTACCTGTAACGTTTTATGTTTTAACAAGGGTATTTCCTATGGCAAACGATAACAGCCGCAAATTCAAACAGAATCAAAAGATTATTTGCATACAGCCCTAAATTGTGGAGTTCTCAAGACCTATTGTTTTTGGTGAAGATCGGTTGAGGGAAAGGGGTAGTTTACCTGCAACGTTTTTTTAACAAGGGTATTTTCTATGGCAAACGATAACAGCCGCAAATTCAAACAGAATCAAATACGTTTCTGCATACAGCCCTGATTTTTAGAGTACTCAAGACCTATTGTTTTTGGTGAAGATCGGTTGAGGGAAAGGGGTAGTTTACCAGCAACCTTTTTTTAACAAGGGTATTTTCTATGGCAAACGATAACAGCCGTAAATTCAACCAGAATCAAATAATGTTTTGCATACAGCCCTGATTTGTAGAGTACTCAAGACCTATTGTTTTTGGTGAAGATCGGGTGAGGGGAAGGGGTAGTTTACCTGCAACGTTTGTTTATCAAGCGTATTTTCTATGGCAAACGATAACAGCCGCAAATTGAAACAGAATCAAATAATTTTTTGCATACGTCCCTGAATTGTAGAGGTCTCAATGGCTTTCGATTTTGGTGAAGATCGGTTAAGGGGAAGGGGTAGTTTACCTGCAACCTTTTACGTTTTAACAAGAGTAAAGTACTTGTTTTCTATGGCAAACGATAACTGCCGCAAATTCAAACAGAATCAAATAACTTTTTGCATACAGCCCTGATTTGTAGAGTACTCACGACCTATTGTTTTTGGTGAAGATCGGTTGAGGGAAAGGGGTAGTTTTACCTGCAACGGTTTTTTTTTTATCAAAGGAAATTTTTTTTTTTTTTTGCCAAACGATAACAGCCGCAAATTCAAACAGAATCAAATAATGTTTCGCATACAGCCCTGAATTGTAGAGTTCTCAAGACCTGTTGTTTTTGGTGACGATCGGTTAAGGGAAAGGGGTAGTTTACCTGTAACGTTTTATGTTTTAACAAGGGTATTTCCTATGGCAAACGATAACAGCCGCAAATTCAAACAGAATCAAAAGATTATTTGCATACAGCCCTAAATTGTAGAGTTCTCAAGACCTATTGTTTTTGGTGAAGATCGGTTAAGGGAAAGGGGTAGTTTACCTACAACGTTTTTTTAACAAGGTTATTTTCTATGGCAAACGATAACAGCCGCAAATTCAAACATAATCTAATAATTTTCTGCATACAGCCCTGGTTTGTAGAGTACTCAAGACCTTTTGTTTTTGGTGAAGATCGGTTGAGGGGAAGGGGTAGTTTACCTGCAACGTTTGTTATAAAGCGTATTTTCTATGGCTAACGATAACTGCCGCAAATTCAAAGAGAATCAAATAATTTTTTGCATACGTCAGTGAATTGTAGAGGACTCAAGGCCATTAGATTTTGGTGAAGATCGGTTAAGGGGAAGGGGTAGTTTACCTGCAACCTTTTACGTTTTAACAAGAGTAAAGTACTTGAAAATTCATTTAAACTTTTTCAAACAATGGTAATTGTTAAAAATAAAATAATTTTGTTGCCAGGCAATAAAATTATAATTTTTTCATTTTAATGTAAATTATGTATATATTAGAAAATATATCGTGCTTGGCAGGCAAGCATATTTCAGATTATAAGTCTTAGAATATGGAAGTCATGTATGGTTCTCCATACCGATATTTTTGTTAAAATTCCTTCCCTGGCTGTTTGGCTGAAAATGATTTTAAATATAAATCTTAGAATATGGAAGTCATGTATGGTTCTCCATACCGATATTTTTTTTTAGTGTAGTACAATCAGAATCTGCAATAATCTCGAACACAATTTTTTACTTCCATATTCCTTAAGGAATGGAAGTATGGTGATGGCAAAAAAAATCGTGTTCGAGATTATTGCAGATTCTGATTCTACTACACTCAAAACATGAAAAAAAGTCGTTTTCCGAAAATTGTCTGTGTGTGTGTCTGTCTGTGTGTCTATAGATTTTTTTCTATGGCAAACGATAACTGCCGCAAATTCAAACAGAATCAAATAATTTTTTGCATGCAGCCCTGATTTGCAGAGTACTCGCGACCTATTGTTTTTGGTGAAGATCGGTTGAGGGAAAGGGGTAGTTTACCTGCAACGGTTTTTTTTTAGCAAGGGTAATTTTGTTTGTTTGGCAAACGATAACAGCCGCAAATTCAAACAGAATCAAATAATGTTTCGCATACAGCCCTGAATTGTAGAGTTCTCAAGATCTGTTGATTTTGGTGAACATCGGTTAAGGGAAAGGGGTAGTTTACCTGTAACGTTTTATGTTTTAACAAGGGTATTTCCTATGGCAAACGATAACAGCCGCAAATTCAAACAGAATCAAAAGATTATTTGCATACAGCCCTAAATTGTAGAGTTCTCAAGACCTATTGTTTTTGGTGAAGTTCGGTTGAGGGAAAGGGGTAGTTTACCTGCAACGTTTTTTTAACAAGGGTATTTTCTATGGCAAACGATAACAGCCGCAAATTCAAACAGAATCAAATAATGTTTTGCATACAGCCCTGATTTGTAGAGTACTCAAGACCTATTGTTTTTGGTGAAGATCGGTTAAGGGAAAGGGGTAGTTTACCTGTAACATTTTATGTTTTAACAAGGGTATTTCCTATGGCAAACGATAACAGCCGTAAAATTCAAACAGAATCAAAATATTATTTGCATACAGCCCTAAATTGTAGAGTTCTCAAGACCTATTGTTTTTGGTGAAGTTCGGTTGAGGGAAAGGGTTGGTTTACCTGCAACGTTTTTTTAACAAGGGTATTTTCTATGGCAAACGATAACAGCCGCAAATTCAAACAGAATCAAATAATGTTTTGCATACAGCCCTGATTTGTAGAGTACTCAAGATCTTTTGTTTTTGGTGAAGATCGGTTAAGGGAAAGAGGTAGTTTACCTGTAACGTTTTATGTTTTAACAAGGGTATTTCCTATGGCAAACGATAACAGCCGCAAATTCAAACAGAATCAAAAGATTATTTGCATACAGCCCTAAATTGTGGAGTTCTCAAGACCTATTGTTTTTGGTGAAGATCGGTTGAGGGAAAGGGGTAGTTTACCTGCAACGTTTTTTTAACAAGGGTATTTTCTATGGCAAACGATAACAGCCGCAAATTCAAACAGAATCAAACAATGTTTTGCATACAGCCCTGATTTGTAGAGTACTCAAGACCTATTGTTTTTGGTGAAGATCGGTTAAGGGGAAGGGGTAGTTTACCTGCAACGTTTTTTTATCAAGCGTATTTTCTATGGCAAACGATAACAGCCGCAAATTAAAACAGAATCAAATAATTTTTTGCATACGTCCCTGAATTGTAGAGGTCTCAATGACTCTCGATTTTGGTGAAGATCGGTTAAGGGGAAGGGGTAGTTTACCTGCAACCTTTTACGTTTTAACAAGAGTAAAGTACTTGAAAATTTATTTAAACTTTTTGAAACAATGGTAATTGTTAAAAATAAAATAATTTTGTTGCCAGGCAATAAAATTATAATTTTTTCATTTTAAGGTAAATTATGTATATATTAGAAAATATATCGTGCTTGGCAGGCAAGCATATTTCAGATTATAAGTCTTAGAATATGGAAGTCACGTATGGTTCTTCATACCGATATTTTTCTATGGTAAACGATAACAGCCGCAAATACAAACAGAATCAAATGATGTTTTGCATACAGCCCTGTATTGTAGAGTTCTCAATACCTATTGGTGTTGGTGAAGATCGGTTAAGGAAAAGGGGTAGTATACCAGCAACGTTTTATGTTTTAAAAGGGTATTTTCTATGGCAAACGATAAGAGCCGCAAATTCAAACAGAATCAAATACGTTTCTGCATACAGTCCTGTTTTGTTGAGTACTAAAGACCAATTGTTTTTGGTGAAGATCGGTTAAGGGAAAGGGGTAGTTTACCTGTAACGTTTTATGTTTTAACAAGGGTATTTCCTATGGCAAACGATAACAGCCGCAAATTCAAACAGAATCAAAAGATTATTTGCATACAGCCCTAAATTGTGGAGTTCTCAAGACCTATTGTTTTTGGTGAAGATCGGTTGAGGGAAAGGGGTAGTTTACCTGCAACGTTTTTTTAACAAGGGTATTTTCTATGGCAAACGATAACAGCCGCAAATTCAAACAGAATCAAATACGTTTCTGCATACAGCCCTGATTTTTAGAGTACTCAAGACCTATTGTTTTTGGTGAAGATCGGTTGAGGGAAAGGGGTAGTTTACCAGCAACCTTTTTTTAACAAGGGTATTTTCTATGGCAAACGATAACAGCCGTAAATTCAACCAGAATCAAATAATGTTTTGCATACAGCCCTGATTTGTAGAGTACTCAAGACCTATTGTTTTTGGTGAAGATCGGGTGAGGGGAAGGGGTAGTTTACCTGCAACGTTTGTTTATCAAGCGTATTTTCTATGGCAAACGATAACAGCCGCAAATTGAAACAGAATCAAATAATTTTTTGCATACGTCCCTGAATTGTAGAGGTCTCAATGGCTTTCGATTTTGGTGAAGATCGGTTAAGGGGAAGGGGTAGTTTACCTGCAACCTTTTACGTTTTAACAAGAGTAAAGTACTTGTTTTCTATGGCAAACGATAACTGCCGCAAATTCAAACAGAATCAAATAACTTTTTGCATACAGCCCTGATTTGTAGAGTACTCACGACCTATTGTTTTTGGTGAAGATCGGTTGAGGGAAAGGGGTAGTTTTACCTGCAACGGTTTTTTTTTATCAAGGGAAATTTTTTTTTTTTTTGCCAAACGATAACAGCCGCAAATTCAAACAGAATCAAATAATGTTTCGCATACAGCCCTGAATTGTAGAGTTCTCAAGACCTGTTGTTTTTGGTGACGATCGGTTAAGGGAAAGGGGTAGTTTACCTGTAACGTTTTATGTTTTAACAAGGGTATTTCCTATGGCAAACGATAACAGCCGCAAATTCAAACAGAATCAAAAGATTATTTGCATACAGCCCTAAATTGTAGAGTTCTCAAGACCTATTGTTTTTGGTGAAGATCGGTTAAGGGAAAGGGGTAGTTCACCTACAACGTTTTTTTAACAAGGTTATTTTCTATGGCAAACGATAACAGCCGCAAATTCAAACATAATCTAATAATTTTCTGCATACAGCCCTGGTTTGTAGAGTACTCAAGACCTTTTGTTTTTGGTGAAGATCGGTTGAGGGGAAGGGGTAGTTTACCTGCAACGTTTGTTATAAAGCGTATTTTCTATGGCTAACGATAACTGCCGCAAATTCAAAGAGAATCAAATAATTTTTTGCATACGTCAGTGAATTGTAGAGGACTCAAGGCCATTAGATTTTGGTGAAGATCGGTTAAGGGGAAGGGGTAGTTTACCTGCAACCTTTTACGTTTTAACAAGAGTAAAGTACTTGAAAATTCATTTAAACTTTTTCAAACAATGGTAATTGTTAAAAATAAAATAATTTTGTTGCCAGGCAATAAAATTATAATTTTTTCATTTTAATGTAAATTATGTATATATTAGAAAATATATCGTGCTTGGCAGGCAAGCATATTTCAGATTATAAGTCTTAGAATATGGAAGTCATGTATGGTTCTCCATACCGATATTTTTGTTAAAATTCCTTCCCTGGCTGTTTGGCTGAAAATGATTTTAAATATAAATCTTAGAATATGGAAGTCATGTATGGTTCTCCATACCGATATTTTTTTTTAGTGTAGTACAATCAGAATCTGCAATAATCTCGAACACAATTTTTTACTTCCATATTCCTTAAGGAATGGAAGTATGGTGATGGCAAAAAAAATCGTGTTCGAGATTATTGCAGATTCTGATTCTACTACACTCAAAACATGAAAAAAAGTCGTTTTCCGAAAATTGTCTGTGTGTGTGTCTGTCTGTGTGTCTGTAGATTTTTTTCTATGGCAAACGATAACTGCCGCAAATTCAAACAGAATCAAATAATTTTTTGCATGCAGCCCTGATTTGCAGAGTACTCGCGACCTATTGTTTTTGGTGAAGATCGGTTGAGGGAAAGGGGTAGTTTACCTGCAACGGTTTTTTTTTAGCAAGGGTAATTTTGTTTGTTTGGCAAACGATAACAGCCGCAAATTCAAACAGAATCAAATAATGTTTCGCATACAGCCCTGAATTGTAGAGTTCTCAAGATCTGTTGATTTTGGTGAACATCGGTTAAGGGAAAGGGGTAGTTTACCTGTAACGTTTTATGTTTTAACAAGGGTATTTCCTATGGCAAACGATAACAGCCGCAAATTCAAACAGAATCAAAAGATTATTTGCATACAGCCCTAAATTGTAGAGTTCTCAAGACCTATTGTTTTTGGTGAAGTTCGGTTGAGGGAAAAAGGTAGTTTACCTGCAACGTTTTTTTAACAAGGGTATTTTCTATGGCAAACGATAACAGCCGCAAATTCAAACAGAATCAAATAATGTTTTGCATACAGCCCTGATTTGTAGAGTACTCAAGACCTATTGTTTTTGGTGAAGATCGGTTAAGGGAAAGGGGTAGTTTACCTGTAACATTTTATGTTTTAACAAGGGTATTTCCTATGGCAAACGATAACAGCCGCAAATTCAAACAGAATCAAAAGATTATTTGCATACAGCCCTAAATTGTAGAGTTCTCAAGACCTGTTGTTTTTGGTGAAGTTCGGTTGAGGGAAAGGGGTGGTTTACCTGCAACGTTTTTTTAACAAGGGTATTTTCTATGGCAAACGATAACAGCCGCAAATTCAAACAGAATCAAATAATGTTTTGCATACAGCCCTGATTTGTAGAGTACTCAAGATCTTTTGTTTTTGGTGAAGATCGGTTAAGGGAAAGAGGTAGTTTACCTGTAACGTTTTATGTTTTAACAAGGGTATTTCCTATGGCAAACGATAACAGCCGCAAATTCAAACAGAATCAAAAGATTATTTGCATACAGCCCTAAATTGTGGAGTTCTCAAGACCTATTGTTTTTGGTGAAGATCGGTTGAGGGAAAGGGGTAGTTTACCTGCAACGTTTTTTTAACAAGGGTATTTTCTATGGCAAACGATAACAGCCGCAAATTCAAACAGAATCAAACAATGTTTTGCATACAGCCCTGATTTGTAGAGTACTCAAGACCTATTGTTTTTGGTGAAGATCGGTTAAGGGGAAGGGGTAGTTTACCTGCAACGTTTTTTTATCAAGCGTATTTTCTATGGCAAACGATAACAGCCGCAAATTCAAACAGAATCAAATAATTTTTTGCATACGTCCCTGAATTGTAGAGGTCTCAATGACTCTCGATTTTGGTGAAGATCGGTTAAGGGGAAGGGGTAGTTTACCTGCAACCTTTTACGTTTTAACAAGAGTAAAGTACTTGAAAATTTATTTAAACTTTTTGAAACAATGGTAATTGTTAAAAATAAAATAATTTTGTTGCCAGGCAATAAAATTATAATTTTTTCATTTTAAGGTAAATTATGTATATATTAGAAAATATATCGTGCTTGGCAGGCAAGCATATTTCAGATTATAAGTCTTAGAATATGGAAGTCACGTATGGTTCTTCATACCGATATTTTTCTATGGTAAACGATAACAGCCGCAAATACAAACAGAATCAAATGATGTTTTGCATACAGCCCTGTATTGTAGAGTTCTCAATACCTATTGGTGTTGGTGAAGATCGGTTAAGGAAAAGGGGTAGTATACCAGCAACGTTTTATGTTTTAAAAGGGTATTTTCTATGGCAAACGATAAGAGCCGCAAATTCAAACAGAATCAAATACGTTTCTGCATACAGTCCTGTTTTGTTGAGTACTAAAGACCAATTGTTTTTGGTGAAGATCGGTTAAGGGAAAGGGGTAGTTTACCTGTAACGTTTTATGTTTTAACAAGGGTATTTCCTATGGCAAACGATAACTGCCGCAAATTCAAACAGAATCAAATAATTTTTTGCATACGGCCCTGATTTGCAGAGTACTCGCGACCTATTGTTTTTGGTGAAGATCGGTTGAGGGAATGGGGTAGTTTACCTGCAACGGTTTTTTTTTAGCAAGGGTAATTTTGTTTGTTTGGCAAACGATAACAGCCGCAAATTCAAGCAGAATCAAATAATGTTTCGCATACAGCCCTGAATTGTAGAGTTCTCAAGATCTGTTGATTTTAGTGAAGATCGGTTAAGGGAAAGGGGTAGTTTACCTGTAACGTTTTATGTTTTAACAAGGGTATTTCCTATGGGAAACGATAACAGCCGCAAATTCAAACAGAATCAAAAGATTATTTGCATACAGCCCTAAATTGTAGAGTTCTCAAGACCTATTATTTTTGGTGAAGTTCGGTTGAGGTAAAGGGGTAGTTTACCTGCAACGGTTTTTTAACAAGGGTACTTTTCTATGGCAAACGATAACAGCCGCAAATTCAAACAGAATCAAATAATGTTTTGCATACAGCCCTGGTTTGTAGAGTACTCAAGACCTATTGTTTTTGGTGAAGATCGGTTAAGGAAAAGGGGTAGTTTACCTGTAACGTTTTATGTTTTAACAAGGGTATTTCCTATGGCAAACGATAACAGCCGCAAATTCAAACAGAATCAAAAGATTATTTGCATACAGCCCTAAATTGTAGAGTTCTCAAGACCTATTGTTTTTGGTGAAGTTCGGTTGAGGGAAAGGGGTAGTTTACCTGCAAAGTTTTTTTAACAAGGGTATTTTCTATGGCAAACGATAACAGCCGCAAATTCAAACAGAATCAAATAATGTTTTGCATACAGCCCTGATTTTTAGAGTACTCAAGACCTATTGTTTTTGGTGAAGATCGGTTGAGGGAAAGGGGTAGTTTACCAGCAACCTTTTTTTAACAAGGGTATTTTCTATGGCAAACGATAACAGCCGTAAATTCAACCAGAATCAAATAATGTTTTGCATACAGCCCTGATTTGTAGAGTACTCAAGACCTATTGTTTTTGGTGAAGATCGGTTGAGGGGAAGGGGTAGTTTACCTGCAACGTTTGTTTATCAAGCGTATTTTCTATGGCAAACGATAACAGCCGCAAATTGAAACAGAATCAAATAATTTTTTGCATACGTCCCTGAATTGTAGAGGTCTCAATGGCTTTCGATTTTGGTGAAGATCGGTTAAGGGGAAGGGGTAGTTTACCTGCAACCTTTTACGTTTTAACAAGAGTAAAGTACTTGTTTTCTATGGCAAACGATAACTGCCGCAAATTCAAACAGAATCAAATAACTTTTTGCATACAGCCCTGATTTGTAGAGTACTCACGACCTATTGTTTTTGGTGAAGATCGGTTGAGGGAAAGGGGTAGTTTACCTGCAACGGTTTTTTTTTATCAAGGGAAATTTTTTTTTTTTTTGCCAAACGATAACAGCCGCAAATTCAAACAGAATCAAATAATGTTTCGCATACAGCCCTGAATTGTAGAGTTCTCAAGACCTGTTGTTTTTGGTGACGATCGGTTAAGGGAAAGGGGTAGTTTACCTGTAACGTTTTATGTTTTAACAAGGGTATTTCCTATGGCAAACGATAACAGCCGCAAATTCAAACAGAATCAAAAGATTATTTGCATACAGCCCTAAATTGTAGAGTTCTCAAGACCTATTGTTTTTGGTGAAGATCGGTTAAGGGAAAGGGGTAGTTTACCTACAACGTTTTTTTAACAAGGTTATTTTCTATGGCAAACGATAACAGCCGCAAATTCAAACATAATCTAATAATTTTCTGCATACAGCCCTGGTTTGTAGAGTACTCAAGACCTTTTGTTTTTGGTGAAGATCGGTTGAGGGGAAGGGGTAGTTTACCTGCAACGTTTGTTATAAAGCGTATTTTCTATGGCTAACGATAACTGCCGCAAATTCAAAGAGAATCAAATAATTTTTTGCATACGTCAGTGAATTGTAGAGGACTCAAGGCCATTAGATTTTGGTGAAGATCGGTTAAGGGGAAGGGGTAGTTTACCTGCAACCTTTTACGTTTTAACAAGAGTAAAGTACTTGAAAAGTCATTTAAACTTTTTCAAACAATGGTAATTGTTAAAAATAAAATAATTTTGTTGCCAGGCAATAAAATTATAATTTTTTCATTTTAATGTAAATTATGTATATATTAGAAAATATATCGTGCTTGGCAGGCAAGCATATTTCAGATTATAAGTCTTAGAATATGGAAGTCATGTATGGTTCTCCATACCGATATTTTTGTTAAAATTCCTTCCCTGGCTGTTTGGCTGAAAATGATTTTAAATATAAATCTTAGAATATGGAAGTCATGTATGGTTCTCCATACCGATATTTTTTTTTAGTGTAGTACAATCAGAATCTGCAATAATCTCGAACACAATTTTTTACTTCCATATTCCTTAAGGAATGGAAGTATGGTGATGGCAAAAAAAATCGTGTTCGAGATTATTGCAGATTCTGATTCTACTACACTCAAAACATGAAAAAAAGTCGTTTTCCGAAAAGTGTCTGTGTGTGTGTCTGTCTGTGTGTCTGTAGATTTTTTTCTATGGCAAACGATAACTGCCGCAAATTCAAACAGAATCAAATAATTTTTTGCATGCAGCCCTGATTTGCAGAGTACTCGCGACCTATTGTTTTTGGTGAAGATCGGTTGAGGGAAAGGGGTAGTTTACCTGCAACGGTTTTTTTTTAGCAAGGGTAATTTTGTTTGTTTGGCAAACGATAACAGCCGCAAATTCAAACAGAATCAAATAATGTTTCGCATACAGCCCTGAATTGTAGAGTTCTCAAGATCTGTTGATTTTGGTGAACATCGGTTAAGGGAAAGGGGTAGTTTACCTGTAACGTTTTATGTTTTAACAAGGGTATTTCCTATGGCAAACGATAACAGCCGCAAATTCAAACAGAATCAAAAGATTATTTGCATACAGCCCTAAATTGTAGAGTTCTCAAGACCTATTGTTTTTGGTGAAGTTCGGTTGAGGGAAAGGGGTAGTTTACCTGCAACGTTTTTTTAACAAGGGTATTTTCTATGGCAAACGATAACAGCCGCAAATTCAAACAGAATCAAATAATGTTTTGCATACAGCCCTGATTTGTAGAGTACTCAAGACCTATTGTTTTTGGTGAAGATCGGTTAAGGGAAAGGGGTAGTTTACCTGTAACATTTTATGTTTTAACAAGGGTATTTCCTATGGCAAACGATAACAGCCGCAAATTCAAACAGAATCAAAAGATTATTTGCATACAGCCCTAAATTGTAGAGTTCTCAAGACCTATTGTTTTTGGTGAAGTTCGGTTGAGGGAAAGGGGTAGTTTACCTGCAACGTTTTTTTAACAAGGGTATTTTCTATGGCAAACGATAACAGCCGCAAATTCAAACAGAATCAAATAATGTTTTGCATACAGCCCTGATTTGTAGAGTACTCAAGATCTTTTGTTTTTGGTGAAGATCGGTTAAGGGAAAGAGGTAGTTTACCTGTAACGTTTTATGTTTTAACAAGGGTATTTCCTATGGCAAACGATAACAGCCGCAAATTCAAACAGAATCAAAAGATTATTTGCATACAGCCCTAAATTGTGGAGTTCTCAAGACCTATTGTTTTTGGTGAAGATCGGTTGAGGGAAAGGGGTAGTTTACCTGCAACGTTTTTTTAACAAGGGTATTTTCTATGGCAAACGATAACAGCCGCAAATTCAAACAGAATCAAACAATGTTTTGCATACAGCCCTGATTTGTAGAGTACTCAAGACCTATTGTTTTTGGTGAAGATCGGTTAAGGGGAAGGGGTAGTTTACCTGCAACGGTTTTTTATCAAGCGTATTTTCTATGGCAAACGATAACAGCCGCAAATTCAAACAGAATCAAATAATTTTTTGCATACGTCCCTGAATTGTAGAGGTCTCAATGACTCTCGATTTTGGTGAAGATCGGTTAAGGGGAAGGGGTAGTTTACCTGCAACCTTTTACGTTTTAACAAGAGTAAAGTACTTGAAAATTTATTTAAACTTTTTGAAACAATGGTAATTGTTAAAAATAAAATAATTTTGTTGCCAGGCAATAAAATTATAATTTTTTCATTTTAATGTAATATAATATTTTTCATTTAATACAGCAATAAAAAGGCAGGTAAGACACAGCCTGGGTGTTTGGCTGAAAATGATTTTAAATATAAATCTTAGAATATGGAAGTCATGTATGGTTCTCCATACCGATATTTTTGCCATCACCATACTTCCATTTCCTTAAGGAATATGGAAGTAAAAATTGGCCCCAACCAAATTTATAAATCAACCTTTTATGGAGTTAATATTATAAAACTTAAACTTTGTGTATAATTTTAAGTTATTATTTGGAAAGTATTTATGAATTACTAATATTACTGTTTACCAAGCTATCAGGCCGTGGTCCGATGTTATTTAACACAAACGTTTCAGCCACTCCATCGGTGGTCATCTTCAGTGCTTGAGCAATGATACACTGACACAGGTCTACAGTCAGTGAATCAGTGTCAGTGTATCAGTCCACTGAAGATGGCGACTGATGAAGTGGCTGAAATGTTTGTATGAAATAACATCGGACCACGGCCTGGTAGCCCAGCAAACAGTAATATTAACAACTACGATGCCAGCCTGAATGCCTTGCACAACATTTGTGAATTACTGTTTGGCTTGCTAGAACCCATTAGTAATACTATATTATTGTTTCTTAATGTATGCCAGATCAGATAGTGAAGTATTTATCATTTGTGTGCATATTCTCTGAAGACTGGCATATAATACACTTAACTGTGTTTCTATAACAAATGTTTATGTTGGAGGTGCATTATATACATTGAAGGATTTGTGAATATAATCTTGTTTAGTAAAAATTGTGGATATCTGATTTAGACATTTATCTGTCTACTACATATGTAACATCTTCATTTACACTGGATACTGTCAAAGCATGACACACTACATAATAATAGTAGTTAATCTACCGATAAATCACTTTGACACCACTGTTGATGAGTAACGTAAATTTTGACATTTATTACTGTGACGGTACAATTCTGGTACCATAATAAATTTGTAAACCTATGGTTCCAAACATAATTATTTTATAACAATTTTTAATAATAAAAATTTTATTTTGTATTCCCTATAAAAGTTTTGGTGAGAATTGTCAACAACACAATATTAAGTTAACAGGATTTATGTCGAATTCAGTGGAAAATTACAAATGTAACAAAAAACTGTTTTGTCACAAAAACTAGTAAACAAGACCAACCCATGATTACGTCAGACGAAAGAATGCAAGGCACATTGTATTCGCTTAGGCTGGGCCGTTGAACAAAGAACCAGTGACGTTGTTGTTGCCCCACCTCTGCCAATAACAGTGGTGAAACTGTGTCATTTCCACTGCGACCGTGAAGTGGGCCAGCCGGCAATTCACGGCCGGCGTATTCACTAAGGGTGGTATTACACCACCAAAATGTATTATTAACAGTGGTACATTAACCAATTTTTCGTTAGAACATCGACAGAGTGTAATTCACGACGTGCAGCTAAAGAATCTGGCAGAAGTCTGATCCAGGGGGGATGCTACAATAGAGAGCGTGTGCCCGAAGATGATGTGACAGTCCAGAATCAGAGAATTCGAGGTGTTCGATGTCCTACCCAAAAGTGCAGCTAAGTACCCTTGGCCACAACAAATTTTAATATTTCATTACAACAATAATATAATTTCAAAATTATAAATGACCATTTAATTCATTAAAATAACAAAACTAACTTTTTATAATGAGCTCATAATAATAATTGTACCAGAGCGAGAGAGAGAGAAAGAGTGGATGATAAAATATTATTAACAAGTGCTGGGTTGTGACAATATAAAGATATATATATATAAATTTATACACATATATATATGTTTAATATGTTTAACATTTAATATTATGTATTTTGGAGGGCTTGTGAAATGTAAGGGGAAATTTAACTTGAAGAATTTAATTATGCCACATGGCGGACAGTAGCGTGTTTGTTTTACACTCACATTCATTTGTACATGATTAAAAAATAAAAGGTAATTTCAATGGTAACAAACAGAAACACGAGTGAATTATTTCAGGTAATACGTTCCTCAACTCTGGTTCGTATAACACGAATTCTGACCTTAGGTAAGCATACATATTTGTTTGTTGTATTTCAGTTGGCAACATGGCACCCGATAGTAAAATTACATCAGATTAAATATAACCAGTTAATTAATTATTGTAATTAAAGTCAATAATTACATTACTACATGCAATAAATTATTATGGCGGTACAACAAAATGAAATCTCAATACCTTCACAGTGGTTTTGGCACAGATAAATATCAATGCAAGCAATTAATGAGCATACTAATAAAATGATTAAAAAAAAAACTGCTGTAATATAAGACCTAGCTATACAATCGAACTTGGACTCCATACTGCAGATAAACGACACATCTATAGCTAAGTATTAAATAAAGATTCAATCTAAAGAAGAACGAGTTGAAACCCAGTAGTCATCCATCATTCCCGAACGATATATGCTCTGACCTTGTTAGTGTAGGTGTACACGTGCCAGCAAGATATTATTGATATTTACTATTTACACTACTTACCAAATTAAATGCCACCACTGATTTTAATAAAAACATCATGGTGTGTACAGTTAACGAAAAAAGTTACACAGTAAAATTAAACAATGATGAGAGCAGCAATAGATCGATGTCACTACACCCATATAAACAACCCCTGAGATAATATAATTAACTAAATATTCATTGGATCTAACGAATAGATGAGCAAAGTTAAGTGAACCTGCACCGAACTGTAGAGCTATCGCATCCAGAATCAATGCATACAACCATAAGGATCTAAGTGTGGAATTCATCCATCAAGTAAAATCCATCCGTTATAAATATTTAAAGCAATTACTTGCTATTTCTATATGTCAAATACAATTTAAACTTATTTATGTATGATCGTTACTGACAATATAACAGAATTTAGTTCAGATAATTTTTAATAAACGTCAACCTCCATATTAACAAATGTTTTATCATTTGTCTATGGAACCACACAAATTTATCAATACGTATCGTTGCATAGACAAACAAAATTGACACCACCAATATGTACCAGGAACTCTTACAATACTGTACAATACTTCACTGTAGTTAAGTCGACTACAAATGAAGTAGGCCCTGAATATAACAAAGTATATGTATCTTAATGACGTCACTGTTTGTCTACTACTTGAGCTTCAGTACATAATTTATATATAAGCTGACTTGTCTGTATCATAAATGCTTTCTTTCCTTGCATTTATTTTTTATTAAACATTATCTGAAATAACATGATTTTTTGTTGTCCACTAAACTAGACTAATTTCAATGCTAAATACATTCTGTAAGAAAAGTATCCAGAATTTCCCATTTAAAAGTCCCGCGATGCATGCATTGAAAACATTTTTTGTACATAAGTTGGTACCACTGTACTGTACTGTTACACTGAGTTCGAGTGTGATGCGTCAATCAGTGTATTTACAGCAGCTGTTTATGTCAGTTGACCTCGAGTGTGTTCTGCGATTTTTACAATGGACACAGCTGTCGAGCAAAGAATGTGTCTTAAATTTTGTGTTACTAATGAAATTTCTTATTGTGAAGCGTTGAAAATGTTACAAATAGCCTACGGTGAGTTGTGCCTCTCATAAACGCAAGCATATTGTAACATGACATATGAGCCCTAAGATTTCAGTGATATAAAATGATTACACATGTCAAATAATGAGTCAAAGAGACAAGCCAAATAATTTGTCTAAAATGCCAAGCTCAACGCTACATGAGCTAACTATCACCAAATATAAACTCACAGCCATAAGAGTCAATAAATTGATGGTAAATACAAATGAAATGACATTATAGTGAAGAGAAATTGCACCACACAATGATTGTACCACAAGAAGCAACCACCCAATAGTTTTCGGTCAGTGAAGAATCAAAACAACACAAGAAAGAAGAAAGAAGAATTAGTGAAGAACCAAACCAACACAAGAAAGAAGAAAGAAGAATCAGTGAAGAACCAAAACAACACAAGAAAGAAGAATGAGTGAAGAAAACTACTACGAGAAGGACATCCAACAACCATGGCATAAAGATTCCAAGAGCCAGTCAACTATAAATCAACATCTACCCGTATGTGTAATAACCAATCAACCTACAGATTAAAGAGATAGACAGAAAACTGACTAACTGAGATGACCAGTGTACTATAAATAATGTTATAAATGAATAAGACAAGAAATGTTATACAAGGAATGAAAATAACAATAATACTTATTGATTAGAAGCTGTAAATTAAGCATAGTAACAAGATATGCACAGCACCAATGTAACAAAAGGAGTATTCATTTGTCTCAGAATATCAGCAAACACTAGTCAAATAGTCTGACAATCATGTATAAAAGCAAGAGAATAAATAAAAGGTTATTAGTTATCTTTATTAAAACCAAATATGTAAAAAATAAGGTTAAAAGAATACCAATGTGAGTCAAACTAACATACACATTGTTAGCACCAATGACCAAATAACATAACCTATGATGTAGGTAAGATTCACCTGAATTCACAACTAACAGTAGGAAAAACCTACCCAAACCAGAATGTATTATATGTAAAAGCAAGTAGAAATAACAATCTTTCTACAGGTAACAAAATCAGATACCCAAAATAAACTTTAAATAAGAAAATAAACAAAGAAAGTGAACCAAAACCCACTAAAATGGAATTCACTATATAGAACTTGTATAGTCATATTATAAAAACGAATAGAAATGAAATGTTGATGTCAATACCACAATTAGAGCATAATACCACTACTGTACTATTGTACAAAGATAATAAGACAGAATATAATATATTACAATTGTATTTAAGTGCACCTGTCATGTGACACCAGGTGTAACTAGTATTATTTAACCAAATGCAATGTAGAAAAGTCTAGTGTATTAAAACACCAAGTCCAGTACTAAGACAACGTTATTACTCATCTATTGTAACTAAAAGATAATAACAAAAAGAACTCAAATACCAGAAAAGAATAACATTAAGTAGGCATCTAATGATGAAGGATAGAGACCACTTAATTACCCAGAAATGACCAAAATTACTTAATTTTCCAGCTAACAAAGGTAACCAGTAGTTGTAACCCTTTGTTATCATCAACTGGAAACAAATAGAAAGTAGACAAACACTTTCTAATCGTTGAAATATGTATATATAAATGTAAGTACCTAGGCTAAGATGACAGTAGCATAAGAATTGTATTTTATAAATAAATCTAAGTAAATAGCAACTAAGGAGTGTAAGAGAACTTGGAAGGCATGCCCTCAAGTGGGTATGAGTGCCCACTCATATATAGTGATAATATTATGAGTAATAACATTATATATATATAATGAGTATTATATAGTGATAATAGAGAATTAAATATAAAATAATAGTGTATAGTGAACAGTACTAATCACAAACATTAACTTCCTTAATAATGGACCAAAGCACACCATGAGTGGACTCAAAAAATAGAGCCAAGTGTTACGAATCCAGTGATATGCTCAGATTTAAAATCGGAACAATATTAACAAAGTTATTACAATTATAAAGAATTTGTGTCAACTTGAGAAAAACATTCATAATCTAGAAACCAAAGACCCACGCCGACTTCAACAATTGAAATAAAACGCCGAGGGGGTATGTACACAAAATTAAAGATCGCCCACCAATCAAATCCACGGATTTAGCCAAATTTTGGACGTTTACTGAACGCAACTGCAGAGCGAGGCCTGCGTTCTGGTCACTTTTCAATCAACATTGGAAGCGAGGAGATGTTGTCCGGTGAGAGAAAAAGTCAGCTGGATCTATTAATGTGTACACGTCACCTAAGTAAACAGAGTGACCTAACCTAAAAATTGTGATAACGAATATACATTAGTATCAGAGTGTGAAGTGTAACAGTGCGTAATAAGGATTGCTCAGTGTATAATCCAGAGCAATTCCGGGATTAAAATAACAAAAATAAAAGGGAGTATAAGTGATTATTACCATTTCAATCAAATCATGAAAAACGATATTATCAAAACATTTAATAACAATGAACATAGGTTAAGATGTATTTGTAACTGTGACTGAACAACAAATGACAATCCTCAGAGATTTGATTATTTTATTTTGTGAATTTATTAAACTTACAATTAATCTCTATGCATAATTATTTTTTGTGTGACTTAACCACACTTGATGACAGTTGTTAACCATAACATATCAATTACTTTAACCAACAATTGCCAATGACTGAGGCTTGTCAGATGATTGAATTATTAACGAAAGTTAATATAATATTTCAAGGTTTTTATGTTCTATGATTTAGGAAAGGAACCTACTATTATAATATTTCAATGTTACTTTTATTGTGAATAATAACCAAGGTTGCCAGGATATATGGTTACTGACAGCCATGCAATTATACTTATATAACACTAAATAATGAATCAGATGTTTAACCAAATAACACTGTTTCAAAATATATAATTTCATTGTTCATTTTAATTGTATTATCAAGAATTATCTTGACATTAACTTTATTTCAAGCATTTATTATCAATTGAATTTAATAATTCTACTAACCTGTAATGTCCAGATTAGACACATGGTTATTATTTTTGTGTATTAATTATAAGTGACTGAATTATAGTCAACATCAAAGTATTTAATAACAATCGATGAGAGTTCTATTCGATGACTTGGTATCGCCTGTTAGCTCAAAGAATTCACGAAGGTATTAAACTAATATTAACCAACAAACATTTAGATACACTAAACTTGTAAACAGTTCTGCCACCCTAAGGCAAATTTTTGTAAAACTAAAAGTCTCATGCTTATTATTCTGAATCTAATTATAAATAATACTTCTGCTCATTCAGAACGAGCACTTGAATTGAATAAAATATTTGTTGCACATATTCTTTGGGGGACATAAGAAACAGAGTCAGTCAGTTTATTTCAATAGACTAGTTGAAAACAGGTGAATGAATTTGATTGGTCAACTCAACGAGCAGCGGCGAACACAAAAATACTGGATTAAGAGAGCGACCCTGCGAGTTCGACAAGACTCACCAAGTAAGTGTTTATTTGTGCAAATTGTTTGTGTTTTCAGCACGGAAACTATATCACCGCTTCAACGAGTCAACGGAAGAACTTGTATGTGAATAAACTAACCGAAGTAAAAATACTTCGATAAATAATTTCTTGTGCATCAACCGGACTTATCAAGTTGGATTCAACGCTAGGTTGAATTGAACCGAATAAGTCAATAATAATACAACACTAAACAAAAGTTTTTACAAATATTAAACAAAACTAAACGGGAAGTTAGCTCCCCAGAACCCCAAAC
Organism: Magicicada septendecula; assembly: GCA_034769895.1. Taxonomy (NCBI): domain Eukaryota; kingdom Metazoa; phylum Arthropoda; class Insecta; order Hemiptera; family Cicadidae; genus Magicicada; species Magicicada septendecula. The sequence continues at coordinate 85,377,521 of CM068372.1, read as the reverse complement.
TATACACTGTAACCAGGTTTACTTACAATATGAATGGTATAAGGAATTCAAAGAGGGTCGAGAAGAAGTTTGCTGCATTCCGTCCGACCTTCAAAGGCTTTAACTAATAAAAATACCAAAAAAAAATCAAGAAAACGGTCATCGAAAACTGTTGCCTAAGTGTTAGAAACGTGGCTCGTGAACTGGAAATGTCCCACACGTCCGTGCATAATATTTTGACTGAAGTTTTGAGTATGAGACACATCACTGCACGACTTGTTCCGAAAAAGCTGAATTTTCTGCAAAAATAAAATCGGAAAAGTGTTGCTGAAGACATGATTTCGCGAGCTTCTAGTGACTCTAATTTTATGAAACATATCATAACTGGCAATGAAACGTGGGTTTATGAGTACGATATGGAAACAAGTCAACAATCTTCAGAATATCGCTTTAAAAATGAACCAAACCCTAAAAAACCACGCCAAAGTTGCTCAAAAGTCAAGGTCTTGCTCGCTGTTTTCTTCTATTGTCTTGGTGTTGTTCATTCGGAATTCTTTCCGGGTGGACAAACAGTCAATAAAGAATATTATTTGAGCGTCATGAAGAGTTTGTGTGAAAATATTTGTCAGAAACAGCCAGATTTGTGGATACTACACCACTATAATGCACCATTGCACAAATCAATCTTGGTACACGAATTTTTGGCCAAAAAGTCAGCAAATGTTATCGATCAAGCACTGTATTCACCAGCTATGGCCCCGTGTAACTTTTTCCTATTTCCTAGACTCAAATTACCACTCCAGGGAAGACATTTTTTATTTAACTGAAGCCATACAAGAGAATTCACAGAAGGAGCTGAAGGCTATACCTTCTTCAGCATTTGATAAATGTTTTGAGGGCTGGGAGAAGCGTTGGCAAAAGTGTATTGCCTTAGATGGGGCGTATTTTGAAGGTGACAATAAAGTGTCACGAATAAATAAGTAGTTTGTGTTTTATTTACAAATTCCGGATACTTTTCTTACAGAGCAGTATTCCTAACACCAAATCAACCAATGTTTTCTAACTGCCACAATACACACAACAGAGTTTAGGTACAGGCTCAAATCAACTAGCCACAGTAATGTTTTTCGCTAACTGTTGCATTTGTACACTGTTATATTCAACAATAAAGTATATAAGAATTATGATGTCTTATTACGAATTATTATGAATGCCCCATTTTAAAATACTGAAGTACTGTTTAAATACTTTATAACTTGTCAGAATACAGTGTCAAAAATAGAACTAACAGAGGAAACATACAACATGTATTGTACTGAAACAGATACACTGCAAGGTAACAAACTATTGTACAGATGAAATAGTAAGACATGAAACGGTTTGTCCAGATCGTAGCGGGCACAGAGAAGGCAGTGGAGTAAGTGGGGTGTGAGGTGACCAACCGTGACACACAACTATATGACACACCGATCACGCAGGTGTTCTAAACACAAAATAACTGCTCCGAAAACAATGTGTCAAAGCTATGCATGCGCACTGAGATATTTTGACAGTGTAGCCTAAGATATTTTGACAGTGTAGCCAGACATCCATTCCATGTCTAATTATTTTAGCTGTAACACAGATCCTTGTGCCACTAAAAAACTGCACTGCATCAACCCCTATCATGATTGTGCTGGCCACAGTTGAGACAGATTTATATTCCACTAAAAACTCACCATCCACCAAAATGTACCACACCCATAATTCCATATTCAACTGCAAGCGTCAAAGACTCATCAATTACCCATTATTGTAACAGAATCTCTCCACTATCTATTTCATTTTAGTCACATACATACCACATACATACATGCATACCACTACCACATGATGCATCTTCAAAAATTTGCAACACGTATTCTTTAAATAATTATTCCAGACCATGATGGCATATAATGAAGATCATGTTCACACCTCCATTACTAATACAACAAGAACACATGTGCCTAAAAACAAGTTAACTGAAAAGTTATTAGATATGGAAATCACAAACTTTTAACCAATTTCCTACAGTATTTTATGAAAACCATGTTCTTTTGAATGAATTTGTCAACTGATCAGTTTTCTTGGTTTTGAATGGCCAGATACAATTACTGGGAAACTCGTAAATAGTGAGCAAGTGAGAATGTAATAACATGGGAGGGTGTCTACAAGTAGCATACTGGGCCTATTTTGCTGACAATGGTAATTAAAATTCTGGTACCAGTTGTAACGGTACAGACCTATAGGGCTTTGGAAATGAAATCTTTTCAATATTATTTCCAACTAAGAAATTACGGTGAAGAGACTGTAGCGTCGAGACGGGTGTGTATTGGCATTGGTATGTGGAAGGCGCGCCAGCGCTTTCAACCGCGCACACAGTCGGCCAAGTTTCTCACGCTAACGGCACGAACTGGTACATTCTTTCTGGCCCGGCGCACGGAAAACAAGGGGTGTCGACGAATAACATCTGAAGGCAGCGGACGCCAGTAGTGGTGTGCATCGCCGGCCGGGAAAAGTTTTATCTCGTTATATAAAAAATGGTAAAATAGTTAAAGCAGTCTATTGAGAGACCTAACCCCGGCCGGGTGTAAACACATAGACTCGTCAGTATAAAACTTTATTTTATACTTTCAAAATTTTATAATGTGATTGAAGAACAAAAACGGAGTTATACAAAACGTGTGAGTTCCGTTTAACTATAACCTAAAATGGATTAGAGGTACGAACAATTACAATTTGGTGACGCAAAAAATAAAAGGTTGGAGAAATAATGTGATACAATAGTCAGGGTGTCTACCAACTCATCATAAAAGAATTCCCTGATTTTTCCAGGATAAGTAAGAAAATTCCCTGAGTAACATAAGTGACCAAAATACAACGCATTTACAAAACAAAGAACTTGAGTGGACTACTGATGACCACACGATCAGCCACATTGTAGTCATGAGCAACTAAAGGTCAACTGCATCGAACACATTTAACTCAGTGCGCTAAGGTGTGACTTGTTGCGTGCAGGTTGTAGCAGGTTCGAATCCTGCCTCAGCCAACCCGAAGATGGTTTTCTGTTTTCAACACCAGGCAAATTCTGCGTCAGTACGCTAAGGACAAATTCCCCCCCAAATCCCTCCTATTTCTAACCATGGAGAATGTCACCAAACTGAGTGCACCCCGTAAAAGATGGATTTAAGAAAAAAAGCTCAACATTTTCAGCTTTTGTTACAGCTATTGACCGCTACATTGTGCAGTAAAGTGTTCCAAGACAAGACGAATGGAAGATTTGAAAACAGAGCAGAGTAAGTTATTTAGGTACCGTATTTATGGATATTCAGGGCTTCGCTTTTTTCCCACCAAAGGTCAAACTGTGCCAATGTGTTCCATTTCACTCATCATATATGCTACAAGAGGAATCAACACTCAAAACTGCATTTATTTTAAAATATGTATTCATATGAGAGGGGCCTTTCACTAATGTCATGGCAATTTCTCACAATTATATTTTTCAGAATGACAAAAGTAACATGAACAAGTGGCCTGTGGCCGGGAGTATATGTAAGCGATTTTATGAGAAGGCATGAATATTTATTAATACGTACCGGTTATTTGCCTTGAAGATGAACAATAATAGATGAAGATCGATTGACAACATTAAAAGCTATTAAAAAAATAAAATGATACATCCTACCTGTGTGCTACGCGGCCGCTTTTGTTATGTCCGTCGATGACGTTCGTCACCAGACGCGTGCGCGTAAATTTGAAATCGTGCGCTCTCTTAGTGTTGTAGTATTGCGGCGTGTAGTCTGTGCGTGTTTAACAGAGACGTAGATGAGAGTGTGTCTCTACCCGCGCGTGAAAAGATATTGTAGCCGAAACGCGTAGCACATAGACGTAGATGAGAATCTGCCTCTTACCCGCGTGCGAAAAGAAATATTTTACCTCCCACCCCGCTGTTACAGTAAAAGGCGTTTGTGAGTGGTATCGCTGCATCCTAGGTAGTATGGATGAAGGATACGCACCAGGAACCATCGGCTAACGTCGAAAGAAAATTAACCTGTCCAGCATGAGTTAGACTGAAGAGAGAGCGGAAAAAAAAGAAAAACGCAAACGTACAATGGTTTAAGTGGCGCTGTGAATGCTCAGTATCGGCGTGTATAAGTAAGCACTCGTCAGGCGAGAGAAGGGAGCGATGTTCGACGAGTTCCCACAAAACGACGCCGCTTGTGTCGCGTCAGACTGTCCTAACGCACGTAATTGTTTTTTTTTTTTTTAAATTGAGAAATAACTGATTATTAGATAAGAAACGTGTTTAACAAAAAATGACGCAACAGGGTGCGTAACGGCAGTACCGAAAACGAACAGTCAACACTGTCACTGTACATTGTACGCCGCCGATGGAGTTGCCAAAGTGGGTATTTTGTAGTGGCGAAAAAACGGGAAACGGCGACGTCGAAGAATTCACCGACGTTGAGGATGTTAGAATGAAGCTTTCTGCAGCGTAGGTCGTAGGAAGCGTACACTTTGCGTCTGTTGTAAAGCGTTTTTGGCCCGTTTCCGCAAACGGTGTCACAGAGACGATGGAACCGTCGCCGACTTGGACTGTGTGTGCAGCGGTCGCTGTCTTAGCGCCTGCGACGGGATCTGCCTGGGTCGTTAGTCCGATATGTCTGGAATGTTGTTTTGTGTTTCAGATAATATACTGGCGTCGCGTTTTCTCAAAACCCGGCACGAAATCGACCCTTTAACACGACGCCAGACGAACTACAGCGTTCACAAAGTCCCGGGGACGAGTGCGCTTTTAATCAAGGTAACACAAGGTTAATAATATCGCCTAATCGTGACTGACGAGATGCCAGACGCAGGTACTACCACTACACCGGCTCCCGCCGCTACGCCCAAGAAGTCTAAAGCGTCGGCCGCGGCCAGCAAGAAGCCTAGGACGAAACCGTCGCATCCGCCGACTTCGGACATGGTGAACAACGCTATCAAGAGTCTGAAGGAACGTGGTGGCTCGTCACTGCAGGCGATCAAGAAGTACATCGCCGCCAATTACAAGGCGGATGCGGAGAAACTCACTCCGTTCATCAAAAAGTATCTGAAATCGGCGGTGGCAACGGGCGCTCTAGTCCAAACGAAAGGAAAAGGCGCGTCCGGCTCTTTCAAGCTACCGCCAAGGGCGAGGGAGGCAAAACGACCGCCACAGTAAATAAAGCCGCTCCGGCCAAGCCGAAGGAGAAGAAGGAGACCGCCAAAGCCGCAGCTAAGAAGAAGCCGGCCGCCAAGAAAGCGAAAGCCGCTTCCGAAAAGAAGAAGTCCGCCGCGAAGCCGAAGACTCCGTCGAAAGCAAAAAACGTCAGCAAACCGCCGACAAAGAAGCCCAAGAGCCCGAAACCCAAGAAGGCGGCGGTGAAGAAACAACCGAAAGCCTCACCAAAAAAGGCTGCCGCAAAGAAAAAGTAGACAGAACTACGTACGCGCCGGTTCTGTAGGTAATGGTCCTTATTAGGGCCGCCAATCGGTTAAGAATGGAGATCACGCGAGCCTCGCTTACGTAGGATCTCCAAGGAGGGCGGCACAGCGCAGAACCACGTTAAACAGCACGCGCAAGACTTGACCCGCGGGGCCTCAAGCGGTTAGCGTGGGGCGAGAGACCAACTCGATTTGAACGGATTGTCGAAAATTCAGCCAAGTCATTCGGTAATTATACATACATATGTCCAAAAGTAGTTTGAAAGCTACGTGTAAATCAAAATAGCCGAAAGTAAAGTGGTTAACAGACGTAAGATACGTGTGAAATTGGAAACGATTTTCATTTTCTGTCGGATCCGTGTGGACAATATTTGCGCGGACGCGCTGGTAGGAACCCCCCTCCCCACAAATATATAGCTTAGCATTCTTCCGTTTGATAACCGCAATAATGATTTCATTCTCTCTTGTCATGAAGCGAGCGAGCTTTGTGTCATAGCGTAAAGTCAGTTGTGGATCTGCTGAGAACTCTCTGTCTGTGTGTGTGTGTGTGTGTGTGTGAGTGCACGCGCGCGTGTCCCCAATGTAAGGTTTCGAATTAGATTAATTTTGTTTGTTTCAAATTGATTTCTGAAATTCAACTCGATTGAAAAATAAGTTAATTAAACGTTATTGTAATTGATTTTTTAAATTAATAGGGTTAATAATGAATTAACGGATGTAGTACAACAGATTCCTGTTAATTACTGTTCAATTCACTGTGAGTGATACAGATATGTTGTGCCGCAGTGGTAAGATACTCCCGATTCAGCAGTAGTTATTATCGACAAACCTAGTAAACGAAGGTCTTGGTTGGAGAAGATGCTATTGTTGCGCTGCGTCGTTACACCCGTGGCAGGATTGCGACATCTGGGTCGAGCCCAGTGGCTGACAGATGATGACCACAGTGGTGGTCAGTAAGTTTATATATTTCACGGATATAGGCCATACATATATCGGGCAGTTTTAAATCGCACAAACGTGTCAGCGCAGTGGTCAGATATTCCCGATTCACTGGTTATTATCGACGAACCTAGTAAATGAAGGTTTTGGCCATAGAGGATGCCACTGAATGAATCCACTTGGTATTACGAAATTCAGCACAGCGGTACTAAGGGGCGTCGCACGTATGGGTCGATACCCGTTTTTCTGCCTGCTGTATTTGTAACGAGTATTCTGATTGTGTAAACAAATCGGGCTTCGACGCGCTTGTCAGCTCTTGGCGACTAGTTGTTGCCTTTCTAGAGCCGCAAATATTCCAGTCGCTTAGTCGTTCTATCGGCCGCATACCGACATAACCTACAACTCGCCCGAAAAGGGCCGTCTTTCATTGCTTCTAGCCATGATTTAAGCTTTGGGTCATTCAACCACTCTGACTGAAAATGAGTTTTGCACGCCATAATAAAACGGAATTTTCAAACGACTTTGCACAGTCACGTATTTGGATGCCCACGTGTTTTTAACAACGAACGCACATCACACTAAAAGCATTTTAATCCGCACCACTAAAGAATTAAGAGCACGCAATTAATTGCAAAGCAGTGGCGGCTCGTGGCTTCGAGGATTGGTGAAGCAGAATAGGTGGCAGGTCCCCCCCCCATAAATTATGTGAATATGTTTCTTCCTGTTTTAGAATCATTAATAACATATGGAGACAAAAGAAAAGTATGTTAATAAAATTTACAAGTATAGTAGTTAAAAATAGTAAGTACTTACAGGCTTGCATTTTATTTCTTGAACACAAGGTCAATTCTCCTCTCTTTCAAATACGCAAACTTGTCGATAATGTCGTCATAAAATGGTTGTACATTAATTAATTCGTTTAACAGTTCCTTTTCTATGGAAATTTTTGATAAGCTAGTAAGTCTGTCCTCTGTCATTGTATTGCGCAGGTATGATTTTATTCTTTTTAAACAAGAAAAACTTCGTTCTACGGAAACGCTAGTGGATGGAATAGTTACTATTAAACAAAACAGTTTGTAAGCTTCTTTAAAGATGTTCCTGTTGTCAGCTAAAAGTTCCATAAAATTTAGTGGTTCCATTTGTCTGTATTGCTTATCCTCATAAATAAGCTGTAATTCGTTTTTCAGTCTTTGGAAATCGGTAAACAGATTAGGGTAGCACACCTTTAAGTTACTTAATGCATCCGTGGGAAAGTTTTCAGAATACGTTACGAACTTTGAAGTATCCATTAATGTAACAAACTGAAGCTTTTCCATATCATTAAAACGTGTGGTTACTTGTACTGAAAGGTTATCTAAAATTTCATAATACAGAATTTTGTATTTTTCAAAAAGTTGATCACGTGTGAGTGTAATTCTTTTCTTCAACTCATGGTATTCAGTTGGAATTGTTGTTTTTGAAGCAGCTAAATCGAAAATTTTAATAAATGCATCATCAGTTCTTTTGCTATTTATGAGTGTTTGAGTATTTTTAACTTGCGAGATACAGAAATTAATGTCAAATGACTTCTTTTGTAGCACATTGAAGAGAACATCCGTGGCTCCAAAAATTTCATTAAAAATGACAACCAAAAGCGTAAATTCAAAATCATTAAATTTATTTAAGAAGCCATCACTCTGCCTAATTGATGTTTGATCATAATTTGAATCGTTCACAATTTTAGTGAATACTTCTTTTAATGAATCCCATTCGTTGTATATAGTATTCACAATTTTTGAATTAGACTTCCATCGCGTAATAACGGAAGTAGGGATTCGTTTTCCAACGACTGTGTCTACTGCGTAAGTTCGCTTAGCAGAACTGTGGAAAAAAGAGGGTAAACCGTTAACAGTCGCAAAAAATATCCGACATTTCGAAATGCTGTTGCAGCTTTGTTGTAGCACTAAATTCAAACGATGCGCCATGCAATGAACAAAAACCGCTTGTGGCACTACTTCTTTGATTTTTGCCTGAAGACCATTTAATTCTCCTGACATAACGCTTGCACCATCAAAACACTGGGCAATAAATTTTGATTTATAGTCAAATTTTTCGAGGGACCTTGACACAACGTGAAACAGTGCGTCGGCAGTCCGACTGGAACTAACATCATAAAATCCCAAAAATCTTTCCACCAGCTTTCCTCCGGGAATAACGTATCTAATTATGATGCTACATTGAGATTTGTGGACAATGTCTGTGGAATCATCCACTTGAATTGAAAAAAATGTACTATCTTTTATTTCCTTTGCGATGTGCTCATCAATATATTGTGAAATGCAGTCAATTATTTCATTCTGAATAGTCTTAGAATTGCCGGCAAAGACGGGTGAGATTTTTTTATAGTGTTCTTGAATATCTACAGGGCTTATCGAAACGAAGGTTTCTAGCAGTTATTTAAAATTTCCGCGATTAATAGATGATAACTCTTCGTGGTGACCGCGAAATGCTAATTCTTGTTTACCCAAGTAAAGAACTGCACGAATAGGAAGATGCATGAAACGTCTGTTAAGCCGAACGTTGTCATTGAACTGTTTAATATACAACCTAGAATTTTCCTTCAAAGCATCCTCGATAGTAGGGCCTACTTAAATTTTTCTTTAATTTTGAAAAACTCAATGCACAACGCATGTGCTCAGAAGAACCTTCATGTTTAGAAAGAGCACGAGTAACGTTACCAAAATCATCAAAGCCGTTCTTATTCCACGCACTTGATTTAACACTAATAATTAAGCAGGGCATACAAAAAAGTTTATTTAAATAATAACTGCCACACAACCACTCGAACGTTGAATACCAATTTTGTTTAAAGTTGCGATTGTACACCTTGTCCTTTATTTTTGCAACCTTATTTACTTTCAATATAGACATAGGTTTTTCACAGCTTAAAAAGTCTTTCTTATCATCATTATTCCATCTTGAAAATGGTGTTTCTAATAAAACACATACAGGATCATATGAAGGAAACATTCTGTAAAAACTGCACACACCACGAACAACGAACAAAACAAACGCGCTGGATAGGTAAAGCACTGCACGCACACCACTGAGAAACAGCCAGCGATACTGCTTCACGTGTGTGTGGGGGGGAACACTGAGTACAGAATACGTTGTAATGGCAACCGTGATAAACCGAGCATTGTTAGTGACGTATTAACTGATGCAGCATTCGATGTACAGAAAGCTGCTTCTACGATCTCAGCGCTTTCCGCCACCAGTAGGCTTGTATGTGATCGCAGCGAAGTTCAGCTTCTGTAACCTATTTCCATCGCTTGTAAATGTTATTTTAATTATTATACAGACGAAATTTAATTAAAAAAAAAATTTTTAAACATAAAATTTACTAAAAATTGAAAATAATTTTGTGTAAAAAGAAACACATTGAACCAGTTATTTTAGGTGAAGCAGCGCTTCACCTGCGTCACCTGACGAGCCGCCACTGTTGCAAAGCTTCTGCTTTAGATTTCGCGCACAACGCAACAGATTTCAAGAATTTCAAATCGCAATAACACACTCAAGCGCGAACGCAACACACAGTAAGCACCGGTAAACAACAAATGAAGAGATGTAAACACTATTATGGCGCGAAATCACGAAAGTGTAGCCAACACTCAAAACTTTTCAACGTTGCGAAAATAGTTGAAATTCCGATAAAACTCTATATTCACAATATAAATAACAATATTCTTCCCGCTGTGGAAGGTCAAAAATCCATTAAATCCCTACACTTTCACTGTTAAATTTCCAAAACGTCCCCGCTAAACAAAAACTTAAATCTGCAAGATTGAGCGGGAAACCCGCTAAGTTGACAATACTGAACAGACAACCCGCGCAAGGTTGGGTCAAATACCAATCCGCGCTGGGAACCAATCAAATAGCATACTTCAGTCCCGCGCTGGGAACGAGTGTTCATTGGCTGACTACGAGAATCGAGTAGCGATCGATTACGTCCCGCAAAATTCGAAAGTATCGCTACTACGTTTACGGAGAGTAGCCCAAGAGGAAAATCCCTGATTAACGAAGAAATTCCCTGATTTTTCCCTGAATATTCCACAAATTCTTAATTCCCTGAAAATTCCCGGGTTTCCCGGTTTTCCCGGGTCGTAGACACCCTGAATAGTGAAACTGTAATAAATCGTTAGTATTCAAAATTAACAGTGAGAAATATTCGGACAAAAGTGAACAAAATTTGTGGAGATCAACAAGTGACCTGCAGTGACGCCGATAACACGTAACCGTATATCAAACAAATTACTTATGAAAACTTAAATAAAAAAAAAAAGCGCTTAATTAAATATGGTATGTGGGTGAATGAGAGATGTATGTATGTGCAGATACTGGGCTGTCTTATCTATAGATATAAGGAAGAAATATTTAAGCTAACTAGAGCAGGAAAGCTATATTAAATTTCTGATGTAACATTAGTATCAGTATTTGTTCAAAGAAAAGATAAAGAGTAAGAAATTTGAAAAGAGAGAATATAAAGAAATGTATTAAAAAGAATAAATCCATTACATTATTTCACTTGATATACTGTATATGTGTTAGAATAATCATTTCAAGTACCTAATTTCATTTTCTGTGCTGGTAAATTCGCTATACGAAATAAGGTTACACCACTAGACGATCTGGCCAGAGAGTGACAAACAGAAGGTAAGTGGGAGTTTAAGATCATTTTGTAATTAATTAAATCGTAGAAAACACGACAATGGTACCGCGTGACCAGGATTTGGAACAAATAATGTATTTATTCCAAATTGGCCTATTTTAAAGCACAGAGAATGGAATAAGGTTGGCGGAAGCCGAAAATAACTTACGTAAAATTTACATAACATACGCAAAATAAAATTACGAGGTGTTGAGAAATTGTGCATGTTAGAGTACAAGTAAAATTTAATAAGTATTTAATAGAACAGTATAAAATGTCTGACAACGAAAAAGAGAACAATCTGATAGATTCAGTTACGAGTGAGAGTGGCCTTGGGTCAATGGACCCGTCACCAAGTGTGGGCGAATTAAGTCAGTCAATGCCAACAGCTGATTTGAGCGTTCAATCAGTAACTAACGCTGACCTAACCGGGTCAATTATAATCGATAATGCAGAAGCACAATCTACTCCTGTAGTAACAAAAACCAAAGAAAAAGAGTTGTCAATGAATGATATATTCAACCTGATACAAACTATGTCTGAAAACACGGTAAAAAATAGTGATTTCAATGTATTAAATAAACGTTTTGATAGTAGTGACGAAAAATTCGATAAACTAAATAAACGTTTTGATGCAAATGACGAAAAATTTGAGATTTTAAATAATGAAATTAAAGAACAGAAAATAAAATGTGAACAACAGAATATTAAAAATGATATCAATTTTAAAGAACTTAAAGAACAAAATATTAAGTTTGAGCAGAGTATAAATGTAAAGTTTGATTATCTGAATAATGTATTATGTAAACGTGTTGATGAACGTTGTGAAAATATCAAGGTACAATTGGCAGAGTCTATGAATGAGCAATTAGAGTGCCGTGTTTCTGATATAAAAAATGAGATAACAAATAAAGTAGAAAAACAAATCACGGAACAATATAGTGTAATAAACACAATTGTCGAGAAACAGATAAATGAATGCAACGCTAATACTGAATGTAAGGTTAGTTATGCTATGAATAAAATTGAAAGTAATGACCATAAAATAAGTGAAATAGAAAATAGTTGTAAGATTGAATTTAAAACAATACACAATACAATAAGTGACCTTGAATCTGATAATAACAATAAATTAATAAACGTTGAAAAGAATATTATGAATGTAAAAAATGAGTTGAGTATGGCCATCAGCCAACAAGTAAACACTGTTACTGAACGAGTAATTATGACTCGCGACGTAAGCAGTGACGTTGAATTAGAGTCATTTAGTTGTGAAAATAAAAGAGCGCATCCTATGCAATTCCTTAATAGAGTGAGGGAGTTTAATAAATTTAATACTAGTAGCTGGGAGGTACAATTATTAAAAAATTTTAAATGTTTCAAACGTAGTTCGGAGATATGGGCCGAGGTACACAAAACAGAGTGGGGGTGTTTCGAAAGTTTCGAGGCCGCATTCAGAAATAAATATTGGTCTGAAGAAGACCAAGAAGTGTTGCGTAGCAGAATTATGGGAACCGGGAATTTTGGGGGACCCAATAATAACATAACAGGGTATGTAATGAAAATATTTAGTGAGGCGAAATACCTAGAACCGCCATTGCCATTCAGATCCCTCGTGAGGCATACAAGTAAGCACTTGCCAAGGGAGGTGCAAATAACATTGATGACGCGGGAGGTAGCAACTATTAGCGAGTTAGAAAACATTTCAGATGTGTTTCAGAACATCCGTGACCAAGAAATGAGTCGTCGTCACAACCAACAGAATGTGAACAACGGAGGGAACCAGGGACCGCCACATGGACCGGCATACCCCAGACGAGAACAAAATAATCGAGGCCCAATGTGGACTTGCCCAGCGTGTTCGCAGGAAAATTATGCATCACAAAATTTTTGTTTTAGATGTAGAGAGAGAGGCATGGTCAGCGACAGGGAACACAACCCGAGCAGAATAACCATGCATACCAGAGAAGGGGAGAGGGCCAAAGAGGAGCGCCGAGAGGTAACGAACAGGTGAACCGGAGCGGAGGTGGGTACAACCCCGGAGTGGCGAGCACATCGGCGGTAAACTAAGAGAGACAATGGAGAACCGGACCCGACCGTTGTAGACGGAGGATTATGGGGTCCAAATAAATGACAGCTATCAAAACAACATCATCATAACCGATTTGTCTGAGGAGTTAATGGAGGAAGACGGCGTCGAATCAGTTAGACGGGAGAATGGACTGACCGAGGTGAAAATCAACATTGAAGGTAAGGAGATAAAAACTTTGATAGACACAGGTAGTGAAATCTCTGTTATTTCTGAACACATACTAGATGAATTGAAAGAATTAAATAAAAATATTCCATCTTTGCCAGTTGCGGGAGTGACTATTGTAGGCATTACGGGCGTTAGGAGTAAAAGGGTCACTAAACAAGTACATTTAAATATGGTAATTAACGGGGTAGGATACGATAATACATTTCTAGTCGTACGTGGATTAAATCTTGAGGTTATATTGGGAAATGATTTTCTGATTAAGCATAAGGCGGTGATTGATTTTCAGAAACGGGTGTTAGAATTAAACAGTGAAGTAGAATCAGTTCGGATTAATTTTGAGCTGGTAGTAGATGCGGTAAGAATTTCGGGTGTAAGGGTGATACATAATCAGGTTAATAAACAAGAAGCGGAAGTTAGTATGAATGTATGTAGTGAGAGTAAAATAGAGTGTGATGAAAGTGTAGAGCAAATATGGGATGAGAGGGCACTTAAATTTTGTAGTGAGGGTGGCGTAATAGGGAGTTCTCAACGTGAATCGTTGTGGCAGGTAGTAGCAGATTTTAGAGGAGTGTTTGCCGATGTACCAGGGAGGGCAAGAAACTATGAATGCGAATTAAAGGTAAGGGAACACGCACCCTACGTACAAAGAAGTTATCCGGTGCCATATTCGAAGAGAAGAGCGGTTCAGATTGAGTTAGATAAAATGTTAGAGGGAGATATAATAGAGCGATCCGTATCACCATATTCTAACCCTTTACTAGTAGTGATTAAAAAAGATGGGAGAGTCAGGCTATGTTTAGATGCCCGCAAAATTAATCAAATAATTATTCCAGACCGGGAGTCACCCGAAGCCATTGAGGAAATTTTTCAGAAGTTCGGCTGTGTAAAATATATGACCTAGTACCAGGGTTGTGAAAAACCCGGGTTTTTTTTTTAAAAACCCAACCTGGGTGGGTTTTTTGTTTTTTTGTGTGGGTTTAATTGGGTTTTTTAATGTATCCAGTTCTATTTTATATTGAGTTTTTTGCAGTGTAATTTTGTGTGTGTGTGTGTGTGTGTGTGTGTGTGCGCGCGCGCGTGTGGACGTGCATTACATTGTGTTCTTTTGCAATTACAAGTAAAAAATAAATTGTTTTGTCCTACATTGAACAACAAAGTTATTCCTAATCTTAGTGCGTAGGCTTTCACGGCCGGTGTCATTACGATTATTTACTAAAACTTCCGGGCTGAAAGGCCGTGGTCGATTGCTTAAGTTTCTGCTAAACGTTTCGGCCGCACCGGTGGCCATCTTCAGTAGCAAAAGAAAAGTGTTCGATAGATGATACGCCGAACACGTCTCCCAATGGACTGGGGAACAAGCTTTTTTTTTTTTTTTTTTTTTTTTTTTTTTTTTTTTTTTTTTTTAGATGGCCATGGAAAATAGACCATGCCAGACACTATTTAAGGAGATGCTTTCTCCTCGGCGGTTCATAGTGACGGACGCATTCTTATGAATATGGATGGACTCCAGATGCAGGCGAGTGAAGTAACCCCGGACAGAAGACAACACGCGGGCTTCATCAAACATCACCCGGTGATCGTCGTGGGACACAGCGTGTTCAGCAACTGCGGACTTCTCCGGCTGGCCCAGGCGGCAGTATCTCCGATGTTCAGAGAGGCGCGTCCGGACACTACGCTTCGTGGTGCCTATGTAGACCTGGCCACACGTACAAGGAATACTGTACACCCCGCACGACGAGAGTGGATCCCTGGCGTCTTTCACCGGTCGCAGGAACTGTTGGATCTTTTTGGTTGGCTTAAAGATCGTCCTGACGCCCCGCTTACTCAGCAACCTGCCGATGCGATCAGTCACGCCACGGATGTAGGGCAAGACAGCAGAGCCAACAACCTCAGGCAACTCCGACTGGTCCGGCCTACCAGATCTTCTCGGCCGGGCAGCTCTCCTAACCTCCGCAGCAGAATAGCCGTTGGACTGCAGTGCTTTCTCGAGATGCCGAAACTCATCTTCGAGATACTGGGGCTCACAGATTCTTTTTGCCCGGTCTACCAGAGTCTTCAGCACCGCCCTCTTCTGCCTAGGATGATGATTGGAGGTCTTGTGCAGATATCTGTCGGTGTGCGTTGGCTTCCTATAAACTTTATGTCCCAAGCTGCCATCGGTCCTTTTCAGGACCAACACATCCAGAAAAGCCAATTGATCACCACTCTCGCGCTCCATCGTAAACTGTATGCGCGGGTGTACAGCGTTCAGATGTCCAAGGAAGCGTTCCAACTCCTCATCCCCATGGCTCCAGACCACGAAAGTGTCGTCCACATACCACAACCAACACTTCGGCTTCAGAGGCGCAGATGAAATTGCCAACTCTTCAAATCTCTCCATATAGAAGTTTGCCACCACAGGGCTGAGAGGACTTCCCATGGCAACGCCATCCAACTGTTCATAGAAGCCGCCATTCCACTGGAAGTAGGTCGTTGTTAGGACCTGCCGGAACAAAGCAGTGATGTCCGCCGAGATCAGGTCACCCAAATACCCCAAGACCTCCTGAACAGGGACCATGGTGAAAAGGGAAACCACATCAAAACTCACGAGAACATCGCCAGGCTCCAGCACCAACTCCCGGATCCTCCGAAGGAAATCAGAAGAGTCCCGGACGAAAGAATCCGTCTGCCCGATGTGCGGCTTGAGCAATCCAGTGAGGTGCTTTGCCAAGGTGTAAGTCGGCGAGCCAATAGCACTGACGATGGGCCTCAGCGGAACGTCTTCCTTGTGGATCTTGGGTAAACCATAGAGACGAGGGGGAAGGGCCTCCGAACACCGGACGGCCGTCTTCACATCAGGCGCCAGAGAAGATTGCTTAATCAAAGAATCCGTTTTTCTCAAAACAGTTGTAGTCAGATCTTTGTTCAGCCTCCGATAAGTGGCCGGATCTAACAAACCTTCAATCTTCCGCTGGTAGTCTTCGGTGTTCAAGACCACAGTGGCACTCCCCTTATCCGCCGGCATAATGACAATGGATTCATCCCTTTTTAATTCCTTCAAGGCTCGCAACTCCGCCGACAGAAGATTGCATTTTGGCGGAGCGGCCCTTCTAAGGGCCCTAGAAGCTTCCATACGTATTTCACTTCCATACTGGGTTGCTTGTTCCCAGTCCATTGGGAGACGTGTTCGGCGTATCATCTATCGAACACTTTTCTTTTGCTACTGAAGATGGCCACCGGTGGTGCGGCCGAAACGTTTAGCAGAAACTTAAGCAATCGACCACGGCCTTTCAGCCCGGAAGTTTTAGTAAATAATCGTAAAGTTATTCCTGTTTAATTTACTCCAATAATTTAATTAATACCTAATCACACTTTTTTTGATATTTTGGTAGGCAAGTGGGAGATTAGATATTGAAATACTTTTCAGTTGGCCAGCCTGTAACATTCCACTGATTAAATTTGTCTGCATTCATTGTAAATTGTAGTGAACAGAATTTACAGAATTATAGTGAACACAAAACAGGGGAAGAGGTAAGAATTTTTGTTTACTTGTTTAAAGAGTATTCTGTATGTCTCTCTTGGTTTAAATCAACAATATAGGCCTAATGCTTGAATTTACTAGTGTGAATTTGTTACATCTAACCTAAAACTTAAGTTATAGTATTTTTGCTGTAGAAAGCAAACAGGAAAGTAGATAGCTTGGTGTGTGTGTGTGTGTGTGTGTGTGTGTGTGTGTGTGTGTGTGTGTGTGTGTGTAAATGACGAGGGTACTACAATACACAATACACAAGGGTTCTAAAAATGTAGGTCAGCAAACTTTCAAAAGTTATAAATAATGGTTATTAAACTACTGCCTGTATAATAGCGGAAATGACAGAGTCTATCTGGTCATTCGTGATATTTTTATTTTATTTTACGGCTTTTTTAATTTCGATAATTTCTAGTAAATCTAAGTGTTTGCCCTTATTTTGTGAATGTAGAAGCTGGATATTATTTACATCCAGCGAGTGATTGTTGGAGATGCAATGTTCAGCAAAACCACTATTTATTTTATTATTAAATATTGATTTTGCGTTATCAGAAACACACTTTTTTAGGGAATGTCCTGTTTGACCAAGATAGATAGCCTTACAGTCTTTGCAATTAATTTGATAAATGCCACTTTTGAACAGTTTATCGCGTCTTTCTTTATTATTTACCAAAAATGAGCTTAAGTCCCTTTTGTTTGAGGATATGGGTTGTAAATCAAACTTTCTTAACCTATTATTAATTTTACTGGTGACATTAGGGATGTAATTAGTAAACACGTTACAGTTTGCTGCTAAAATTTGTAATGCCTCAGTATTGTATATGTACTCTCTGAAGATGGTCTGACTGACCGAAACAATTGTTAGTTTTATTTAATAAACTTATATTTGTGAAACAGTTACTGTAATGATACAAAATATATCGAAATATATAAAATAAATTAAAATACTGCCAGGAACTTACCCGCTGTATAAATCTTCCTCAGAAGCCAGAGTCGCCACCTATATCTTTGAAGGACAGATATGACCTTTACACTTTACCTTAAATAAAAAAAACGGGACAATTTCGCCATCTGACTACCCCCAAAATAATTCAGAAGATACCCGGAACGTTTAGACGAATCTTGCAGCACAGAAATGAGAAAGTGGTAATGACGAAATAACTTAGACTAACACATTTTTATAGTAACTTATATGTTTTAATTAATATACGATTGTTTTAATTATTCGACTCAGAACACAAAAAAAACATATTGGGGAATATACATTTAGGTATCATATTTACTATTCTCTTATATTATATAACTATTATTATATTATATTATGTTAGGTAGCCCATTCTGCTCACTCGCACACACACGCCATTTAATACTTTACCCCTTTTTACAATTTTCCAACTTTGTTATTTATTTTTCATATAAACTGTTCACTGTCGCGATTCCGTACAACACGTGTTTTTATCGCTCACTCTAACGACCCATTATTTCACTGTTCTAATGTTCGCCACCCGTCACCACTATCACATTGCTACGTACATTAATTCTTTGGGTCCCGGTCGGTAGGACGGCGTTATTACATTTAGTTAGTCATATTTAAAAGTTCGACCGACTGGGCCCTTACAACACGATCTGCGTCTGTAAGCGAACTCTGTTACTCGTAGACTGGGGAGAAGCGTCTATGTCTCACTGCCAACTCAATTTCGTCGTTGTTTCAGGTGGAAACCAATGCCTTGTAGTTGTTCGTCGTATTTTCGTCCTATTTAACTCATGCTGTTGGTGTTGTGTTATTCATCTATGATATCGGCTAGGCACTGGCTAACGTCACGAGATGGGCGGACCTTGAGCCAAACATCTGCCAGCGAGGTAGGCGAAAGTGAATTAAAATCGTTTCTTGGCCATCTTAGTTTCGGAAGGCAGCGTGGGTCCGCGCGCCTGGATGTGTAATGCGTATGGGCGCGCTGTCACACTCTTACAAAGTTCGTGGAAATGAAGGCTTGGTGAATTCTTGCTTACCGATTGCACAACGTGATATAGCGTCGCCTTTGTTAAAACTGTTCTTACAACACGTGGTCTGTCTCTGTTGCAATTGGACTACAGAAATATTTTTATAAATCCCCAAAAAATGCAATAAAATAAAATACCCATAAATTTGGCCCGTTACAATACCCCCTCAATGAGAGGTCTTCTGTCAAAACAGAAGAAATCTCATTGATAAAAACCCCTAAGAGGACCGGTGAGGAACTGGTGCCAATAACCCCCTTTTGTTCTTACACTTCATGGGTAACCGACCCCCCTGGTTCGGCGACTATGGACGCATCTGAACAAGATCACTGGACTTCTCTGTAAGAGATCCCAACACCGAAAAATCGAACAGACACGCACCACAGCGCACCTTACCTTTGTAACGGGCCTATTTCAGGGTAATAAGGAAATTTGTATTTTTTTTATTTTTGTTAAAGCAGATAACATGTTTGTTTAAATAATTGGGACAAAATTTATAAACAAAGGTAAATTTAGTGGTAGGCGACGGTAGCGAAGGTGGTACGACTGATTGACAATATTGTATGTAAATTATTGAAACGAGTTTTTATAAACTTAACAACCGACGGAATTGTGCCAAGGTCAACAATGACACACCAAATTTGTCAACAAGTTACGTAACGTATCGTCAGGCGATATTACGTCAGCGCGTTACATAACTAAGAATGCAGGGTGTGTCAGAGCCAGCAGCTGTGTGACACACAGAAAAACAAATCAGTCGGAAAACACCATCTACTAGTGACGGACGCATAAAAAACTGTCGCGTCCGCCGCCGGCCAGCTGTGCGTGATTTTCGCACCCGCAGCACCTTATAAAATGTGAATAATATGTTTCAAAATCTGACTTAAAATCAAAATTCTTACTAAAATGTGATCAATAGTTTACTTTACATTATAACAATCCGGTAATCATGAATTAAGGTGAAAGTGCGCACGGAAAGCGATGTAATAAAATTCGGACTCGAGGCAGATAAGTTTTACCAGGATATACACAGCATTATCAAAATTTATTATATTTTCAGAAATCCAAAACAGATGGGACAAATTAAATAAAATGGGAGTTTAAGGGGAAAATTTTAAAATGGATTGAATGTGAGAGTGTGTGAGGGGTTTTGCTTAATTATATATATATCATGAAGTGCTGGTTTCCGTTCTAAAATTAATCTTAGGTTTATTGTATATTTCTATTCTAAAGAAGAAAATCATGCATATTAGTTATTATTTTTTTTTATAAGATCGTAACAAAGTAAGAGAAAGTAAGGGGAATATTTGTCTCTATAAAATTTTGAATTATGTTAAGGGCTATATTTTCACGTTGTCTTTTGTAATGTAAGAATGAATTAAAATGGGTGTGATGGTAATTCAGTTGTACTTTCTTAAGTAACCAGTTCTGCACTTCCCGGTTCGCTGATCCGAACCTTGGTAAGTTATTAACAGATGGCAACACAACATGGCGCCCAAAGGAGTTATTTAGTAAATAATTGAATTGAAAGTAAAATCCCTTAGGTGTAATTAAATATCAATTTGTTTGATACAGTACACCTTCTATCATGCTACCCCAAAAATCCTCAATCCCTGGCTTAGATCATGCCAGATCCTCAACCGATATGTTTCCCCTTACATGCAAACTGGGCTGCCTTTAGCAGATACTGGGCTCACGCACACACCTATTCTACATATTGTAAAATTAAAATATTCTTCAAACATTTATTAAGCGAAAATCATTAGCTGCTTTTTTTTTTTTTTGAAAAGCAATACACAAATTTTGCATCTATACTGAATAATTCTCTTCATTAGTTTTTTGTTATTAAAAAGTAATCAAATTAAACATCTCTTAAAATAGGAACATCCTTAACCTAACATGTGATTACACCTATACTCTAACAATACAATTCAATAAAATAATTCAATAATAATAAACACGGTTAGTACACAAACAATAAAATAATCAAAGTTTAAAAATATCCATTATCTGGCAGGCGCAAAATCAAGAAAAATTTTTTTTTTTTCAAAAAAAATTTCCAAAAAAAAATTTTAGATTCAAAAAATTTAAATTTCTTAAAATATTTTCTTTCCATATGTAAATTATTTAAAGACAAAATTGGCTTTACTTCCTTGCTAAACATGCCTAGTATATGACCTCACCCATCAGCTGATCAAAACTGGGTCAAGTCAAGAACCTTGACCTACATACGTTATGTACAAGTTACATCTGTAAACACATTAAACATCTGTAAAATTCTATCTTGAGACACAAAAACATAATAAAATAAAACATTTAAAATAACAAAATATTATTATAATTAACAATTAAATTGACATTTAAATTATTCAAATAACACTTTATAGCTTTACATTATTTTTCAAACTCTATCAAAATTTGTCACTGGTTTCAATTAAAATTTTATATTTTTTAACTATAAATCTCTTTCTTTATTATTCTCCCTCTACATTACTTTGGGTGATGTAATTATTTATCCCAACTTGATCTGTCACTTGGCATTTATACATATATAATCTTTACCTCTCTCTGACTCTAATACCACTAACAACATTAACCAACTGGACACCCATCTCTATTAAAACATCTATCAAGCAATCTCTAAACCCAACTTACTATTAAACTCAAATCGCCACCTTCTCTCAATATATGAAAAAAAATTAATCTCTGACCCTTTGTACCTAGGATAAATGTGTTTCCCCCCCCCCAAAACTCATTCCCTTCATCTGGTCCCTGGATTCTACCTAAGGCGACCCCTTCCCTCCAAATCTGTCCCTTCCCGTCCCAACCCTTTTGTTGCGGACTCCCACATTACACTATCCCCTCTTACAAAATTGCCATCCCCAAATTAACACTCTTATTACCTCACTTCAAATACAACAAAATAACATCATCATTTATAAACATCAATATATCACTCCAAACTCTACATATATTCCCCATAACTACTGTGTCAACATCAATACTTCTCAAATTCTATTACACTAACTCACCACAACATTACTTTACTTCCAAAACAACATTATTCTCTCAATTACCCCTTTAACTTTAACTTGGACTGATCTACATGTCCCACAAAATATTAATCACCCCATTTATCTTTTATTAACTTTCACAAATTATTACTTTATTTCTCACTCTATCAAATTACTTTTCTCCTTATTTGAAATAACATCTTTAACCTATTAAACATTATATTTAACATCAATTACCTTGAACATTTATAAACAATGTAACAGTGACATTTTACTACAGATCAGCTGATATTCCCAACAAAGTGAAAACACATTTCAAAATTGTGCAGATTACACGAAATACATATGATTATCAGTCCTTACGTCTAACATCATTGTTTCCCCTCTTTCTGACTCTGATAATATTACGTCAACCGCCTGCCAGTCGGTTTAGTTATTTACTTAATTTCAAAAATACACAAATTATATAAAACACCTATTTCAATTCTTATTTCTAACACAATAAAATAATACATTGAACACAATAAAATATAGAATGAACACAGCATACTGAATGTATGAAACCCTATTTATCAAAGCAGAACATAAGCGTTTAATGAGAGCAAAATTAGAGTTAGCATTTTTAATTTACAAATTTCAAGCACGTTGCTCATCTGAGCAACTCCCTGATCCACACACACTATTGTAATTTATGTAGGACTGTATCGCCCTTTTGCTTCCACAAAGACTGCATAGTTGGAGGAATTTGACATCTCCGTGTCTTTGCTTCGGCTTGACATTTGAAAAATTGTGGATATCGACATATCCTTGTTATATTGAAACGCCCTTAAAACGGGTCTACCACCTGGCTATGCTGTCCCCACGCGGACAGAGTGGCAGCCGCTGTTCCATAGTTCCTGGATTTCCCCTAATTTCACCCCCCATTTAATTTCTATTATCAACCAATTTCAAGTCAGCTATGGTCAAGGGACTTGATATGGCCATAGCTGACCGCTAGCCAAAGCCACGATTAGTGCTGGTAAGGCAGTAATCGCCCGAAAAGTCGGGGAAATCAAACTTTCATTTCAATGCCTGTTCTACATCATCATTATGTACGGCACAAGAGTCTATCATGGTACAAATAAAATTGTACGAAAAAGGTGTGCCGCACATTTTCGCCATGTTGGCCTCCGATGGAGGTAACACTCTCCGTTACCCCCAACCCATTCCACTATCTACTGGGGCACAGGCCACCCCAGCAATAGTGCCTTAATAACTAAATAATAAAATTTTTATATACAACATTCTAATATGACCTTCTCATCAATCATTAATCATTTGACTCATTAATCACCTTAAGATTTTCAAATTTTTTATTCATAATTATTATATATCATCTTTGTTATTATTAAATTTTTTAATTATCATTTTTATTTAACACAATTATTTCAAATCATCTCATTATTGAATTAAAATCTTTTCATCTAAGTTACACATGTAAACATCTTTATTATACCTGATTCGTACTATAAAATTTTTATACTTACAGTCCATTTAAACTGACATACACAACATATATACACCATACACCAATACTTTCACGTAACCTCTGAAACATTTAACAAGATGTTATTTCAATCACACAATTTAACAATTAATTACCAAATACCTATCTCGTAAAATAATTTTAATTCATTAGAAAATACAATTATATAACCTTTAAATCAATCAAAATATTTAAAACATTTCAAGTTATTTTAATTAAATTAATTATTGAAAATACAGGTTACATTGCTATCAAAACCATTACAATTAGCCACAATTACTGTTTTCAAAATTAATTCGGTTATTTATTTAAATTGCAAAATATTAATATTATTATTTCAACAATTATCTACATACATATTGTTTGCCTACATTTCACAATTCATACAATTGAATTCACTACATTTTTATTTACAAACCTTCATTATTTATTCAGTTATACTACACTTCAATGTCCAAGGTTGCGAGGTCAAAACCCATAAAACAAAAATATTTATAATTGTCCAGTTATTGTTTTATAGTCTATCCTCCATCGTCAAAGATTAATCTTTGCTTCAGATAGCACTTTTCAATTTTATTGACGCACAAATTACTGTCTTGTGTGTCGTAACCACAAAAATCAAATTCGTCCGTTTTATCAAAACAATCATGAAACAAGTCAACATTAAGTACATCTGTTAAGTCTCCATTAGTAAATATTTCCAACATCGGGTCAGCTACTTTTTTATTATAAATAAAATCATTATTATTTAGACACACTTCTAACCTCACTTTCCACTCATCATACTCTCTACTCAATTCATACAATTCTGTTTTTCTCTCAACATACAATTCTCTATCTAATTCTCTCTTATCATAATACCGTATCACACTCTCAATATTACTCCAGACAGAGGGTACAAAATTATACAACACAAATAAACAACTCAAATCTTCTACTAACACGGGACTCTTTCCCTTCTTAAACAATAATTGTGAACACTCTGGTTCAGAAAAAATAAGGGGAAAATTTACCCTCTGCCCCCATTCTACCACTATATTATCTTTCCACTCTCTCTACCTCATAAACACTCATTAGCATTTCATTATTACATTCAGTACTCTCATCGTTTATTTTCAACATCTCACTCTCTGATACTACTTTTTCAAATACATTACTACTCTCAATATTATTCTCAACATCATCATTATCATTTGTTAACTCTTTGTCATTATAATTTTCATTCGTACTGTTCTTGTTTGGATTCATCACCACTACTCCTATTCGCTCAATACTATGTTCTAATTTATTCAAACTGGTTCTTATTATTTCATTGGTATTTTTACAACATCTATTAATTTCGTTAGTTTGGTTTTTTAACTCATCAAAACTGTTCTTTTGAACCTCGAATTTCTCATCTAGTCTAGCATTTATTTCATTATATTTAATATTTGAATCACTCTTTATTTCGTTAATTTTAACTCTAACATCGCCTGTTGCTTGTCTGAACTCTCTTTCATACTACATAAATATTTCATCATATCATTATCATCAGTTTTTTTATTCTGAATTGGTGTTGAATGAATTCCTTCATCCATAATTTTTTATTCAGTTTCACTTAATTCGATATTCATTTGGCTTTCGTTTTCGATGTCAGTTAAGCTGACATTCTCGTTACTACCTGCTATTTCTTATTTTTATAATTGATATTTAGAATATTTTAATTAATTTGATTTTTTATAATACACTTTTTATATATAAAAACCACTACTTTTCTACAATCCCAAACACCTAACCCACTGTAAATCACAATAACACGAACATAACCTACTCACACGTACGTAATTATGTACGATAAATATTTTTACAAATTCGTCATTACCACATCCTATTTTCTGTGCATTAAAATAGGTCTATCTCGTATAAATAAAATTAAACGAAAATCCTGGCAGCGTGAGCCAATGTAATGATACAAAAATATATCGAAATATATAAAATGAATAAAAATACTGCCAGGAACTTACCCGCTGTATAAATCTTCCTCAGAAGCCAGAGTCGCCACCTATATCTTTGAAGGACAGATATGGAAACCTTTACACTTTACCTTAAATAAAAAAACGGGACAATTTCGCCATCTGACTACCCCCAAAATAATTCAGAAGCTACCCGGAACGTTTAGACGAATCTTGCAGCACAGAAACGAGAAAGTGGTAATGACGAAATAACTTAGACTAACACATTTTTATAGTAACTTATATGTTTTAATTAATATACGATTGTTTTAATTATTCGACTCAGAACACAAAAAAAACATATTGGGGAATATACATTTAGGTATCATATTTACTATTCTCTTATATTATATAACTATTATTATATTATATTATGTTAGGTAGCCCATTCTGCTCACTCGCACACACACGCCATTTAATACTTTACCCCTTTTTACAATTTTCCAACTTTATTTATTTTTCATATAAACTGTTCACTGTCGCGATTCCGTACAACACGTGTTTTTATCGCTCACTCCAACGACCCGTTATTTCACTGTTCTAATGTTCGCCACCCGTCACCAGTATCACATTGCTACGTACATTAATTCTTTGGGTCCCGGTCGGTAGGACGGCGTTATTACATTTAGTTAGTCATATTTAAAAGTTCGACCCGACCGGGCCCTTACAACACGATCTGCGTCTGTAAGCGAACTCTGTTACTCGTAGACTGGGGAGAAGCGTCTATGTCTCACTGCCAACTCAATTTCGTCGTTGTTTCAGGTGGAAACCAATGCCTTGTAGTTGTTCGTCATATTTTCGTCCTATTTAACTCATGCTGTTGGTGTTGTGTTATTCATCTATGATATCGGCTAGGCACTGGCTAACGTCACGAGATGGGCGGACCTTGAGCCAAACATCCGCCAGCGAGGTAGGCGAAAGTGAATTAAAATCGTTTCTTGGCCATCTTAGTTTCGGAAGGCAGCGTGGGTCCGCGTGCCTGGATGTGTAATGTGTAACGGGCCTATTTTGGGGTAATAAAGCAGTTTGTATATTTTTCATAAAACAATAACATTTTTCGAATATTAGGGACAAATGTATAAACGAAAGGTAAATTTATTGTTAGCGACAGTGGTAGCAGAGGTGGTAAGACTGATTGAAAATATTGTATGTAAATTTCTCAAGCGAGAACATCAACAAGCTGGAATTGTGCCAAGGTCAACTAATGACACACAAAACTGTCAACAAATTATGTAACGAATCGTCAGGCGAGATTACGTCAGAGCCCAGCCTAACAGTGGAATTCAGTTATGTAACAAAAAACAGTCTGCTGGCGTAGGAATACAAACTTTAAAACAATAAGAATTGATCATCCAACCACGGCGATAACACAAATTAGTGCCGGTGGCCTGTGGCCAGTCTAACTTCACCACTCGCGAGTGGCATACGTAAAAGTTCCGGAACATAAGTGCGGGCCCGCAACATATAAAAAATGTGAAGTAAAATTAGAAATGTAACAGTAACTAACAGTTTGTCTCTTCATTAAAAGAACAGTTTTCTCTTTTTTTTCGGAAATTACTCATTAAAACTGAACAATGTGTGCGTAAAAGGGTGACGCCATCAACTCCACTGAACAGCTAAGTAGCAACGTATCCATATATTTTAACAAGGGTTTTTCGAAATTATTTGCATAATGGGTAAATAAATTTTAATAAAGTATAAAATATAAAATGAGAGCTCTCAGGTCATAAAATAATTGTGTGTGTATGAGTGAGTGAAATTATGTAAATTAAGAAGGCTGGTTTGTGGGTATAAAAATTATTTCTATTTAATATCTTGATTTTTTTTGGTAATTCAAAAGTGTATACTATGTTTCAATTTTATTTTATGTGAGTTTTTTAATAATGAGAATTGAATAATAGATGAGGGAGGTAAAGAGGTAGTTTGTCAATGATCTTTTAAAAGTTAAATGATGTGAATATCCAATTGTTAATAAAACGTAATTATGGGAAACAACATAAAGTTTTCTTTGAACAACCAATTCTGATCTCCTGTTCGCCGAAAAGAACCCCAAAATGATAGGTACAATTTTTGTGTTTTGTTTGCTTGTAAATCATAAAAACAAGATGGCGCACGATAATTATACAATGTATGTTAGTAAATTAGTTAGTTTTATGTGAGACAAATTAAGTAGCTTCACATTTGGCTTCCGAACGTAGGGACCATTTATATAAATACATTTATATAAATATAGGCCACGTGGAGAGCAGAATGGTTGTTTGAGGTACCTAAAAAGTGGGTAAACATAAGTAGTAAGGTTATGTCATGGTTATGTGTAGTATGGGTGAGTAGAATATTTTTTTTATAATAATTATGTGTTACATATAAAACTATTTTGCAAAGAAATATATTTAAAAGATCTTAAGAAAAATGGCAGATAATAATGATGTCAGCTTATCTGACAGTCAGGTAGGAAGTCAGTTAAGTAGCGATTCGGGAGTTCAAACGAATGACAGTAATGTAGAGAGTCAGTTGACCGAATCGAAAATAATGGAAGGTGTGACGAGTCAGTCAACGCCGACCTTAATTAAGAGAGAAAGTAATAGTGATATGACGAAAATGATTCAATTTCTGTGTACTAGTTTTAATAAATTTGAAAGTAATGTAAATGAGAAATTAGATATACAGAATAACAAGTTTGATGCAATTGAAAAAAAATTTGAGTCGTTTTAACTCTAGTGACGAAAAATTTGACCGTCGTTTTGATTGAACTTAGAACTGAAATGAATAAAGTACACATCAACTGTGAAAGTAACTGTAACAAATTAAAATATGAATTAACTGAAACGTTGAGTCACTCATTAGATAGTATGAATAATAAGATTGACGAAATAGAGAGTAGTGTAGCAGGAAAAACCAATGAACAAATACAAAAAGTAACCGAAAATTGTGCTCGTAAAATAGATGAATGTAATGTTAGCAATGAGTACAAATTGAATTGTGTAGTTGATAAGATTGAAACATGAAAATAGTACTAATGACAAAATCAATGAAATAGAAAGTAACTGCAAAACAGAGATACAAGCTATACAAAATACAGTAAATACTATAGATACAAGTAATAAACAATTTGAATATTTAAATAACAATAAATTTGTGTCAACTGAGCAGAGTATAGTTAATGTCAAGGATGAATTGAATATAGCTATAAACGAAAAACTTAATAGAGTTGTTGAACACATAGTCATTGCTAAAGATATGAATAGTGATATCGATTTGGAGTTATTTAATTACGAAAACAGGGGGGTACACCCTATGCAGTTTTTGAATAGAGTCAGAGAATTTAATCAATTTTGTAGAAGTAGCTGGGAGGTACAATTGTTAAAAATCATGAAATGTTTTAGAGGGAATTCCGCGGTATGGGCGGAGGTGCATCAAGTAGACTGGGTAAATTATCAGTGTTTTGAAACGGCTTTTAGAGAGAAATATTGGTCGGAGGAGGAACAAGAGATATTACGGAGTAAAATTATGGGACCAGGTAATTTTGGGGCCCAAGGGGGTAACGTAACTATGTATGTAATGCGACTATATAATGAGGCAAAATATTTAGAGCCACCGTTACCATTTGGGTCATTTGTCCGTCACATAAGCAAGCACTTACCGAGAGAAATACAAATTACATTAATGACTCGAGAGATTGTAGAAATCACGGAATTAGAGAAAATCTTAGACATATTTCAGAATATAAGAGAACGGGATATGAGTAGGCGGATAAACACACCAGTATCACATATAAGTGGAAATCATAATCAACCAAGGGGAATACACACTTTTCACCGTGGAGCGCGGGGAGGAAGTTTCGATAATAGGGGCGAGAGTTGGAGGTGTAGAGCCTGTGAAACTGATAACTATGCTAATCGAACAAATTGTTTTAGATGTCATCGAACCAGGGAGTGCGCCAGGAACGAGAGAACAAACCCACCACCAAATCAACAGTCGAGAGGAGGAGAATTTTATAGAGGAGCGCCCCGAGGAGGAGGACATTATAATAGAGGTAGAGGAGGAAATCATCCAGCTGTAGCAGGTCCATCCACGGAAAACTAAGGAGGACAATGGAGAAGCAGGCCCAACCATTGTCAACGGAGAACCGGGTCCAAGTAATCAACGAATACTCGAACAACGTTATCAAGGTGGACATGGCAAAAGAATTGTTGGAAGAAGAGGAGAACAAGATGATGGAACGCAGAACAGGATTGACTGAGGTGACAATTAACATTGAAGGTAAGAATTATAAAACTTTAATTGATACCGGTAGCGAGATCTCAGTAATTTCTGAAAATGTCATGGGTGAATTAAAAGAGTTAAACAAGAATATACCGTCATTACCAGTTGCCGGGGTTACAGTAGTGGGGGTAACTGGGGTGAGAAGTAAGAGAATAACCAGACAAGTACAATTAAATATTTTAATAAATGAAGTTGAATTTGAAAACACTTTCTTGGTAGTTAAAGGGTTGAGTCTAGATGTAATATTGGGAAATGATTTTTTGGAAAGAAACGGAGCAGTAATAGATTTCAATAAACAAATAGTAAAATTTGAGAAGGGGAATAAACCAGTCAGAATAGAGTTTAAGAAAGTAGTAAGTGAAGCTAAAGTCACTGGAATAAAAATGTTACATAAGCAGATAAGCGATGGAGAGATAGAAACTAAAATAAATATATGTCTAGAGAATGATAGTCTAGAGAATGAGGAGGGAGAGATGCATGAGCGTAATGAGAGTGTGTGGGCAGATAGAGCCGACAAATTTTTTAATGAAAATACAGTTGTAGGAAATACTCAGCGAGAGGAGCTGTGGGCAGTTGTGGAGCGGTTCAGAGAGGTGTTTGATGAATCACCAGGGAAAGCGAAGGACTACATCTGCGAGCTGAAAGTTCGGGACCACGCACCATACATGCAGAGGAGCTACCCGGTGCCGTTTTCGAAGAGGAGGGCTGTACAGGAGGAACTAGACCGAATGATGCAGGGAGGCATAATTGAACGCTCAGTATCACCTTACTCAAACCCTTTGGTAGTAGTGATCAAAAAGGATGGCAAGGTAAGGTTATGTTTAGATGCTCGGAAAATTAATCAAATTATCATACCTGACAGGGAATCTCCGGAACCCATAAATGAGATTTTACAAAAGTTTAGCGGAGTCAAATATATGACGTCTTCAGACCTGACCGCTGGATACTGGCAGGTACCATTAGCAACAGAGAGCAGGAAATGCACAGCTTTTCTTTTTAACGGTAAGAATTACCAGTTCAAACGCTTACCTTTTGGATTAAACACTAGTGTTGCCAGTTTTATTAAATGTTTAGATAATATTTTACAACCTAAGGATTTAGACTTTTTAACTGTATATGTCGATGATATCTTGATAGCTTCTAGAACATTCACTGAACATTTAGAACACATAGAATATGTATTAGATAAGCTACAAAGAGGGGGTTTAACAGTGAATTGGGACAAGTCTAAGTTTCTGCAGACAGAAATACATTTCTTAGGATTTATTATTACACAGGAGGGGATATTAGCCAACCATGACAAAGTAGAAGCCATAATGCGATTCCCCAAACCTAAAAACATTAAGCAATTACAGAGTTTTTTAGGTCTATGCAATTTTTACAGGAAATTTCAGGAGAACTACACACACACAACATCTAAACTGAGTGCTGTCCTGCAGAAGAATAAACAGTGGAGATGGGGCGATACGGAACGAACTGCGTTTAATGAAATTAAGAGAAAGTTTAGTCACATGATCATGATGAATCATCCCGATTTTAATAAGACTTTTTATTTGCAGACCGACGCCAGTAATGTAGCGTTAGGGGCGGAGCTCTACCAGGAGAGTTGCGACAAAGAACACCTAACGATCGCCTTCGCCAGTAGATCGCTGCTGTCGGCTGAAAAAAATTATACGACAACTGAAAAAGAACTTCTAAGTATTGTGTTCGCCGTGGGTAAATTCCGGACCTACATCCTAGGTAATACCACGATAATCCGGACGGACCACAAGGCATTGTCATTCCTTAATTCATGTAAGCTGACACATAGCAGATTAACCAGGTGGGTATTAGCCTTACAAGAATATAACTTTTCCTGGAAGTATATAAAGGGTTCAGATAATAAGGTACCAGATACACTTTCTAGAGTAGATGTTATAGACAATAAAACTGGTAGGGACCTTAAAGAAATAGAAATTTTTAGATTAACTAGAGAAGATAGAATTTTTGGTGAAGAATTAAGTGATATTAAAAACATGCAAAGATCTGATAGCAAACTGGGTAAAGTAATTGTTAGTTTAGAAACAGATGTAGAGGGATCCGAATATAATGAGCGATTTCAAGTATATCAGGGTATTTTGTTTAAAAAAATAGATGGTGGGGAGCGTGATTGGAGGTTAGTTATACCCGAGGGATTAATAGATAAAATTGTTTGGGATTGTCATATAAGGTATGGTCATTTTGGTGCGAGAAAGTGTGCAAATGTTTTGAAAGAGTCATGTATATTTAACAATATGGAGAAGAGAGTTAGGAGAGTGTGTGATTTATGTCAAAAATCGGAAGTAGTGAATTATAAAGTAGAAGGAGAGATGAATTACATAAAAGTAGAGAAACCTTTTGATCTAGTTGCAGTAGATTTATGTGGACCATTACCCAGAGGTAGAGGAGGTGTTATATGTATTTGTAGTTCTAGACACCTTTTCAAAATTTGTGAAGTTATATAGCATTAAGAGAGCGACGAGTAAAGTACTCAGTGAGAAAATAGTAAAAGACTACATGCTCAATGTTGGAAAACCGAAAATTATATTATCTGACCATGGCCCACAGTTTATAAGCGGCAAGTGGCGGCAGACGCTTGGATGGGAAGGTATCATACCCAAGCATACGGCAGTGTACCATCCTCAGTCGAACCAAGTAGAACGGGTGATGAGAGAGATTGGTAGGATATTTCGGGCGTACTGTCACGCCAAACACACAGAATGGCCATCCTACGTGAAGAAAGTAGAGGAGTGCTGAATTGTACCACCCATGAGTCCACGGGATTTACGCCGCATGAGTTGATTAGGGGAACAAGGCCGCCCAGGATATTGGAACAACTTTTCGAATACCCACCAGAAGGTCAAGTTTTGGACAGGAACATGAAAATTAGATTGGCCAACGAGAACTTACTCACGAGAGGAGAGCGAAGAAAACAGAAACATGATGCCAAGGGTAAATGGACCAAGTATGAGGTAGGTCAATTAGTGCTAGTAAAAAGGCATGATTTGTCAAGTGCCCAAGATAGAGAAATAAAGAAGTTTTTCCTGTTATATGAAGGACCTTATGAAATTGTAGAAATAAAAATGCAGAATGCGTATGTGCTGAGGAAACCAGCGACGCAGGAAATAGTAGGTACTCAAAATGCGATGAATTTAAAATTATATCGGTCACTTTAATTATGTTTATATGTTTATAAATAAGTTTTCAAATATTGTTGTATGTTTACAGAAGGGATCCTCCCCCATTTTCGGGCGGTCACGATCTTACCAGTCCTGGCCGTGGAATTCGGAACTCGGAGGCGGGCCATGGTTGGCGGATCTTCCTTCGGGCGGTGAAAACAACGATGGTCCGGCTCCACCAAAATTGGTATAAAGTAGAAAACTTAACTACATATTTGAACGGGGAGGGGGACCCCAACAGGTACGTGACACGAATTAAATTTAGACGTGTTGAAAGTCACGATAGAGTCAGCCTTCAATGTAAATAGAATTTTGGAAGAAAAAAAAAAAAAAAATTTTTGGATGTGTATAATTTTAAATTTAAATAAATTTTAGAATTAAGTGACCAAATATAATTGTCAAGTTTTAGTATCAGTGAGTTTTGAAAAGATGTGTAGTAAAATAAAAACTTGTTAACAATACAAGATGTGTGGATAATTTTGGTGAGTAGATTGGTGCCTAAAGAAGTGACATAACAGTGTAGTGTGGAACTGCAATGGTGGGAGGTTGTAAATTTTGTATTTAATATTTTATGTTCATGATGGTTAAGCTTACATATAAAGGGGGTTAAACACCATCCAAACTAATAATGTCATTTAAGTATAAATTATTAAGTTTAGTACTACAAAAGATATTTTACTTGTGATTCCCCAACTTTTCGGGCGGTCACGGCCTCACCGAACCCTGACCGTGGAATTGGTTTAGCTTTAACAGCTATGGTTGGGGCACATTACGATTACGCGCTGACCATACTGGCCATAGCTGTTATCGTTGTCAAGGTGTATTTAGAAATTGATGGGGGGGTGAAATTAAGGGGAATCACCAAACTAGGGAACAGCGGCTACCACTCTGTCCGAGTAGGGACAGCAAAGCCAGGTGGTAGACCCGCATTAAGGGCGTGTAACTATAGACAAAGATATGTTGATATCTGAACTTTTCAAATGTAACGCAGAAGCAAGGACACGGAGATGTCACATTCCTCAAAAACCTCAGTCCTTGTGGACGCAACTGGGCGCCACAGTCCAGGGGGGGTCATAGTGTGTGTGGCAGGGAGGTTATCCAGGGGGATAACGAGTTAGAAATTTGTTGTATTTTAATAATGATGATTCGCTACTCAATAATTTTGTTTTTGATTTGAAAAATAGATGCACTACATACTTCCTATATTGTTTTATTATGTCTTATTGTGTTAATTGCATGTAGTATGTTAGGAATAAGGATTATAAAAATATAATAATATGTTTTTAATGTGTTTGTAGATTTTAAAATAAAATGAAATAAAGTTATGATAGTTAAAATTTTCAATGGGTTGCAAAAGATAGAAGTTGGGTGATGAATATTTGTGGGACATATAGATCTGGTCCAAATTGAAGTCAAAGTTAAAGAAATAGTAGAGATGAAAATAATGTAATGTTGTTTTGAGTTAATGTATGTTATAGAATTTTGAGAAGTATTGATGTTGACACAGTAGTAATGGAGAATTTATGTAGAGTTTTGAGTGATATATTGTTGTTTATAATTGATGTTGTTATTTTGTTGTAGTTGTAGTAGGGTAATGAGATTGAGATTTTGGGGATGGCAATTTTGTAGTAGGGGGTAGTGTAATGTGGGAGTCCGCAACATAATAGTAAGTTGGGACGGGATAGGGATCGATTTTAGTGGAGACGGGGTTGCCTTAGGTAGAATCCAGGAACCAAATAAGGGAATTGAGTTTTTGGGGGGGGGAACATGTATCCTATGTACAAAGGGTTAGAGAGTATTTTTTTTTTTTTAATATATTGAGAGAAGGTGGCGAATTGAGTTAAAGTAGTAAGTAGTTAGAGATAGAGAAGGGTTAGTAGATTTTTTTTTTGTAGAGAGGGGTGTCATACTAGTTAAAGATCTTGTAAGGGAGCGTTAGAGTAAGAAAAGGGGAAGATTATGGGTAAATACCAAGTTGATAAAGTGAATTATAATGAATAACGTAGAATCACCCAAATTAATGAAAGGAAATAATAAATGAAATGATGTGTAAAACGAAGATTGAAAAAAAAAAAAAAAATTTTTTTTGAGAAACGAATTAATAAAAGTTAAATTGAGATTAAAAGGTAAATTTTATGATTTTATATGCAAATTTAATGATGTTAAGTGTGTAACATTTTAAATACAAGTTGTTTATTTTAAGATAATGATAACAATGTGAATTATTAATGTGCTATGTTTTCTTATGTTATATTGTGTTTGTTAGTGTAAGAGAATTTTATGAATTTAAATATTTTAAATGCATTTTAAATTGGGGATGAGAGAAATGTAATATGGTAATGGGAAATGTTTGTGAGTCAGTCGTCTGTTTATTTAAATTCTGATGGGAATCAGGGCAATGATTTTGAATTTTGGGATAAAGTTAACAAGAGGAAGTAGATAGAATGAGATTATGGAATTTTAAAAGGGGATCATGTGTTGTTAGGTATTTTGATATATATATTAGCAGTTAAGGAAAAAATAAAACCAGTGCTTCTTAGCGCAAACCAGCACCGCTAGGGGGAAACAGAT
Organism: Magicicada septendecula; assembly: GCA_034769895.1. Lineage (NCBI taxonomy): Eukaryota > Metazoa > Arthropoda > Insecta > Hemiptera > Cicadidae > Magicicada > Magicicada septendecula. The sequence continues at coordinate 85,342,102 of CM068372.1, read as the reverse complement.
CAGTTGGGGATATGGTGTTGTATAAGGCCACTATTTGATATTTGATTTGTTGTTTCAGTGTTTGGTGATGCTGTGGCGGCGGACCTGAGCTGGCCAGCGCGTCAGAGCAGGGGCGTTAAGTATCTGTCTGACTCTACGGTGTTGGGATCTCGAGAGAGAAGTCCAGTATTGTCATTCAGGTGCGGTCACAGTCACCAGACCAAGGGTGAGTTGATTATTTTTTTTTTTTGTAAACCATACAGGGGGTTGTGGCGACATATCCTGGCTGATCCCTTTAGCAAGTATGAATGTGTCAATGAGATTTTTTATGCTTCGGCATAAAATATCTCATTGAGGGGGTATTGTAACGGGCCTATTTTGGGGTAATAAAGCAGTTTGTATATTTTTCATAAAACAATAACATTTTTCGAATATTAGGGACAAACGTATAAACGAAAGGTAAATTTATTGTTAGCGACAGTGGTAGCGGAGGTGGTAAGACTGATTGAAAATATTGTATGTAAATTTCTCAAGCGAGAACATCAACAAGCTGGAATTGTGCCAAGGTCAACTAATGACACACAAAACTGTCAACAAATTATGTAACGAATCGTCAGGCGAGATTACGTCAGAGCCCAGCCTAACAGTGGAATTCAGTTATGTAACAAAAAACAGTCTGCTGGCGTAGGAATACAAACTTTAAAACAATAAGAATTGATCATCCAACCACGGCGATAACACAAATTAGTGCCGGTGGCCTGTGGCCAGTCTAACTTCACCACTCGCGAGTGGCATACGTAAAAGTTCCGGAACATAAGTGCGGGCCCGCAACATATAAAAAATGTGAAGTAAAATTAGAAATGTAACAGTAACTAACAGTTTGTCTCTTCATTAAAAGAACAGTTTTCTCTTTTTTTTCGGAAATTACTCATTAAAACTGAACAATGTGCGCGTAAAAGGGTGACGCCATCAACTCCACTGAACAGCTAAGTAGCAACGTATCCATATATTTTAACAAGGGTTTTTCGAAATTATTTGCATAATGGGGAAATAAATTTTAATAAAGTATAAAATATAAAATGAGAGCTCTCAGGTCATAAAATAATTGTGTGTGTATGAGTGAGTGAAATTATGTAAATTAAGGCTGGTTTGTGGGTATAAAAATTATTTCTATTTAATATCTTGATTTTTTTTGGTAATTCAAAAGTGTATACTATGTTTCAATTTTATTTTATGTGAGTTTTTTAATAATGAGAACTGAATAATAGATGAGGGAGGTAAAGAGGTAGTTTGTCAATGATCTTTTAAACGTTAAATGATGTGAATATCCAATTGTTAATAAAACGTAATTATGGGAAACAACATAAAGTTTTCTTTGAACAACCAATTCTGATCTCCTGTTCGCCGAAAAGAACCCCAAAATGATAGGTACAATTTTTGTGTTTTGTTTGCTTGTAAATCATAAAAACAAGATGGCGCCCGATAATTATACAATGTATGTTAGTAAATTAGTTAGTTTTATGTGAGACAAATTAAGTAGCTTCACAAATGCGTATGGACGCGCTGTCACACTCTTACAAAGTTCGTGGAAATGAAGGCTTGGTGAATTCTTGCTTACCGATTGCACAACGTGATATAGCGTCACCTTTGTTAAAACTGTTCTTACAACACGTGGTCTGTCTCCGTTGCAATTGGACTTCACAAATATTTTTATAAATCCCCAAAAAATGCAATAAAACAAAATACCCATAAATTTGGCCCGTTACATTACCAAGTGACTTATTTGTACTTATTTCTATAGTATAAAATGTTTCACCAAGTGCCGTGCGAGACATCTATAAGTGAAATTATAGTATTTTTGTGTATACTAACTATTAAAACCAGAATTAATATCTCATAATTCTAATTAATTATTGCAGGAAATTTTAAATCACAATATGCCATTTGGTTCTGGAAGAAAGGGAGCCCCAGAGTGGGCTAAAATGCTGCAGGATGATGAGAATGAAAAGAAGAATAAAGTTATTTGTAAGCACTGTAATAGCGAGGTAAGTGGTAAAATAGAAAGAATAAGAGTACATCTGCACAAATGCCCCAAGAGAACACAGTTTTAAAGGTCATTGGAATTGGAAGTAGATTATGAACCATCTATGACCAGTTCAACAATGGTTAGGTCACGAGACAGTGTGGCATTGACTTCCTCTTCCAGTTCAAGTTCTAGTGTGACTGACTGAACAGGAAATTTCAACTCCAGCTAAACGAAAACAAACCAGCATGGGAGATTTTGCAATAAAAACAACTCATAAACAAAAAGAACTTTTAGATTATGTGATAGCAAAATTTTTGTATGCCAATAACATTGCCTTCAATGTGGCCTCCAGCAAACAGTACAAAGAGATGATTGAAGCACTGCGGCCTGGTTATGCTGGTCCTGACCGGTTCGTATTAGCTGGTACGTTGCTGGATGAGGTGGATAATGAAATAAAGATGCAGTTGGGCAATGAACTGAGTAGCATCACATTTGTTCAAGATGATTGGTCTAATATAAAAAATGATCCCATCATAGCAACCAGTATTCACACGGGGCAGGGTTCATTTTTATTAAATGCCAAGGAATGTGAATCAAACCAAAAAACAGCCAAATATTGTGCAGAATGTGCAAAGGAATCTATTACAATGTGTAAGGAGAAATTTGGAAAGAAAGTGTTTGCTGTTTGTACAGACAGTGAAAGCAAAATGGTGAAGATGCGCCAACTCCTAACTGACGATCTGCCTGACTTGCTAACCTATGGCTGCTCAGCACACTATCTAAATCTCTTGGAAGTGGAAGTAACTCCACAAACGATAATAAAGCACATAGTAGAGGTTCATAAGTTTTTTCGCAATCACCATCAGCCTCATGGGTGGTTGAGAGAAAAAGGAGGTCGTATGCCCCAGCTAACAAATTCAACACGATGGAACTCCCAGCAGGAGTGTGTAAGCACCTTCATTGAAAATTATTCTAAGTATGTAGAGATTATAACTGAACACTTACGTGAAATCCCTGCAAACATTGCTAAAATCCTGGACAATATCACTATATATAGAGATGCTGTGCATCTTCTCCGACAACTGACTGAGGTGAGCAGAGTGTTGGATCTTCTTCAGGCAGACTCTACTAATATCGCACAGGCTGTGGAACTGTGGCGTGATCTAGCTGAAAACCCTGACTTGGAACCTTACAAGGATGCTATAACGAGAAGAATGAATCAAGCATTACAGCCATTCCACTTTCTTGCCAATTTGTTGGATCCAAGATTCAAAGGTAGAAGGATGTCTGCAAAGCAAGAAGAGGCAGCTGAAAACTGGCTGATAGAAACCCATCCAGAATGGTTAACCAGCATGATGGCATTTAGGATATCAGATCCTCAGATTTTTCCTGAATCAATGTTTTTAGATGCTGTTGTAAACTAATTTAATCCTCCCAAATGGTGGAAGTTAATGGAAGTAAAATCATCAAAAAAAGGAAAGTTGCCGAAGGAATTTTGTTCTTTTATGAAGAGCCTCAGCAGTTGCCCAGCTAGCTCTGCAAGTATTGAACGAATTTTCTCCACTTTTGGCCTTGTATGGTCAAAACTTAGAAATCAGTTGGGCGAGGAGAAAGCTAAAAAACTGGTGAAGATATACAAATTTCTTCATTCAAATAAGGAGTGAATCAACATGAAACTTACTAGTTTGTGATTATGGATGGTTGTGGATTATATCAATAAATATTTAAATACATGTAAACATTTTTTCATAGAACAAAAATTATCTGAAACCTATTATTAAATTAAATAGTGCTTGTTTACACTACTCTTGTAACTATCAGTTTAATATTATAAATACAGTTACCATAAAAATAATTATAAACTGAAATAAATAAATTACGTTAAATAGAACTGAACCTGAAGTGTCCTTGTTTTTATTCCCTATTTTACATTGTTTTTCAGTCAAAAACTGAAATAACATAACTCAGTGTTTTTACCATTTATTTGAACTTAAAGATTTCACATTACAATGTGGGTTTTTTATGTGGGTTTTATTGGCTGAGTTTTTTTAAAAAACCCGGGTGGGCTTTATTGGGTCGGGTTAAATTGCAACAACCCTGCCTAGTACTAATACTAGTAGCTGGGAGGTACAATTATTAAAAATTTTTAAATGTTTCAAAGGTAGTTCGGAGATATGGGCCGAGGTACACAAAACAGAGTGGGGGTGTTTCGAAAGTTTCGAGGCTGCATTCAGAAATAAATATTGGTCTGAAGAAGACCAAGAAGTGTTGCGTAGCAGAATTATGTGAACCGGGAATTTTGGGGGACCCAATAATAACATAACAGGGTATGTAATGAAAATATTTAGTGAGGCGAAATACCTAGAACCGCCATTGCCATTCAGATCCCTCGTGAGGCATATAAGTAAGCACTTGCCAAGGGAGGTGCAAATAACATTGATGACGCGGGAGGTAGCAACTATTAGCGAGTTAGAAAACATTTTAGATGTGTTTCAGAACATCCGTGACCAAGAAATGAGTCGTGTCACAACCAACAGAATGTGAACAACGGAGGGAACCAGGGACCGCCACATGGACCGGCATACCCCAGACGAGAACAAAATAATCGAGGCCCAATGTGGACTTGTCCGGCGTGTTTGCAGGAAAATTATGCATCACAAAATTTTTGTTTTAGATGTAGGAGAGAGAGGCATGGTCAGTGACAGGGAACACAACCCGAGCAGAATAACCATGCATACCAGAGAAGGGGAGAGGGCCAAGGAGGAGCACCGAGAGGTAACGAACAGGTGAACCGAAGCGGAGGTGGGTACAACCCCGGAGTGGCGAGCACATCGGCGGTAAACTAAGAGAGACAATGGAGAACCGGACCCGACCGTTGTCGATGGAGGATTATGGGGTCCAAATAAATGACAGCTATCAAAACAACATCATCATAACCGATTTGTCTGAGGAGTTAATGGAGGAAGACGACGTCGAATCAGTTAGACGGGAGAATGGACTGACCGAGGTGAAAATCAACATTGAAGGTAAGGAGATAAAAACTTTGATAGACACACGTACTGAAATCTCTGTTATTTCCGAACACATACTAGATGAATTGAAAGAATTAAATAAAAATATTCCATCTTTGCCAGTTGCGGGAGTGACTATTGTAGGCATTACGGGCGTTAGGAGTAAAAGGGTCACTAAACAAGTACATTTAAATACGGTAATTAACGGGGTAGGGTACGATAATACATTTCTAGTCGTACGTGGATTAAATCTTGAGGTTATATTGGGAAATGATTTTCTGATTAAGCATAAGGCGGTGATTGATTTTCAGAAACGGGTGTTAAAATTAAACAGTGAAGTAGAATCAGTTTGGATTAATTTTGAGCGGGTAGTAGATGTGGTAAGAATTTCAGGTGTAAGGGTGATACATAATCGGGTTAATAAACAAGAAGCGGAAGTTAGTATGTATGTAGTGAGAGTAAAATAGAGTGTGATGAAAGTGTAGAGCAAATATGGGATGAGAGGGCACTTAAATTTTGTAGTGAGGGTGGCGTAATAGGGAGTTCTCAACGTGAATCGTTGTGGCAGGTAGTAGCAGATTTTAGAGGAGTGTTTGCCAATGTACCAGGGAGGGCAAGAAACTATGAATGCGAATTAAAGGTAAGGGAACACGCACCCTACGTACAAAGAAGTTATCCGGTGCCATATTCGAAGAGAAGACCGGTTCAGATTGAGTTAGATAAAATGTTAGAGGGAGATATAATAGAGCGATCCGTATCACCATATTCTAACCCTTTAGTAGTAGTGATTAAAAAAGATGGGAGTCAGGCTATGTTTAGATGCCCGCAAAATTAATCAAATAATTATTCCAGACCGGGAGTTACCCGAAGCCATTGAGGAAATTTTTCAGAAGTTCAGCGGTGTAAAATATATGACCTCATTAGACCTAACCGCAGGATATTGGCAAGTTCCGTTGGCAGCGAATAGTAGGAAATATACAGCTTTCTTATTCAACGGAAAAAATTATCAATTCAAACGATTACCGTTCGGACTGAACACCAGCGTTGCCAGTTTCATTAAATGTTTAGATGAGATATTGCAACCCAAAAACTATTTACTATTTACGTGGTAATCTAACTATTTACGTAGACGATATTTTAATAGCATCTAGAACTTTTGAAGAACATATAGAGCACATAGAATATGTCTTAAATAAATTGTATTTAGGTGGGTTGACGGTGAATTGGGAGAAATCAATTTTTTTACAGAAGGAAATACATTTTTTGGGGTTTATTATTACACCTGAGGGGATTCAAGCCAATCCAGACAAGGTAGAGTCTATATTCAAGTTCCCAGAACCAACAAATACTAAACAATTAGAGTTTTTTAGGTTTATGTAATTTTTATCGAAAATTTCAGCGTAATTATGCACACATAACAGCAAAGTTGAGTAGAGTGTTACAGAAAAATAAACAATGGAATTGGAGTGAAACCGAGAGGGACGCTTTTAACGAGATAAAGGAGAAGTTTGTAAGTATGGTAATGATGAATCATCCTAATTTTGAATGTAAATTTTACTTGCAGACCGACGGCTAGTAACATCGCATTGGGGGCAGAGCTGTACCAGGAGGACGACGAAAAGGAGTATCACACCATCGCTTTCGCCAGTCGTACCTTATTAGCAGCTGAAAGGACTTATACTACGAAAGAAAAGGAGCTGCTCAGTATAGTCTTCGCGGTCAAGAAATTTAGAATATACCTGCTGGGAACCACCACAATCATCAGGACTGACCACAAGGCATTGTCTTTCCTAAACACCTGCAAACTCACGCACAGCAGACTAACAAGGTGGGTACTAGCTCTACAAGAATATGATTTCTCTTGGTAGTATATAAAAGGGGTAGAGAACAGAATACCAGACACACTATCACGAGTAGACACAGACAGAAGTAGAGCCGGTAGAGATATTAAAGAAATAGAGATTTATAGACTATCCAGGGAAGATAAGCTTTTTGGGGAAGAATTGAAAGACATAAACATCATGCAAAGAGATGATAGTAAACTAAATAAAATTATAACCAGTGTAGAATCAGAATTAGATGAATTTGGGTATAAACAATATTTTCAGGTGTTTAAGGGGAGTTTATTTAAAAAAGTAGAGGGGAGAGAAAGGGATTGGAGGTTAGTTATACCTGAAGGGTTGATAGATAAAATAGTATGGGACTGTCATTATAGATATGGCCATTTTGGAGCCACGAAATGTGTGTGTGTGTGCTGAGAGAGTCTTGTATATTTAAGAATATGGAGAGAAGAGTAAGAAAAATATTGAAAAGTTGTGAACTGTGTCAGAAATCCAAAGTAGTAAATTATCGATTGGAAGGGGAATTAAACTATATTAAAGTAGAAAAACCATTCGACTTAGTAGCAGATCTGTATGGCCCTTTGCCAAAGGGCAGGGGAGGAGTAATCTATATTTTTGTAGTGCTAGATTAATTTTCCAAATATGTAAGGTTGTATAGCGTGAAGCGAGCGACGAGTAAGGTGCTGAGCGAAAAGATCACACGCGACTACATGATCAACGTGGGAAAGCCAAAGGTGGTACTATCCGACCATGGACCACAGTTCATCAGTGGAAAGTGGCGCCAGACTCTTGGATGGGAAGGAATCATCCCAAAGCACACCGCTGTCTATCATCGACAATCCAACCAGGCAGAGAGAGTCATGAGAGAAATACGCCGGATCTTAAGGGCATACTGTCACGCAAAACACTGCGAGTGGCCATTATATGTTCAGAAGATTGAAGACTGGCTAAACTGCACCACCCACGAGTCGATGGGGTTCACACCTTACGAGTTAATACGAGGGACACGTCCACCGAGGATTTTGGAGAAACTATTTGAGTATCCACCAGAAACCAATATTATTGATCGTGATGTAAAACTTAGGCTGGCGAATGAAAGTTTATTAACGAAGGGAGAGAAGCGAAAACGGAGGCATGATACGAAAGGTAAGTGGATGAAGTATGAGATAGGACAGTTGGTATTAGTACGGCGGCATGATTTGTTGAGTGCTCAGGACAAGGAGATCAAGAAATTCTTCTTACTCTACGAAGGGCCTTACGAGATAATAGAAATTAAAATGAATAATTCGTATGTTTTGCAGAATCGGGAGACACGAAAAATAATGGGTACACAGAATGCTACAAATCTGAAATTATATTGGTCAAGGTAGAAATTTGAATTTTAATGTGTTTTGTTTGTTTTCAGAAGGGATCCTCCCCCATTTTCGGGCGGTAACGACCTTACCAATCCTGGCCGTGGGTTTTGGAAAAAGGGGGCGGACCATGTGTAACGGGACATTTTGGCCTATTTTTGGGGTAATAAAGAAATTTGTATTTTTTAATAAAAGCAAATAACATTTTTACGATAATTGGGAAATAACAGTAAACAAAAAGGCAAATTTCATTGGTAGCGACAGTGGTAACACTGATTGTGAAAATTATTCAGAAATTATTATTGTGAAACGACAAAATCAACAGACCGCAAAACTGTGCCAAGGTCAACCAATGACCTACAAAAACTGTAAATAAGTTACATTACAACATCGGACCATGTGACGTCAAGATATACATCAGAGACGATCCCCGTTGTGGAATGTTGGGTGTGATCGCAACAACAGTATGCTGGCGTAAGGATACAAACTTAAGAACAATCAGAATTGGTCATATAACCACGGCGACTACACAAAATAGTGCCGTTTGTTTCGGGCAGTCGGCGAAAAACCAACATCTACGGACGCCTATAACCGTCGCGTCCGCCGGCTAGCCGGTTAGGCGAAGTTCTCGTCGCCCGTACGTAACAATTTGTTTCAAAATGTGAATTTAAATTAAAAGGAAACAGTTTTAGTAAAGTTACAGTTCCGGAGAACGAATAAAATAGAAAAATGTGCGGAATAGAAACGAAATGCGTGGTAGAGACGGACTCGTCAAGATCTTAAATTTGGCAGATAAGTAACCAACAAGGGGTAAATCTAAAAGCTTTAAAAGAATTTTGAGAATGTTTACCAAAGAACTAGCAGCCTAAAATAAACTTAAACTAATGAACTAAATAAACAGGGGAGGGGTGTAGAAATATAGATCGAGAGAGAGAGAGAGAGAGAGGGAGAGAGTGAGAGAGCGAATATAAGAATTTAAAAGAAGTGCTGGTTTGTGTATAAAAGAAAGAAATATAATTAATAAATAAGACCAAATCAATAATGGAAAAGATGTAAGGAAATTAATTTTAATGAAATTCATTTCATGAGTTTATAGCTAAATTTGCAAGAGTATGTAAGTGCAGGAAAAGAAGTTTTATTTTTGTTATGTGCATTATAGAGTAAATAAACCTTTTGTTCATTGCCTATGTGAATTAAATTAATTATTGCAAATAAACCATTTCTGCTCCTAAGTTCGCCGAAAAGAATCTGGCCCGAAATTAGTAAATACATATATATAATTTTCTTGCAGTTGGTAAGGCAAGATGGCGCCCGAAGAAATTAGATGTAAACAGAACAGTGAATGTTGAAAATTTTAAATCAATTATATTTTATTTATATCAATAAAAGTTATATAACAATTGGCTTGTGAACAGGGGCATTTATATAAATATATTTATATAAATACGGCCTACTGGGAGAGCAGAGTGGTTGTTTAAAATAACATACAACAATTTTGTTGAAGTACGTGAAGACAGACGTACAAAGATAAGGTTATGTTATGATTATGTGTAGTATGGGTGAGTAGAATATTTTTTTTTTTATAATAAGTATGTGTTATATATAGTAGTATTTTGCAAAGAAATATATCTAAAAGATTTTTTAAAAAATGGCAGATAATAATGAGAATGTCAGCCTAACTGACATTGAATCAGAGAGCCAAATGAATATAGAATTAACCAGAACTGAGTCGAAAATTATGGATGAAGTAATTCATTCAACACCAGTCCCGATTAAAAAATCTGAGGATCAAGATATGATGAAAATGATCCAATTTCTTTGTACCAGTTTCACTAAATTTGATGTAAAGTTAGATGAACAGAAGAACGAAATCAAAGAAATTAAAAGTAGCTTCAGTGAGAAATTCGATGAACAAAATAGTTTTGACAGTAAATTAGATGGACAAAATATTAAATTCGATGAGTTAAAAAACCTAATTAACGAAATTAATGAGCATTTAAACCACACTAGTGAAATAATAGAAGCAAACTTTAACAGATTAGAACAGAGTGTTGAAAAGTTAGGTGATAATGTTATGAATATTAATAATGACAAAATAGTGGGAGAGGTAGTGTTAGATAATAAAATATTGACTAGTGATGATAATGATATTAATTACAATTCTGAGAGTATAGTGGGGGTAAAGAATAATGGAGAAACATATAATGAAGTTTTAGAATGTAATAATGGAATGTTAATGTGTGTTTATGAGTCAGAGAGAAAGTGGAAAGAGAGAGTAGATGAGTATGTGGGGCAGAGGGTAAATTTTACCCTTATTTATGATGAACCAAGGTGTTCAAAAATGTTATTGTTGAAGGGCAAGAGTCCCTTGTTAAGTTGTTTCCCCTTTTTGTATAAATTAGTACCCTCTGCATGGAGTGAGAGAGAAAGTGAGATATGGTGTTATGGTGAGGGAGATTTAGATAGAGAGTTGTGTATTGAGAGAGAGATAGAATTATATAAGTTAAAGAGAAATTATAATGAGTTGAGAGAAAGGTTAGGAGGGGTGAAGATAAACAATATAAAATACTTACCTGTTGAAAGAGAGATAGATGAATATTTTAATAATACCTTTACAAACAATAAACACTTACCTGATGTAATAGTAGAGGAATATAAAAATGATAAAATAGCTTACCTGACGTTAACCAATAATACTGATGGAGACTGGACAAAAATAACTTATGATGACAAGTTTTATAAAATATTAATATGGAATAACCCTATAAATTATAATGGCATAATGAATGAAATAAAGTTAATGGATTATTATAATAATAATAATAATAAATTGTGTGTGGATAACAATGATGCATGTTATAAATATATTCGATATATATATGACGATGGAGGTTGAACTAAAAAATCAGTGTATGGACATTGTTAAATATTGTAATTTTTGGTAATGACCTTGCAGACTTGGACACATGAAGTGTGAAAAAAAAAATGGAACAGTTAATGACAAAAGTTTGTAAATATAATTGTAGTGAATTCAATTGTGTGTATTGTAAAATGTTAGGTAAACAATGTGTATATGTAGTAGAAAATGTTGTGATAATAATAATAATATTATTAATATTTTGCAGTCTAAATAAATAATAAAAATAATTAGGAAGACAATAATTAACGATTTGTAAATTTTGATAATTGAAATATGTCGTGTTTTCAATAATTAATTTAATCGAAATAATTTGAGATGTTTAAAATATTGTGATTGATTTAAAATGTTATATAAGTGAATTTTTTATGAGATATTTAGATTATTTTATGAGGTTCAATTTAATAACAATTAATGAATAAATAAATAAATGTTAAATGTTTTAGTTTGTGGAATAACATAATGGTTAAAAAAATATAAATAGATTAATAATAAATTTGAAAATCTAATTGCAGCACAGGATAAATAATGAAATGATGATATATAAAAAAGTTAATGAAAAATTTCAAACAAGAATGTTTATAAGTTTTTATATAAATTATTTAAAAGAGAATTGTTGGTTTGATGTGAATGTAACAATGTTAATAATCAAGGTTAATGTCTATTTGTTTATTATGTTATGTAATGTATTATACAAGATGTGTGGGTAATTTTGGGGGATAGAGTGGTGTCTATAGATGTGATATAACAATGGAATGTAGAGACAGCAATTGTAGATATGGTTTAGTTTAGCTATTAAGTTGCTATTGCTGGGGTGGCATGTGCCCCAGTAGATAGCGGAAAGTGTTGGGGGTAACAGAGTGTTACCTCCATCGGAGGCCAACATGGCGAAAATGCATGGCACACCCTTTTGTACAATTTTATATTGTAACTTGATAAATTGCCGTGCCGTGCAAATTAATTATGAGGAATACATGCCTGAAGGAAGAGACGAGTTCCCCGACTTTTCGGGCGATTACTGCCTTACCAGCACTAATCGTGGCTTTGGCTAGCGGTCAGCTATGGCCATAATCAAGTCCCTTGACCATAGCTGACTTGAAATTGGTTTATATTAGAAATTAACAGGGGGGTGAAACTAGGGGAAATCCCGGAATTATGGAACAGCGGCTGCCACTCTGTTCGAGGAGGAACAGCAAGGCCAGGTGGTAGACCCGCATTAGGGGCGTGTGATATGTACGTTTAGATATGATGATATCTAGTTTTATTAAAATGTAACGCAGAAGCAAGGACACGGAGATGTCAAATTCCTCCAAAACTTCAGTCCTTGTGGACGCAACTGGACGCCACAGTCCAGGGGGGGTCATAGTGTGTGTGGCAGGGAGGTTATCCAGGGGGGTAACGAATTAAAAAATTTGTTGTATTTTAATAATGATGACTCGCTACTAAATAATTTTGTTTTGATTTGCAAAATAGATGCACTAGATACTTCCTATATTGTGTTTATTATGTCTTATTGTGTTAATTGCATGTAGTATGTTAGGAGTTAAGGATTATAAAAATATAATAATATTTTATAGATTAAGCTTTCAATGTGTTTAAAGATTTTAAATAAAAATGAAATAAATTTGTGATAGTTAAAATTTTCAATGGGTTGCAAAAGATAGAAGTTGGGTGATAGTAATTGTTTGAGTAAAACGTTTGAGTCAGTCCAAGTTGAATATATTGGGGTATTAAAGAGAATAAGAGACGAAATACAAGTAATAGAGAATTTGAGTATAAGTGGAGACACAGAAGTTATGGAGAATATATGTAGAGTATTGAGGGATATATTGATGTTTACAATTGATGATTTTATTTTGTTGTAGTGAAGTAAGGTAATAAGATTGAGATTATTGGGGATGACAATTTTGTAATAGGGGGTAGTGTAATGTGGGAGTCCGCAACATAATGGATGGGACGGGAAGGGACCGATTTAGCGGGAAGGGGTTGCCTTAGGTAGAATCCAGGAACCAGATTAAGGAAATGAGCTTTTGGGGAGGGGGGAAACACTTATCCTAAGTACAAAGGGTTAGAGAGTATTTTTTTTTATATCGAGAGAATGTGGCGATTTGAGTTTAGTAGTAAGTTGGGTTTAGATAGTGTTTGATAGATGTTTTTGATAGAGATGGGTGTCATACTAGTTAAAGATTTTGTAGGGGAGCGTTAGAGTCATAAAAGGGGTAAGAGTATGGGTAAATGCCAAGTTGATAAAGTGAATTATGATGAATAACTGAGAATCACCCAAGTTAATGAAATGGAATAATAAAGGAAATGATGTGTAAAACGAAGATTGAAATTTGAAAAAAAAAATATAGTTTTTTTTTTGAGAAACGAATTAATAAAAGTCAAATGGAGATTATAAAATGTAATTTTTATGATTTTATATGCAAATTTAATGATGTAAAGTGTGTAAATTTTTAAATACAATTTGTTTATTTTAAGATAATAATAACAATGTGAATTATGAATATACTATGTTTCTTAGGTTGTATTGTGTTTGTTAGTATTTAAGAGAATTTCATAAATTAAAAAAAAAAAAAAAAAAAATTTTTGATGCAAATTGGGGATAAGAGAAATGTGTAATATGGTAATGGGAAATGTGTATTTAAATTCTGATGGGAATCAGGGCAATAATTTTGAATTTTGGGATTTTAAAGTTAATAAGAGAAAGTAGACAGAATGAGATTATGAGATTATGGAATTTTAAATATGTTAGAAGTAAGTAAAAAACAAAACCAGTGCTTCTTAACGCAAACCAGCACCACTAGGGGGAAACAGATCAGTTGGGGATATGGTGTTATATAAGGCCACTAGTTGATATTTGATTTGTTGTTTCAGTGTTTGATGATGCTGTGGCGGCGGACCTGAGCTGGCCAGCACGTCAGGGCAGGGGCGTTAAGTATCTGTCTGACTCTATGGTGTTGGGATCTCGAGAGAGAAGTCCAGTATTGTCATTCAGGTGCGGCACAGTCACCGGACCAAGGGTGAGTTAATTATATTTTTTTTGTAAACCATACAGGGGGTTGTGGCGACATATCCTGGCTGATCCCTTTAGCAAGTATGAATGTGTCAATGAGAGCTTTTATGCTTCGGCATAAAATCTCTCATTGAGGGGGTATTGTAACGGGACATTTTGGCCTATTTTTGGGGTAATAAAGAAATTTGTATTTTTTTAATAAAAGCAAATAACATTTTTATGATAATTGGGAAATAACAGTAAACAAAAAGGCAAATTTCATTGGTAGCGACAGTGGTAACACTGATTGTGAAAATTATTCAGAAATTATTATTGTGAAACGACAAAATCAACAGACCGCAAAACTGTGCCAAGGTCAACCAATGACCTACAAAAACTGTAAATAAGTTACATAACAACATCCGACCATGTGACGTCAAGATATACATCAGAGACGATCCCCGTTGTGGAATGTTGGGTGTGATCGCAACAACAGTATGCTGGCGTAAGGATACAAACTTAAGAACAATAAGAATTGGTCATATAACCACGGCGACTACACAAAATAGTGCCGTTTGTTTCGGGCAGTCGGCGAAAAACAACCAACATCTACGGACGCCTATAACCGTCGCGTCCGCCGGCTAGCCGGTTAGGCGAAGTTCTCGTCGCCCGTACGTAACAATTTGTTTCAAAATGTGAATTTAAATTAAAAGGAAACAGTTTTAGTAAAGTTACAGTTCCGGAGAACGAATAAAATAGAAAAATGTGCGGAATAGAAACGAAATGCGTGGTAGAGACGGACTCGTCAAGATCTTAAATTTGGCAGATAAGTAACCAACAAGGGGTAAATCTAAAAGCTTTAAAAGAATTTGAGAATGTTTACCAAAGAACTAGCAGCCTAAAATAAACTTAAACTAATGAACTAAATAAACAGGGGAGGGGTGTAGAAATGTAGATCGAGAGAGAGAGAGAGAGAGAGAGAGAGAGGGAGAGAGTGAGAGAGCGAATATAAGAATTTAAAAGAAGTGCTGGTTTGTGTATAAAAGAAAGAAATATAATTAATAAATAAGACCAAATCAATAATGGAAAAGATGTAAGGAAATTAATTTTAATGAAATTCATTTCATGAGTTTATAGCTAAATTTGCAAGAGTATGTAAGTGCAGGAAAAGAAGTTTTATTTTTGTTATGTGCATTATAGAGTAAATAAACCTTTTGTTCATTGCCTATGTGAATTAAATTAATTATTGCAAATAAACCATTTCTGCTCCTAAGTTCGCCGAAAAGAATCTGGCCCGAAATTAGTAATAACATATATATAATTTTCTTGCAGTTGGTAAGGCAAGATGGCGCCCGAAGAAATTAGATGTAAACAGAACAGTGAATGTTGAAAATTTTAAATCAATTATATTTTATTTATATCAATAAAAGTTATATAACACATGGTTGGCGGAGCTTCCTTCGGGTGGTGAAACGACGATGGTCCGGCTCCGCAAAATTGGTCTAAATTAGAAATTTCACTGTATTTTTGAACGGGGAGGGGGACCCATAAGGTATGTGATACAAAATATTTTACACTCAAGGTGCATAGATAAAGTGCACCATACCACGTACCAGCATTGCCTAAGACTGTATGTAAATGATTTGAGTGAGGCAGTGTGTTCAAATAAAATTTACTAGTGCCGTCTGTGAAAATGGTGATTAGAAGTTCATAATTGACTTGTAATAATAAAATGTAACGGGATGAAAGGTTTATGGAGTTTGAAACTAAACCTAAAATTGAAATGTTTGTAATTTTATTCAGATGCAGATTGAAGGTTATTTTAATGGAGTGAGAGTGAATCCTTTTTATTAAATGGTCAATTATTTTATTAAATGTAATTAAAGATTCAATCGTTAGTTGATGATAGCCTATGTAAGTAGGAATAGATTAATTTGAGTGACTAAGTAAATATTTTGTTGTACTCACTATATTATGTTAATGAAGGTCAAAGTTAAGAACGAAATGACTAGAAATTTCATGCAATGTAAATTGTAAATTTTAAATGTAGCTATATCATAAACTAAGATATCTTTTACTTGTGATTCCCCAACTTTTTGGGCGGTCACGGCCTCATCGAACCCTGACCGTGGAATTGGTTTAGCTTTGACAGCTATGGTCGGGGCTCATTGTGTCACGTTCTGCCTTAACTGGCCATAGCTGTTATCGTTGTAAAGGTGAATTTAGAAATTTACAGGGGGGTAATTCAGGGGAATCTCCAAATTATGGAACAGCGGCTATCACTCTGTTCGCGTAGGAACAGTAAAAAAAGGTGATAGACCCGCATTAAGGGTATGTAAATATGTAAAATCAGGTATTATAATATCTGGCATTTTGAAAAATGAAGGCTGAAGCAAGGACAAGGAGATGATTAAATTCCTCCAAAACTTCAGTCCTTGTGGACGCAACTGGACGCCACAGTCCAGGGGAGGTCATAGTGTGTGTGGAAAGGAAGGTTACTCAGGGGAGTAACGAATTAAAATTTGGTAACTTAATGATGGTGACTCGCTACTGAGCTAATTAAATAATTTTATTTTGATTTGAGAAATGGGTGCATCAGATGTTTATTATATTGTGTTTATCATGTTTTAATATGTTATTATTTTACTATGTTAGAGTGTAACTATTATAAACATATGTCATATATTTTATATTGTATAATTTTGAAGTGTATCTAGGGTAAGGTCATTCACCCGACCTAGAGGGATCAGCTGATGGATTGTCTCGTCTCATGGTCCATATGACCAATTCCTATATTCTTTTAATAATCAATATAAATCCCAGTTGTATTTTCTTTGATAATTTTCTTTAATGATCAGAATAGCGCTTTAATAAAACATTATAAAAAAAAAAAAAATCTTGATTGACGTACAGATTGTGTTTTATAGCCAATATATATTGCTAATTATGTATATCTTTAATGTATTAATTGCTTCATATTGTTTATAGTATGTGTTGTAAACCAATGCAATTTAGTTACTATTACAGGTAATAGGTAAGGGAATTTATGATTTAGGAAGGTGTTCAGTTTATTTTGTTTTTTATGACTGTTATTAGACGATTAAGAAAAGTGATGAACTCAAAAGCTTTGAAGATTTTTAAATTAAATAGAAAGAAATGAGTAAATTAATGGATCCTTGATATTGGACTTAGTCATTTTTGAACAAAAGTTAAATGATTAAAATTTAATTTTTTTGTTTTATTTTTTTGTTTTTTGATTTGAAAAAAAAACAGCGTCATTTGGAGAAAAGAAATAAAAAGTTGAAAGATAAAACAGTTTACAAATTTTAAATATGGAATCTGTTTATCATAAAATAATCTGAGTATGTGTACGCACCCAGTATTTGCTAAAGGCAACCCAGTATGCATGATAAGGGGGAACATATCGGTAGAGGATCTGGTATGGTATAAGGCCGGTGTTTGATTTTTGGGATGGAATGATACAAGGTTAGGTGGTACTATGGTGAGTATCAGTCCGATGTTATGGTGTTGGGATCTCGAACAGAGAAGTCCAGTAATCTCGTTCAGGTGTAGCCATGGTCGCCTAGCTAGGGGGGTAGTTTACCCATAATGCGTAAAGTGTTAAAGAGGGGTTGTTGGCGCCATATCCTCACCGATCCTCTTAGGGGTTTAGCAATGAGATTTCTTCTGTTTCGGCAGAAGATCTCTCATGGGGGGGGGGGTATTGTAACGGTACAGACCTATAGGGCTTTGGAAATGAAATCTTTTCAATATTATTTGCAACTAAGAAATTACGGTGAAGAGACTGTAGCGTCGAGACGGGTGTGTATTGGCATTGGTATGTGGAGGGCGCGCCCGCGCTTTCAACCGCGCACACAGTCGGCCAAGTTTCTCACGCTAACGGCACGAACTGGTACATTCTTTCTGACCCGGTGCACGGAAAACAAGGGGAGTCGACGAATAACATCTGAAAGCAGCAGACGTCAGTAGTGGTGTGCATCACCGGCCAGGAAAAGTTTTATCTCGTTCGCCTATAAAAAAAGGTAAAATAGTTAAAGCAGTCTATTGAGAGACCTAACCCCGGCCGGGCGTAAACACATAGACTCGTCAGTATAAAACTTTATTTTATACTTTCAAAATTTTATAATGTGATTGAAGAACAAAAACAGAGTTATACAAAACGTGTGAGTTCCGTTTAACTATAACCTAAAATGGATTAGAGGTACGAACAATTACAATTTGGTGACGCAAAAAATAAAAGGTTGGAGAAATAATGTGATACAATAGTGAAACTGTAATAAATCGTTAGTATTCAAAATTAACAGTGAGAAATATTCGGACAAAAGTGAACAAAATTTGTGGAGATCAACAAGTGACCTGCAGGGACGCTGATAACACGTAACCGTATATCAAACAAATTACTTACGAAAACTTAAATAAAAAAAGAAAAAGCGCTTAATTAAATATGGTATGTGGGTGAATGAGAGATGTATGTATGTGCAGATACTGGGCTGTCTTATCTATAGATATAAGGAAGAAATATTTAAGCTAACTAGAGCAGGAAAGCTATATTAAATTTCCGATGTAACATTAGTATCAGTATTTGTTCAAAGAAAAGATAAAGAGTAAGAAATTTGAAAAGAGAGAATATAAAGAAATGTATTAAAAAGAATAAATCCATTACATTATTTCACTTGATATACTGTATATGTGTTAGAATAATCATTTCAAGCACCTAATTTCATTTTCTGTGCTGGTAAATTCGCTATACGAAATAGGGTTACACCACTAGACGATCTGGCCAGAGAGTGACAAATAGAAGGTAAGTGGGAGTTTAAGATCATTTTGTAATTAATTAAATCGTAGGAAGCACGACACAGTAAACCAGGTGTAGCGGAAAAACTATTTTACCATATCTGAGGGATCTGAGAAGATTCTGCCATACAAGGACCTGTTACTCCACACCCAATTGTTCCAGCAGGATGGACCCATCCACAACAGAATGTCTTCATTTCATGCAAATTTTAGGAACCGCATACTTTCCCACATCTTTTATGATTTATCACATCTTTCTCCTTAACGTGTACTCCATCTGATGCTTACTTTGGGTTTCAGTAAAAAAAAGGCACTTTTGAAGGAAAGCTACCAACAATTTTTTAATTACACTAGATTCCCGATTAACTGGATCGCGTTAACCGAATTTCTGGATTAACCGAATTTCTGGATTAACCGAATGATGACGCGGTAATTTTCTTTTTTCAAGAAGTTTGCATATTTTAAATCTCACAGCATTTATAACTTGTGTGACGGACTGTACTGTATGTGGTACTGTATGCGTGACCGACTTCACTGTACTTTTCACGCGTGAGTCACTTACCCCCCCCCAACCCTAGTTCCTAGAATAACTCTGGGTATTACGTAATAGACAAACACCAGCTGCGCACTCAGTTCTGACTTGGACTTTAATCAGTTCAGTCGTTTTCAGTCAGCAATGGTATTTGAAAATGTCATTTTAAAAATAGTTTTTAGTTTGATTAAAATAAAGTTGTTCTTTTAAATTTGTATACAGTAATATTGTATAATTTAATTACAGTATTTAAAGCCAGTTTACTTTAAAGATGTCTGCATTTTAGCAGAAGTATGTAATAATGGCGCATGAGTACTGCTAGTTTCCCTAAAAAATGATTAATAAAGGCGCTTGTTGTTCTTTACCGTTTTTCTCACTAAACAAGTGTAAATTACAGTACAGTACTATGTTTCCGATTTAACCGAATTTTCGTTTAAACGAATCACCCTTGGTCCCATCAAATTCGGTTAAACGAGACTCTAGTGTATATGAAAAGATCGTTACATGTGTAAAAGGGATGAAGAGACATGTCTGTCAACCTAAAAAACATTTATAAATACCCTCTGATATTTGATATGCAACAGAAAGCACACCTTGTATTTATTTAACTTATGTACTGTCTGTATTATTTATGCCAAATCAAGCTTTCTTGCAAAACATAATTTCAGTCCTGTTTATTTTGGTGGATACTGAAATTTTCATTTTGTTTCTTTCGTTGTTCAATGATTTCAAACACTGCCTGAATATTACATAAGGCTCCAATTTTTAAATGTAGGTCCTTACTGTAAACACAGGAATCACTGAGGCCAAATTTTTAAAATGAATTATATGCTTCAAATTATGTACTCTGAACTGATCTTTTGGCATTTGCAGGATCCACTGTAGAGACAGGCATCATCTTTGTTTTTGGAATAGCGTCTAATGACAACAAAAAATAATTGAAATTGTAAACCTTGCAAAACATTTTCTGGACATAACTAAAACGATTAAGAATACGTGTCAATCAGTTCCAATCCCATTTTAGCGTCAATTGTTCCACATATTCTAAAATCTGTACTGCCAATGACACAGAACTAACAAATTGTTTAGTTTTGTACTATGTATAACAAAAACATATTTAGAGAGTTTAGTATTAATAAAAACTTAGTATTACTATAAAGAAAATTTATTATGGTTTCATAGAACTATGCAGGCCTACTTATTAGTGCTATCTAAGATATATAATATTTTCAAATAAAACTTACATCACGTTGCAGAAGCTTTGCTTCTTCTTCAGACTCAAATGTTACAAATCCGTATCCTTTGGATACACCGGCCCTATCAGCAATTATTTTAGTATCTTTAACGTTTCCATACTTAGAAAACAACTGGCATAGTTCGGACTCTGTCGTAGTAGATGATATGCCACCAACAAACACTCTGTTGGGCACTAAAGTACCATACTTTGGGGCATTATTATTATTTCCTTGCATTGAGTTGTTGGAGAGATTCGCTGAATCAGGTGATGAAGCAGTACTGGGCCCATCATTCTGATTAGGCCCCAACTGAAAAAACAAAACAAACAATAAGAGCAGTAAGAAAAAATATATTATCAAATTTATGATAGTATCTATGTATCTATACAGTACATTGATGTACCAGAAACAATTTATTTACAGCCTATAAAACAAAATTATTTGTAGCTAAAACACACACACAGCACTAACTGCACATTTTTACAGTCCTTCATTTACTGGTACAGCTGAACCTCGATAATTCGAATTCCTTGATATCTCGAATGTATTCCATTTCCCTTTATTTCTCCTATACAACTCCGTGTTATTTTGTCTCTACAAGTCGAATGTTTTAACAGAAACCTTGTAATTTTTGTGGTTTTCTAGTCATACCGCTGAACCTCTATAACTCGAAGTAATGTACATGCAGACCTCTACACTCAAAGTTCTATTAAAACGCCTATAACTCTAAGTTTAGCCTCCATTAGCATAAACCTCTATTAAGTAGAAGGCAGCCTGTTTCTACAGTAGAAAAGATGGCTCACCAACCTCCTGTCTTTACATATTCTTCGATAGAATAAACAGTAGCAGTTATAACAAATAAGTAAAAATTCTAGTACATAATTTTCTTAGTTTTTGGTTTTAAATGGTTTTAGTAAATATATCATGCAATTATAAAATGTAAATTTTGAAACAGAATGATTTTTTTTTAACCAGGTCCCATGATAACTTTGTTTTACTGTAAACTTTTCATCAAACTGCATTTATATTATATTCGGCATATTTTCAATGGGTATTATATACTAACTTTTTATTCATTATTACAAATCGCGAAAGAAAAATACACAAATTTGGAACACATTTTATTTTTATCACAAAATTCCATACCCACATATAGAATTTCGCAGTTATTTGCCTGCCGTCAAACTAGCTAGGCGACAATTGTCGGCAACAGTATACAGTATATTCCGATATATGTGAACCTCTATAGCTTGGAATCCTACTCTTGATAACTTGAACCTTAATACACTAGAGTCCCGATTAACCGAATGATGACGCAGTAACTTTCTTTTTTCAAGAAGTTTCCATATTTTAAATTTTACTGCATTTATAACTTGTGTGACGGACTGTACCTGTATACAGTACTGTATGCATGACCGATTGTACTGTACTTAACGCATGAGTCACTTACTGACGACCCCCCCCCACAACCATAACACTAGATTTGATGACGATGAAGTCGAGGATCCAACCCATTCTGAACCGACAAAAATATTTGAAGATTAATGGTATATGTGGAGCAGCAAGACAACACTTCCCCTGTGGAATTACTGCTAATGAAACGACTTCGAGATCGTGCAGCGAGTAAGCGCTCATCAAGCCTCAAAGAAAAGAAGATTTCTAATTTTTTCAAAGAGTTGAACTAATAGAAGATTAATAAGGTTTCTTTTCTATTTTTCATTTCATTCATTCATTTTCATTTATTTTTCTTCTTTGTTAATTTTTTAATGTACACATACTGTAATGACTTAAATACTACTGTATTTGAAAATGTCATTTGAAAAATAGTTTTTAGTTTGATTAAAATAAAGTTGTTCTTTTAAAGTCGTATACAGTAATATTGTATGATTTAATTACAGTATTTAAAGCCCACTGATTTTAAAGATGTTTGCGTTTTAACAGAAGTATGTAATAACGGCATATGAGTACTGCTAGTTTCCCTAAAAAACGATTAAAGACGCTTGTTGTGCTTCACGATTTCTTCTCACTAAAAAAGTGTGAATTACAGTACAGTACTGTTTCCGATTTAACCGAATCACCCTTGGTCCCATCAAATTCGGTTAAACTAGACTATAGTGTATCTTGAAATATTCGATAACCCGAATTTGTCCTATTTTTCATGAGATTCTAGTTATTCTAGTTCTCATAAGATTGTAATCACTGCAATAAGAATGACCCTGTCACAATTGTACAGTCCGCAATAAATTATTAAATTACTTAACTGTAAAACTATTAATCTGAATAAAGTTTGTATGGCTTTTAAGTATTTAGTCATATGATGACACACTAAACATTCTAAACTATGCTAAAGTAAACACTTCTTTTGTGAATAAACTGAAACTATGAACAATAAGCCCGACAACAGTTGATAAATTCAGAACTTTACTGATGGTGACCAATAGCTAATGGCTTGTGGAACTGCTGCCGGCTTGGAATCCTGAAATCATTCATGAGTTATACTTTTATAACTCACTGTACTATGGGTACACCAAACCAGTGAACTCTTCCACAGGCTCTTAAATCTCATAGACGAATTTTGGATTTGAATTCTCATGTGGAGAACATCATAATTGTCTCACACAATTGTGTCTTTTATTTACATCCACAAGGTGCAGGACACTATGACGTTGCCTTGCTTCTAATGGAAAATACAACACTGAAAACCACTATAACTTTTCTTGAGTATGGTTATTATGCCACGCGTTGGTTGCGTCAAATATAACTATTCGTGGAATCGTGCTCTACGTTTGGATGCACCAAATATAACTTTTTGTTCAGCGCGCGTAATTTTCGAATGTTGAATAAATAATTTATTCAAGGACAGTATTGCATGTAATCGGTAATTACATAGTTTTATTGTCACAAATTCTATTTAGATATATTTATTTATTACTGAATACTTCTACTCATTTTTGTATTATTGACTGATTTACTTGGGCGCCAGAGCAAAGTATCTCAGGATTGTTATGAAATAATAACACTTCGTTCAGATACTAAAATTTATATTGTTATCTTCTTATTACATAATACATCTGAGGATTAATCATTAATATCATCTTTCAAATCTATACTCATTACTATTCTTTATAATTAATAACAAAAAAAATGTATTAATATCTCTAGCTTACGGATTCTTCAAAATCATAATAATCAAGTATTATTCAAATGAGCAATCAGTAGATTTAAATTTACTCCCTTAACACATTTAAATCTTCAATATTAATCAAAACATATATGTATCATAAATTCTTAACTACTATGAAAGTCTATAATCTTCAATAGATTCAATTATTCAACTCCGTTACCATTTCTATAATTATGATAACTTGTTTCCTTATTTTACTATACAATAACTCCCCAAACATGTCATATAGCATAAACTGTAATAGTTAGTATCTGAACTCGTGGGTCTTTTGAGAATGAGATGAGTTATTTTTTAGATGCAAATTCTATGTTAATTTATTGAGTTGTGAAACATAAATGATATACTGTTACTTGTTGCTGGATTCCAAGTAAAAGGATGATGAACTGTAATCCTGCGTTGAACATCGCACTCCACTTTGCACTAATCACACTTGATTAAACCTTCTTTATTTACTTCACTCGCTCGCGTTAGTACTAAACGTCGCGCACATATAAATACGTATACTTCTTGCTGCAATCTATGCGCACAAGTTAAACATCTTCTGGTCCGTACGTACTATCGCGCACACATATAAAATAAACTTCTTGATGACTGTTATTCTTTCTCAACTATTAAACCGAGTTAATCTATTGATTTGAACTTAGAATTATAGTATTAAAATGCTCACATCGAGTGGCGCAGGTTTCCCGTGTTTTGCGTGAAATTTAAATTTAGACTTCCCCTTTTTGTTTGCTTCACTTGTTTTTTATAGTTATCCGAGTCCTTCCCTCACTACAGCTCTTGTTGATCATCTACCATTGGCTTGGCTTTGAAATATTTGCCGGTAATTTCGAATGTACCCACTCCGGTGCTGTATCTTTTTCGCGCTCACTACCGACGCTATCCGTGATTGGTTGCCAGAGAGCGGGCGATAAACTTACGCGGACGTTCGTTAGACTCCTAAAAAGTGACGCTACTTTCTAAAACAGTCATACTTATTGATGCCATCTATTGTCTCTTGAAGGACACAGTACTGTTAACCTAACGGTACACGGGCGTTTTTTTCTGGATTTACTCTACACAACATTTTATGCTTTTATGACATGTAAGGGTGTTTTGAGTCTATTGTAACTTATTTTGTCGGCGCCTGACTGTCACATAGTCGAGCCTCTCTTGATTCAAATTTTCATTTATATTTTACTTACATCTATGTACATTTCAATGCTTTATATTATTATATATTGTTATAGTTACCATTAATAGTTGATTTATTATTTTATGTGTTTATATACATATTAAATTAATACACATGTTCACAGTAACGTTTCACCACTGACATAACACAAGAACACAAGAGGAATTGAATAAACTGCAACGGACAGTCTGGAACCCCTCCCCCCCAGAATCTCAATTTATCACCTGTTAGCCACTACCTATCACTTACCATAACATCTCCACAAAATTCCCCCTCAAGGCCTAGATTTTATGTATCTCTACCATCTGGAAATGCTGCATTATAAACTTCCTACCATACAATCGTAAAACATTTGTGATCTTCATAATTAAGATACAAAATATATTGAGATTTATTAAACTTTTTAATAATATTTATACCAAACATTTCACCCATTCCACAATACACTACTCAGGACATCACTGTACACTGAACCTAAAAAATGTCTTGTTTAGTGTAAAGTGCTTTTCAGGGGTAAAATATCAGGTTCAAAGAATTACATGTTTTACATTACCCATTTACGTATCATGTTATCTGAATTATAATATTAAAAATAAAATTATAAACTCGTACTATCAAAAATCATGTAGTCTTACCTTAATATTTTTTTTATTGAATGATGCCATCTGAAAATAAAAGCCAAACTACGTGCAAGAACTGAGACCCGAAATTTTTGGTGAATCCTACACACAGCACATAAGACTTTGGCAAGGTGGCTGAAAAAGTGCACAAATAAAGCAAATTAAGTAATTCAAATGAAAACATAAAATAAAACAACAAATAAGCACATCAGTTAAAAACTACAAAAATAATTTTCAACCGTAAACATATGAATTTAATGAAACCTGGTATACAAATAGGAAGCACAGGACGTATTTATAATAAATTACAAAATTGTGTTGTCATGTGTCAGACTTGGACAAACAGGCTGCTAATCTTGCTTTTCCATGCAAAAATACAAATAATTTAGGAATTCCTACAGCAAAATATAGAGGTTTTATTTTTAGTGGAATTTAATGATTCATATTTGCCATTTCAACAGTATATATACTTCCATTACATTTTGTCATGCTCATAAAATATATTTAAAAAATGCATTTAACTAATTGTACCTAATCCATTTGTTTGTAACTCGCTTAAAATAATACAATTATAAATACATGATTTTTATTAAAAACATGTTCTCATACCTTCCAATAGAAAATTCTTAAATTGTGCAAATACAGCTTTTTTTAATTAATACATTGAATTGTTACAACAAAAAATAATTTTGTTCAAGACAAAATAATAACATACTCAGTTTTTGAAACAATACTGAAAATATACAGAAATAATGTATTCATGTGCCTGATTAATTATATAAACTGCGAGCAAATTTTATCTGGCATATCTATCTAGCAAAATCTAAGTAACAAATATATGTACAGTAAACCCTCGATTTAACGGACCTCGATTTAACAGACTTCGGATTTAACAGACAGAATTTAACAGAAAAAAAAAAAAAAAAAACAGGAAAATGTTTTTAGGCGTATAATGTGCATAAACTGCAGACTCTCCTGTTCTGGCGATGTTGCTTGGCTATCGCAGCATTTTTCGTTTCTTGTTTTGAAACACGCAAATTTTCTCATCTCCAATTGTATTTGATGAGAACGGAGATAAGAATTAGATAAGAATTCATTTAATTCTTCACGATCCCCGATCCCCGTCTTTGCGTTGTCGTTGACGCAGGCGTCACACACGTTCAGTGGAAGACATCACGACGACTAACACTGACAATATACACTGATATGCATCTTATTTCACTGTGACCAAACTTATTTATTACTAACGTCACCTGGAGCATTACATTTTTCGATGACGTTACACATTTTGCATCACGCATTTTGTGGAATGACCCCCAGCCTAAAAACATTATCATGTTAAAAAAAAATTTTGACACGAAAAAATCACGATTAAGTTTTTGAAGTCCATGGTTGTGATTTAAATTTGGTGGTAGTTCATAACCATAGCAACGTATTTTTACTCTTGAATATTCGGCTATTTTCGTGATAATTCGTATGCACGCGCAGTTCACATTCGTACAGCGTCGCATCAGTTTATACAGCATGTACGCTACATGTGTTTCTATAGTACGAACCTTGCACGTGTTAAATAGAGAGTCTTAACGAGTTTATACTTGCGTTGTTACAGCAAGGTCCATTACTTTATTAGTGAATTACACCATAAGTATGTCTGGCGTTACGAAAAAACGTTTGAACTTGAGTATAAAGCAAAAGCTTGAACTAATAAGTAAACTTGAAGGTGGCGCGTCTGTTGCACATGTTTGTGAAGTGTACGGTGTAAAGAAACAAACCGTTTCAGACATTCGAAAGAATAAAGATAAACTTATTCAGTTTTCGCTAAAGTACAGTGTTGATAGTTCGAAGAATGAGGGAGAAAGAAAACACATTAAATTAGCCAAACACAAACAATTAGAGGATGCTGTGTACAAGTGGTTTATTCAACAACGTTCTAGTGGCGTCGTTGTTCGTAGTGTGGAGTTGCGGGCTGCTGCTGATAAACTGGCGAAACATATTGGTATCCAATTTCAGGCGAGTGATGGGTGGCTTTGGCGTTTTTGTAAACGACATGGCATCACAAATAGATTAACATGTGGGAAGATGGAGATGATAACGATGAAGAAACATCTGTTACAGGAGGCCCTAAATTATCAGCGATAAGAAACAGCATGGACGAAATTATCGCGTACATTGGGGAGTCTTCAGATCCGGAAGTGTGTGCTTATTATGACCATTTTAGACAGTTTAGATCTTTAATAATAAAGAAGCAACATTCTAGTGGAAAACAACTGACTCTTGATGCTTTTATCCAGAATAAATAAAGGTGTGTACATAACATTGTATTTGCATGATATTAATAGTACGTATTAAAATACAGATAAGCGATGTTGTCGCTGTTACAATAGAAAACCACACTGGCAGTTTACCCGTTATTTAGAAACATGTTATTCACACCCCCTCTACTCATCCTTTGTCTTGCTGCCTACAGAAGGGTGCGAGCACGCGCGCGTGCGCACGCACTTACACTTTTTCTTCCTAGTCTTTGTTCAGTTTGCTGTTAAAACGTACGGTTGCAGTCATAAATCATAATGCCAGAGTTAACAACAGCCAGGCAAACTGCTGTTGCTTACGCAGTAAACAACTCATAGATACCAAAAGCGTTCGTCCCGCCAGAAGTCAGGTATAACTTCGAATTTCGTTAGCGAGCGAATGCAAGACGCAGGCCAAATTAGCGACCATGTTTTTAGGAGAAAAAGTGCGGCTTGTATTCAGAACAATACGGTATTTGCATGATATTAATAGTATTAAAATTTCAAGTGTTATAGGCCTATTTGACTTAAATATATCCTCAAAAAAAAAATTTGCGATTTAACGGACTTTCGATTTAACGGACACCCCTCAGCCCCAATTAGTCCGTTAAATCGAGGGTTTACTGTATATTACTAAATGGTAAATTGACTAGCCAACATTTTTATACTGTTTATGACCCTTAAAACTCCTGTCTGAAGGATGGAGTAATCTAAAAATGGCCATTCGTGTATGTATGGATGGATTTTCCTTGACATTTCTCCTCTGAAATCTGAGGTTGAAACGTCAAGGGAAATTATGATAATGGAGGTCCATGGAAGGAGAGCAGAGAGTGTCGGATAAAATCCAATCAAATTCACAAATATACTACATGTTCATAATACAGCCTTGGTTCACACTATTAAAAATTTTAATAAAACCTATCCCAAAATACTACAAAAACCTCTTATGATATAGTTTAAAAATTAAATATACTATTCACTGCTATATTTATAGGGTAATTATACCATTATAATACTTAGTGTTCATTGTAGGATAAACACGAACTTAAGTTCCAATTACAAGAAACAGGAGTCTGTGCAGTATCCGCTGATCTACAATTTCTTTAAAAGCAACCCTACCCATTATCTTCTGCATCCACCAACCCCTAACTGCACACAGACTGCCAGTCAACTGAAACTGTTGTAGAACAGCTACAATGGCATGTAGAGAAATCAAGATTTTAATGTTTCTCAGCCTAATACAATTATACCAAAAAGTGTAGTTTCCTTATACAGCAGTCTACATCTGAATCACAAAAAGGTGTCATAATTTGTTTTGCCACAACTGATCAAATGTTGCATCATTGCTCCTTCATTCACAATTTTCTTGTCAGATATTTTAGCATTCCCATTAGATGTAGGATTGTCCCAATCGGTCTGTGGGACTATCAACCATAATTTTTACAAACAAGGCATGTTGAGATACAAAATTAAAGATCTATAAAATTATGGAAGTCCCTGTACTGTCCTATGGATATGAATTACGGACAATTACCAAGAAACACAACCAACAACCATGGCCTCGGAAATGGCATTCTTAAGAGGAGTTACAAGGTGTTCTTAACTTGACTGTATAAAGAATGAGGCCATAGGAGAAGAATTACAAGTTTTTAACTGGAATAAAACAATTAAATATTACAAACAACGGAACAACGGTGGCCAGAACATTAGAAAGAACGTCAGATTACAGACTGGCCAAACACGTCTGGAAGTACAAACCTGTAGGACACAGGTGTGTGGGCAGACCCAGGAAGAAATGGCTGGAAGATCTTTGAAGGCAGATCAGGCAGCACCTTGCCTATGCCGTGTTATGATCATGACGATGTTTTAGCATCCACATTACCATGTCGGACAAGGTCTCAAGTGTCTAATCAATCGCTACAGTTGGGATTAATAACAATTCCAATAGTGAAGGCACGTCTCTAATATCACCCAAGGTACAATTCTTGTTTCTGATATCATCTAATCAAAAACTGGTACTGACTACAAAGTGTCCAACCAATATCCACAGCTGGGGTCAACAATGGGTCTCCCAGAGGAGGCCCCTCAGTAACACTATAGTGATGTTACAGAGATCACTGTTGATCACAGGTACGGATTACAGTCAGACACTTCGACATCGTCAATATGCATTGAAGATGACTGCTGTGGGTCGAGCCAAAACACTGGTCAGAAAACTGTTCACGACGGATCACAGCCTAATAACCAAGTAAATCTTAGAACTATGGACACTGGCCATGAAAGCATATAATCACACAAAACAGTTACGCATACAAGCATGTCAGACAATGGATGAACGCAATAGTCCTTGGACTGGCAACACAGAAACAAGCAAGAAAACCTTACATGAACATACACAAGACTGACAAATGAAACGCTAAAGATCTGAGGTGTTCACTGAATTATAGAATGATGAGGAATATATTTTTGAGAATATTGCTCGGCAATGAGTACATAATTATGAAAGCCGTTAAAAGTGCAAAAAACACACATGCAATTAGTTATGTATGATCAAGTTTAGGAATAAAAAACACAATTGTTGTAATAATAATAAACATTGTATATGTGCAAGTTCCAAATGATAATATTAAATAAGTATTTAATTAAACAAAATAGATCTACTATATCTAACCTGAATATGCCAAACAAATGTAACCAGATGTAGTTTCCAGACAGGTTCAAACACGATTGGTTGGAAGTTTCCTAAAAATATCCTGAAAAATTATAACATTCATGTTGAACATAAAACAGCACTACTTTATGAACAAAAGTAATGTATAACAACAAATTTATTTTCAAAGCAACTACTTAACGTTTGGTATATAATTGTATATACGGAATACGCATCCTCTTTCCCCTTAAGTCCCCTTTCTTTTCCTTACTCCCCTTCTCAAATTTATATTCATTCTCTACAGTGTAATTTTAACGTTAACCAGATTTCGACATAACACTGATGTAAAAGTGATATACACAAACATTTGTACCCTGGTTCCTTTCCTGAACATAATGCACCAAAATATGTATGAAGGCTGTTCGGAAAGTAACTTGTTTTTGTATGGTGCATGAAGGAGTGGGTATAGCGACACCCACCTTAGACCACTGTGTAGCTTGGAGCAGTATACATTAGGCAGTGACAGATGTAAAGGTCATTCAGCCATTTTTCACTGCAATGGTAACATTAAAATGGCTGTTCTCACTGACAATCATACTGACTGTACAGCTCATGCTATTTTTCTTTTCTATGGGCCAAAAGAATCAGACATTCGTCACAAAATCTGTGCATTTATGGTGAGAATGTGCAGCGTTATAAGTGATAGTGCTGTTAGATAATGGTACTGTATGTTTCAGGATGGACGAACTAACGTCCATAATGAGGAAAGACGCTGAATGTAGCTACCAATGGACTTGTGCAAAAGAGATATTGAATTTTCTAAATGCTTCCTTAGCGAGCATGTTGGACTTCAGAGGACTTTTGGACCGAGGACCATATTTCATGGTCATAGATTTTGTACGTACAGACAAATACCATATAAAAATTTTTTGGTACTTGTGTTTTAGCATAACCATCTAATCTGCGTTCACTGTTTAGTTGATAGCACGGGCTGGCAATGGCCATGCTATTCAAACGGAGACCTTGTACTACTCGTCCGTATAAAAACACTGACTCACACTGTTACATCGAAACTTCACTCAGCGCTTAAGGGTTATAAATTAGTATAATTGTAAACTATTGTCAGTGAGTGATACAATCTTTATTTACTGTATTTAAGTTGATAAATATAAAGGTATCAAAACAAAAAAATTGTAATTTGTAGCAAGATAATAATTGTTCATAATTCTGTTTATGTGTCTCTTGACACATTAGGTTTTTCCACATACTGACCATTTCAATAATTTACAATTTTCGTACCAAAATCAAAAATAATTGTTTTGTTCCAATTTACTGTAATTTTAATGGGGTTTTTTTTTTAAACAAAGAAAATTATTCAGTTTTGTACATATTATTGATTGCAAGAATTACAGAAAAAAATGTTTAATTTGTAACGGTTAAATGACATTATATTAAGAGAAGATTTTTGGGAAAAGATGCTGTATATTGCTAATTTGGAACTAAAAGATTTTTTCCTTAAGTTATTTATATTGCTTATCTACAAAAACTGACCGATTTTACTCGAGGGAAGTCACCCCGGACGTGGCACTGCCAGTAGAGGACACCTCATCGTCAACTTCCACTTGACTCTTCACTTGACGATCCCATAAGTTGTATTATAAAAGGGTCGATATCGTCTTGAAGGTTGTCTGCCTCCCACATGTTTTCTTCCACTTTCTCTACATGTTTACAATAATTTTTCCATTATTGTTCTGACACATTATCAAAAGCGTTTTCAATTAATGGAGTCATGAGATTGTTCTTAAATTTAGTATTATGCATCCCCACATGCCTCTTCATTTGACTCCAAACAAGTTCTATGGGGTTTAGTTCACAATGATACGGAGGGAGACGCAACACTGTGAACCCATGGTCTTTGGCTTTTTCGTCTACAACGTAGGACACATATAAATGTTTAACTTTCGTAACTTCTTCTAATAGTTCCTTCTTCAGGCTGTCTTCCGGGAAATCTATATTTTTTCTCGTAGCCAATTTTTTATATCGTCTTTTAACAACTTAGTGTTTGGGTTTGTTTCATTTTTTCTACTGTGATACGGGGTATTATCCATTACTATCACAGTTTCAGGTTCAAGGTTTGGCAATAGATTCTCTTCAAACCAATTTTCAAAACGGGCACTATCCATTTCATCGTGATAATCTTGTGTGCCTTTCTTTGCTAAAAATACCATTTTTTTCCATCTTTAACAAAACCTCTTTCACCTCCAGCATGGACAATAACGAAGAGCGGTCCCCTTTTAGTAGGTTCTTTTAACTCTGTAGTAAGTCCAGCCATAAAAGCATCCATTGGTGTATTTATAGTTGTATCCTGCCATACTTTACTTGTCGTTAGGCCAACGTTAACCCAAGTTTCATCAAGAAAAACTATTGGTTTCTTTTCTCTCCTAAACTTTCTCATTTTCCTTGGGTATGAATGCCGCCACAAAATAATGTCGTTTCTTTCCAAAAGAAGGGCTTTTTTTCTTTTTTCAAAGCAAAATCCGTTCTCTGTGAGAATTTTCCACAGAGTTGTCCTTTTCAAATCTGGAAGCGTCGGGTCCTCATTGATCTTGGCCAAAACCGCTGTCAGTGTTGGAGGGATATTTTCCGATAAGAAGGAATGGACAATTCTTCTAATAGCAGTGATGACGAATCCGTCGTACTTCTGTCGTCTACTGGTCTTGTATTCTATTTTTTTTTTCGAATCTTTCGTGGTGTCTTAATGTTTTACCAGTTAGTCCTTCTTGTCTTATCCTGTATATAGAACATTCACTTGTACCGGTGGCCTCCTTAGTTTTGTTAACTAAAAATCGCACACTTTCGTTTGGGTAACACTTTTTAAAATATTTGTACACTTTCAACACAGTTACCCTATCACCACTTTTAATAGGTTTGCCTTTCTTGCGAGAGTTCATAGTTTCAACTTAGAAAAACTTAGTTAACTGTGTACAAAGTATACTTCAAACTAACACCAATAATATTTATATTTAATAATCATATTAAAGCTGTTAACACAAACACTGTGTACTTCAAAATATACTATGTAACTCAGTATGTCTTGTAACAAAGTATGTCTGTAACTCAAAACTTGAAATAACAAATAAACACTAAACTAAAACAATATACTAAACACTACGGTACTAAGTAATGAAAGTCACATAAAACGCAACGAATACAACCGAAACGAACAGGTTGACTTTCCGCCAGAAACTGAGCAATGAGCATTAACAATGTTTTGTTATGGTATGAACGGTGAGGAAATACCGAAATAGCAAGGCACAGGTGGTGACCGGACGCGATGATTCAGCACCAGCCAGGTCAACAACCTTGACGTTTTATCACCCTCATACTGAGGTTGCAACTTTTAAAAATGTTTGCTATAAGAGAACTCTCCTATGCTTAAAGTAAAATCCAATTATTACATCAATTACAAAGGTTGTAACAATATGTTTTGACACGTGACATTATCACATAATAACCATAAGTGGTTCCAGCAAACTGGCACAAACCTTCTCCCATTACCATATTATTTAAATAATACATGTGCAAAATTCCACCAAACACCTATTTCAAGACTTTTTGGCCACCATATTGGAACGGAAAAAGATAATTTAATTTTTCTTTCGGCAAACTATTTAGGGGTCAAGATTTGTAAAATGATACACAACATGACTTCTTTTTACATTTGAATTTTGCTAAAATCGGTAATAGGACCCATGATTTCTGGAACACTCTGTATTTAAAAACCCATAAAAATACAGTTATGAGATTCTGCATGGTTGATATGTGGGAAATCATTTCAAATCAACGCTGTAGGTATAACAGTTGGTCCCTTATAACTACCGAAGTGTAGTGTAATATAACATGGTCTGGTTAAAAAAATAAGTCTATATGTTCTCATTTTTTTGTAACACACTTTTTTATGGAAATAAGCTTCATGCCATATCGTTTGGCACCCTTCGGGCTCTAACGTATGCAATTTTAACCGTAATCGGGTTTTCAGCCTTTTTAATGGGTTTTGGGTAAATAAGTGTTAAAAATCAAAAATTCAAACATTGCTCTGTGGGTGTAACCACAGACACACATATAGACAGACAGACAACTTGACGGGACCAGTACCATTGACTTGAATTTCAGTAAAAACATACCAATATAAATCAATGCAACTTAAGATAAAGCTTATTTTATTTTAGTTCATATGCGTTTTATTTTAATAATAAGGATTTGCTACATATGATTTAGTAACATCAATGAAGCATTAGAGAGTGACGATGAACGTTAGTCAATGTAGTTAGGGCAGGCAGTAGCGCGACGACCCCTCATAAGGCCCATGCTATCAACTAAACAGTGAACGGAGAGTAGTTAGAATGGGAGAGCATTCCAAAGGCGTTTTGATAATAGCCTACATCGAACACAACTGTAATGCAAGTATGATGTAAAATATTAATGAGTATGTTCATGTAATAATTAAACTAGAATAAAATGTTTCAGAAAGAAAACGGTTATCTGTCTTTTAACTCAGGAAGTCCAATTTCACAGTCTTTGGTCAACAGGGTATTGTTTATGAACTCTACACTTATCCATCCTACTTATTTACAGTGTTTTATTTATAGATCCAGCTAATAACTGCTTTTAAAATATTACAATCACTTATTTCGCCAGTTTTCGTAGCACCATTCAACAAATGCAAGGCAATGGTGTGTTGGGAGAAACCTCAACATGTAAAGTTTATTTACTTGAGAAACAAGTTGTTTTTTGTTCTCAATCATATTTTATGCATACTTACTGTTGTACAAATCATCTGTTGTAACATTACAGATTAAGCTTGCATCACTGTTGTGTCAAATCACAGTGGTTATCTAAACACATTTGAATAACTAGGTGGCTCTGCTAAAAGACAAGTACCAAAATTTCACTGAATCTGAGACAGGGTACGCGCTCTGTATGATTTAGGTAGAATGACATAACATTAATTTTGTTATAATGCAAGCAATTATTTCAGTAAATACTGTACAGGGATGTTTTTTATTAACTTTTGTTCAAGCATATAAAATACATTTTAAAGAAGACTGTCTTTATTTTTGAAATACTTGGACATAAAAATGCTTAGAAAGCATGAAAGCATAAAACACAATCTCATGCATCAAATTGATAAAATTTCTGTATTTGTATTACACATCATTTGTGTTTTATTCTTCAAATTAAACTAAAAAAAAAAAGGCCAAATCATGTATCACGATATATGCCATCCAGCAATATTACCTACGACACAACTCCACTGTATTTAATGCTTTTGACAATACAACCATTAATTGATCATTCAATAACTTAGTCTATCTGTAACAATTGTTGCTGTAAAAGTAATAAAACATCTACCTACATATGTTCCCCACAATTTCAGCTTATACAAAATATATACAGTTTCTTTTAATAAAATGATACGTTTTATCATATTACCCACTCGTCCGATGATTTTATAACAAATATGCTTTTCCACTGCTAAATAGGAAAGACCCAAATGACTTATACCCAAAGTTTTGTAAGAATGTGAAAAAATACCATAAACTGTAGGGACAAGTCAATTTGATATCATCTGCATACTATGACTTTTGCTGAATTTACATAAAGTTATGTATGACCTCAAACTGGTACGGTTTTCTCATTTTATTGACAAACCTAACTGTATAAACAAAAATAAAATACACTCCCTAACAATATTCCAGTTTAAATTTATCAGCGTCTTAGGTGGAGGAAAATGCAGCTAGTCAAGCATTGGTTTTAACTCAACAATTGCTGGTAGAATTATAATATTAAATACAACATAATTATCACTATCATTATAATAGGTTTAATTCTGCCAACAAGTAACACTCCAAAATTATAAAAATTGATAGACCGAACTAACCTAACCTACCACAAAATATAATCTGTTAAAATAAAAATAAATTACCGGTACTATACTCAAAACTTTTCCATCATAGCTTCTATGAACTTTACTCAATTGTACCCAATCTATTGTGAGCGTAACAATAATACTGTGATGGCAAATATGGGCAACGAGGGTTATTTATATTTACTTATGTTCTGTCAAAACTTAAACATTAAGTGTATGTACACAGCAACCATAATTTAAGTAACATAACCTAACCTTACTACACTAGAATTCTAAATAAAGTGTTCAAGAGAACCATAATAAACATTGAACCTGTTATACAACCACAGAAAGCAACAGCCATTGAATAGCTTGTTCATATCTAGTCACGTTTCTATATGAACACATACTATATGAAAACTGCTGAAAAGAGCCTTCACACCAGCAAAAGTAATAGATAAGGTAAATCAAAAATAGCAAAAGTAAATCAGAAATCGAGGTTTCAATACAATCTACAGAAAATTTTACAAAAATTACCTGACCACATAAACACATCTGCAACATAATGTTCACTACAACTTACATAAAAGTTTAAGTTTAATGTACTAGCTAAAAGCTGTAAACATGCTTCATCTTGTAGTTACTAACAATATTCACACAACAAACATACCACAGCAGTGAATTACACACAATTGTTTGAAAATAACACAACTCCAATGTTATTTCACTTCATTGTAAAATAGCTGAGTGCCTCTTAATTTATTTCACTGTACCACTGTTGTCAAACAACAAAACACACTACACTCGTAAAAATGAAATAAACCTCCTATCCACACATGAACCAAAAAGAAATTTGACAGCAATTTCACTTAAACTGCTACACAAATTCAACATATGCCACAACCCTGTGTTTAGTTGATTGTTATACCAACTGCGAAAAAAGTATTTAAAATGAAAGCATTCTTGTCACTAAGTAGGTCAACTAATTCCTAAATCTAGGCTTAGTATAGGAACAATTCTAGGATAACTAAAATCCAGGGCAACGTAATCGATTAACAAAAGTCTGAATAAACCTCACAACAAAATTTCAATTCAATTTTTACACAATTACTTACCATGAGCAAAAGTTCAGTTAAATTTTACAGAACTAAATATTTTGATCTTCACAGAAGTTACTGCTGATCTCGGAAAACAGATAACTTTCCACTAAAGATGGCCGTTCGCGGAGTGGTATTTGTTAGTCTCATTTCACTACTTTCGGCGGAATGATGTAGGTCACTGTCCCGTGTGAAATATTAACGCTATATTAACTCAAACTTTAATTCAACAAAACTGTACTCATATTGTACAGACACAATCACATAAAACCACAGCAAGATGCCTACAATCCAAGAAAACTCTTAACAAAATTTGTTTCACATAGTCCCCACTACTTTATTTCAAACATGGAAAGACGGTAAACGGTTAATTTTTTGAATAAAAAAAGGTAATATTATAACGTAAATTAATAAGAAAATGTAGAGAAATAATTCAGTCTGCTTAAAATGTTAAAGCTGGGTCAGGAATCGAAAAATTTCAAAATACATAAAGAATGCATTTTGATCACATTCATAAATTATATATTATATAAATTTTACATATATAGACTACATATCACAGAACACACATCATAGGCCTACATACATTCATTACTGTATACTGTATACGTAATTTAACAGTACTTATCAATGAATATGATTGTTTCCAAAACTGAACTTTATATAAATAGTATTAAAAGTTTGTCTATTGCATAAAAAGAGTGTTTAATGGGAGGTATATTTTACACTCTCTCCCGCCATTCTCAATTTTACATGATGCATGGAAGTTCTAGTTGTATAATGTTAGGTTATATTATGATTTATGATGTATACGAGTATTTTTATATCTATTTTTTTAATTTTGCTAAATTACCAATGTTGGATTACAGCCTACCTCTTTAATGTGAAATGGAGAATAATGAAATGTTTGTTTAATAGAAATCAGCAATCAAAAAACTTGCAATGCGATAATTCAAGTCTGTCATGTCATGTTAAACAAATTTCATTAACCGAAAATCACACTTAAAATGCTTAAAGTTTCGGATTTGAAATCTGAAATTGATTTCCGAAGATAATTATCAGCATACTTAATATTAAGCAATTTTTACAATTAGCTTGTTGTCATTCACTTATTAATATTAATTTTTACAACTTGGGAAATGTAAATAACCAGTAAATTTGCATGGTTGTTCAGAATTTTAGTATTCTATAAATTAATTGAGAATACTTGATTTACAGCCAAACTTATGAAGTCTACATATCAGTATATGTATATATTAATAAAAACGTGTAACGGCGGTATTGTTTAGTACTTTCGACAAGTTTTGCCATGCACGTTAACTTATTATGTTTGAAGCTGGTTGGAATTGGCAAAACAGGTTAGGTGTATGGTAATACAATTTTACAGGGATCTACTAGTAGCAACCTCTTTGTATTTTATGAATAAGGTTAGGAAAAAACAGCCCAGACATGGTGATTTTATTGGCTAAACGTTACTTGGTTACTACCGCCCTCTGTAGCTCTGTAAACATGGCTTGCAAGAAACGTGTACATTAGCAGCAGCCTCAGTAGAGGTGTACTAAACTAGTATTTGAAAGTAACAGGTATGAACGATACCGTTCCAAAAAAATAACGTACAAATACCTGTTATATACTTATTATACATTTACCTGTATTATATAATTTGTTATAAGAAATAAATTAAAACTAAAAGTATTAACAGTGTTACTTTATGCTGTTAGTTTATTAAGCTGTTACTGTTTAAAGGAAATAGGAAACAAGAGAATTTATAGGCCTATCTCCCTTTGAGAATAGTAATACAGTATAAGTTTTCACTAGGAGTAAACAAACTGACAGATTTAATATTAAATTATAGATTCCATTTTGGTTAGACAAATCAGTTGCAAAACTCAGGCAATGCAATTTAGAGTTCACGTAATAGCACAACAAAGAATGTCAAAAACATTTACGTGAGATGTGCAGTGAGGTAACAAAAGATGTATGCATATAGTGAAGTGAGATGTGTATATAGTTAACAAAAAGTACTATATGGCCTATCAGCCACTCTGTAGGTTATAACACAATATAATTCGCTTTTTCAAAATTTACCACGTTGCTGACTAGTAAAAATATCTAGCAGAATCCAACGGATACGACAGAACTCAATAAATTGAGTCAATAAACTCCTACACAAAACGAACAACAGACAAAGACGGAAAACAACAAATTCATAACACTAACATACATCAACAAACAAAATGAAAAAATAGCCCACAAATTCAAAAAAGCAGGATACACAATCGCTTACAAAACTACTAATAAAACAGAACACTCACGCAAAGCACAAAACAAATTCGATCTACCTGGTGTTTACAAACTAAATTGCTCAGATTGCAACAAATTCTACATAGGCCAGACAGGACGTAGCTTCAAACAAAGATACATTGAACACACAAAGGCACTCCACTCCACTACAGAATCCACCTTTGCAAACCACCTCATTGAAGCAAACCACACATACAAAAACATCAACAATAACATGAACATTCTACACGTACACACATAAGGCTGAAAACTAGACACTGTAGAACAATTGGAAATATACAAACACACGAAAACAAATAAAAACGACATCCTAAACGAACAGACACAATTCAATATTCATTTTTAAAGTATCCAAGTCACTTGTATTAAATAAATAATTGCTTACCGAATCCGTCGAGTGACTTACTTGTAATTTCGCTTAACTTGACGCGTTTCGAGGCATATGCCCCATCTTCAGAATAATTTCTCTTTAAAGGATGTCAGACATTAAGATCAAAATATAATAAATTAAAATTAAAATCAATAGTTAAAACATTAAAGCATCAAAATATTAAAACACACTAAAAACACAGAGGAGCACGCACTGTCACACTATGATGTGTTCGCGTTGCGTTTATAGCCGGTGTACACCGTCGCGATGTTACTTGCACACTGACTGTCCGAGTAAACTGTTATCTGTTCAACGCATCTTGTATCCCAATGGCCGTGTCGTACAAGGGATTTGACTTGAAGTTGAGTTGATCGTTTAATATGAATCTGCCGTCTTGTGAGTTGTTCGTCTTTTTAGACTGTTTGAAGGCCTTGTAAATTTCGAATTCTTCTAATGTGTCCATATATCTGCCTTTTTTGCAAATGTGTAATGGTTTACACCAACAAAAACCATTTTTTTGACACCAACTTTAAACCATTACACATTTGCAAAAAAGGCAGATATATGGACACATTAGGAGAATTCGAAATTTACAAGGCCTTCAAACAGTCTAAAAAGACGAACAACTCACAAGACGGCAGATTCATATTAAACGATCAACTCAACTTCAAGTCAAATCCCTTGTACGACACGGCCATTGGGATACAAGATACATTGAACAGATAACAGTTTACTCGGACAGTCAGTGCGGAAAGTAACATCGCGACGGTGTACACCGGCTATAAACACAACGCGAACACATCATAGTGTGACAGTGCGTGCTCCTCTGTGTTTTTAGTGTGTTTTAATATTTTGATGCTTTAATGTTTTAACTATTGACTTTAATTTTAATTTATTATATTTTGATCTTAATGTCTGACGTTCTTTAAAGAGAAATAATTCTGAAGATGGGGCATATGCCTTGAAATGCGTCAAGTTAAGCGAAATTACAAGTAAGTCACTCGACGGATTCGGTAAGCAATTATTTATTAGACACAATTCAAATTGCATGCATTATTCGAACATATCACACCCCACACACACAACATCAATCTTTCGAAAATCGATTCCGTCACCAACAACAAGACGGACAGTGCTCCCAGCGGCAACCTCTGAAGAAGCTTTTCAGAAATGAAAACCGGTTCAGGTTATAAGGTAAAACGTTTACGTTTTTACCTATAAAAAACTTTGTGTTCCGAGTCGTTAGTGAAATAATTATATTTAGTATAATATATATTTTGTTATTATAATATGTATTATGTATCTGCATAACACACGAGAATAAATGTAACATCAGTATGATTTTTTTCATTTATTAAAAACAGGTTTGTCTCTTTGTCATAGAGATATTCTGAACCTCGCTGTTTTGCTTCATTGCTTCACTTGTGTGGCAATCAGGAAGGGTAGGCTACCACCACTACACTTCAGCAGCCCATTATTACCCCACGCTGTCATATCTCGGGTATTCATTTCCACATGGGATTCACAAATACATCTCGATTTTATAATGCTGTCTGGGAATTGACTCCAAGATTATCTAGACTATTGTTAGGCGCCACGTCCACTAATCTGAGTCCACTTACACATCTGTTTCCCCAGATAACTTAGTATACTAAGGCTTCATAAGTTAACTTTATTGTTTACAACTCCTTATAGTAGCAACTGTGAATTCAATAAATGAAAAAAGAACACTGATACATCAAGAAGACAATACATTTTATTATTATTACAAATTACAAGATAGTGTTTAGATCTCCAACAAAACCAGAGATTTTCTTCAGTTCAAATAATAAACGAAAACAGTTGTTGGTTCTTTATGACCAGAGGCAGAATCCCTGCTTATTCCGTAGACAGCTTGGTTAATAAACTGCTATATTAATTTTATGAAGTATTAATTTATGGAGCAGAAATATCAGAAGACACAAATTACTTGTTGTTGTTTTGCCTTTTCTGCTTTTATTGCCTTCTCTCATCTGTCGCGTAAATACAGAGGATAAAATATAATAGCTGAACTGATGCAATAAATCGGTATTGTCGTCAGTATAAATCTTGCTAGACCCATTTAGTAACAAAATTATAATTGAAATGAAGTGTTTTAAAATATTTTGAATCCTAAAAAATGATTTTTAAATAATAAACATTGTTTCCTTTTGTTTAACTATAAATTAAATAATATTACTTTAGACGACAATTGAGTACATTAAACCATTCAAAAGCGAGCTTTCAGTAAATACAGTACTGTAAGACTGAGATACCATGCACGATATTGCTGATCATATAAATAACAATATGGATACAGACTTACTGTAAATTATTTCGAATTACAAACGTTCCCAGTGACAACAACAACAACTACTACTACTACTATTACTTCTGCTACTACTAGTACTGTTATTACTCAGCTACTGCTACTACTACTACTACAGCTACCGATTCATAGCTGTGCACCTGAGTTCTGGCCGCTCTCACTGTACTAGTCATGCTTAAAACATCGATTTGCCTACACTGAATTGTGTCACCTCACCTGAATTTAATTTGTTTTCCTAATGCCTATACAAATTGAATTGGTTATATATAATTGTGTTTATGTTTACAATAAATTGGGCTTCCCAACTGCGTTCATGACATGTTTTTATTCCTTTTTTTTATTTTAAATGTGGGACTTTTGACAAATACTTTATTAATGTAATCAAATTAAATAAAATAACTTGAACTTAATTGATTAATCAAAATATATGTACGGTATCTGTCAAATCTTTTTTTTTCTAAGGAAAGATAAGTGGAATATTCACCATCTATTAATGCCTCACGCAATTCTTTTATTCTGTTAGATTTATAAAAATCTTTAGTTTAAATAATTTTTCTCTTATTTACAACTAGTAATAACTATTAAATATAATCATGATAATCATAATAAAATAACAATAATCAGCAAAATTAAACACTTTTTAAATCAACCATCAATGGATTTTCATTATTTTTTGTAAATCCAAACAAGATTATGCAAGATCACTAATAAAATTACCAAAAATTGATAAACCCATTAGGCCCTTAATAAACGCTGAGACAGCACCAAATTATAAAATATCTAAATTACTATCACAAATATTAAAACATAAAATAAAACTTCAACAACAAATGTAATATAAAAAACAGTATCGAACTCCAAAAAAATAACACATACAAATACCTGTTATTATACACCTATTATACATATATCTGTATTATATTGTTACGACATCACAGAACAATCTACGTGTTTATCGAATGTTCCAGAGGGATCCCGAATGTAACGCATGTGGCGTACGTGCTTGGCGACGCATTTGCTAGACGGTGCGAGAATTTGCGCGGCCGCTCTCACTGTGTCAAGGCCGCAATCAATTAACTTATGTCATAGTTTAGAGGTAATACGTAGTATGTGGAAGTGTCTATATTTTTGGCAGGCTATAAATACAATTACTCAGGGACGCTCAGTTCAGTTTATTGTCGGGCGATTACAAGTGATTATCGGGCGATATTACTGTGTGCGTTCAAGTGGTTATTAGTGAAGTGTTTAACTGTCAAAATTAAAGCTGGTAATTAGTGACTTAATTGGTGTCTTGTATTTTGTTTCCACTGTACCTACGACGATCAAGTAGATCATCGTAACAATATAATTTGTTACAAGAAATAAATTGAAA
The DNA here is from genome assembly GCA_034769895.1 of Magicicada septendecula. Taxonomy (NCBI): domain Eukaryota; kingdom Metazoa; phylum Arthropoda; class Insecta; order Hemiptera; family Cicadidae; genus Magicicada; species Magicicada septendecula. The sequence continues at coordinate 85,298,085 of CM068372.1, read as the reverse complement.
CTAAAAGTTTTTTCACTGTTACTTGTGACTTTTTTAAGCTGTTACTGTTTAAAAGAAAATAAGAAACAAGAGAATTTATAGGCCTATAGGCCCTTTGGGAATACTAATTTAAGTTTTCACTAGTAGTAAACAAACTGACACAGATTAAATATTAAATTATTGATTCCATTTTGATTAGACAAATCAGTTGAGAAACTCAGGCAATGAAATTTAGAGTGCACGTAATAGCGAATAATAGAGATATTCAGAACCTCACTGTTTTGCTTCGTTTCGTATTGGTATGGCAATCGGCACATGCGCAGAATGAAGTACCCATCACCAAAAAGTGGCTTCGTACTCGTGTACTTGTAATACTCCCAATACTTGTAGCACTAGTTTACTTTTTGTGTACCTGTAATGCTTATAATACTTGTAGTACTCGGTTACTTGTTACTTGTGTACCCATAATACTCCCAATCCTCTTAGTACTCGTTTACTTGTTGTTACTTGTGTACTTGTTAGTTGCGTAGGGGGGTTTAATCGGAACAGGTATTTCACTGTTTCAGTTAGGCTACTGTTATATCCGTTCCACAAAAATATCGTTCCAAAATACCTGTTATAGGTATATCGGCCCACCTTTAAGCCTCAGCAAATGGTTCATCTGTCCAGGCCTGAATAGGCATAGTCAACAGATTATGAAAATGAAATTTCGTACCTTAATAAAGCTGTTTCAAATATCTACATATGTAATTACTGTATTTCATCATTTTTCAGTGCATCACTAACGGCTGCCAAAGAGAAAAATTAGATTCTTGGATATCGTTGTCCATGACGTGTCCATTACTTAACTAAATATAATTATTTCACTACCAACTCAGAACACAAAGTTTTTAAAAGTGAAAACCAGTTAAGGCTATAAGGTAAAACTTTTACGTGTTTACCCATAAAAAACTTTGTGTTCCGAGTCAGTAGTGAAATAATTATATTTAGAAAAATTAGGTAACTTCTTGACTTTCAATATTTGAGTATGATATTTATTGGTTTATACAATAAATACGGTACCTTTCCCTATAATAATCTCTTTGCTTGAAAATAGGTGACAGTTCCTATCCTGTAACTGTTTATTTAACAATTGTATTTTGAAGAAATTGCACAAGTAATGTATATGACTTTTAGTGGAAGTTATTTCTTCTTAATTTCCTTGCCTCTAAATATATCTAGAACTTTTGCATTATGTGTTGTATTTTATTAACTGTGTATTATACATTATAGTGCACTTTGCTCCTCTGTGGCTCCCTAGTCTCATGTGTGACTGGCTCACACTACTTGCTCTGTTGTATCACATGGACGTAGTGGATAACTACATGGCACAACATTACTTGTGCCGTAAACTACAACCCCAAAATGTCTCTCACAATCATGGAATTAATTGTGGTATGAGGCGCTAGTTAGAACGCTTGACCAGAATGACATTCACACAGAGCCCATCCCCTTTAACTGATAACACAACTTCGTGAAGAATCCGACTAAAAACAAGATTTATTTTCAGTCTTGTACTAACAAAGTTTGAGAGAACAACAGACTCCAGTTTCAAGTCTGCTGTATACTGATGCTACCTTTATCTAAGAAAAAGTATTATTTTAGTAAAAAGTAAACATTTTTGAAAACATTGCTATAAAAATAATGGATACGGTCCTAATTTGGTAGACTAATAAATTAAAAAAAAAAGAAATTATTAAAAAAAAACAATAATTATTGATAGTACCATAGGCAAAAACCCCCAAATGTTTACTAACTACATACCTAAAGTAAACTCATAACATAGCTGTTGACTAGCAAACTAGATAGAAGTACTATCTACAAACTCAAGTCCCAAGACTGTGACCCAATTTATCTTGATCATATAGCTTGTTCTTTGAAAATTCGTCTTTCAGAACATGCCAGATTTTAAAATCCCAAACTTGAGATAAATTTAAAAATCATAAGGATGGTTATAGTTCAAAAACTGTAGAAATAATTAGAATAAAAATACAAAAGTATATTGAAATATCACACTAATTATAATTATGAAAACATAACTTTATAATTATCAAAGAAGAAACTTTGTAAGAAACTCACTTCACAAAATTTTATCTTTCAGTTTTTTCATCCCAAAACTGTTTCTGTTGGGTATCCTTGTCTGTTTTGATTTTAGTACTTTTATTGAAAAAATGAGAAATCTGTTTTGATCATATACGTATACTGCCTTCTTGATTTAGTTTCATAAAATATCTACAACTACTATCAACCTACCCTCTAGGGCTCCAGCCTTGGCCTCCATCTCAATTCATTTTATCTGTTTCGTCCCTGGCCCATTCTGATACACATTCTTTCAAGTTTTCTTGGACATCATGCTGCCACAGTTTCCTTGCTTTTTATAAATAACATAAAGGTAATTATAAAAGGTATTTCTAAAGGAATTTAGAAACGCATTTGGTATTATAGACCTCAAAAAGGCTTATGACAATGTCCCACTAGTCAAATTATTTGAAACTTTAGAAAATAGTGGAATTAACCCCATACATGTAGGAAGTGTATATAACATCTACAAAAATGTTCAAGCCAGAGTGAAAATAGAACGAGAGGTGTCCGAGTCGTTTAATATTAGTAAGGGACTGAAACAAGGATGTTGTTTGTCTCCCACTTCATTTAAAGTATACAAGGAGCACTGGAGACATGGAAAAACAAGTGCAACAGAATGGGAATAAAATTAGAAGTGTGTATACACTCTTTTATTCACAGATGATCAAGTGGTGATAGCCAATGATGAAGAAGGTATCACTTATATGATAAGAAAACTAATAGAAGAATACGATCGATGGGGATTCAACATAAACTTCAAAAAACAAGAGTACTTAGCCACAGGAACTCGAACATCAGATCTTCAGTTATCAGATAATACTTCCATCAAGAAATGTGGAAAGTATAAACATTTAGGAAGTGTAATTAGCGATGATGGAATATGTGATGAAGAAATAAGACATCGATTAGTTTTAGGAAGAAGCACCATACACAAATTAAACCCACTTTTATGGTGCACCAAAATCGGGCTACCAACAAAGATCAATATTTATAAAGCGATTGTTGAACCAATTACCACCTATGGGTCAGAATATTGGACAATCAACGAAAAGAACTGCAGGAAGATTGAAGCTGTAGAAATGGACTATCTTAGACGAGCTTCCAGAGTTTCTCGTCTGGAACGTGTAAGAAATTACGTAATAAGGGAAAGAACAAATAGAAAAGAAACTGTAATAGAAGATATAAAACATGAACAGCTTTCCTGGTATGGACACCTAACAAGAATGAGTGAAGAAAGAATATCTGTGAGTGTGTTCAAATACAGACCTCGCAACAGAAGAAAAAGAGGCAGACCTAGATTAAAATGGATAGAGGCGATCAAAAGGAGTTTGGCAGAAAAGAAAAGAATCTGTAGAATGAAGATACACAGAATAAGTTGATATGGAAACTGAGATGCGGGATGCGGCAGTAGCTGTGGGATCCCTGCCAATATATATATATATATTATAACTACACTACTATGCGTTATTGTAATGTAATGTTGTGTGTGAGTACCCACCTGCTGTCTGATCTTGCAGATTCTTCCAACTAGGGCGTGTGGATTTTGGATTTGAAGTTCGCAAGCTAGTAATCTCAAATTATTACAACAACACACAAAATGGGTTACTTTAAAGGGGGAGAGTTTTGTGAGACTGGTAGGCTTTATCGTACAACAATAAAACACTGTTATATGGGGTAATAAAACGTTGTTTATTACACCAACAACACACAAGAATAGAAGGGTTATAATCTTATGAATTTTCTTATAGTCTATACAATGAATCGATGTTTTTCGATTGTCTAATAGTTGAAAGAAACTGAACTCGTTCTTTGCGAGTTAATTGCAATTTAAATTTGACTTTATTAATTGATTTGAATTTAATTAAATTTATTTAATTAATTTGAATCTACGTGTTCATGAAACAAAATATAAAACTCTAAAATTAATTTGCATAATTAGTTAAAATAAATTAGACGTGACAGTCTAGTTCACGTTATTTCATTTCTAGTGATTCTACTTCTGATCTACTGCAGTATGATCTAAGATTAGATTGTCAGTTAAGATTTGTATAGCGCTTTTATACTACTTCTATTTCTTAACTATAACTTACTAAAGCCTTAAACTGCTATACAGATTATCACAACGAATTTACTTTTTAATTACTAGAGTCTTTGCTTTTTGTTTGGCACCTGAATTATTTGAATTACAATGTTTTAATTGAAAAATAGAAAATTTGATCTGAAAAATAAATAAGTGGATTTTGCTTTCCTGTTACTGAAGAGGATGTCGTCCCGATTTGTCCCTCGTCGATTCGAGTCCTTGGTTAGAGAAAGTAATCTGCTTAGAACTGCTGGATTCGGTCGTGGAGTTCAAAATTCGGCAACACTCTGCTTCCCTGCTGTTTGTGAATATTTTAACGTCTGCTGTTTGCTGCAACTGCTTCCTGTTCTCCGTCGATTTGCACGTTGCACGTCAGCGTGTGTGTGTGTGTGCTTCGTTCGGGCGGTCGCTCTGCTCGTCAGCTGTTAACCAATGATTTAGACGGCCTCTCTGCTGTATTCTTGAAGTCTGGTCTTGAAGTCTGGTGGATCTCTTGCGTGCTTATGACTAACTGGTAGTACACAATAAGCTTGGTTGATGTCTTGAAGAGTCTCTCGCCTTTACGTAGCAATTACGAGCTATACAGATGATCTGTAGTTAGTGTGTTCGTAATTGCGTGTGTGTTGACCACGTAGAGTCTTCTTGTTGATCTTCACCACTTTGGCTACTAGACGATCGAAGGACTACGTCTTAACTTCGTGAGTACTGACAGAAGAGTGATTTTTTCACCAGAAAACATCGCACTGGCCGGGGCTGCATGAAATGATTTCATTGGTCGAAACACTCTCCCTACCACATAAAATTTAGAATTCCCTTAGTCCGTGAGAATGAAGTCTGGTTCCCACAGACGGAGAATAGAATTATTATCTAATATATAATTATCCGGCGGAACCACTTTGTCGCTAAGGATATCCTGTACTTAATTAATTTTGCAATAACTTGGTTGCAAATCAAGTTGTGTGAAATCTAAAATATACAATCTGTCAAAAATTATTATCTTTATAACATACTAAAATCTCATTACTGTAACTCTATTTTAACAGAAGTTATTCAATTATTTTAATTAACTCTTACATTTGTTAATTATATTGCATCAAATTTGCACACGTCATTATTAATATCTCGGCAAACATTTTGGCTATGTTAGATTTCGCCTTTATTTATTAGTTTCCGAGATATTAATAATTAACAGTTTGGGTGTGGTCGCTTCCTTGTACAGCGAACTGATTACATAACGACCACGTGTGCGTTGCTTTACACAGCATTATTTTCAATGCGCTACATTCAAATGGAGTTTTAACTGTTAATTTTTATTTAAATATGGTTTCAGCATGCGGTAAACATATAACCCCAAATAGTTAATATTTGGTTCCGTTATATATTCCCACACCCGCTTTAAAAAAAAATGAATGTAATAATTACAGTTATTTTTTTTTTCTTAATCATTACACACATATTCTGTAATCATTATTCTTATTAACTATACATTGTATTACTTATTCTGAAGACACGTACACAAGTGTTAATGTTATTGCATTATATACAATCTAACTCTAAATACATGTATTAAACTATCATATTTGCAACTTATTGCGTATAATGTTTTTAAAACGAGTAGTAGCCTTTATTTGTAAACAATGGCACGCGTACTAAGGAATTTTGCTGACAGTATTTAGAACCGTTATCGCCCGTCGCGCGGCTAATTGCTTGACCTAGTTTCAAATGTGGGTCAGGTAGTCGTTATCGCGTGACGTAACTGTTTCCTGCCGCGAGCTCGTTCACTCTATACGCTTATTATTTACCGCTATAGAAAAACATTATTATTAGTACACAAGTTACCTATAATTATTATTAATAATATTATAAAACACAAATTACTTATTTTAATTTTAATTATTATAATACAATTATTATTAACTCTAAATACTATTTATCTTTTTAAAGTCTTTTTATTTCGTCGCGACGCGCTTTGGAACGCCATGCTACTCAAAGTATTTTCTCAAAGAGCTCGCATGGAATTTACCGATCGTTTTCGTTCGGTCCAGCGTCGTAACGATAAACGTGTGAGGTGCGAGTTGTTGAGCCAACAGATAGGGTCCATTATATAAACGAAAGAACTTTGCAGCCACATTTATGTCTCGTCGGCCTACAGGATTCGCCTTGAGCAATACTTTCTCGCCTACTACAAAGTTCGTTAGTTTATGCGTCGTATTAAATTTGTCTGCCCTTTTTCGCCCTTTTTCAACTATTCTTTCCCTCACAAGTTGATTTTTACATTGCACCGGCAGAGGTAGATTATAAGTCTTTGGCTTACTTAAATAATTATCCCAAAACCTCTCTGGCGTGGTTCCAGAGTCTAATTCTGCTGGTGTGTATTCCGTGGTATCATGATAACTCTCATTTATTGCCTTTTCGAAGAATGGTAAGAACTCGGGCCATTTACTTTGTTCCTTATAGCAATAGATACGGAACATTTTACCGATTTCCCGATTCACCCTTTCGGCAAGGTTTCCCTGTGGTCGTCGGATCGAGGTTAGGACTGCTTTGATACCGTTACGTTCCAGGGTGGCTGCCCAGTGTTTGTTTTGGAACTGCTTTCCCTGGTCACTAAGTACGTTCCTTATTGGTCCATGTTGTGGGATATACTTATTAAGTATAATATTTAAAACGGACTTTGTGGTGGGCCTAGGGATCGCATAAAGACTAACTTTTTTAGTAAACACATCGACGCAAACTACCATGTGTTTTAGATTTCTGGTAGCCTTGGGTAATGGTCCCAGAAAGTCGATGGCGATGTGTGTGTCATCATCTGTCCCTTACCTTCCGTTATCACATTGGCCATGGGCACGTAAGTGTGTACGTTTGGTACTTTCGCTGTCTGGCATGGATAACATGTTTTTAGCAATTTCTTTACCCTACGGTACATGTTGGTTATTGTAAAATCCTCCTGCAATATTTTGACACATTTTACAGGAGATGCGTGCGCCATTTTTATATGTAAAGATTGTGTTATACACGCAAGCATCGCTGGAGACAATACCACTTTCCATTCGCCCTGTAACAATTTATACAATATATTGTCTTGTATAAGATAGTGAGGATTTGGGTGAGCTGCTAACATTAGCTTTTTAGCAAGGAGTGCGAGGTTATCGTCCTGCTCGCGTCCTAAGTTCTGTAGCATATTAGTAGCTTCAGGCGCGACAGTGTATTGCATGTTTAACACTCTCAACTCGTCGTCAGCTGCTTCATATACTTCCTCCTTTTCTACAGGCGGATATCTACTTAGAGTGTCTGCGGTGGTATTCTCTGATCCTTTGCAATATTTAATCGTGAATGAATACTCCTGAATAGCTAACACCCATCGTGTTAGTCGGGAATTTGCTAATCGACATTTTAATATAAACGATAACGCCTGATTATCAGTGTGAATCTCGAAATGGGTACCGTATAGGTAGTGTCTGAATTTTCTGAGTGCGTTTATTATGGCGAGTATTTCTTTCTCGGAAGTACAATAGTAGTAGGGGGAAAATGACAGTTCTAACGCACAAAGGAATGCCGCCTTTCTTAAAAAACATAAAAAACGATAAAAAACAAGATCAAAGAGATGCCGCCGTTCCCGCGGTCCAAGATTTTTTCCCACGCTCTCCCCACCACCCTGGACCCGCAGTATCCGCGAATTTTCGCGAAAATAATTTTTTATATGCAGCCTTTCGCGAGCCTAAATCACTTTCACTTTCTAATTTCCGCGAATATAATTTTTCATATGCCGCCTTTCGCGAGCCTAGATCACTTTCACTTTCTACTGGACCACAGCATCCGCGACTTTTTCGCTGATCTGTGTCAAGATCCGCGACTTTTTCGCGTATCTGGACCACAGCATCCGCGAATATAATTTTTTATTTTTTTATATGCCGCCTTTCGCGAGCTTAGATCACTTTCACTTTCTATCATTATAGTGTATATATTAAATATATGATCGGGGAGTACCAACCTCGCATGAGTTCAAATTTGTTATAATGTATATTAAATCTATATGATCAGGTTTACCAACCTATGGTGGGGGGTTCCGACTTGATGAATTATAGTGTATATATTAAATATATGATCAGGGTTACCAACCTTGCATGAGTTCAAATTTGTTGTGTGTTATAATGTATATTAAATCTATATGATCAGGTTTACCAACCTATGTATATGGGTTCAAACTTGATATGTGTGTGTATTATAGTGTATATTAAAATATATGATCAGGGTTACCAATCCTGCATTATTGTGTGTGTGTGTGTATAGAACAGATCTGCCAACATTTTTCTTCGGTGGGAAATTCAAACTATATTATAGTAAATTGTTGACGACGACTTCGATATCAACTCTCTCTCCCCTCCTCTCTCTTTGTCTCTAGACACAGTTGTCATCAGTTTTACATAAGCGTCGTGCTACTTATGGATTATTGTAATTAGCGATACTAAAATGTAATCACCAGGAAATATATATTTATCACCTATCTCGTGGCGTCCTTTTTTGACACATGACAGTCATTGACTACGATTTAGAAATTAATATACTGCCAAGTCTGTGTGTGTGTGGTAAAGTGTTACGCATAAAAAAATCTCCTTGAAATAAGGTATTTTCAAAAGTTTTGTGTACACACACACATTGTATAATAATTTTCGTAATTGTAAGATACAACCTGCAAATTATTAAAATGTCTCTCTCACACATTTCTGATTACTATACAAATAATTGGATGCATATTCGAAGATTTCCCTTATTCAAACGATTTGTATGTGTGTACACGAACTTAAATACAGACGATTGTAATTTTAAAAATTCATTTTTTGCATTAAATATATATCATAAACAATGAAATAATAATATTTCGTCATTGTAAGATTTTAATAAAACAATTATCAGTTTAAATAATAATTTTCATGATTGTAAGATACAACCTACAAATTATTAAAATGTCTCTCTCACACACATTTCTGATTACTATACAAATAATTGCATGCATATTCGGAGTACGTTGACAGCGAAACAAGTCTATGCACACACACACACACACACACATACACACAACGATACTGAATTAGATATAGTTATTATTCACTAAATTAAACCAGAGGTCATTAACCTTCAGAGGACGTCCTACATTCTAATTTCACACCTGCTAGTCATTAGCAGTGATTAGGATTATAAAGTATTTACTCTAAAAACGGACAACTCTACTTTCTAATTTGACACCTGTCAAGCATTAACACCGCTTACAGTAATTACTCTGAAAACGGACACACACACACACACACACGTGCTTTCCCCACTACAGTGTACACTATATATACGCTAAGTAAGTTAGCGGCAATTTCTTATTTGTCGACTTGTACTGCACGTATACACACATACTTGTCTTCCAGTATACACATCTTCTTTTGAAAGACTGTTTGTACGTCTTCAGTGTAGACAACGCACATACTAGTTTGGCTGATACTGTACGTGTCTTCCAGTATACACATCTTCTTTTGGTAAGTGTATAGATTTTATTTAAACGTAAAAATTATCAAGTGCATTATTTATTGAATTTAATACATGTGTGTGTGTACGCGTGTGTATGATCAAATTACAATTTCTGAAAATATATTCTTACTGTATTTTTATAGTGGCAATTTCTCACCAACGTGTGCTGATACATCTTTTTTTTAATAGTTGAAAGACTGTTTGTACGCCTTCAGTGTTGACAACGCACATGTACAGATTTTATTTAATTTTAATTTTAATGTATGTGCAGATTTTTATTTAAACGTAAAAATTATTTGCATTATCAAGCGTGTTATTGAATTTAATACATGTGTGTGTGTGTGTGTATGATCAAATTATTATGTCTGTTACAAATTTTCTGAAAAATTGCTTTAAACAAACGTTTTTAATGTAAAAAATTTAGAAAGTAGGTCACAGCGTATGATGACATTTATATCTCTCTCTAATTCTGTTGTGGACATACATAGCTGTAAGCAGTGACTATCTCCTTATGAATGCGGAATGTAGACTTTCCTAAAATTATTTGCATTAAAACATTATCGAACGCATTATTGAATTTAATACATGTGTGTGTGCGCGTGTATGATCAAATTATTATGGAGTGGGTTATACAAATAATAATAAAGTGTGTGTAATATATATATACATTTATTAAAATACATACACACAGCTCCAAGATTATATTAAACAGTTCTACAATTAAAAATACATACACAGCTCCAAGATTATATTGTTACAAGTATGAAAATATATCTAAACTAATATTTACAATTTTAAAAAAAAACATACACAGTTCCAAGATTATATTGTTACAAGTATTAAAATATATCTAAACTAGTTTTACAATTAAAAATACATACACACACATAGCTCCAATATTATAATGTTACAAATATGATGAAAATATATATATTTAAAACTAGTATTTACAAAATATGTATAAAATAAGACTTAAACACGTCTATGTACTGTGTTGGACAATGGTGTATATTCTACAAGCGAATCATGTAGTATCATACAGTAGGCGGTTGCCTGTCTAGGAAAATTCATTGACGATTCAAATTCTAAACGTACATCAACTGCTGAAGACTTAAGTGTTTCGTCTTGCTTGCTACAATCGAAAACAACCAGCGGGGCTTTTGATTTGAATAATTCCGGTGTCAGTACTGGGCTGCCGTCTAAACGGTGGTAATACGAACTTTGAAAACTGGCGTACATATTGTACAATAATGCAAAACGGTCTTTCCCAATATCCAGGTTTAAATTATCGTAAGGATAATACTTGTCGTTTAGAAACAGTCTCGCATTGATCACGTTACAGTGATCGAATTCATCAGCGTGTGCTGTCAGTACATTTTTTCTTGCTGTCTGAAACGCTAACACAACAAAGCGTGGTTTTTCCAGCTGACTCGAGGTCTTGACAATCCAATTCTGCCTTTTAGTCTGTGGTAAGGCAGGATACTCGTGCAACTCCCAGGTCCTAAAAGGCATAGTTATCGGGTGGTCTTTCTCTATGAGTCGTAACAGTGGTAATCTGTACACATTAGCTACATGTACATAAGGCATTTTCCAGTAAACTTTATCTAGTTCAAGAACACAATTAGCAGTCGTTTGTCCGCTTACTAAAACCATAGCATTTATGTCGGTAGAAGCGCGTAGGAGTATAAGTTCTTGTTTCACGTTCAGCACGATGCGTGTATAGTCTTCTGCGAATCCCATTAGCATTTTCAGTGGTATACAAAAATTGAATTCGCCGTCATCATTCACTTTTAATATGTTCGTGGTCGGTGCCACCCAACCTGCGTTTTCCATTGCGTTACGTGCGTTGTTGTTGAGTGATAGAAAAGTTTTAATAGTTGACGTAACACCGACGTTTCTGGTATGGTCCACTACCACACCGGCCAACTCGTAACGAATCTCTTCAAAGAGAAATGCTATAGCATTGTTCACCAGTTCCACATTCAGTGCAGTATCTGCAGCCGCACTAGGGTTCTTTTTAACCAACTTGCCTTCGATGTAGAGGAAACTTTCTGACGGCAGTGTAAAGACGTCCTGTTGTTGTATTGGCACACGTATTTCATCATTGTTTCCATATCTTGTTGTTGCGTACGGTGCGTGTGAGTGAAATGAAAAGTGTGTGATACTGTCTTCAAAGAACGGTTGCTGCTCCACTGATAATATTCCACTCGCCATGTTACTTGTTTACAACAACAAAACCCAGTGAAATCAGGAAACGGCGGTTAACTGATGTTAATCGTTTCAGTTTCGAACGAGTACTGATGCGTTTCCTAACTGATCTTTCTTCTTCTTTTATTACTGACGACGACTGTGGTAGCAGCGGTGGCGAAGAAACAAAGTACAAACCCATGTCTATAGTCGTTTTAGATGTAAACGCACAGTGATGACTTCTCCGCGAAAATCTATTACGTCACCGTCCTGATCGTGTAAAGATAATGTTATGTTGTCCAAACGACTCACATTCACAGGTAGGTATATGACGTTTGTAGGCGATTCAATTATTTTGAATCCTGGTTCGACTGACGGATAGAACGAGTGCAGTGTGTGCTCGGTTTTACCGTTCTTGTATGATCCTTGCGCTATATTACACCTTATCAGTATACTGTTCACTTTTATAATGTTAACTGTGGCGTCAGACGTGTGAGTTTTATTCGCTTCAAGCAGACGCTTTCCCTTGAAACCCAACATATCACCGATACCGTACACTGTTTGTTGAAAGTCAATATCCAGTGCACAAGTCAGCTCACATTTCAGTGTATTGTTGTTAGGACGTAGACTAATCTTTGAGTCTCCTAACTGCTTTTTGAGGAAGGCTTCTATGTCACCGATTTCATAAGCACCTGTAGGTAAAGTTATCAAGTCCCACGTTGTTCCGTCTCGTAGTACTGGAAACACGTTGTTTTTTCCTTCAATCACGTTCGGTATACTGTTGTATGTAGTAAAGTCCAATAGACCTACATACCATTCGCCGTTTGTTAGTTCGAGAGGCGGGAAAAAGTCACATACAAGAGCAGCAGCATTCGTACCTGTTAAGGTGACCGACAGCGAAGACATCTTGTCGCTTACTGATCACTCGCGCGTTAAGAAGTCCAAACATAAATGCCCGCAGATGACTGTGTGTGGTAGCTGTTCACGTTCGTAATTGTAGTAAATGTCAGTGTCGGTTCCAAAATACTGTGTCAGCTCAAGAGGTGGCTGCATATTACCATACGCATCATAGTAGTAAACTTGTTTGTTTCGCTTCTTGTAGCAAACCCAGTGCGTACCAGGTCCTTCTGCACTGTCTAGATTAACAACTGCACTCTCATTCTTCCATGGTCGTGTGTGTGGTAAAGTGTTACGCATAAAAACTCCTCTGAAATAAGGTATTTTCAAAAGTTTTGCGTACACATACAAATCACTGTCAGACAATGCACGCACTGGTATGCAAATTAGTTTTTTTGTCTGTAAGGACGTAGGTATAGACCTGACGCTATTTTTTTATTGTTACGTTTATGTCTTGGGACTGTTTTGCGTTTGCAGGTCGTTTTGCGTTTGTTCACGGATTGACGTTTAATTCCTGAACCCTTCTTCTTCTTGTTTTTTCTGCAACCACTACGCGAGCTCCCCACCCACTGCCGATTTCGCCTTCATCGCTGCCGCTACGGCCGCCGCGTACGCTCTTTCGCTGATGCCTGAATTCAAAGCTTTCACTCGATCCCACGCCTTGCCGGCTAGCACACGATCCGCTACGCGTCTTCGTTCGTTGTCCTTGTACTTAGCGTAAGCGATATCGTGTTCGCGACAGGCTTCGTCCAACTCGTTGATTCCGCGCTCGCCACGCGCCAATCTCTCTTTGAGTTTTGTTCCAGGTCCACAGAATCGGTAGCCCGGTAGGTGTAATTCTACTGGTAATGCGTCCACCGCTCGATTAATCAAAGTAGGTACTGACGAAACGATAGCGGGCACAGTGTTTTTAAGTATTTTTCCAATTACACCACGCCCCATTCTTCTTTTCTTACGAAGTACGTGCATTCTTGTAAACAGATCTCCAATCCTTGATTTCCGTTTCTGTATCGAGAACGTCTATTAAACGCCCCACCTCTTCAATATATTCAGACAGGACTGAACGCTGTGTCGTGCTGTCTTGATATTTATAGACAAACTTTATTAGATTGATTATATGAGCGTGAAATACCTGAGTGACCTTGTACAATTCGGTCTTTATATGTAATTTTAATTCGTGCATTTGTCGTACAGTGACTGCGTCTTTGTCATTGACACCGTTCGCTATATTCGTAATTTTTCTTCCGGCAGCGTAGAAAGTATCGTTTTGCAAACTGATTGTGTGTGCATGTAAAAATTCCAAATTCACTGCGTCTTTGAAGTCAACAGGCGCTTGCACACGCGTTAGTCGACAGTCATTAACGATTACGTTACCTGCACGATCTTTTTTCAAACTCTTCTCGTCTACGTATCGTTTTGTGGCTGCATCTCTTGATTTAAGCGGATCGTTTAGCCTTATTATTCGATGATCTTTTGCGTCTACGGTAGCGTTGTCGTCGTTCTTGTACTGTAAGCATGTGTCCTTTACGTACTGTAAAGAAACAACATCGTGCAACTCTTCAGGATCACCCAAGTTGCATATCTTTTTGTTTTTCACATCAAAGTGACCGTCGTTAGTCACTCCTAAACCGATATCCTCACGCAGACTTCGATGAGTTTCTTTTCGCACTCTTACAGCGCTGTCGTGTCTACCGAACTTGTCTACACTCATATTTATGAACAAGAACTGATGGTTATAGAACGGTGCGTCTGCTTTTATATGATAATGCCAGTTTCACGTAATTCTTCCAATATCGAAACGATTTCATTCCTATGACCAGTATGGCCGCTATTTTGAGACGCCATTAACAGTCTCAATCTATTAACCAACTCGTTAGGATCATCCCAATGCACGTAATCGATTGCAGTGTTCGGTTTCATCTCCATATAGCCACTCCCTGTACGTTTTCGTGCAAACAATTTAGATATTACTAGTCGGTACTTGACGCCACTGTTACTGTTTATTCGCGTATTGTGTTTATATTTTTGTTTGTGTCCGTTGGTTGCTAGTAGTATAGACTTATATTTCCTCATATCATCCTTGTTGTATTTTTTCGGTAGTTTCATAAACAAAAGTTCATACAGACCAGGTGTACCCTCGTAAATTTTTCCTTTGACATGAAAGTTGTTGTTATCATCGATTTTTACATTTGAATCACCTATCATAAATTTACCACCTTCGTATCGAACACCATACATGCGATCTATAATCCGTTTACAGTCCGCCGATTCACACAAACGCATATATTTGTTTGCTAATGAATCCTCGCTGAAATGTGAAGCGTTAGGGTTCCAGGCGTCCTCTTCACCGAAATGAGAAGCGTTATGACTCTGCATACCACTTTCGTTTTCTGTTATTACGTGTTGTGTAGGCTCTTCTTGTTTTATCTGCTCCTCCTCCTCCTCCTCCTCCATCATGTCACCACTTAACTTTCGTGAAATAGCTTCTAACGGTTCCAGAATCGGTCTGTAATTTTTTCTAAACGCCTCGTCGCTTTCTCTGATACCGTGTTGTAATGCATGATATTTTTTCCTTATGTTGTCGCTTATCGTGTCTATATCATACGCGAGTCGTTCCTCCTTATTCATTGCCATCGTGTGTTAGCAAGAGGACTGATTACATTACTACAGTGCAACCACTTTTATACTTCGTCGGAAACAATTATGAATCGATCAAAGCCGATTCTATATCTACCTTCATTTATTGACGAGTCTTTGTCTATGACTAGAAATCCATAACGATCCTTCCACGCTTCCATGCAGACGTCTTTGAAAGCATCATATTTCATATCTATGTTAACGTGATCATTGTATGCATGTCGTAAATTTAGATCGTCTTGTTTGAACAATATCAACAAGTTAGCGTTGTCACGTACCAATTGTTTCGGTATCTGGCTATATGTCTGGCATAGATAGAATGTGTCCACACCGCTATGTCTCCCCATAGCAAAATACTTTCGAATATTGTTTTGTCTTTCACACGATACGTCATCGAATACGATAACAGAGTCGAGACCAGTGATTTCACTCGGTAGCGGGACTTCTTCGTTCTCGCTGTATGCATGATAACCTAAACCTTCATCAGCGAGTGATTTCATCACTGTTTCTAGCATTCTGTATTTTGGTTGAAATAATGATTTTGAAAACACGTATACGTTGCGGAAACGTAGTCCGTTGGCATCAAACAGTAGGTTGAATAGCACATTTGATTTCCCACAGGAACTTGGGCCTGTAACGATACAGCGAATACTGTTCGGTAATAGCGGGCCATGTTTACGCTTAGCACTACCTTCGTCACCAGCCAAAAAGTCCATATCCTTTATTGGTAATTTGTTTGCTTGCTGTACAATCTTCATCTTTGTGAATACCGAAAGCATACTGTTTTCATCACGTGCTGTCACCTTTTTTTATATTAGATCTTTCTTATGTATCCACGCATCGTGTTTACCATCGAAACCGAGCCAACGAACACGCACTCTGTCACCTTTGCGTTGTAACACCTTTTCCACTAGGTATACGTCGCCGACTTTGGACTTACTAATCTCGTGCTCGTAAAAACCACCTTTCAACACTTTGTTTAGATGATCTTTTAGCAGATAAGTGACGGGGATAGTAGTGGATTGTACTTTATCCACAGTGAATATTTCGTTAGTCCAATTCGGCGTATAACCTTTGGCGAACGTCATTTTGTGCTTACTTATACGAACACGGTCACCGACTTTAAATTTGGGTGGTTTCGTTGGACTGATTTTAGGCGCTGTGTTCTTCCTTATTCGTTCCAACACTATATGTTCGTTGGCGTCATTCACTTCACTCGGTTTCATACCAATGGTTCTGTGTGTTGTATTGTTGTACGATTTCAGTAATGTAGGTAGTAGATCCAACCAGCGGTAGTGTCCTTGTTCACTGAAAGCTCGATACATGTGTGTCTTCAGTGTGCGATTAAAACGTTCCACTATGGAAGCTTTTTTCTCACTGTAGGTTGAGTAATGTTTCACATTATACTTTTTTAGCAACGCTTGTACTGTGCTGTTGTAATACTCCTTCCCGTTGTCTGTCTGTAAATATTTCATTCGATTAGCAGTTAGTATAGGCTCTAGTGCATGCTTTACTTCTTTTCCTGTCTTTGTTTTCAATGGTACAGCGTACGCGTACTTGCTAAACGCATTGATCACTGTCATCATGTACTTGTACCCTTTGTTCACTCGAGCATATGGTATCATCTCCACAAGATCCGCCTGGTACAAGTCGTGTAGACCCTTCAATTCAACCGCGCGCCTAACGAAATTCCTTCTCGCTGCTCTGTGTAGCTCTAGAGCTATAGTCTTGCGTGCGTTGTTCATGGTTTAAGATACACTAACATAATACCGGCGTTAAAAATACTATATATATCTATAACAGTTTCTTTGTTTTTCAGTATTCATTCACACATCTGAATATCATCATGGCTGACCTTCAACAGAATCCAGAACAACATCAGCAGGAACAGGGACATCCTCAACAAGGTAAAAATTTTTTTAAATACCAATTGTCTCTCTCTATAATTATGCAGCAAACCAAATTTGTTTGATATGAATTAACATGTACAAGATAGTCTCTTGACGTTGTTTAGAAATTGATATGACGAAGAAAATTTTTTATGTTCTGACATAGGTTTGTCACCTTCTCCCCAATGTATTGTCTCTTGACATCGTTTAGAAATTGACATGACGGAGAAAATTTTTCATGTTCCACCATAGGTATGTCACCTTCTCTCCAATGAACTAATTCAATTCCACAACAAAAGCATTTAACTCTATCGTCTATGAGTGACATACTATGTCCACAAACATCATAATTTAGCGGATAGTAGTAAAACCCGGCAAACGCTAACTCGTCGGGACTGACAAACGTCACTTCCCAATACTTGAACGATTTTCTTCTTTCACTTTCAATGCTAAAATCAGGAGTAGCTGTCATCTTCACAGTTTGCAATAAACTAACGTATTACTAACGTGTACTATCTATTTACCTCAAACATGAATTTGTGTGTGTGTATGTGTGTGTGTGTGTGTGTATGTGTGTGTGTGTTTGTGTGTGTGTGTTATTCATCATTCCTATTAGCTAATACATGTGTTTCTATTGTTTCAGATATGACACGATTTCGACTTCCAGTGCTTTTTCGACGACAACGGAAAATATATTGTGAAGGAACTGTCAATCATGGACGTTCTGAGATTTGCTGGTAGACATTGGATTTTGACACCGCCTGCTACATCCGTTACGAATCCCAAATACGTTAGGACAAACCACTGGTTAACAACAAATTATCATAGACTTAGATGGAGCGAAGGAGAGACACCATACGACAATCTTGTTTCATTGTTAACATCACATACACGTATATATAAAAATATGTGTTTGTGAAGGGTTTTGAGAAAAAACGTTTTTTGCAATCAAAGATAATACACAATAATATCATCAATCTCGATGACTTTGGTTGTCCTAAAAACATACCGTATATAATTCATGGAACAGAATGTCTTAGACATTTCAATTCTTCTGACCGTTGTGCCAACTATAAGGTGCATGCTATTCGGGAATGGATGATTCATGATTTTTGCTTTAAACAAACATTTTTAATGTAACAAATTTAGAAAGTAGGTCACCGCGAATGATGACATTTATATCTCTCTCTCTCTCATTCTGTTGTGGACATGTACATACATGCATAGCTGTAAGCAGTGACTATTTTCTTATGAAAATGGACTTTCCTAATGACATTGTTATATTTTTGGTGTCTCTAATTTCGTCTGTGGGACATGTTCATACATGCAAATGAAAGTGGGACACCGACGTTACCACCACCACCACTATCACATTGTACTGTCCTTTTGTGTCGAATATTCTGTCATTGTTTGGTTCTCTCTGGTTTGATACAGACGTGTTCACTAGTGTCTTCTAATAATGTCGTTTCTTGTAAAGTTTAATGCTGTAAGTGCTATCGAGTACAAACGATGTTCAGAATTGATAGTGAATAAAAAATATCCCATCATGGTCTTAACAAATGTGGACACAAAATATGGGAACTCTGTGCTTGCTACGTTGGAGGATGGCGACCGTCACTATCGTGTCTATCTTCCCAAGAGGTATGCAGGTGTCTTCACGAATGAGGAGCTCAGACATATCAAACCTAAAGAACTACATTTAGTGTATCGAGGGACGAGAAATCAAACAACACAAGTAGAGATTGAGTCCTAACGTCGTAAGTAGCAATCGTGTTAACAAACAATTTATTGATGTGTGTGTGTGTGTGTGTGTGTGTGTGTGTGTGTGTGTGTGTGTGTGTGTGTGTGTGTGTGTGTGTGTGTGTGTGTGTAGTTTCAACTCACTGTACTTAACACTTTAATAATTGAATTTGTATGTACATGATAAATGTATCATTGATTCTATTTAGTTTCGTTGAATAAATAGTTGGTTCGATTAGAAATTATTTGAAAGTACATTACCTTTATGCGATAAATGTATCATTGATTCTAAGTAGTATTTACAAATTTCCAGTGAATAATATTTGGTTTGGTTTGATTAGAAATTATTTGAAAGTACATTAACTTATGAAAAATGACATATACTTGAAAAAGTTTACTTACTTAACACATTTGATTCTTTCCACTAACTGTGTGTGTGTGTGTGCATGTGATAATTGAATATTATCGTATCAGTGATTCTAATATCGACTGTATTGTTATGTTACAGATAAACTTCCTTGTGAACTGTATCTACAGCCGTGAAATTATTATTTATTTAAAAATCTTACAATGTCAAAAATTATTATTAATATTTATTTTATATAACAATGTTTGTTTGTGATATATGTATATTTAATCAATGTAAAATGTATTTTGAATAATTGTATTATAACGGTTTGTAAACTATATTTTAAGTTTGTGTACAGTGCTGTAAATATATATTTAATCATTTAAAACAATATTATTATTAATATTTTATATATAACAAAGTTTGTGATATATGTATATTTAATCAATAATTGTATTATAGCGGTTTGTAACCTATATATTTTATGTTTGTGTACAGTGTTGTAAATATATATATTTAATTATTTAAAACAAATTATGGTTTATTTTAATTTATTTCGTTATAAACCTTCGAATATGCATCCAATTATTTGTATAGTAATCAGAAATGTGTGAGAGAGACATTTTAATAATTTGCAGGTTGTATCTTACAATTACGAAAATTATTATACAATGTGTGTGTACACAAAACTTTTGAAAATACCTTATTTCAAGGAGATTTTTTTATGCGTAACACTTTACCACACACACACACAGACTTGGCAGTATATTAATTTCTAAATCGTAGTAATCAGAAATGTGTGTGAGAGAGACATTTTAATAATTTGTAGGTTGTATCTTACAATCATGAAAATTATTATTTAAACTGATAATTGTTTTATTAAAATCTTACAATGACGAAATATTATTATTTCATTGTTTACGATATATATTTAATGCAAAAAATGAATTTTTAAAATTACAATCGTCTGTATTTAAGTTCGTGTACACACATACAAATCGTTTGAATAAGGGAAATCTTCGAATATGCATCCAATTATTTGTATAGTAATCAGAAATGTGTGAGAGAGACATTTTAATAATTTGCAGGTTGTATCTTACAATTACGAAAATTATTATACAATGTGTGTGTGTACACAAAACTTTTGAAAATACCTTATTTCAAGGAGATTTTTTTATGCGTAACACTTTACCACACACACACAGACTTGGCAGTATATTAATTTCTAAATCGTAGTCAATGACTGTCATGTGTCAAAAAAGGATGCCACGAGATAGGTGATAAATATATATTTCCTGGTGATTACATTTTAGTATCGCTAATTACAATAATCCATAAGTAGCACGACGCTTATGTAAAACTGATGACAACTGTGTCTAGAGACAAAGAGAGAGGAGGGGCGAGAGAGTTGATATCGAAGTCGTCGTCAACAATTTACTATAATATAGTTTGAATTTCCCACCGAAGAAAAATGTTGGCAGATCTGTTCTATACACACACACACAATAATGCAGGATTGGTAACCCTGATCATATATTTTAATATACACTATAATACACACACATATCAAGTTTGAACCCATATACATAGGTTGGTAAACCTGATCATATAGATTTAATATACATTATAACACACAACAAATTTGAACTCATGCAAGGTTGGTAACCCTGATCATATATTTAATATATACACTATAATTCATCAAGTCGGAACCCCCCACCATAGGTTGGTAAACCTGATCATATAGATTTAATATACATTATAACAAATTTGAACTCATGCAAGGTTGGTACTCCCCGATCATATATTTAATATATACACTATAATGATAGAAAGTGAAAGTGATCTAAGCTCGCGAAAGGCGGCATATAAAAAAATAAAAAATTATATTCGCGGATGCTGTGGTCCAGATACGCGAAAAAGTCGCGGATCTTGACACAGATCAGCGAAAAAGTCGCGGATGCTGTGGTCCAGTAGAAAGTGAAAGTGATCTAGGCTCGCGAAAGGCGGCATATAAAAAATTATATTCGCGGAAATTAGAAAGTGAAAGTGATTTAGGCTCGCGAAAGGCTGCATATAAAAAATTATTTTCGCGAAAATTCGCGGATACTGCGGGTCCAGGGTGGTGGGGAGAGCGTGGGAAAAATCTTGGACCGCGGGAACGGCGGCATCTCTTTGATCTTGTTTTTTATCGTTTTTTATGTTTTTTAAGAAAGGCGGCATTCCTTTGTGCGTTAGAACTGTCATTTTCCCCCTACTACAATAGTGCAACTCAGCGCCTTTGAGCGTCCTATTGGCGTATGCTACAACATGAAGACTACCTTGTTCGTCTTCTTGATGCAACACGGCGCCGATAGCGTACTCGCTAGCGTCAGTGTACATTACGTACTTCCTACCCTGCTGTGGATGGAACAATTGTACATTAGATTGGAACAGGCACTTAACCCTCTCAAACGCATCGTTCTGTTCAGAACCCCATTCCCACTTTATATTTTTGCGTACCAGCTGTAGCAACGGGACTGTATATTCTGCGTATTTGCTGGTAAATTTCCTGTAATATCCCGTGAGTCCAAGGAATGCTCGCAGTGCTTTGAGGTTCTTGGGCACCGGGAACTCCATAATACTCCTGAGCTTCTCTGGGTCCGTACTGATACCTGTAGCTGAGATTATATGTCCCAGGAACTTCATTTGGGACTTTACAAACTCGCACTTGTGTAGCTTGAGCTTGATGTTGCTAACCTCATCTTCTGGAAGACGCTCCGCAGATGCTCGAAGTGTTCCTCCAACGTGCGGGATATCACGAGGATGTCATCCACGAATATTACCGTGTAAGGGTCTACCTCAGGTCCTAGAGCTCTCTCGAGGCATCTTACAATCGCAGCGAGACTCGTGCTAAGGCCAAAAGGTACCACCTTGTGTTGATAGCATTTGTTATTAAATATAAATGCTGTATACTTACGATCTTGCTCACACAGCGGGACCTGCCAGAAGCTTGCTGTTAGATCTAGCTTCGTGAGGTACCTGGCTCCTTCACATTTAATGAAGAGGTCCTCCGCTGTCGGTGCGCAGTCAAACTCTTTCTCTACGAGACTGTTTAAGTTCCTCATATCCAGGCAGAGTCGGATCTCTCCAGTCTTCTTGCGGACGACCAGCAGTGGGTTGAGGAAGCTGCTATTAGATCTTTCAATAATATCTTCTTCCAACATCCGCTGTATCTCCTGCTGGACCTCGGCCTGGTATTTTATAGGGACCTGGTAGATTCTCCTTATGAACTTCTCTGGCTCTGTGAGGTGGATTCTGTGTTCATACACTGACGAGATTGAATGTTCTTCACTGAAGATATCGCTGAATTCTTGTTGCAGCGACGACAATCTCCGTTCAGTTCGGGAATCTAAGGTGGTCTCCCCCTCTTCACATTCTTTATAGTGAATTACTTGTTTTGGTGGCCGTGTGATTTTAATTGGGTCACCATGGTTTTGTGTGTGTGTATGTGTGTTCAATTTAAAAGTGTAACTAACATTGTCTATGGTACATTTTAATAAGTGTTCACTGGTGTTAATTTCCGCACGTATTTGTTCCAATACATCTACCCCCAATAACATATCACATATTAAATTGTTTATAGCCACTACACACACTTCAAATTGCACTTCGTCTAGCATGATAGTTAGATAGTATTGAGTGTCAATTTTTTCTTTTGTATCGGTAGCGGTTCGTATATAAAATTGATTGATTGGGAGTGATGGGGCCGTACGAAAATATTTTTTATTGGTACGCAGGAACCTTTCACTGACGCCGGATACAACACTACCGGTATCCAACAGAATTCTCGTGGGAACGCTATTGACAAAGGCGTGTAACACCGGACACGCCGCGCTCACGGGCCTTTGTCGCGTGGGACCGGATTCTAGCAACGGATCCCTGACATCCGGTGGGAACACATTATTAACGGGCACACAAGTTACATAATTAAAAGTACACATTTCACACAATATATAATCCTTACAATTAACATGCTTATATTTACACAATTTTGCCGAATTTATAGCGCGTCCTTGCTGGATGCGCATTTTGGCACGTTTTTTGTAGCTTGGTAACTTTTCGATTTATTGTTCGAATTTTTATTGCCGTGGGAGTCGCTGTCTTTTTCAGTTGTATCAGCTTTGGCTAATTCGACCGTTTGAATCGCTCTAATTTGTGCCCCGTCGTTACCCTTACCCTGCCCCTTTGGTCTACCAAAATTTTGTTTTCCCTTGTACTCAAAGGTTTTATTTGGCTGTTTTGACGGTGTTTGGGGTGGAGTAGAACTGGTACTCGGTTTTTGATCCGTTTGCTGATGGTACTGTAGTCGCGTATTCTGCCCTTCATTATTTCGGCGAAAATCGGGATTATAACGCCACCCACCAAAATCAAAAACCGTCTCACTTTGGGACACTAGAATGAGGAGTTCGTCTACCGTGCGAATACCCTGGGTAAATACAGCTACTCTAATGTTATGATTAAAATGGTAGGCAAGCTTGGTGACTATGTCAATCTCCGCAAATGCTGGGGTTAAATGCTTCGCGCGTTCGACCTGCTGGATTATATAATTTTCGGCGGTAATACCCATTTTCTTGTCAAAACGGCCATATTCCAGTTCATTGCGCAGAAGTCGTTGGGTATGCGAGTTCCAGTATCGGCTTTCAAATTTTTGTTTGAACTCCGCGTATGTGGACACTCTATCGCGTACAATGTTATACCACTTACGCGCCGAATCACGCATCGCGTTAACCACCCACTGTATTTTGTCTTGATCTTCTAGTCGGGAACCTACTCTAGCCATTTCACTCTCACACGCTAATAAAAATTCAATGGGGTTTTCGTTATTTTCCCCCGTAAAATACACGCGATTTTTCTCGTCGACAGGGCCTTGTACCAAAATATTTGGAGCAGACCTCCTTCGTACCTCCTGTCGTAC
Source organism: Magicicada septendecula (assembly GCA_034769895.1). NCBI lineage: Eukaryota > Metazoa > Arthropoda > Insecta > Hemiptera > Cicadidae > Magicicada > Magicicada septendecula. Next base: position 85,273,735 of record CM068372.1, on the reverse strand, counting down.
TTTCAGAATCTCGTCGCTTAACGTTTGTAAAACACTCTCCTTATTAGAGTCAATGTTAGATCGCGTCTCTACAATTGAAGCGTCTAATTTATCTACTCGTCGTTGCGTTTCGGTCACGTCCGCGTGAATTTTTACCTCTAGGGATTCCACCTTTTTGGAAACCTCTAGTGTTTGCTTTTCACAACGGCTTATGTGTTCCTTAAACCGGCCCTCCATACGTGTTACTTGTTCAATGAACGATTTTTGCATAGTGGTCTCAAAAACCTTAAACCGTTCATTGATTTTAGTATCGACCGTATTTACTTTTTCGGCGATTTCCGCGACTTTCACCGTTAACTCGGTTACGCTTTCGTCTATTTTCGCAGTTAATTCTTTACTACTTTCTTTATTACTTTGCTTAATCTCGGCGTTTATGTCAGCGTTACTTTGTTCTAATGCTTCGGTTAGACTAACTTTTTGCGCTTCGATTTTAGAAGTTAATTCCGCTATACTGAGCTCAGCTTTGGCTGCACTCTGTTCAAATTTCGCGTCTATTTTAGCGGTCAACTCCGCGTTAGCTTGTTTCATTTCCGCGTTCGCTTGTTCCGCTTTAGCCGCGTTTTGTTTCATTTCTTGTAATAACTGTTTAAGCATTTTATCAGTTTCCATTTTAAATACACAGCAATCTCAAATATACACAATTTAAAATACACAGAACAGTTTCAAATACACACAATAACTTTACTGTTGTACACACACCAGTCACAAAACTCTTTGGGGATTTAATAATATATATATACTTTCACTTATGAACTTACTATTGTCACTTCCCAAACGTTTCAAGATGTTGTTTCTCTTCTTCAGTGGGTTGAGTAATAACTGTCGATTACAGAATAACCGTTACGGAATGGAGTGTGTGGTGGGGGTTGATGGTGGGAAGGGGTTGGCGCTGAGGTTCGAATTATGTGTATGGATCAGTGTGTCAAATAGTGTATGTGATTTGTAATGTATCTGTTCATTTAATATGTTGTTTGGTTGTAATGTCTTTGGGGATTGTTTAGTTGGACGCCAGCTGTTTTACTAATTAAAACAGCAAAGTTTGTTTTAAAGTGAAAATTAAATTTAAATTGAATTTAATTAATTTAATTTAATTTGATCGTGCCCCACGTTCCGGGCAAGCCATTTATAACTCTTGTTCGGAACGTGAATTCAATTTGGTGTACGTTTGTCGTGCCCCACGTTGGCCGACATTTATAACTACACTACTATGCGTTATTGTAATGTAATGTTGTGTGTGAGTACCCACCTGCTGTCTGATCTTGCAGATTCTTCCGACTAGGGCGTGTGGATTTTGGATTTGAAGTTCGCAAGCTAGTAATCTCAAATTATTACAACAACACACAAAATGGGTTACTTTAAAGGGGGAGAGTTTTGTGAGACTGGTAGGCTTTATCGTACAACAATAAAACACTGTTATATGGGGTAATAAAACGTTGTTTATTACACCAACAACACACAAGAATAGAAGGGTTATAATCTTATGAATTTTCTTATAGTCTATACAATGAATCGATGTTTTTCGATTGTCTAATAGTTGAAAGAAACTGAACTCGTTCTTTGCGAGTTAATTGCAATTTAAATTTGACTTTATTAATTGATTTGAATTTAATTAAATTTATTTAATTAATTTGAATCTACGTGTTCATGAAACAAAATATAAAACTCTAAAATTAATTTGCATAATTAGTTAAAATAAATTAGACGTGACAGTCTAGTTCACGTTATTTCATTTCTAGTGATTCTACTTCTGATCTACTGCAGTATGATCTAAGATTAGATTGTCAGTTAAGATTTGTATAGCGCTTTTATACTACTTCTATTTCTTAACTATAACTTACTAAAGCCTTAAACTGCTATACAGATTATCACAACGAATTTACTTTTTAATTACTAGAGTCTTTGCTTTTTGTTTGGCACCTGAATTATTTGAATTACAATGTTTTAATTGAAAAATAGAAAATTTGATCTGAAAAATAAATAAGTGGATTTTGCTTTCCTGTTACTGAAGAGGATGTCGTCCCGATTTGTCCCTCGTCGATTCGAGTCCTTGGTTAGAGAAAGTAATCTGCTTAGAACTGCTGGATTCGGTCGTGGAGTTCAAAATTCGGCAACACTCTGCTTCCCTGCTGTTTGTGAATATTTTAACGTCTGCTGTTGTCTGCTGGAACTGCTTCCTGTTCTCCGTCGATTTGCACGTTGCACGTCAGCGTGTGTGTGTGTGTGTGCTTCGTTCGGGCGGTCGCTCTGCTCGTCAGCTGTTAACCAATGATTTAGACGGCCTCTCTGCTGTATTCTTGAAGTCTGGTCTTGAAGTCTGGTGGATCTCTTGCGTGCTTATGACTAACTGGTAGTACACAATAAGCTTGGTTGATGTCTTGAAGAGTCTCTCGCCTTTACGTAGCAATTACGAGCTATACAGATGATCTGTAGTTAGTGTGTTCGTAATTACGTGTGTGTTGACCACGTAGAGTCTTCTTGTTGATCTTCACCACTTTGGCTACTAGACGATCGAAGGACTACGTCTTAACTTCGTGAGTACTGACAGAAGAGTGATTTTTTCACCAGAAAACATCGCACTGGCCGGGGCTGCATGAAATGATTTCATTGGTCGAAACACTCTCCCTACCACATAAAATTTAGAATTCCCTTAGTCCGTGAGAATGAAGTCTGGTTCCCACAGACGGAGAATAGAATTATTATCTAATATATAATTATCCGGCGGAACCACTTTGTCGCTAAGGATATCCTGTACTTAATTAATTTTGCAATAACTTGGTTGCAAATCAAGTTGTGTGAAATCTAAAATATACAATCTGTCAAAAATTATTATCTTTATAACATACTAAAATCTCATTACTGTAACTCTATTTTAACAGAAGTTATTCAATTATTTTAATTAACTCTTACATTTGTTAATTATATTGCATCAAATTTGCACACGTCATTATTAATATCTCGGCAAACATTTTGGCTATGTTAGATTTCGCCTTTATTTATTAGTTTCCGAGATATTAATAATTAACAGTTTGGGTGTGGTCGCTTCCTTGTACAGCGAACTGATTACATAACGACCACGTGTGCGTTGCTTTACACAGCATTATTTTCAATGCGCTACATTCAAATGGAGTTTTAACTGTTAATTTTTATTTAAATATGGTTTCAGCATGCGGTAAACATATAACCCCAAATAGTTAATATTTGTTTCCGTTATAATATATATATATTGCAACGATACAGCCATATGCTGTATTGAGCATTGATTTAAATAAATATAAAATTTGTAAAATTATTATAAGTTTGGGGTAAATGGACAGGTCTGGGATTGTAAAAATGTTTCATTGTTATACTAGGGGAGAAATTAACCTGTTCCAACAGGCAAAGAACACCTGCTCGATTGTGTGTGTGTTATGCGTGTATCTTGTGTGTGTTAGTGATGCATGTACAGACAGGAATCTCAGCTACCCTCCCCAATTAATTACTAAAATAATTATTTTAATTCACTGTGTGAAAACTAATTAGTGTATAAACAAACAAAAGGCACCAAAGTGTGTGTAAATTTTATAGGTATCCACAGTAAGAAAAAGACGTTAATAGGACCACTACGCGAAGTCAGTGTGAAATAAATGTGCCAAAAATACGCAAATTACACTAAGACGCTCAAATTAATACAGTGAGTGCTTAATTAAATTAGCTATGATTTGTGCTATCTCTATTCCGTACAAAACATTGCCATTTGCAAAAAATTGCAAATATATGAAAAGGTTCGGGAGTGGGGGCTATCATGTGATCTGCAGGTCTCGACAGGATAATTTCGGAACCAACAGGTGCGGAATCTCGAGAGGGTATAAATTAAGGGTTTGACTGGAAACCCTTCTCTTCTTTCCAAAACACAGTTGCAGTCGGACATGCTGTCCGTCGGCAGAACAGTTTTATTTTATTATAAGTCTCATCTACGAATGAATAAAGACGTTTAGTAATTATGTTTACACTATTTCGGGAAACGTAGAGTACCGGGGCCGTTTAGGTCAGCAAGAGTATCAACAGAGAAGCTACAAAGAGCGACGAGAGATGCTAGACGTTAGGAGATGCTTTTTAGACGCCTAACAGCTGAACGAGATCCACCTCGCAGCAGATAGTAATTCTCTGGGACGGACCACACACTGCTGGAGAACGACGCTGGACTCTGGACATATCCAGGACCACGCCAAGCCAGGAGTAACGGAAACCCAACTCTGGACAACGCTGGACCCCGTCAATAAGTCGTAAGGTCATCAAAACTCAAGGTGACATGCATAATTCATTTATAAATGATTTTTGTAAAGAGCTCATAAAGACTATATAAAGAGACAATGAATTAAAACAAAAAAGTTTATAATTAGAAAGAATGTAATAGTCTTATGTAAATGTTTTAGTCGTAAGAATGAACGATCGCATATAGATAAATATAGAATAATTAATGCTTGATGCCTTTACTTGGTGAAAATCCATTGTAAATTATAGTAAAAAATAAAACCATAAAAAAGTTTTTGTGATTTCCACTCGTCAATTTATTAAAATAATAAAACCATGACAGCTGTTTCGGCAACACAGTGCCTTCATCAGATGGTATAAGCTGACTAATTTTCGTACAAACGATACAGAATATAAAATATAATACAAGTGCTGTTGTATAGAGAGCGATAGTAATCTCATGTCAATAAGATTTATACACATTACACAAACATATAACACAACATATACCAAGTCTATTTATACAAATTAAGCAGAGGCGAGCTATTTAGATCTAACTGATCATTTAATAATACATTTAAATATTTGTGTTTATTAATTTCAAGGGTTTCTAATAAATCAAGCTTTGGACCTTTATCAGATAAATGTAAAATTTCAAAATTGTCATTATAACTATGGTCTTTTTCTAACAAGTGATTTGCATAGTTTGATTTGCCATCATTATATCTAAAACTATAATTGTGACCATACATTCTTTTTTCGAAAGATCTACCTGTCTGTCCGATATACACTTTATTACAAGACCCACAGGATAATTTGTATACACCAGACTTTTGCAGTTTATCTGTTTTACTCTTATTATTTTTAATATATTTTCCCAAAGAAGACTGCGTCTTAAAAGCTATATTTACATTCCTTTGTGTGAAATATTTACCAATATTATCAGAAGCAGAACCTATGTAAGTGAGAGTGTGATATCTTTTAATCTGTGTTGAGGGAGGGTAAACTTGTTTTAAAGCTTGTGAATAAAATTTTTTGTTTAACAAGTGATCTATGAGGCTAGGTTGGTAACCATTGTTGACAGCTATTTGTTTAATAATGTTAAGTTCTGATTGGAAATTTGAGTCTGATAATGGAATACTAACTAGTCTGTGGATAAAACTGTGAAAAGCAGCCAATTTATGTGAGTATGGATGTGTGGAAGTAATGTGTATTGTCATATCTGTATGTGTAGGCTTATGAAAAATACCGAAGTCTAATTTATTATTGCATTTTGTTATTGTAAGGTCTAAAAAATTGATACTATTGTTATCTTCTAATTCTAAGGTAAAGCTAATATTTTTGTGTAAATTGTTAATAAAATTAAGAAAGATCTGTAATTGTCTACGTGTACCTAGAAAAATTGCTAAAATATCGTCCACATATCTATACCAAAAAATAAACAATTTGAAATAAGGGTGTGCTCTAATTTTAGTTTCTATGTAGTCCATAAAGATTTCAGCTGCCAAAGGGCTAAGTGGATTTCCCATTGCAAGCCCTTCTTTGCCAAAGATCTATATTGTTAAAAAATCAACAAAAACGTTTAAAAAACTGAGTGTAGTTAATGACCATACCTAATAGTCTTCCATTACTACAAGGTATAAAAAATATATATTTTTTTGTTAAATGACTTATGGCTCATTCTGTATTTTGTATTATATTGTTTGATTATTTTATATATAGACGTAAACATTTCTTAACTATTATTTTCAATTCATAACAACAAACAAATTCCAAAAATTAAGATATAAAAAAATAAAATAAACTGTATAAAAACTCTATAAAGGAAACATTAACTATATTGTTAAGATAAGATTGTGCCTTTTTATACAGTTATTAATGACAAAAGTAATAAAACTTTAAAGAACTTAATTTATTAGTATTATACCTACCAATCTACAAAGCCCCAACTTTTAGTTTAATAAATTTTTCAAGTTTTTGTAATTCAGCTTGGCTTTCTTGAGAATTCGGCAATGACTTATCTTCATTTGTATCTTTCATTATGAAACTTACAAAGGAATAAAAACTTAGGAATACTTATACCAGTTCTAATTAGTAATTATTTTTAAAGTGTAAATTATGTTCAAAAACGTTTGATGTATCCAAATGTTTCTACAAGCACTGGCATTTAACAACAAAATATTAATATACACATTAAATAAGTAATATTAATTACCAGTATGTAATCTATTTTCATAACTGTTACACTAACATTCCCTTAAATATTTTTATTTTCCTGATATAAAGGTCAAACTCATGAATCAGAGGCGAGAAAAGCTCACAAGCAAGTAGCTACAAGTTTGCAGATTCATTGTCATATTTATTAACAGAATTATCACTGTTGCACACCGCTATAGAAAAATTATTCCGATTAGCGCTTTCAAGCTTCTCAGCTCATCGTCAGATCAGAAAAAGTAGTCATATTTATTACTAAATTTTTGATAAAATGATGCTTTTACATTTAAAACATTTCTTGTTAATTTGTAATGAATAGTGTAGTACTTTTTGTACCCACCAAAGTGGGTAAGGAGTGGCAGGTAGATTATTAGTTTTGAGTTATATGACACGTAATGTGGCCAACACTATGTCTCAACTGTCTGTCATTATCCTGGGTGTTATCATGATATACTCATTTTCATTGGATTTGAAAATGCCCAAGAATCAAAGTTAGGACCTCTAAATTAGCAGCCATATGTCATTCCAACTAATCTACTGCCACCAGCTTTTAGTTTCAAATCAATAACATTTACAGATTTTTGTAATTGAACAAATCTTGCCTTCCTTGAGAGTTCAGTAATGTGTTATCTTTGTTTATATCTTCTATCCAACCACCTTGTTTTTTTGCTGCTTCATAAGTTCTTATCCTTCATAAAGTTTCAACTACACAGTCATATTCATTTCACAAAGCTTTTTCTGTCGCTTCAATTCGGTATTACATCATCATCTTCAGAGCATGCCATAGGCAAGATGCTGCCTGTTCCACCTTCAAAGATCCTCCAGCCATCTCTTCCTAGGTCTACCCACACACCTGTGTCCTATGGGTTTGTATTTCCACATTTTTTTGGTCAGTTTGGAATCTGATATTCTTTCTAAGTGTTCTTGCCACCATTATTTGTAATCATTTATTTTTCATTCCAGTTAAAACTTGTAATTCTTCTCTTATGGCCTCATGCTTTATAACTTCGGTATTTGTAGTATTTATCTTTTCCCCTTCAGTTTTATTTACAGTTTAACATTAAATCTTTCTCAGCTTGAATCTGATTTATTGTATCAACAAATCATTTTTTTAATTGTTTCAATGACCATCAATGCTTTGTTTTTATTCATTTCATCTGTAAGGCAAAAGTACATGCAATGACGATCCTTTTTAGTGGAGGATGCAACAATCTGCATTAGGTGATATCCTGTTATTATCAAGTCTTTGTTACATTCAACTGATTTTTTGGAGATATTAATTGATGACTCATTGGGCACTTGGTGGAACATATTAATACAACGGTTTTTTAAAATGTATAACACTTGGTACGTTTCACAGATTTTATTTAACTCTTGACAGCTGTTTCGAATTTCATCTCTTTGACAATGGCTTAAGAAGTCGAAACAGCTGTCAGAGTTAAATAAAATCTGTGAAACATACCAAGTGTTTATATATTTTTAAAAATCTATGATTTGTTAGCTTTCTTAAGTTACATATGCGTAAATAGGGACCATAATAACTAATATGCTATCTGAACTGCTAAATTCGCTCACTATTTTTCAACAAAATACATTATTATTAGATTATTTTCCAGTTACCAGAAAAATTTCAAAAATCCTGATTGGCTTACTATTTTTTATTTAGTAAAGTAACAATTGTAGGGCAGACAATCATACAATAAATGCTAAAAATTCCGAACATTCAGATTTGTGTTAAAGTTTCCTTGAATTTGAACCCAGTTAGATTTTTATGATTTTTTCAAAATTTTTTTTTTGGACCCTGGGTTCCAAAATTTTGAAAATTACCAAAATGTTTTATATATTCAGATTTTGGTTAAAACTGTGTTTACTCTGATATCTCACATGGAATTTGCATTTGCAATGTAATCAAAATTTTGACCCGCTTTTTGGACCCTTGTTGTTCCAAAATTTAGGAATTTCCAAAACTGAACACACTCTTATTTTAGTTAAAATTCTCTTTAATTTGATACTCCACACAAATTTTTTCAGTTGTATCAAAATTTTGACTCCTTCACATTTTTGTCTCCTGTCTCCCTCTACTTATGGGGTGAATCAATCTAAAAACAAAATAGGGTTTTGTAGAGTAAAAGTATGGGGATGCATGCCAAGTTTTACAAAAATCAGTCTGAATACAACAAATGATAAATGGTTGAGTTAAAACTGAGAACGTGCTTTGTTCATTCAATAGTGTCCAAATCAGGCTTCTTGGGAGGCTACATCATATATTTTCTAGAACATGATCTCATCTTTTAGTACTGTTCTTAGGAATCATGTAGCAGTTTATGTGCTTCACCTTTAAAAGTTAAAAAGAAGGCGAATCAAATCGCAAACAATACATTATTTCTACCATTTATCTAAAAATACTCAGGCGCACCATTTTGTTTTGGATTATGAGCAGGCTCAATTTCCATGGAAGATGTCCATCCCCAAAATAATCAATGTACATATTAATACAACGGTTTTTTAAAATGTATAACACTTGGTACGTTTCACAGATTTTATTTAACTCTTGACAGCTGTTTCGAATTTCATCTCTTTGACAATGGCTTAAGAAGTCGAAACAGCTGTCAGAGTTAAATAAAATCTGTGAAACATACCAAGTGTTTATATATTTTTAAAAAAATATATATGAAGAAAAGTCATTTTTTGAAAAGTGTCTGTCTGTCTATCTGTCTGTGTGTAGAATTTTTTCTATGGCAAACGATAGCCTCAAATTCAAACAGAATCAAATAATTTTTTTCACACGTTCCTGAATTGTAGAGGATGCAAGGCCTATTGATTTAGGTGAAGATCGGTTAAGAGAAAGGGGTAGTTTACCTGCAACATTTTATGTTTTAACAACAGTAAAGTACTTAATTTTGATTAATAAAGTATCCTGAAAAGAAGGTCATAATAATCCCCTGTAGAAAGTGTAACGGTACATAACCCGGTCCCAATAAAGTAAATCATGAGAATAAAAGTCAGAAATGGGTAGAACTAAAGCTCGCTCAAAATTTAATTATATCACTCCACATAATAAACAATTCGAGTGGTATATAGTGCGAAGTGAGTTCTAGTGTACCCATTGAGGTGAAAAAACCAAAGTGAAATTAATGTATTACTAAACTGTGCTGTATGTTTTGGATAGGATAAAACTATGGAAGTAGTATGTAATAATACTAATTGATTTTTGTGATTTTATTTATTTATTGTAATTTATATTGTATGAACCACAATTTGTTATACCCAAGTTAATATTATATTGTTTCAAATAATTATGTTAGATTGTAAGAAAACCCAGGGTTAATTTTAAAAGACATAAAAATTTTAACTACCAAAGATAATATAAAATTAAAATAATCCTATGAAGGAAATGACAACAGGAAGTAGTACCGGGTATGAACACTATTCGAGACTAAATAAATAATATATAAATTTATTTAATGATAATAAAATGATAAAATATTTATATACAATGTCATAAAAAAAATTAACCAAAACATATTATGTGAATTAAATTAGTAAATAAACCGGAATGGAAGGGAATTATTTTTCCATAAATAAAATATAAATTTATAATAATCACAAACTGCCTACATAATAAAAATACTATGTGTTACTAAGAGTGATGAAAAATAACAAGTATTGTTTAAAATAAGAAAAAAAATTTTGAACTAAACCGGAGAGTTGAAGAAATGATGCGATAAAAATTATAAAAAAATAACCTTTTTTGGACGTTGGAGGAGGCGAAATTCACGCAAGAGTAATAAACAAAGTGAATACTAACTAATTATACCTGAGGAATCCAAATTAAATGGTGTTATACATAAAAAACCAGTGGATGAAACCATTCTGAGGATCCAATATAGTTCGGCCTACTTCTAGTAGACAATCAGAAAATACTCTAAACGAAAAGGAAATAATAACGCAAGACGTACCTCATCACAGAATAAAACTTCAATCCAGTAAGGACAACACGGAGCGAGGTAATATAAACATTTTTCGTAATAAGTACAGAAGAAAACTCGTTTTTTAACAGTGAAATAGAACAAAAAATATTCATTTTATCATATGTTTCTTTCAAAAGTAAACAAATACATGCTGCTCTCTTACGGCAATTCCGGAAACTACGTAATATTTGAAAAATAAACAAAATTATTTATTAATTTTTGATATTTGTAAAGCATAGCAATTAGCCATTTCTGACACTCTCATAACACAAAGAATTCACCCTGAACCCTGGGGAATTACTAAGAATTATGTAATAACTGATGTATTTTATTATAGCGTAATATTGGTTAATTAACAACATATATGTTTTGTTCCTTAGACAGATCTATGTTTACTCGGTAAAGTCGAGATGATGTTTTTTTTTTAAAAAGATTAATTGTGATACCTATATTTTGGTGGCTGGAGACAAAAGTCAATAATCAATAAAGCAATATTATTGAAAATTAATATTGAATTATAACGTGTTATAATTTATTGTAGTGGGTAGTTAATGAAAATTTCAGCACAACATACAGAAAAAATCGTCACAACAGAGGGGCAATAATGATACTTACTCTCTCTTCTGTATAAGGCTGAACAAATTACCTCCTTGACCCCAAATCACACACTCTCGATTTCTTTTAGATTGAGTAAAACAAGATAAACAAAATCCTTTATTTATACCATTTAAAACGTCAGTTAGTATAATTCAAAAGTGACGCATACTGCGTGAGGCATATAATAACACCTCACGAAAAAAGGTAGGACGTTACAAATTGGCGCTCAACGTAAAAGGGCGGTAATTAGAAAAGAATTTTGATATTTAATATAAAATATATATCAAAAAATCTAATTATCGTTGGCAGTTATGAGAAAACAAGAAATGCCTAATACCCGAGGAAAATCGAAGAAGAGGGCAGAAGGAAAGGAGATTGAAGAAGGTGGACAGGAACAAGAAATAGAGTTAGTCACGGACAGTGAAATGGACCAACAGACAGGTGATACAGAAGAAACCGAAGTAGTTATGGATACGGAAAAGGAAATAGTGGAAGAGGATGCCCAAGGGGATCAAACAGACAAAGCGGTAGCCAGAGAGGAACCTAATTGGCAAGACATGATGAAATTTATGGCAGAACAATTTAGAAAACAGGAGGAAACTTCAAAGCAAACCAATAACAAAATAGATGAAAATTTTAAGAAACAGGAGGAAAACCTGAGGCAAACCAATGAGGAAAATAAGGAGAATTTTAAGAAACAGGAGGAACAAAATAGACAGACCAATGAGAAAATAGATAGCATTCAGGAAAGTTTAGTCAAACAACTAAATGAAAAATAGAAACCATTCATGGAAATATCAAACAAACCATGAATGAACAATACAATGAACTAAACGAAACTGTCGAAGGACAAAGAGAAGAGATGAATGCAAAATTTGAAGAGAATAATGAGAATTTAAAACAAATTGAGGGTAAGATGGAGAAGTTCAACAAGGAGTTAAGAGAAAATCTAGAAGGTAAAATTGAACTGGTCAATAATACGTTAAGCCAAAGAGTAGATGAATATAAGGAAGAGGCAGAGAAGAAATTGATGGAAACTAACCAAAGATTAGATAAAACTGAAGAGAAAATGGAACTAATTAAAACAGGAGTCGAAGCACGAATGGAAAAAGAAGAACAAGATAACCAAGTTCGTGTAATGGCCATACGACAAGAAAATAATGACCAGTTAGATAGCATTAAAAGCAGTCTAAACTGTAAATTCTCAGAGTTTCATAAAACTGTAGAGAATGTAAAAAATCAATGTGATAGCCAAGCAGAGAAATTAGATAGTTTGCAACAAATACAAACCAATTTTCAATGTGATGTAGATAGAATAAGTGCTAGATCTGCATGCAGCAGTCATCATGTTTATCCAGACAATAAGGAAAGTGTAAACTTTCGGGATTATCGCAGAAACCCACTTGAATTTTTAGGGAGAGTAGATGAAATTTTGAACAGATCAAAGGAGAATCGATGGAATATGATAAAAGGTCTATTAGACGAATCGTTCAAAAATATCAATGATAATTGGTGGACAGCAATTAGGAACGAGGTGTGTGATTATGAGGGTTTCAAAACTATGTTCAAACTTAAGTACTGGTCAGAATCAGTACAAAACATTATTAGGGACGATATCTGTCATGGTAGGTATGACCGTACAGTGGGACAAACACCTACTGCTTACTTTTTAGGGAAGGTGTGTATCGCCAAGTATCTAGACCCTAATATACCTGAAGAGTGTCTAGTGACCAAAATGGCGTATCATTTTGAAGAAAAGATCATAAGTGCACGCTTGAGTGGACAAATCAAAACTATTGGAGGCATGGAAACGCTGCTAGAAAATTATGAACAGGAATCTTATTCTAGGAGAAGTAGATGGAGGTCAGGAAATACCGAGGAGCGGAAGAATGAACCACCAAGAGAGAATCGGCCCAGAGTTAATTATGTACATGCTAATAACAATTATGACAGTAATAGTTACCAAGGAAGATGTCCGTATTTTAACCAGAGACAAAATTATGATAGAAGAGATGAGAGAAACAACTACAACAGACAACAATGGAATGATCATGACGAATATAGGAGGTCCAGAAGTGGAGATAGACATAGGGACATACCTTCGGGAGATCCACCAAATGACAATCAGGGAACTAATCAAGCCCAAGTAAATTATCTAATGGCTGATGAGAGGGATTCGAGGAGACCCGAAGAACAGCAACAAAGAAAAGTGGACAAACGAGTTGACCATGGGAAAAATCAAGGGTCTAATCCTGGTCCCAGTAATAAAGATGAGAGGCTATATACATACGATAATATTGAAATGTATGGTAGTGATCCGCAATGGGGCAATCCAATAGCGAATTTTATTGACAAGTTTAATCAACAGAATCCACGGGAAAAATATACGAGTGGATCAATCCGTGTTGTGAATGATACTGAAAATGGTTAAACTAATTTAAAATGAAGAGACTAAGACCCCAAAATTCTAAAAGCATGTAAGGACATCTTACTCAACTTATTTCGAAACCATATATTTTAAAGTGAAGAGTATATAAGAACAGATGATTAAATAATATTTATAAAGAACTGATTTAAAATGGACTAATAGGAAAAATAATATTTTGATGGTAACAAAAGAAGAATAAATAAATAAACAATTGATGGCAATGTGCTCAGATAAGAAGAATAACGAATAATTTAATGACTCCAATGAAACTGAAGAAGGATGATAATTAATACAACAAAAATTAGAATTTCTCGGAATTGAAGATTTTATAAGAAGAAATGATACGGAGAAATATGTCACAAGAAGTAAAGTCAGAAGAATTTTAACATAAGGCCTATCAATGATGTTATATGCTATTAATTAATGATAAAAAAGAAGGAATCAAGGAGAAGAAGAAATATATAAATAAATACAAACAGCTACAGTATGAAGAATCCCAAAAGTGTTTGGTACTAGTCGCTAATTGACTACTACTTATAATTTTTTATTTTTATGTATTGACCGTAGAAATGTTCCGGCAATAATTTTTATGAGCAGGGATGATGTTCCCCTGGTCTCAGGAGGTGTAAGGATGGACAGCGGTGTATGGACCCAGAGTGGCCACCCGACTGGAACCACCGCACAAGATAGGGAAAAATGTTAGGGAAATTGAATATTTAAGGGATAATAATTAAAATAGCTGAAAGGAGTGATATTAGATTCCAGAAGTATAAATGAAGAAAATAGAAGGAAGATAGCAGACCGAAGCTTAATTGATAAAGCGAATTTATAGAAGCAAATAGAAATGAGTGTTGAAACAATTTTAATATGATTAGTGTGACCAGTCCTTATCAAATAAAATGTGGAAGTACCACTAACCCCGAGAAATAATTGATGAATTTGCCTCCAAGAGAGAGAGAGTTAAGTAAGAAAACGACAATTACCACAAGTCTGAATTACCAGAGTTTATAATCAGTCAGCAATGAAACATTATTATGAAAACAAAGTCAAGACCATTAGGAGACTTGAACCAATTAACAATTTATTTCTATCAACAAGTTGAACTAAAATAAATTTGTTCTAGTGGGGGGGGGGCTTTATGTAATGGTACATAACCCGGTCCCAATAAAGTAAATCATGAGAATAAAAGTCAGAAATGGGTAGAACTAAAGCTCGCTCAAAATTTAATTATATCACTCCACATAATAAACAATTCGAGTGGTATATAGTGCGAAGTGAGTTCTAGTGTACCCATTGAGGTGAAAAAACCAAAGTGAAATTAATGTATTACTAAACTGTGCTGTATGTTTTGGATAGGATAAAACTATGGAAGTAGTATGTAATAATACTAATTGATTTTTGTGATTTTATTTATTTATTGTAATTTATATTGTATGAACCACAATTTGTTATACCCAAGTTAATATTATATTGTTTCAAATAATTATGTTAGATTGTAAGAAAACCCAGGGTTAATTTTAAAAGACATAAAAATTTTAACTACCAAAGATAATATAAAATTAAAATAATCCTATGAAGGAAATGACAACAGGAAGTAGTACCGGGTATGAACACTATTCGAGACTAAATAAATAATATATAAATTTATTTAATGATAATAAAATGATAAAATATTTATATACAATGTCATAAAAAAAATTAACCAAAACATATTATGTGAATTAAATTAGTAAATAAACCGGAATGGAAGGGAATTATTTTTCCATAAATAAAATATAAATTTATAATAATCACAAACTGCCTACATAATAAAAATACTATGTGTTACTAAGAGTGATGAAAAATAACAAGTATTGTTTAAAATAAGAAAAAAAAATTTGAACTAAACCGGAGAGTTGAAGAAATGATGCGACAAAAATTATAAAAAAATAACCTTTTTTGGACGTTGGAGGAGGCGAAATTCACGCAAGAGTAATAAACAAAGTGAATACTAACTAATTATACCTGAGGAATCCAAATTAAATGGTGTTATACATAAAAAACCAGTGGATGAAACCATTCTGAGGATCCAATATAGTTCGGCCTACTTCTAGTAGACAATCAGAAAATACTCTAAACGAAAAGGAAATAATAACGCAAGACGTACCTCATCACAGAATAAAACTTCAATCCAGTAAGGACAACACGGAGCGAGGTAATATAAACATTTTTCGTAATAAGTACAGAAGAAAACTCGTTTTTTAACAGTGAAATAGAACAAAAAATATTCATTTTATCATATGTTTCTTTCAAAAGTAAACAAATACATGCTGCTCTCTTACGGCAATTCCGGAAACTACGTAATATTTGAAAAATAAACAAAATTATTTATTAATTTTTGATATTTGTAAAGCATAGCAATTAGCCATTTCTGACACTCTCATAACACAAAGAATTCACCCTGAACCCTGGGGAATTACTAAGAATTATGTAATAACTGATGTATTTTATTATAGCGTAATATTGGTTAATTAACAACATATATGTTTTGTTCCTTAGACAGATCTATGTTTACTCGGTAAAGTCGAGATGATGTTTTTTTTTTAAAAAGATTAATTGTGATACCTATATTTTGGTGGCTGGAGACAAAAGTCAATAATCAATAAAGCAATATTATTGAAAATTAATATTGAATTATAACGTGTTATAATTTATTGTAGTGGGTAGTTAATGAAAATTTCAGCACAACATACAGAAAAAATCGTCACAACAGAGGGGCAATAATGATACTTACTCTCTCTTCTGTATAAGGCTGAACAAATTACCTCCTTGACCCCAAATCACACACTCTCGATTTCTTTTAGATTGAGTAAACCAAGATAAACAAAATCCTTTATTTATACCGTTTAAAACGTCAGTTAGTATAATTCAAAAGTGACGCATACTGCGTGAGGCATATAATAACACCTCACGAAAAAAGGTAGGACGTTACAAAAGGTAGAAGAAATATCTATAAATGAAAAGGATAGTTGAAGGGGGTGGGTGTAATTTTCTATAAATCAAAATGATAGTTGAAGGGGGAAAGGATAATTTTTTATGTGTACTGCGTTATCGGCAACAAGGAAATAGTTTGTTGTTAAAATTCTGTCCCAGGCTGTTTGGCCGTGGTCCAATGTTTTCTGCAAAACCGGACGTTTCGGCAGTGCTATCAACTGCCATCATCAGTGAAAATCGAGTGCAATAACGTGAGGTGGTATACATTAGTGACCAATGTAGTGAGGTTAAGGCTGAAGCAGTAAGTAGAAAGAAGTAGTTTCTATGGAAATACTTCATTTCGAAAATGATTTTAAATATAAATCTTAGAACATGGAAGTCATGTATGGTTATCCATACCGATATTTACTTAATGTGGCATATTTCACACCGATCGTGTTCTGAAATCTTGACTTATGCATTAAACATTAATTATGTCTATGCGATTGTATTTGTGTTTATAGTAATGAAAAAACAAAACATAAGACTTTTAAAAAATTTGGCTCAAGTTTTGATTCTGTCTCTTTTTTGAATGAGCAAACTTGTCTATCAGATTCTTGGAATCCATTTGCATTATAATGTGTCTTTCTGTGCATAACAGAAAGGGGGTAGTCAAGCAGCCCCCTTTTATTAATAAACTTTCCCATTATTTACTCTCCTTAAAGACAGAAAGCTTCTTTCTAGCTAATTCTCTTATACATAATAATTTTAATGAAATAGTTTCAGCTAATGGATAAACTAGTATCTTATAACGTAATGTTATATTATTAGATAATGTTAGATTTTATCAATCAGTGTGTTGGGTACTTAGTGCAAAAAATTTCTGTTGCCCTCATTATTAATTGTATTTCAAAAAGCTATGTAATTCAGTTTGTAATGCAGTATTGATTTAAATAGACATTGATTCTCAGTTTTACACACGAGTCCCATTAGTGCATTTCGCCAATGATCCCTGCTACCCTTTGGTAGCCTAGCATCATGCGTCTCTCCGTAAATGCATGATTATAAATGGCTGCTTGATTGTGAGGAATGATACTTTCTATTTCAGTAATGTAAATAACTTTGTATATAGTAAAAAAACCTGTGTTCTGGACATACTATGGTTACAGTGTAAGATAACTTTCACTGCTACTTTAACACATTTTTCTTTGACTCCTGTTTTGTTCTGAGCCAGTTTCAATTTTTGCTGTTGTTTATCCTACATTTGTCTCAGCAGTGGTGCAACTTCGATCCCCCCCCCCCCGAGTTATTAAACATTTGAACAAAATTCCTTAATCACATAGCATAGGCCTATTTCTAAGCCAGTTGCATGTGTTAAAATAAGGCTTATAAATAATTGTTGAAATAAAAGGAATTACAAAAAGCCGGCTACACACTAACCATCCCCGCTGGACATCATGACGGACAGCAAATCAAAAACGACGGTGCATACTCGAGTTTCGGTCAACGATGAACACGTAGTAGTGCAGCAAAAACTACAATCAATCAGAAACATCAATAAATTAATTTCGGACACATCAATTGAAACGTAGTGCCCGAGCGATCTCCAAGTGCCGGCAGGGATGGGTTTTCTTTTAAAAAAAATGTTAAGGGCTTTATAATTTTCTGTGTGTCTGTGAGTGTGTAAATTGCAGGCTGGGCTGTTTGTGTTTTGTGTTTATGTGTGATGTAATCAAGGTAAGCTATAGTATATAAGTCAATATTGTAAAACTACATATTACAAGGAAGCTGTATTCCAGTTAAAAAGTACACTAAAAATAATAGAGGTTTTGTAAACATACAAGAAATGAATAATGAATAATTTGAAACAGAACATAGTAAATGAATAATAAAAATTAAGTAAATTCTCTTCAAATGAAATGTGTTAGAATACTTATTTCGTAACCTCACACTGTTTCTGACCTCGCTTATAAAAGAACTCTGGGGAGCCTTAGGAATATCGGTAAGTAACGAACAATTAAAATAAAAATATAAATAAGTGGGTTTTTATACAATGGCGCCCGAACAGGGACATTATATAAAATAATTATATAAATAAGCCAGAATTCAGAAACAGAGTGGGTATCGAAAGAGTAGATAATGCATAAAAGTAAGGTTATATTGTGACTAAATGTGGTAAAAGATAGTACAATAATTTTATATATAATAAGATGGTGTAATATTTATTACACGGAATAATTTTTTTGAAAGAAATATTTAAACAAATTTTTAAAATGGCAGATAACGAGAATGTCACCCTAACTGACAGTACCAATGAAAGCCAGACAAGCGCAACTGAATCACAAATTATGAGTGGAGAAGTTGTTCACTCAACGCCAGTCCCGACTAACAGGGCTGAAGAAAATCAAATGATGAAAATGATGCAAACACTTTTTAGCGAACAGAAAAGTGAAATTAGAGAAACCAAAATTATTTTAACGTAAAATTTGACGAAGTAAAAAATGAAATCAGAAAACAGAATATTAGTTTTGATAGACGAATCAATGAAATAGATGTACGTTGTAAAAATATGCAAGAACAAGTAGTAGAAATAGTTAATGAGAAATTCGATGCTAAAATAAATGATTTAGATGACAAAATCAATACAATCAATGAAACAGTAATTAGCACAGTTCAAAACCAAATAGAGACACAAAGTAAAGAGATAGAAAATAAATGTTTAGATACAGTAGATAAGCAGATAGAGATGAAAACCAAATTTGAAATAAATAAACAAATAGACATTAAAACAACCGTTTTACAAGATCAGTTAGAAAATTTTGAGTCAAATGTAATAAGTATAGCAGAGAATATAGAAACGGTAAGTAAAGCTATTTCAGAGCATGCAGATAATACCAACTGTAAAATAAGTACCATACAAAGTAAGCGTAGAGAAATAGATGAATTCAGTTTACAAACTAGTAATAATATATATGACAAATGTACTGTAATTGAGAATAATTTAATGAGTGTGAAGAATGAATTACGGGGGGAAATTAACAAAAAATTTACCGGAGTTACTGAAAGGGTTATCATAACTAGAGATTTACACAACGAAATTGAATTAGAAACATTTAGCTATGAAAACCGAACAATACATCCAATGAGATTTATAAACCAAACCCGGGAATACAACCGTTTCAACAACAGTAATTGGGAGGTGCAATTAACCAAAATAATTAAATGTTTTAGGGGTAGTTCAGTAGTGTGGGCGGAAGCACATCGGTCAGAATGGGACTGTTATGAGACATTCGAAAGAGCATTTAAAGGGAAATATTGGACAGAAGATGAACAAGAAATACTAAGAAGCCGTATAATGGGAACGGGCGATTTTTTAGGACACCCTAATAATAATAATTTAACGATATACGTGACTAAGTTATATAACGAAGCGAAGTATTTAGAGCCGCAGATACCATTTAAATCTTTTGTTAGACATGTAAGTAAACACTTACCGAGAGATGTACAAACCACTTTAATGACAAAAGAAATTGAAGATATGAACGAGTTGGAGAGAATACTAGATATACTACAGAACATTAGAGATCGAGAAGTGGGTAGGCGAACACAACAGAATAATAACAATCATCATGTTGAATATAATCAAAATAAGAATAATAATGATCGTGGGTATAATAATAATGTGCATAGAGATAATGTAAACAAATCAGGTGAGTGGAGTTGTTCCAGGTGCAAATGGGAGAATTACGCCAGCAGACAACGGTGTTATAAATGTAGTTTACCAAGAGAAGAGAAGAGGAGGAGAAACGAAACCAGGCAGTACAGAGGAACAAACAATTATCATCAGGGGTCACCGCGGGATCACCAGGTACCACCACAAGCAATCATAGACAACAACCGGAAAACTAGAGCATACAGTGGTAGCACGGACCAGACCAATGTACGGGGAAGCAAGTGAGGTCCAACCGTTAGGAGATGTCAAGAGTAACGTAATTAGAACAGATATAGTTGCCGTTCGACTGGAGGAAGAAAACAATGCAATCGAGGTGAGAGCGGGACTCACAGAAATACAGGTAAATGTAGCTAATAAATATTATAGAACACTTGTAGACACAGTGTGCCGGTGTAAATCCGGCTGTCGAAAGTTTTAGAAAATTTTTATTTTAATTGTAAAATAACGCGAATGCAAGGGTCAGTTGAAACGACCCTTGTCCGGCTCCGTTAAGGCTGCGCGCGCAACTCGTAGTGAGGAGCAGCTTGTTCCGTCGGTTACAGCGGTTAGTCAGCTCACCGCCCCGCTACGAAATACATCGGCTTCTCTCTCCGAACAATTACGGCGTAGTTTCTCTGCATCTACATGGCTTGCTGAAACTTAAGCGACTCCCGGTAAGAATTGCATTATTTTATGTGTTTAAAAGTAATTCATATTAAATGGATAATTAATAACAAGGTGTATGCAACCGTATAAAAAGACCTAATTATGTGAGTGCGATCCGACAGTTTTTATATTAAAAGGAAACTCATTGTTCAGTAATTTACTTAATGTTCAGTATATAGCCCATGTTCCTTTTATTATTACTATAATAGTGTGAGAGGTATTGTAATTGTCATTGTCATGATAAAGGTGTAGAATGTTAAAAATTAATGGCTAAAAGTTAGTGCGTAGTCAGGTAGTGAACTGTGTCCATTCATGCAGC
The DNA here is from genome assembly GCA_034769895.1 of Magicicada septendecula. Lineage (NCBI taxonomy): Eukaryota > Metazoa > Arthropoda > Insecta > Hemiptera > Cicadidae > Magicicada > Magicicada septendecula. The sequence continues at coordinate 85,252,607 of CM068372.1, read as the reverse complement.
AGACTGTCGGGGAGCTCTTTAATTAACTTTACAGTAGAGAATTTATTTGTGAGAACCTCCATAGAGGAAATATTATTAATGTTAAAACATTATTAATACTGTGAGTACCTTGAAGTTGAATTGTTGGTCAAATAATGATTATTGGTCACCACGTGGCTGTTTAACCTGTAAATTTCTGTTGAGGCATGTAGACATTGTGCTGATGACTTTTATATTACGCCACGTTTGATATAGTCTTTTCTTTATCAAAATTTAATTATTCCATGGCTGACTTTCTACTCTTTAAGCTGGTTGCAAAGATTTTATTAATGAAACTTGTGCATTTATTGAGAGTTGGTTGAAGGCCCGTTCTGAGGTTAATTACCTGAACTTGGGTGTACATTTTTGTGAACATTTCTCTAATTTATATGAATTAACAGGGTTCTTGATTAAGACGGAGATTTGGCTTTGCTGATTGCCGTCCATCTGCATCAGCCATGGACCATTAGACACGATCCTGTCCGGAGAGGGAGCTGGTGACCAGTTCACGATGTAGCACTTAGTCAGCAGTATTAAGGTGATATGCACTCTTTTATTTTCCTTTTGGGGCCGGGCCGGCAGTGCACCTGTCTTACAGTAAAGTTCTTTTGAATCCATGTGACCACGTGTCCAGACTATCTGCTATAAAGGGGAGCAGCTGATCATCATTCTGAACATTATGAGTGAATTTCAAAAACACTTTTAATAACTGAATTCCCTAACACTAAGTGCACTGCTTGTAATTGTGTGCTGCACTGGGGGAGCGTGCCAGAGATATTTGTTCACTTAGATATTTTACAGTTTGCACGTAGTTATCATATCACTCTTTACAAAATTTATAGAACATGTTATGGACTCTGTTCCGGCTGGAACAGAAATGAGTAAATATTAAATTCACCTTGGGTTTAACATTTAAGGGCTGGGGGTTTTCCTTTGTTTTTTTTTTGCCGTTTTCTGGGGTTTAAAAAGGAACTTAGTTTTTGTCTGACACATGTTTGTGCAGCCTGAGGCAGGTTAGATTCCTGTCAAATTTTGTCAACCACATGCTGGCGCGCTCCCACAGCTGCTAGGGCACAACCGTCTTATTGTACTTTCATTATATATATTTTTTATACAGCCATTCGGGGTTAATAGAAAGGAATTTGTGTATTTTCTGGGCATATAATAATTGATTTTGTACCTTACAAAGGGCTATACTGATTGTTTTTCTTAACTTGCAAAACACATATTGATTAACTTTTCACTTGTAGTATCTGCTGATTAATTTTTTTTTAACTATAGAACATATACTCATTATTTTTTTTTGTAAAACATATATTGTTTAAATTTTTTGGAATTTGTAAAGCCTCGACTGATTAATTTTCCGACCGTTAAAGTATATACTGATTTATTAAATCCTTCGGAATTTGTGAAGCAAATTAACCGTTTAGAATTGTATAACAACTGTTTAAAATCAGGTGATGTAGTTTCCGTAAATTTTTATTTAATGCTGTGGAAGGAACTTAAGGTTCATACGCTCATGATGGGTCATTGATCAGTGGAATGCTATACACATGGGCGGTCCGGTCTTACTTATGCGTTATGAGTAATTATCATCCTTTCTGGGGTTGTGGCTTTTATGTAATTCTACACAAACGGGTTGCTGATGGGCGAACATTTTATCACTGCTGGGTTCTGGGTATGGCAGTAACTCTGCCTGCAAGGCGGGTGAATTCCAAGGGGCATTCGTGTTAGAATTGATGTATAATTGTGAGTCTATGTGCCTTATGTTTCAGTGTGTGTTGTTATGTTTTGTCTGTGTCTAGTTAGTCACAAAATGGGGGAGAACTTTGTATTTATATATATATATTTACTGAATATTATACACACTCGTTATGATATACACATGTTGTCTTTAATACTGTTACAGCAGGGCTTAATTTATTTGTTATATATATGATTCATGGGGGGGGGCATAACTATGTGATAGAGTTGCCTACATGTATTAATTCTTGGCATACAATAAAAACCGTTATTGTTATATTACAGCTGAGTTTCATTGCAAGTCCCGTCATACTGGACCCGGCACAATTTTTGCTTCTCTAGGCTCCGGCCTAGTCCTAATTGACTTGTGGCTTCTCTTTCAAAAAAAAATATTAAAATAAAAGAAGTTGTTTTATACTCTTAAAAATACATAAAAGGAAAGAGGGGTTACAAATGGTAGCAGTGAGCGTGGTTAATTCTAGGGTTGAACCCTTGGGTCCTGGTGTGTGACGGGGCTTGCAAACTCGGAAATATTAAGGCGATTGTTATGACATTGTTTCGTAGGTATATGCCCGTGTAGGCTAGTTGTAAGTTGTATAACTTGTGAGTCGGGTCGCACCACTGAGGCGGTTATTTGTGTTTGAAAAATGTGATAGCTTGTACGGCCGGGGAGTCTCAAGTGTGGCCTGGATGATGGAATGTTGATTCAGGGTCGGAGTTTAGCGTGTGAGATTGGCGGATGCGATTTGGCCCGATCGGAAGTCGGTACCGACACCGACTTGTGTCCGGTTGATGTTGGAGTATTATTTCCCGAATTATGATTTTCTATTGTTAGTTGGTTGTTGTGAGTTATGTGTTGGTACGACGTGTGTGTCGAATTGCTGTTTGATGTTATGTGTGTTTGTCACTTGTCTCCTTCTGTCATGGGGGTGAATGGTCCCGAATAGGCCAGGTCTCCGCAGCGCTAGAGAACCCGGGGGTCCTCTTGATGGAAGAACAGTACTCAAGGTTTTCCTGGTTTAGTGATTGGTGTTTTTATGTTTGTCTGTGGTTCGTAGGAGAAGTAATTAGAACATTGGCGGCATGAGCGTTATAAATCCAGATTTATTTTTGAAGCACGAGTTGGAGTTCGAGATTAAGTCCCGGGGTGGGAGGCCCCAGGGGGATGTCGCTTCTTTGAGGAAGCAATTAAGAGACGCCCTCGCGTCCGGAGGGACGACGTCGCTCGTAAAGGTCACTGATATGACAGCAGAGCTCGAGTTGTGCCAGGAGAAGTGGGGAGAGTTGCGGGAGGTGATGGAGGATTTTGAGTCGGCCCCTTCCAGCCTCAGGGCAAGACAGAGAGTGCGTCAGCGAGCGGAACACCTGCAACATAGACTGGAGAACTTGTCCGCACAAACTACAATCGCTGAAGTCAGCGCCACGCTGAAGCTGATTTCGGAACAGGTGGCTAAAGCATTGCGGAACTTCGAGCCCGTGAAGTCTCAGCTTTCCGTGAGCTCTCCCCAGCCTCCTGAAATGGACATAGCGCAGACGCCGAACCCGGCGGCTCAATTGCCAACGCTCTCGGGCGGATCGAGCGTCTCTTATAATAAATTACATAACCCCCTGTCTTCCATTATTCAGGAGCTTCCGGTGGTAGACGGACTAGACGTGGACAAATTGATGGTTTTTTTCGAATATTGTTTCAGCTGTCCGACTTCCCGGGGATGTCGGATAGCACCCTACTCGAACCCGTGTATCCCTATTGTCGGGGATCTGTGGCTGAGCGGGTCGCGCGGACAATACGAGATGGCGGCAGTGTGGCGTCTTTCCATCGGGGGGTGTGGGACGCATGCGTGCCTGGCCGATTGCGAGAGCAGCTGCAGCACAAACATTGTTATCGGGTGCAAGCACACGGGGAGAATTTTGCGAAGTTTGCACAGAGTATCCGTGATGCTGTCCGGATTTTAGGGTTGGGACTGCCCGAGAATGAAGTAGTGCAGATGATATTCGAAGGGGTTACTCCCCAGGAGAGATCTCGTTTAACTTTTGCTGAGCGACCGCGTAATTATGAAGACCTCGAGAAGCTGTGCGTGTTATCCCGGGCTATACAATCAATTGATGAATCCCGTGGGCCAGTAAGGGCCAGTCCGGGCGAACCCCGAGTGGTGGAACGACGGGTCGTTCAGTCCCAACCCCGGCCAGAGAGAAATAACGGCGATCGAAGTGGACAGTTGAGAGGCGTTGTTTGCTTTCGCTGTCGTAGACAGGGGCATGTTGCCCGCGATTGTCCGGAGGGTGGTATGCGTCCAGCGCTTCCCCCGAGGGTCCGGTACTCAAAAAACTAAATTACCAGGGGGGGACAAATCGGAGGTTGTCTTCCCCTCGTTACAAGACTTTTCGGAATTCAAGTGCCTCCAGGTAGAGGATAGGTCCAGACTCTTCTAATATCAAGGTCCTTACTACCGTCCCGCAAAAGGCTTCTGTATGCCCCTTCCTGTCGCTCGAGGTAAAGAAGGGTCAACTCAGAGCGCTAGTTGACTCCGGGTCAGCCCGATCTATCATCTCATCTCGAGTATGCGCGGACCTTGAAAAACAGGGCTTAATAAAAGGGTCGAATCGGTCGTCTGTGGTGTGCTGGACTGCTTCTAGGGAAATTCTGCCCATCTCCCGGGTGGTTTCCTTTAAGTTCAAGATTGATGGCTTTTCTTGGGTGTGGCCTTTTCTGGTTTCTCCGGCTCTGGGAGTTGACTGTATTGTGGGTGCCGATTTCATCGCTAAAAGTGGTCTCGTGTTGGACATCCATGGGCACCAGTGTTATTTTAAATTTAATAGGGGTGTTGTTATTCCATTTCTTGGATACCAGGGAGCTAAGGGAGGTATCCAAGAGGTCGCTTGTCCCGATTCTGCACGAGATCATCTCACTCCCGTCCAGCAGAGAGCTTTAGACCGATTGTGTGAGGAATTTCCCTCCGTATTAACTCCTAAGTTGGGACTCACACATTTATTAGAGTATAAAATTCGTTTGACGGACTCTAAGATAGTGAGGTCGCACCCATACAAGTTCGCCCCTCCGAAAATGGCCGTTCTGAGGGAGAAGGTTCAAGAGCTTTTAGAGCAAGGGGTAATTGAACCTTCCAATTCCAGTTATGCCAGTCCAGCGTTCCTGGTACCCAAGCCTGGGGGTAAGCACCGTATGGTGATAGATTACCGGAAGTTAAATTCTAATATTGAGGTGGATTCGGTTCCCCTTCCGGATCTTCACTCAGCTTTCGATTGGTTTAGTGAGGCCAAGTACTTCACCGTGATTGATCTCAACGCTGCATATCACCAGATCCCTTTGTCCAAGGAAAGTAGACCGTACACGGCGTTCTGTGTCCCGTGGAATTTATATCAGTATACGCGGGTCCCTATGGGTCTGGCGGTGGGCGCCCAGACGCTCACGCGTCTGCTTGACCTAGTGTTTCAAGATGTAAAATTTAAGTTCATTTTCAACTATTTGGACGACTTGCTGGTCTACAGCAAAACCTATGATGAACATCTGTGTCATCTCAGGGAGGTGATGAGCAGGTTGAGAGGCGCGGGCCTCACGGTCAATCCGGAGAAAGTGCGAATCGCCCAGGAGAGCATCTCATTTCTGGGGCATCTGGTGTCGCACCAAGGCGTTACAGTGGACCCTGAAAGGACCCAGGGTATCGGGATTTTCCCCCGCCAAAGGATGCCAAAGGCATCGCCAGGTTCGTGGGGATGGTTAACTTTTATCGGCGGTTTATCCCCAATGCCGCGGAGATAGCTGCACCCCTAAATGAATTGAGAAAGAAGGGGGTTAAGTTTGTGTGGGGCGAAAGCCAGCAGAAGGCTTTCGAAACGTTGAAGGAAGCTATTATTTCCCCGCCGGTGCTGCGGATGCCGGATTTTTCTCAACCGTTTATCTTACAGACGGACATGAGTTCGGTGGCGCTCGGGGCGGTTCTGTCCCAAGTCGTTGATGGTGCTAGGCAGCCTGTGGCCTTTATTTCCCGAACCCTGACCCAGCAAGAAAGAAAGTCATCAATATATGAGCTAGAGTGTTTAGCTGTGGTATACGCTCTAGATAAGTTCAGGCGTTTTCTGGAACACGCTGAGTTCCTGCTCGAGACCGACAATCAGGCTCTCTCTTGGCTTCTTGCTCACCCCCGGCAACTGGGTAAAATTGGTAGATGGGTGGTTAAAATCTCATCCTTCAAGTTCAAGGTGCAACACATTAGGGGAACTCAGAATGTGGTTGCAGATGCTTTGTCACGCATGTTTTCCCAACCCAGTGAAGTCCAATCTGAGCAACCCTGTTCTGTTCTGCTAGACTTTCCGTTAGCCTTCACTGATGTGTTACCCCATCAGTTGAATGATGAAGAGCTGGGTCCTGTCATCCAGAAAATAAAGGAGGGTAACGCGCAGGCCCCTTACTTCTTGTCCAAGGGCGTCCTGTGTTGTCGAGAAAGAAAGGGACGTGCCCCGAAGATCGTGCTGCCTAGCAAGTTAGTGCCCATGGTTTTCAGTTATTATCACAATTCCCCAGTAGGAGGCCACAAGGGAATTTCGAAGACCATTTCCGGTATTAGGAAACACTTCATCTGGAAGGGCATGGACAGGGACATCGCGAAGAGGGTTAAGAGTTGTCATCTGTGTGGCTTAAGCAAGCCTGCCCAAAACACAAAGTTGGGGTTGTTGTCATCAGACGTGGCGAGCAGACCGATGGAGAAGCTATTCATCGAATACGTGGGACCCTTCCCGCGTAGCAAGTCAGGTAACGCTTACCTACTTGTCTGTGTGGATGCTTTTTCGAAGTTTGCCTGGCTACTGCCCTTACGGCAGGCAAAAGCTCGTTTAACCATAAGCGCGCTTCAGAACCATGCTTTTCAGCATTTCGGTCTTCCGACCATCATTGTCTGCGACAATGGACCACAGTTCATTTCGAGTGAGTTCCGGCGGATGTGTTTCGCCAGCGGTATTAAACATGTAACCACTTCCCCGTATTACCCACAGCCGTCCCATGCGGAGAGGTTCAATAGGAATCTCCGGTCCGCACTCATCGCCTATCATGCGGAACAACAGACCACCTGGGACCAGAATTTGAAGTGGTTGCAGCTAGCTTTTAACACGGCCCTGCATGACTGTCATAAGGCCGTGCCCTTTGAGATCATGTTTGGATTCTCGCCCGCACTCCCGTTGACTAACTTGTGGAATAGTGACGATCTTCTACCACGGGAGCCCGATAATGGAACTGCGGAGAGATGGAGGGAGGCTCGGAAGAATTTGCTGCGAGCGCACGAGCGGGTCCGTCGACGATACAATCAGGGGCGAATTCCGAACCCCTTTCAGACCGGCGACTGGGTCTACTGCCAGAGCCATCCGATCAGCTCAGCCGCGGACAAAAGAGCCGCTAAATTGTGCTATCGTTGGTCGGGACCATACCGTATCCTAGGGTTTACGTCACCAGTGACGGCGCGGTTGGAAGAGCAGGGTAGTAATCCTAAAGAGATTACCACACATATATCAAAAATAAAATTATTTAGAAAAGGGTAAACGGGCTGTAAAGGGGGGGTGTAAAGGATGGTGGTCTCTGTGCGAGTGGGGATGTTGTCTATTTTAAGAGGGTGTGCTCCGGGGGCGGTATTGAGAATGGTAGGGTAGCGGGTAGATGTTTCCCACAGTCCCAGTGGGGTTCGTCTACTTCAGGGATGCGCCCCTGCCTGCGCGAGCCTTGGTTTTTTCCAATTGTCCTTATGTCCGGAGGGAGCCATGTCCTCTCCTTCAGTCCCAGCCCAAGACCGTTTAATGATCCTTGACCATCCACCCTCCGATTTTCCTAACCTTACCTAGAGAGAAAAAAAAAACTAGAAAAAGCAAAAAAAAAAAAAAAAACAAGGAGTTATAGAGAGAGGAGTGAAGCCTGCCGCGTGGACGGGGGCGGTTGTGCGCCTCGCCCACGCGGTAGGTTTTGGCCATGCCCTTTGAGCACACATGTTAAACTTTTATGTACGTGAGATGAGGGTCATAGTCACAGTTGACATGGCTTTCCGTCGGGTCCAGAGTGGGGACCACCGCATCATGGAGACCGTCATCTCCCCTTTTTCCCTTCTCCCCGTGCCGTGATGCTTTGTGTAAAATGGGGGGGTCGTATTAGAGAATTATCCTGTAGGCATATAGGGCAGAGGCCCTGTTTTGGGTGGCTATCGTGTTCTGGCTTGGGTGGACAAGCCTCAGGAGGTCGGAACTCAGGGAGCTCCCGAGCTTTTCTTTCGTCTTTCTTCTCTGTCCTTCTTTGCGGTGGGCTGGCCCTGATCAGGTCAGCGTGCCGCACATACACACTTACATACTACACGTCTTCTTTCGTCTCTTTCGTTTTCCCTTCTGAGCCTCTGTTCTCCTGGGAGCAAGTGCCGCCGGGCCACCACGATGTCCACCGGAGTATTTAAGAAGGGGGTACACTGCAGGGTACTCTCCAGAGTTTCAGAGTGGGGGCAACCGGGTTGCCCTTTCGGGGTGGGGGTGTGCCGGTGTAAATCCGGCTGTCGAAAGTTTTAGAAAATTTTTATTTTAATTGTAAAATAACGCGAATGCAAGGGTCAGTTGAAACGACCCTTGTCCGGCTCCGTTAAGGCTGCGCGCGCAACTCGTAGTGAGGGGCGGCTTGTTCCGTCGGTTACAGCGGTTAGTCAGCTCACCGCCCCGCTACGAAATACATCGGCTTCTCTCTCCGAACAATTACGGCGTAGTTTCTCTGCATCTACATGGCTTGCTGAAACTTAAGCGACTCCCGGTAAGAATTGCATTATTTTATGTGTTTAAAAGTAATTCATATTAAATGGATAATTAATAACAAGATGTATGCAACCGTATAAAAAGACCTAATTATGTGAGTGCGATCCGACAGTTTTTATATTAAAAGAAAACTCATTGTTCAGTAATTTACTTAATGTTCAGTATATAGCCCATGTTCCTTTTATTATTACTATAATAGTGTGAGAGGTATTGTAATTGTCATTGTCATGATAAAGGTGTAGAATGTTAAAATTAATGGCTAAAAGTTAGTGCGTAGTCAGGTAGTGAACTGTGTCCATTCATGCAGCAGACTGTCGGGGAGCTCTTTAATTAACTTTACAGTAGAGAATTTATTTGTGAGAACCTCCATAGAGGAAATATTATTAATGTTAAAACATTATTAATACTGTGAGTGCCTTGAAGTTGAATTGTTGGTCAAATAATGATTATTGGTCACCACGTGGCTGTTTAACCTGTAAATTTCTGTTGAGGCATGTAGACATTGTGCTGATGACTTTTATATTACGCCACGTTTGATATAGTCTTTTCTTTATCAAAATTTAATTATTCCATGGCTGACTCTCTACTCTTTAAGCTGGTTGCAAAGATTTTATTAATGAAACTTGTGCATTTATTTAGAGTTGGTTGAAGGCCCGTTCTGAGGTTAATTACCTGAACTTGGGTGTACATTTTTGTGAACATTTCTCTAATTTATATGAATTAACAGGGTTCTTGATTAAGACGGAGATTTGGCTTTGCTGATTGCCGTCCATCTGCATCAGCCATGGACCATTAGACATGATCCTGTCCGGAGAGGGAGCTGGTGACCAGTTCACGATGTAGCACTTAGTCAGCAGTATTAAGGTGATATGCACTCTTTTATTTTCCTTTTGGGGCCGGGCCGGCAGTGCACCTGTCTTACAGTAAAGTTCTTTTGAATCCATGTGACCACGTGTCCAGACTATCTGCTATAAAGGGGAGCAGCTGATCATCATTCTGAACATTATGAGTGAATTTCAAAAACACTTTTAATAACTGAATTCCCTAACACTAAGTGCACTGCTTGTAATTGTGTGCTGCACTGGGGGAGCGTGCCAGAGATATTTGTTCACTTAGATATTTTACAGTTTGCACATAGTTATCATATCACTCCTTACAAAATTTATAGAACATGTTATGGACTCTGTTCCGGCTGGAACAGAAATGAGTAAATATTAAATTCACCTTGGGTTTAACATTTAAGGGCTGGGGGTTTTCCTTTGTTTTTTTTTTGCCATTTTCTGGGTTTAAAAAGGAACTTAGTTTTTGTCTGACACATGTTTGTGCAGCCTGAGGCAGGTTAGATTCCTGTCAAATTTTGTCAACCACATGCTGGCGCGCTCCCACAGCTGCTAGGGCACAACCGTCTTATTGTACTTTCATTATATATATTTTTTATACCAGCCATTCGGGGTTAATAGAAAGGAATTTGTGTATTTACTGGGCATATAATAATTGATTTTGTACCTTACAAAGGGCTATACTGATTGTTTTTCTTAACTTGCAAAACACATATTGATTAACTTTTCTCTTGTAGTATCTGCTGATTAATTTTCTTTTAACTATAGAACATATACTCATTATTTTTTTTTGTAAAACATATATTGTTTAAATTTTTTGAAATTTGTAAAGCCTCGACTGATTAATTTTCCGACCGTTAAAGTATATACTGATTTATTAAATCCTTCGGAATTTGTGTAGCAAATTAACCGTTTAGAATTGTATAACAACTGTTTAAAATCAGGTGATGTAGTTTCCGTAAATTTTTATTTAATGCTGTGGAAGGAACTTAAGGTTCATACGCTCATGATGGGTCATTGATCAGTGGAATGCTATACACATGGGCGGTCCGGTCTTACTTATGCGTTATGAGTAATTATCATCCTTTCTGGGGTTGTGGCTTTTATGTAATTCTACACAAACGGGTTGCTGATGGGCGAACATTTTATCACTGCTGGGTTCTGGGTATGGCAGTAACTCTGCCTGCAAGGCGGGTGAATTCCAAGGGGCATTCGTGTTAGAATTGATGTATAATTGTGAGTCTATGTGCCTTATGTTTCAGTGTGTGTTGTTATGTTTTGTCTGTGTCTAGCTAGTCACAAAATGGGGGAGAACTTTGTATTTATATATATATATATATTTACTGAATATTATACACACTCGTTATGATATACACATGTTGTCTTTAATACTGTTACAGCAGGGCTTAATTTATTTGTGATATTTATGATTCATGGGGGGGGCATAACTATGTGATAGAGTTGCCTACATGTATTAATTCTTGGCATACAATAAAAACCGTTATTGTTATATTACAGCTGAGTTTCATTGCAAGTCCCGTCATACTGGACCCGGCACAATTTTTGCTTCTCTAGGCTCCGGCCTAGTCCTAATTGACTTGTGGCTTCTCTTTCAAAAAAAAATATTAAAATAAAAGAAGTTGTTTTATACTCTTAAAAATACATAAAAGGAAAGAGGGGTTACAAATGGTAGCAGTGAGCGTGGTTAATTCTAGGGTTGAACCCTTGGGTCCTGGTGTGTGACGGGGCTTGCAAACTCGGAAATATTAAGGCGATTGTTATGACATTGTTTCGTAGGTATATGCCCGTGTAGGCTAGTTGTAAGTTGTATAACTTGTGAGTCGGGTCGCACCACTGAGGCGGTTATTTGTGTTTGAAAAATGTGATAGCTTGTACGGCCGGGGAGTCTCAAGTGTGGCCTGGATGATGGAATGTTGATCAGGGTCGGAGTTTAGCGTGTGAGATTGGCGGATGCGGTATGGCCCGATCGGAAGTCGGTACCGACACCGACTTGTGTCCGGTTGATGTTGGAGTATTATTTCCCGAATTATGATTTTCTATTGTTAGTTGGTTGTTGTGAGTTATGTGTTGGTACGACGTGTGTGTCGAATTGCTGTTTGATGTTATGTGTGTTTAGTATTGTTGGTTGTCACTTGTCTCCTTCTGTCATGGGGGTGAATGGTCCCGAATAGGCCAGGTCTCCGCAGCGCTAGAGAACCCGGGGGTCCTCTTGATGGAAGAACAGTACTCAAGGTTTTCCTGGTTTAGTGATTGGTGTTTTTATGTTTGTCTGTGGTTCGTAGGAGAAGTAATTAGAGCATTGGCGGCATGAGCGTTATAAATCCAGATTTATTTTTGAAGCACGAGTTGGAGTTCGAGATTAAGTCCCGGGGTGGGAGGCCCCAGGGGGATGTCGCTTCTTTGAGGAAGCAATTAAGAGACGCCCTCGCGTCCGGAGGGACGACGTCGCTCGTAAAGGTCACTGATATGACAGCAGAGCTCGAGTTGTGCCAGGAGAAGTGGGGAGAGTTGCGGGAGGTGATGGAGGATTTTGAGTCGGCCCCTTCCAGCCTCAGGGCAAGACAGAGAGTGCGTCAGCGAGCGGAACACCTGCAACATAGACTGGAGAACTTGTCCGCACAAACTACAATCGCTGAAGTCAGCGCCACGCTGAAGCTGATTTCGGAACAGGTGGCTAAAGCGTTGCGGAACTTCGAGCCCGTGAAGTCTCAGCTTTCCGTGAGCTCTCCCCAGCCTCCTGAAATGGACATAGCGCAGACGCCGAACCCGGCGGCTCAATTGCCAACGCTCTCGGGCGGATCGAGCGTCTCTTATAATAAATTACATAACCCCCTGTCTTCCATTATTCAGGAGCTTCCGGTGGTAGACGGACTAGACGTGGACAAATTGATGGTTTTTTTCGAATTTTGTTTCAGCTGTCCGACTTCCCGGGGATGTCGGATAGCACCCTACTCGAACTCGTGTATCCCTATTGTCGGGGATCTGTGGCTGAGCGGGTCGCGCGGACAATACGAGATGGCGGCAGTGTGGCGTCTTTCCATCGGGGGGTGTTGGACGCATGCGTGCCTGGCCGATTGCGAGAGCAGCTGCAGCACAAACATTGTTATCGGGTGCAAGCACACGGGGAGAATTTTGCGAAGTTTGCACAGAGTATCCGTGATGCTGTCCGGATTTTAGGGTTGGGACTGACCGAGAATGAAGTAGTGCAGATGATATTCGAAGGGGTTACTCCCCAGGAGATCTCGTTTAACTTTTGCTGAGCGACCGCGTAATTATGAAGACCTCGAGAAGCTGTGCGTGTTATCCCGGGCTATACAATCAATTGATGAATCCCGTGGGCCAGTAAGGGCCAGTCCGGGCGAACCCCGAGTGGTGGAACGACGGGTCGTTCAGTCCCAACCCCGGCCAGAGAGAAATAACGGCGATCGAAGTGGACAGTTGAGAGGCGTTGTTTGCTTTCGCTGTCGTAGACAGGGGCATGTTGCCCGCGATTGTCCGGAGGGTGGTATGCGTCCAGCGCTTCCCCCGAGGGTCCGGTACACAAAAAACTAAATTACCAGGGGGGGACAAATCGGAGGTTGTCTTCCCCTCGTTACAAGACTTTTCGGAATTCAAGTGCCTCCAGGTAGAGGATAGGTCCAGACTCTTCTAATATCAAGGTCCTTACTACCGTCCCGCAAAAGGCTTCTGTATGCCCCTTCCTGTCGCTCGAGGTAAAGAAGGGTCAACTCAGAGCGCTAGTTGACTCCGGGTCAGCCCGATCTATCATCTCATCTCGAGTATGCGCGGACCTTGAAAAACAGGGCTTAATAAAAGGGTCGAATCGGTCGTCTGTGGTGTGCTGGACTGCTTCTAGGGAAATTCTGCCCATCTCCCGGGTGGTTTCCTTTAAGTTCAAGATTGATGGCTTTTCTTGGGTGTGGCCTTTTCTGGTTTCTCCGGCTCTGGGAGTTGACTGTATTGTGGGTGCCGATTTCATCGCTAAAAGTGGTCTCGTGTTGGACATCCATGGGCACCAGTGTTATTTTAAATTTAATCGGGGTGTTGTTATTCCATTTCTTGGATACCAGGGAGCTAAGGGAGGTATCCAAGAGGTCGCTTGTCCCGATTCTGCACGAGATCATCTCACTCCCGTCCAGCAGAGAGCTTTAGACCGATTGTGTGAGGAATTTCCCTCCGTATTAACTCCTAAGTTGGGACTCACACATTTATTAGAGTATAAAATTCGTTTGACGGACTCTAAGATAGTGAGGTCGCACCCATACAAGTTCGCCCCTCCGAAAATGGCCGTTCTGAGGGAGAAGGTTCAAGAGCTTTTAGAGCAAGGGGTAATTGAACCTTCCAATTCCAGTTATGCCAGTCCAGCGTTCCTGGTACCCAAGCCTGGGGGTAAGCACCGTATGGTGATAGATTACCGGAAGTTAAATTCTAATATTGAGGTGGATTCGGTTCCCCTTCCGGATCTTCACTCAGCTTTCGATTGGTTTAGTGAGGCCAAGTACTTCACCGTGATTGATCTCAACGCTGCATATCACCAGATCCCTTTGTCCAAGGAAAGTAGACCGTACACGGCGTTCTGTGTCCCGTGGAATTTATATCAGTATACGCGGGTCCCTATGGGTCTGGCGGTGGGCGCCCAGACGCTCACGCGTCTGCTTGACCTAGTGTTTCAAGATGTAAAATTTAAGTTCATTTTCAAATATTTGGACGACTTGCTGGTCTACAGCAAAACCTATGATGAACATCTGTGTCATCTCAGGGAGGTGATGAGCAGGTTGAGAGGCGCGGGCCTCACGGTCAATCCGGAGAAAGTGCGAATCGCCCAGGAGAGCATCTCATTTCTGGGGCATCTGGTGTCGCACAAAGGCGTTACAGTGGACCCTGAAAGGACCCAGGGTATCGGGATTTTCCCCCGCCAAAGGGTGCCAAAGGCATCGCCAGGTTCGTGGGGATGGTTAACTTTTATCGGCGGTTTATCCCCAATGCAGCGGAGATAGCTGCACCCCTAAATGAATTGAGAAAGAAGGGGGTTAAGTTTGTGTGGGGCGAAAGCCAGCAGAAGGCTTTCGAAACGTTGAAGGAAGCTATTATTTCCCCGCCGGTGCTGCGGATGCCGGATTTTTCTCAACCGTTTATCTTACAGACGGACATGAGTTCGGTGGCGCTCGGGGCGGTTCTGTCCCAAGTCGTTGATGGTGCTAGGCAGCCTGTGGCCTTTATTTCCCGAACCCTGACCCAGCAAGAAAGAAAGTCATCAATATATGAGCTAGAGTGTTTAGCTGTGGTATACGCTCTAGATAAGTTCAGGCGTTTTCTGGAACACGCTGAGTTCCTGCTCGAGACCGACAATCAGGCTCTCTCTTGGCTTCTTGCTCACCCCCGGCAACTGGGTAAAATTGGTAGATGGGTGGTTAAAATCTCATCCTTCAAGTTCAAGGTGCAACACATTAGGGGAACTCAGAATGTGGTTGCAGATGCTTTGTCACGCATGTTTTCCCAACCCAGTGAAGTCCAATCTGAGCAACCCTGTTCTGTTCTGCTAGACTTTCCGTTAGCCTTCACTGATGTGTTACCCCATCAGTTGAATGATGAAGAGCTGGGTCCTGTCATCCAGAAAATAAAGGAGGGTAACGCGCAGGCCCCTTACTTCTTGTCCAAGGGCGTCCTGTGTTGTCGAGAAAGAAAGGGACGTGCCCCGAAGATCGTGCTGCCTAGCAAGTTAGTGCCCATGGTTTTCAGTTATTATCACAATTCCCCAGTAGGAGGCCACAAGGGAATTTCGAAGACCATTTCCGGTATTAGGAAACACTTCATCTGGAAGGGCATGGACAGGGACATCGCGAAGAGGGTTAAGAGTTGTCATCTGTGTGGCTTAAGCAAGCCTGCCCAAAACACAAAGTTGGGGTTGTTGTCATCAGACGTGGCGAGCAGACCGATGGAGAAGCTATTCATCGAATACGTGGGACCCTTCCCGCGTAGCAAGTCAGGTAACGCTTACCTACTTGTCTGTGTGGATGCTTTTTCGAAGTTTGCCTGGCTACTGCCCTTACGGCAGGCAAAAGCTCGTTTAACCATAAGCGCGCTTCAGAACCATGCTTTTCAGCATTTCGGTCTTCCGACCATCATTGTCTGCGACAATGGACCACAGTTCATTTCGAGTGAGTTCCGGCGGATGTGTTTCGCCAGCGGTATTAAACATGTAACCACTTCCCCGTATTACCCACAGCCGTCCCATGCGGAGAGGTTCAATAGGAATCTCCGGTCCGCACTCATCGCCTATCATGCGGAACAACAGACCACCTGGGACCAGAATTTGAAGTGGTTGCAGCTAGCTTTTAACACGGCCCTGCATGACTGTCATAAGGCCGTGCCCTTTGAGATCATGTTTGGATTCTCGCCCGCACTCCCGTTGACTAACTTGTGGAATAGTGACGATCTTCTACCACGGGAGCCCGATAATGGAACTGCGGAGAGATGGAGGGAGGCTCGGAAGAATTTGCTGCGAGCGCACGAGCGGGTCCGTCGACGATACAATCAGGGGCGAATTCCGAACCCCTTTCAGACCGGCGACTGGGTCTACTGCCAGAGCCATCCGATCAGCTCAGCCGCGGACAAAAGAGCCGCTAAATTGTGCTATCGTTGGTCGGGACCATACCGTATCCTAGGGTTTACGTCACCAGTGACGGCGCGGTTGGAAGAGCAGGGTAGTAATCCTAAAGAGATTACCACACATATATCAAAAATAAAATTATTTAGAAAAGGGTAAACGGGCTGTAAAGGGGGGGTGTAAAGGATGGTGGTCTCTGTGCGAGTGGGGATGTTGTCTATTTTAAGAGGGTGTGCTCCGGGGGCGGTATTGAGAATGGTAGGGTAGCGGGTAGATGTTTCCCACAGTCCCAGTGGGGTTCGTCTACTTCAGGGATGCGCCCCTGCCTGCGCGAGCCTTGGTTTTCTCCAATTGTCCTTATGTCCGGAGGGAGCCATGTCCTCTCCTTCAGTCCCAGCCCAAGACCGTTTAATGATCCTTGACCATCCACCCTCCGATTTTCCTAACCTTACCTAGAGAGAAAAAAAAAACTAGAAAAAGCAAAAAAAAAAAAAAAAAAACAAGGAGTTATAGAGAGAGGAGTGAAGCCTGCCGCGTGGACGGGGGCGGTTGTGCGCCTCGCCCACGCGGTAGGTTTTGGCCATGCCCTTTGAGCACACATGTTAAACTTTTATGTACGTGAGATGAGGGTCATAGTCACAGTTGACATGGCTTTCCGTCGGGTCCAGAGTGGGGACCACCGCATCATGGAGACCGTCATCTCCCCTTTTTCCCTTCTCCCCGTGCCGTGATGCTTTGTGTAAAATGGGGGGGTCGTATTAGAGAATTATCCTGTAGGCATATAGGGCAGAGGCCCTGTTTTGGGTGGCTATCGTGTTCTGGCTTGGGTGGACAAGCCTCAGGAGGTCGGAACTCAGGGAGCTCCCGAGCTTTTCTTTCGTCTTTCTTCTCTGTCCTTCTTTGCGGTGGGCTGGCCCTGATCAGGTCAGCGTGCCGCACATACACACTTACATACTACACGTCTTCTTTCGTCTCTTTCGTTTTCCCTTCTGAGCCTCTGTTCTCCTGGGAGCAAGTGCCGCCGGGCCACCACGATGTCCACCGGAGTATTTAAGAAGGGGGTACACTGCAGGGTACTCTCCAGAGTTTCAGAGTGGGGCAACCGGGTTGCCCTTTCGGGGTGGGGGTGTGCCGGTGTAAATCCGGCTGTCGAAAGTTTTAGAAAATTTTTATTTTAATTGTAAAATAACGCGAATGCAAGGGTCAGTTGAAACGACCCTTGTCCGGCTCCGTTAAGGCTGCGCGCGCAACTCGTAGTGAGGGGCGGCTTGTTCCGTCGGTTACAGCGGTTAGTCAGCTCACCGCCCCGCTACGAAATACATCGGCTTCTCTCTCCGAACAATTACGGCGTAGTTTCTCTGCATCTACATGGCTTGCTGAAACTTAAGCGACTCCCGGTAAGAATTGCATTATTTTATGTGTTTAAAAGTAATTCATATTAAATGGATAATTAATAACAAGATGTATGCAACCGTATAAAAAGACCTAATTATGTGAGTGCGATCCGACAGTTTTTATATTAAAAGAAAACTCATTGTTCAGTAATTTACTTAATGTTCAGTATATAGCCCATGTTCCTTTTATTATTACTATAATAGTGTGAGAGGTATTGTAATTGTCATTGTCATGATAAAGGTGTAGAATGTTAAAAATTAATGGCTAACAGTTAGTGCGTAGTCAGGTAGTGAACTGTGTCCATTCATGCAGCAGACTGTCGGGGAGCTCTTTAATTAACTTTACAGTAGAGAATTTATTTGTGAGAACCTCCATAGAGGAAATATTATTAATGTTAAAACATTATTAATACTGTGAGTGCCTTGAAGTTGAATTGTTGGTCAAATAATGATTATTGGTCACCACGTGGCTGTTTAACCTGTAAATTTCTGTTGAGGCATGTAGACATTGTGCTGATGACTTTTATATTACGCCACGTTTGATATAGTCTTTTCTTTATCAAAATTTAATTATTCCATGGCTGACTCTCTACTCTTTAAGCTGGTTGCAAAGATTTTATTAATGAAACTTGTGCATTTATTTAGAGTTGGTTGAAGGCCCGTTCTGAGGTTAATTACCTGAACTTGGGTGTACATTTTTGTGAACATTTCTCTAATTTATATGAATTAACAGGGTTCTTGATTAAGACGGAGATTTGGCTTTGCTGATTGCCGTCCATCTGCATCAGCCATGGACCATTAGACATGATCCTGTCCGGAGAGGGAGCTGGTGACCAGTTCACGATGTAGCACTTAGTCAGCAGTATTAAGGTGATATGCACTCTTTTATTTTCCTTTTGGGGCCGGGCCGGCAGTGCACCTGTCTTACAGTAAAGTTCTTTTGAATCCATGTGACCACGTGTCCAGACTATCTGCTATAAAGGGGAGCAGCTGATCATCATTCTGAACATTATGAGTGAATTTCAAAAACACTTTTAATAACTGAATTCCCTAACACTAAGTGCACTGCTTGTAATTGTGTGCTGCACTGGGGGAGCGTGCCAGAGATATTTGTTCACTTAGATATTTTACAGTTTGCACATAGTTATCATATCACTCCTTACAAAATTTATAGAACATGTTATGGACTCTGTTCCGGCTGGAACAGAAATGAGTAAATATTAAATTCACCTTGGGTTTAACATTTAAGGGCTGGGGGTTTTCCTTTGTTTTTTTTTGGCCATTTTCTGGGGTTTAAAAAGGAACTTAGTTTTTGTCTGACACATGTTTGTGCAGCCTGAGGCAGGTTAGATTCCTGTCAAATTTTGTCAACCACATGCTGGCGCGCTCCCACAGCTGCTAGGGCACAACCGTCTTATTGTACTTTCATTATATATATTTTTTATACAGCCATTCGGGGTTAATAGAAAGGAATTTGTGTATTTACTGGGCATATAATAATTGATTTTGTACCTTACAAAGGGCTATACTGATTGTTTTTCTTAACTTGCAAAACACATATTGATTAACTTTTCTCTTGTAGTATCTGCTGATTAATTTTCTTTTAACTATAGAACATATACTCATTATTTTTTTTTGTAAAACATATATTGTTTAAATTTTTTGAAATTTGTAAAGCCTCGACTGATTAATTTTCCGACCGTTAAAGTATATACTGATTTATTAAATCCTTCGGAATTTGTGTAGCAAATTAACCGTTTAGAATTGTATAACAACTGTTTAAAATCAGGTGATGTAGTTTCCGTAAATTTTTATTTAATGCTGTGGAAGGAACTTAAGGTTCATACGCTCATGATGGGTCATTGATCAGTGGAATGCTATACACATGGGCGGTCCGGTCTTACTTATGCGTTATGAGTAATTATCATCCTTTCTGGGGTTGTGGCTTTTATGTAATTCTACACAAACGGGTTGCTGATGGGCGAACATTTTATCACTGCTGGGTTCTGGGTATGGCAGTAACTCTGCCTGCAAGGCGGGTGAATTCCAAGGGGCATTCGTGTTAGAATTGATGTATAATTGTGAGTCTATGTGCCTTATGTTTCAGTGTGTGTTGTTATGTTTTGTCTGTGTCTAGCTAGTCACAAAATGGGGGAGAACTTTGTATTTATATATATATATATATATATATATATTTACTGAATATTATACACACTCGTTATGATATACACATGTTGTCTTTAATACTGTTACAGCAGGGCTTAATTTATTTGTGATATTTATGATTCATGGGGGGGGGGGCATAACTATGTGATAGAGTTGCCTACATGTATTAATTCTTGGCATACAATAAAAACCGTTATTGTTATATTACAGCTGAGTTTCATTGCAAGTCCCGTCATACTGGACCCGGCACAATTTTTGCTTCTCTAGGCTCCGGCCTAGTCCTAATTGACTTGTGGCTTCTCTTTCAAAAAAAAAATATTAAAATAAAAGAAGTTGTTTTATACTCTTAAAAATACATAAAAGGAAAGAGGGGTTACAAATGGTAGCAGTGAGCGTGGTTAATTCTAGGGTTGAACCCTTGGGTCCTGGTGTGTGACGGGGCTTGCAAACTCGGAAATATTAAGGCGATTGTTATGACATTGTTTCGTAGGTATATGCCCGTGTAGGCTAGTTGTAAGTTGTATAACTTGTGAGTCGGGTCGCACCACTGAGGCGGTTATTTGTGTTTGAAAAATGTGATAGCTTGTACGGCCGGGGAGTCTCAAGTGTGGCCTGGATGATGGAATGTTGATCAGGGTCGGAGTTTAGCGTGTGAGATTGGCGGATGCGGTATGGCCCGATCGGAAGTCGGTACCGACACCGACTTGTGTCCGGTTGATGTTGGAGTATTATTTCCCGAATTATGATTTTCTATTGTTAGTTGGTTGTTGTGAGTTATGTGTTGGTACGACGTGTGTGTCGAATTGCTGTTTGATGTTATGTGTGTTTAGTATTGTTGGTTGTCACTTGTCTCCTTCTGTCATGGGGGTGAATGGTCCCGAATAGGCCAGGTCTCCGCAGCGCTAGAGAACCCGGGGGTCCTCTTGATGGAAGAACAGTACTCAAGGTTTTCCTGGTTTAGTGATTGGTGTTTTTATGTTTGTCTGTGGTTCGTAGGAGAAGTAATTAGAGCATTGGCGGCATGAGCGTTATAAATCCAGATTTATTTTTGAAGCACGAGTTGGAGTTCGAGATTAAGTCCCGGGGTGGGAGGCCCCAGGGGGATGTCGCTTCTTTGAGGAAGCAATTAAGAGACGCCCTCGCGTCCGGAGGGACGACGTCGCTCGTAAAGGTTACTGATATGACAGCAGAGCTCGAGTTGTGCCAGGAGAAGTGGGGAGAGTTGCGGGAGGTGATGGAGGATTTTGAGTCGGCCCCTTCCAGCCTCAGGGCAAGACAGAGAGTGCGTCAGCGAGCGGAACACCTGCAACATAGACTGGAGAACTTGTCCGCACAAACTACAATCGCTGAAGTCAGCGCCACGCTGAAGCTGATTTCGGAACAGGTGGCTAAAGCATTGCGGAACTTCGAGCCCGTGAAGTCTCAGCTTTCCGTGAGCTCTCCCCAGCCTCCTGAAATGGACATAGCGCAGACGCCGAACCCGGCGGCTCAATTGCCAACGCTCTCGGGCGGATCGAGCGTCTCTTATAATAAATTACATAACCCCCTGTCTTCCATTATTCAGGAGCTTCCGGTGGTAGACGGACTAGACGTGGACAAATTGATGGTTTTTTTCGAATTTTGTTTCAGCTGTCCGACTTCCCGGGGATGTCGGATAGCACCCTACTCGAACTCGTGTATCCCTATTGTCGGGGATCTGTGGCTGAGCGGGTCGCGCGGACAATACGAGATGGCGGCAGTGTGGCGTCTTTCCATCGGGGGGTGTTGGACGCATGCGTGCCTGGCCGATTGCGAGAGCAGCTGCAGCACAAACATTGTTATCGGGTGCAAGCACACGGGGAGAATTTTGCGAAGTTTGCACAGAGTATCCGTGATGCTGTCCGGATTTTAGGGTTGGGACTGACCGAGAATGAAGTAGTGCAGATGATATTCGAAGGGGTTACTCCCCAGGAGATCTCGTTTAACTTTTGCTGAGCGACCGCGTAATTATGAAGACCTCGAGAAGCTGTGCGTGTTATCCCGGGCTATACAATCAATTGATGAATCCCGTGGGCCAGTAAGGGCCAGTCCGGGCGAACCCCGAGTGGTGGAACGACGGGTCGTTCAGTCCCAACCCCGGCCAGAGAGAAATAACGGCGATCGAAGTGGACAGTTGAGAGGCGTTGTTTGCTTTCGCTGTCGTAGACAGGGGCATGTTGCCCGCGATTGTCCGGAGGGTGGTATGCGTCCAGCGCTTCCCCCGAGGGTCCGGTACTCAAAAAACTAAATTACCAGGGGGGGACAAATCGGAGGTTGTCTTCCCCTCGTTACAAGACTTTTCGGAATTCAAGTGCCTCCAGGTAGAGGATAGGTCCAGACTCTTCTAATATCAAGGTCCTTACTACCGTCCCGCAAAAGGCTTCTGTATGCCCCTTCCTGTCGCTCGAGGTAAAGAAGGGTCAACTCAGAGCGCTAGTTGACTCCGGGTCAGCCCGATCTATCATCTCATCTCGAGTATGCGCGGACCTTGAAAAACAGGGCTTAATAAAAGGGTCGAATCGGTCGTCTGTGGTGTGCTGGACTGCTTCTAGGGAAATTCTGCCCATCTCCCGGGTGGTTTCCTTTAAGTTCAAGATTGATGGCTTTTCTTGGGTGTGGCCTTTTCTGGTTTCTCCGGCTCTGGGAGTTGACTGTATTGTGGGTGCCGATTTCATCGCTAAAAGTGGTCTCGTGTTGGACATCCACGGGCACCAGTGTTATTTTAAATTTAATCGGGGTGTTGTTATTCCATTTCTTGGATACCAGGGAGATAAGGGAGGTATCCAAGAGGTCGCTTGTCCCGATTCTGCACGAGATCATCTCACTCCCGCCCAGCAGAGAGCTTTAGACCGATTGTGTGAGGAATTTCCCTCCGTATTAACTCCTAAGTTGGGACTCACACATTTATTAGAGTATAAAATTCGTTTGACGGACTCTAAGATAGTGAGGTCGCACCCATACAAGTTCGCCCCTCCGAAAATGGCCGTTCTGAGGGAGAAGGTTCAAGTTAAATTTACCGGAAGTTAAATTCTAATATTGAGGTGGATTCGGTTCCCCTTCCGGATCTTCACTCAGCTTTCGATTGGTTTAGTGAGGCCAAGTACTTCACCGTGATTGATCTCAACGCTGCATATCACCAGATCCCTTTGTCCAAGGAAAGTAGACCGTACACGGCGTTCTGTGTCCCGTGGAATTTATATCAGTATACGCGGGTCCCTATGGGTCTGGCGGTGGGCGCCCAGACGCTCACGCGTCTGCTTGACCTAGTGTTTCAAGATGTAAAATTTAAGTTCATTTTCAACTATTTGGACGACTTGCTGGTCTACAGCAAAACCTATGATGAACATCTGTGTCATCTCAGGGAGGTGATGAGCAGGTTGAGAGGCGCGGGCCTCACGGTCAATCCGGAGAAAGTGCGAATCGCCCAGGAGAGCATCTCATTTCTGGGGCATCTGGTGTCGCACCAAGGCGTTACAGTGGACCCTGAAAGGACCCAGGGTATCCGGGATTTTCCCCCGCCAAAGGATGCCAAAGGCATCGCCAGGTTCGTGGGGATGGTTAACTTTTATCGGCGGTTTATCCCCAATGCAGCGGAGATAGCTGCACCCCTAAATGAATTGAGAAAGAAGGGGGTTAAGTTTGTGTGGGGCGAAAGCCAGCAGAAGGCTTTCGAAACGTTGAAGGAAGCTATTATTTCCCCGCCGGCTGCGGATGCCGGATTTTTCTCAACCGTTTATCTTACAGACGGACATGAGTTCGGTGGCGCTCGGGGCGGTTCTGTCCCAAGTCGTTGATGGTGCTAGGCAGCCTGTGGCCATTATTTCCCGAACCCTGACCCAGCAAGAAAGAAAGTCATCAATATATGAGCTAGAGTGTTTAGCTGTGGTATACGCTCTAGATAAGTTCAGGCGTTTTCTGGAACACGCTGAGTTCCTGCTCGAGACCGACAATCAGGCTCTCTCTTGGCTTCTTGCTCACCCCCGGCAACTGGGTAAAATTGGTAGATGGGTGGTTAAAATCTCATCCTTCAAGTTCAAGGTGCAACACATTAGGGGAACTCAGAATGTGGTTGCAGATGCTTTGTCACGCATGTTTTCCCAACCCAGTGAAGTCCAATCTGAGCAACCCTGTTCTGTTCTGCTAGACTTTCCGTTAGCCTTCACTGATGTGTTACCCCATCAGTTGAATGATGAAGAGCTGGGTCCTGTCATCCAGAAAATAAAGGAGGGTAACGCGCAGGCCCCTTACTTCTTGTCCAAGGGCGTCCTGTGTTGTCGAGAAAGAAAGGGACGTGCCCCGAAGATCGTGCTGCCTAGGAAGTTAGTGCCCATGGTCTTCAGTTATTATCACAATTCCCCAGTAGGAGGCCACAAGGGAATTTCGAAGACCATTTCCGGTATTAGGAAACACTTCATCTGGAAGGGCATGGACAGGGACATCGCGACGAGGGTTATGAGTTGTCATCTGTGTGGCTTAAGCAAGCCTGCCCAAAACACAAAGTTGGGGTTGTTGTCATCAGACGTGGCGAGCAGACCGATGGAGAAGCTATTCATCGACTACGTGGGACCCTTCCCGCGTAGCAAGTCAGGTAACGCTTACCTACTTGTCTGTGTGGATGCTTTTTCGAAGTTTGCCTGGCTACTGCCCTTACGGCAGGCAAAAGCTCGTTTAACCATAAGCGCGCTTCAGAACCATGTTTTTCAGCATTTCGGTCTTCCGACCATCATTGTCTGCGACAATGGACCACAGTTCATTTCGAGTGAGTTCCGGCGGATGTGTTTCGCCAGCGGTATTAAACATGTAACCACTTCCCCGTATTACCCACAGCCGTCCCATGCGGAGAGGTTCAATAGGAATCTCCGGTCCGCACTCATCGCCTATCATGCGGAACAACAGACCACCTGGGACCAGAATTTGAAGTGGTTGCAGCTAGCTTTTAACACGGCCCTGCATGACAGTCATAAGGCCGTGCCCTTTGAGATCATGTTTGGATTCTCGCCCGCACTCCCGTTGACTAACTTGTGGAATAGTGACGGTCTTCTACCACGGGAGCCCGATAATGGAACTGCGGAGAGATGGAGGGAGGCTCGGAAGAATTTGCTGCGAGCGCACGAGCGGGTCCGTCGACGATACAATCAGGGGCGAATTCCGAACCCCTTTCAGACCGGAGACTGGGTCTACTGCCAGAGCCATCCGATCAGCTCAGCCGCGGACAAAAGAGCCGCTAAATTGTGCTATCGTTGGTCGGGACCATACCGTATCCTAGGGTTTACGTCACCAGTGACGGCGCGGTTGGAAGAGCAGGGTAGTAATCCTAAAGAGATTACCACACATATATCAAAATTAAAATTATTTAGAAAAGGGTAAACGGGCTGTAAAGGGGGGGTGTAAAGGATGGTGGTCTCTGTGCGAGTGGGGATGTTGTCTATTTTAAGAGGGTGTGCTCCTGGGGCGGTATTGAGAATGGTAGGGTAGCGGGTAGATGTTTCCCACAGTCCCAGTGGGGTTCGTCTACTTCAGGGATGCGCCCCTGCCTGCGCGAGCCTTGGTTTTCTCCAATTGTCCTTATGTCCGGTGGGAGCCATGTCCTCTCCTTCAGTCCCAGCCCATGACCGTTTAATGATCCTTGACCATCCACCCTCCGATTTTCCTAACCTTACCTAGAGAGAAAAAAAAAACTAGAAAAAGCAAAAAAAAAAAAAAAAAAAACAAGGAGTTATAGAGAGAGGAGTGAAGCCTGCCGCGTGGACGGGGGCGGTTGTGCGCCTCGCCCACGCGGTAGGTTTTGGCCATGCCCTTTGAGCACACATGTTAAACTTTTATGTACGTGAGATGAGGGTCATAGTCACAGTTGACATGGCTTTCCGTCGGGTCCAGAGTGGGGACCACCGCATCATGGAGACCGTCATCTCCCCTTTTTCCCTTCTCCCCGTGCCGTGATGCTTTTGTATTAGAGAATTATCCTGTAGGCATATAGGGCAGAGGCCCTGTTTTGGGTGGCTATCGTGTTCTGGCTTTGGTGGACAAGCCTCAGGAGGTCGGAACTCAGGGAGCTCCCGAGCTTGTCTTTCGTCTTTCTTCTCTGTCCTTCTTTGCGGTGGGCTGGCCCTGATCAGGTCAGCGTGCCGCACATACACACTTACATACTACACGTCTTCTTTCGTCTCTTTCGTTTTCCCTTCTGAGCCTCTGTTCTCCTGGGAGCAAGTGCCGCCGGGCCACCACGATGTCCACCGGAGTATTTAAGAAGGGGGTACACTGCAGGGTACTCTCCAGAGTTTCAGAGTGGGGCAACCGGGTTGCCCTTTCGGGGTGGGGGTGTGCCGGTGTAAATCCGGCTGTCGAAAGTTTTAGAAAATTTTTATTTTAATTGTAAAATAACGCGAATGCAAGGGTCAGTTGAAACGACCCTTGTCCGGCTCCGTTAAGGCTGCGCGCGCAACTCGTAGTGAGGGGCGGCTTGTTCCGTCGGTTACAGCGGTTAGTCAGCTCACCGCCCCGCTACGAAATACATCGGCTTCTCTCTCCGAACAATTACGGCGTAGTTTCTCTGCATCTACATGGCTTGCTGAAACTTAAGCGACTCCCGGTAAGAATTGCATTATTTTATGTGTTTAAAAGTAATTCATATTAAATGGATAATTAATAACAAGGCGTATGCAACCGTATAAAAAGACCTAATTATGTGAGTGCGATCCGACAGTTTTTATATTAAAAGAAAACTCATTGTTCAGGTAGTGAACTGTGTCCATTCATGCAGCAGACTGTCGGGAGCTCTTTAATTAACTTTACAGTAGAGAATTTATTTGTGAGAACCTCCATAGAGGAAATATTATTATTGTTAAAACATTATTAATACTGTGAGTGCCTTGAAGTTGAATTGTTGGTCAAATAATGATTATTGGTCACCACGTGGCTGTTTAACCTGTAAATTTCTGTTGAGGCATGTAGACATTGTGCTGATGACTTTTATATTACGCCACGTTTGATATAGTCTTTTCTTTATCAAAATTTAATTATTCCATGGCTGACTTTCTACTCTTTAAGCTGGTTGCAAAGATTTTATTAATGAAACTTGTGCATTTATTGAGAGTTGGTTGAAGGCCTGTTCTGAGGTTAATTACCTGAACTTGGGTGTACATTTTTGTGAACATTTCTCTAATTTATATGAATTAACAGGGTTCTTGATTAAGACGGAGATTTGGCTTTGCTGATTGCCGTCCATCTGCATCAGCCATGGACCATTAGACATGATCCTGTCCGGAGAGGGAGCTGGTGACCAGTTCACGATGTAGCACTTAGTCAGCAGTATTAAGGTGATATGCACTCTTTTATTTTCCTTTTGGGGCCGGGCCGGCAGTGCACCTGTCTTACAGTAAAGTTCTTTTGAATCCATGTGACCACGTGTCCAGACTATCTGCTATAAAGGGGAGCAGCTGATCATCATTCTGAACATTATGAGCGAATTTCAAAAACACTTTTAATAACTGAATTCCCTAACACTAAGTGCACTGCTTGTAATTGTGTGCTGCACTGGGGGAGCGTGCCAGAGATATTTGTTCACTTAGATATTTTACAGTTTGCACATAGTTATCATATCACTCCTTACAAAATTTATAGAACATGTTATGGACTCTGTTCCGGCTGGAACAGAAATGAGTAAATATTAAATTCACCTTGGGTTTAACATTTAAGGGCTGGGGGTTTTCCTTTGTTTTTTTTTGGCCATTTTCTGGGGTTTAAAAAGGAACTTAGTTTTTGTCTGACACATGTTTGTGCAGCCTGAGGCAGGTTAGATTCCTGTCAAATTTTGTCAACCACATGCTGGCGCGCTCCCACAGCTGCTAGGGCACAACCGTCTTATTGTACTTTCATTATATATATTTTTTATACAGCCATTCGGGGTTAATAGAAAGGAATTTGTGTATTTTCTGGGCATATACTAATTGATTTTGTACCTTACAAAGGGCTATACTGATTGTTTTTCTTAACTTGCAAAACACATATTGATTAACTTTTCACTTGTAGTATCTGCTGATTAATTTTCTTTTAACTATAGAACATATACTCATTATTTTTTTTTGTAAAACATATATTGTTTAAATTTTTTGAAATTTGTAAAGCCTCGACTGATTAATTTTCCGACCGTTAAAGTATATACTGATTTATTAAATCCTTCGGAATTTGTGAAGCAAATTAACCGTTTAGAATTGTATAACAACTGTTTAAAATCAGGTGATGTAGTTTCCGTAAATTTTTATTTAATGCTGTGGAAGGAACTTAAGGTTCATACGCTCATGATGGGTCATTGATCAGTGGAATGCTATACACATGGGCGGTCCGGTCTTACTTATGCGTTATGAGTAATTATCATCCTTTCTGGGGTTGTGGCTTTTATGTAATTCTACACAAACGGGTTGCTGATGGGCGAACATTTTATCACTGCTGGGTTCTGGGTATGGCAGTAACTCTGCCTGCAAGGCGGGTGAATTCCAAGGGGCATTCGTGTTAGAATTGATGTATAGTTGTGAGTCTATGTGCCTTATGTTTCAGTGTGTGTTGTTATGTTTTGTCTGTGTCTAGCTAGTCACAAAATGGGGGAGAACTTTGTATTTATATATATATTTACTGAATATTATACAAACTCGTTATGATATACACATGTTGTCTTTAATACTGTTACAGCAGGGCTTAATTTATTTGTGATATTTATGATTCATGGGGGGGGATAACTATGTGATAGAGTTGCCTACATGTATTAATTCTTGGCATACAATAAAAACCGTTATTGTTATATTACAGCTGAGTTTCATTGCAAGTCCCGTCATACTGGACCCGGCACAATTTTTGCTTCTCTAGGCTCCGGCCTAGTCCTAATTGACTTGTGGCTTCTCTTTCAAAAAAAAATATTAAAATAAAAGAAGTTGTTTTATACTCTTAAAAATACATAAAAGGAAAGAGGGGTTACAACAGGTAGCGAGATTTCCGTCATTGCTGAAAACATTTTAGGAGAGTTAAAAGAAAGTATACAAAATATTTCAATTTTACCAGTAGCTGGGGTTACAGTAGTAGGAGTTACAGGCGTACGCAGTAAAGGAATAACAAAACAGATACACTTAAGTTTTTTGATAAATGACGTAGAATTTGAGAACACATTTTTGGTAGTTACAGGGTTAAGTTTAGACATTATATTGGGTAATGATTTCCTGCAAAGAAATAAAGCTGTTGTAAACTTTAAAGAGAAAATAATAGAGTTAGACGGGGGTGATTGGTCTGTAAAGGTTAATTTTGAACAAATAATAGATAAAGTTAGAACAACGGGGGTAAAAATACTACAAAAGAGAGTAGGCGAAAGTGATATAGATACTAGAGTAAATTTATGTAGAGAGAGTGAGTATATTGATGATTGTGAACATGAAATGAGTAATATTAATAATGCAGTATGGGAGATAAGGTCGGATGAATTTTGTAGTGGAGGTGCGGTGGTAAGGAGTGACCAGCGTGCGGCGTTGAGACAAGCAGATCAGCGTGCGGCGTTGTGGCAAGTGATCGAGAAGTTTAAGGGAGTGTTTGCCGATATTCCAGGAAGGGCAAAGGATTATGTATGTACATTGCAGATACGGGAACACACACCTTTCATGCAGCGAAGTTATCCCGTGCCTTATTCCAAAAGACGAGCGGTGCAAGAGGAGCTGGACAGGATGATGGAAGGAGGGATAATAGAAAGGTCAGTATCACACTACTCGAACCCATTAGTTGTAGTAATTAAAAAAGATGGCAGAGTTAGGTTATGTTTAGATGCCAGGAGGATAAACCAGATAATAATACCAGACCGTGAATCACCAGAGTCAATCAGTGAAATATTTCAGAAATTCAGCGGGGTGAGATATATGACGTCATTGGATCTAACAGCAGGATATTGGCAGGTAACATTGGCGGAGGTGAGTAGGAAATATACAGCTTTCCTGTTTAACGGCAAGAACTACCAATTTCGAAGATTGCCATTTGGATTAAATACCAGCGTAGCCAGCTTCATAAAATGCTTAGACCAAATTTTAAAACCCAAAGATTTAGATTTTTTAACGGTATATGTAGATGATATTTTAATTGCGTCGAGAACTTTTGAGGACCATTTAGGATATGTGTTAGCCAAATTAAAGGAAGGAGGACTTACTGTAAATTGGGACAAATAAAAATTTCTACAAACACAAAAAAATTTTTTAGGATTTATAATCACACCAGAAGGAATCTCAGCAAATCCGGATAAAGTGGACTCCATCATGCGCTTCCCTGAGCCGAAGAACATCAAGCAGCTACAGAGTTTTCTGGGATTGTGTAATTTTTATCGAAAATTTCAGAAGAACTATGCACATGTAACAGCAAGATTGAGTGCAGTACTCCAGAAAAATAAACAGTGGAGATGGGGATTAGTGGAACGAGAGGCGTTCAACGAAATTAAACAGAAATTTAGCAAAATGATAATGATGAACCACCCTGATTTTAATAAAATATTTTTCTTACAGACGGATGCTAGTAATGTGGCCGTGGGTGCGGAACTCTACCAAGAGGACGAAGAGAAAGAACACTTAACCATCGCATTTGCAAGCAGATCCTTGTTGATGGCAGAGAAGAACTACACTACCACAGAAAAGGAACTATTAAGTATTGTCTTCGCCGTCGGAAAATTTCGCACTTACATCTTGGGAAATAGGACGGTGATCCGCACCGATCACAAGGCATTATCCTTCTTAAATACATGTAAACTCGCTCACAGCCGTCTGACCATGTGGGTACTTGTTTTACAGGAGTATAATTTCGAATGGGAGTACATCAAGGGGACAGACAACAAGATACCTGACACTCTTTCCCGGGTAGACATGTTAGACAATAAGACAGGTAGGGATTTAAAGGAAATTGAAATTTTTCAGATTAGCAGAGAAGACAGAATTTTTGGTGAAGAGTTGAAGGACATCAGAACCATGCAACGAGCAGATGGCAAGTCAGGTAAGATTATGGATAGTCTAGAAACAGAATTAGCGGAGTCAGAGTATAGTCAGCATTTTCAGATTTATCAGGGGTTATTATTTAAGAAAGTAGTAGGGGGTGAGTGTGATTGGAAATTAGTTGTGCCAGAGGGGTTAGTTGATAAAATTATTTGGGATTGTCATTTGAGATATGGTCATTTTGGGGCGAAAAAGTGTGTTAATGTTTTGAAAGAGTCATGTGTTTTTAAAAATATGGAAAGAAGGGTTAGAAAATTGTTAAGGGGTTGTGATTTATGTCAGAAATCGAAGGTAGTAAATTATAGAGTAGAAGGGGAGATGAATTTTATAAAAGTGAATAGACCTTTCGATTTAGTTGCGGTAGATTTGTTTGGGCCATTGCCGAAGGGTAGAGGCGGAGTGATGTATATTTTTGTGATGCTTGATACTTTTTCTAAATATGTGAGATTGTATAGCGTTAAAAGAGCTACCAGTCAGGTATTGAGTGAAAAGGTGACAAAGGACTACATGATTCACGTGGGTAAGCCGAAAGTAATTTTATCAGATCATGGGCCACAGTTCATCAGTGGGAAATGGCGTCAGACCCTAGGATGGGAAGGAATCATCACGAAACATATGGCTGTGTACCATACCCAGTCCAACCAGGCTGAGCATGTAATGAGAGAGATAGGCAGGATCTTTAGAGCCTATTGTCACGCTAAACACAGCGAGTTGCCATTGTACGTCCGAAGAATAGAGACTTGGCTGAACAGTACCACCCACGAGTCCACCGGCTATACACCTCACGAGTTGATCAAAGGAACACGCCCCCCGAGAATTTTGGAACAGTTGTTTGATTACCCACCTGAGAGTGAGAAAGCGGATGTGAGTATAAAAATCAGGTTGGCAAACGAGAGCTTATTAAGTAAAGGAGAACAAAGAAAACGTAGGCACGATGCAAAAGGTAAGTGGATGAAGTACGAAGTCGGACAATTGGTATTGGTGAGGAGACATGATTTGTCGAGCGCTCAGGACAAGGAGATCAAGAAGAAGTTTTTCTTACTCTATGAAGGATCGTATGAGGTAATAGAAGTTAAGATGAAGAATTCATATGTATTACAGAACAGAGAGACAAGGGAGATAGTAGGGACACACAATGCTACAAATTTGAAATTGTATTGGTCATCATAGGAATTTTACCATGATTGTTATTAAGTATTATTGTGTGAATGAAATTTAATTTGGTTCTATATGTTTACAGAAGGGAGTCTCCCCCATTTTCGGGCGGTCACGATCTTACCAGTCCTGGCCGTGGTATTCGGAACTCGGAGACGGGCCATGGTTGGAGGATCTTCCTTCGGGCGGTGAAAACAACGATGGTCCGGCTCCACCAAAAATTGGTTGAAATTAGAAAACTAACTTCACATTTGAACGGGGAGGGGGACCCCAAAGGTACGTGACACGCATTATTATTCTTAATACACTCAAGGTGCAGCGGTTTGGTGTACCTGTCACGTGCCTGCACTGCCTTAGAGTGTTTGTATATAATGGAGGCTGCATCTGAATAAAAGGCAGTGCGTACAATTAAAAAGTTCAGTGTCAATGGCAAGATTAAAATTGAGCCATTGGCTATAGTTCTGTTTAGTCCGAAAAGACGAATTTTGTGGCAAGAGGGGTTGGCGCAAGGTAGAAAGCGGGTTAGAAAAAATGGTAGGAGAGGGGGAGTAGTGTGTGGTTCAGAGGGAGGACGTGAATTCACGTAGTATATCTACCTAGTGCCGATTCTTTTTGCAGCAAAACCCGACTTTTCAGGGCGATTACTGCCTTACTACCACTTATCATAAGGATGTTAGTCAGCCTCCAATGTAAATAAAAAATCAAAATATTTTGGATGTTTATAATTTTAAATTTAAATAAATTTTAGAATTAAGTGACCAAATATAATTGTCAAGTTTTAGTATCAGTGAGTATGGAAACGCTTTGAAGAATGTGAAATAAAATAAAAACTTGTGGTCAATACAAGATGTGGGGATAATTTTGGGGGGTAGATTGGTGTGCAAAGAAGTGACATAACAGTGGAGTGTGGAACTGCAATGGTAGGAGGTTTTAATTTTTGTACTTATTATTTTATGTTAATGAAGGTTAAGATAGAGAGAGTTAAGAAAGAGATGTATGGGGTTAAAACACCACCCAGACTAATAATGTCATTTAATGTAAATTGTTAATTTTAATTTTACAAAAGATATTTTACTTGTGATTCCCCAACTTTTCGGGCGGTCACGGCCTCACCGAACCCTGACCGTGGAATTGGTTTAGATTTAACAGCTATGGTTGGGGCTCATTGCGTCACGTTCTGCCTTAACTGGCCATAGCTGTTATCGTTGTCAAGGTGAATTTTGAAATTGACAGGGAGGTAATTAAGGGGAATCACCAAACTATGGAACAGCGGCTGCCACTCTGTCCGCGTGGGGACAGCATAGCCAGATGGTAAACCCGTTTTAAGGGCGTTTCAATATAAAACAAGGATATGTCGATATCCAAAATGTTAAAATGTCAAGCCGAAGCAAAGACATGGAGATGTCAAATTCCTCCAAATATGCAGTCTTTGTGAAAGCAAATAGGCGCTACAGTCTAACAGAAACTACAATAGAGTGTGTGGATCAGGGGGTTGCTCAGATAAGCAACGTACTTAAATTTTGTAAATTAAAAAATGATAAATCAATTTGGCTCAAATTAAACGCTTGTATTCTGCTTTGACAAATAGGGTTTCATACATTCAGTATACTGTAGTCATTCTATGTTTTATTGTGTCCAATGTATTATTTTATTGTAGTACGTTAGATATAAGAAGTAATAAAAAGTATATGTTTTATATAATGTGTAAATTGTTAAATGAGGGCAGTGATGTCGTTCACCTTACTCGGAATGTCAGCTGATCAGTAATAAAATGTCACTGTTAAATTGTTTATAAATGTTCAAGGTGATTAATGTTAAACATAATGTTGTAATGTGTTAAAAACCATTGTTTCAAATGATGAGAAAAGTAATCTGATAAAGTCGAGATTTTAAATAATTTGCGAGAAATCAAAAAAAAATAAATAACAAAAAATAAAAATACGGCAGGTGAGTTAAGCAGAGTTAATTGTAATAGGAGTCAGAGAGAATAAGAATTTTGAAATGCCAATGAAAAACAAAGAGGGTATTAGATATTTTAGGGACACAGTAGTAGGGAGTATATGTAGAGATGCGTAAGGTGAATGGTATATAAATATATTTGTTGATGATATTTTGTAGTAAGGGTGAGGTGGTAAGGTGTGAGCAGCGTGCGGCGTGGCGAGAGACCAGCGTTCGGCGTTGTGGCGGGGATAGAGTAGTTTAAGGGAGTGTTTGCCGATATTTTGGAGGGGCATTGGTTCGTATGTATATAGCCAGGTTGGGAACACACATCCTAGTACAAAGATGAGCGGTGCCAGAGGTAAGTGGAATTAGTGAAAGGTATTAATAATTGAGAGATTGGTGTCATAAGTTGTTCATAGTGGTTGTTAGTAGTAAGAAAGGGAGAATGATTAAAATGTCTATTGGATTGAAAGCATAGAGAATACAGGGGTCACCCAGACTAAGCAATGATTAAAATGTGAAGAGTTAAGTAGAAAATTCATAGTAGAAAGGTAATCAGAGATGAAATATAATGTAACATGAAGGGTAATAAGAAATTTGAATTTGGTGAAGAATTAAATGATAAATAATTAATGGTTAATTAATAACAGTTCAATTGAAATTAAAATGGAATGTTTATAATTTTATCAAGATGTAGGGGTGTAGATTTTTACCAAAGTTAAATGTGATTTGGTTATTTTGAGGTAATAATCGCAATGTTAATTATAAAGCTATAAATGCCAAGTGGCAGATCAAGCTAAAGTAAATAATTATATCACCCAAAGTAAAGGAAATTGAGAATAATAAAGAGATTTATAGTAAAAATATAAAATTTTAATTACAACCAGTGACAAATTTTTGGTAGAGTTTGAAAATAAGGTAAAGCTATAAAGTGTATGTGAATAATTTAAATATCAATTTGAGTGTTATTTATAATAATATTTTGTCCTTTTAAATGTTTTATTTTATTATGTTTTTGTGTTTCGAGATAGAATTTTACAGATGTTAAGTGTATTTTCAGATAGAACTTGTATATAACGTATGTAGGTCAAGGTTCTGGACTTGACCCAGTTTTGATCAGCTGATGGGTGAGGTCATATACTAGGATATGTTTATATAGGTCATATGTTTAGTATGGAAGTTAATCCAAATTTTGTTTTTTGATCAATATAAACAAACTTTAAATAATTTCAATATGGAAAGAAAATATTTTAGGAAATTTAAATTTTTTGAATTTAAGATTTTTTTGGAAAATGTTTTTTTTGAAAAAAAAAAAAAATTTTTTTCTTGATTTTGCGCCTGCCATTTAATTGATAGTTTGGAACTCTGATTATTTTATTGTTTGTGTACTAACCATGTTTATTATTATTGAATTCTTGTATTGAAATGTATTGTTAGAATATAGGTGTAATCACATGTTAGGTTAAGGATGTTCTTATTTTAAGAAATGTTCAATTGATTTATTTTAAATAACAGAAAAATTAATGAAGAGAAGTATTCAATTTAGGTAACGGATTTGTAGTTTGATTTTAAAGGAGGCAATTGTTGATTTTAACTTAGAGAAATTTTGCAGAAATGTTTCAATGTTCATAATATGTAGTATAAGTGTGTGTGTGAGCCCAGTATCTGCTAAAGGCAGCCCAGTTTGCAGAAAAAAGGGGAAACATATCGGTGGAGGATCTGGCATGATCTAAGCCAGGGATTTGGATTTTTGGGGTAGCATGTTAGAAGGTGAGGTGCGCTGTGGTGCGTGTCTGTTCGATTTTTCGGTGTTGGGATCTCTTACAGAGAAGTCCAGTGATCTCGTTCAGATGCGTCCATAGTCGCCGAGCCAGGGGGGTCGTTTACCCATGAAGTGTAAGAACAAAAGGGGGTTGTTGGCACCAGTTCCTCACCGGTCCTCTTAGGGGTTTTTATGAATGAGATTTCTTCTGTTTTGACAGAAGACCTCTCATTGAGGGGGTATTGTAACGGACCAAATTTTGGGTATTTTTATTTTATTTCATTTCGGGGATTTATAAAAATATGTGTAAATTGTATTTCAACGGTAACCAGAACACGTGGTGAATAAAACAGTGTTGTAACGAAGCTGCAACGCAATATCACGTTGTGAAATCGGTAAAGGAATCCGCACCACCCTAGGGTTCCAAGAACTTTGTAAGAGTGTGACAGCGCGCACGTACGCGTCAAGCGAGTATACGCGCGGGGTGACGCTACTTCCAAAACCAAGATGGTCAGGAAACCAATTTTATGCAGTTTCATTTACCATGAGGCCGGACATGAAACTTAAGGTCCGCCCATCTAGTGACGTCAGCCAGTGCCGCACCAATTTCTTAGACGATTGGCACAACAACAACTACATGGGTTTAAATGGGAAGAACAGACGACGAACAACCATGAGGCTTTGACTTCCAGAACGACGACGAAATCGAGTTAGCGGTGAATGCCTTGCCGTTCTGCGCAGTTTGGCCTAGCTACTGTACCTGCAGGTACCAAGCCCAGTGGGCTCTTCAAAAAATTGTTATAATTATCCGTCAAAAGTGAGTTTCGGTCAACGATGAACACGTAGTAGTGCAGCGAAAACTACAATCAATCAGAAACATCAATAAATTAATTTCGGACACATCAATTAAAAATCACAAAATGAAACGTAGTGCTCGAGCGATCTCCACGTGCCGGCAGGGATGGGTTTTCTTTTAAAAAAAATGTTAAGGGCTTTATAATTTTCTGTGTGTCTGTGAGTGTGTAAATTGCAGGCTGGGCTGTTTGTGTTTTGTGTTTATGTGTGATGTAATCAAGGTAAGCTATAGTATATAAGTCAATATTGTAAAATTACATATTACAAGGAAGCTGTATTCCAGTTAAAAAGTACACTAAAAATAATAGAGGTTTTGTAAACATACAAGAAATGAATAATGAATAATTTGAAACAGAACATAGTAAATGAATAATAAAGATTAAGTAAATTCTCTTCAAATGAAATGTGTTAGAATACTTATTTCGTAACCTCACACTGTTTCTGACCTCACTTATAAAAGAACTCTGGGGACCCTTAGGAATATCGGTAAGTAACGAACAATTAAAATAAAAGTATAAATAAGTGGGTTTTTATACATCCGCACGTCGTGTATTTTTTGAAGGATGTGCACGACGAAAAATGAGTCCAGCAAGACCATCCGCTCAAGCCACACGACGTGCAGATGGATCGTGTGTAGTGTTGACGGATGTCAAGGAATCATGCATGTTTGATCATGTGTATGCTTGCTGTCTACCAAATCGTCATTTTCGAACAAGTACAGTACATATTTTTAGAGTACATTCGTTTAATAAATGTTTACTGTTTAATTTTATGTTACATTCATTGTTTAGTTTATATTTAATAAGTAACGATTTAAATAAAATTTCTGTTTAATATTTAGCTTAGTTTATTCTTCATTTACATAATACATTCAAATATCATTAGCAGTTATTATTTTAAATATTGTTATTATTAATTTGTTTTAATTACAATTCATAATGGACCATGAAATAACATAGAAATTTATCGAAAAATATAAATTAAATAGATGTCTGTGGGATGTATCCTCGGCAGATTACATGAATAAAAATAAAAGAATGACAGTGTTGCAAGATATGATGTCTGTGCTAGGAGAAGGTGGAACCATAGACTGTTTGGAAAAAAGTTGACATTCTTAGGAATGGATACAGAAGAGAGAAAAAAGAGCAGGTTTGAGCATTACAACTGGTTCTTTCTCTTCCGATACATACACACCATCGTTATGGTATTACGACCTTCTGTCTTTTTATCTGAATCGGAAGACGTTTTGATTTTCAACAATTTTAATTATCAGAACAATTTTTTAATTTTAATACAGAAAAAAATCAATAAAATGATTTTTACAAAACAAGAGAATTAAAGAACGTATGGCATGCTGGACGAGTTGCACGACAGTGTGGTGCGCACATTCATCACTGACATCAGGCATGCTGGACAGCGGCGATGGATAGTGTGTAGCTGGCTATACTTGTAAATTAATGAAATAAGGTTAGAGTTAAATAATGACAATGACTTAACATTTTGATAATAGCTTATGTATTTTCAGTCTTAAAAACAATTACATATGTGCCAGAGCCTATCAATCTACCAGTATATTTGTTGCCCAGACACACCTCCCTTTACAAGGTGTAGCGGGGCATTTTTGGGCCTACCTGAGACAATGTAAAGAAGTTTATATTTTATTGATAATAAATAACATAATTTGTATTTTTTTTTATAAATAAATAATAATAACTTTATCCCTTGTTGAGTGATAGGGACAGAAATTATAGACTTGGGTAAATTTGTTATTTTGAAACGATCGCAACGTGGCTGCACTGCTGTTGACCTTGTGAATACAGACTTGTTTAATAATGTTGTGTGGACCGTTATAATAACCAGCAACTGTACCAAACCAAGTTCAAGGACAATGACGAACACGTTATGTAACAGTAAACACGTTACACAACCAGACATCAGGCGATGTGTTGCGTCAGCAAATTATGTAACGATGTGTGTCACCAGTTTTGTCAACAAGCCAAAAACAGTCCACTGGCGCACGAATACAAAATGTAAACCAATCAGAATTGAAAGAACAACAGCTGCTTCACAAAGTAGCGCCTGTAATTCTGCCCAGTCAAAATTCCATGCTCGCGCGAGCAACACCGATACAAAGTTTCGAAACGTAAGTGCGGGCCCGCCTACAATAAAAAATGTGAATCTTTATATGTACATCTAAAATACAAACAGTTTTCCGGCCAATAGTCATCCAAAATTAACAGTTCGGCAGTAAAATGTGATAGTGCGAACTATAAAACAGTAAAACAGTGTACGCCATGAGGAGACACCCCAGGAGTCGAACTTCTACTCGTAAACAGGAAAGTAGACATTCAAAATAATAATTAAAAATGCTGGTTTTTTTTTTTTTCTTTTTTAAAAAATTAAATAAAATGGGGAAATAAATGTTGAAGAAAGTATAAAATATTTAAAAATGAGATCTCTAAAGTAGCTTTGTGTGTGTTGTGTGTGTATGTGAGAATATGGTATTATTATAGTTTATCGTAATAAGAAGGCTGGTTTGCGTTCCCGTTATAATTCTTAAAAATGTATTTCAAGAATCTGTTATTGTAATGCGAGTAAGTAAATTAAAAGAGATTCAAGGTAATCAACAACTATTATTCACGCTTTGTCAATTATTAATTCAAATTTTGTCTGTATGATTTTATTAACATGAAATATGAATAATAATAAAGTAATAATAACGTTTAATTATTGATGAACATAAATGATTGTTATTATTTCAGCAACCACATTCTGTTCTCCTAGTTCGCTGAAACGAACCTTGGTAATTTTCTTATTACAGTTGGTAACAAGATGGCGCTCGAAGGAGCTATTTAGTAAATAATTGAATTAAATAACCAAATCCCTTAGGTGTATCAAATATCAGTTTGTTTAATACAGTATCAGTGGCTTCCGAACGTAGGGACGATTTATATAATATAATTATATAAATTTAAGCCTACGGGGAGAACAGAATGGTTGTTTGGAGTTTGTATTTACGTATATACGTAAGATGGACGTTAAAGGTTATGTTTGATATTGGTGAGTAGAATATTTTTCAATAAGTATATGTTACGTATAATAAAGTTATATGAAGATATATATATAAAAATTTTTTTTAAGAAAAATGGCAGACAATCATGAAACTGTCAGCGTCACTGACAGTGTAGATGAAAGCCAGTTAAGCATAACTGAATCTCAAATCATGCATGAAGGTGTTCACTCAACACCAGTCATGAACAAAACGGCTGAAGATAATGATTTAATCAAGATGATGAAATTGCTGTTTAATGAACAGAAAAACGAAATCAATGAAAAGTTCGATATTCAAAAGAATAGTTTTGAGGAGTTAAAACATCAGAATAATGAGTTGAAACATGAAATACAAGAAATGAATAAACATTTAGAAAGCACTAACGAAATAATAAGAAACAGTTTAAATAAGTTAGAACAGAAGTTCGAGAAATTAGGTAACCATGTTTTAAGTAAGACAAAATGTAAAAATGACGAAATAGTAGACAATTTTGAGAGTATAGTGGGGGTGAAGAATAATGATGAAAATATAATAACAAATAGTACTGATGAAGTTTTAGAATGCGATAATGAAATGTTCATGAGTGTTTATGAAATAGAAAGAGAGTGGAAGAATAATGTAGTAATTGAATGGGGACAGAGGGCAAATTTTCCCCTTATTGTTTATAATGATGATGATGATTTAATGTTGTTTTTTCAGGGCAAGAGACCCTTATTGTTAAATGAAGTAATGTTGTATAATGTTGTACCCTCTGTCCGTAATAATTGTGAGAGTGTGATGTGGTGCTATGAAGAAAGAGAGTTATATGTTGAGAATGAAATAGAAATATATAAGTTAGAAAGAAAGTATGATGAATTGAGAAAAATACTAGAAAGAGAGACAGAGAATAATTTTGATAATATCTTACCTGACTATAATGACTTACCTGACGTAGTAGTTGAGGAATACAAAGATGAGAAAATTTACCTGACATTAACAAATAACCCTGATATAGACGGGACAATCCTAACCTATGGTGACAAGATTTATAGTGGTACAATGGATGAAATAGAGTTGATAGATTATTATGATAGTAATGATTATCATAATTGGTGTGTTGATAAAAATGATGAATGTTACAAATACACTAGATATATATATGACGATGGAGGGTGAGCTAAAAGATCAGTGTTGGGACATTTTTAAATATTGTGAATTATTGGTAATGACCTTGCTGATTTGGACATCTGAAGTGAGATACACTTGAACAGTTTTGACGCATATTTTGTAAATAATATTGAATTCATTTGTGTGTATTGTGAAATGTTAAATAAGTAATGTGTATATGTTTTAGAAAAGGTTGTGTTAATAATAATAATATTATTAATATTTTGCATTATAATTAGATAATAAAATAATTATGAAGACAATAAGAAATGATTTATAGAATGTTGATAATAATTGAAATATGATGATAAATAAAAACAGTTAATGAAAAATTTTAAATAATAATGTTTATAAATTTTTATATAAATGATGTAAAAGAGAATTGTTTGTTTGATGTATGCTAATAATCCAGGTTGATTGCCATTTGTGTATTATGTTATGTAATGTATTGTACAAGTGTGTGTGGCTGGGAGGTTATCCAAGGGGATAACGTATTAAAAATTTGATATATTTTAAGTAATAATGATGATTTGCTACTCAATAATTTTGTTTGAATTTAAGAAATAGATGCACTAAATACTTCTTATATTGGGTTATTATGTCTTATTGTGTTGATTGCATTAGTATGTTAGGAATAAGTATTATAAAAATATAATAATATGTTTTCAATGTGTTTATAGATTTTAAAATAAAATGAAAAATAGTTGTAATAAGTAAAATTTTCAATAGGTTGTAAAAGATAGAAGTGGGTGATAGTAATTGTTTGAATAAAATGTTTGAGTCAATTCAAGTTGAATTTTGTGGGACATAGATCTGTTCAAATCGAAGTAAAAGTTAAAGAGAATGAGAGATGAAAATAATACAATGTTGTTTTGAGTTAATGTATGTTATAGAATTTTGAGAAGTATAAGTGGAGACACAGTAGAATGGAGAATTTATGTAGAGATTTGAGTGATATATTGTTGTTTATTTGTTGATGTTAATTTGTTGTAATTGTAGTGAGGTTATGAGATTGAGATTTTTTGGGGATGGCAATTTTGTAGTAGTGGTAGTGTATTTGGGGAGTCCGCAACATAAGGGTTGGGACGGGATAGGGACCGATTGGCGCCGGAAAGGGTTACCTAGGGTGAGTCCAGGGACCAACATAAGGGAATGAGTTTTGGGAAGGAAACGCGTATCCTATGTACAAAGGGTTAGAGAGTATTTTTTTTTTTTATATAAGAGTAGAGGGTGGCGATTGGAGTTAAAGTAGTAAGTAGTTAGAGGTAGAGAAGGGTTAGTAAAATTTTGATAGTGGGGTGTCATACTAGTTAAAGATTTTGTAAGGGAGCATTAGAGTAATAAAAGGGGTAAGATTATGAGTAAATGCCAAGTTGATAATATGAAATAATGAATAACATAGAATCACCCAAAGTAATGAAATGGAATAATGATGGCCATAATTGAAAAAAAAAAATAAATAAATAAATAAATTTTGTAATTTTGAGAAACGAATTAATAAGAGTAAATCAAGTTTAAAAGTAAGTTTTTGATTTTATATGTCAATTTAATGATGTAAAGTGTGTAACATTTTAATTGTAAGTTGTTTATTTTAAAAGGAATTATTAATGTATTGTGTTTTCTTATGTTAAGTTATGTTAGGTATTCTGATATATACATGTTAGTAATAAGTGAGTAAAAACAAAACCAGTGCTTCTTAGCGCAAACCAGCACCGCTAGGGGGGAACAGATCAGTTGGGGATATGGTGTTGTATAAGGCCACTATTTAATATTTTGATTTGTTGTTTCAGTGTTTGGTGATGCTGTGGCGGCGGACCTGAGCTGGCCTACGCGTCAGAGCAGGGGCGTTGAGTATCTGTCTGACTCTACGGTGTTGGGATCTCGAGAGAGAAGTCCAGTATTGTCATGCAGATGCGGTCACAGTCACCAGACCAAGGGTGAGTTGATTATTCTTTTTTGTAAACCATACAGGGGGTTGTGGCGACATATCCTGGCTGATCCCTCTAGCAAGTATGAATGTGTCAATGAGATTTTTTATGCTTCGGCATAAAATATCTCATTGAGGGGGTATTGTAGCGGGGCATTTTTGGGCCTACCTGAGACAATGTAAAGAAGTTTATATTTTATTGATAATAAATAACATAATTTGTATTTTTTTTTTATAAATAAATAATAATAACTTTATCCCTTGTTGAGTGATAGGGACAGAAATTATAGACTTGGGTAAATTTGTTATTTTGAAACGATCGCAACGTGGCTGCACTGCTGTTGACCTTGTGAATACAGACTTGTTTAATAATGTTGTGTGGATCGTTATAATAACCGGCAACTGTACCAAACCAAGTTCAAGGACAATGACGAACACGTTATGTAACAGTAAACACGTTACACAACCAGACATCAGGCGATGTGTTGCG
Organism: Magicicada septendecula; assembly: GCA_034769895.1. NCBI lineage: Eukaryota > Metazoa > Arthropoda > Insecta > Hemiptera > Cicadidae > Magicicada > Magicicada septendecula. The sequence goes on along the minus strand of CM068372.1, from coordinate 85,209,687 downwards.
TCAGCAAATTATGTAACGATGTGTGTCACCAGTTTTGTCAACAAGCCAAAAACAGTCCACTGGCGCACGAATACAAAATGTAAACCAATCAGAATTGAAAGAACAACAGCTGCTTCACAAAGTAGCGCCTGTAATTCTGCCCAGTCAAAATTCCATGCTCGCGCGAGCAACACCGATACAAAGTTTCGAAACGTAAGTGCGGGCCCGCCTACAATAAAAAATGTGAATCTTTATATGTACATCTAAAATACAAACAGTTTTCCGGCCAATAGTCATCCAAAATTAACAGTTCGGCAGTAAAATGTGATAGTGCGAACTATAAAACAGTAAAACAGTGTACGCCATGAGGAGACACCCCAGGAGTCGAACTTCTACTCGTAAACAGGAAAGTAGACATTCAAAATAATAATTAAAAATGCTGGTTTTTTTTTTTTCTTTTTTAAAAAATTAAATAAAATGGGGAAATAAATGTTGAAGAAAGTATAAAATATTTAAAAATGAGATCTCTAAAGTAGCTTTGTGTGTGTTGTGTGTGTATGTGAGAATATGGTATTATTATAGTTTATCGTAATAAGAAGGCTGGTTTGCGTTCCCGTTATAATTCTTAAAAATGTATTTCAAGAATCTGTTATTGTAATGCGAGTAAGTAAATTAAAAGAGATTCAAGGTAATCAACAACTATTATTCACGCTTTGTCAATTATTAATTCAAATTTTGTCTGTATGATTTTATTAACATGAAATATGAATAATAATAAAGTAATAATAACGTTTAATTATTGATGAACATAAATGATTGTTATTATTTCAGCAACCACATTCTGTTCTCCTAGTTCGCTGAAACGAACCTTGGTAATTTTCTTATTACAGTTGGTAACAAGATGGCGCTCGAAGGAGCTATTTAGTAAATAATTGAATTAAATAACCAAATCCCTTAGGTGTATCAAATATCAGTTTGTTTAATACAGTATCAAAGGTTGTCTATGTCAATCTCTATGGTTTGAATCACCATCTTTACACAGCTAAACTGGCAGTTTCTTGACTTTAGTTCAGATAAATGAGAAGATTTTATTGCTGGATTTTATATAAAAATAACAAACTTCAACATCAACTATAATTTGCTTAAAACATTCTTTGGAGAATATCCTTAATTAAAGTGCAAGAGGGGTAATAAAACTGGGTTAAAAAAAAATATCTTCAGAAAGACTCATTGTCACAGATGCATTACTTTTAAATTGAATAATAATTAATCAAGATGAAATATCTTACAAGGCAGAACAGCCAGCACCTTGCCTATGACGTGTTGTGAAGATGATGATGATGGATTATTTTAAAATCAGCGTTTTTCCACATTTTTTCAAACCTTATACTTCATGTTGGTTTACTCAAAAACTTACAGAAGTTTAGGAAATGTATTTGTATGGGAAGAATCATGAATTTCTCATTTGTCGTAAGTAAAATGAGTTTAGGGGTCCAACATTCAAGCTAGACTCATCCGCTCCCAGAAGTTAGTCCCATCCTCATCAAGAGCAGCTACTAGTTAACTCTCAAAGGGATTTTCATTGGTTACTGCCGCATACCCACACCTAACCGCCATCTATTTCTGTCCTATGAATCTTCTTCTGCCAAGTTATGATGTTCCATGGCCTTCCTCATGTTTTCATACCAGGACAGTCTAGGTCTGCGCTTTTTCCCTTTGCCTGGGGGCCTCCACTGAAATATTTTCCTCGGCCATCTCCGTTCATCCATTCGGAGTAAGTGACCGAACCACTTTAGGCCTCTTCGTTCTACTCTGTTAATAATTGTGTCTTCTGCATGCATCCTTCTTCTGATCTCCTCGCTGGTTATTCTCTCCCTTCTTGAGACTCTGGCACTTCTACAGAGACAATCCATTTCCACGGTATTCAATTGTCGTATAATTTCCGTGCTCACCGTCCATACCTCACAGCCATAAGACAGAACTGATTCAACAAAAGCTTTTCCTTTATGAATCTTTGTGGCTCTCAAAATATGTTTGTCCCACCAAATAGAGTTCAAGCTTCCTAGAACTTTCCTGCTCTGTTCTATTTTTTTTGATTTCAGGTTTTCCTAGGCCTTCCCATGTTATTAGCGCCTCTAGGTATTTAAATTCATTGACCTGTTCAATTCACGTACTGTCTTTAATCAACACTTAAAATCTGGCATCGGAATTAACAACTAGATATTCTGTCTTATTTACATTAACATTCAATCCCCACGTTTCATCTGCCTTGTATAGTCGGGTGAGCATAAATTCCAGGTCATAAGAATCTTGTGCTATTACTACTTGGTCATCAGCAAACTGGACATTAAACAAGCAGTTTTCTCCGATAGTGATACCCACTCTACTGCAGTGTGTTATGGTACAATTCTGGTACAATCATACTTTTATAAAAATGTGGTCCTAAAAACCATAATTATTGTATTTTATTCCCTAACTATTTATTTTGTAATATTTCATAATCCCTATAAAGTTTTGGTGAATAAACTATAGAATATTTTATACAACGCATATTGGAATTAACAGGATTTCGATCGAATTCGTTGAAAAGCTGCAAATATCGCAAAAAACTATGTGTCACAGATAGCGGTAAACAAGCCTAGCCCATGATGACGTCAGCCAAAGGAATGCATACTTTTGTAAACAAACGAGGCTTGGCTGTACAAACAAAAGACTGGTGACGTAGTTTTGCCCCACCTACGCAATGTTTAACAAAGACTTTTCGTCATTTTCGCCTGGACCGTGAATAGGGTCGGTCAGCACATCACGCGGCCGGCATATTCACTGAGTGTGAATATTTAAATTTTACACCACCAAAAGTGGTTTAATAACTATTGTCGAAATATCGGAAATGTTGGTGAAGTAACTGGACTTGATTAGGTGTCATCAGCCGAGGGATCTGCAACTACGTGCAGCTAAATCTGCCAAAGTGTTATTCGAGGGGGGACACTACGGTGTGGGCCCTAAGACAATGTAAAAGTACCAGATTTTGCATGGTCACAGGATTCAAGTAGTGCGGTGACATTTACCCAACAAACAGAAGCTAAGTATCAGCTATCCAATATTTATATCATTCAGTAAATTCATAACTAAAGTACAAAATTTAAATGACCAAAATTATTTATTAAATAAACAAAATGAGCTCATAAAAACAACTAAAAATTTGTACCAGAGAATGTGAGAGAGAGAGAGAGAGAGAGAGAGAGAGAGAGAGAGAGCGTGAACAAAATAATATTAACAAGTGCTGGGTTGTGAACAAATTTTTCAATAAAATTATGCATATATAGATATGTATAACATTGTTATGTATGTAAACATTTTCATATTATGTATTTTTAAAATACAATAATAACTTTTAGCTTGTATAGAGGAACTGCGTTTCATGGCGCAATATAGTAGCGTGCGCATTTCGCACTATAGAAATGTTGTGTATTTAAAGATGTAAATAAAAGGTAAACATTAGTAACCATTTCAAGTAATAGTAATTATTTCAGATAACACTTTCCGCTATCATATGGTTCGCTTAACCGAATTCTGGCCTAAGGTAAGTTTAAAGGTATATCACAAGATGGCGCCCGATATTTAAAAAATTATTCAGTAATTATTAAGCAAGTTATATTGGCAGAAAATTCATAGTATAACAAGTGTCTTCTCCATTGTTGTAGTGTGACTTCTAAGTATATATTGAATAATACTGGCAACAAACTACAGCCCTGTCTTAAGCCCTTGGTGGGACAGATTACCTCTGATAGTTTATTACCTACTCACACATAAGCATTGTTATCTTTATAAAGCTCCTTGATTATATTTACAATAGAGGATGTAACTTCCATGGCACTTACCATTTGCCACAGCTTGACTCGGGGGACAGAGTCATAAGCTTTCTACAAATCAAAAAATGCTACGTGTGTTTCTTCGTTTTGACTATTCCTTTTTCCCATAAGTTGTTGAAAAATGAATAAATTATTCACACATGATCTTCCTGCTGTAAACCCACTCTGGTCCTCACTTATTCTCCTTCTGTTTCCAATTCTAATTCGTTCTTGATTAGTTTACAGAATAACCTACTAAGCATATCGTTAACACTAACTCCCCTATAGTTGGCTGGATCATTGTTTTTTCTTTTTTATAAATTGCTGAGATATATGAAAATTTCCTAGTTAACTTATTTCTTATTTTTTCTTATTCATGTTTCCCAAATTTGTTTAACTGGTCTTGTCTGTTCCATATGCTGTAGGTGTCTCCACCAGTTCAATCATCTTCCTTCTATAAATCCAACTGTAGATTGCATTTTCAGAGCTCTTTTACACATTCAACATTTCTCATTCAGTTTCTCCTTGTAACTCACATAACACTTCTCAGGCATTTCAAGTAAACATCTGTATTTCATTTTTCTATTTTTCACTCAATACCCATGATTCACATGAAAATTTTGATATAAGGTAGAATTAGATAAACTTAGAATAAAAAAAAACCCTCTGCTCAACAGTCCGTAAAGGACCAAGGCATACCACATGGCTTTAGTGGACGGTTGCATGGCTAGTACAATGCATCGCCAGCTGCTAGTTGCAGTATTCACAGCCAGGAGGCGCCACTGTTATCGCAGTAGCCTTAACAGTTTTGCCTCACGATGTTGAGCGCATACCATACTAAGCCTTCACCAGGAATTGAACCCGGGACCACATGAATTGCATGTGCTAGCTACCTGGAGACAAACTTAGAATAAATGTAGCCTTTATAATAAGATTTTTGTCTAATTCACTGTCTGTGAACATTTTCTCCAAGACAAAAAACAATTTTAACAGTTTGTCAACTTAAGCTATAACTCACATTTCATTTTTCATCCCACTATTGAAATGTTCTCATTTACTCTAACATTATTCCTTTAATTTCAGTCTTCACACCATTAATCTGTATTAAAGAATGTCCCTATTTGACAGTTAGTTTTCTGTGGTGTTTTTTCCTGTGTCAAATATGATATTTGAACAAGACCTATTATATTACAGAGGTGTAGTGAGGACTTTTTTCTGTGGCGGTCATTGACCAGTATTTTACTATGGAGCTGGGCTCCCATTTTTCTATAGTGGAGGATTATTGATGATAATCGGGTGGAGAGTATGTGGGATTAACAGTTCACTGTTTATATCCTACTGAGCACATTATATCATGGCCACTAACAAGTTGGCCATAGTAGTGTCTGACTGTTTGTAAGTTTACCTACAACACCTTATAAGTGACTTATCAATGGTGGGAGATTCTACCCCCCCCCCAAGTGACCCCCATGGCTACAGCATTCATGTTTATACTTAATTTAAAATAGTCACTACTAATGTGAGTGCCCGAACTCCTAGTATCGGCCTTAGCTTGTTAAAAATCATTTTAATAGCAGGGCCTATTAACAGGAAGCCTGGGGCTTTAGTTCCTCGCCTGTAACAGTTGCTAATTTGCCATGAGACATCATAAGTAGTAGCTGTAAAGAAACACCATACAGACCTCAAGTAGGGCACAAACTAAAGGTGAGAACAAACAGATATGCCCTGGTGGGTGGGGAGAGGCCTCACAATTATTTCACACTACTTTCATCTATAAGGATTGCTAGATTTGCAGCCTGTGGATTAAAGAAACTGTTACATGAATGATTATTTTTGCTGAGTAATTTCAGAGCAGTCAATGCACTTTAAGTCTACTTTCAATCATTATAATTTTCTTAATTTGAAAACAGCAAGCTGAGAAAGGATACAGACTGGGTTCATAATAAACCTATTTGGATGCAACACAAATGACAGTGAAGAGCAAAACTATATGAAAATTCATATTGTCTTTATTTCATATTTATAGTAAAAAAATAGTACAGTATATATTATTTAAATTTAACAAATAAATTTATTCTGAACGATTAACAAATTTTCACCCTGTACACTTTATATAAATAATATGTTACACGTAACAAAATAAATTATTATCAACTACCTCTTAATATAACATAATTCACAACCACTAGGAATACAAATGGCTTCAAAAATTTAGTTAAAATGGCTGTCTTTTTAATATTTCTACATCAGCGCAGATTATTACTAACCTATTCTCTAGAAAACACGTACATACAGTCTGACAAAATACTCTACGTAGCACGAAGCACAGTAAATTTGCCTTTAACAACCAAATTATGGTGTTCACATTTATCAAGGCAGTGGACAATTTGGCCCATACAAAACACACATCCTCATGCCCCCCTCCCCCCCCACACACACACAATATAAATAAGAGTTTATTTTCTTTAAAAGAAAAGTATGAGACCTATAGAGTACAACATGTACGTTATAAATAATTATAGCAAATATTAAAAATAACTAAATGATAATAATAAAAATAATGATAATAGTTATGATAAAAGTAACACATATACGAAACAATACAAAGATGAAAATTGTACAAATAAAATAAAAATTACATAAATAATTAAAACTAATTCCGGTTTTACTAGATGTTCGTAATATCGTTTATCACTTGTAATAATAAATTAAGCAGGAAAAACTTTTTCTAAAATATAAAATGTATTAGGTAACTGGTAACATCAACATGTTTGATTTAGAATGATTCCACAATATTATGAATCACTTAGTGTTTCTGACATTACAATAAGCTATGAAAATGTCAGTAGAAAATGTCTTACATAGTTTATGTGTATCTCTGGGAAACCAAAATTATTATGGCAACAAATGGCCCAAAAATTATGCAATTTTTATAACACTAGGTACTGTAAATTAAAACTAACAACTATAAATACTATGAAAAATAAAAATTTTTTACATTCAACAAAAAAAATTTCTCATGGAATTACATCTGTGATTTTATGTATCACGATTCACAAAAAAGCATTGACAGCATATAAGAATTTAGTTTTAATGATGGAAAAAATCATCTCTATACATCTGTTACATGAAAAGAAAAATATCTTTATATTTAAATAAAATAACTGTTCTTTAAGAACTGTTTTATAGTGTCCAACAATTTATACAATATTTCCATTCAAAAACACAGTTCTAAGTGTACTGAAAGATTTACTTACTTATTGCTCTAAACAAGTTTAGGTATATTTTTCAACAGTAAACTTACATTATAATTATAAACACCTCCTTAATCTGGCACTCAAAATAATTATTTTATAAATGGTATGAAACAAACGGTAGCGAAGTTAAACACTAACTGTATTTTGTAAAATATCTACAAAGTACAATTTTAAACAACTATTAACTACTGATAGTTAATAATATAACCAACAAACAGTTGTTATTTTGCAAAAAAATATTATCGCTTATCAATTTGGTCCCAAAAAATATCACAGTTGTCCACAGTAACCTATATTGCACACTACTATGAATTCTATTATTATCTTTTATAGTAATATCCTGGATCAAATATGAAATATTTGATGTTACATACATTATATATAGATTACGAAGTTATTATAAATAAATAAATATATAAACTGTGTTAAATTGTATTTGCATTCTGCTATTGGTAACAACGGTGACGAGATATATCGAATGTTTTTTGGTTTTCATTCTTTGGAACATGATATACAGACTGAAGAATGCATCACTTCTCTGGACACTGGCACTGTTTACAGTTTTCCATGTTCTCTTGGAAGTCTTCAATCTGCAGAGTCATTTCGAAGAAATTAAATTTACTATGTATTTTTTGCGACGCTATTTTCAGTATGTCATGTGGATTAACACCTGGTTCTGGAAAAGTTAAAAAAAAAAGATTTATTTTAATACTTTACACATATTTCAGATAAACCATATCACTTCACTCTTAAATTTAGCTATACAACAGTATGCTGTTTTTATTACCCTGTATCCACGTGATGGGTACACAGTACAAAAGACAATGCTTTAAATTCATATACTTCATTTTTTACTAAATTGTGTTTAGTTTATGTGCACTTACTTATAGCTAGATGTGCGGCTAACGCAGTCTTATCCAAACTAAGTGCCCATATTCGTAAATTGTGAACTCTGACAACGCCGTCTATGGATAGGAATGTATTCAGGACACTGTTGAAGTCTATTCCCTTTGGCAGACCTGTTGGCATTAAGTTAAGAACGTAAATTCAAATGTCCAATAGTCACTACCACACAAGCACTTAAGTTTCCCACCGAATGACAGAAACAGAAAATGTATATTGACATTATATTTATGTATTATAGTAATATTCTCTTCTGCTGCTTTTGTATACACCTGCACAATACCCCCCCCCCCATTCGTGCTTGACTTTTATTCTAGAGATATAATTATCTTACATGCGAGAGGAGTTTTGAAACAATAATTTTTAGTTGACACCCAAATATATATAATTTTTTGTTTGGAAAGCTTGAAAAATGTAATAATTTTATATTTTCATTAGACAATGATTTTTAAAGATTACAATTGAGGAATGTGTTATCTTATGCTTCTGTACATACTTGGGTCTGTCTTTTTTTATTTATTGTTTAACGGTCACCAACTGCAACCACCACTTTTGTGTATCACCAATAACCAGTGAGTAACAAGATTCAAGTAAAAAAGTCATTTCTGTATTACCTCGCAGCACCACTCAACATACCTCCATGTGTCGCTAATTGGCATACGTGTCACGGGTTGGCCATCACTGATTTAGAACACTGGGCAAGATATTCTCAGTATGTTACATTTAACATTAAAAGATTATCCAATAATATTACTAACCTCTAATAGTATTAATTTTATTTCTTTCACCTTCCCTTCATGTTCCATATACTTCTTTCAACAAACACATTACGCAGATATGGCAAGGTAGACATTCCTAAAATGTTTTTTAAAACATCGCATTGCTTTGTTAATGTCAAGCAATTATCCTACGCTTTTATTCATCATTGTGTTTCTCCCCTCAGCAATATACGATCTTTGATTTCACACAGTACATTTTTGTTATGAAATTTTTTTGTTAAAATACTTATGACTTATTTATAATACAGATATTCAGTGAATAAATGACAAGTTTATTACATTTATATTAAAGAGTTTATTAACTCCTACTATTTAATATAAAAGTACTCCCCCTTCTCTCTTTCTGTAACTTTTAAACTGAACATATTTTCTCACCTTCCATGAGCACATTGAGTGTATCCTTCAGAATGTTCATTGTTGTTATCAACACGAGTACGGAAAACATGAATGTACATATTGGATCCACTATCCTCCATTCAGGCTGGAAACATACAGACATCAATCAATGATTCTACACATTTGGTTTGTGTAGTATCACAGAAATTATATACAGTACTTCAGAAACAATAAAGTGTTGTTCGTTCAAGAAAATGACCATTACAAAGCTGTCAAAGGAATGCCATAGTTAATATCACAAGTTATCAACATGTATATTGATACGACTTCTCCATAAGACTGTAATACATCAGTTTTACATATGAATTTACTTAATCATCATGCTATATAAAAGTTACATAAATAATAATAATAACAACAACAACAGCAGCAATAACAATAATTATTATTAATATTACATACGTTTTAACTCTGAAATTTACTGATCGATGGTCGCTACTAAATGATGCATTATACACATTATTAAATTATAATTACTTTGCAAGCAGAATGTTCTTATTTCTTTATTGTTTTATTTTAATCTGATCCACGTTTCATAGAATATATCTGTATCATCAAAGGTATCTAAATTATCAGACATATTCTGTCAAATGTGCATCAGATTAAAATAAAACAATACAAAATAAGAAGATTCTACTTGCTGAAGTAATTACAATTTAATTATAAGAATCCTGTAAGAAACTCTATGAGTTACTTACAAAGAAATTATGAATATTAATAGTATTATAAGAATAATTATTACATTAATAAGGTAATCCGCTTATATAAGGTAAGGTAATAAGATGCTTAAACATTAAATAATTAACATTATACTAAAATTTTATAAGGTAAAGGCTGTTCCAGTGTTATTGTATGGTTATGAAACTTCAGTTCTGGTGATAAAACATTCGAGTAGGATACAGACATCAGAGATGAGATTCTTGTGATCTGTTAAAGACTGCACACGAAGGGATATAATCTACAGTAAAGGAATTTGTAAAGAGTTTTTAATATCCAAACAGTAATGACATTTTTAATATCCAAGAGCGTATTGGAAAAAACAAAGAAAGATGGACTGTTCATCTGAATAGCACCAGATGGCAGCAGGTTGCTTAAGGAAGTTTGGCAATACAAGCCTACTGAACAACAAAGTATAGGAAGACCTAGGAAGCGTTGATGAAATGGATATATTCCTTTGGAACCGGAACAGGTGATTCGCCTAGTCCGTGACAGAAGAAGAAGAAGAGAAGATTAAATATGTTAAAAAATTTAATACCATTTAGAAGGAATGTACTGAACTCCAGGCTTACATTTAAAATATATAAAAGACTAGAAAAATATGAAGGCTATTCGGAAAGTAACCTTCTTTGCCGCATACCGAAAAAAGTAATGGCAGAAGTGGTGTTATTCCTGTGCTGACTCGTATAGTGCCTCAGTATGCCTTCAGCTGTATAGTGTGGAGGTTGTGTTGTCATTCTTTCACTCGTTATAGCCTTTCAAAATGTGTGCTACAATAGAAAAACCCGCCAAATGCAAAGTGTGTGTTGTGATACGATTTCTGATGGCAGAAAACCTTTCAGCGGCAAATATTCACCGCGCACTGTGTACTGTGTATGGCCAAAACGTTATGAGTGAAGGTGTTGTGTGTCAATGGGTTCGTTTGTTTAAAAGTGGAAGAATAGACATTCACGATGAGGAAAGGAGTGCCAGGCCATCCGAAGTCAGTGATGAACTCGTTAAGAAAATTGAAGAAAAAGTCCGTGAAAACTAACAGTTCACAATCTCTGAACTTTATAAACAATTTGTGCAAATTTCTCGGACCGTTTTGTATGAGATAGTCAGAGAAAAGTTAGGCTACTGGAAGTTCTGTGCTCGGTAAGTACCAAATGTGCTTTCCGAGAACCACAAAACACAATGAATGTGGTCTGCCTTAGACTTTCTTCCACATTATGTTGCGGAAAGACAAAGAGAATTTTCACCTGTTTATGAATATGAAGAAGTGGCTTGGGTCCAACCACTTAGATAATGACGAAAAACTTCACAATGCTGTGACAGGCTGGCTGCAATCCCTGGCGGTAGAATGGGAAGATGGGATTTCCAAACTGGTCAAACGCTATGATAAATGCTTACATTTAAATGGCGATTATGTAGAAAACAGTGGAAAGCTGTAGTTGTAAGATGTATATAATAAAAATTATGTATCTACGTCCATGTTTTATTTATAGTCAAATGGAGGTTACTTTCTGAATAGTCCTCGTAATTATCTGCAACTCATTTCAATCAAAACAATCATTTCAACTCGTTTCAAGTAACTGTTCCATTGATGAGAGACTTCTTTGTGCCCTCAGGGAAAATTATTTTCTGCTGAGCAATGAGTATGGTATTCATTGATATGTTAACTGAATACGGTATTTGTTTTAAGCTCTGCACATTTACTTGTGTTACTTACCCAGAAATATATAATGATGGCAGCTACAAGTACACCAAAACTTTGTAGAAAATCACCGATCACATGTATGTATGCTGCTCGTACGTTGATATTTTCATGTTCTCCATGTGGGTCTGGAACAGCGTCAGTTCCGTGTGAATGTCCATGCTGATGTAGTGTTATACCCATTCTGTAACATTAGACATATGTCTATACAAACTGGATAGCCAGACATGTTATAAACGGAAACAACAACTTTATTAACCCGTCAGAAAGTTATACAATTATGAAGGCAGTCAAAAATACAACTGAAACCAAACTTGCAGGGAAGTTAAAAATATTTAAAGAACGAGAAAAAGTTTTAAGTACTAGTTTTTTTTTTTACACGAACAGGCTAGCCGTGGACCACACGAATATCATTTCCTTTTCTTTCTCATTCACACACTGTGTGTCGCCTTCCTTTCCACTGTCCACCCCTTTCTCGTCTTCTTGTCACCACAGAGAACGTCAAGATTTTGAATGTTGTTTCTGTATGTATTTCTATCCACACAGTCCTTCAAAGAGATACCTAGTTCCATCATTTCCTCCTTGAGTTGTTTGGTGTACCTGTTCAGACTGGAAAGTTACCAAATATAGTTGAAAATTTGTTTATTTAATCTGGACCGATCCATCTGAACCATATGTCCAAGGAATCTCAGTCTTTTCCTTCGGAAAGCCATCTCCAGATCCCTGTACAGCTCTTCTTTGGGTCTATGCATGTACCCATCTTCAGTTTTCTTGAGGCCATAAATATTCAGAAGAATTCTTCATTCAATTTTAAGAAGAGATTCCACTTTGAAAGCACATTGTTTCCACTCCATACATGATCACCAGCCTGATTACAGTGCTATAATGGCGGACTTTCACAGTTCTGGAAAGGTTTTTCTTTCCGTACAGATCCCAGGTTAGAGTAAAGGCCTTTGCTAATTTGAGTTTCCTTATCTTAAAGGGTCCTTTGTCTGAGGCATTTTGGGATGTGTTTTCTCCAAGGTATTTAAAATTGTTAGTATATTTTATTTCTTCATATGTAGTGTCCCGGGAATATGCACATTTTCGGGAATTTAAATAGAGTGGCCATAATTTCCATTTTAGCAAAGGAAATGTGGAGGCCAGTTTTGTCCGCTATCTCTTTGAGATCTACTTGCTTTCTTACTTCTATTTCTGAGGTTTTAAGTACTTTAGTAAATAAAAAAAACTTTTTTTTTTAAACAAAGATATAATTGTTTTACAGCTATATTTGAGGCACAATGATGAAGATGAATGTCAAATTAAATGACAGGATGAGGTATTTTTTGATTGAAGGCAATTAGACTACTGAAAATTGCTAGGTATTACAACTCTCACAAAAAAAGGTGCAGGATATACCTTATGACCAATGATCAGTGATAAGTACACACTTCACTATTAGGTAAAAAAGTAGTTGTGTACTACTCCTTCACATTAATTTTAAATTCTAGTTTCAGTCAGTAGGATATATGATTGGTAATAATTACAATTTTTCAAAAATGGTTCATTTTATCATCGTCATCATCATCATCGTCTACTTCAGATATTAGGCAAAGATTATGTCTGCTCTGGCCTCACAGGTTTGTTGTGTCCATCATATTTTTGGGAATCCTGGATCTCTTTTACCTCTGACTATATACTGCCAGCTATTTGGCAATGTTATATCATCTGACTGCCTATTTAAATGGTCTTTCCAATTGGCACAAAACTCTTATTAATTTTTCATTCATTGAAAATATACTCAGTTCCTTCCTAATATCATCATTCCTCTTACCATCTCTCTTGCCACTGCAAGTAAAAATTTATTCTCTGCAGCCTGGACGCAGTTATCATTTTTTGTCAATGTCCAGGCCTCACCATGTACTGTGTAACAAAGTAGAAACAGCCATTACTCTACAAAAGTTTAATATGGTATCCCTTCGCACTTTTCTTTTGAATGTTTAAAACTGTACCACACATATTCTGAAATCTAGATATTCTATTTCTAGGTAATAATTATAATTATAACATATTTCATGTCCTAAATAATTAAAGACTTTCATTCGTTCCATAACAATTATTCACGACTATCTTTTATTTTATCGACTGTTTATAACAAAAAGTAATTACTTTAGTCTTTTCAGTAGGGACACTGAAACTATAGCCATTAATGATTTTGTCAAGAGCATACAATGCTTTTTGTAGAGGATTTTCTGAACCTGATAATAGAATCTGGTCATCTGCATACAAAAGAGTCAGCAGATCAAACTCATTTAATTTAAATCCACAATCAGCACCCATCTTTTGCACTGTCAAAATCATTCTTTCGTTTATCCCATTATCAACTTTGATCCTAACATTGGAGCCAGTATATATAAGCTTTTAATCCCATTTATTAAATGTAAAGGTATCCTGTTTTATATAAATTTCCCATAATTTATCCCGTTAAACCTGTCAACACCTTGTTTATTTTGTTATAATTTTAAACTGGATACAAATATTTACTAAATTGGTACGTTCTTGAATCTACGCTTCACATTGCAATAACGCCAGCCAAAGTACAGTACAGATTAAAAGTGCAAATTCATACACTTCATGTATTATTTTCTGCTCTATTTGTATGCATTTTATGCAATATATGGGCAAAGAGTAGCTTAAAGTTTCAAATTATATAATGAAAAGTGAAAAATTTCTTTGTTCCACTGTATACTTACATTAAATTAACAAACACTCCAAAACAAGACGTAATAAGCATAATGAATGCATCTATTTCAAAGTCGCCGTGCCTTATCCGCTCTGCGGCCAGGTAAACAAGGATACCAGTTACAACCCATATCGTTAACACAGACGTGAGAGCACCGATCACTTCCGCTCTGTACCATCCAAATGACATCGCCTGAGTTGGTTTCCGACGAGCTACCCATATTGCAAACAAGGAAATCATAAAACTGGCAAAGTCAGTGAGCAAGTGAGCAGCGTCTGTTGCAATTGCCAAACTACTGGATAAAATGCCACCTAAAAACATCAGTTACAATTATGTTTAATAACGAATCAAATAGATGTGAATTAACACTGATCAACAAAATTTAATTTTTTGTTTGTTAAATGAAAATGAATGACTGGTTCTTATAGTATTTTCAGCACTGATTTCAAATATATTAACAATTTTTTCCTATCGGGCACAATTTTTTAATAATTAAGCATTTTTCTCTTGCAAAAAGAAAATTATGTGACAGTTATATAACAATATGTTACATGCACTTTGTACTTATCTAAAATCTACTTTTTTTGGATTTCTGATATAACTTGCTATAGGTGGAACCCTCTTTAGATTCCAGTAGTAGTCAACTAGCATTTTTGGGTTCCCTTTTTTCCTGATAGCATATTTCCATGGTGGATATCTCCTGGTGAAAGAGTTCACCATTTTCGTCACTCACGGCGCAAAATCAAATGCGAATCTAAGAAACGAATTTTGAGTGACATATTACATCCAAGTTCTCTGTAGTTTTGAAGGATCTCGGTTACAGGTTCTCTGTAGTTATCTGCCTATGGTTTCCCAGGAAGTTGTTAACCACATTTTGAAATGATTTGCATGCAGCAACTTCAAAGTCATTCAAACTTGCTTCAAATGCAGGATCATTCATTAGTTTTCTTATTTGTGGTCCAACAAATACACTTCCTTAAATTTAGCATCACTTATATTAGGCAACTTGATTTTTAGAAACTGAAATCCTGCACCATTATGATCAGTTGCTTTAACAAAATTTTTCATTAAACCGAGTTTTATTTGTAGTGGCAGAAGATAAACATTTTTCAGGTTTTACAAATGCTTGACTTACAACATTCTTCTCTCCTACAGTCAGTGCCTCTCTATTTAGCCACTGCTTTTTTATGTAATGATTCTTCCTATACTTGCTGTCCCATTCACACAAGAAGCAACAGAATTTTGTGTACCCAAGTTGCAATCCAAGTAAAACTGCTATCACTTTCAGATGTTCACAAATACACCATGAATATTTCTCATACAGAATCCTACTCAAAAAAAGTTTCATGTTTTTGTATGACTCCTTCATGTGAGCAGCATACACTATAGGGATTAATGGGTATTTATTTCCAATGTGAAGTAGGACTGCTTTCAAACTAAGCTTTGAAGAGTCTATAAATAGACACCATTCTTCAGGATGGTGCATATGACCCAAAGCTTCCAGTAAAGAATCCACACTAGACGTCATACTGGAGAAGAAATGTTTAAATTCAGACTGCCTGTACGGAGATGAATCATACATTCTTGTTTGTTTTGATTAGTCTATAAATAACAATAATGATTGTAACGGGACAAGTAAACCCACTCAGGGATATTAAAGTAATAATAATAAAGATTTTATTTGAAAATGTTATAAGGGAAAACAATATACACGAATTAGTGTCAAGGTCGGGTGATCAAGCCGCTGGAAACAGTTATTTTTATAAGTCTGACCTCTGAACTATGTACAAATTGGAGTCACGCTACATGCTGTCAGTAGCCAAGCCCCGGTTATTTCACTTTGGAATGTGAGGCGCGGTCAACTGCCTCAGAATCTGGTGACGTCATAATAATAAAACAAAAGCACGAGACCACGTGATAGCCCCTCCAGCTAAGAATCATCATCAACTTGGCTCTTCCCAGTTGAAATTACACCTTTGTGCCGATCAATCATGGAAAAAAGGTCCGCGGACAAACAATTTATAGGCGCGCCCAAATAGAACAAAATGTGAAAGAAATCAGTTTTAAAATAGTTTAAACGAATGAACAGTTTCAGTTTAAAAGGTGAATATATAAAATATCAACAATGAAAGTGAGGAAACGTGCTGAGTGATTGAAATTGCGTGGTGAAGATGGACTCTTTAGGACAATATAATTCGCAGATAAGTAACCTTCGGGGTATCACAAAATATAAAATCAAATATTAAATTTTATTATTGAAAGAAATGTTTTTTAATCACAAAAAATGAGATCTCACAAGGGCCTGGTGTGTGTGTGTGTGTGTGTGTGTGTGTGTATGTGTGTGTGTGTGTGTGTGTGTGTGAATCAGGTAATAAATTGAAGAAGTGCTGGTTTGTGGTATTTTCTTGATGAATTAAAATAATGTCTAAATAGACAGTTCTACTTGTGTTTTTTTTTAATGAGATATATATAATGTCAACCTCTGTTAATTACTGTTGATGGGTTTTTATATCTTTTTTCGATAACTGTTTCATGGTGGTATGATTAAACTCATTAACGGAAAGTTTAATGTAGGATTGAAGTAATTGAGAATAAAAGAAAGTAATATGTGAACACAACCAATCAATCTGTTTACTGAAATAACCTTGTTCTGTCTCCTAAATACACCTTCACAGACTTTGGTTGAACTTTAGGTAAGTACGTAAAGTGGGCAATAATTCAAGATGGCGTCCGGAATGCGGACACGAACACAGCTAATTTTATATAGCAATTTAAATTAAAGTAAATAGTAAATTTAGGTAAGTAAATAACGTTACAATTGGCGCAGTCCAAACAGGGATATTTACATAAAATTCATTTATGTAAATGTAGGCCTACTTTGGAGGACAGAAGGGGTTATTTAAGGTAACCAAATGAAATATAAATAAGATACAAATAAATGTACGTATGATGTTGTTGTGGTAATGTAAAGTGCTGGGGAGGTTAATTAAAATATTTTGTTATGTGTTAATTATATGTATTGTGTATGGTAATAATTTTGACGGGTTATACAATTACAATCCAAACAATTTGAAAGATGAATGATAAAGAGATTGAGGTTGGAGTGAGCGAGTCGGCTGGTGTGGGGGAACCGGGAGTTCATTCGACTCCAGTGAACCGGTTCAAAGAACCCAGTTTAAAACTGAACCAGCTATTGTAGACGACTCAAGGGTTCAGTCAACCCCAACCTCGACCAAATATAATAGTAAATTTGATAATGACGTAATGAGTTTTTTACAAAAGCAGTTTAGTGAGTTGAAAGAACAGAATAATGAATTAAAGAGTAATTTTAACGAGTTAAAAGAGCAAAATAATGATTTAAAAACAATGTCAATGAAATTAATAAACATTTTGAGAAAACCGATGAGATGATGGAAGGTAATTTAAAAAAGTTAGGGGATAAAATAATTGAAATGGAGGAAGATTTTAATGAAAGTGTAGATGACTTTATTAATAAAATGAATAAACAAGACGAGAGGTGGGAAGGAGATAAATGTCGATTAAAGGAGAATACAGAAGGTGAATTAAAACAGGTAAGTGGGAGTAATGGTGTTAATTATGATAATGAGTTAACAGGTAGTAGTGGGAAAATAGTTGAAAAAGGGGTATCTAAGGGTGATACAGTGAAAATTAATAGCGATGATGAGAATATAGAGATACTAAGGGGTAGTGAGAGAGTAATGGGAGTAGGGGGTAGTGAAGGAGTAGAAATAAGTGTTTGTAAGTTAGAGAGAGAATATGAGATGACTTTAAGTAGAAATATGGGGCAGAGGGTAAATTTTCCCTGGGTTTATTGTGAAACAAGGTGTTCAAGGTGTTTTTGAAGGGCAAGAGTCCCTTAATTGGAGACGGGAGGTCTCAAAGTAGTCCCTTAATTTTTTGTAGTTGTCCTGGAAGAGCCAGGAGGTGTTTTTATGATGTAGTAGTGCCCTCTGCATGGAATGAGAGAGAGAAAGTAAGATGGGACTGTGTAAGCGATTTTGAGAGAGTGAGAGAGATAGAGTTGTTCAAGTTGAGGAGAAATTATGAAGAATTAATAAGAGAGAATAAACAGTGAGAGAGTGAATAAAATAAAAAACTTACCTTGTTGTGAGAATAATGCAGCAACAGATGATGACAGCGTTGATAATTATATTGAATACTTACCTGTACATAGGATTGGGATGTTAATCGTAGCTGACTCTGATAATAAGGAGATGATAAAATGCTTAATTGCGACAGACAATAATACTGACGGTGACAGGACCAGAATTACTGATGCAGACAGGTTAATGGTAGAATAATAATGTGGGATAACCCAGTAAATTATTATGTGGGTATAACGGAACAATGTAAAATATTTAATAGTTATTATAATAATAATAACAAAATCAAAATAATTAAAAATGAACTGTGTTGTAAGAAAACAAGATTAATTTTCGATTATGGTGGTTAGATATATAATGAATGAACATTTAAATATTTTAGTGTATGGTAATTACTTGGCTAACTTATGTAATGAGGTGTGGTAAACAATAAAATGATATGACAAAAATTGTAGATAAATTTGTATTGATGTTAAATGTATTTTGTTAAGGTTATGTACATTGTTTTTGTGTGATCGATTTATAGTTTTGATGGAATCAAATGAAGTTAAAGGCTCTTGAAATAATGACATAAAAAGTGGAATCTTTAAATTGAAAGTTGGAATTAAAGGAAATGTTTGTAATTTTTATGCAGTTTCAAGTATGAAAGATTTATTTTAATGTAGCAATGGTAATGTTCAATTTGAGTGTCTATTATGTTGTAGTATGTCGATTATGAGAAGCATAAAGTGTCTAATTGAGTAGTATGTAATTGTGTAGGGATATAAAACAGGTATTGTATGTTTTAAATGCGATTCCCCACTTTCAGGCGGTCCCGGCCTTACTAGCCCAGACCGTGGTTTTGGATGACAACCAGTTGTGCGAAGACTTATTGTACACTGACCATGGTTGGTTGCCTTTTAAATTAGTGTAACTTAGAAATTAACCGGGGGGTAAATCAGGGGAATCAACATAACTTTGGAACAGCAGCTACCACCGAATGGGGTGATAGACCGTATTAAGGGCATATGAATCATTATAGTAGGATTACTGGTATCCTTGGATACCAGTAATGCCGAATTTTTATATAACGCTGAAGCAAGAATGGTGTAAGCAGCGTTTACACCCTAATAAACTTCAGTTTTTGTGGACGTAAATGGGCGCTACAGTCCAACATCACAAAACAATAGAGTGTGTGGAAAGGAGCTGGCCATTACAAGCCAGGGACATAAATAATAGAGTATTTATGTAATGAGGTAAATGCCTCGCCCGGTTTACCCGGGAGGTGATTTACCTAATTGTAACTGGGTTAGGGGGGATATTAGAAAATGATGTAAAGGAGGAAGTTGATGATTATTATAAACGAGATAAGATAACCCGATTAAATGGAATTATGTTGGTAATATAGAATGTGTAGTTGATCTTATGATGTAACTAAATGATTTGGTGTTGGTTTGAGGAGTATTATGGAGATGATTAACGATTTTGAGAAAAAAAATATATAAGTAGATAATTTGTGATTATGTAATTGATTTAAATGTGTTTAAGAGGAATTTTAGTAATGAAGATGTAAAATGGACAATGAAAGATAGTTGTAATGATGTAATGGGAAGTGGTTATTTTAAATTCTGATTGGAATCAGTGAGCGAATTGGATTTTGAATTTGGGATAAGAATTAACGAGAGAGGCATACAGAATGTTGGTATTGAAATTTAAAATATATCATGTTAGGTTAAGTATATATATTGTAATGTTACATAATATCATGACCACCAGGGTCCCAAACAACCAATAACCAACAATAACAAATCATAAGGAATACTACATTCAAACTTTAATGTTGATAACCAAGATAAGTATAAGGTGATTTTAAATGAATAACGAATACATCTTTAACAAACTGACGGAGATGATCAAAGAAATAATGACAATGACTTAGACGAAACGTAATTAACTGACAACTAACCCAACAGATTAGGTAAAAATGTGAAAACCAAAGGCAGAGAGAAAAAACTATAAGTGGAGTAAAGAAGAATACTACAAGGCCGAAAAATACTAAGAAAGTTAAACGTATTTTAAATAGTTGTGTATACTGGAAGAAAATATTTTCATACTCTCCAAACCAAAAACCAACGCCGACAGAAGCCGCCAGTGAGGTGTCATCGAGATATCCACCAATCAAATTACCTATAGCGAGGCTTGACCAACAAAGGGACGCCAAGCTAAGCGTCATTCTTATTGTACGATCGACTCAGGAAACAAGACGAGAGTTCTCGACGCCAGAAAAGTAAATTAACCAAACCTGGGCGTGTAGTAAACGTCATAGTAAGAGTTAATACGAATCAAAATGTTTAAAAGGCATTCATAAAGTGATTTAAATGAAGTAATAAAGAATAGTGAAAGTGCGAACGATTGCTAGTGTACAATCCCAGCAATCACGGTATAATAAATAAAGAGGTACTATAGTGGTTTGATAATCTTATTATAGACTTAAGAAGTGAATATAACCTGACACTGTATAGTATTACGAATAAATAATGAACATTGAAGAGGCGTTAAACCTCATAAAGTCAAGTAACAAGTAACTAGGGATAAGAATAAACAAAATTTATTCGATCTAATTATAAAATGAGTGTTTACTAATTACATAAAGACAGTAGGTTTTAGGTTTTACTGAATCAAATAGGTTAAGTCAATGTACCACCATTTCATAACCTGTTGATATGTTATTAGAAATAAGAAAATTACCTGAGGAAGTATATCCAAAATAGTACTCTAGCGATTGTTGGATCTACTGAAGATGTTATAACTTTAGTAAATTTGAATTTTCTTTGTCAATTGACCATTTAGATTTTTAATGAACTTAACCCAAATTCTGTCCGACACTCAACATTCGACTAACAATGAACAGTTTAAACCATTAATAATAATCTTGAACACTTGAACTCAACGACTTTATAATAATAAATAACTAAAACAATAAAGCAAAAATCCATCATAAATAAAATAATTGAAAATAATACTCGTACCGATCTCGTTATTTAACAATATATACATGTATGTTAGAAGTTAAGAAAAAACCAGTGCTTCTTAACGCAAACCAGCAGAGCTAAAGGGGACCAGATCAGTTGGGGATACGGTATTATACAAGGCCAGTATTTGATGCTTTTGATTTAATGTTTCAGTGTCTGGTGATGCTGTGGTGGCGGTCCTGTGCTGGCCTGCGTGTCAGAGCAGGGGTGTCAAGTGCCTGTCTGGCCTTGCAGTGTTGGGATCTCGAAAGGGAAGTCCAGTAAGGTCATTCAGGTGCGGCCACAGTCACTGGACCAAGGAGGTGAGTTACCCATGAGTGTTAATACAATGTAAAGGGGGTTGTGGCGCCATATCTGGACTGATCCCTTTAGGAAGTATGTGAGTGTCAATGAGAGTTTTTATGCTTCGGCATTAAACCTCTCATTGAGGGGGTATTGTAATGGGACAAGTAAACCCACTCAGGGATATTTTGGTAATAATAAAGATTTTATTTGAAAATGTTATTAGGGAAAACAATATACAAGAATTAGTGTCAAGGTCGGGCGATCAAGCCGCTGGAGACAGTTATTTTTAGAAATCTGACCTCTGAACTATGTAGAAATTGGAGTCACGCTACATGACGTCAGTAGCCAAGCCCCGGTTATTTCACTTTGGAATGTGAGGCACGGTCAACCGCCTCAGAATCTGGCAACGTCATAATAATAAATCAATAGCACGAGACCACGTGATAGCCCCTCCAGCTAAGAATCGTCATCAATTTGGCTCTTCCCAGTTAAAATTACACCTTTGTGCCGATCGGTCACGGAAAAAAGGTCCGCGGACAAAAAATTTATGGGCGCGCCTAAATAGAACAAAATGTGAAAGAAATCAGTTTTAAAATAGTTTAAATGAATTAACAGTTTCAGTTTAAAGGGTGAATATATAAAATATCAACAGTTAAAGTGAGAAAACGTGCTGAGTGATCGAAATTGCGTGGTGAAGATGGACTCTTTAGGACAATATAATTTAATAAATTAATTTGATTTACCTCCATCTTGTGGCTGCCTGATAATCTTCTTACCACTAACGCGTTTCAGAATCTATGATTCCATCATCAGAGTGTGAAATTAATCAGTCTAAAAGACGTTGTTAGTCGTTAAACATAAAAATAAAATTGCACAAACACACATAAAAATGAAATTTTTAACCGCAGACGCGAGTCTTAGAGTGTGCACTCCACGATCGCTCGCAACACACTGATAGTTCTGTTGTCATGTCGTCTTATCTACCTGCGACGTTGCCTTACTTATATTCACTGCGCCCACAAATCTATCATACAAATCATGCGGTTTGAAATCCAGTTGGTCGTTCGATACAATATTTTGGTTGGTTTTGAAGGCCTTATATATTTCAAACTCTTACGCTGCGTTCATGTAACGTCCTTTACTACATACATATAATGGTATGAAGTTGTTGTCAAAATCGGTGTAATTGTGATTAAATGCCATTAAATGTTTAGCATAGTTGGACCTAACTGTGTTTAGATTACTTTTTGGCAGATGTTCTTTAAATCTCTGTTTGAAGGCCCGATATAAAACATATCACAGTCATCACAAATTATTTTATATACGCCCGTTCTTCTCTCCATAGGTCTATGTATGGTGTTCCTTAAGAATTTATGGATGTTATTATTAGTGTGGAACGTTACATGGATGTTGTGTTTAATAAAGACATTCTTTAAAATCATGGGTAAATTGTTGGTGTAATCAACGGAGATGTACTTCATGTTGGTCTTATCGAGACATGGTTTTTTGGTCTTATACTTATGTTTATGTATTAGCCGTTCTATTAACGAACTGTGGTAACCATTCGCCACTGCTATATGTTTGATTACGTTTACCTCCTTAGCGTAATCAAACGGATCCAGAGGTACAATATGTAAACGATGTATAAGGCTATTAAAAGCTGCCATCTTTTGTGATATACGATGGAAAGAATCAGCGTGTATAACACCATCTGTTGCAGTGGGTTTCCTGAATATTTTGTACCGAAATTTATTATTTTGTTTTATTAATGTTAAATCTAGAAAATTAATTTTATTATTCGACTCTATTTCAACTGTAAACTGTATATTTGTATTGATATTATTCATGTAATTCAGTAACGTGTGTATTTGTCTCGTGGTACCATCGAAAATGACAAAGGTATCGTCAACATAGTGTTTGTAAAATGTTATCCTGTTATGTAATTTGTTGTTTGTTGAAAGCAAGTATTCGTTCTCATAATAGTTAAGATAAATGTCCGCCAATAATCCAGAAAGAGGAGATCCCATAGCCAGGCCCTCTTCTTGAATAAAAAATCTATTATCAAAAGTAAAATAGTTCTGCTTTAGTATGACCTCAAGAATAATTAATAACTCATATATTTCTTGTGAACTCAAGTTACCTGTTTTTCCAAATTAATTTTCAGAATGTTCATAGTTGCCTGTATTGGTACACTAGTGTACAGGTTAGTTATATCAAACGACACAAATTTGTGATGGCTACTAATATTCATTTCTTTAGTTAGATTTTGTGACGGTACAAAAGTCCGTCTTAAGGTTCATTGGTACGGAAAGGGATAAATGTATTGTATTTTAATATATGTAACATGGTTAGGTCAACTCCCCCCCCTGTATAAGAAAACAACGCAGTTTCATCTGTACGAGTCGAATCCAAGGTCATGGCGTACGTGCGGTTCTACACATATATTTGTAGGAAGCCAGTAAAAAAAGCACTGTTGAACGTCATCAATCATGTAATACATCACAATTGTGATGCCAAACAAGGGTGTCAGATGCTTAAGAATTATGACGAGGTTAATCCCCTCCACCTATATAAATTACGCCAGTATGGCGGCCCAGTCTGCAGAACATCGTCATGGTGGCAACACGCTAAAATTTCGCTGGTGTAAAATTACCAGCTAAAGTGTTTTCTGAATCAACAAAATGTAACTACAAGTAAATAGTGTTAACAAAGTAATTATAAACATCATGTAAATTCAGTGCAAAGGACAGACGAAAGCTAGAGAGTACAACGACCAACTAAGTACGCCAAACACCAGCCCTACCATGGAGAACGTCTGAGCCGCAACATTCACAACATTTCAGGAAAGTCAGAATTCATATTAAAATCCTATTATTATAAAAAAATCGAGCTCAAAATTATAACAAACAAAATTAAATGTACCAACAATAAAATATGTAGCGAGAGTGTGTGAGAGAGAGAGTGAAAGAGAATGCCGGCAATAATCAAACCGAGGCATTGGTTTATGTATTGTTAAAATTTGCATATGAAACTAAGTGAGTAATTAAAATCACAACTGCAGTATAAAATGTTTTTAATGTTCAATTACATATCGTAGAGAAAAATGAAAGTAATGAACTAATAGCGGAACTGCAAAGCCGCCATCTTGTTAAGTATGACTCCATTTTGAGTGTAGCCTTTTGTAACGTTGTACACAATATACAGAGAAATATTAAAACTAGTGTTCTATCGTAAATACATGTGTACGAATCTTTATTTCGACAGCCCCAACTGTTTCTGCCTCTCGTTCAACGATTCTTTGGACCCAGGTAAAAAAACTAATGTTGGCGATAGAGCCATGTGGCGAACCGGAAGCAGCTTGTGAACCGCATGTTACAATAAACATCAATAAAATAAAATATTCTTTTAAAGAGAGTAAAAGTTAACAATTTACCAATTCAATACTATTTTGTATGCAATGATTATTATCCAAAACTACGTTGTTTTTTATTATATTGACCAGTTTCTTCGAAATTTTGTACCCTGGTGCTGTGGTGTAATTTATAAGTGGCCTTATTGGAGTGTCTGGTTTATGAATTTTAGGTAGTCCGTTGAATTGTGGGGCATATGCTGTTTATTATTTTGTTTTATTTCTAGATTTAACATTAATAAAACAAAATAATAAATTTCGGTACAAAATATTCAGGAAACCCACTGCAACAGATGGTGTTATACACGCTGATTCTTTCCATCGTATATCACAAAAGATGGCAGCTAAAAATAGCCTTATACATCGTTTACATATTGTACCTCTGGATCCGTTTGATTACGCTGAGGAGGTAAACGTAATCAAACATATAGCAGTGGTGAATGGTTACCACAGTTCATTAATGCAACACATAAACATAAACATAATACATAATACATAAACATAAGTATAAGACCAAAAAACCATGTCTCGATAAGACCAACATGAAGTACATCTCCGTTGATTACACCAACAATTTACCCATGATTTTAAAGAATGTCTTTATTAAACACAACATCCATGTAATGTTCCGCACTAATAATAACATCCATAAATTCTTAAGAAACACCGTACATAGACCTATGGAGAGAAGAACGGGCATATATAAAATAATTTGTGATGACTGTGATATGTTTCATATCGGCCAGACGGGCAGGGCCTTCAAACAGAGATTTAAAGAACATCTGCCAAAAAGTAATCTAAACACAGTTAGGTCTAACTATGCTAAACATTTAATGGCATTTAATCACAATTACACCAATTTTGACAACAACTTCATACCATTATATGTATGCAGTAAAGGACGTTACATGAACGCGGCGGAAGAGTTTGAAATATATAAGGCCTTCAAAACCAACCAAAATATTGTATTGATCGACCAACTGGATTTCAAATCGCATGATTTGTATAACAGATTTGTGGGCGCAGTGAATATAAGTAAGGCAACGTCGCAGGTAGATAAGACGACATGACAACAGAACTATCAGTGTGTTGCGAGCGATCGTGGAGTGCGCACTCTTAAGACTCGCGTGTGCGGTTAAAAATTTCGTTTTTATATGTGTGTTTGTGCAATTTTATTTTTATGTTTAATGACTAACGACGTCTTTTAGACTGATTAATTGTACACTCTGATGATGGAATCGTAGATTCCAAAACGCGTTAGTGGTAAGAAGATTATCAGGCAGCCACAAGACGGAGGTAAATTAAATTAATTTATTATGTTATATAGTGGCTTGGATACCGTGAACATGGTTTTAAAATTAGAAGCTGGTCAAGCAAGTACGGTATATAAATTCATAAACATTAAGAGTAAATTGCTGAAAACAAACCTGCACATCAGATTTAATAGACAGTGCATCCGATTTAATGTTACACCTAAATACTGCACTACACGCATAAACAGCACTTCAAGAATCGCAAACAAAGTTAAACATATAGCCGAGATAGCATGGGTAAAGAGGAAATTAAACAATTATATAATAAAAAGACCAGACTTAATATAGCACTGTATAAATTGCATTTAGATTTGTTGAGCAAGATACATGCAGTACTTATACACAGTGTAATGAGTTATATCAATGAGCGCATCAGATAGATTATATTACTGACTATTCATAGACACGATAAGAAATTAACTACCTTAACCAGTTATCAACATGACGACGTGATTACAGAATGTAAACACAAATTTAACAAATGCGTTTCTAACTTAACAGACATTAAATATCACTATAATATTGACGACTCGGAACACAAAGTTTTTTATAAGTAAAAACGTAAAGTTTTACCTTACAGCCTAAAAAAAAAAAAAAAAAAAAAAAAACACACTGACCTAGTAACAAAAATAAAAGACATACACATTCCCCATAACGCCACATTAGCCTCCTTTGACATTAAAAACCTGTACACAAACATCCCCATCTCCGAAACAATCACCATCCTACAAAACAAACTCAAACAGAACAACACACCAGACGAACTTATCAATGAAATAACAGAAACTCTGAACATTATCACAAAACAAAACTACTTTACTTATAACAATAAATACTACACACAGAACGACGGCCTACCCATGGGCTCCCCCATATCCAGCATTCTAGCAGAAGTCTTCCTCCAACACTTAGAAAAAACAAAAATACTCACAAACAATGACAGACACTCACATAAAATACTATATTGGCACAGATACGTTGATGACATTCTAATACTATACAGGGGAAACAAAAGACAATGTGAACAGTTACTAACGCACATAAACAAAATACATAAAAACATAACCTTCACTGCCGAATACGAACACAACAATACCATAAACTTCTTAGACCTCTCCATCACAAAACTAGAACACAGGCACAAATTCAGTATATACAGAAAACCAACTACAACTGACACACTAATACACAACACCTCCAATCACCCAATACAACACAAACTAGCTGCTTTTAGAACCATGATACATAGACTTAACAACATCCCCTTAGATGAAATAGACTACAAAGACGAACTAAACACGATAAAATATCTAGCAGAATCTAACGGTTATGACAGAACAATAGTCAGTAAACTCCTACACAAAACACAAAACAAACAACAGACAAAGACAGAAAACAACAAATTCATAACACTAACATACATCAACAAACAAACAGAAAAAATTGCCCACAAATTCAAAAAAGCAGGATACAGAATCGCTTACAAAACTACTAACAAAACAGAACACACACTATCAAAACGCATGCCCAAAGCACAAAACAAATTCGATCTACCCGGTGTATATAAACTAAATTGTTCAAATTGCAGTAAATTCTACATAGGCCAGACAGGACGTAGCTTCAAACAGAGATACATTGAACACACAAAAGCACTCCACACCACTACAGAATCTACCTTCGCAAACCACCTCATTGAAGCAAACCACACATATAAAAACATCGACAATAACATGAACATACTACACGTACACACAAAAGGCCGAAAACTAGACACTCTAGAACAATTAGAAATATACAAACACACAAAAACAAATAAAAACGACATCCTAAGCGAACAGACACAATTCAAATCGCACGCATTATTCGAACACATCTCACCACACACACACAGCTTCAATCTTTCGAAACACTTTCTCGTCGCCAACAACAAGACGAGCAGCGCTACTAACGACAGCCTCTGATGAAGCCTTCTATAGGTGAAAGCCGGTTTAGGCTGTAAGGTAAAACTTTACGTTTTTACTTATAAAAAACTTTGTGTTCCGAGTCGTCAATATTATAGTGATATTTAGTTAAGTAACGGACACGTCATGGACAACGAAATCCAAGAATTTAACAGACATTGTTTTCGACTCGGTAGAACTGAATTTACTCAATAAGGGGTTCAAATATAATTTGCCTGACTTCTACTAAAATTCACGCAGTACGTGAAATGATACATACTGAAGCGGCTATCAAAAGCGTACCAGATTTGAAATCACAGAATGAATTAAGGGTTTTAATCAACAACAGAATATATAGGTCCCTCAGAACAAATAATAATAGTATTATGTTATTACCGAATAATCTTAAACAAAAATATGCAAACGACATAAGAGTTTTAAAACAGATTAACAATAAAATAATAGAACAGAATGCAATAGTCGCAAAAGTCGACAAAGGCAATACCTTGGTTATCATGCAAAGAGACATATACCACCAAAAAGTATATGATTTTATCAAGAACAACAATATAAAATCTATAGGTTCAGATCCTACTCAGAAATACATGAAACACCTTAATAATGCAATTAATAAGTGCACAAATCTCTTTAATGAAGCCACGCGCCGTCATCTAAAACCTATGACAGCATATGCCCCACAATTCAACGGAGTACCTAAAATTCATAAACCAGACACTCCAATAAGGCCGCTTATAAATTACACCACAGCACCAAGGTACAAAATTTCGAAGAAACTGGTCAATATAATAAAAAACAACGTAGTTTTGGATAATATCATTGCATAAAAAATAGTATTGAATTGGTAAATCTAACTAAAGAAATGAATATTAGTAGCCATCACAAATTTGTGTCATTTGATATAAGTAACCTGTACACTAGTGTACCAATACAGGCAACTATGAACATTCTGAAAATTAATTTGGAAAAAACAGGTAACTTGAGTTCACTAGAAATATATGAGTTATTAATTATTCTTGAGGTCATACTAAAGCAGAACTATTTTACTTTTGATAATAGATTTTTTATTCAAGAAGAAGGCCTGGCTATGGGATCTCCACTTTCTGGATTGTTGGCGGGCATTTATCTTAACTATTACGAGAACGAATACTTGCTTTCAACAAACAACAAATTACATAACAGGATAAAATTTTACAAACGCTATGTTGACGATACCTTTGTCATTTTCGACGGTACCACGAGACAAATACACGCGTTACTGAATTACATGAATAGTATCAATACAAATATACAGTTTACGGTTGAAATAGAGTCGAATAATGAAATTAATTTTCTAGATTTAACATTAATAAAACAAAATAATAAATTTCGGTACAAAATATTCAGGAAACCCACTGCAACAGATGGTGTTATACACGCTGATTCTTTCCATCGTATATCACAAAAGATGGCAGCTAAAAATAGCCTTATACATCGTTTACATATTGTACCTCTGGATCCGTTTGATTACGCTGAGGAGGTAAACGTAATCAAACATATAGCAGTGGTGAATGGTTACCACAGTTCATTAATGCAACACATAAACATAAACATAATACATAATACATAAACATAAGTATAAGACCAAAAAACCATGTCTCGATAAGACCAAAATGAAGTACATCTCCGTTGATTACACCAACAATTTACCCATGATTTTAAAGAATGTCTTTATTAAACACAACATCCATGTAATGTTCCGCACTAATAATAACATCCATAAATTCTTAAGAAACGCCGTACATAGACCTATGGAGAGAAGAACGGGCGTATATAAAATAATTTGTGATGACTGTGATATGTTTTATATCGGCCAGACGGGCAGGGCCTTCAAACAGAGATTTAAAGAACATCTGCCAAAAAGTAATCTAAACACAGTTAGGTCTAACTATGCTAAACATTTAATGGCATTTAATCACAATTACACCGATTTTGACAACAACTTCATATCATTATACGTATGCAGTAAAGGACGTTATATGAACGCGGCGGAAGAGTTTGAAATATATAAGGCCTTCAAAACCAACCAAAATATTGTATTGAACGACCAACTGGATTTCAAATCGCATGATTTGTATGATAGATTTGTGGGTGCAGTGAATATAAGTAAGGCAACGTCACAGGTGGATAAGACGACATGACAACAGAACTGTCAGTGTGTCGAGTGCGATCGTGTAGTGCGCACTCTAAGACTTCCGTGTGCGGTTAAAAATATCGTTTTTATGTGTTTGTGCACTTTTATTTTTATGTTTAATGACTAACGACGTCTTTTAGAATGATTAATTTTACACTCTGATGATGGAATCGTAGATTCCGAAACGCGTTAGTGGTAAGAAGATTATCAGGCAGCCGCAAGACGGAGGTAAATTAAATTAATTTATTATGTTATATAGTGGCTTGGATTCCGTGAACATTGTAAAAAAAAAAAAAAATCGCAGATAAGTAACCTTCGGGGTATCACAAAATATAAAATCAAATACTAAATTTTATTATTGAAAGAAATGTTTTTTAATCATAAAAAATGGGATCTCATAAGGACCAGGGATGTTTGTGTATGTGTGTGTGAGAGGGTGAAAATCAGGTAATAAATTGAAGAAGTGCTGGTTTGTGGAATTTTCTTGATGAATTAAAATAATGTCTAAATAGACAGTTCTACTTGTGTTTTTTTAAATTATATATATATTACATTCAATATTTATACATAAATTTACCTCAAGATGTTATTTTTCTATTTGGAACATGTTTCGGGTACTATCTTGTACCCATCCTCAGCCTTCCGGTTTTTTTGTCTGGTGAAGTACTTATGTGTTGTTGGTTGACTATTGTGGCTTCCTGTTGGCTTCTGGTATTTCAAGTTGGTTTTATTGTGTGTGATTGTAGTGTATGTGTTAGTTTTTTGTGTATTTTCAATGTTGAGTGCTTTGAATATTGTGTCATGTTTTGTATTGATTTGTATTTGTTCAGGTATTAGTTTGTTTTCTGTTTTATGTTTGTATATTTGTAAATTTTCCCATATGTTCATTATGGTGCCTTGTGTGGTATATGTTTTATTAGTGTTACATTGGTTATGTCTGGGAATTCATGTCCTGTGTTTATTGCATGTGTGGCTAAATTGGATTTATATATTTCTGGTTTTTTGTATGCATTTAGATGTTCAAAATAATGTTTTTTCAGCTGTTTTTTTGTTTGTCCTATATAACATTTATTGCAATCTTGGCATTCAATTTTGTATATACCGTTAGTTGTTGTATTATCTTTGTTGTGTGAGCTATTTAGATTTTGTAATTTATTTTTATTATTTTTGTATGCTATTTTTATATCTGTGTTTTTAAATAGTTTTGTTAGTTTTGTCATTTTATTATTTATATATGTGAATGTGGCCCATTTTTTGTTGTTGTTATTATTTATGTGTTGTTCAGTTTGATTAATTCTTAATTGTTCAGTTTTTATTTTGTATTTGATTTTATTTTCTATTTTGATCATAGTATTTTTATTGTATCCATTTTCATAACCAATTTGGTATATTATATTTCTTTCTTTGTCAGTTTCTTGTTTGTTTAGGGGTATTTTGTACATTCTGTTAAATAACGAATAAAATGCTGCCTTTTTATGTTGTGGTGGGTGGTCAGAATGGTTAGGTATAATGATGTTAGTGGAACTTGGTTTTCTATATATTGCATATTGTATGTGTTTGTGTTTTCTATATATATATATGCAATATATAGAAAACCAACTTCCACTAACATCATTATACCTAACCATTCTGACCACCCACCACAACATAAAATGGCAGCATTTTATTCGTTATTTAACAGAATGTACAAAATACCCCTAAACAAACAAGAAACTGACAAAGAAAGAAATATAATATACCAAATTGGTTATGAAAATGGATACAATAAAAATACTATGATCAAAATAGAAAATAAAATCAAATACAAAATAAAAACTGAACAATTAAGAATTAATCAAACTGAACAACACATAAATAATAACAACAACAAAAAATGGGCTACATTCACATATATAAATAATAAAATGACAAAACTAACAAAACTATTTAAAAACACAGATATAAAAATAGCATACAAAAATAATAAAAATAAATTACAAAATTTAAATAGCTCACACAACAAAGATAATACAACAACTAACGGTATATACAAAATTGAATGCCAAGATTGCAATAAATGTTATATAGGACAAACAAAAAAACAGCTGAAGAAACGTTATTTTGAACACCTAAATGCATACAAAAACCCAGAAATATATAAATCCAATTTAGCCACACATGCAATAAACACAGGACATGAATTCCCAGACATAACCAATGTAACACTAATAAAACATATACCACACAAAGGCACCATAATGAACATATGGGAAAATTTACAAATATACAAACATAAAACAGAAAACAAACTAATACCTGAACAAATACAAATCAATACAAAACATGACACAATATTCAAAGCACTCAACATTGAAAATACACAAAAAACTAACACATACACTACAATCACACACAATAAAACCAACTTGAAATACCAGAAGCCAACAGGAAGCCACAATAGTCAACCAACAACACATAAGTACTTCACCAGACAAAAAAAACCGGAAGGCTGAGGATGGGTACAAGATAGTACCCGAAACATGTTCCAAATAGAAAAATAACATCTTGAGGTAAATTTATGTATAAATATTAAATGTATTATATACATCAAGAAACGGACTGTAGCAGAAAGTGATTGAATGATATATATATATATACATTGTTGATGGGTTTTTATATCTTTTTTCGATAACTGTTTCATGGTGGTATGATTAAACTCATTAAGGGAAGTTTAATGTAGGATTGAAGTAATTGAGAATAAAAGAAAGTAATATGTGAACACAACCAATCAATCTGTTTACTAAAATAACCTTGTTCTGTCTCCCAAATACGCCTTCACGGACTTTGGTCGAACTTTAGGTAAGTGCGTAAAGTGGGCAATAATTCAAGATGGCGTCCAGAATGCGGATGCGAACACAGCTAATTTTATATAGCAATTTAAATTAAAGTAAATAGTAAATTTAGGTAAGTAAATAACGTTACATGATAACTATTCACTAACCCAAACAATTATATTGACTTATTAATTTAGTTGCTACTATAAATAAACCAAAGAAGCTATTTAGTTGATATTATTTAAGTTCACAAAATTCTATGCGTATGGAGTTTACGCATAATACTTACGGAAAAAGGGCAGTTACAAAAAAATTGAGGCCGATGGAGAAATTCTTAATACATATTCAAAATCAGCACCCAAAAATACATAAGAATTAGCAAAAACTGAGCATTTAACAAAATCATTTTTGACCAGTATTATCAGCACATGTTAATTACAAATACAGTACACAGTGAAATTTTACAATAATTTTTATATTTTATTTAACATCAGTATTTTATAAACACATTTCAAGTATATTTAACAACACTTAATATAGTTTAAAATATAGTAAACAATACGTATAAGTTACAATAAAGTATGGATAGTTGATAATAATATTGTTTTATAACAATTTTATAAGTGTATAACTAGTAAGAATATTTCTGATTGGACATACCAACAGCTTCGGCTACCATGAATATTAAACAAAGTATGCTGGCTGTTATCAGTTTCCGGCGAGCCTTTTTGTCAACACTATCTGCCCTACTGTTTACATGGCAGTGTTGATCACCATCATCTGTACACAGAAGTAACAGAAACAAAATTATATTTTTACACACACCCTCCGTTTTTTTTAACTTTAAAAATTCTACTGCAATGCAATGTTTTTAACACTTTTGATCCTTAGTACAAAATGTAAATACACACTACACAGTAAATAGTCACATCTGATAAAGTACAGATATGTAACATACTACTGTACTTGATTTAAAACTGCCTTATGATGGGGAGTGATTATAATACAATTGATCAGTCTCCAGTAGCAATCAAATGCAAAAGTACTAATGGTAATAATTCAATACATTAAATACTGCAACACGGTTAATTCCGCATTATAGAACACTAATGTTTAGTGACACATAAAAAGTATTTAAAAGTTCATATTCTATTTCATTTCTACAAACAGAATTATCACTGTTGCACACCACTATAGAAAAATTATTTTGATTAGCGCTTTCAAGTTTCTCAGCTCATCGTCAGATCGGAAATAACACAAGAGGATAAAACCAAACCCTTCATACCCCCACCCGCCCCACTGTCCATAAACACCCCCTGCAAACAAGCTATAATTCAAATGTCCTTTCTCAACCTCCGAGCCATCACCCCTTTCTGTACAGATACATATTTTTCTAGCACATTCCTTGTGTTTATGTGTTGTGTGTGTGTGTGTGTACATTCTTTTTAGAACCTAATGTGTAACTTTAATTCTTTTATGTGCTTTTATTAATTATATGTTGTACTATTAATTACAAACATTTCGTTGAGGTGCCATCTTGTTATTAATACAAGAATATCAAATGTGCTTACCTTTCTGGGCCGAGTTTGTTTAAGCGAATCGGAAGTAGCGGAATTTGTTACCTTAAATAACTTACTCTCAATTGTAATATTTACCAATGACATTACCTTTTATTGTTAAGTAACATACAAATTAATTTGACTCTACTGTGTGAAACAAGCATACTACCATTCACCATGAGGCATAGCGCCATGAGGTGTAATTCAACTATTCAAGTTAAAATTTCTTTCCCCTTAAACATTTTATATGCCCTCCAAAATAAACATATTCAATTATATTTTTAATTATATCATTATTAAAACTATTTCACAACCCAGCACTTCTGATAAAATATAATTAAATATTCTCCCATTCACTCACACTCTCATTCATATGGTACAATTTTGTTAATTTCCCCAAATTGAGCTCATTTTTTACTGAATTTATTTAAATATTGAAAATTTTTGTATTGACCCATATTAAACTTTTCTTATACCCCCCATTTTGTCACTTAGCTGGAAATCAGTCCTGCAGACGTCCCTTTGCTCCACTCGCACTATTGATGTTGTTTTTTACCAAACTTTTGTATTTACTTATTACACGTTAACAACGTTAAACTGTTATTTCACTTTAGATTAAATACTTCACATTTTTACATGTTGTACGGGTGGATGTCCAAGACTTCGTTTAGGAAATTTTATATAAGCAGCCGGCCGGCTTAACTGATGTTGCGTGACTGAGGCGGATTTCACTGTTGAGTTCTTTGTTTCCTGCCCACTGGGCGAGAAAAGTATGTTTTGTACGTGCTTTTCAAGCTGTTCACAGTGTCACACCCATGTGCGCGTACGTGCGAATACACCCCCCTCGCTGATAGCTTTCACATTCCCAGACTCGTTAATTGCTTTTGCTCAACAGCAACACGTACGTACAGCTTGGCTTGGTACCACACTGACTGCAATGTGTTAAAAAACTGTCCAGCGTTTATGATTCAACTGTCATTCAGCTTGAATGGCCATTACATTTTACAATATTTAAGAAGAAATAAGCCCCAATAGTTTGTCCCGTTACAAAACCCCCTCAATGAGAGGATTTATGATGAAGCATAAAAACTCTCATTGACACACTCATACTTCCTAAAGGGATCAGCTAGGATATGTCGCCACAACCCCCTTTATGGTTTACAAAAAAAAAAAATATATCTAGCTCACCCTTGGTCCAGTGACTGTGACCGCACCTGAATGACCTTACTGGACTTCTCTCTCGAGATCCCAACACCGAAAGGCCAGACAGACGCTTGACACTCCTGCTGTGCCGCGCAGGCCAGCTCAGGACCGCCGCCACAGCATCACCAGACACTGAAACATCAAATTAAAATATTAAAATAGTGGCCTGATATAATACCATATCCCTAACTGATCTGTTTCCCCTTAGGTATGTGCTGGTTTGTGTTAAGAAGCACCGGATTTTCTTTAACTCCTAACACCTATATGATTACAAGAATTATTGTACAGACATTCCTTTCTCTTAGCTCGCTCCCATTAACATTTATAAAATATTCCATTCCAATCGATAATAATTAATCCTTTCCCATTAACAAGAATAAATACAAATCTTTATATTAATGCAATAATACTTCCAAAATATTTAAACACATAATCAAAATTTACTCAAATACAATTCATCTACATCTCCCCCTTTCTACAATTCTTAACCATTTTCCCTTTTGTATCTAAAACTATTCAAATTCATTTAACATTTTATAAAAATATTATTATTAACAGAAATTCTATTTATCCGGCGCTGTTAATAATAAGCATCCCCTTTTCTCCTCCACACACACTATTGCCCCCCTGAACTGTTGCATTCAGTTGCCTCCACAAGGACTGAGGCGGAAGGAGTGAGCACTTTTTTCTTTTCTCTCACTCCCATCCTTGCTTCAGCGTTACAAAAACTTCAGGGTAAGTACCCCTACTCATTATCTTAACATATTCCCCTAATGTCTACCACCCCTATTTGGGTGAAAATAGCCTGTGTTCAAAAATAATCTTAGATTCCCTTTTTGTTCCCCGTTAAATTTCTATGTTTGACCAATTTCAAAGGCAACCAACTGTGGTCAGTTTTTTTTCTATGTATCATGGTTATAGACTTAACAGCGTCCCCCTAGATGAAAAAGACTACAAAGACGAACTAAACACGATAAAATATCTAGCAGAATCCAACGGATACGACAGAACAATAGTCAATAAACTCCTACACAAAACACAAAACAAACAATAGACGAAGACAGAAAACAACAAATTCATAACACTAACATACATCAACATACAAACTGAAAAAATAGCCCACAAATTCAAAAAAGCAGGATACAGAATCGCTTACAAAACTACTAACAAAACAGAACACACACTATCAAAACACACACACAAAGCACAAAACAAATTCGATCTACCTGGTGTTTACAAACTAAATTGCTCAGATTGCAACCAATTCTACATAGGCCAGACAGGACGTAGTTTCAAACAAAGACACATTGAACACACAAAGGCACTCCACTCCACTACAGAATTCACCTTTGGAAACCACCTCATTGAAGCAAACCACACATACAAAAACATCAACCATAACATGGACATTCTACACGTACACACAAAAGGCCGAAAACTAGACACTCTAGAACAATTATTGGAAATATACAAACACACGAAAACAAATAAAAATGACATCCTAAACAAACAGACACAATTCAAATCACATGCATTATTCAAACATATCACACTCCACACACACACACACACACACACACAACGAAATCCAAGAAGATAAATTATTAACATTAATGTAATAAATAAGAAATAATAATAGAAGTAAAATAATAATAGTAGTTCTAATAAGAGATGTAATGACAATTAAATGTAATGTATGATTAGTCATGTGTCACTCGCGTCTGTGGAAAACCATAATCCACACGTGCCTCCTGGGTGGTGCTAAATGAGTGACAGCAACGGCGAAACCTTGCAGGTCTCTACTGGTCTGCCAGAAACTTGATGGAATGAATTTCCGAAGTATCGCCATAAGAAGAAGAAAAGAATGATTAGTCATGTTCTCACTGGCTGCAGGATAGTCATGCCTTCAGTCGACACATGATAATTCAACTGTACTATCATGAAGTAAAAGAGTAGACAGTTCAATAAATTAAATGACTGGAGCATAATATTCCCAAAATAAATTTTTGGTTGTACTGTACCTTCTGCTGAGTACTGTGTTCAGCATTGTTCGACCATTGGCGTAAGCTGATGTCACTTTAAATGATTAGTCATTCATTACAGAAAAACTAAAATTTGTGAGCAGATTAAATCCATATAAGTTGAACATACCATGTTGTCATCCTAATTAGTTTCGTGTTTGTACATGAAAGTTGTACACCATTGCATACAAATGATGTTATGATTTCAAAGAAAATAAATTTTTAACGAAAGAAATGAAATATAATTAAGAAAGTTGTGTTAGTGATTATAATCACAAACAGAATTATCACTGTTGCACACCACTATAGAAAAAATATTCCGATTAGTGCTTTCAAGCTTCTCAGTTCATCATCAGATCGGAAATAACACAAGAGGATAAAACCAAACCCTTCACACCCCCACCAACATTTGTAACGGGACAAACTATTGGGGCTTATTTCTTCTTAAATATTGTAAAATGTAATGGCCACTCAAGCTGGATGACAGTTGAATCATAAACGCTGGAGAGTTTTTTAACACATTGCAGTCAGTGCGGTACCAAGCCAAGCCGTACGTATGTGTTGCTGTTGAGCAAAAGCAATTAACGAGTCTGGGAATGTGAAAGCTATCAGCGAGGGGGCGTATTCGCGCGTACGCGCGCATGGGTGTGACACTGTGAACAGCTTGAAAAGCACGTACAAAACATACTTTTCTTGCCCAGTGGGCAGGAAACAAAGAACTCAACAGTGAAATCCGCCTCAGTCACACAACATCAGTTAAGCCGGCCGGCTGCTTATATAAAATTTCCGAAACGAAGTCGCGGACGTCCGCCCGTACAACATGTAAAAATGTGAAGTATTTAATCTAAAGTGAAATAACAGTTTAACGTTGTTAACGTGTAATAAGTAAATACAAAAGTTTGGTAAAAAACAACATCAATAGTGCGAGTGGAGCAAAGGGACGTCTGCAGGACTGATTTCCAGCTAAGTGACAAAATGGGGGTATAAGAAAAGTTTAATATGGGTCAATACCAAAATTTTCAATATTTAAATAAATTCAGTAAAAAATGAGCTCAATTTGGGGAAATTAATAAAATTGTACCATATGAATGAGAGTGTAAGTGAGTGGGAGAATATTTAATTGTATTTAATCAGAAGTGCTGGGTTTTGAAATAGTTTTAATAATGATATAATTAAAAATATAATTGAATATGTTTATTTTGGAGGGCATATAAAATGTTTAAGGGGAAAGAAATTTTAACTTGAATAGTTGAATTACGCCTCATGGTGCTATGCCTCATGGCGAAAGGTAGTATGCTTGTTTCACACAGTAGAGTCAAATTAATTTGTATGTTACTTAACAATAAAAGGTAATGTCATTGGTAAATATTACAATTGAGAGTAAGTTATTTAAGGTAACAAATTCCGCTACTTCCGGTTCGCTTAAACGAACTCGGCCCAGAAAGGTAAGCACATTTGATATTCTTGTATTAATAACAAGACGGCGCCTGAACGAAATGTTTGTGATTAATAGTACAACATATAATTAAAAAAAAAAGCATTAAATAAATCAAAGTAACAATGGCTTCTGGATCAGGGACCCGACATAAAATGTGATTTTATGTGGAGTAAGCCTACTGGAAGGAGCGGAATAGTTACTTGAGGTAATATATAATTTGGAGATATGTAAATATAGACGTAAAGATAAGGTTATGTTGTGACTACATGTGGTAGGGTAAATAGTTTAAATAGAATATTTTTTTTTATATATAATAAGGTTGTGTAATATTAAAGGGTAATATTTTGAAAAGAAATATATGTAAGATTTTTTTTTTTAAATGGCAGATAATAACGAGAATGTCAGCTTAACTGACATTGAAAACGAAAGCCAAATGAATATTGAATTAAGTGGGACTGAGTCGAAAATTATGGATGAAGGAATTCATTCAACGCCAGTCCAAAGTAAAAAATCTGATACAGATGAGATGTTAACACGTTTATATAGCATGATGTGTAGCATGAATAATAAGTTCGATGAACAACAAAGTGATTCCAATGTTAAGGTAACCAGGAAGTGTAAAATGGTAAAAAATGGCATTTTTTTTACCCCTAACATAATCTGCTTTTCTTTATGAACAATTTGATATGCGAATTATTGCATAAAAACAATATTTAAACCTTCAAACACAGTTTTAAAGTAACAGCGCGTGAGACGTGGACCTTGAAATTCCACGCCCACTTTCAGATATCCGTCTAAATCGTTTTTTAAATCCAGAAAATGTGTAGAGAAATTTGTTTTTTCTCAAAGGTAATGTTTGTTTTGTAATGAAGCAAAACCATATGGTGACAATTTATTGATTGAGAAACTAGAATGCATAGGACATGTTATGAAAACACTTGGGAGCAGGCTCCGAAGGTGGAAAAAAGAAATGAAAGGTGTGAAGCTAAGAGATGGTAAAGGTGTTGGTGGTTCGGGTCACCTGACAGATGCTGCAGCAGACAAGCTACAGCAGTACTATGGATTGGCTATCACGAGGAATGTGGATAATGTGAAATGTATGCAGCAAGGAGTATGGGCAACCTTCTTCCACAAATGTTCCACAGATGACAATGCAATGCACCACCTTTGTCCGAAGAGAGCTGATTCATGGTGTAAGTACCAGAAAACTGTAGCAACTGGTGGAACCTACACCCACAAGCATGCCCTGCCAATGGCTATAATGGAAGCCATTAAACCTATCTACAGAGACCTTAGCCAGCCAAGTCTCTTGAAAAAGTGTGTTCATGGTAAAACACAAAATGTCAACGAGAGTCTCAACAACTGTATCTGGGAGCGCATACCAAAGAATGTGTTTGTCGATGTTCAGACCCTTAGAATAGGTGTTTTTGATGCTGTTTTTGAGTTTTAATGATGGTGCAATGGCAAGGACTAAAGTGCTAAACAAAATAGGGATTGTAGTTGGAAGCAACTGCAAGAAGGCTCTCCACTCCATCGACAATACACGCATATTCTATGCAAATCGTGCTGCTGCGGCCATGACAAAGGAGGCCAGAACAGAAAAAAGACTGCAGAAGAAGAGGAATGAGACAGATGAAGATGGCCAGGATGATTATTGCCCAGGAATGTATTAAAGGTTAGACTATCTTACTACTACTACTACTACTATTTTCTCAATTTCCCAGAAACTTTATTTTTTTAAATAAATGTACCTTTTTCTCAGGATTGGTTAACCCAATCTGGATGAAATTTTGCACACATATTATATATTCAAGTGTGAATGCTGGGAACTAGAATTATTAAAATATCTCAATTACTTACTAGAGGTCTGTACAAATAATCACTAAAAAAAAAAAAAAAAATTGCCTAATTTTCAATATTTCAAAAAAATCATATCTCATTTTAAAAGTAACATACAAATATTTTTCTAGTTCCCAACAATAATTTATGTCTGTAGATTATGTGGGAAAAAAATCATTGCAATCCTTCCACTAGTTTAGGAGAAAAAGGTACACATATATCTCAGTGTTTTAATTTTTTTTTTCAAAATTTTTTTTAGGGATTTATTAAAAGTGTTCTACATTTGTTAGAATATTAAAATGTACAAAGAATGTTCTGCAAAATGTCCTCAATCTCTGTTAAAATTTTCAAGTAGATAGCTTTAAAACGTCATGACATAATGATCAAAATATGGGCTGTTGCATTTTATACTAGTTTACACTTCCTGGTTACCTTAAATATGATAATTTAAATGCCAAATTTGATGAAGTGAACAGTCGTTTTGATGTTAGCGATAGTAAAATGAATTAACACAGAAGTGAAATTAGAGAAATCCAAAATAATTTTAACGTAAAATTTGATGAAGTGAAAAATGAAATTAAAAAACGAAATGATAATTTTGATAAACAATTTGACGAAGTGAATAAAAGGTTAGAGGAGAGATTAAGTCAAATGAGGAATAAGAAGGTAAGTAGCAGTGAAAATAGGACGAAAAATAAGGAAGAAAGAATTAATAACAAGGTGAGTAATAATGATGATTTGAATAATGAGTTTACAAGTGATAACAATGATAATAGAAGTAAAAATATGGTGTTAGAAAATAATTGTGTGGATATTGATAGCGATAATGAAATTTTAGAGAGAGTAGAATATAATGTTGGAATGTTAGTATGTGTTGATGAGAGAGAGAGAAAGTGGAGAAAGAATTTACAGGTAAAAGGGTTGCAGGGGGTAAATTTTTCCCATGATATTGTAGTTGGGGGTGAAGTAAAGGCTTCACATGTGTTTAGGAAGGACGAGAGTTCCTTTAACCATGATACATAGACTTAACAACATCACCCTAGATGAAAAAGACTACAAAGACGAACTAAACACAATAAAACATCTAGCAGAATCCAACGGATACGACAGAACAATAGTCAATAAACTCCTACACAAAAGACAAAACAAACAACAGACGAAGACAGAAAACAACAAATTCATAACACTAACATACAGCAACAAACAAACTGAAAAAATAGCCCACAAATTCAAAAAAGCAGGATACAGAATCACTTACAAAACTACTAACAAAACAGAACACACACTATCAAAACACACACACAAAGCACAAAACAAATTCGATCTACCTGGTGTTTACAAACTAAATTGCTCAGATTGCAACCAATTCTACATAGGCCAGACAGGACGTAGCTTCAAACATAGACACATTGAACACACAAAGGCACTCCACTCCACTACAGAATCCACCTTTGCAAACCACCTCATTGAAGCAAACCACAGATACAAAAACATCGACAATAACATGGACATTCTACACGTACACACAAAAGGCCGAAAACTAGACACTCTAGAACAATTGGAAATATACAAACACACGAAAACCAATAGAAATGACATCCTAAACGAACAGACACAATTCAAATCACATGCATTATTCGAACATATCACACCCCACACACACACACAACATCGATCTTTCGAAAATCGATACCGCTGCCAACAACAAGACGGACAGTGCTCTCAATGGCAGCCTCTGATGAAGCTTTTTAAAAGTGAAAACCGGTTCAGGTTATAAGGTAAAACTTTACGTTTTTACCCATAAAAAACTTTGTGTTCCGAATCGGTAGTGAATTAATTATATTTAATAATTTATCATTTTGTAGATGGAAGACTAAATAACATGCAAAATATAATGAGGGAATACATACATGTGTCAAAAAGGAATACACTTTTTAATATGCATGTAATGTGAATATTTTTAATTCAATGAGTCATCCATAAGCACAGACTGAATGGTCGTTATAACATACTATCAGGCCAAATGGATTTGGATTTAGATTCATAATTCATGATGTACGTAGCATATATCTACCCGTATATGATAATCTTTTCATGTCCAGTATTTTAAAACATTTTTATTCACACTGTTGCTATACTAACAAAATTTACAATAAAGGAGCAGTCATCAGATTAACTTACAGACAACTAACAAAAATAATCTGCCCATACTCATCAGTCCTAGCAGAATTAAAAAACAAAGACCTCTGAATATTGTAATATTAATCGAATAAGGAACTATAAGTGACGTTTTTAATTATGTACGAGGTCACGACAAAGTGTCCACAGGGAGAGGAAAATTACCTACACAATTCAATGACATAATTAAAATAGCAAACACGTC
The DNA here is from genome assembly GCA_034769895.1 of Magicicada septendecula. Lineage (NCBI taxonomy): Eukaryota > Metazoa > Arthropoda > Insecta > Hemiptera > Cicadidae > Magicicada > Magicicada septendecula. The sequence goes on along the minus strand of CM068372.1, from coordinate 85,165,858 downwards.
TTTGACACAATGCATGAGGATCGCTGAAGACCAGAATGTATGGGGAACCATATCACAATCAAATCTGGATGAGGCAATCAGGTGAAATTATGATGCTTGATACGGGAGGAACCATCAGCAAAAAATATGCAACATGAACTGTTGACAAGTGGCTCCTGTTCTGAATTCTTTACATTACATGTTTCAAATATCACGTTAATATAACTTTCTCCTGCTGCTGCTATATGATTACTGACTTATAATGAAAGTATATGACAGTCTATGCTTTTTGTTTACAATACACTACTTTCTGATCCTTACCTAGATTGATAGTTTCTGCAGGAACGTTTATTACGCTGTTTCCATTCTTTGAACGATCGCTTACAACCGTCGCACAGCAACCACTAGGTTTTCCATGGACACAGTAAATGACTCTGTGTGGTGCGTTACTGTCAAACTGGGTGCTATCTTGGACCACTCCCATGTTGTCTGGTAATGATCCGTATCCTGACTGATCTCTGAAACTGAAATAACATAGTCCACAGTAAGTAACTGCATTTACCTGCAGATATGCAAAATTCCACCTGGTCTAATAATTCTGATTTTCTAGATACACATGATTGTGTTAATTTTATCAGATAATTTGGCCTTTAACATCTACGGTATATAGTGATTATTACAAAACTAATCAGTCTGCCATAGTCAACAATCAAACACAAAACAAAGCTACTAAAGTAACAGTCGGAAACAGTAAAATTCTACACCATGGGTAATCTCATATAATAGTACCCTGTTCTTAAGTAATTCCTAAACAAAAATTTGAAGTTTCATCTTCAATTTTATTTGTATCACTGTGAATTTATATTTTTGTGGCAGTTGCATCATCTGCATGCAATGACGACTTTTGTGTACGAAACTAAATTTAATTTAACTGATTGCTTACGGTGCTTGAGGTGCATTCAGCCTGCGATCCTTTGTTGAATGCATTTCTACTCTGATAGTGGACAGTCCAAATGTTCAGAAAAATATGAATCACGTTTGAAGCAATTGACCAAAGCCCAACAGCCTGGCAGTTTCCGAGTTTAATAATGTTAATTGAATAACATTTACCAGGATATTGGGTTGTGGTGTAAAGTCGCCACATCTAGCAGCCTGGTAAACGATATCTGATTAAATTACAGCTGTAAAAGCCTGCATTCTTTACTGAAACTGAGTTGAATTAAGGAAAAATGAACTTCAGAGAGTTCATTTCTAAAGGTAGCCTTAGATTTTAAGGGCTAAAGCACCAAGTAAATAAAATTATAATAACCACATAGATGCCTGGGGAAAACATATAAATTTCCTATAAACTAATTGCCACTTTAATTGATTGCTTCTATGTAACAATAAACTAGTAGGACATGTTTATTCTTGCTAAGAAGAGAACTTGTAACATTAACCATATGACTACAAATGTTTAGATTAACATGCAAAATAGTTGATTGACCAACATACATCAATTTAATGGACTGCAGATTCTTTACACAGAATATGATTTGTAAAGAATACAAGTGGGGATTGCATTCTGATAGCTTACTGACTCCAGATAAACGGTTTTAAGTATTTTGGTTCATATCTTAATGCTCAAAAGCACTTATCAGAATTACCAGACTAGTGTATGCTACAAGTGTAAGTGGTTGTTAATATATTACAAAACACAAAACAAGTTGTTGTTAGTGTAAGTAGTATATGACCAATGTTATAAACCCGTTGGTGAAGTTATAAATCCACTAATAAAATATCGGTATGGAGATCCATACATGACTTCCATGTTCTAAGATTTATATTTAAAATCATATTCCAAATGAAATATTTCCATAGAAACTACTTCTTTCTATTGCTTCAGCCTTAACCACAGTACTGTGGTCACTAACGTATACCACCTCACGTTTTCGCACTCGATTTCACTGGTGATGGCATTGCCGAAACGTCTGGTTTTGCAGAAAACATTGGACTACGGCTAAGCAGGCCGGGTAGGAATTTTAACAAAAAACTACTTCTTTGTTGCCGATAACGTAGTACACATATAAAAAATTCTCCCCTCCCTCTTCAACTATAATTTTCATTAATAGAAAATGACCCCCACCCCGTTCAACTAGCCTCTTCATTTACAGATATTTCATCTACGTTTCTACAGTGGATTATTATGAGCTTTTTATCAGGATACTTTGTTTATCAAAATTAAGTACTTTACTCTTGTTAAAACATAAAATGTTGCAGGTAAACTACCCCTTCTCTTAACCGATCTTCACAAAAATCAATAGACCTTCAGTCCTCTACAATGCAGGGACGCTTGCAAAAAACTAATTGATTCTGTTTGAATTTGCAGCAGTTATCGTTCGTCAAAAAAAAAATGACCATTGTTAAAACATAAAACGTTGCTGGTAAACTACCCCTTTCCCTAAACCGATCTTCAACAAAATCAACAGACCTCTTGAGTCCTCTATAATTCAAAAAGGTATGCAAAAAAGTAGTTGATTCTGTTTGAATTTACGGCAGTTATCATTCGTCATAAAAAAATTACCCTTGTTAAAACATAAAATCTTGCAGGTAAACTACCCCTTTCCCTTAACCGATCTTCACCAACACCAAAAATTCTTGAGAACTCTACAATTCAGAGTAGCATGCAAAAAATTATTTGATATTGTTTGAATTTGCGGCTGTTATCGTTTGCTATAGAAAGTACCCTAGTTAAAACATAAAATGTTGCTGGTAAACTACCCCTTCCCCTTAACCGATCTTCACCAAAAACAATAGGTCTTGAGAACACTACAATTCAGGGCTGTATGCAAAAAATTATTTGATTCCGTTTGAATTTGGGGCTGTTATCATTTGCCATAGAAAATACCCATGTTAAAACATAAAATGTTGCTAGTAAACTACCCCTTTCCCTTAACCGATCTTCACGAAAACCAACAGATCTTGAGAACTCTCCAATTCAGGTCTGTATCGAAAACATTATTGTTATCGTTTGCCATAGAAAAAAATTACCCTTGATAAGAAAAACGTTGCAGGTAAACTACCCCTTTCCCTTAACCGATCTTCACCAAAAACAATAGGTCTTGAGTACTCTACAAATCAGGGCTGTATGCGAAACATTATTTGATTCTGTTTGAATTTGCGGCTGTTATCGTTTGCCATAGAAAAAAAATTACCCTTGATAAAAAAAACCGTTGCAGGTAAACTACCCCTTTCTCTCAACCGATCTTCACCAAAAACAATAGGTCGTGAGCAGTGGCGGCGCTAACGAAACGGGGGCCTCCCCGCGAAACTAATTAGAGGGCCCTCTAAAATATCGGTATGGAGAACCATACATGACTTCCATGTTCTAAGATTTATATTTAAAGTCATTTTCGAAATGAAATATTACTATAGAAACTACTTCTCTCTACTTACTGCTTCAGCCTTAATCACAGTACTGTGGTCATTAACGTATACCACCTCACATTATCGCACTCGATTTTCACTGATGATGGAAGTCGATGGCATTGCCGAAACGTCTGGTTTTGTAGAAAACATTGGACTACGGCCAAACATCCCGGGAAGGAATTTTAACAAAAACTACTTCTTTGTTGCCGATAACGTTGTACAATATATATAAAAAATCGGTATGGAGAACCATACATGACTTCCATATTCTAAGATTTATATTTAAAATCATTTTCAGCCAAACAGCCAGGCTGTGTCTTACCTGCCTTTTTATTGCTGTATTAAATGAAAAATATTATATTACATTAAAATGAAAAAATTATAATTTTATTGCCTGGCAACAAAATTATTTTATTTTTAACAATTACCATTGTTTCAAAAAGTTTAAATAAATTTTCAAGTACTTTACTCTTGTTAAAACGTAAAAGGTTGCAGGTAAACTACCCCTTCCCCTTAACCGATCTTCACCAAAATCGAAAGTCATTGAGACCTCTACAATTCAGGGACGTATGCAAAAAATTATTTGATTCTGTTTCAATTTGCGGCTGTTATCGTTTGCCATAGAAAATACGCTTGATAAAAAAACGTTGCAGGTAAACTACTCCTTCCCCTCAACCGATCTTCACCAAAAACAATAGGTCTTGAGTACTCTACAAATCAGGGCTGTATGCAAAACATTATTTGATTCTGTTTGAATTTACGGCTGTTATCGTTTGCCATAGAAAATACCCTTGTTAAAAAAACGTTGCAGGTAAACTACCCCTTTCCCTCAACCGATCTTCACCAAAAACAATAGGTCTTGAGAACTCTACAATTTAGGGCTGTATGCAAATAATCGTTTGATTCTGTTTGAATTTGCGGCTGTTATCGTTTGCCATAGGAAATACCCTTGTTAAAACATAAAACGTTACAGGTAAACTACCCCTTTCCCTTAACCGATCTTCACCAAACACAATAGGTCTTGAGAACTCTACAATTCAGGGCTGTATGCAAAAAATTATTTGATTCTGTTTGAATTTGCGGCAGTTATCGTTTGCCATCGAAAAAAAATCTACAGACAGACACACAGACAGACAGACACACAGACACTTTTCGGAAAACGACTTTTTTTCATGTTTTGAGTGTAGTAGAATCAGAATCTGCAATAATCTCGAACACGATTTTTTTTGCCATCACCATACTTCCATTCCTTAAGGAATATGGAAGTAAAATATCGGTATGGAGAACCATACATGACTTCCATATTCTAAGATTTATATTTAAAATCATTTTCAGCCAAACAGACAGGCTGTGTCTTACCTGCCTTTTTATTGCTGTATTAAATGAAAAATATTATATTACATTAAAATGAAAAAATTATAATTTTATTGCCTGGCAACAAAATTATTTTATTTTTAACAATTACCATTGTTTCAAAAAGTTTAAATAAATTTTCAAGTACTCTACTCTTGTTAAAACGTAAAAGGTTGCAGGTAAACTACCCCTTCCCCTTAACCGATCTTCACCAAAATCGAAAGTCATTGAGACCTCTACAATTCAGGGACGTATGCAAAAAATTATTTGATTCTGTTTGAATTTGCGGCTGTTATCGTTTGGCATAGAAAATACGCTTGATAAAAAAACGTTACAGGTAAACTACTCTTTCCCCTTAACCGATCTTCACCAAAAACAATAGGTCTTGAGAACTCTACAATTTAGGGCTGTATGCAAATAATCTTTTGAGTCTGTTTGAATTTGCGGCTGTTATCGTTTGCCATAGGAAATACCCTTGTTAAAACATAAAACGTTACAGGTAAACTACCCCTTTCCCTTAACCGATCTTCACCAAAAACAATAGGTCTTGAGAACTCTACAATTCAGGGCTGTATGCAAAACATTATTTGATTCTGTTTGAATTTGCGGCTGTTATCGTTTGCCATAGAAAATACCCTTGTTAAAAAAATGTTGCAGGTAAACTACCCCTTTCCCTTAACCGATCTTCACCAAAAACAATAGGTCTTGAGAACTCTACAATTCAGGGCTGTATGCGAAAAATTATTTGATTCTGTTTGAATTTGCGGCTGTTATCGTTTGCCAAAAAAAAAATTTCCCTTGATAAAAAAAAACCGTTGCAGGTAAACTACCCCTTTCCCTCAACCGATCTTCACCAAAAACAATAGGTCGCGAGTACTCTACAAATCAGAGCTGTATGCAAAAAATTATTTGATTCTGTTTGAATTTGCGGCAGTTATCGTTTGCCATAGAAAAAAAATCTACAGACAGACACACAGACAGACAGACACACAGACACACACACAGACACTTTTCGGAAAACGACTTTTTTCATGTTTTGAGTGTAGTACAATCAGAATCTGCAATATTCTCGAACACGATTTTTTTTGCCATCACCATACTTCCATTCCTTAAGGAATATGGAAGTAAAATTGCATACAATTAATGGCTTGCATAAGTTCATGTTTGATCTCCATTACGTAGTGCTCAAGTTTCTAAAGTTTTAATATTATGATGTCCGTAATTAAAACATCAGAGCAGGTTTAGTGTGTATGAGGGTACACCGTGGACAAAAATTTTCAACATTTCCTATTGAGCGTTGCTTAGAGTAAAGCTGCGAATCTACAGTATATGTTTCACAGAACAAACACGGGAAAAAGAAGGAGCGCTCCAAAGTCACTCATGGACCCTCAGCACCTTGCAGAGGCTTCATTCCCTAAAGACGAAAAGTCTGTCTATGTATCGTTCCTCTGTAAACACGTGCAGTTACACTGCCCAGCGATCCACAGAAAGCAAATCGCTATCCACGCTGGACACTTTTTCGGCTTGCACGCGTTATGTTGGTATGGGTTGCGGCACTTACCATTTAAAAAGCGTGCAAATGTAAGAAAAATATCGGTATGGAGAACCATACATGACTTCCATATTCTAAGATTTATATTTAAAATCATTTTCAGCCAAACAGCCAGGCTGTGCCTTACCTGCCTTTTTATTGCTGTATTAAATGAAAAATATTATATTACATTAAAATGAAAAAATTATAATTTTATTGCCTGGCAACAAAATTATTTTATTTTTAACAATTACCATTGTTTCAAAAAGTTTAAATAAATTTTCAAGTACTTTACTCTTGTTAAAACGTATAAGGTTGCAGGTAAACTACCCCTTCCCCTTAACCGATCTTCACCAAAATCGAAAGTCATTGAGACCTCTACAATTCAGGGACGTATGCAAAAAATTATTTGATTCTGTTTGAATTTGCGGCTGTTATCGTTTGCCATAGAAAATACGCTTGATAAAAAAACGTTGCAGGTAAACTACCCCTTCCCCTTAACCGATCTTCACCAAAAACAATAGGTCTTGAGTACTCTACAAATCAGGACTGTATGCAAAACATTATTTGATTCTGTTTGAATTTGCGGCTGTTATCGTTTGCCATAGAAAATACCCTTGTTAAAAAAACGTTGCAGGTAAACTACCCCTTTCCCTCAACCGATCTTCACCAAAAACAATAGGTCTTGAGAAATCTACAATTCAGGGCTGTATGCGAAACATTATTTGATTCTGTTTGAATTTGCGGCTGTTATCGTTTGCCAAAAAAAAAAAATTTCCCTTGATAAAAAAAACCGTTGCAGGTAAACTACCCCTTTCCCTCAACCGATCTTCACCAAAAACAATAGGTCGCGAGTACTCTACAAATCAGGGCTGTATGCAAAAAATTATTTGATTCTGTTTGAATTTGCGGCAGTTGTCGTTTGCCATAGAAAATACGCATGATAAAAAACGTTGCTGGTAAACTACCCCTTCCCCTCAACCGATCTTCACCAAAAACAATAGGTCTTGAGTACTCTACAAATCAGGGCTGTATGCAGAAAATTATTTGATTCTGCTTGAATTTGCGGCTGTTATCGTTTGCCATAGAAAATACCCTTGTTAAAAAAACGTTGTAGGTAAACTACCCCTTTCCCTTAACCGATCTTCACCAAAAACAAAAGGTATTGAGAACTCTACAATTTAGGGCTGTATGCAAATAATCTTTTGATTCTGTTTGAATTTGCGGCTGTTATCGTTTGCCATAGGAAATACCCTTGTTAAAACATAAAACGTTACAGGTAAACTACCCCTTTCCCTTAACCGATCTTCACCAAAAACAATAGGTCTTGAGAACTCTACAATTCAGGGCTGTATGCGAAACATTATTTGATTCTGTTTGAATTTGCGGCTGTTATCGTTTGCCAAACAAACAAAATTACCCTTGCTAAAAAAAACCCGTTGCAGGTAAACTACCCCTTTCCCTCAACCGATCTTCACCAAAAACAATAGGTCGCGAGAACTCTGCAAAACCGGGCTGTATGCAAAAAATTATTTGATTCTGTATGAATTTGCGGCAGTTATCGTTTGCCATAGAAAAATATCGGTATGGAGAACCATACATGACTTCCATATTCTAAGATTTATATTTAAAATCATTTTCAGCCAAACAGCCAGGCTGTGTCTTACCTGCCTTTTTATTGCTGTATTAAATGAAAAATATTATATTACATTAAAATGAAAAAATTATAATTTTATTGCCTGGCAACAAAATTATTTTATTTTTAACAATTACCATTGTTTAAAAAAGTTTAAATAAATTTTCAAGTACTTTACTCTTGTTAAAACGTAAAAGGTTGCAGGTAAACTACCCCTTCCCCTTAACCGATCTTCACCAAAATCGAAAGTCATTGAGACCTCTACAATTCAGGGACGTATGCAAAAAATTATTTGATTCTGTTTGAATTTGCGACTGTTATCGTTTGCCATAGAAAATACGCTTGATAAAAAAACGTTGCAGGTAAACTACCCCTTCCCCTTAACCGATCTTCACCAAAAACAACAGGTCTTGAGTACTCTACAAATCAGGGCTGTATGCAAAATATTATTCGATTCCGTTTGAATTTGCGGCTGTTATCGTTTGCCATAGAAAATACCCTTGTTAAAAAAACGTTGCAGGTAAACTACCCCTTTCCCTCAACCGATCTTCACCAAAAACAGTAGGTCTTGAGAACTCTACAATTTAGGGCTGTATGCAAATAATCTTTTGATTCTGTTTGAATTTGCGGCTGTTATCGTTTGCCATATGAAATACCCTTGTTAAAACATAAAACGTTACAGGTAAACTACCCCTTTCCCTTAACCGATCTTCACCAAAAACAATAGGTCTTGAGTACTCTACAAATCAGGGCTGTATACAAAACAGTATTTGATTCTGTTTGAATTTGCGGCTGTTATCGTTTGCCATATAAAATACCCTTGTTAAAACATAAAACGTTACAGGTAAACTACCCCTTTCCCTTAACCGATCTTCACCAAAATCAGCAGATCTTGAGAACTCTACAATTCAGGGCTGTATGCGAAACATTATTTGATTCTGTTTGAATTTGCGGCTGTTATCGTTTGCCAAACAAACAAATTTACCCTTGCTAAAAAAAACCCGTTGCAGGTAAACTACCCCTTTCCCTCAACCGATCTTCACCAAAAACAATAGGTCGCGAGTACTCTGCAAATCAGGGCTGCATGCAAAAAATTATTTGATTCTGTTTGAATTTGCGGCAGTTATCGTTTGCCATAGAAAAAAAATCTACAGACAGACAGACAGACAGACAGACAGACACACACACACAGACACTTTTCGGAAAACGACTTTTTTTCATGTTTTGAGTGTAGTAGAATCAGAATCTGCAATAATCTCGAACACGATTTTTTTTGCCATCACCATACTTCCATTCCTTAAGGAATATGGAAGTAAAAATCTACAGACAGACAGACAGACAGACAGACAGACAGACAGACACACAGACACACAGACAGACAGACAGACAGACAGACACTTTTCGGAAAACGACTTTTTTTCATGTTTTGAGTGTAGTAGAATCAGAATCTGCAATAATCTCGAACACGATTTTTTTTGCCATCACCATACTTCCATTCCTTAAGGAATATGGAAGTAATAAACATGAGTGAGGCCAGAAATAACGCGAATTTTGTGTGTGTGTGTGTCTTCCCTGCCTTTTTATTGCGGTAGTCATAATAATAAAATGGAAACGTAAACATTACATAACTGAGATATGCTTGCCTGCCACGAACGATATATTATTTTATACATGTATATTAACTCACACATAATTTACATTAAAATGAAAAAATTATAATTTTATTGCCTAACAACAAAATTATTTTATTTTTACTTCCATATTCCTTAAGGAATGGAAGTATGGTGATGGCGAAAAAAATCGTGTTCGAGATTATTGCAGATTCTGATTCTACTACACTCAAAACATGAAAAAAGTCATTTTCCGAAAAGTGTGTGTGTGTGTGTGTGTGTGTCTGTAGATTTTTTTTCTATGGCAAACGATAAATGCCGCAAATTCAAACAGAATCAAATAATTTTTTGCATACAGCCCTGATTTGTAGAGTACTCACGACCTATTGTTTTTGGTGAAGATCGGTTGAGGGAAAGGGGTAGTTTACCTGCAACGGTTTTTTTATCAAGGGAAATTTTTTTTTGGCAAACGATAACAGCGGCAAATTCAAACAGAATTAAATAATGTTTCGTATACAGCCCTGAATTGTAGAGTTCTCAAGACCTATGGTTTTTGGTGAAGATGGGTTAAGGGAAAGGGGTAGTTTACCTGCAACGTTTTATGTTTTAACAAGGGTATTTTCTATGGCAAACGATAACAGCCCCAAATTCAAACAGAATCAAAAGATTATTTGCATACAGCCCTAAATTGCAGAGTTCTCAAGACCTATTCTTTTGGTGAAGATCGGTTAAGGGAAAGGGGTAGTTTACCTGCAGCGTTTTTTTATCAAGGGTATTTTCTATGGCAAACGATAACAGCCGCAAATTCAAACAGAATCAAATAATTTTTTGCATACAGCCGTGATTTGTAGAGTACTCAAGTCCTATTGTTTTTGGTGAAGATCGGTTAAGGGGAAGGGGTAGTTTACCTGCAACGTTTTTTTATCAAGCGTATTTTCTATGACTAACGGTAACTGCCGCATATTCAAACAGAATCAAATAATCTTTTGCATACGTCACTGAATTGTAGAGGACTCAAGGCCTTTTGATTTTGGTGAAGATCGGTTAAGGGGAAGGGGTAGTTTACCTGCAACCTTTTACGTTTTAACAAGAGTAAAGTACATGAAAATTCATTTAAACTTTTTCAAACAATGGTAATTGTTAAAAATAAAATAATTTTGTTGCCAGGCAATAAAATTATAATTTTTTCATCTTAATGTAAATCTGTACATAGTATAAAGTAAAGTCGGTGCGTTTTCTCTCTGTGTTTTTAATCGCTAATCTCAGGAAGTGCTGAACGGATTTTATTCAAGTTTTCGCCAATAGATAGAGTGTCTATCGAGGAACATTTATGTGTATAATTAATACATATATGTTGTACATTAGCTTAGCTATCACGGTTTATGTCAAGTAAGTGGTATAGTTTACATCTTATATACAAAAATGAATGTTTCTTTGTTTGTCCCGTATGCGTTCCTATACCATTCATCCGATTGCGATGAAACTTCGGTGAGTTGTGCGCACGTCCGCGAAGGTTTCTTCCACATCTCCTCCTAAACCACTGTACCGATTTCAACCAAACTTGGCACAAATATTTTACCCAAAGGGATAACCAACATAGGACAAATGTTTTTTCGATACGATCCTTTGGGGGGTCCTTTGGCGTCTTCCACGTCTCCACCTAAACCATTGGACCGATTTCAACCAAACTTGGCACAAATATTTTACGCAACGGGAGAACCAACATAGGACAGGTGTTTTTTTCGATACGATCCTCTGGGGGGTCCTTTGCGGTCTTAAAAAACTATTAGATCTGGTTACTATGGCAACCCAATAGAATAGATTCTGTTCTAAATATATTATCGCATTAAATTGAAGACCACGCGAACGAAGTTGTGGGCAACAGCTATTTATTTTTAAGAAGCCTACTTTAATTAAACTTTATTAATTAAACTAACATTTTCATTACGTACAACGTGAAACTCCGTAGCGAAGCACGGGTATTCTGCTAGTCATGTATAAGAGAAAATATATCGTGCGTGGCAGGCAAGCATACTCAGTTGTGTACTGTTTACGTTTCCATTTTATTATTATCACTACCTCAATAAAAAGGCAGGGAACACACACACGCACACACACGCACACACACACACACACACACACACAATTCATAATATTATATGAATAATCATAATATTAAAACTTTGGAAACTTGAGCACTACTTAATGGAGATCAATCATTAACTTATACAAGCCATTAATTTTATGCATATTTTTTATATATATGTGTACAACGTTATCGGCAACAAAGAAGTAGGTTTTGTTAAAATTCCTTCCCGGGATATTTGGCCGTAGTCCAATGTTTTCTACAAAACCAGACGTTTCGGCAATGCCATTGACTTCCATCATCAGTGAAAATCGAGTGTGATAACGTGAGGTGGTATATGTTAGTGACCACAGTACTGTGGTTAAGGCTGAAGCAGTAAGTAGAAAGAAGTAGTTTCTATGGTAATATTTCATTTCGAAAATTATTTTAAAAATAAATCTTAGAATATGGAAGTCATGTATGGTTCTCCATACCGATATTTAACAATTACCATTGTTTCAAAAAGTTTAAATGAATTTTCAAGTACTTCACTGTTGTTAAAACGTAAAAGATTGCAGGTAAACTACCCCTTCCCCTTAACCGATCTTCACCAAAATCGAAAGTCCTTGAGATCTCTACAATTCAGGGACGTATGCAAAAGATTATTTGATTCTGTTTGAATTTGCGGCTGTTATCGTTTGCCATAGAAAATTACCCTCGATAAAAAATGTTGCAGGTAAACTACCCCTTCCCCTTAACCGATCTTCACCAAAAACAATAGGTATTGAGTACTCTACAAATCAGGACTGTATGCAAAAAAGTATTTGATTCTGTTTGAATTTGCGGCTGTTATCGTTTGCCATAGAAAATACCCTTGTTAAAAAACCGTTGCAGGTAAACTACCCCTTTCCCTTAACCGATCTTCACCAAAAACAATAGGTCTTGAGAACTCTACAATTTAGGGCTGTATGCAGATAATCTTTTGATTCTGTTTGAAGTTGTGGCTGTTATCGTTTGCCATAGAAATACCCTTGTTAAAACATAAAACGTTGCAAGTAAACTACCCCTTTCCCTTAACTGATCTTCACCAAAATCAATAGGTCTTGAGAACTCTGCAATTCAGGGCTGTATGCGAAACATTATTTAATTCTGTTTGAATTTGCGGCTGTTATCGTTTGCCAAAACAAAAAAATATCGGTATGGAGAACCATACATGACTTCCATGTTCTAAGATTTATATTTAAAATCATATTCGAAATGAAATATTTCCATAGAAACTACTTCTTTCTACTCATTGCTTCAGCCTTAATCACAGTACTGTGGTCACTAACGTATACCACCTCACGTTTTCGCACTCGATTTTCACTGATGATGGGAGTCGATGGCACTGCCGAAACGTCTGGTTTTGTAGAAAACATTGGACTACGGCTAAAAAGCCCAGGAAGGAATTTTAACGAAAAACTACTTCTTTGTTGCCGATAACGTAGTACACACATAACAAATTCTCCCCTCCATCTTCAACTATAATTTTCATTAATTGAAAATTACCCCCACCCCGTTCACCTAACCTCTTAATTTATAGATATTTCATCTACGTTTCTACAGTGGATTAATATGAGCTTCTTATCAGGATACTTTATTTATCAAAATTAAGTACTTCACTCTTGTTAACACATAAAACGTTGCAGGGCCCCTTTCTCTTAACCGATCTTCACCAAAATCAATAGGCCTTCAGTCCTCTACAATTCAGGGATGCATGCAAAAAAATATTTGATTCTGTTTGAATGTGCGGCAGTTATCGTTCGTCATGAATACATTTCTCTTGTTACAACCAGTGGCGAAGTTACATGGAGGCAATTGAGGCAATGCCTACCCTAAAAAATTCTGTAGAATAAAAATTATAAATACGTACGAGCTACGTAACGTAAAGATTATACATTGTTACCGCGACTGTCGAATTTATTAGGCCGAAACGTGCTTTACTGAGCGACCGCTAGATGGTGACAGGTGAGACTCGCCATAGCTCGTTTAATGCGAATGAGGCAACCTGAACTTGTCTCAGCGTTTTTTGTATACATCGTATGTAAGCAATGTGCCGGAGCGATAGGGAAGTGAAGGGAGGGGGGATTGTCCCGTGCTGTACACATAGAGCGTTGAGAGTTGCCTCACTTCTGTGGTCCAAACATTCCAGTTAAAGCGCGCTGTGTTGTTTATAAGTGTGTTTATTTTATACGGTTATTAAAAGTGTCCCTGTTATTCCGCTGAACTAACAGATGATCAAGATTGTTATTTGAATTACTTGTAACATTAAACATATATATATAAATATAAACTAATCAAGTTTAAAAATTTGAAGTTCAATCAGTTGTATTATTGTGTATGACTAATACAAGGATTGTTCAATAGAAACACTGTTACGTTCTATTTCTTACCCCCCGCCTTATTATTTTCTTTTACTTACCTTTTACGATCTTTTTCGCACTTGCCCTGACTTACCCAAAAACAGAAGATTCCCAACTTATAGGTCGCCACCGATATTTTTAAACAAAATGACAAATATGGAAACCTTAAAACACTCTCCCCTTTTTGTTTACCTTTCTTACTTACCAGGTTCGTTTAGGCGAGATTTTTCATACAGGACAGGTTATGTTAAACGGGCGTAATAACTACTCTCTACACATAGTTAAATTAAACAAAATCTAATTTTATTGTAATTTGATAATTGAATTTACGAATTAATAAAATACGAAATAATAAAATTATGAATCAACTAGCCTATAACCTATGATTATGAGCCAGTACGTGATTTATATATTCCCTTAGAGATCTCATTTAAGCTGGACATTTTTATTAAACATGATAAAAATTTATATAAAACCATAATTTGTTTTGGCCATGTAATTATGTGTTTTCACTTTTACTTAACTGCACATGGTCCGATTCGTAGCCCTGCCTGTTGAGACGCTTCCTTGTTTCACGCGCACTCCGATACTAGTCTAGGCCTACATTAAATTTAGTTGTTATGAATTACTTTAATCTTTCAGCACTGTAACATACGTATTTTATTATAGCCTAGCCGGCTGTAAATTTGCTCGAGCACTCGGATGGTATATGGCCGCGTTATACTGTTTGGACTTTAATAGTTGCCGTAGAACTTTTTTATGAATGTTTTAACACTTTACTAGATAGGCCGAATTTATTTCACGGCCTATCTTGCCCGCCCGAGGCCACTGTTTTTAATTAACGAACTGTATGCTGCTTCCTACTACTGTCTGATGTTAACACTGTGGTGACAATCTGCATACTGTGAGTCACAAAGACTGCTGCTGGGGCTATTACGTAATAAGTCTGGCTTGGCTGTCTCCAGACATCAACAATAACACTATGTTGCTGGTTACAAGGGGCACCTCACAGGTGAATACTGACAATTAAAAAATTTACTGAGCTAACTTGAAACTAAGGTAGCACACAATTCTGTACCGTTACAATACCCCCCCCCCATGAGAGGTTTTGTGCCGAGGCATAAAAACTCTCATTGCCTAAAACCTAAGAGGATCAGTGAAGATATGGCGCCGCAACCCCCTTAACTCTACTAAAATCATGGGTACTTACCCCCCTAGTCTGGCGACTGTGGCCGCACCCATCCGACCTTACTGGACTTCTCTGTTCGAGATCCCAACACCATAAACTCGGACAGATACCCGCCACAGTAACGCCTGACTCTATAACATTCAATTAAAAAAATAACAAACAGGCCTTCCATTATACCCTATCCACCACTGATTGGTTTCCTCTTAGCCGTACTGGTTCATTGACAAAGTACTGGCTTAGTTTTTAATTTCGATAATATGAACTTACTGTCTACTTACAGGTAATACACATAAATCCCCTACAAATTGAATAATTTTCACAATACATTATTACCCTTCCAAAATAACACATTGCTTATACAAACATTTTTAATTATTTTTTCCCAAAAATTTCCTTCAGTTTCCAATTGTAAATAAATCATTACGTTTTCATCAATTATTATTTAGTTTACTATTCCAGTTATCCCCCTTTCCAATTAATTTAATTTAATTCCTCAAAACTCTAAGTTACAGTAATTGCCTCATTATTATTTTATCTGAAAAAAGTTAACTTCATTTCTTTTGTTCCATAATAAGATTTACTCATAGCACTGATTCATCAAAACACAACATTCTTTTTGTTGTCAACTACAGCATGACTGTAAACATTGGTCACACAACATACAACACACCTGTTTACATTAACAGTTGTATGCCAGACTGGTTTTATAAACACTAACTCAGTCTCAACATTCTGATTACAACACTACTGACACATGTACTTCCTTCAATTTTTAATTTCTATGAATCTTGTTAGTCTGTACTTTTTAATCAATTACTATTTGTTACAGTCCAAGTCAAATTTAATTTTACTTCATTAATAAAATTAACCTTTTAAATTACTTTAATTTCACCTCCACTCAAAACAATTTGGCTTTAGTTACATTAATTAAAACACTTGTAATTTAAACACACAATACAAAACAGAATTCCTTCGTACCTCCTGTTAATTATTTAGTAAAATCAAATATTATTATTATTTATTATTATACCCTTCATTCTTATTACCAACATGGGTTACATATAAGCTATAATAGACATTACAACAAGATAATCTTGACACAATACGTTTAACACTAACACATTTATTTACACATTTTCATCATAATTTTTCTATTTACCACACTTTATTTCATAATCTAGCCAAGTAATTGCCCTTAACACACATAATTAAATGTTCATTCTTAAATTGTCTACCCTCCATCGTCAAAAGTAGTCTTATCTTCACATAACATTGTTCAATTTCATTTATACACATTATATGGCTGTTTTTTATGTTATAACCATAAAAATTTATTTTTTCCATTGTACCATAATAATAATACCTAGGGTTACCCCCCACTATTATTTTGTCGTAAACCAAATCAGCATTGTTATTTTTAGTCCAGTCTCCATTGGTATTTTTGTTCAACATAAGGTAAGGTACATCATTATCACAATATTCTGCTACTACAAGTACACTAACTCTTCCAACAAGTATATAAAATAAACAAGTAAAATGTTGCAGGTAAACTACCTCTTTCCATTAACCGGTCTTCACCAAAATCAACAGGCCTTGAGTTCTCTACAATTGAGGCAAGCATGCAAAACATTATTTGATTCTGTTTGAATGTGCGGCAGTTATCGTTCGTCATAGAAACAATTACTCTGGTTAAAACATGAAAAGTGGCAGGTAAACTACCCCTTTCCCTTAACCGATCTTCACTAAAATCAACAGGCCTTCACTACTTTACAATTCAGGACCACATGCAAAAAGGATGTGATTCTCTTTGAATTTACGGCAGCTGTCGTTCGTCATAGAAAAAATTACCATTGTTAAAACATAAAATGTTGCAGGTAAACTACCCCTTTCCCTTAACCGATCTTCACCAACACCAACAGGTCTTGGGAACTCTACAATTCAGGGCTGTATGCAAAACATTATATTATTCTGTTTGAATTTGTGGAAACTACTTCTTTCTACTTATTGCTTCAGCCTTAACCACGGTACTGTGGTCACTAACGTATACCACCTGACGTTTTCGCACTCGATTTTCATTGATGATGGCAGTCGATGGACTGCTGAAAAGTCTGGTTTTGCAGAAAACTTTGGACTACGGCTAAACAGCCCGGGAAGGAATTTTAACAAAGAACTACTTCTTTGGTGCCGATAACGTAGTACACATATACAAAATTCTCACCTCCCCAATCAACTATAATTTTCATTAATAGAAAATTACATCCACCCCGTTCACCTAACCTCTTAATTTATAGATATTTCATCTACGTTTCTACAGTGGATTATTATGAGCTTCTTATTAGGATACATTATTTATCAAAATTAAGTCCTTTACTTTTGTTAAAACATAAAACGTTGCAGGGCCCCTTTCTCTTGACCGATCTTCAACAAAAACAACAGATCTTGCGAACTCTACAATTCAGGGGTGTATGCAGAACATTATTTGATTCTCTTTGAATTTGCGGCAGTTATCTTTTGTACAAAAAATTACCCTTCTTAAAACATAAAATGTTGCTGGTAAACTACCCCTTTCCCTTAACCGATCTTCAACAAAATCAACAGACCTTGAGTTATCTTTAATTCAAAAAGGTATGCAAAAACGTAGTCGATTCTGTTTGAATTTGTGGCAGTTATCGTTCGTCATATAAAAAATTACCCTTGTTAAAACATAAAATGTTGCAGGTAAACTACCCCTTTCCCTTAACCGATCTTCACCAACACCAATAGGACTTGAGAACTCTACAATTCAGGGCTGTATGCAAAACATTATTTGATTCTGTTTGAATTTGCAGCTGTTATCATTTGCCATAGAAAAAATTACCCCGATAAAAAAACGTTGCAGGTAAACTACCCCTTCCCCTTAACCGATCTTCACCAAAACAAATAGGTCTTGAGAACTCTATAATTCAGGGCTGTATGGAAAAGAGTAGTTGATTCTGTTTGAATTTGCGGCTGTTATCGTTTGCCATAGAAAAAAATCTGTATGGAGAACCATACATGACTTCCATATTCTAAGATTTATATTTAAAATCATTTTCGAAATTAAATATTACCATAGAAACTACTTCTTTCTACTTACTGCTTCAGCCTTAACCACAGTACTGTGGTCACTAACGTATACCACTTCACGTTATCGCACTCGATTTTCACTGATGATGGAAGTCGATGGCATTGCAGAAACGTCTGGTTTTGTAGAAAACATTGGACTACGGCCGAATATCCCGGGGAGGAATTTTAACAAAAACTACTTCTTTGTTGCCGATAACGTTGTACACATATAAATAAAATATATGCATAAAATTAATGGCTTGTATAAGTTAATGATTGATCTCCATTAAGTAGTGCTCAAGTTTCCAAAGTTTTAATATTATGATGTCCGTAATTAAAACATCAGAGCAGGTTTAGTGTGAATGAGGGTACACTGTGGACAAAAATTTTCAACATTTCCTATTGAGCGTTGCTTAGAGTAAAGCTGCGAATCTACAGTGTATGTTTCACAGAACAAACACGGGAAAAAGAAGGAGCGCTCCGAAGTCACTCATGGACCCTCAGCATCTTGCAGAGGGTTCATTCCCTAAAGACGAAAAGTCTGTCTATGAATCGTTCCTCTGTAAACACGTGCAGTTACATTGCCCAGCGATCCACAGGAAGCAAATTGATGTCCATTTTTTCGGCTTGCACGCGTTATGTTGGTGTGGGTTTCGGCACTTTCCATTTAAAAAGCGTGCAAATGTAAGAAAATAAACATGAGTGAGGCCAGAAATAACGTGAATTGTGTGTGTGTGTGTGTGTGTGTGTGTGTGTGTGTGTGTGTGTGTGTGTGTGTTTTACCTGCCTTTTTATTGCTGTAGGCATAATAATAAAATGGAAACGTAAACATTACATAACTGAGATATGCTTACCTGCCACGAACGATATATTATTTTATACATGGAGGAGTTCAGTGACATACAAACGTACAGAAGAATTATATATATAAAGATATTAACTCATACATAATTTACATTAAAATGAAAAAATTATAATTTTATTGCCTGGCAACAAAATTATTTTATTTTTACTTCCATATTCCTTAAGGAAATGGAAGTATGGTGATGGCAAAAAAAATCGTGTTCGAGATTATTGCAGATTCTGATTCTACTACACTCAAAACATGAAAAAAAGTCGTTTTCCGAAAAGTGTCTCTGTGTGTGTCTGTGTGTCTGTCTGTCTGTCTGTCTGTGTGTAGATTTTTTTTCTATGGCAAACGATAACTGCCGCAAATTCAAACAGAATCAAATAATTTTTTGCATACAGCCCTGATTTGTAGAGTACTCACGACCTATTGTTTTTGTGAAGATCGGTTGAGGGAAAGGGGTAGTTTACCTGCAACGGTTTTTTTTTATCAAGGGAAAATTTTTTTTTTGGCAAACGATAACAGCCGCAAATTCAAACAGAATCAAATAATGTTTCGCATACAGCCCTGAATTGTAGAGTTCTCAAGACCTATGGTTTTTGGTGAAGATCGGTTAAGGGAAAGGGGTAGTTTACCTGCAACGTTTTATGTTTTAACAAGGGTATTTCCTATGGAAAACGATAACAGCCGCAAATTCAAACAGAATCAAAAGATTATTTGCATACAGCCCTAAATTCTATAGTTCTCAAGACCTATTGTTTTTGGTGAAGATCGGTTAAGGGAAAGGGGTAGTTTACCTGCAACGTTTTTTTAACAAGGGTATTTTCTATGGCAAACGATAACAGCCGCAAATTCAAACAGAATCAAATAATTTTTTGCATACGTCCCTGAATTGTAGAGGTCTCAAGGACTTTCGATTTTGGTGAAGATCGGTTAAGGGGAAAGGGTAGTTTACCTGCAACCTTTTACGTTTTAACAAGAGTAAAGTACTTGAAAATTCATTTAACTTTTTCAAACAATGGTAATTGTTAAAAATAAAATAATTTTGTTGCCAGGCAATAAAATTATAAATTTTTCATCTTAATGTAAATCTGTACATAGTATAAAGTAAAGTCGGTCCGTTTTCTCTCTGTGTTTGAAATCGCTAATCTCAGGAAGTACTGAACGGATTTTATTCAAGTTTTCGCCAATAGATAGAGTGTCTATCGAGGAACATTTATGTGTATAATTAATACATATATGTTGTACATTAGCTTAGCTATCACGGTTTATGTCAAGTAAGTGGTATAGTTTACATCTTATATATAAAAATGAATTTTTCTTTGTTTGTCCCGTATGCGTTCCAACACCATTCATCCGATTGCGATGAAACTTCGGTGAGTTGTTGTGCGCACGTCCGCGAAGGTTTCTTCCACATCTCCTCCTAAACCACTGTACCGATTTCAACCAAACTTGGCACAAATATTTTACGCAACGGGAGAACCAACATAGGATAGGTGTTTTTTCGATGGGGTCCTTTTGGGGGTTCTTTGGGGTCTTCCACATCGCCTCCTAAACCACTGGACCGATTTCAACCAAACTTGGCACAAATATTTTACGCAAAGGGAGAACCAACATAGGACAAGTGTTTTTTCGATACGATCCTTTGGGGTCTTCCACGTCTCCACCTAAACCATTGGACCAATTTCAACCAAACTTGGCACAAATATTTTACGCAACGGGAGAACCAACATAGGACCGGTGTTTTTTCGATACGATCCTCTGGGGGGTCCTTTGCGGTCTTAAAAAACTATTAGCTCTGGTTACTATGGCAACCCAATAGAATAGATTCTGTTCTAAATATATTATCGCATTAAATTGAAGACCACGCGAACGAAGTTGTGGGCAACAGCTATTTATTTTTAAGAAGCCTACTTTAATTAAACTTTATTAATTAAACTAACATTTTCATTACGTACAACGTGAAACTCCGTAGCGAAGCACGGGTATTCTGCTAGTCATGTATAAGAGAAAATATATCGTGCGTGGCAGGCAAGCATATCTCAGTTATGTACTGTTTACGTTTCCATTTTATTATTATCACTACCGCAATAAAAAGGCAGGGAAGACACACACACACAATTCGCGTTATTTCTGGCCTCATTCATGTTTATTTTCTTACATTTGCACGGTTTTTAAATGGAAAGTGCCGAACCCATACCAACATAACGCATGCAAGCCGAAAAAGTGTCCAGCGTGGATAGCGATTTGCTTCCTGTGGATCGCTGGGCAGTGTAACTGCACGTGTTTACAGAGGAACGATTCATAGACAGACTTTTCGTCTTTAGGGAATGAACCCTCTGCAAGATGCTGAGGGTCCATTAGTGACTTCGGAGCGCTCCTTCTTTTCCGCGTGTTTGTTCTGTGAAACGTACACTGTAGATTCGCAGATTTATTCTAAGCAACGCTCAATAGGAAATGTTGAAAATTTTTGTCCACGGTGAACCCTCATACACACTAAACCTGCTCTGATGTTTTAATTACGGACATCATAATATTAAAACTTTGGAAACTTGAGCATTACTTGATGGAGATCAATCATTAACTTATACAAGCCATTAATTTTGTGCATATTTTTTATATATATGTGTACAACGTTATCGGCAACAAAGAAGTAGTTTTTGTTAAAATTCCTTCCCAGGATATTTGGCCGTAGTCCAATGTTTTCTACAAAACCAGACGTTTCGGCAATGCCATTGACTTCCATCATCAGTGAAAATCGAGTGCGATAACGTGAGGTGGTATATGTTAGTGACCACAGTACTGTGGTTAAGGCTGAAGCAGTAAGTAGAAAGAAGTAGTTTCTATGGTAATATTTAATTTCGAAAATGATTTTAAATATAAATCTTAGAATATGGAAGTCATGTATGGTTCTCCATACCGATTTTTTATTGTCCCAGACAGAGATGAGGATTCCTCTGATTCTGAGGATGTGTAGATGAGGAACGGCGGAGTATGGAAGCCAAATAGAGCCCCTCTGATTCCGAACCCATTACAAATGTTAGGGAATTAAATTGTAATATGTCAAGGATTATAAATCAGACACTGTGAGGTAAAAATGAAAGAACAAAAGAGTTTATCACAAGAATCAAGATGTGTTTAATGATAAAGAAAAATGTATTATTGTAAAACAGGAAATTGTTAATTTAAGAAATAAGACATGTTAAGATAACTAAATGACTAAGAATATAAGAAACTTGAAAAATACTAGTAAGCTAAAAAATAATACTAGCCAAGAACTCAATCTAGTACAACACACCACCAAACTATTAAACTTAATGCAAAAAAGAAGCAGTAATAGTATGATAAAACCAAGCTAAAATGATAATTTCTTCAAATGTAAAATTTCTCTCAAATTATCAATTTTGAGAGGGGAGTATATGTAACACCACAAAATGTTACATAACCTAGACATTCACTAAAAGGGTAAATAAGTACACTGAAATAATAAAAGTGAATCATTTAGGATGAAAGTAGCAAAGAAGAGAAGGACCAACAAAGAAGAAAGAAGAAGAAGGATCCCAAGAAGCAGTGATGAATACACTGCATGACACTACAACAAATACTATGACTGACTCTAACTAATGGACATGCCAAGTTCACAATAAGCTGTCAAACAAACCAGTCAATGACATTAATGTAACGTCATGTGTTAATAAAACTAATTAAATAATGACTAAAATAATGTAATATCAGTAACAGCATTTTGGCTGAAAGTAAATGAACCATGACCAGTAAATGACAAACCTATGACTAGATTAGCTATGGCCACAATGTAAATTAAAACTAGCATTACAAACCCAGATGTAATATTAATAAGTAAGAATACTTATAAAAGGAAACCTCATATGGATGAGTAACTTCCTTATTATACAAAATGTAACTAGTAACAATCATTAAAGCATAAACATATAACTCGCTAAAGCATATAAATTCCGCTAACTCGTCTCCCGATATCTCGACATTCCGTATAACTCGACGATCATTTTTTTAATCGCTAAATGATTTCTGCTGGTCAAGCAGAACATCATCTTTGAAATAATGTGGTGGTCTATTAAAAGCTAGACTGTAATAATTTCTAATATCGCTTATATGCTGCAAACAGTGTAGGTACATCTTAATTACTGTATTATTGTAATTACAGTACATATTGTAATTACAGTACATATTTATGCATATGAATGTCCATATATGTTTTCCTGTTCTGTTCAAAGATTTGTTACGGTATTAAATTTTTGTCCCTTTCCCTTTGTGACACTAATTCTTGGAACTGTCTAACGAATTTGGTGACAGGTTTTGTTCTTTTCATATAAATTCCAATCCCCATTCCACCTCTCAGTAAAGAAGTGGCTGAAGAAAGTCAGGTAGCTGCTGTCAATCACCACTCACATTCCTTTCTACTGTTGCTAACCGTTAGCAGGCTTGCCTGAAGGTTTATGGCTGTACCTTATTGTAAGCTAAACTTTCAGTTCATTCTGGGTACAGTTTCTCAGTTTACATCCAGGCTTACGAGTGTTATGTTGTGTTGTGTTGTCTGTGGAAGTGAAAATGTCAAACGAGAAGAAAAGAAAACAAATTAACGTGACAATCGAAATGAAATTGGATGCCTTAAAGAGACTGGACAAAGGGGAAAGTGTTAATAAAATTGCCATGGATTTAGGTGTTGGACGAACTATTATAATGGGGTTGAAAAAGAAGAGGTCCGAAATCAAGTCTTGGTGTGTGAAAAGAGCATATTATATAAAAGAAATTATATACCTTGTGTTTTCGTTTATTTAATTGAAATTTATTTGATTATTTCATTTAGGAATTTGTTTCCACCCATAATATGTGTATATACCAGTGTGGAAATACAGTGAATGAGGTCAATGATAGTTTAAAGGAAAGGAAAAGTATGAAAGGTGGCGAATATGAGAAAGTGAGTGAGGCACTTTATTTGTGGTTTAGGTTAGCAAAGGGAAAAAGGAACACCCATTTCAGGACCCATTTTGCAAGAGAAAACCCTCAAATTCTATGAGGAATTTCAAGAAGGGGAGCCTGGATTTACTGCTAGTGTTGGGTGGCTTATGTGTTGGGTTCGTTTCAGTTTGGAAGTATAAACACAGCTATCTGCATATGGAAAACAATTATGAAAGAAAAAGTTTTACATGTGTGGTCCAATAGAGTTCACATATGTGCAGTACATTAGAAATAAGCTGTCTTGTACAAAATTCCACCAAATGAGAAATCCACACTTTGATACATTTTTTGAGCAAACAAAAAGTGAGTGCAACAGAAATTCACTGGGAAAGTACCGGTACTGTTTTATAGCAAAAAAACATGATTAATAACAGGATCTAGCAGGTGAGTCTTAGGTACGGTTGATTCATTTCTTTTACACGTTCACCATTTGTGTGAGTAAAAGAGATTATTTATAGGTCGGAAAAAGAAAATAAATTGTTTTTTTTTATTTTTTGACAATGAAGTAGATTCTTGTTGACTACGATTACGATGTTCATAAGTAACTAACACGATCCACTTATCTCCGAACAATTATTTTCCTTTATGTAACGATAAAAATATGGAGAAATACATTAGCAACAAGAGAAATTCAGGAGGAAAAGTGTCTGTCAGAACACTGATTGGACTGCGAAAAGATCAGACAGTGTTAAGGCTCAGCAGCAGGCAGTGGAAAGCAAAAGAAAAACTGAGATAAATGACTGTAAAACATTCTGTGTATAATAGCAACAAATTTGACCACGGTACTGTTTTAATCATTTTTGTTTACTTGTTTATACAGCATATGTCCATAATTATAAATAAATATGTCATCTTCATCTTCACCATACGGCATAGGCAAGGTGCTGCCTGTTCAGCCTTCAAAGATCCTCCAGCCATCTCTTCCTGGGTCTACCCACACACCTGTGTCCTACAGGTTTGTATTTCCACACTTGTTGTTTGGCCAGTCTGGAATCTGACATTCTTTCTAAGTATTATTTTCACCGTTGTTTGTAATCTTTTAATATTTATTCAAGTTAAAAACTTGTAACTCGTGTCACTGGCCTCATTCATACGTCAAGTTTAGAACACCTTTTAACTCCTCGTAAGAACGCCATTTCCGAGGCCTGTATTTTACTGTTTTGTTTCTTGGTTGTTGTCCACAATTCATAGGACAGTACAGGGACTGCCATAACTTTGCAAAACTTTAATTTTGTATCCCGTAGTACCATGTTTCTAAAAATACAGTTGATTGTCCCACAGGTCGTCTGGAACTTCCCTAACTTAACATCACCTAATAATTCCTATCATAGCAAGTATAATTTCCCAAACAATTACAATGGCTTCCCTGTTCGATCATTAATCATTATTTTTATTCTTATTGGTTCCTTGCCTCGAAATGCCGTTTACCTTTGTTTTTGTAGTGAAGATTTTTATATTGTACTGTCTGCAAATCTGATGAAGCTTAAAAAGAGAATTTTGCAAATCAGATTCTGTATTTTGAAGTATGCAAGCAAGTCGTCAGCAAACAACAGCACATTCAAATAACTGTCTCGTGATAACTTAATACCAGGGTTCACTAGGTGTTTCCATTTCCTAACCAGATCATCAGTATAAATGTTAGAAAGAGTAGGTGCTATATTGCACCCTTGTCTAACACCTTGATTGACAGTTATTTGTTGAGATATCCTACAATTATTTTTAGCAGCTACCCATTCTTGCTAGCCTTGTATAGTTCTCAAAAGTTATTGTGAGTATCCCCTGTCTTCCAATATTTGCCACAGAAAATTTCTATTTACTCTAACAAAGGCCTTCTCAAAATCAACGAAAGCTACATGTGTTTCTTTATTGAACTTATTGGATGCTTCTCAATGATTTGTGTAATAATAAAAGAATTGTCTGTACAAAACCTGCTCTTCCTGAAGCCATTTTGTTCTTTCAAAATAAGATGTTCGGTGGAAATAATCTACAGACGGTGCTTTATGATCTTTGCATATATTTTGTATTCAGTATTAACCAAACATATCGCCCTTATAGTTATTACAGTCATTCCGTTTTCCTTTCTTGAAAATAGACACCATCCGAGCAGTTAACCAACCTTATGGGACCTGTTGTCTTTTCCAACACATATTATAGAAATGTAATAATCTACACACAACAAATCCAATTTATTATACAAGTTTTCAGATGAAAACACCAGTCGTTTGCTATTTGATAAAATAAAGTTTGATTTTATTCTACAGTATGAATAATTGTTGACTATATGAACTGTATCTTCATTCGGTGTCTCAAAGTCGATTGTGTAAATCAATAATAATATCGTTATTATTATACTGTTATTTTATTATTATTATTATTATTATTATTTTAAAGCTACAATGATGCTAAGCTAAATCGATTATAAGCAATCACTGGATTAACTAAAGGAATACTAAGATTGTCACATTCTACCATTACAATAATATAACAGACATTTTCCTTTTGAAAATACTGTATGAAATGCTTGTTTCTGACGTAGGCCTACTGACTTATATAAAAAATAAAATAAAATCGTTAGATAATTAGAAGAATGCAGAACATTTAAATCATGTTACAGCGTTTGTAGACAATTTTCTCACTACAAAGAATGTTTACATAAACTGGCTTTTCAATACATATTGATTCTAAACTATTATGTACTATGACTAAAAATTTTTAACTGAAAAATTTGGTTGCGTCACATTTAACGACATTTAGCTGGACGAATTTTTTTTATTAAATTATTAAACATTACTTTACTGAATTATTAAAAAAAAAAAAAACATATTTGTAATAACTGTATTCTTTGTTTTAGACTTATCCCGGATATGATGACACATACTGGAAGAGGGACGTTTGAACCCAGGTGCCCCCAGAGCGTTCTAGTAGAGAAGCGTGCTGGCCTCTACAGTGCCACTAAGACAGGGGACCCTGGGCACCTACGAAGGGCTCCCGGACGGAATCCGCTCCCCAAAATCCAGCGATGTACGACGTACGGGAGGGGATTACACCACTGGACGTGAAACTTTACCGGCTGTGAGGCACAACAACCCCTGGCTGTGACAACCGACCGGAAGAGGGACGTCTGAACCCAGGCGCCCCCACAGGGTTCTAGTAGAGAAGCGGGCTGGCCTCTACAGAGCCGCTAAGACGGGGGATCCTGGGCGCCTACGAAAGGCTACCGGACGGAATCCACTCCCCGAACAGCGATGTATGACGTATGGGCGCGGATTACTCCAACGGACTTGACATTTCATGCCAGAGTGTAACACCACCAACATGTGTTCCTGACTTTGAGGCAAACAACAAGGATGAACTTCACGAACAAACTGACAAACTTCACTGAATATACACAAACGTTGTGGGACAACAACTTTATTGTTAATTTACTTTAGTGTTTACCAGAAGTCCAAAACTGATAAATTAGAAATATAAACAAAATTTATAATGTAATGCTGTTGTTATTTTGTTTGTATTTCTTAACAAATTCATGGCAGCCGTTTTAAAGAAATGTGGCCTGTATTTTTGTATGTGTTTAATGTAGCCTACTTTATTCATAGGCGTATTCTTCATAAAAAAAAAACTGCCTTTTTAATATTAAGTTACAGCTTTTGATTCTCTAAATAAGAATAGAATTGTTTCTACTGAGAGTAAAGTGTCTACGAGTTCAGGGCCGAGACAGAGAGAGAGAGATCTGTTACGTGCAGAGTTATTTTGTGTGTGTGTGTGTGTGTGTGTGTGTGTGTGTGTGTGTGTGTGCGCGCGCGTGCAGGTTATAAGGCTTTCAGCGTATCTCTCTGATGCCTATTTGCCACGCCCGTCTGCTATCCTACTCAGGTCTCTTAACTCCCTGCCTTTGCAACTTTGTCGTTCTTATTTGCATCACAGGTAGCAGTTCAACAAGTAAGCAAAGCAAAATTGGAATTACTGCTAAGTCAAATAACAAGATGACCACCGTCTTTGTTTAAAAATTAAATTAAATTTAATTAAAGATCCGAGCTGGAAACTCACTTAAAACATGTTGATGATCTACATATTAAATTTTTTTGTAATGTTCCAATTTGCTTACCTTCTTTGATTTTTGTTAACACACACACACACACTGCCCAAAATATACTATTTCTTACCAACAACAATAGTATAATTACTTCATTAACAATGTTCATTTATTTTATGTTTGTTTACCTAAGCCTAATGCAAACATAGAATACATAAGAAATGAAAACTAGAGTTAATTAATGAAAACAACATTTACTTATATTAAAAATACCAATGTTGGGTATATTATGAAAAAAGAATTACCTCATCAAATCAACAATATTTCTTCTATTACCACAAAATGAAATCAGCTATTCGTTTCCACTGTTTTTGTAGAATTGGTACAGAAGCATTTGGACATTTGTCCTGTCTTTCACACCCGCACAATGGCTTGTGTATGTGCACGTGCATACTCAAGCTTGTCTGTGTTGACAAACAACAATAAGCTAGTGACAGTGGTAAAGTTCATAGTGTACCATGAGATGTCACACTGCACAGCTTTCCAAACAAGATAATACTGTTCGACAAGATAATTTTCTGAAAATTCACTTCGACTGTTAGAATATACAGCTCATAGGTTTCTAACATAGGTATCTATAGTTGATGATCTCACAAGCTATAGATAGCTTGTAAAGAATTGCATAATGAGTAGTGTTTTAGAAAACCTCATTTAACCTTAATGGTACCTATTACAAAGAATTACTTTATTTTTGATTTGTACAAAGAAAATGTAAGCAACTTTCAGAAAAAACCTAAAGCATAGGACTCATAATTGCATACGTTTAGGCAGTGAATGAGATTCAGGAGAATGTGATGACACAGCTGATGGCAACTCCAAAAATGGAATTTGCATACCGGTCCGCTGATCAGAGGGGTAGCCTCTTGGAATGTCGGGCTGACCTAAAAAAACTGACGTCCACCCAGATTCCTGGCTTGTTTCAAGAAGTGGGAAATGATGCAGCGATATGTATGTGAAGTTCCAAACGGAGTACTTCAAAATACAGCCACAGTGTCCTACTTATTTTATTTTTCTAAACATATAACATAATTGGATATTTTCTGGAAAGAACTTGTGCATGCGTACAGAGTTGCTTCTAATGGGCCATACTTGCAACACCATGTATTTGAAGTGTGAAATCTCAAAGAATTTGACAGCGGATTTTTCATTCCCCTATAAAAAAAATGTACACACAGACACACAATAGTTCAAATTCTGGTATCACTTAGCAGTGTATGACATATTTTCACTAATAAGGAACTCATAATTAACAAGTCCAAATCAAAAACAAATACAGTCCATTATATATGGTGCCAGAGATAATTAGGTACCAGTATCTTGATAGTCATTGCCTATACATTTTAATTTAATATGAATTTGTGATGTTATTCAATTTCTTTCTTCTGCAAGTAATATAATTCGTATATTCTTTTTAACACCTTAGGTTAGAAATTGAATAACATCACAAATTTATATAATTACTGCAAGAAACGTCGAGTTACTTATATAGAAAATTTTAATTTAAGCAAAGTTCCCATAACTTACGTATAGGTTAAAAGAAACAAACACGAGTACTATGGCTACAGGTTATTGAAGTGATGAGTGCTACAGTACGCTTAGAAGCAACAAAAGTTATCAAGTTTACAAAATATTTACTAAGTAAAAACTTGCTATTTTGGCAATATAAATTTACAACATACAGTAACGTTATACCAGTTCCTCAACCGATCAAAAGCTGATACAAATGAGGAAAACATGTAAAGACAGTGTTTCTGTTAGTTTCATTGTTATTCGACTGGGTGAAGACACCACAACCTTGTTGGCACATGAACCGAGGATGTTATGTAAGGGGAAAACCGGAAATTGAACCATGCATCTATAAACTGGAACTCTTAATTTAACGCATTTAATATGTTAGTATATTTTGTTAGGTGTGAGGACAGAGTAACGGATGGGGCGACGTTGCAAAGAATTGGTGAAGAAACTTATGGTAGGAGATGGAAGATGGTTGGGGCACTGGTTGAGGCAAGCAAGAATGTCTGCTGATAGATGCATATGACGGTATAGTGAATGGTATGAGGAAGATAGGATGGCTGAAGTACAGAACAGTAGACTCAGTTAAGATCGGAGGAGGATAGAAGTCATTAAGGGGTAGGCTGGTGCAGATCAGGGAGATAAGGAAGGCTGGTAAGTGAATACCAGCTAGGCAGGGAAGGTAGACCACACAATTGGCTGACAGACATTCTGATAATTATTATATATTTTGAAGAGATTAAATTACATGACGTTATACACACGTACTGTAACAGTTGGTAAAGACGTCAATGTCAAAATACTTAAATGTTATACTTTCATAAGTACATGAAACAAGCCTGAAGCCTATTTAATCCTTGGTGTGTATAAAATGTGTTATTAGTTTGTAATTATTAAACGATTTCTTCCTTATCACCGTCTGCTACTTGTAAAACCGAAATTCTATGAACTAAATTACTACATAAAAATGTTACACACGTAAATATAAAAATATTGTTTCTATTAAAACTTATGATAACGTGTAAGTATTTAAGACTGTGTACACAAAATTTGTGTATTTTAAAAGATTAATAGTAAGCTGCAGTTATGTAATTTGTTAGTTGAATAACTGTGCTGTTTAGAATTATTGTTAACAATTATATGGATTGTGATAATGTTTGTTTGACTATACACATGTGCATCTCTCTCTCTCCTCCCCGCCACACATACACACACACACACACACACACACACTTTCCTAATACTTAAGCAGTCATGTCACAAATAAAAATAAACAGTTTCACGATCTCTGTTCTCACTTTGGTATAACCGCCACTATATAAATCATCATTAGCACAGAAAGGTCATGGAGTTCTGGTAATTCAGAACGAACTATTCTAATTAAATTTAAGAATTTAGTACATGCACTTGAACACACGTATTATGTATCAACACACCAGCAGCAACATCAATATATAGGATCAATAAATGGATTAGTGACTCTAGTCCATCCATTCCATACAAAATAAATAGTGATACACTGGGAAAAAGAAAATGTTAAAATGACAATCAGAAAACAGGTACTGAGAAAGCTGAGCAAGTTAAATCCAGACAGAATATCATTGAAAGAGTCTGGTGGATTCCACGTGCATCATTAAAACTGGTACAACAGTGGTGTGTGTGTGTGTGTGTGTGTGTGTGTGTGTGTGTGTGTGATCCCTTAAACTCAGCCAGGTGGACTTTTTGGAAGGTAAGTTGGTTACAATTTATATTTTAATATAATTTTACTTTAATTTAATTTAGTACATTTTAATGTAATTCTTTATTTGTCATTTGATCTTTTTAGGTTAATAGTTTCATGGTATCTTGGTTTGTGATACACATTTTTTCTACTGTTTAATTTAATCTTATTACTTTGCTTGAAGATGACCACAGGCTGTTAGTGGGCAAAACGTCTAGGTTTTTAAATTATTAGCAATGGCATATTTTCGGGAACTGGAATCACAAGACATCACAGAAGTCTCATTCAGAGAATTTACTATGGAAGATCTACTAAAACTCTTGCAAACCCTATGGTGGGGAAGAAATCGATGAAGAAGATGAACTGAAGTGACATTTAACAGTAAGAGATTGGAAAGTATTTTCAGCTTACTGAAGCACGGATCTAGATTTTGGGCAATGGCAACACGGACTGTGGCCACTGCTTGAAAGTTCGACACAAAGTGGTGGCTAGCTAAGGCAGGCCTAGAAAATCTATAAATAAAAGAAATTGGATGCAACAAAACAGTCAACCTTCCATTCCTTGCCTATAGCAGTATGTGAAACTGTGACGATTTCATTAATAAAAATATGGTAATTAATAAATAGGTAATGTGAAGGCTGAGAAATTTTAAATTTTTAATAAATCGCACATTTAAACTACATCTTATTGCTATCATTAAATAATAATAATATTTAATAAATAGTTGCAATAATAAAATAAAAAGGAATACGAGTGTACAGAAAGGGTAAACCTTGTTAATTAATCCTGCATAGACATGCGCTAACCGGAATTAACTTGAATTCTGACCCCTAAACAAACTAATAATACTTGTAAATTTGACATTATTTAAATAATTAAACAAGACCACTGTAATGTACTTTAATAACGTCTGTAATTAAGAATATCTCTGCTTAATTAAATAGTCAAACTTTAATCCTTTAAATAAAGAAGGAACTTGGAACTACTTTTATGCTGAAGAGTAAATGACGCGAGATTACTACTCTCACCCCTTAACTATTAACCCACTTGCAATGGAGCGCTCACGCCGTAAGCTGCGCACAGCGTTGGTTCGCGATGCAGAGATAAATATGTGAAAGTTCGCTAAAGAATATCTTAATAACTAAATTGTGCGCCGATGACATCTCTGTCAAATCTTAAATAAGAAAGTATGTAATTAATACAGAACTAGAACCATGAGGTGAAATTCAACTAATAAATAATCATGTGAAGTGAATACCAGTGAAACAAACTTTCGCTTTATTTATTCTAACAACAAGAATTACTACAGTCATCTAAGAAGAGAGTACCACACCCAGAATGATTTAACATACGTCAGGAACTTCACCGTCACCGGATACTAAGGTAACGACAGACCTTCAGGAAACACACCGATGACCGAAGAGCCAAATCTGCATCAACTACAGGAAACCACAGGTGACATGGAGGCTTGTCTTCCATGGTTATGAGATACTAAAATTATAACCAACAAAAGACAATTTAACTAACACTTTAAGACTTATAAAAAACAGACATTATATGTAAGATGTAGTCTGTAATCTAATAAAACTGTTTGTAGTAAAAGAGTAAAAGTTTAAACTGAAAGCATTATTGTTTTAAAAAGGTTAATAAAGTCCATTCTTCAAATGGCACAATTTTCAAGATTGTATATGGGGAGGTGACCATTATTAGCATACTATATTCAATCCCGGATCCGTGGAATAAATTAAATTGATGTACATCTTTATTTTGAGGGCCCTTGTGAAAGAATAAAATATATAATTATCTTGTAAACTGTAAGCTGTTGAACCATATATGTAGAGAACTTTGAGTAGAGCAATTAATCTCATTATGTAATAAAGAGATGTCATCTTTTGTACAGACTAAACTGAGTGCATAAATCAACAGTCTCCCCTTCCCAGTTTCCTTTTATATTAATTGTTTTGGTGTTGTGATTAATTTTCAGCTCGTCACAATGAAGGCAGCCTGTATAATTGGCAGAACCAATTAATGCGGGTTCCCTATGTTATAACACAAGTTTAGATGTTATAAAACAGCTACATATGATGGTGGAAAGCAATTCTGCTTCAGTTTCTGAACGTTGATCTATCTGACAGTGAAAATGGCGTAGCTTTGATCACTGAAAAAAAATATGTGCAAGATGAACTGTACATGTTAAAATTCACTTACTATTGGTTATTGGTATGTGTATTGTATACTACCTTAATCACAATACACTTTACTTGAAAAAATGGTGTATTTAATTAAAAATTTTGTAAGCTTTGGAACCCAACCTTGGCCTTTACTATTGTTTTGTATGGGAACAATTGTCTGACTTTGCACTGTTGTTTCAATTCATGCCATGAATTTTAAGAATAATCCTGATATTGAGTAAAATCTCACTATAGTGCAATAATAAAATTAATAATAATAATAATAATGATGCACTCATGACGTATTAAATAGTAACATCACTTACAATAGTCGCACGCGCGCGCACGCACACACACACACACACACACACACACACACACACACACACACATTTAAGAATTTCAAAAGTTTAATATGAAGTCTCTGCTGGTCCAGAACATGAAAAAATATACGAAAAGTCAAACCGAATTACGGTTTACCTTCTGTCTATACGTTTACAGCCTTATGAATATAGAGGACAACAGACACCAAACTATTGCATCCACTGAAGTTTTAAATTAAAACACACACACAGTGAATGAATTTACAAGTGAATCCACAGGACTCTAAATGACAAGAACAAAAGAATGGGTCCAAATAAAATGTAAAATCTATTTTGTAATTTGCAAGAGCTCTCCTATATAATATATTTTGATAATCAAATTCTGGTCCACCATTTTCCAGCATTCTTCAATAAAGATGAACTGCCTATTAAATGACCATTCTATCCTCTGTCACTTGTCATCATGGGCACTGTAGAGAGTACACCCAGTTCAAGTATGATGCTCAAAAAAGAACAGACACTTACAAACAATCTAGTTTTTATGCCAATGTAAAATGTTACTCTGGATAACAACACTTTCAGTAGTGATTTAAAAATGGTTTAATAACGAAAACTGAATGTTTATAATAACATACATGGCAAACTTTGAATATTAAAATTATGAAAATTTTTCAAATTAATTATGAAGATTCATGAAAGGTGATTCTACAAAAGCAAACTTAATCAAAACATAGGAATAACATACAGTGCAAGTATAACAGCATATAACAACAAAATACAAATATTGTACAAAAACTGCTTGTTTACAAGTATTGTTTTCACAACAACAAAATTCAGTACCTCCCAGTTTTTATCCACAACATCCAGTATGAACTTACACATGTTAAACTCGACTTATAGATTTCAGAAAGTTATAAAATCAATATACAAAACAAGAATACAAGCAAACAAAATGTCCTATACTAAAAATTTTCTAGAATCATAAAAAACAGTTTCGTTAAAGATTGGCCCGAAGTCGAGAAATTCAGAAAATTCTATAAATGAGGGAAATTTCCAGATGTTTTCTAAAACAATCAGGTGACTTAGGATGTATATACCAGAACAGTAAACGGTATTTACATTTGTGATAAATGTTATAAATCTGCTAAAAAATCAACTGATATGAAAGAAGATTACTTTCTTTTGTAACTTACTTTTAACTAGTGTTCCACATCATGGTGTCAGCCACAGATTTTCAAAGTTTACTCATTCGATTTTAATTTGTCTGAATCATTATTCAGACACTGTCATACATTTGTAAACAAAAGTACACAAACAATGACTTCATGCAATTGAAAACTGAAATCAACATTTGCCCTCCCCCACCCCCAAAATATAAAATAATAAAAAAAACAATAGTATCCACAACTGTCATCAATGACCACAGCTGATAGTAGAAACATAAAAAGACAGCTGCATATGAAGAATATCACTCCAACTGACCACCAAATTAGATAAAATCTCTCTCTCTCTCTCTCTCTCTCTCTCTCTCTCTCTCTCTCTCTCTCTCTCTCTCTCTCTCTCTCTCTCTCTCTCTCCAAGCACATGGAACACAATACAGTTCATGTTCATAAAGTTGAATTGAAATTTAAAATTCAGAACGTTTTAATGTTCCTAAAATTTGAATATTATGATTACAATATTTCAATATTGTGATTACAAAAGATTATCGGTTAAACTAAGTTTTAATTTCTTTGCTACAAAGTAAATTCTCAATATATTTTTCTATTCTAAGTTCATGTAATTTTCAGAAAAGTTATTTTCTGTGTGTATGACATTGTACAGTTCTCTTTCAAGACAGTTTATGTTTTGGGTTTACAGGTCACGGGCGAATTAACATTGTGTATGTGTTTTCTCATTATCTTGGTTCTGGGTTATCTTTAGTGTTGAATTTTAAAACTATTAATTAAGTGGATATGTACATGATCTGCATTTGTAGACTTAGAAAATGGTAAAAAATTATACAACAACAGAACATACACACAAACATGTAATTTGAACTTACATTGTCAATCGTGTTCTCTCATCCATTTTGTTTTTTCTGTTAAGTATGTCTGATTCCATTCTTGCTGTTACTTCTGCTGTTTCATATTAAAGTTCCACATATTACAGAATACAAGTGTCAAACTTACAGAGACATTACTGTACACAAGACAGATGCATACTCCGCGACAGCAACAGACCAACACAATGCGATTCAATGCTCAATAGAGAAACAAGTATTATCTTGTCTTTTGTGATTATATTTTTGTTTAATATTTACACAACACAATTATCTAGGAATGGTTGTATGATAAGAACGAGAAGTCTGTATACGTGTATGTGTGTCTGAGCCAAAGCCTAGCAAAGAGCACAACTATACTAACAGGTTGTCTTACTGCTAACTGATATACATACTGCGCCCTAATACTCTT
This sequence comes from Magicicada septendecula, assembly GCA_034769895.1. Classification (NCBI taxonomy): domain Eukaryota; kingdom Metazoa; phylum Arthropoda; class Insecta; order Hemiptera; family Cicadidae; genus Magicicada; species Magicicada septendecula. The sequence continues at coordinate 85,129,484 of CM068372.1, read as the reverse complement.
AACTAATACCAGTAACAATCTATCAAGTGAACGACTTGTGTTAACACACACGACACTCGAGAGCTCACCGGGATTACTCTAGCGAGAGAAATCAATGTCGCCATCACATAACACCGTCACACTGGTCTGGTCGTATAATTTATTATTCAAATAGGATTAATGTTCCGAGTGACTTATCTTTTGCACTCAGCGCGAAGGAAGTCTCTCTTCAAAAATATAACCCACATATACATATTATTTTTTCCAGACAGTCAGTCAGTTGTCCTAGAATTGTTTTATTTTTTTCAATTATAGTTCCCCTCTGAAGTCTAACTTCCTTCACAATGTATATGGCATATCTTGGAATTAAAAAAAAAATTATTACAGATATGTGATATTTCTATCTTTATAGCCACAGTTAATACTGTAACAACATAAGGCATCATAACATATCTCAATCATCATCATCAACACACTTCTACATTGAGTGAGGTGACGGTGTGTCGGGTCTTTCCATTCTCCTTCTCTAAGATCTCTCTATGGCACAGTTTTCATTATTCCTCTTTCCCACGATCTTGAAGGAGCCTCTTATTTTTATTTATCTGTTAATACCCATCGTGCAACAAGTTTTTAGCAGTTTATCACCTCAATTCTACATACATATCCGTACCATATAAGTTGTTTTCTACTGTACATCTCCTGTTATTGTTTTTCTTTGTGTACCTGTTGCTGAATGCCTCCATTCTTTAGATATTTTCTATAGTTTGATTTTCTAGCTGATTGTCTGACCACTTCTGTTGACAATAGTTAACTATCCTTTTTCTCATTTATTTTTTATACTTCACAACTGTACATTAATATGCTTTTCATTAGTGTTTTGTATACATATATCTTGGTCCTAGTTCTTAAATTTTTCTGCCAAAGTTTAAGAGTTAAGACCTGTAATTTTTCTAGTACAGTAGAGCATCGATTATCCGAACATCCATTAACCGAACGATCTATTATCTGAACTCAATAAAAGTATAATTATTTACTGTACTGAACAGTAATGTACTGGATGTGTGTTGGCGTATTGGATGTTTATTGAACATAAAAAATTGTATACTATAAATCATTACAGCATTGTACAGTAATAAATAAACCATGTAGCTATAAATACATTGTATCTATACAGCCTTTGAAGATGGCAAGAATGCTACTAATACAAAACCACCAACGGCAGCAAAAGCTTTTGACGCACTTGAGACTGTTCTAAAGTGGGCTGAAACAGGAGACGAGATAGATTGTATTCAGATTATGAATCTTAGATGACTTCAGTTTTTAGCAGCGAGAAAACGGGGTATCATTTAGAAGCAGACAGGGATAGAAAATTCTTCAAAAAAATGTAAATCCATGGCACTGTGTTTTGTTTTGTTTTTTAATTTTTAATTAATTTTATAGTACAGTGTTTGTCATTAAACTTTAATTTTGTTTAAATTAACTTTTGTTTTTTATTAACTACACTCAGTTTTAATTCAATGATTTTTAGCCTCAGTAATACATTTCAGTACAGTATAAAGGTTGCTGTAATTATATAACAGTATGTTAGAAATTATTTTGTAATAAAAACCTTTGTTTTTGTAAAGGAAAATAATGTTTTCAATTTATGATCTATTATCTGAAATATCGAGCGAGAGGTTCGGATAATCGATGCTCTACTGTACTGTTGATTATTGCACTGATCATTTTCTCACATGTTCCAGTTTTATCAAGCTTCATCTCTAAGTACAGTCTGCATCTACCACTGTTCATTACCAGATCTTAATTTTTTTAGTGTATATGCCCATGTATTCATCTTAGTTGATAAACCCCATTTTCTATATTATTCATACACTGCACACTTTCCAAATCCCATGTGTTTCAATAACGTTAACGAGTTATCCAAAATAAAGAAACATATATTACATTTCAGATAATATATTCTGATAAATATGTAAAAGTGTTTATAGTTCCGAAAAAATATTTAAAAATAAGCTATAGGACTGTAAAGGAAAACACACACACACACACACGCACATTTTTTCTTGTATGTTTGTCCAGCCGTAAGTGTGTATATGTGTGTGTCCACGTGCACGCGTGCGTTTTCTGAGATCCGACTGATGGTTCTGATCTGATCTGATCTGAGATCTAGCTAATTCTCAGATCGCCTTCTATCAAATCTTCTCATTCTCCCTGTCTATGATCTAGTTTTCATGATTCCTCTTCTTTCCCATGTGTCCCATGTATAATAATTCTGGAAGTTTATCATTCTTCAAATATTTCAGCCAGCTGTTTTTGTCTTCTATTATTTTTTTCATTGCATACCTTTGTGTTTTTTCTGGTCTAGATTTTTTTTAACCATTGTCTGAGGAAGGCCACTGCTGCTGACAGTAGTTTTCCACCTTTTTTTTTCCTAAGGACCACATGCCAATTTCAGTTCTTTATTCTTTGTTCTTTTCCTTTTCTCCGATATTCTCTTTCAAGTTACCACCTGGGGTGCCTTCATTTAGCACTTTCCATACTGCAATTGAAATTTTATAGAGTGCAAAAGTAGGAATTAAATTCCGAGATAAGATTGGATTGTTAGTTCGAAATGATTGTTTTTCATGGTTTACTCCACTAGGTTCTTCCGCTCTCTCTGGTGATGGGAACTGAGATGCATCATCCACCTTTGAGACCATTGACCGGGTTTCACCTGTAACCCTAGGCAGGGGCCCTTACTGGGTGCTGTCATCCGGAGCCAGATGAACCCAGGTTTTTGAAGAGGTCTGCTCCTCTATTTCCATCCATTTTATTATTTATTTCTTTTCTATCCAAATTTCTTCTTTACTTTAAATCAGTTAGTTGCACAAACTGATGCAGTCAATTTTGAAAGAATGAGAACCCCATAATACAGTAAAATGTCAGTTATCTGAAGTAACTCGAACCATGGGTAGAATTGTGGTACAATGACCAACAGTACGCTACAGACTACATACAGTGTTTAAATATACACAAATAGTGTAAATAAATGTTGGGTTATTACATTCAAGAAAATTATTTACTAAATGGTTCACCAATACTAGATAAAATTTCTCCTAGAATTGCTGTGTCCATAATTTTAAACTGTTTAATCACCTTGAGCTCACTTAGTGGTCAGAAGGACCACTTAATTTTTATTCAAATTAAATACTTATACACAAAGTAAATGCCATGATATTGGTTCACCAAACTGATTTTTCTAGGGCTATGTCATTAGCTATATGTTAAAGTTTTTCTATCTTACAAAATTCATTATATTGAATTTTCACAAGTATTTTAAGATAACTTGTATATTAGTTTTCATACCACTTACAGTGACCTTTCCAACATTATAAGGTTTAGCCAAGGACAACCCACACTCATGTTTCTGATAATCTGTTGAAAACTTCAGTTTTATTTGAAGCACCTTATAGTTAAAACATTACGTTCCTTTTTGGCAGGTAGAGAAAATGGAGTAACAAAATTGGAATACTAATGAAAAAAACTCATTAAACACACGCACGCACGCATGCGCGCGCACACACACACACACACACACACACACACACACACACACACACACACACACACACACAAGCAAATCACAAAACTACAACCCATACTATTGGCAATGATTGCATCTGTTTAAACATAAAATGTCTTATGCATAATATTATGTTCAAAATAGAAAACTGCATATACTACCAATACGTGTAAATCTTAGTGTCGCCGATTCATATTATTGTTTATGCACTTTCAGTCTACACAGTCAAGATGTGTAGATCAGACTGACTGCTTATTTTTAAAAATATCAATAAATACTATGTTTTTCCTATTTATAGTATATAAAATGTCAATACATTAAATAAAAATACAAATTGGAATTGATTAATGGTGAAATAGATAAATAAATTGTTTATTATATGCTGCACATATGACGACCAACAACAATAATCATATCCTATTTGCAAATCTTTCTTTTTTGAGCGAATTCAGGTATTTGACAGTTCATTAATCAGACATTCAGATACCCGTCACCCTACTGCATTTACACTTCATGTGTAACAAAAATAAAACTACATGTACGTAGCATGAGAATAGCACAAAACAGTGAACTGCTCAGAGAAGCAGTGAAAGAGTTATGCTACGAAACGTTGGAGCAATTGGAAAACAAAAACGTACATATCAAAAGAGGGATAGATGACACCATTTACAGAATTTAGAAAATAAAATAGAGATAGCCCATATTTTGTTTAGCTGAGAGCATACCGGATGGTCAGAAAAATTGCTAGATTGGAGTGCACAAGAAATTATCATACAATAAAATGATCACATCAACTGCCCTTTGTAAAATAGAGGGATGGCTTGGTTAAATGTTATGGTACAGTGAACTGATTAAAATTTGCTATAGATATGTGGACAATGAGTGCGAGGTGAGGAACAAATTTCTCAGCAGTTGAAACACAAGTGCTAATGATAATATCGGTATGGAGAACCATACATGACTTCCATGTTCTAAAATTTATGTTTAAAATCATTATCGAAATTAAATAAATCCATAGAAACTACTTCTTTCTTCAGCCTTAACCACAGTACTGTGGTAACTAAAGTATACCACCTCACGTTACCGCACTCGATTTTCACTATGATGGCAATCGATGGCACTGCTGAAATGTCTGGTTTTGCAGAAAACATTGGACCACAGCTAAACAGCCCGGGAAGGAATTTTGACAACAAACTACTTCTTTGTTGCCGATAATGTAGTACACATAAAAAATTATCCCCTCCCCCTTCAACTATCATTTTCATTTATAGAAAATTACCCCCTCCCCATTCAACTACCCTTTCATTTATAGATATTTCATCTACCTTTCTACAGTGGACTATTATGACCTTCTTTTCAGGATACTTTATATATCAAAATTAAGTTCTTTACTTGTGTTAAAAGATAAAACGTTGCAGGTAAACTACCCCTTCCCCTTAACTGATTTTCACCAAAATAAATAGGCCTTGAGTCCTCTACAACTACGGCACATATGCAAAATATTATTTGATTCTGTTTGAATCTGCGGCAGTTATCGTTTGCCACAGAAAAATGTCTACACACAGACACTTTTCGGAAAATGACTTTTCTTCATGTTTTGAGGGTAGTACAATCAGAATCACCCCTTATCTTGAACACGATTTTTTTGCCATCACCATACTTCCGTTTCCTTATGGAACATGTAAGTAAAAATGAAAACGCTTTGCATTTCTGTTTATTGGATTAAATAAACAAGAACGCAATGATCTGATTTCACTACAGGAAATAATTACTACAAATATCTGACATCAAAATGTCATTAATGGTTGTTAATTTTAATAGGAGGTTTGGAGATTGGTAAATGCAGTATGGACAACAAATATGAGTGTAACAAATGGTCAAAAGAAAGCAATAGCTACAGAAATCCTTACATATACCTAAAATTATTGTTACGACGGTCTACTCGATCGTCGTAGGTACAGTGGAAACAAAATAAGTACAAGACACCAATTAAGTCACTAATCACACCTTTAATTGTTACAGTTACCAGAAGCTTCCAAACTGCGTCTAATCTCTCGTGAACTACGTAATTACTACGGCCTTGACACAGTCTGAGCGCCCGAGAGAAGCCCGGCACAATCGAGAAGATTCTCGCAAAATGCGTCTAGTAGCACGTACACCACACGCTTACATCGAGATCCTTCTAGCACATTCGATAAACGCGTAGATTGTTCTGTGCTGTCGTAGCATTATATTATAATATCAGCCAAAAAAATATTCTCTTAAAGATACAAAACTGTGGGCACAAATCAAAGAAAACTTAGAGATAATAATATACATATAAAACAAGACTGTAAAGATGAACAGAATCATTACTTCGCAACTGAAGTTGGTAATAAAACTGTTACAATGATAATATAATTTCAATTGACAGCAGCTTTTACAAGGGTACTATAAAGATTACGGTTATATACACCAATAATACTAATGAGTTCAATAAATTATTATTGATATCAAAGAACATAAAAATCAAAATTTAAAAAAAATCTTTGGAAAGGGATTTGTTTTATTAAGTGTTTCTTGGAATTTACAAGGCTCCGAACAAACAGGAAAGAGCCTATGTCTATCAATTTTGCAAAATCCCAATACAAAAAAATCACTATGGAGAACCATACGTGACTTCCATGTTCTCAGATTATATAAAATCATTTGGTACGGCCTTTATGCGTACCCGCAGTTATTTCGATACTGCGATTTTTGGGCATAGATATGTAGTGAATATCGCACATAATTTAATGTAGTGAAAGAATTATACAAATTTTAATTTTGTATGTTGCAAAATAGTTGGCTGGTGATTGCAACTGATTTCGTTTACCATTTTTTAATGGAAAATGACTGTAGTAGTAATTTATCACCGGATCGTGGCTGTGACACCAAAAACTGATTATGGTGTTAACATGAAAACTGAAATTATACATGGAAACCAATACGTGCGTAATGTAAAACTATTTTTTTTCTAAAACCACGAAAAACCCAACTCGAAGTAAGGCGGGAGTGACCCAAGGGTCAACCCCTTCCCAATTATTATAGGCCTACATGTCACTTTTTTGTGGCAGAATTCGTTTTTTTGGTAAAATTCGTTTTCCGACAAGTACTCGTTTTGTGACTAACAAAAAACAAACATCCATTATGTACAATTTGTAGAGCATATTCCTTAATACAGTGTTTTTTGTTTTTACTTCCATGTTCCATAAGGAAATGGAAGTATGGTAATGGTGAAAAAAATCGTGTTCGAGACAATGGCAGATTCTGATTGTACTACCCTCAAAACATGAAAAAAGTCATTTTTCAAAAAGTGTCTGTGTGTGTGTAGAATTTTTTCTATGGCAAACGATAACTGCCGCAAATTCAAACAGAATCAAATAATTTTTTGTATACAGTTCTGAATTGTAGAGGATTCGAGGCCTGTTGATTTTGGTGAAGATCGGTTAAGGGGAAGGAGTAGTTTACCTGCAACCTTTTACGTTTTAACAAGAGTAAAGTGCTTAATTTTGATAAATAAAGTATCCTTAAAAGAAGGTCATAATAATCCACTGTAGAAAGGTAGATGAAATATCTATAAATGAAAAGGGTAGTTGAAGGGGAAGGGGGTAATTTTCTATAAATTAAAATGGTAGTTGATGAGGGAGGAGATAATTTTTTATAAGTTTTATATGTGTTCTACGTTATTGACAAAAAAGAAGTAGTTTCTATGGAAACATTTTATTTCACTCTGACAAAATTCTATATTTTTTTAGGAATTATCAAACCAAATTCAAGTAAATGATTGGAATGTATGAGTACCCGCAATACATTTCGATGTTTTTAATATGCGATTGTATCGATATTGCTACGACAGCACAGAACAATCTACGCGTTTATCGAATGCGCCAGAAAGATCTCGACGTAAGCGTGTGGTGTACGTGCTACTAGACGCATTTTGCGAGAATTTTCTCGACTGAGCCAGGCTTCGCTCGGGCGCTCGGACTGTGTCAAGGCCGTAGCAATTACGTAGTTCGCGAGAGATAAGACGCAGTTTGGAAGCTTCTGGTGTGTGAGCGTAACTATAAATACATCGCGTCGCGGCCTTAGTTTTCAGTTCAATGCGAGATTTTTGACTGTGCGGTTCGAGAGTATTAGTGCGATATATTTACAGAGCGGTTCGGGTTATTACGGTGTACGTTCAAGTAGTTATTAGTGAAGTGTTGCGTTTTATATTCGGACGGTATAATTGTAATACAGTTGAGTTTTAATATTAGTGGACATTTTATTGCGTATGAACAATTTTCATTTGATTTGTTGTAGACACTGTGTTGTTAATTACGAACTGTTTTAGTATAACAATTAAAGGTGTGATTAGTGACTTGATTGGTGTCTTGTACTTATTTTGTTTCCACTGTACCTACGACGATCGAGTAGACCGTCGTAACAGTGGTGTCAGAACTGGGATAGAACGGTTAACAGTGGAAACAGCGGACACTTTGTACAAGACGAGTGTGATTCGTAATTAATCGATAAACAATGGATGCCAGTCAGATGATGGAAAATTTACAGGCGCTGCTGTGGCAGACAGAAAAACGACAGGACGAGAAACGCAGACAGGAGGCGGAAGAAGCAGAAAAACGACGGGATGAAAAACGTAAGCAAGAAGCAGATAAAACGGAAGCTCTCTTTGAAGTTATGCAGAAACAGTTGCAAGAACACCGCCGCAGAATTGGGTCTCCTACGTGGTGACGTAGGTGAATTACGAGGTGAGCTCAACAATCAGATTACCAGAATATCTGACGTAGAAGAATCCATGTCAAATAAAATAGCTAAAGTAGAAAAATCTGTCTTGACTGTGGAAGAAGTTATGTCAACAAAAATATCTGCAGTAGAAAACTCAATGGCAAACATAAGAGAACAAATTAAAATTGAAGTTGAACAGTGCACGAAGATTCAACCAAAACAAATTTCTGAACAGACTGTACCAGTGATCAAGACAGAAAAAGACACAGAAAATAAGTTAACAGAGAAAGTCACTTTGCCTGCAGTAGGGACAGTTCATGTCAAAGCTCCAACGTTTGACGGAAGCACTCACTGGGCAACGTACCTCCGCCAATTTGAAGCTGCTGCATGCGCAAATAATTGGACAGAAAAAGACAAGGCTGTTTCACTTGTTCTTGCATTAAAAGGACCCGCGGCAGAACTACTACAGAAAGTGCCACCTGACAGCCAGAACACCTATGCCGAGCTGATAAAAGCTCTGGAATTACGGTATGGTGATAAACATTTGCGAGATGTGTACTGCACCCAGTTGAGAGCAAGGCGACAGCATTCCGGGGAAAGTCTTCAAGAGTTTGAAGCAAGTATCGACAGACTAATTAGACTGGCCTATCCTGAAGCGCCAGCAGATTTTCGAACGCGTTTTGCGATGCAGACATTTACTGCCGGTGTCCGAGATAACGAACTACAGCAAGTGTTACGAATGGCAAGACACCAGAACAGTGCGGACGCCCTGGTACATGCTTTGCAATTTGAGGCCGCCAAATCAGCGTCTGGTTGGACAAGTCATAAAGTGCGCGAGCTAAAAGATCGCGACGGCACAGACGATGAGGAAGAAGAACAAGGAACAAAGACTCGACGGTCGGCGCCACAGAATAAAATAAGAAAGGATGGAAGACCGAAGTGTTATCGATGTGGGAAACCTGGACATCTACAACGAGATTGTCGGGTTAGAATTCAGCAGCAGGGAAACGAGCAATAGTCGGTGCAACGGGGCGTGTGCTGACTAACTGGAGGAACGAAGCCCCTAGAGAATACGCAATTTCTACGCTTCAGAAAAACACCGGGAGCTTGGTAGTTACCGGATTTGTTCAAGAAAGGCCAACCTCGATTACAGTTGAAAGGCGCAACAGTTTCTATTGTGCGCCCCGACGTGGTGAAAGATCTCAAGCCAATCTGGTGCTCTTGCAGCTTGCGAACAGCTACTGGACGGCCTGTAAAAGTGTATGGAAAAGTGGAGATACACCTACGCCTCGGTAGACTTGAGTTTAATCATCAAGTACTTGTTGCAGACATTGTGGATGAAGCAATTCTTGGTGTGGACGTTATGAACGCATACGGATTTATAGTCGACTTCAAAAACAATGTCTTGAGAATCGGAGGCGAAGAGGTAATGCTATCAACAATGACGACAGCAGAAAAATCGATGGACGTCATAAACCAAGTGGCCGTAACTGTTCCGCCAAACTCCGAAAAGATCATCATGGTTAGAACTGCGGTAGATACTAGGGGCAATCAGTGCTCTATATTCGAACCCCAGGTAGTCAGCACACCGGGCATACTAATTGCCAGAAGTTTAGTAAAACCTGACGAAACCGGAAATGTACCTATTAGAGTGGCGAATATTTTGGATCAAGCTATCACTTTACAAAGCAATACGCTCCTAGGCAAATTGACTCCTGTGGCCTGGGTAGCCGGAATAACGCAACGAAGACCCAGTTCTTCGGATACTTCTAAATTACCAGAGGAACTGCAAGAATTATTGAACAGATCTTCTAACGACCTCTCAAGTGGTGAGGTAAAAGAACTCGGACAGTTTTTACACGAATTCAAAGATTGTTTTGCAGTTCGGGGACAGTCACTGGGAAGAACCTCTGTTGTGCAACATCGCATCAATACCGGGGACACAACACCGATACGCCAACCTCCTCGAAGGCCTCCATTATCTAAACAAGAGGAGATGTCTCGGTTAGTACAGGACATGTTGACAGAGGGAGTAATTGAACCTTCGTCAAGTGCTTGGTCTTCCCCTGTAGTGCTGGTAGCGAAGAAGGATGGTGGATTGCGTTTCTGCGTAGACTACCGGAGGTTAAATGACGTTACAAAGAAAGACTGCTATCCATTACCTCGCGTTGACGATACACTCGACACGTTGTCCGGAGCACAGTGGTTTTCCACATTGGACCTGAAGAGTGGATATTGGCAAGTGGGTCTTCATCAAGAAGACAAGGAAAAGACCGCTTTCTCGACCCCAAGTGGCTTATTCCAATTTAACGTCATGCCATTTGGACTCTGTAATACACCGGCAACATTTGAGAGATTGATGGACCTGATACTCCGAGGCCTGACGTGGAAAACTTGCCTTGTTTACTTAGACGATGTCATAGTGATCGGGAAGACTTTCGAAGATCATTTGGAAAACCTTAAGGAAGTTCTAACTAGAATTCACGGTGCACAACTGAACCTGAGCCCGAAGAAGTGTTCTCTATTCCAGAAGGAAGTACAGTATTTGGGCCATCTGGTTTCGGCAGCGGGCGTTAGCATGGATCCTAATAAAGTAGACACCGTAAGAGACTGGCCAGTTCCGAAGAATAAACACGAAGTTCGGAGTTTCCTGGGGTTATGCTCATATTACCGACGTTTTGTGAAAGGCTTCGCTACTATTGCTAAACCACTACATGAGCTAACGGAAAATAAACGAAACTTCCAATGGTCGAGAGAGTGTGAACAAGCATTTAGAACGTTGAAGATTGCATTATGTTCGCAGCCAATTCTCGCTTTTCCAGCTTCCGAAGGGAAGTACATCGTAGACACAGACGCAAGCAATACTGGTCTAGGAGCAGTTTTGTCTCAAGTGCAGAACGGTGAAGAACGAGTAATAGCGTATTACAGCAAGACGCTCTCTAAACCAGAGAGAAATTATTGTGTTACAAGAAGAGAGTTGTTGGCTATTGTCAGAGCTTTGGAGCACTTCCATAAATACCTCTATGGGAGAGAGTTTTCACTGCGTACTGACCATGCTGCACTTGCATGGCTCTTGAGATTTAAAAATCCGGAAGGACAGTTGGCAAGGTGGCTCGAACGTCTGCAAGAGTACAACTTCAAGGTACAACATCGGCGGGGGCGCCTGCACGGTAATGCAGATGGCTTATCACGAAGACCATGCCCGGAAGACTGCCGACATTGCCACAGCAAGGAAGAACAAAACTCAAGCGAACATGTTCAAGCCATCACTGTAGATTTCCTGGCTGATGGCTGGACAACACAAGACTGTCGACAAGAACAGATGACTGATGAAGACACTGGACCGATCTTGACAGCAAAAGAGGAAGGTCGCCGCCCGGATTGGCAAGATATCTGCCATGGTTCTGAAGTGCTGAAGGGCTACTGGGCACAATGGGAATCTCTCACCTTAGAAAACGGATTGCTGAAAAGGGCTTGGGAAAGTGCAGATGGACGAGACGTGGTCATGCAGTTGATAGTTCCCCGAAGTAAAGTGCAGTCTGTTTTGAAGGAGATGCATGATGGAACATCTGGAGGCCATCTTGGCGTTAACAAAACCCTTGACAAAATACGGAAGCGATTCTATTGGCTTCATCTTCGCCATGACGTAGAGGAATGGGTTCGGACGTGTGAAATATGTGCTGCAAGCAAGGGCCCACAAACCAGAAGCAGGGGAAAAATAAGACAGTATAACGTTGGACAACCTTTCGAGAGAATTGCCATAGACATTGCTGGACCATTCCCAGTTACTGACGATGGAAACCGGTACATCATGGTTGTAGGTGACTACTTTACTAAGTGGGTGGAAGCCTACGCAATTCCAAATCAGGAGGTTACCACTGTGGCAAAGCAGTTAGTTCACAACTTCTGTTGCCGTTATGGAGCCCCTATGGAAATCCATACGGATCAAGGGAGAAATTTCGAATCAGGAGTGTTTAAAGAATTATGCCGTCTACTCGGAATTCGAAAGACCAGGACAACGCCTCTGCATCCTCAGTCGGACGGGATGGTTGAGAGATTCAACAGGACACTTGAGCAGCATCTTTCGAAAGTTGTTGACGAGAACCAAACAGACTGGGACCAACGTATACCACTATTCCTTATGGCGTATAGATCCATTTCCAAATCTTCCTTATGGGCGGGAGATTCGTCTTCCTGGGGACTTGCTGTTTGGATCACCTGAGACTCAGTCCCAAGAGGCAAAGAACTATTCCTCGCAATTAGAAAACCAACTGCGAGAAATGAATCGCTTGGTAAGAGGACGGCTCAAGATTGTCAGTGATAAAATGAAAACTCGGTATGACATTCGCAGCAATAGTGTGGGTTTCCAAGAAGGAGATCAGGTCTGGTTGTTCAATCCAAAGCGCCGTCGTGGTCGCTCACCTAAGCTTCAGTCTAACTGGGAAGGACCCTACACTGTAAAAAAAAGGATTAACGATGTTGTTTATCGGATTCAACAGGAAGGACAGCGAAAGTTCAAGGTCGTCCACCTAGATCGCCTGGCTAAATACAAATTTAGAGACGCTTTGCCAGTTCGGGACGAACAGGCTTAAGGAGGGGGAAGTGCTACGACAGCACAGAACAATCTACGCGTTTATCGAATGCGCCAGAAAGATCTCGACGTAAGCGTGTGGTGTACGTGCTACTAGACGCATTTTGCGAGAATTTTCTCGACTGAGCCAGGCTTCGCTCGGGCGCTCGGACTGTGTCAAGGCCGTAGCAATTACGTAGTTCGCGAGAGATAAGACGCAGTTTGGAAGCTTCTGGTGTGTGAGCGTAACTATAAATACATCGCGTCGCGGCCTTAGTTTTCAGTTCAATGCGAGATTTTTGACTGTGCGGTTCGAGAGTATTAGTGCGATATATTTACAGAGCGGTTCGGGTTATTACGGTGTACGTTCAAGTAGTTATTAGTGAAGTGTTGCGTTTTATATTCGGACGGTATAATTGTAATACAGTTGAGTTTTAATATTAGTGGACATTTTATTGCGTATGAACAATTTTCATTTGATTTGTTGTAGACACTGTGTTGTTAATTACGAACTGTTTTAGTATAACAATTAAAGGTGTGATTAGTGACTTGATTGGTGTCTTGTACTTATTTTGTTTCCACTGTACCTACGACGATCGAGTAGACCGTCGTAACAGTGGTGTCAGAACTGGGATAGAACGGTTAACAGTGGAAACAGCGGACACTTTGTACAAGACGAGTGTGATTCGTAATTAATCGATAAACAATGGATGCCAGTCAGATGATGGAAAATTTACAGGCGCTGCTGTGGCAGACAGAAAAACGACAGGACGAGAAACGCAGACAGGAGGCGGAAGAAGCAGAAAAACGACGGGATGAAAAACGTAAGCAAGAAGCAGATAAAACGGAAGCTCTCTTTGAAGTTATGCAGAAACAGTTGCAAGAACACACTACCGCAGAATTGGCTCTTCCAACGTGGTGACGTAGGTGAATTACGAGGTGAGCTCAACAATCAGATTACCAGAATATCTGACGTAGAAGAATCCATGTCAAATAAAATAGCTAAAGTAGAAAAATCTGTCTTGACTGTGGAAGAAGTTATGTCAACAAAAATATCTGCAGTAGAAAACTCAATGGCAAACATAAGAGAACAAATTAAAATTGAAGTTGAACAGTGCACGAAGATTCAACCAAAACAAATTTCTGAACAGACTGTACCAGTGATCAAGACAGAAAAAGACACAGAAAATAAGTTAACAGAGAAAGTCACTTTGCCTGCAGTAGGGACAGTTCATGTCAAAGCTCCAACGTTTGACGGAAGCACTCACTGGGCAACGTACCTCCGCCAATTTGAAGCTGCTGCATGCGCAAATAATTGGACAGAAAAAGACAAGGCTGTTTCACTTGTTCTTGCATTAAAAGGACCCGCGGCAGAACTACTACAGAAAGTGCCACCTGACAGCCAGAACACCTATGCCGAGCTGATAAAAGCTCTGGAATTACGGTATGGTGATAAACATTTGCGAGATGTGTACTGCACCCAGTTGAGAGCAAGGCGACAGCATTCCGGGGAAAGTCTTCAAGAGTTTGAAGCAAGTATCGACAGACTAATTAGACTGGCCTATCCTGAAGCGCCAGAAGATTTTCGAACGCGTTTTGCGATGCAGACATTTACTGCCGGTGTCCGAGATAACGAACTACAGCAAGTGTTACGAATGGCAAGACACCAGAACAGTGCGGACGCCCTGGTACATGCTTTGCAATTTGAGGCCGCCAAATCAGCGTCTGGTTGGACAAGTCATAAAGTGCGCGAGCTAAAAGATCGCGACGGCACAGACGATGAGGAAGAAGAACAAGGAACAAAGACTCGACGGTCGGCGCCACAGAATGAAATAAGAAAGGATGGAAGACCGAAGTGTTATCGATGTGGGAAACCTGGACATCTACAACGAGATTGTCGGGTTAGAATTCAGCAGCAGGGAAACGAGCAATGGTCGGTGCAACGGGGCGTGTGCTGACTAACTGGAGGAACGAAGCCCCTAGAGAATACGCAATTTCTACGCTTCAGAAAAACACCGGGAGCTTGGTAGTTACCGGATTTGTTCAAGAAAAGCCAACCTCGATTACAGTTGACAGGCGCAACAGTTTCTATTGTGCGCCCCGACGTGGTGAAAGATCTCAAGCCAATCTGGTGCTCTTGCAGCTTGCGAACAGCTACTGGACGGCCTGTAAAAGTGTATGGAAAAGTGGAGATACACCTACGCCTCGGTAGACTTGAGTTTAATCATCAAGTACTTGTTGCAGACATTGTGGATGAAGCAATTCTTGGTGTGGACGTTATGAACGCATACGGATTTATAGTCGACTTCAAAAACAATGTCTTGAGAATCGGAGGCGAAGAGGTAATGCTATCAACAATGACGACAGCAGAAAAATCGATGGACGTCATAAACCAAGTGGCCGTAACTGTTCCGCCAAACTCCGAAAAGATCATCATGGTTAGAACTGCGGTAGATACTAGGGGCAATCAGTGCTCTATATTCGAACCCCAGGTAGTCAGCACACCGGGCATACTAATTGCCAGAAGTTTAGTAAAACCTGACGAAACCGGAAATGTACCTATTAGAGTGGCGAATATTTTGGATCAAGCTATCACTTTACAAAGCAATACGCTCCTAGGCAAATTGACTCCTGTGGCCTGGGTAGCCGGAATAACGCAACGAAGACCCAGTTCTTCGGATACTTCTAAATTACCAGAGGAACTGCAAGAATTATTGAACAGATCTTCTAACGACCTCTCAAGTGGTGAGGTAAAAGAACTCGGACAGTTTTTACACGAATTCAAAGATTGTTTTGCAGTTCGGGGACAGTCACTGGGAAGAACCTCTCTTGTGCAACATCGCATCAATACCGGGGACACAACACCGATACGCCAACCTCCTCGAAGGCCTCCATTATCTAAACAAGAGGAGATGTCTCGGTTAGTACAGGACATGTTGACAGAGGGAGTAATTGAACCTTCGTCAAGTGCTTGGTCTTCCCCTGTAGTGCTGGTAGCGAAGAAGGATGGTGGATTGCGTTTCTGCGTAGACTACCGGAGGTTAAATGACGTTACAAAGAAAGACTGCTATCCATTACCTCGCGTTGACGATACACTCGACACGTTGTCCGGAGCACAGTGGTTTTCCACATTGGACCTGAAGAGTGGATATTGGCAAGTGGGTCTTCATCAAGAAGACAAGGAAAAGACCGCTTTCTCGACCCCAAGTGGCTTATTCCAATTTAACGTCATGCCATTTGGACTCTGTAATACACCGGCAACATTTGAGAGATTGATGGACCTGATACTCCGAGGCCTGACGTGGAAAACTTGCCTTGTTTACTTAGACGATGTCATAGTGATCGGGAAGACTTTCGAAGATCATTTGGAAAACCTTAAGGAAGTTCTAACTAGAATTCACGGTGCACAACTGAACCTGAGCCCGAAGAAGTGTTCTCTATTCCAGAAGGAAGTACAGTATTTGGGCCATCTGGTTTCGGCAGCGGGCGTTAGCATGGATCCTAATAAAGTAGACACCGTAAGAGACTGGCCAGTTCCGAAGAATAAACACGAAGTTCGGAGTTTCCTGGGGTTATGCTCATATTACCGACGTTTTGTGAAAGGCTTCGCTACCATTGCTAAACCACTACATGAGCTAACGGAAAATAAACGAAACTTCCAATGGTCGAGAGAGTGTGAACAAGCATTTAGAACGTTGAAGATTGCATTATGTTCGCAGCCAATTCTCGCTTTTCCAGCTTCCGAAGGGAAGTACATCGTAGACACAGACGCAAGCAATACTGGTCTAGGAGCAGTTTTGTCTCAAGTGCAGAACGGTGAAGAACGAGTAATAGCGTATTACAGCAAGACGCTCTCTAAACCAGAGAGAAATTATTGTGTTACAAGAAGAGAGTTGTTGGCTATTGTCAGAGCTTTGGAGCACTTCCATAAATACCTCTATGGGAGAGAGTTTTCACTGCGTACTGACCATGCTGCACTTGCATGGCTCTTGAGATTTAAAAATCCGGAAGGACAGTTGGCAAGGTGGCTCGAACGTCTGCAAGAGTACAACTTCAAGGTACAACATCGGCGGGGGCGCCTGCACGGTAATGCAGATGGCTTATCACGAAGACCATGCCCGGAAGACTGCCGACATTGCCACAGCAAGGAAGAACAAAACTCAAGCGAACATGTTCAAGCCATCACTGTAGATTTCCTGGCTGATGGCTGGACAACACAAGACTGTCGACAAGAACAGATGACTGATGAAGACACTGGACCGATCTTGACAGCAAAAGAGGAAGGTCGCCGCCCGGATTGGCAAGATATCTGCCATGGTTCTGAAGTGCTGAAGGGCTACTGGGCACAATGGGAATCTCTCACCTTAGAAAACGGATTGCTGAAAAGGGCTTGGGAAAGTGCAGATGGACGAGACGTGGTCATGCAGTTGATAGTTCCCCGAAGTAAAGTGCAGTCTGTTTTGAAGGAGATGCATGATGGAACATCTGGAGGCCATCTTGGCGTTAACAAAACCCTTGACAAAATACGGAAGCGATTCTATTGGCTTCATCTTCGCCATGACGTAGAGGAATGGGTTCGGACGTGTGAAATATGTGCTGCAAGCAAGGGCCCACAAACCAGAAGCAGGGGAAAAATAAGACAGTATAACGTTGGACAACCTTTCGAGAGAATTGCCATAGACATTGCTGGACCATTCCCAGTTACTGACGATGGAAACCGGTACATCATGGTTGTAGGTGACTACTTTACTAAGTGGGTGGAAGCCTACGCAATTCCAAATCAGGAGGTTACCACTGTGGCAAAGCAGTTAGTTCACAACTTCTGTTGCCGTTATGGAGCCCCTATGGAAATCCATACGGATCAAGGGAGAAATTTCGAATCAGGAGTGTTTAAAGAATTATGCCGTCTACTCGGAATTCGAAAGACCAGGACAACGCCTCTGCATCCTCAGTCGGACGGGATGGTTGAGAGATTCAACAGGACACTTGAGCAGCATCTTTCGAAAGTTGTTGACGAGAACCAAACAGACTGGGACCAACGTATACCACTATTCCTTATGGCGTATAGATCCATTTCCAAATCTTCCTTATGGGCGGGAGATTCGTCTTCCTGGGGACTTGCTGTTTGGATCACCTGAGACTCAGTCCCAAGAGGCAAAGAACTATTCCTCGCAATTAGAAAACCAACTGCGAGAAATGAATCGCTTGGTAAGAGGACGGCTCAAGATTGCCAGTGATAAAATGAAAACTCGGTATGACATTCGCAGCAATAGTGTGGGTTTCCAAGAAGGAGATCAGGTCTGGTTGTTCAATCCAAAGCGCCGTCGTGGTCGCTCACCTAAGCTTCAGTCTAACTGGGAAGGACCCTACACTGTAAAAAAAAGGATTAACGATGTTGTTTATCGGATTCAACAGGAAGGACAGCGAAAGTTCAAGGTCGTCCACCTAGATCGCCTGGCTAAATACAAATTTAGAGACGCTTTGCCAGTTCGGGACGAACAGGCTTAAGGAGGGGGAAGTGCTACGACAGCACAGAACAATCTACGCGTTTATCGAATGCGCCAGAAAGATCTCGACGTAAGCGTGTGGTGTACGTGCTACTAGACGCATTTTGCGAGAATTTTCTCGACTGAGCCAGGCTTCGCTCGGGCGCTCGGACTGTGTCAAGGCCGTAGCAATTACGTAGTTCGCGAGAGATAAGACGCAGTTTGGAAGCTTCTGGTGTGTGAGCGTAACTATAAATACATCGCGTCGCGGCCTTAGTTTTCAGTTCAATGCGAGATTTTTGACTGTGCGGTTCGAGAGTATTAGTGCGATATATTTACAGAGCGGTTCGGGTTATTACGGTGTACGTTCAAGTAGTTATTAGTGAAGTGTTGCGTTTTATATTCGGACGGTATAATTGTAATACAGTTGAGTTTTAATATTAGTGGACATTTTATTGCGTATGAACAATTTTCATTTGATTTGTTGTAGACACTGTGTTGTTAATTACGAACTGTTTTAGTATAACAATTAAAGGTGTGATTAGTGACTTGATTGGTGTCTTGTACTTATTTTGTTTCCACTGTACCTACGACGATCGAGTAGACCGTCGTAACAATATATTACGGTGTAGAAAAGAAGAAGTGTACTAAATAATGCAAAAATACGTGTTGTTTTCATTTGGTAGTTAGGTAATAATGGTTTTGGGTTTTAGTTTACTGCTAAAATAAATAAAAGCTGTGGTTGAGAAAACATAACATTAAACGTGTAATACAATGCGTATAACAGTTACACTTAAAATAAAGAACCTAACGTTTTTAAGTTTACAGATTGTAAAAAAAAAAAAAAAAACAGCAAATACAAAATGAAAAAAATACAAACTATCCTTTCCCTTAACCGATCTTCACCATACACAATAGGTCTTGAGAACTCTACAATTCAGGGCTGTATGTGAAACATTATTTGATTCTGTTTGAATTTGCGGCTGTTATCGTTTGCCATAGAAAAATATCGGTATGGAGAACCATACATGACTTCCATGTTCTAAGATTTATATTTAAAATAATTTACGAAATGAAATGTTTCCATAGAAACTACTTCTTTCCACTTATTGCTTCAGTCTTAACCACAGTACTGTGGTCACTAACGTATATCACGACACGTTATCGCAGTCGATTTTCACTGATGATGGCAGTCGACGGCACTGCCGAAACGTCTGGTTTTGCAGAAAACATTGGACTACGGCTAAAGAGCCCGGGAAGCAATTTTAACAAAAAACTACTTCTTTGTTGCCGATAACGTAGTACACATAAAAAATTCTCCCCTCCACCTTCAACTATAATTTTTAATAATAGAAAATTACCCCCACCCCGTTCACCTAACCTCTTCATTTATAGATATTTCATCTACGTTTCTACAGTGGATTACTATGAGCTTCTTATCAGGATACTTTATTTTAAAAATTAAGTACTTTACTCTTGTTAAATCATAAAATGTTTCAGGTAAACTACCCCTTTCTCTTAACCGATCTTCTCCAAAATCAATAGACCTTCCGTCCTCTACAATTCAGGGATGCATGCAAAAAAATATTTGATTCTGTTTGAATGTGCGGCAGTTATCGTTCGTCATGGAAACATTTCTCTTGTTACAACATAAAATGTTGCAGGTAAACTACCCCTTTCCCTTAACCGATCTTCACCAAAATCAGTAGACCTTGAGCTCTCTGCAACTCAGGAAAGGGTGCAAAAAATTATTTGACTATCTTTGAATTTTCGGCAGTTATCGTTTGTCATAAAAAAATTACACTTTTTAAAACATAAAACGTTGCTGATAAATTACCCCTTCGCTTAACCCATCTTCAACAAAATCAACAGACCTTGAGTTCTGTATAATTCAAAAAGATATGCAGAAGAGTAGTTGATTCTGTTCTAATGTACGGCAGTTATCATGCGTCATAAAAAAATTACCCTTGATAAAACATAAAATGTTGCAGGTAAACTACCCTATTCCCTTAACCGATCTTCACCAAAACCAACAGGTCTTGAGAACTCTACATTTCAGGGCTGTATGCAAAATATTATATGATTCTGTTTGAATTTGCGGCTGTTATCGTTTGCCATATAAAATACCCTTGATAAAACAAAAAACGTGGCAGGTAAACTACCCCTTTCCCTTAACCGATCTTCACCAACACCAATAGGTATTGAGAACTCTACAATACAGGGCAGTATGCAAAACATCATTTGATTCTGTTTGAATTTGTGGCTGTTATCGTTTACCATAGAAAAAAATTACCCTTGATAAAAACCGTTGCAGGTAAACTACCCCTTTCCCTTAAACGATCTTCACCAAAAACGATAGGTCTTGAGAACTCTACAATACAGGGCTGTATGCAAAACATCATTTGATTCTATTTGAATTTGCGGCTGTTATCGTTTACCATAGACAAATATCGGTATGGAGAACCATACATGACTTCCATATTTTAAGATTTATATTTAAAATCATTTTCAGCCAAACAGCCAGGTTGTGTCTTACCTGCCTTTTTATTGCTGTATTAAATGAAAAATATTATATCACATCAAAATGAAAAAATTATAATTTTATTGCCTGGCAACAAAATTATTTTATTTTTAACAATTACCATTGTTTCAAAAAGTTTTAATAAATTTTCAAGTACTTTACTCTTGTTAAAACGTAAAAGGTTGCAGGTAAACTACCCCTTCCCCTTAACCGATCTTCACCAAAATCGAAAGTCATTGAGACCTCTACAATTCAGGGACGTATGCAAAAAATTATTTGATTCTGTTTGAATTTGCGGCTGTTATCGTTTGCCATAGAAAATACGCTTGATAAAAAAACGTTGCAGGTAAACTACCCCTTCCCCTTAACCGATCTTCACCAAAAACAATAGGTCTTGAGTACTCTACAAATCAGGGCTGAATGCAAAACATTATTTGATTCTGTTTGAATTTGCGGCTGTTATCGTTTCCCATAGAAAATACCCTTGTTAAAAAAACGTTGCAGGTAAACTACCCCTTTCCCTCAACCGATCATCACCAAAAACAATAGGTCTTGAGAACTCTACAATTTAGGGCTGTATGCAAATAATCTTTTGATTCTGTTTCAATTTGCGGCTGTTATCGTTTGCCATAGGAAATACCCTTGTTAAAACATAAAACGTTACAGGTAAACTACCCCTTTCCCTTAACCGATCTTCACCAAAATCAACAGATCTTGAGAACTCTACAATTCAGGGCTGTATGCGAAACATTATTTGATTCTGTTTGAATTTGCGGCTGTTATCGTTTGCCAAACAAACAAAATTACCCTTGCTAAAAAAAAACCGTTGCCGGTAAACTACCCCTTTCCCTCAACCGATCTTCACCAAAAACAATAGGTCGCGAGTACTCTGCAAATCAGGGCTGTATGCAAAAAATTATTTGATTCTGTTTGAATTTGCGGCAGTTATCGTTTGCCATAGAAAAAAATCTACAGACAGACAGACAGACACACACAGAGACACTTTTCGGAAAACGACTTTTTTTCATGTTTTGAGTGTAGTAGAATCAGAATCTGCAATAATCTCGAACACGATTTTTTTTGCCATCACCATACTTCCATTCCTTAAGGAATATGGAAGTAAAAATTACCCTTGATAAAAAACCGTTGCAGGTAAACTACCCCTTTCCCTTAAACGATCTTCACCAAAAACGATAGGTCTTGACAACTCTACAATTCAGGGCAGTATGCAAAATATTATATGATTCTGTTTGAAATTACGGCTGTTATGGTTTGCCATACAAAATACCCTTGATAAAACAAAATATCGGTATGGAGAACCATACATGACTTCCATATTCTAAGATTTATATTTAAAATCATTTTCAGCCAAACAGCCAGGCTGTGTCTTACCTGCCTTTTTATTGCTGTATTAAATGAAAAATATTATATTACATTAAAATGAAAAAATTATAATTTTATTGCCTGGCAACAAAATTATTTTATTTTTAACAATTACCATTGTTTCAAAAAGTTTTAATAAATTTTCAAGTACTTTACTCTTGTTAAAACGTAAAAGGTTGCAGGTAAACTACCCCTTCCCCTTAACCGATCTTCACCAAAGTCGAAAGTCACTGAGACCTCTACAATTCAGGGACGTATGCAAAAAATTATTTGATTCTGTTTGAATTTGCGGCTTTTATCGTTTGCCATATAAAATACGCTTGATAAAAAAACGTTGCAGGTAAACTACCCCTTCTCCTTAACCGATCTTCACCAAAAACAATAGGTCTTGAGTACTCTACAAATCAGGGCTGTATGCAAAACATTATTTGATTCTGTTTCAATTTGCGGCTGTTATCGTTTGCCATAGAAAATACCCTTGTTAAAAAAACGTTGCAGGTAAACTACCCCTTTCCCTCAACCGATCTTCACCAAAAACAATAGGTCTTGAGAACTCTACAATTTAGGGCTGTATGCAAATAATCTTTTGATTCTGTTTGAATTTGCGGCTGTTATCGTTTGCCATAGGAAATACCCTTGTTAAAACATAAAACGTTACAGGTAAACTACCCCTTTCCCTTTACCGATCTTCACCAAAATCAACAGATCTTGAGAACTCTACAATTCAGGGCTGTATACGAAACATTATTTGATTATGTTTGAATTTGCGGCTGTTATCGTTTGCCAAAAAAAAAAATTTCCCTTGATAAAAAAAAACCGTTGCAGGTAAACTACCCCTTTCCTTCAACCGATCTTCACCAAAAACAATAGGTCGCGAGTCCTCTACAAATCAGGGCTGTATGCAAAAAATTATTTGATTCTGTTTGAATTTGCGACAGTTATCGTTTGCCATAGAAAAAAAATCTACAGACACACACACAGACACACACACACAGACACTTTTCGGAAAACGACTTTTTTTCATGTTTTGAGTGTAGTAGAATCAGAATCTGCAATAATCTCGAACACGATTTTTTTTGCCATCACCATACTTCCATTCCTTAAGGAAATATGGAAGTAAAACGTGGCTGGTAAACTTCCCCTTTCCCTTAAACGATCTTCACCAAAAACAATAGGTCTGTAGTACTCAAGAAATCAGGGCTGTATGCAAAAACTTAGTCGATTCTGTTTGAATTTGCGGCTCTTATCGTTTGCCATAGAAAATACCCTTTTAAAACATAAAACGTTGCAGGTAAACTACCCCTTTCCCTTAACCGATCTTCACCAAAATCAAAAGGTCTTGGGAACTCTACAATTCAGGGCAGTATGCAAAACATTATTTGATTATGTTTGAATTTGCGGCTGTTATCGTTTGCCAAACAAACAAAATTACCCTTGATAAAAATAAACCGTTGCCAGTAAACTACCCCTTTCCCTCAACCGATCTTCACCAAAAACAATAGGTCGCGAGTACTCTACAAATCAGGGCTGCATGCAAAAAATTATTTGATTCTGTTTGAATTTGCGGCTGTTATCGTTTGCCATAGAAAAAAATCTACAGACAGACAGACACACACACAGAGAAATGTTTCGAAAAATAACTTTTTTTCATGTTTTGAGTGTAGTACAATCAGAATCTGCAATAATCTCGAACACGATTTTTTTTGCCATCACCAAAAAGATTATTTCCTTAAGGAACATGGAAGTAAAAATATCGGTATGGAGAACCATACATGACTTCCATATTCTAAGACTTATAATCTGAAATATGCTTGCCTGCCAAGCACGATATATTTTCTAATATATACATAATTTACATTAAAATGAAAAAATTATAATTTTATTGCCTGGCAACAAAATTATTTTATTTTTAACAATTACCATTGTTTGAAAAAGTTTAAATGAATTTTCAAGTACTTTACTCTTGTTAAAACGTAAATGGTTGCAGGTAAACTACCCCTTCCCCTTAACCGATCTTCACCAAAATCTAATGGCCTTGAGTCCTCTACAATTCACTTACGTATGCAAAAAATTATTTGATTCTGTTTGAATTTGCGGCAGTTATCGTTTGCCATAGAAAATACGCTTTATAACAAACGTTGCAGGTAAACTACCCCTTCCCCTCAACCGATCTTCACCAAAAACAAAAGGTCTTGAGTACTCTACAAACCAGGGCTGTATGCAGAAAATTATTTGATTATGTTTGAATTTGCGGCTGTTATCGTTTGCCATAGAAAATAACCTTGTTAAAAAAACGTTGTAGGTAAACTACCCCTTTCCCTTAACACGATCTTCACCAAAAACAATAGGTCTTGAGAACTCTACAATTTAGGGCTGTATGCAAATAATCTTTTGATTCTGTTTGAATTTACGGCTGTTATCGTTTGCCATAGGAAATACCCTTGTTAAAACATAAAACGTTACAGGTAAACTACCCCTTTCCCTTAACCGATCTTCACCAAAATCAACAGATCTTGAGAACTCTACAATTCAGGGCTGTATGCGAAACATTATTTGATTCTGTTTGAATTTGCGGCTGTTATCGTTTGGCAAAAAAAAAATTTCCCTTGATAAAAAAAAACCGTTGCAGGTAAACTACCCCTTTCCCTCAACCGATCTTCACCAAAAACAATAGGTCGTGAGTACTCTACAAATCAGGGCTGTATGCAAAAAGTTATTTGATTCTGTTTGAATTTGCGGCAGTTATCGTTTGCCATAGAAAAAAATACCCTTGTTAAAAAAACGTTGCAGGTAAACTACCCCTTTCCCTCAACCGATTTTCACCGAAAACAATAGGTCTTGAGAACTCTACAATTTAGGGCTGTATGCAAATAATCTTTTGATTCTGTTTGAATTTGCGGCTGTTATCGTTTGCCATAGGAAATACCCTTGTTAAAACATAAAACGTTACAGGTAAACTACCCCTTTCCCTTAACCGATCTTCACCAAAATCAACAGATCTTGAGAACTCTACAATTCAGGGCTGTATGCGAAACATTATTTGATTCTGTTTGAATTTGCGGCTGTTATCGTTTGCCAAACAAACAAAATTACCCTTGCTAAAAAAAAACGGTTGCAGGTAAACTACCCCTTTCCCTCACCCGATCTTCACCAAAAGCAATAGGTCGCGAGTACTCTGCAAATCAGGGCTGTATGCAAAAAATTATTTGATTCTGTTTGAATTTGCGGCAGTTATCGTTTGCCATAGAAAAAAAATCTACAGACAGACAGACAGACACACACACAGACAGACAGACAGACAGACAGACACACACACAGACACTTTTTCGGAAAACGACTTTTTTTCATGTTTTGAGTGTAGTAGAATCAGAATCTGCAATAATCTCGAACACGATTTTTTTTTGCCATCACCATACTTAAGGAATATGGAAGTAAATATCGGTATGGAGAACCATACATGACTTCCATATTCTAAGATTTATATTTAAAATCATTTTCAGCCAAACAGCCAGGGAAGGAATTTTAACAAAAAAATACTTCTTTCTTGCCAATAACGTAGTACACATATAAAAAATATTATCCCCTCCCCCTTCAACTATAATTTTGATTTATAGAAAATTACCCCCAGCCCGTTCGACTAGCCTCTTCGTTTATAGATATTTCATCTACGTTTCTACAGTGGATTATTAAGATCTTATCAGGATACTTTATCAAAATTAAGTACTTTACTCATGTTACAACAAAAAATGTTTCTGGTAAACTGCCCTTTCCCCGTAACCGATCTTCACCAAAATCAACAGACATTGAGTTCTCTATAGCTCAGGCACATATGTAAATAAGACTTATAATCTGAAATATGCTTGCCTGCCAAGCACGATATATTTTCTAATATATACATAATTTACATTAAAATGAAAAAATTATAATTTTATTGCCTGGCAACAAAATTATTTTATTTTTAACAATTACCATTGTTTGAAAAAGTTTAAATGAATTTTCAAGTACTTTACTCTTGTTAAAACGTAAAAGGTTGCAGGTAAACTACCCCTTCCCCTTAACCGATCTTCACCAAAATCTAATGGCCTTGAGTCCTCTACAATTCACTTACGTATGCAAAAAATTATTTGATTCTGTTTGAATTTGCGGCAGTTATCGTTTGCCATAGAAAATACGCTTTATAACAAACGTTGCAGGTAAACTACCCCTTCCCCTCAACCGATCTTCACCAAAAACAAAAGGTCTTGAGTACTCTACAAACCAGGGCTGTATGCAGAAAATTATTTGATTATGTTTGAATTTGCGGCTGTTATCGTTTGCCATAGAAAATAACCTTGTTAAAAAAACGTTGTAGGTAAACTACCCCTTTCCCTTAACCGATCTTCACCAAAAACAATAGGTCTTGAGAACTCTACAATTTAGGGCAGTATGCAAATAATCTTTTGATTCTGTTTGAATTTGCGGCAGTTATCGTTTGCCATAGAAAAACGCTTTATAACAAACGTTGCAGGTAAACTACCCCTTCCCCTCAACCGATCTTCACCAAAAACAAAAGGTCTTGAGTACTCTACAATTCAGGGCTGTATGCAAAAAGTTATTTGATTCTGTTTGAATTTGCGGCAGTTATCGTTTGCCATAGAAAAATATCGGTATGGAGAACCATACATGACTTCCATATTCTAAGACTTATAATCTGAAATATGCTTGCCTGCCAAGCACGATATATTTTCTAATATATACATAATTTACATTAAAATGAAAAAATTATAATTTTGTTGCCTGGCAACAAAATTATTTTATTTTTAACAATTACCATTGTTTGAAAAAGTTTAAATGAATTTTCAAGTACTTTACTCATGTTAAAACGTAAAAGGTTGCAGGTAAACTACCCCTTCCCCTTAACCGATCTTCACCAAAATCTAGTGGCCTTGAGTCCTCTACAATTCACTTACGTATGCAAAAAATTATTTCATTCTGTTTGAATTTGAGGCATTTATCGTTTGCCATAGAAAATACGCTTGATAAAAAAACGTTGCAGGTAAACTACCCCTTCCCCTTAACCGATCTTCACCAAAAACAACAGGTCTTGAGTACTCTAAAAATCAGGGCTGTATGCAAAACATTATTTGATTCTGTTTGAATTTGCGGCTGTTATCGTTTGCCATAGAAAATACCCTTGTTAAAAAAACGT
Source organism: Magicicada septendecula (assembly GCA_034769895.1). Classification (NCBI taxonomy): domain Eukaryota; kingdom Metazoa; phylum Arthropoda; class Insecta; order Hemiptera; family Cicadidae; genus Magicicada; species Magicicada septendecula. Next base: position 85,102,049 of record CM068372.1, on the reverse strand, counting down.
TGCAGGTAAACTACCCCTTTCCCTTACCCGATCGTCACCAAAAACAATAGGTCTTGAGAACTCTGTAATTTAGGGCTGTATGCAAATAATCTTTTGATTCTGTTTGAATTTGCGGCTGTTATCGTTTGCCATAGGAAATACCCTTGTTAAAACATAAAACGTTACAGGTAAACTGCCCCTTTCCCTTAACCGAACTTCACCAAAAACAATAGGTCTTGAGAACTCTACAATTTAGGGCTGTATGCAAATAATCTTTTCATTCTGTTTGAATTTGCGGCTGTTATCGTTTGCCATAGGAAATACCCTTGTTAAAACATAAAACGTTACAGGTAAACTACCCCTTTCCCTTAACCGATCTTCACCAAAATCAACAGATCTTGAGAACTCTACAATTCAGGGCTGTATGCGAAACATTATTTGATTCTGTTTGAATTTGCGGCTGTTATCGTTTGCCAAACAAACAAAATTACCCTTGCTAAAAAAAACCGTTGCAGGTAAACTACCCCTTTCCCTCAACCGATCTTCACCAAAAACAATAGGTCGCGAGTACTCCGCAAATCCGGGCTGCATGCAAAAAATTATTTGATTCTGTTTTAATTTGCGGCAGTTATCGTTTGCCATAGAAAAAAAATCTACAGACAGACAGACAGACAGACACACACACAGACACTTTTCGGAAAACGACTTTTTTTCATGTTTTGAGTGTAGTAGAATCAGAATCTGCAATAATCTCGAACACGATTTTTTTTGCCATCACCATACTTCCATTTCCTTAAGGAACATGGAAGTAAATATCGGTATGGAGAACCATACATGACATCCATGTTCTAAGATTTATATTTAAAATCATATTTGAAATTAAATATTTCCATAGAAACTACGTCTTTCTACTTATTGCTTCAGCATGAACCACAGTACTGTGGTCACTAACGTATACCACCTCACGTTTTCGCACTCGATTTTCACCGATGATGGCAGTCGATGGCACTGCCGAAAAGTCTGGTTTTGTAGAAAAAAGTGGACTACGGCGAAAGAGCCCGGGAAGCAATTTTAACACAAAACTACTTCTTTGTTGCCGATAACGTAGTACACATATAAAAAATTCTCCCCTCCACCTTCAACTATAATTTTTAATAATAGAAAATTACCCCCACCCCATTCACCTAACCTCTCCATTTATAGATATTTCATCTACGTTTCTACAGTGGACTATTATGAGCTTCTTATCAGGATACTTTATTTATAAAAATTAAGTACTTTACTCTTGTTAAATCATAAAATGTTTCAGGTAAACTACCCCTTTCTCTTAACCGATCTTCTCCAAAATCAATAGACCTTCAGTCCTCTACAATTCAGGGATGCATGCAAAAAAATATTTGATTCTGTTTGAATGTGCGGCAGTTATCGTTCGTCATGGAAACATTTCTCTTGTTACAACATAATATGTTGCAGGTCAACTACCCATTTCCCAACACCATCTTCACCAAAATAAACAGACCTTGAGTTCTCTACAACTCAGGAAAGTGTGCAAAAAATTATTTGATTCTCTTTGAATTTTCGGCAGTTATCATTCGTCATAAAAAATTACCCTTTTTAAAACATAAAACGTTGCTGATAAACTACCCCTTTCCCTTAACCGATCTTCAACAAAATCAAAAGACCTTGAGTTCTCTTTAGTTCAAAAAGGTATCCAAAAACGTAGTTGATTCTGTTTGAATTTACGGCAGTTATCGTTCGTCATAAAAAAAAATACCCTTGATAAACCATAAAATGTTGCTGGTAAACAACCCTATTCCCTTAACTGATCTTCACCAAAACCAACAGGTCTTGAGAACTCTACATTTCAGGGCAGTATGCAAAATATTATATGATTCTTTTTGAATTTGCGGCTGTTATCATTTGCCATATAAAATACCCTTGATAAAACAAAAAACCTGTCTGGTAAACTACCGATTTCCCTTAACCGATCTTCACCAAAAACAATAGGTCTTTAGTACTCAACAAAACAGGGCTGTATGCAAAAACGTATTTGATTCTGTTTGAATTTGCGGCTGTTTTCCTTTGCCATAGAAAATACCCTTATAAAACATAAAACGTTGCAGGTAAACTACCCCTTTCCCTTAACCGATCTTCACCAACACCAATAGGTCTTGAGAACTCTATAATTCAGGGCTGTATGCAAAAGAGTAGTTGATTCTGTTTGAATTTGCGGCTGTTATCGTTTCCCATATAAAAAAATTACCCTTGACAAAAAACCGTTGCTGGTAAACTACCCCTTTCCCTTAACCGATCTTCACCAAAAACGATAGGTCTTGAGAACTCAACAATTCAGGGCTGTATGTAAATATTATATGATTTTGTTTGAATTTGCGGCTGTTATCGTTTGCCATACAAAATACCCTTGATAAAACAAAAAACGTTGCAGGTAAACTACCCCTTTCCCTTAACCAATCTTCACCAAAAACCAAAAGGTCGTGAGAACTCTACAATTCAGTGCAGTATGCAAAACATTATTTGATTATGTTTGAATTTGCGGCTGTTATCGTTTGCCATAGAAAATACCCTTGTTAAAACATAAAACGTTGCAGGTAAACTACCCCTTTCCCTTAACCGATCTTTACCAAAATCAACAGATCTTGAGAGCTCTATAATTCAGGCCTGTATGCGAAATATTATTTGATTCTGTTTGAATTTGCGGCTGTTATCGCTTGCCATAGAAGAAAACCACCGACACAGAGACACTTGTCGAAAAATGACTTTTTTTCATGTTTTGAGTGTAGTACAATCAGAATCTGCAATAATCTCGAACACGATTTTTTTTGCCATCACCATACTTCCATTTCCTTAAGGAACATGGAAGTAAAAATTACCCTTGAATAAAAAAAACCGTTGCAGGTAAACTACCCCTTTCCCTTAACCGATCTTCACCAAAAACAATAGGTCTTGAGTACTCTACAAATCAGGGCGGTGTACAAAAAATTATTTGATTCCTTTTGAATTTTTGGCAGTTATCATTCGTCATAAGAAATTACCCTTTTTAAAACATAAAACGTTGCTGATAAACTACCCCTTTCCCTTAACCGATCTTCAACAAAATCAACAGACCTTGAGTTCTCTTTAGTTCAAAAAGGTATGCAAAAACGTAGTTGATTCTGTTTGAATTTACGGCAGTTATCGTTCGACATAAAAAAAAAATACCCTTGATAAACCATAAAATGTTGCTGGTAAACAACCCTATTCCCCTAACCGATCTTCACCAAAACCAACAGGTCTTGAGAACTCTACAATTCAGGCCTGTATGCAAAACATTATTTGATTCTGTTTACATTTGCGGCTTTTATCGTTTGCCATAGAAAATACCCTTGTTAAAGTATAAAATGTTGCAGGTAAACTACCCCCTTAACCGATCTTCACCAAAACCAATAGGTCTTGGGAACTCTACAATTCATGGCTGTATGCAAAACATTATTTGATTCTGTTTGAATTTGCGGCTGTTATCGTTTCCCATATAAAAAAATTACCATTGATTAAAAAAAACCGTTGCAGGTAAACTACCCCTTTCCCTTAACCGATCTTCACCAAAACCAATAGGTCTTGAGACCTCTACAATTCATGGCTATATGCAAAACATTATTTGATTCTGTTTATATTTGCGGCTTTTATCGTTTGCCATAGAAAAAAATTACCCTTTATTTAAAAAAACCGTTGCAGGTAAACTACCCCTTCCCCTTAACCGATCTTCATCAAAATCAATAGGTCTTGAGTACTCTACAAATCAAAGCTGTATGCAAAACATTTTATTTTTGTTTGAATTTGCGACTCTTATCTTTTGCCATAAAAAATACCCTTTTAAAACATAAAACGTTGCAGGTAAACTACCCCTTTCCCTTAACCGATCTTCACCAAAAAAAAAATGTCTTGAGGACTCTGCAATTCAGGGCTGTATGCAAAAAATTGTTTGTTTATGTTTGAATTTGCGGCTCTTATCGTTTGCCATAGAAAATACCCTTTTAAAACATAAAACGTTGCAGGTAAACTACCCCTTTCCTATAACCGATCTTCACCAAAAACAATAGGTCATGAGAAGTCTACAATGCAGCACTGTATGAAAAACATTATTTGAATCTGTTTACACTTACGGCTTTTATTGTTTGCCATAGAAAATACCCTTGTTAAAGTATAAAATGTTGCAGGTAAACTACCCCTTTCCCTTAACCGATTTTCACCAAAAGCAATAAGTCTTGAGAACTTTACAATTCATGGCTGTAAGCAAAACATTATTTGATTCTGTTTACATTTGCGGCTTTTATCGTTTGCCATAGAAAATACCCTTGTTAAAATATAAAATGTTGCAGGTAAACTACCCCTTTCCCTTAACCGATCTTCACCAAAACCAACAGGTCTTGAGAACTCAATAATTCAGGGCTGTATGCAAAAGAGTAGTTGATTCTGTTTGAATTTGCGGCTGTTACCGTTTGCCATAGAAAAAAATTACCCTAGATTTAAAAAAACCGTTGCAGGTAAACTACCCCTTTCCCTTAACCGATCTTCGCCAAAAACAACAGGTCTTGAGTACACTACAAATCAGGGCAGTATGCAAAATATTATTTGATTCTGTTTGAATTTGCGGCTGTTAGTGTTTGCCATAGAAAAAAAATCTACAGACACACACACACACACACACACACACACATAGACACTTTTCGAAAAATGACTTTTTTTCATGTTTTGAGTGTAGTACAATCATATTCTGCAATAATCTCGAACACGATTTTTTTCGCCATCACCATACTTCCATTTCCTTAAGGAACATGGAAGTAAATATCGGTATGGAGAACCATACATGACTTCCATATTCTAAGATTTATATTTAAAATCATTTTCAGCCAAACAGCCAGGGAAGGAATTTTAACAAAAAAATACTTCTTTCTTGCCAATAACGTAGTACACATATAAAAAATATTATCCCCTCCCCCTTCAACTATAATTTTGATTTATAGAAAATTACCCCCAGCCCGTTCAACTAGCCTCTTCATTTATAGATATTTCATCTACGTTTCTACAGTGGATTATTAAGATCTTATCAGGATATTTTATCAAAATTAAGTACTTTACTCATGTTACAACAAAAAATGTTTCTGGTAAACTGCCCTTTCCCCGTAACCGATCTTCACCAAAATCAACAGACATTGAGTTCTCTATAGCTCAGGCACATATGTAAAAAATTATTTGATTCTGTTTGAATTTACGGCAGTTATGGTTCGTCATATAAAAAATTACCCATGTTAAAACATAAAACATGAAATTTATAAAACATATCTAAAATTTATATTTAAAATCATTTTTGAAATAAAATATTTTCATAGAACCTACTAACGCTGGGGAAATCTGAGGAGCCAATCAGAGTTGGGCCTACCTGTCACTCTGCTGAATTTGGTGGAAAGCCCTGTCACTGTCGTCAAAGTATCAGCCTTGACAGGGTCCTCTTTTTCTGCAAAATGGGAGAGGAGGCTTGAGATGGAGTGAGTGACATGGTCCCCACCGCAATGAAGAACCCATTGTTTTATAAAAATATATTTAAATTTTGAAAACTGAAAATTCTTTTCTTGTTGTAAATATTTATATTTTATAATCAAAATGACTTAATCAAAAAACAAACATTATTTTTTTATAATAAGTACTTACATATGTTTCTTAATATGCTTACTTTTTCTTCAATGTTGATGATCATTTCCAAACATTCTGACAAAATTGTATCTACAGAACAGTTAACATTCCCCAGGTTTCCATTTCTGCTAATTTCTCATTACACCTTCCACTGACGTATTATTAACCATTTCATAAACTATCGTATAATCTTTTCAGATTTTGTGGTACAAAATCTGAAATTTTCAGATTGCCTGGCAACAAAATTATTTTATTTTCAACAATTACCATTGTTTGAAAAAGTTTAAATGAATTTTCAAGTACTTTACTCTTGTTAAAACGTAAAAGTTTGCTGGTAAACTACCCCTTCCCCTTAACTGATCTTCACCAAAATCTAAAGGCCTTGAGTCCTCTACAATTCACTGATGTATGCAAAAAATTATTTGATTCTGTTTGAATTTGCGGCAGTTATCATTTGCCATAGAAAATACGCTTGATAAAAAACGTTGCAGGTAAACTACCCCTTCCCCTCAACCGATCTTCACCAAAAACAATAGGTCTTGAGTACTCTACAAATCAGGGCTGTATGGAGAAAATTATTTGATTCTGTTTGAATTTGCGGCTGTTATCGTTTGCCATAGAAAATACCCTTGTTAAAAAAACGTTGTAGGTAAACTACCCCTTTCCCTTAACCGATCTTCACCAAAAACAACAGGTCTTGGGTACTCTACAAATCAGGACAGTATGCAAAACATTGTTTGATTCTGTTTACATTTGCGGCTTTTATCGTTTGCCATAGGAAATACCCTTGTTAAAACATAAAACGTTGCAGGTAAACTACCCCTTTCCCTTAACCGATCTGTACCAAAATCGACAGATCTTGAGAACTCTACAATTTAGGGCTGTATGCGAAACATTATTTGATTCTGTTTGAATTGGCGGCTGTTATCGTTTGCCAAACAAACAAAGTTACCCTTGATTAAAAAAAACCGTTGCAGGTAAACTACCCCTTCCCCTTACCCGATCTTCACCAAAATCGAAAGTCATTGAGACCTCTACAATTCAGGGACGTATGCAAACAATTATTTGATTCTGTTTGAATTTGCGGCTGTTATCGTTTGCCATAGAAAATACGCTTGATAAAAAAACGTTGCAGGTAAACTACCCCTTCCCCTTAACCGATCTTCACCAAAAACAACAGGTCTTGAGTACTCTAAAAATCAGGGCTGTATGCAAAACATTATTTGATTCTGTTTGAATTTGCGGCTGTTATCGTTTGCCATAGAAAATACCCTTGTTAAAAAAACGTTGCAGGTAAACTACCCCTTTCCCTTACCCGATCGTCACCAAAAACAATAGGTCTTGAGAACTCTGTAATTTAGGGCTGTATGCAAATAATCTTTTGATTCTGTTTGAATTTGCGGCTGTTATCGTTTGCCATAGGAAATACCCTTGTTAAAACATAAAACGTTACAGGTAAACTGCCCCTTTCCCTTAACCGAACTTCACCAAAAACAATAGGTCTTGAGAACTCTACAATTTAGGGCTGTATGCAAATAATCTTTTCATTCTGTTTGAATTTGCGGCTGTTATCGTTTGCCATAGGAAATACCCTTGTTAAAACATAAAACGTTACAGGTAAACTACCCCTTTCCCTTAACCGATCTTCACCAAAATCAACAGATCTTGAGAACTCTACAATTCAGGGCTGTATGCGAAACATTATTTGATTCTGTTTGAATTTGCGGCTGTTATCGTTTGCCAAACAAACAAAATTACCCTTGCTAAAAAAAAACCGTTGCAGGTAAACTACCCCTTTCCCTCAACCGATCTTCACCAAAAACAATAGGTCGCGAGTACTCCGCAAATCCGGGCTGCATGCAAAAAATTATTTGATTCTGTTTTAATTTGCGGCAGTTATCGTTTGCCATAGAAAAAAAATCTACAGACAGACAGACAGACAGACAGACACACACACACAGACACTTTTCGGAAAACGACTTTTTTTCATGTTTTGAGTGTAGTAGAATCAGAATCTGCAATAATCTCGAACACGATTTTTTTTGCCGTCACCATACTTCCATTCCTTAAGGAATATGGAAGTAAACAACACCATACTTCCATTCCTTAAGGAATATGGAAGTAAAATACCCTTGTTAAAAAAACGTTGCAGGTAAACTACCCCTTTCCCTCAACCGATTTTCACCAAAAACAATAGGTCTTGAGAACTCTACAATTTAGGGCTGTATGCAAATAATCTTTTGATTCTGTTTGAATTTGCGGCTGTTATCGTTTGCCATAGGAAATACCCTTGTTAAAACATAAAACGTTACAGGTAAACTACCCCTTTCCCTTAACCGATCTTCACCAAAATCAACAGATCTTGAGAACTCTACAATTCAGGGCTGTATGCGAAACATTATTTGATTCTGTTTGAATTTGCGGCAGTTATCGTTTGCAAAAAAAAAATTTCCGTTGATAAAAAAAAACCGTTGGAGGTAAACTACCCCTTTCCCTCAACCTATCTTCACCAAAAACAATAGGTCGTGAGTACTCTACAAATCAGGGCTGTATGCACAAAATTATTTGATTCTGTTTGAATTTGCGGCTGTTATCGTTTGCCAAACAAACAAAATTACCCTTGCTAAAAAAAAACCGTTGCAGGGAAACTACCCCTTTCCCTCAACCGATCTTCACCAAAAACAATAGGTCGCGAGTACTCTGCAAATCAGGGCTGCATGCAAAAAATTATTTGATTCTGTTTGAATTTGCGGCAGTTATCGTTTGCCATAGAAAAAAATCTACAGACACACAGACAGACACACACACAGACACTTTTCAGAAAACGACTTTTTTTCATGTTTTGAGTGTAGTAGAATCAGAATCTGCAATAATCTCGAACACGATTTTTTTTGCCATCACCATACTTCCATTCCTTAAGGAATATGGAAGTAAAAATTAACCTTATTATCGCATAAAACGTTGCAGGTAAACTACCCCTTTCTCTTTACTGATCTTCACCAAAATCAAAAGACCTTGAGTTCTCTATAATTCAGGGAGGTGTAAACAAAATTAGTTGATTCTGTTTGAATATATGGCAGTTATCGTTTGTCATAGAAAAATTACCCTTGTTAAAACATAAAACGTTGCAGGTAAACTACCCCTTTTCCTTAACCGATCTTCACCAAAAACAATAGGCCTTGAGAACTCTACAATTCAGGGCTGTATGCGAAACATTATTTGATTCTGTTTGAATTTGCGGCTGTTATCGTTTGCCATAGAGCAAAAATTACCCTTGATTACAAAAAAAACGTTAAAGGTAAACTACCCTTTTCCCCTAACCGATCTTCACCAAAAACAATAGGTCTTGAGTACTCTACAAATCAGTGCTGTATGCAAAAAATTATTTGATTCTGTTTGAATTTGCGGCTGTTATCGTTTGCCATAGAAAAAAAAATCTACAGACACACACAAACACTTTTCGAAAATATCGGGATGGAGATCCATACATGACTTCCATGTTCTAAGATTTATATTTAAAATATATTCGAATGAAATATTTCCATAGAAACTACTTCTTTCTATTGCTTCAGCCTTAACCACAGTACTGTGGTCACTAACGTATACCACCTCACGATTTCGCACTCGATTTTCACTGACGATGGCAGTCGATGGCATTGCCGAAACGTCTGGTTTTGCAGAAAACATTGGACTACGGCTAAACAGCCCGGGAAGGAATTTTAACAAAAACCTACTTCTTTGTTGCCGATAACGTAGTACACATAAAAAATTCTCCCCTACCTCTTCAACTATAATTTTAATTAACAGAAAATTACCCCCGCCCCGTTCAACTAGCCTCTTCATTTATAGATATTTCATCTACGTTTCTACAGTGGATTATTATGCGCTACTTATCAGGATACTTTATTTATCAAAATTAAGTACTTTACTCTTGTTAAAACATAAAATGTTACAGGTAAACTACCCCTTTTCCTTAACCGATCTTCACCAAAAACAATAGGCCTTGAGAACTCTACAATTCAGGGCTGTATGCAAAATATTATATGATTCTGTTTGAACTTGCGGCTGTTATCGTTTGCCATACAAAATACCCTTAATAAAAAAAAAGTGGCAGGTAAAGTACCCCTTTCCATTAACAGATTTTCACCAAAAACAATAGGTCGTGAGTACTCAACAAATCAGGGCTGTATGCAAAAAATTATTTGATTCTGTTTGAATTTGCGGCAGTTATCGTTTGCAAAAAAAAAATTTCCGTTGATAAAAAAAAACCGTTGGAGGTAAACTACCCCTTTCCCTCAACCTATCTTCACCAAAAACAATAGGTCGTGAGTACTCTACAAATCAGGGCTGTATGCACAAAATTATTTGATTCTGTTTGAATTTGCGGCAGTTATCGTTTGCCATAGAAAAAAATCTACACACAGACAGACAGACACACAGACACTTTTCGGAAAAAGGCTTTTTTCATGTTTTGAGTGTAGTACAATCAGAATCTGCAATAATCTCGAACACGATTTTTTTTGCCATCACCATACTTCCATTTCCTTAAGGAATATGGAAGTAAAATATCGGTATGGAGAGCCATACATGACTTCCATATTCTTAGATTTATATTTAAAATCATTTTCGAAATGAAATATTACCATAGAAACTACTTCTTTCTACTTACTGCTTCAGCCTTAACCACAGTACTGTGGTCACTAATGTATACCACCTCACGTTATCGCACTCGATTTTCACTGATGGTGGAAGTCGATGGCATTGCCGAAACGTCTGGTTTTGTAGAAAACATTGGACTACGGCCAAATATCCCGGGAAGGAATTTTAACAAAAACTACTTCTTTGTTGCCGATAACGTTGTACACATACATATAAAATATATGCATAAAATTAATGGCTTGTATAAGTTAATGATTGATCTCCATTAAGTAGTGCTCAAGTTTCCAAAGTTTTAATATTATGATGTCCGTAATTAAAACATCAGAGCAGGTTTAGTGTGAATGAGGGTACACTGTGGACAAAAATTTTCAACATTTCCTATTGAGCGTTGCTTAGAGTAAAGCTGCGAATCTACAGTGTATGTTTCACAGAACAAACACGCGAAAAAGAAGGATCGCTCCGAAGTCACTCATGGACCCTCAGCATCTTGCAGAGGGTTCATTCCCTAAAGACGAAAAGTCTGTCTATGAATCGTTCCTCTGTAAACAAGTGCAGTTACATTGCCCAGCGATCCACAGGAAGCAAATTGATGTCCATTTTTTCGGCTTGCACGCGTTATGTTGGTGTGGGTTTCGGCACTTTCCATTTAAAAAGCGTGCAAATGTAAGAAAATAAACATGAGTGAGGCCAGAAATAACGTGAATTGTGTGTGTGTGTGTGTGTGTGTGTGTGTGTGTGTCTTACCTGCCTTATTATTGCTGTAGGCATAATAATAAAATGGAAACGTAAACATTACATAACTGAGATATGCTTACCTGCCACGAACGATATATTATTTTATACATGGAGGAGTTCAGTGACATACACACGTACAGAAGAATTATATATATAAAGATATTAACTCATACATAATTTACATTAAAATGAAAAAAATTATAATTTTATTGCCTGGCAACAAAATTATTTTATTTTTAACAATTACCATTGTTTCAAAAAGGTTAAATGAATTTTCAAGTACTTTACTATTGTTAAAACGTAAAAGGTTGCAGGTAAACTACCCCTTCCCCTTAACCGATCTTCACCAAAAACAACAGGTCTTGAGTACTCTACAAATCAGGGCTGTATGCAAAAAATTATTTGATTCTGTTTGAATTTGCGGCTGTTATCGTTTGCCATAGAAAATACCCTTGTTAAAAAAACGTTGCAGGTAAACTACCCCTTTCCCTTAACCGATCTTCACCAAAAACAATAGGTCTTGAGAACTCTACAATTTAGGGCTGTATGCAAATAATCTTTTGATTCTGTTTGAATTTGCGGCTGCTATCGTTTGCCATAGGAAATACCCTTGTTATAACATAAAACGTTGCAGGTAAACTATCCCTTTCCCTCAACCGATCTTTACCAAAAACAATAGGTCATGAGTACTGTACAAATCAGGTGTGTATGGAAAAAATTATTTGATTCTGTTTGAATTTGCGGCAGTTATAGTTTGCCATAGAAAAAAAATCTACACACAGACAGACAGACACACACACAGACACGTTTCGGAAAACGACTTTTTTTCATGTTTTGAGTGTAGTACAATCAGAATCTGCAATAATCTCGAATACGATTTTTTTTGCCATCACCATACTTCCATTTCCTTAAGGAATATGGAAGTAAAATTACCCTTGATAAAAAACCGTTGCAGGTAAACTACCCCTTTACCTTAACCGATCTTCACCAAAAACAATAGGTCTTGAGTACTCTACAAATCAGGGCTGCATGCAAAACATTATTTGAGTCTGTTTGAATTTGCGGCTGTTACCGTTTGCCATAGAATATACACTTGTTAAAACATAAAATGTTACTGGTAAACTACCCGTTTCCCTTAACCGATCTTCACCAAAACATATAGGTCGTGAGTACTCTACAAATCAGGGCTGTATGCAAAAATGATTTGATTCAGTTTGAATTTGCGGCTGCTATCGTTTGCCATAGAAAAAAAATCTACAGACAGACACACAGACAGACATACAGACACACACACAGACACTTTTCGAAAAATGACTTTTTTTCATGTTTTGAGTGTAGTACAATCAGAATCTGCAATAAACTCGAACACGATTTTTTTTGCCATCACCATACTTCCATTTCCTTAAAGAACATGGAAGTAAAATTAAAAAATCTAGATTATTGCAGATTCTGATTGTACTACACTCCAAACATGAAATAGAATCAGAATCTGCAATAATCTCGAACACGATTTTTTTTGCCATCACCATACTTCCATTCCTTAAGGAATATGGAAGTAAAAAAGTCATTTTTCGAAAAGTGTCTGTGTCTATCTGTCTATCTGTAGATTTTTTTCTATGGCAAACGATAACAGTCGCAAATTCAAACAGAATCAAAAAATTTTTTGCATGCAGCCCTGATTTGTAGAGTACTCAAGACCTATTGTTTTTGGTGAAGATCGGTTAAGGGAAAGGAGTAGTTTACCTGCAACGGTTTTTTTTAATCAAGGGTAATTTTTGTCTATGACAAACGATAACAGCCGCAAATTCAAACAGAATAAAATAATTTTTTGCATACAGCCCTCAATAGTAGAGGTCTCAAGGTCTATTGTTTTTGGTGAAGATCGGTTAAGGGAAAGAGGTAGTTTACCAGCAACGTTTTATGTTTTAACAAGGGTATTTTCTATGGCAAACGATAACAGCCGCAAATTCAAACATAATGAAATAATTATTTGCATATAGCCCTGATTTGTAGAGTTCTCAAGACCTATTGTTTTTGGTGAAGATCGGTTAAGGGAAAGGGGTAGTTTACCAGCAACATTTTGTGTTTTAACAAGGGTATTTCCTATGGCAAATGATAACAGCCACAAATTCAAACAGAATCAAATATATTTTTACATGCAGCCCTGAATTGTAGAGTTCTCAGGACCTATTGTTTTTGGTGAAGATCGGTTAAGGGAAAGGGGTAGTTTACCTGCAACGTTTTATGTTTTAAAAGGGTATTTTCTATGGAAAACGATAACAGCCGCAAATTCAAACAGAATCAAATAATGTTTCGCATACAGCTCTGAATTACAGAGTTCTAAAGATCTGTTGTTTTTGGTGAAGATCGGTGAAGGGAAAGGGGTAGTTTACCTGCAACGTTTTATGTTTTAACAAGGGTATTTTCTATGGCAAACGATAACAGCCGCAAATTCAAACAGAATGAAATAATTATTTGCATACAGCCCTGATTTGTAGAGTACTCAAGACCTATTGTTTTTGGTGAAGATCGGTTAAGAGAAAGGGGTAGTTTACCTGCAACGTTTTTTTATCAAGGGTATTTTACTTCCATATTCCTTAAGGAATGGAAGTATGGTGATGGCAAAAAAAATCGTGTTCGAGATTATTGCAGATTCTGATTCTACTACACTCAAAACATGAAAAAAAGTCGTTTTCCGAAAAGTGTCTGTGTGTCTGTCTGTCTGTCTGTCTATGTGTCTGTCTGTCTGTAGATTTTTTTTCTATGGCAAACGATAACTGCCGCAAATTCAAACAGAATCAAATAATTTTTTGCATGCAGCCCTGATTTGCAGAGTACTCGCGACCTATTGTTTTTGGTGAAGATCGGTTGAGGGAAAGGGGTAGTTTACCTGCAACGGTTTTTTTTTAGCAAGGGTAATTTTATTTGTTTGGCAAACGATAACAGCCGCAAATTCAAACAGAATCAAATAATGTTTCGCATACAGCCCTGAATTGTAGAGTTCTCAAGAACTGTTGATTTTGGTGAAGATCGGTTAAGGGAAAGGGGTAGTTTACCTGTAACGTTTTATGTTTTAACAAGGGTATTTCCTATGGCAAACGATAACAGCCGCAAATTCAAACAGAATCAAAAGATTATTTGCATACAGCCCTAAATTGTAGAGTTCTCAAGACCTGTTGTTTTTGGTGAATATCGGTTGAGGGAAAGGGGTAGTTTACCTGCAACGTTTTTTTAACAAGGGTATTTTCTATGGCAAACGATAACAGCCGCAAATTCAAACAGAATCAAATAATGTTTTGCATACAGCCCTGATTTGTAGAGTACTCAAGACCTATTGTTTTTGGTGAAGATCGGTTAAGGGGAAGGGGTAGTTTACCTGCAACGTTTTTTTATCAAGCGTATTTTCTATGGCAAACGATAACAGCCTTAAATTCAAACAGAATCAAATAATGTTTTGCATACGTCCCTGAATTGTAGAGGTCTCAATGACTTTCGATTTTGGTGAAGATCGGTTAAGGGGAAGGGGTAGTTTACCTGCAACCTTTTACGTTTTAACAAGAGTAAAGTACTTGAAAATTTATTTAAACTTTTTGAAACAATGGTAATTGTTAAAAATAAAATAATTTTGTTGCCAGGCAATAAAATTATAATTTTTCATTTTAATGTAATATAATATTTTTCATTTAATACAGCAATAAAAAGGCAGGTAAGACACAGCCTGGCTGTTTGGCTGAAAATGATTTTAAATATAAATCTTAGAATATGGAAGTCATGTATGGTTCTCCATACCGATATTACTTCCATATTCCTTAAGGAATGGAAGTATGGTGATGGCAAAAAAAATCGTGTTCGAGATTATTGCAGATTCTGATTCTACTACACTCAAAACATGAAAAAAAGTCGTTTTCCGAAAAGTGTCTGCGTGTGTGTCTGTCTGTCTGTCTGTCTATCTGTCTGTGTGTCTGTAGATTTTTTTTCTATGGCAAACGATAACTGCCGCAAATTCAAACAGATTCAAATAATTTTTTGCATGCAGCCCTGATTTGCAGAGTACTCGCGACCTATAGTTTTTGGTGAAGATCGGTTGAGGGAAAGGGGTAGTTTACCTGCAACAGTTTTTTTTAGCAAGGGTAATTTTGTTTGTTTGGCAAACGATAACAGCCGCAAATTCAAACAGAATCAAATAATGTTTCGCATACAGCCCTGAATTGTAGAGTTCTCAAGATCTGTTGATTTTGGTGAAGATCGGTTAAGGGAAAGGGGTAGTTTACCTGTAACGTTTTATGTTTTAACAAGGGTATTTCCTATGGCAAACGATAACAGCCGCAAATTCAAACAGAATCAAAAGATTATTTGCATACAGCCCTAAATTGTAGAGTTCTCAAGACCTATTGTTTTTGGTGAAGTTCGGTTGAGGGAAAGGGGTAGTTTACCTGCAACGTTTTTTTAACAAGGGTATTTTCTATGGCAAACGATAACAGCCGCAAATTCAAACAGAATCAAATAATGTTTTGCATACAGCCCTGATTTGTAGAGTACTCAAGACTTATTGTTTTTGGTGAAGATCGGTTAAGGGAAAGGGGTAGTTTACCTGTAACGTTTTATGTTTTAACAAGGGTATTTCCTATGGCAAACGATAACAGCCGCAAATTCAAACAGAATCAAATAATGTTTTGCATACGTCCCTGAATTGTAGAGGTCTCAATGACTTTCGATTTTGGTGAAGATCGGTTAAGGGGAAGGGGTAGTTTACCTGCAACCTTTTACGTTTTAACAAGAGTAAAGTACTTGAAAATTTATTTAAACTTTTGAAACAAAGGTAATTGTTAAAAATAAAATAATTTTGTTGCCAGGCAATAAAATTATAATTTTTTCATTTTAATGTAATATAATATTTTTCATTTAATACAGCAATAAAAAGGCAGGTAAGACACAGCCTGGCTGTTTGGCTGAAAATGATTTTAAATATAAATCTTAGAATATGGAAGTCATGTATGGTTCTCCATACCGATATTACTTCCATATTCCTTAAGGAATGGAAGTATGGTGATGGCAAAAAAAATCGTGTTCGAGATTATTGCAGATTCTGATTCTACTACACTCAAAACATGAAAAAAAGTCGTTTTCCGAAAAGTGTCTGTGTGTGTGTCTGTCTGTCTGTCTGTCTGTCTGTGTGTCTATCTGTCTGTGTGTCTGTAGATTTTTTTTCTATGGCAAACGATAACTGCCGCAAATTCAAACAGATTCAAATAATTTTTTGCATGCAGCCCTGATTTGCAGAGTACTCGCGACCTATTGTTTTTGGTGAAGATCGGTTGAGGGAAAGGGGTAGTTTACCTGCAACAGTTTTTTTTTAGCAAGGGTAATTTTGTTTGTTTGGCAAACGATAACAGCCGCAAATTCAAACAGAATCAAATAATGTTTCGCATACAGCCCTGAATTGTAGAGTTCTCAAGATCTGTTGATTTTGGTGAAGATCGGTTAAGGGAAAGGTGTAGTTTACCTGTAACGTTTTATGTTTTAACAAGGGTATTTCCTATGGCAAACGATAACAGCCGCAAATTCAAACAGAATCAAAAAATTATTTGCATACAGCCCTAAATTGTAGAGTTCTCAAGACCTATTGTTTTTGGTGAAGTTCGGTTGAGGGAAAGGGGTAGTTTACCTGCAACGTTTTTTTAACAAGGGTATTTTCTATGGCAAACGATAACAGCCGCAAATTCAAACAGAATCAAATAATGTTTTGCATACAGCCCTGATTTGTAGAGTACTCAAGACTTATTGTTTTTGGTGAAGATCGGTTAAGGGAAAGGGGTAGTTTACCTGTAACGTTTTATGTTTTAACAAGGGTATTTCCTATGGCAAACGATAACAGCCGCAAATTCAAACAGAATCAAAAGATTATTTGCATACAGCCCTAAATTGTAGAGTTCTCAAGACCTATTGTTTTTGGTGAAGATCGGTTGAGGGAAAGGGGTAGTTTACCTGCAACGTTTTTTTAACAAGGGTATTTTCTATGGCAAACGATAACAGCCGCAAATTCAAACAGAATCAAATAATGTTTTGCATACAGCCCTGATTTGTAGAGTACTCAAGACCTATTGTTTTTGGTGAAGATCGGTTAAGGGGAAGCGGTAGTTTACCTGCAACGTTTTTTTATCAAGCGTATTTTCTATGGCAAACGATAACAGCCGCAAATTCAAACAGAATCTAATAATTGTTTGCATACGTGCCTGAATTGTAGAGGTCTCAATGACTTTCGATTTTGGTGAAGATCGGTTAAGGGGAAGGGGTAGTTTACCTGCAACCTTTTACGTTTTAACAAGAGTAAAGTACTTGAAAATTTATTTAAACTTTTTGAAACAATGGTAATTGTTAAAAATAAAATAATTTTGTTGCCAGGCAATAAAATTATAATTTTTTCATTTTAATGTAATATAATATTTTTCATTTAATACAGCAATAAAAAGGCAGGTAAGACACAGCCTGGCTGTTTGGCTGAAAATGATTTTAAATATAAATCTTAGAATATGGAAGTCATGTATGGTTCTCCATACCGATATTACTTCCATATTCCTTAAGGAATGGAAGTATGGTGATGGCAAAAAAAATCGTGTTCGAGATTATTGCAGATTCTGATTCTACTACACTCAAAACATGAAAAAAAGTCGTTTTCCGAAAAGTGTCTGTGTGTGTGTCTGTCTGTCTGTCTGTGTGTCTATCTGTCTGTGTGTCTGTAGATTTTTTTTCTATGGCAAACGATAACTGCCGCAAATTCAAACAGAATCAAATAATTTTTTGCATGCAGCCCTGATTTGCAGAGTACTCGCGACCTATAGTTTTTGGTGAAGATCGGTTGAGGGAAAGGGGTAGTTTACCTGCACCAGTTTTTTTTAGCAAGGGTAATTTTGTTTGTTTGGCAAACGATAACAGCCGCAAATTCAAATAGAATCAAATAATGTTTCGTATACAGCCCTGAATTGTAGAGTTCTCAAGATCTGTTGATTTTGGTGAAGATCGGTTAAGGGAAAGGGGTAGTTTACCTGTAACGTTTTATGTTTTAACAAGGGTATTTCCTATGGCAAACGATAACAGCCGCAAATTCAAACAGAATCAAAAGATTATTTGCATACAGCCCTAAATTGTAGAGTTCTCAAGACCTATTGTTTTTGGTGAAGTTCGGTTGAGGGAAAGGGGTAGTTTACCTGCAACGTTTTTTTAACAAGGGTATTTTCTATGGCAAACGATAACAGCCGCAAATTCAAACAGAATCAAATAATGTTTTGCATACAGCCCTGATTTGTAGAGTACTCAAGACTTATTGTTTTTGGTGAAGATCGGTTAAGGGAAAGGGGTAGTTTACCTGTAACGTTTTATGTTTTAACAAGGGTATTTCCTATGGCAAACGATAACAGCCGCAAATTCAAACAGAATCAAAAGATTATTTGCATACAGCCCTAAATTGTAGAGTTCTCAAGACCTATTGTTTTTGGTGAAGATCGGTTGAGGGAAAGGGGTAGTTTACCTGCAACGTTTTTTTAACAAGGGTATTTTCTATGGCAAACGATAACAGCCGCAAATTCAAACAGAATCAAATAATGTTTTGCATACAGCCCTGATTTATAGAGTACTCAAGACCTATTGTTTTTGGTGAAGATCGGTTAAGGGGAAGGGGTAGTTTACCAGCAACGTTTTTTTATCAAGCGTATTTTCTATGGCAAACGATAACAGCCGCAAATTCAAACAGAATCTAATAATTGTTTGCATACGTCCCTGAATTGTAGAGGTCTCAATGACTTTCGATTTTGGTGAAGATCGGTTAAGGGGAAGGGGTAGTTTACCTGCAACCTTTTACGTTTTAACAAGAGTAAAGTACTTGAAAATTTATTTAAACTTTTTGAAACAATGGTAATTGTTAAAAATAAAATAATTTTGTTGCCAGGCAATAAAATTATAATTTTTTCATTTTAATGTAATATAATATTTTTCATTTAATACGGCAATAAAAAGGCAGGTAAGACACACACACGCGCGCACACACACACACACACACACACACACACACACACACACACACACACACATCTTAGAATATGGAAGTCATGTATGGTTCTCCATACCGATATCTACAGTGGATTATTAAGATCTTCTTATCAGGATACTTTTTTTTTCTATGGCAAACTATAACTGCCGTAAATTCAAACAGAATCACCTACTTTTTTGCATACCTTTTTAAATTATACAGAACTCAAGGTTTGTTGATTTTGTCGAAGATCGTTTAAGGGAAAAGGGTAGTTACCTGCAACGTTTTATGTTTTAACAGGGGTAATTTTTTTTATGACTAACGATAACTGCCGTAAATTCAAAGAGAATCAAATACTTTTTTGCATATGTTCCTGTATTGTAAAGAAATGAAGGCCTGTTGATTTTGGTGAAGATCGGTTAAGGGAAACCGATGTCAGGTATGTTTACCTGAAACATTTTTTGTTGTAACAAGAGTTTAGTACATGTGTGTTGACTGGTTGTTACTGTGGCTTCCTGTTGGATTCTGGTACTTTAAATTGGTATTATTGTGTGTGACTGTGGTGTATGTATTAGTATTTTGTGTGTTTTCGATGTTGAGTGCTTTGAAAATTGTGTCATGTTTTGTATTGATTTGTATTTGTTCAGGTATTAGTTCGTTTTGTGTTTGTGTCAAATATAAAATACAAACTGAACAATTAAGAATTAATCAAAATGAACAAAACAAAAATAATAACAACAATAAAGAATGGGCCACATTCACATACATAAATAATAAAATAACAAAGCTAACAAAACTGTTTAAGAACACAGACATTAAAATAGCATACAAAACTAACAAAAATAATCTACAAAAATTAAATAACCCACACAACAAAGATAATACAACAACCAATGGTATATACAAAATTGAATGCCAAGATTGCAATAAATGTTACATAGGACAAACAAAAAAACAACTGAAAAAACGTTATTTTGAACACCTAAACGCATACAAAAAACCAGAAATATACAAATCTAATTTGGCCACACATGCAATAAACACTGAACATGAATTCCCAAACATAACCAACACGGACACTAATAAAACACATACCACACATAATGAACATTTGGTAAAATTTACAAATATACAAACATAAAATACAAAAAACTAATACCTGAACAAATACAAATCAATACAAAACATGACACAATTTTCAAAGCACTCAACATCGAAAACACAGAAAATACTAATACATACACCACAATCACACACAATAATACCAATTTAAAGTACCAGAAGCCAACAGGAAGCCACAATAACAACCAGTCAACACACATGTACTTCACCAGCCACAAAATCCGGAAGGCTGAGGATGGGTACACAATGGTACCCGAAACATGTTCCTAATAAGGAAAGAAATATCTTGAGGTAAATTCATTATAAAAATTAAATATAAAACAATTAAATAATTAAACTTGTTTAAATAAATTAATTCAAAATACAAAACTAGTGATACATAAATTTTGACATTAACATGTTTTACAGAGATAAAAATGTCCTCATGGTTTTCTGGAATGTGATATGCAAATTGGTGTGTGTGTGTGTGTGGGTGCATGTGTGTGCAGCTGTTGCCTGATATAACAATTAAATATAATCTCTGATGGACAAAAAATTCAACAAAATTGCATTTGTGATAACCAAAACAGCAAACATCATAACACACCTGGTAAAGCCCAACAAGCAATGAAGGGGGTTCCCGCAACAGGATCTTGATTTTAAAAACATGTCATCTCTTTAATGCTTCTTGTAATTTTATTAGTTTTTTTTTAAGGACAATATTAAATTTTGTGTCATTATATTTTCTCTTTTTGTGCATTAATTTGTCTTGTTCCATATTTGTAAGTTATTTTTCTCAATTTGGCATCATTATTTAGTCATCTCTAAGCATTTACATTAAGTGTGTTATCATATTTGTATACCATCTGAGCTCTGACTAAGAACGCACACTAAAACTTAAAAAATTTCAGTACACTGTTGTCAAATCAAGAAATCTACACATATAACACTCAAAGTCTGAGGATTTATGGGTACTGAATACAAATTCACACCGTTACACTGATTGCCACCAAATTTTGCGCAGGTAACCTTTGATGCAAGGCGCAAAATACTGTCTTGATATTTTCCCCTGTTCACACAATTTAGGCCCTTTTAATTATGCCTTTTCATTGACGCATATAAAGATGTCAACGCCATGGAGACCAGAATGAATTACCATAATAAAAAGTAAATAAACAAATGATATTTAGCAGCATCGGAACTGTACCTTTATCTGTTCCTGCAGTTTTTAATGTTTTTAATATGGGATTGTATCGATATATTTTGTAATTTTGTATACAGATATGTCTATGTATTTTGTAATTGTCTGAAACGATTATAAAATTTATGTTAATACGTATTTCTGATGATGCAATGAATAAATAATGAAATATATTAAATACTACTACTAAAGATGTCACCAACACCATGGAGACCAGAATTAATTACCTCCTCCTCCTCCTATGGCACTACAGCCCAAGTCGGGCCCTGGCCTCCACCTATCTCCGCCTCCAATCCACTCTATCCACTGCAACCCTCCTTCAGTTTCTTATCCGCATGTCTCTCGCGTCCTCTGCAACGCCATCTTCCCACCTCTTCCTCAGTCTACCTCTAGGTCTCGTTCCCTCCCATGTACCCAGCAAACCCCTCTTGGGGTTCCTGCCATCCTCCATTCTCATAACATGTCCGGCCCAACACAATTTTGTATTATTATAAATTTTGAGACTGGTATCTCTTTATATATTTGATACAGTTCGTTGTTGTAAGAATTAATTACCATAGTAACAAATAAATAAACAAAAGCTATTTAGCAGCATCGGAACTGTACATTTATCCATTCTTGCAGTACATTTTCGATGTTTTATATAATATGCGATTGTAGCGATATATTACGATGTGAAAAGTATACTAATTGTAAATTGCCTTGTTACTTAATGCAAAGCGAAAATACTAGTTGTTTTAATTTGTGAGGTTAGGTGACAACGGTTTTTGGTTTATAGTTTACTGCTGAAATAAATAAAAGCCATGGCTGAGGAAAACAAAACGTTTAATGTGTTATAAAATGCTTCTAACACAGTAACTCTTAAAACAAAGAATTTAACGTTTTTGATTTAACAGGTACTTTATAAATATCTCCAAAGGCTTTATAAATGGGTACGTTTAAATCTCCAAAGGCTGTTGCACCAACATAATAATTTAGTACAAGTTAAAATAGTACAAGTGTTGAAAACGGAGAGAATTTGACTAATGAGTACGAAATTGTTATGCAAGCTGACAGAACGCCAAATAGAGATAGACAATAAAAATTATATTAAAATACTTATTGAAAGTCAAATATTCGCGTGCCAAGCCACGGGTAACAGCTAGTAAAATATATTTGTACATCTCTTATGCACTCTGGAAACAAATAAGAGATTTTAGGGAACCATCTGATTCTTGATGAGTCTACAATAATGAAGAACTATATAACTTGCTGCTACAATGAAACAATAAGAATGAGATGGCAAGAAAGAAATATTTTGTATCTATAAATAAGTGATCCAATGATGTACAGGCTCTTATGCTACTAGTATAATGTAGGGACATTGGAAATAGGAAAACAAAAATTGTGGGGGGACAATTCTTTCTCACAATTGAAATTTTGGAGAAAGAAAATCATTTTGTAATGGTGTGTCATGCCATGCCTGACGACGATGATGATGATTATCATCATCATTTTAGTGTGTGTGTGTGTGTGTGTGTGTGTGTGTGTGTGTGTGTGTGTGTGTGTGTGTGTGTGTGTGTGTGTGTGTGTGTGTGTGTGTGTGTGTGTGTGTGTGTGTGTGTGTGTGTGTGTGTGTGTGTGTGTGTGTGTGTGTGTGTGTGTGTGTGTGTGTGTGTGTGTGTGTGTGTGTGTGTGTGTCAAGAAGGCTGTTAATCACAGAAGTAAAAATAAAGTTTTCAGCCTGTAAATATAGTACACGTTATTTTTCATCTATAAGTTTGAAATAGAAAATTGTGAACAGAAAGACCCTTTTACATTTTGTTGTAAAGAATACCAGCCATTCAAAGCATAAACGATAAAAATAGTGATAAAAATAAGAAGGACTGTCATATCAAGACTTTTTTTGTACACAGCAATGTTGTGTTGAACAGTACTAACAACAATATCCTTTAGCATTGTAAATATGTACAATATTTCGCTGTTTAATATGAAAAGTGTGTACGTATTATATGGTACTGGTCATAAAGTATTCTAAATTTATATATTTCTCTACTGTTTGCATTCTATATCTCGACTTTGCCATATTTAAATATTATGAGTTGTGAAGTAACTAATCTAGTTTAATAATAAAACGTTTACCTATGAACCTATCGAAATGAGAACAAATTAATTCACTGTACAGTATTCTAAATCCTCTGTATAACAGTAACTCCCTATACAACAACACTTTTTTCTGGCCTGAACAGTATCATTGCATCAAGACTTCACTGTAGCATCATCATTACCACTACTGTCATCACGATCAGCATCAGGACTTTACACCATGTCCTCTGACCCATCAATACCAGTATGAGTGATGAATCACATCGTTCCTTACTGTTCCTTTATCGTCACAGTTTCACATGGATTTTGCCTCGTCAACCACTTTTCTCAAGGCCTCCTTCCACTCTATTATCCTTATAACCTTCAAATACTTGATCTTCCAAACAGTTACTGATTCTGTGAAACCTATATGTCAGGTTAAATAAAACGTAATCATTGCTATAGAAAATATAAATATTAATAATTAATATATAAAAACTGCAAGAAACTCACAAGTTAAATACAAGCGTCATTCAATAATTAAAGAGACAAATGTGGAAAACGGTCAATGGAAATTACAAGATACTTTCAGAAGTACAGTAGCGTGCAAATTAATCCGAACACAGGGACATATCTGTTTAATGCAGGGAAATTTCGGTTTACTTGTTCACGGTGGTAACACTGTTTAACTAAAACACATTCTCTTAGTTGTCTTCATGTTATTTACGTAGTTTGAGAAGTTTTGAGTTTATTGTGTTGTGAATAAAATACTTTGAGTTAAGTTTTGTTATTGCTTCTTCTGAAATTAGAATTTTAAAGTTTCTATACTTTGTGTAGTGTAGTGTAGTGCATTTGTGGTAATGGATAACTCCGAGAAAACGCTCCAAGATTGTTGCTCTTTCTGAGCACACCAATATGACACAGCATCAAATAGCTATTGAGTGTGATGTAGGCCTAGGAACTGTGAATGCTCTTGTAAAGCAGTTCAAAGAAACTGGTTCGGTTTCACCATGAAGAAAGGGAAGTTGTGGCCGAAAAAAGAAAACTACTTCATCACAAGATCGGATTTTGGTGAGAAAAAGTAAAATTAACCCTACACTTTCTGCTGTGGATTTGAACCGAGAGTTAGCAGCTAGTGGAACAAATGTTCATGTGACAATAGTTCGACGCAGACTGGTTGCAGCTGGACGAAAAGCTCGCCGACCAATTATAAAACAGCTTTTAACCACCGCAATGTGCTAAAAAAGGCTACCGTGGGCCAAAGCACATGCAAACTGGACAATAGAAGACTGGAAACTTAAGAGCATGATAATGTCTTTCAGCCGCCAGCTAAACGCAACATTATTATGGTTACTAACTGACTGTTTCTTTTACGCAAATGTTTTTTGTCCTATAATACTTTAACTGCCGTGGACGAACCGCAGGCGTCGTATCTGCATGAACGTTAGACGCGGTGAGACCAGACGTTCAGTTATACAATCAAGCGGTGGTAAATGATCGGGATACTCGGGGTACACGAAGCCATTGGATCTTGACAAGTTGGGTATATTCTCGAGTGCTAGGGATCTGTAACACGTTTCACACACTTTGAAGGTAGCTACATCGTCGTCGGGGAACTCAGCAGCCAGTATGTGTTGACTCTTTTGCGGCGGTGGTCGCAAATCTCTCTCGAACCATAAGCGATCGCACACGGAGCAGGCGTAACCGAACTCGTTGTCGTCGAATCGTTTTTTGTGAATTCCGCATCTGGTGCTATCTCTTCAGTTTTCAAGCGTTTTGGCGATACCGCAGCGATTGCCTGTTCGAATTCAGCTGCTTCGTTCGCTCGTTTAGTTGCCATCTCAATTTTCGTATTCAATCTACAACGTTTTACTTATTCGTTGGTTTCCCTTCGCTTCTCTGCCAGTTTCATGTTGTAGAATGCATCGATTTTCTCCTGCGAGGTCATCGTCGACGCGAACGGTGTATTTATTAAGTACTCGTTCAATTCTTCGCGCATCAAGTCATCTTCCTTTCGTTTTTGTTGCGATGGGGCCGCTAGTACCGAAGCTTCACCGCCGACAGCAGCCGCTCGTTGCTGTTCCTTCTTTCGTTCCCGACACTTTCTTACTCGCTCGGCATTTTGTCGTTTCTTGATCTGAGCCTTCTCGTCGCTGCTATCCATTGTCGAACGCTGTTTTAGTCAGTCGCCACGTTTGGTTACTATATATCAACAGCAGTGTATTTCACCACAACACAAAATTTATTTATTTGTATTTTATGTATTTATTTACAACAATCCCAATGACGCACGCAATGACGACGTCATACAGCGTTACATGTTGCAGAAAGTTTCAAACGATGCAGTACAGACAAAAGAGCAGTAAAACCAAATTTATTCTCACTAAAACGTTTGCTAAACTCGATGTCAGCAGCAATTATTTCTGTCTTGATGCGTTTACATATCAAATTTCTAGACTGTGGGGAATCGAAAGTGTGGAAGCGCACGCAATGATGACGTCATACAGCATTACATGTTACAGAAAGTTTCAAACGATGTCACGCTAAAAGACATTATCATGTCAAAACGTAATGTTTTCCGATGAGACACATTTTTTTGTTCAGGGACAAAAAGTGCCTTACGTTAGAAAAGTAGCTAATGAAAAAACGTCATCAGCGCACCTCCAGCAATCTGCTAAGCACCCCGAAAAAAAAAATGTTTTGGGGTAACTTTAATTCTAAAGGCCCTGGATCATTGGTTCCAGTGAATGGTATGCTAAGAAGTGATGAACAGGCCTACATCAACATTCTGCAAACAAGAGTCATCACACAACTTCAGGACCTGTTCCCAGAAGGCAACAGAGTGTTCCAGCAAGATTTAGCACCCTGCCATACTGCCAAAAAAGTAAAAGCTTTTTTTCAACAACACAAAATTTCTGTTTTAAATTGGCCTGGCAATTCTCCGGATTTGAATCCAATAGAAAACTTGTGGGCTATCGCAAAGCGGAGAGTGGAAAAAATGAACTGTACCACAAAAAATGCACTGATTGAAGCTGTCATAAAGGTATGGTTTCATGATGAAGAAATAAAAAAAATCTGCAACATACTTGTCGAATCGATGCCGAAAGTGTCTCTGACCTCATTAAGAACAAAGGAGGACATATCAGCTACTAGTTATTTTTCTATATGTACTTGTGTGGTTTTGTTTGTGAATAAAGATCTTTTTATGGAAAACATCTGTGTTCGGATTACTTTGCATGCTACTGTATAATTTGGGATCCTTACGATCAACCGACTTTTGGTATAAATTTGTATAAACATAATCTCAATTATCTTATTTATGATAATGTTCGCTAATAAGAACAGTATGCAGTGATTAGATTTGCCTTTTCGAGACTGTAACCTATATTACATAGAAGCGTAGATTTTGAACTTGAATTCAAATGATGAAACATGGAATGGAAGTATACTAGTTCACATGTCAGAAAAAAATAGGAGCCAGACATTGGCTGGTTCACTATCTTGTACAGTAATGACAGTATAGTGATTAAATAGTGAATAAGTAGTGAATAACTAGTGAAGCATGTTACTCCAGCCTGCATGCGAAGACAGTGTAGCCCATAGTATTGAAGAAATGCCCTGGTTTGCAGACAAAGGATGTTCTCTTACAGATGCAGAGAGATGATGATTGGAGCTTGAAACCATCCAAGAATCGAGTAGGAGACTATGCCACGTTCTCCGTACAACCCTGATCTTGCCCCATCAAATTTTTTCCTGTTCGGCTCTCTCAAAAAGGCATTATGAGGTGTCACTGTTCGGATGCAGAAGTAAGACAAAATTTCCTAAACTAATTCCAACATCAAGATACATAATTCTTGGCACCATACATGAAAAAGTTTGGAAAGAGGTGGGACGAGTGTATAAATGTATTTGAGAACTACGATAAAAAGTAAGAAAATTGCATCATTGATGCAACAGATTTTACTCTACATTTGTTTGTCTTTTTAATTGTTGAATGGCCCTCATAATTTGATAATGATTACACATTTATGGATCCTGCTTAGTGGCCTGGTCCCTAAGAAGTGTGTGTACAATGTTATTTTTTTGGCCAATAAAAATCTGAATGCACATTTAGAATGGGTCTTCAGCAATTTTTACCAAGAATCGAATAATGTATATAAACTTTTTTACTTACACGCCCAGCCATCCAGTAAGCTTTCCATCATGAAAGTTATTCATAGTAAAAAAAAAAAAAGGTATCCTCAATACTTTCAGAAGTGCTGTTCGCACACGCTCACGAGAACATATTAACATCCATATTTACATGTTAACACATTCAGAAACAAGTAGAGTGAATTTATGTAACTACCTCAATACTGATTATATCTCACAAGGACATTACTGATTCACGTTATATGTTCTTAACAAAAGCGAAGAAAGTCCAGTCAGTTATTAAGCACAATTTTTATAACCACAAAATACAGCCATTTACTATGTCATAATTAAAAAACATAATTTAAAATTGGTTTTAGGCAGTTCATAATATTGCACAATACTGTTAAAACTCAACTGGTTTTCATACAAAACAAGAACGCAACTGAAAGATGAGTAACATATTTACATAAAAATGACTTCTTAATAACAAAAAGTACAAGAGCCTTTCATATGTAAAATTATACTTAAATCTACCAGTTTACTTTGGACAAAGTACTATGTTGCTAAGTAGTTAAACACTGGTAATATATTATTTAACACTGTTTCTGGACATCAGATGACAGACACAAGGAAGTAGCCAATTTGAAACAAAAAATATAAAGTGAATTAACTCATGCTAAATATATATAAAAAAAATAAATAAAACTGATACACAGAGCTACACAGATGCACAGATGCCACAGAGCTATAGCAGAACATAACACAACTTGGCGCGTGCAAAATGCTGTGAGTTTATAAACACATGTCAAACTGAAAGCAGTAAAGACGGATTGCTTGAAATGAGCATGTAAGTAGGTGTCCACAGGCTGAAGAAGGTGAAGGCCGGGTTGTTGTGCGGGACGAAGGACAAGCCCGTCGCCTGCTCCTGTGCTGCGTCCCAAGCTTCTTACAGAGCTCCTGCCACAGAGACCATAATTTACTGGATATTAAGGGTGTGGCCTGCTACCGGCTGTGGTGGGCAGAAAAATAGGTAGCCAGGAAAGTACAACATCAATTTAAAAAGCATCACCAATAAAACAGGACCTCAATAAGATTGGTACGTTATTTCATTTATGGTACAGCAACATGAAACAAACTGGCAATGAATGATGTTACTTACCAAACAGGTGAATAGATGTTGGCCCCAGGAGTCTAGAAATCTTGGAGACAAGAGATTAAGAAGGGGACATGAGGTTCAGAAAAATGGAAGAACAAATTTGGCAAAACACAGAAATTTTGAGATGTAAGTCTGTACATTCTATTGGACAGTACATGGAAAGCTGCTATTATTCAAACCATACCGTAACACACACTGTAACTTTTCAACTACTACTCAACATAATGTACACAATACCTCTACATTCAAGCCAAATAAAGAAAAAAATCATTTATACAATTGCTGAAGGAAATAAAACAAAAAACACTATAAACAAAATATAAAATAAAAACAGAACATACAAAAATGAATTATATATAAACAGACACACATAATAACAAGAAAGGAATAGTCAGCAAGTCAATATTCTCAACAGAAACATTAAAATGGAATACAAAACCATACCAAAATTGAAAATAACCTATGCACAACAAAAGGATATGCTAACAATGGCATTTCCAAAACTGATATGCAAAGAGTATAACAAATTTACTTACAAGTAAAAATGTATATACATAAAGATATAAAACTGGGTTTAATCTGGCACATGAATTTTAACCCTGTTGAAAAAAAAATCAGTATGGAAAGAAGTAAAGATATATACAGGTGTAGAGAAATTCATTTAGGGACGAAACAAAGTATTGGTCAACTGTATTCTTATAAATATCACTATTACATTAACGACTCGGAACACTAGGTTTTTTATGAGTAAAAGCATAAAGTTTTACCTTATAGCCTGAACCGGTTTTCTACTTTAAAAGGCTTCTTCAGAGGCTGCCGCTGGTAGCACTGTCCGTCTTGTTGTGGGTGACGGAATCGAATTTTGAAAGATCGATGCTGTGTGTGTGGGGTGAGATATGTTCGAATAATGCGTGTGATTTGAATTATGTCTGTTCATTTAGGATGTCGTTTTTATTTGTTTTTGTGTGTTTGTATATTTCCAATTGTTCTAGAGTGTCTAGTTTTCGGCCTTTTGTGTGTACGTGTAGAATGTTCATGTTATTGTCGATGTTTTTATATGTGTGGTTTGCTTCAATGAGGTGGTTTGCAAAGGTGGACTCTGTAGTGGAGTGGAGTGCCTTTGTGTGTTCAATGTATCTCTGTTTGAAGCTACGTCCTGTCTGGCCTATGTAGAATTTATTGCAATTTGAGCAATTTAGCTTGTAAACACCGAGTAGATCGAATTTGTTTTGTGCTTTGTGTGTGTGTTTTTATAGTGTGTGTTCCGTTTTGTTAGTAGTTTTGTAAGCGATTCTGTATCCTGCTTTTTTGAATTTGTGGGCTATTTTTTCAGTTTGTTTGTTGATTTATGTTAGTGTTATGAATTTGTTGTTTTCTGTCTTTGTCTGTTGTTTGTTTTGTGTAGGAGTTTACTGACTATTGTTCTGTCATATCCGTTAGATTCTGCTATATATTTTATTGTGTTTAGTTCGTCTTTGTAGTCTTTTTCATCTAAGGGGATGTTGTTAAGTCTATGTATCATGGTTCTGAAGGCAGCTAGTTTGTGTTGTATTGAGAGGTGTTGTGTATTAGTGTGTCAGTTGTAGTTGGTTTTCTGTATATACTGAATTTGTGCCTGTGTTCTAGTTTTGTGATGGAGAGGTCTAAGAAGTTTATGGTATTGTTGTGTTCGTATTCGGCAGTAAAGGTTATGTTTTAATGTATTTTGTTTATATGAGTTAGTAACTGTTCACATTGTCCTTTGTTTCCCCTGTATAGTATTAGAATGCCATCAACGTATCTGTGCCAATATAGTATTTTATGTGAGTGTCTGTCATTGTTTGTGAGTATTTTTGTTTTTTCTAAGTGTTGGAGGAAGACTTCTGCTAGAATGCTGGATATGGGGGAGCCCATGGGTAAGCCATCGTTCTGTGTGTAGTATTTATTGTTATAAGTAAAGTAGTTTTGTTTTGTGATAATGTTCAGAGTTTCTGTTATTTCTTTGATAAGTTCGTCTGGTGTGTTGTTCTGTTTGAGTTTGTTTCGTAGGATGGTGATTGTTTCAGAGATGAGGATGTTTGTGTACAGGTTTTTAATGTCAAAGGAGGCTAATGTGGCATTATGGGGGATGTGTATGTCTTTTATTTTTGTTACTAGGTCTGTGTTGTGTTTTACTGCAATGTTGTTGTCTAGTTGTGTGTGTTGTCTGATAATTTTGTCTAGATATTTTGCGAGTTTGTGTGCAGGGGCATTATGGTAGTTGATAATGGGGCGGATCGGAATATCTTCTTTATGGATTTTGGGAAGCGCTTGGAAGTTAGGGGCTGATGGTCGGATTTGTTTCATGTAGGGCTTTTGTTTGTGTGTCATTATGTGTTTGGCTTTGTTGACTAGTTGTTTTACTGCGTTTTGGTATCTGTCGGTGGGGTCGTGTTTTAGTTCTGTGATGTTGTCCTGTTCCATGAAGTTTTGTACTTTTTTGTGTAGGCTGTCTGTGGGGATGATTACAGTCGTGTTGCCTTTGTCTGCTTTTACAAATGTGATGTTGTGTTTGTGTGCCTTTTCCCTCAGTTTGATGGCTGTGTGTATTTCTGAGTTGTGGTTGTTGTTGTCTGGTGTCTTATGTGCTCCTATTATATTGTTTATATTATGTCTTAGTGTGTCTTGATGTTCTGGTGCTGTGTTCTGTATATTTGTTTCAGTGTCAACTATGAGTTTTGTTAGTGTTCGGTTGTTATGTTTGTAATGTATGTTATGTTTTAGGCCTTTATCAAGGAGTGTTTGTTTGTTTTTAGTGCGTGTGACGTTCGTGAGGTTTACTGTACGTGGGTAGAATTTGTGTGAGGGAATTATATTTGTGTTGATTGGTGTCAGGTTTTTTATTTTTCTGTCGTGTTTTGTCTGTATGTTATGTATTTGCTTTTTGTCCATTCATTTGTGTGATGTATTAGTTCAGTCATGTAATTGTGTCCGTAAGTAGCCTACTACTTTATTTATAACAATAAATACTACACACAGAACGATGGCTTACCCATGGGCTCCCCCATATCCAGCATTCTAGCAGAAGTCTTCCTCCAACACTTAGAAAAAACAAAAATACTCACAAACAATGACAGACACTCACATAAAATACTATATTGGCACAGATACGTTGATGACATTCTAATACTATACAGGGGAAACAAAAGACAATGTGAACAGTTACTAACTCATATAAACAAAATACATTAAAACATAACCTTTACTGCCGAATACGAACACAACAATACCATAAACTTCTTAGACCTCTCCATCACAAAACTAGAACACAGGCACAAATTCAGTATATACAGAAAACCAACTACAACTGACACACTAATACACAACACCTCCCAATACAACACAAACTAGCTGCCTTCAGAACCATGATACATAGACTTAACAACATCCCCTTAGATGAAAAAGACTACAAAGACGAACTAAACACAATAAAATATCTAGCAGAATCTAACGGATATGACAGAACAATTGTCAGTAAACTCCTACACAAAACACAAAACAAACAACAGACAAAGACAGAAAACAACAAATTCATAACACTAACATACATCAACAAACAAACTGAAAAAATAGCCCACAAATTCAAAAAAGCAGGATACAGAATCGCTTACAAAACTACTAACAAAACGGGACACACACTATCAAAACACACACACAAAGCACAAAACAAATTCGATCTACCCGGTGTTTACAAGCTAAATTGCTCAAATTGCAATAAATTCTACATAGGCCAGACAGGACGTAGCTTCAAACAGAGATACATTGAACACACAAAGGCACTCCACTCCACTACAGAATCCACCTTTGCAAACCACCTCATTGAAGCAAAACACACATATAAAAACATCGACAATAACATGAACATTCTACACGTACACACAAAAGGCCAAAAACTAGACACTCTAGAACAATTGGAAATATACAAACACACAAAAACAAATAAAAACGACATCCTAAACGAACAGACACAATTCAAATCACACGCATTATTCGAACATATCTCACCCCACACATACAGCATCGATCTTTCGAAATTCGATTCTGTCACCCACAACAAGACGGACAGTGCTACCAGCGGCAGCCTCTGAAGAAGCCTTTTGAAGGAGAAAACCGGTTCAGGCTATAAGGTAAAACTTTATGCTTTTACTTATAAAAAACCTAGTGTTCCGAGTCGTTAATGTAATAGTGATATTTAGTTAAGTAACGGACACGTCATGGACAACGAAATCCAAGTATTCTTATAAGTTTTTGTTTGTTTTCTAATTTTCTCAGTTACTTTTAAATTGCTGAATTTACTAAATTTTATAATTATTGTGTACTCATTAATTTTCTTCTTCTTTATATTTCATGGATTGGATGTCACTCTATTCCAACTTTATATAGTACAGTAACAGTATCATACTGCCCCTCTCCCCTAGACCAACACTCGTATCCACATACCAAAACATTAAAAGATTTCTTAGCCTCAGTACTAATATGTTTAATATGCAACAACATCCTCTTATTCTGAAAGCTGATTTTGTCACTGTTGTTCTTGTTTAACCTCCAGATGACATTTACTATTTAATAGTAGTGAGTAATCACAGAACCCAAGTACATCACTAACATTCTCCAGACCCACATTATGCAATGTTATATTTTTCCTTAAACTCTTTTCTGTTTTTCTATTAGTATTTTTTTTTTAATCTGATGTTGAGCTCAAACTTGTGAGATTGTTACTAAGAACTCCAATCTCTCTCTCTCTCTCTCTCTCCTATGGCACTACAGCCCTTGTTGGGCCCTGGCCTCCTTCAAATTTTCCCCCCATTCTCTTCTGTCAGTAGCCATCCTCCTCCAGGAATGAACTTTCAGTATTTCTTTCGCATCCTCATCCACCGTGTCCTCCCATCTTCTTCTCGGTCTTCCCACTGGTCTGTTTCCATGGATTCTGGTATTCAATAGTCTTCATGGTATTCTGTCTTCCCCCATCCTGGCTACATGACCAGCCCACCTTAGACGCTGTAGTTTTATGTATTGTGTTAGCGGTGGCTCTTTATACATTTGATACAATTCAAAGTTACATCTTATTCTCCAACTGTGTACGTCATTAACTGGTCCCAGGATTCTTTGTTATATTTTTCTTTCAAAGATATCGAGAGTGTTTGCTGCTTTGGAGTTCAGATACACATTTCGCAGCCATAGGTTAGGATGGGTCTTCTTATTATTGATTTGTATATCCTTAGTTTTGTGTTTCTGTGGATGTCTTTGGATCTCAAGATAATAATGTGGCAAATACGCTTTATTGGCTTGGACTATACTGTTCTCATTTTCAGCTTCTTCTGTGCCATTTTTTTCTAATATGGTTCCCATGTATTTAAAGTTGTCCACCTTTTCGATATTGTCGACAATTCTGTAGTTTCTTTGTCTTCTAGTCTGCACTAATATTTTTGTTTTATCTATGTTGATTTTGAGGCCTAAATTGCAAAGATTTTATTTGAGCTCAAAGTACGTTTCCTCTGCTGCATTTTTTGTCCGACACATTATGTTGATGTCATCTGCATAGGCTGCTAACTGGACCGATTTGTTTGTCAGTACTTATTTCTTCCTACTGACAGTTTTCTGATTACATGTTCTAGACCTAGATTAAACAAGATCGGGGCCAGCCTGTCTCCTTGTTTTAACCCTCGAACAGGGGTTAAAGAACTCCAATCATCCTGTTGAATTCCAATTAGCATTGAAGAAAAAAACTTACAGAGAAAACTTAATAACACCTTATAATGCTTGATTCTTTGTGTCTTATTATTTAAATTCTCCTAAGATATAACTAAATTTATTTAACTCCTGTTCAACATACTGATTTTCTTTACGTGTGATATCAACTAAATTGTTCTTCTCAAAAAACAGCTGGCTAATACAGTATAAGATTAATGCAGAACATAATAGTTACCAGACCCAGTACCATCACCATCACATATCCGCTGTGAAAAGTGGATATTAAATTTCTATACATTTTTTAAGAACTGTTCAATTAACTGTATGTTCGTGACAGTTTTATAACCTCTGCTTAAAATTTTGTTCTACGATAAAGACTGCCAACCTGTGTATATTGGTGATGCAACAATATCAATATTACGCCAGTTTCCTTACTTTGAATGATAAACAATTTTTGTTCTTTAAATTTAAGATATTTGTTTTGATTAGTTCTGGTTACCTTCAGCTTTACGATTATTTTATCATTTTATGCATAAAAACATAATTCTATACAATACCAAAATTCAGGATCCCTCCATCTGAATGTAAAATTAGTGGGCATAATAATAATTAGTGGGTAACACATTCAAGATAAAATCCACTGTGAATGATGTGTATTTTTGTACATGTGTATATTAAATTAGTAAGGTATTCAGTCAAGAGGTGCATTCTCAATTCTTTTTTGTCATGCAACTAATTTGCACATAATCTGTGTTCAAAGTCAATTATGGAAATATATTGTAAAAATGTAAATGTTAATCGTTTACCACATATTCTGCCAAATGTTCTTTGTAAGGAGTTGCCACATTCACTCCAGCCTCAACGGCAAATTAATGAATGCAAACAACTCCACTTAACAACACAAATACAGGAATAAATACATTAAGTTAGTAATACGGGGAATAACACTGAATGAGAAATACAAATGCAAATGAGCAATGATTGTAAAAGAAAATAATTTTAATTAATTTTTTTATTATTTTTGTGTATCAGTAACTTTTTTTGTGAACTCGATATATGATGTACAGCGCAGTTACAATATTAATAACAATCATACAAATGTTAAATTAGTCAATTATCCTGCACAGTGACTATGTCTTGGTCGAGTAATTGAGAATGGCTGATAGTAGAATGGGTGATAGTAGAATGGGTGAAAATTTGTTGAATGAGTGAAACAAGTTGTCACTTCTAAATTGACCGTTTGGCATTTGTCTGTCTGTTTGGGATACATCTTACCAGTGGTGTGGCATGGTTATATAACACCTGTTACCGGTTGTGATAGGCCTAAAACTTAACCTAAAAATTAATTAGAATTTTTTCTTGCACCAAGTGTTCTTTTTTAGAGCATTTTCAATCATTTGCTGTGAGAAGAAGAGGGCCCCAGTTCAATGGAGTCTGACTCATTATATTTACACAGAATAAATCAGAACACAAATAATCGAATTAAAAATAATAAAGACAAACAAAGAAACCCATGACCAAATGAACAAAACACAAAGGTATATAGTATCTGCTGCACGTCAGTTCCGAAAACGAACATAGCTGCTAATTGAGCATTTTGGCGGTTTTTACATTGGGTGGACGAATGTGTCCCCCTCTCTGCAGTTTTTAGAGTGACAACTACTACAAGGTCCATGACTGTATTCAGTAAAACACTGCCGATGTCTGAGCTGGCAACACAAGACGGTACAAGTGCCCAGCAGTTCGAAAGCAATACTACGCTTTTCTTCAATTATCCCTACTAATATTGTTCGGATTTCAAATTATTCAATAACTAACGCATTTATTCTGTGACATAATTAATATTATTTTCTCTTATTTCCAGTACTGTTTCCGCCGGCAACAGTGGTTACATGGACGCCACGTTACTGCGTCTCACAATAAGTGTTAGATGCATCAACCAAATTTCATAAAACTTCATATGCACTTTCACGCCTTTACCCTTACACACCCCTGTTGTTTCTGAGATCTATTTTGCAAATATCCATGTGTTGCAAATTTGCCGTTTACTACAATTTTCTTAAAGTACTTGATAATTTTCTTTAAGTCAATATTCAACGTTACAATAACACAAACAAAACACACTAGCCTTTATAAAAGTAATCTTCATCAATGTAGCATTTTTGAACAGCTGAGAGTTCTGTGCATGCCACTAAAGTTTCTTTAAAAATAATGGACTTGTGTACAATTATTTGTTTAAATTATTTATGTGTATCTATACAATGTTATTGCACACAATCTGTACATCACATGCCTTAATAGGTTGACAATAACAAGTGTTGTTCATAAGCAAGACCGTATTTTTAGTCATTATGTTGGTGCAAACTAATTTTAATAACTATTAGTTGTCGTAATGAATCAATGTCACACGCCTAATGGTTGTGTATATTCAAACTGATCGTTTTGGTTATCTGTTTCATTCATTTATTATTATTATCTGCAGAATATTAATACATTCACTATCTATATATAGCATAATCTAGATTTGTTGACATACAATTCAATTAGATTCTGTACAACAGTAATATAATAAATAATTAGTCCTACAGTATATGCATGCTAAAACACACACACAATATGACTATTAGTTAATTAGTTCTATGTTAGCCTTTGCACACGTACTGAACAAGAAAATAAATTTTTCAATTCATAGACACAAATAATTATGAGAATAAAACAAGATTTGGTACAAAAATGAAATCATATAAAGTAATGGCAGTGGCCGTTCTCACCTATGCTAGGGGACCTGGACAATAAAAGGAAGAAAAAATACTCATACAAACAGCTGAAATAAAGTTTTTAAGGCAAGTAAAAAGTTATTGTCTACGAGACTGTGAGTGCATTGTAGCAGAAGTACACATATTTTCTATGAATAATAGAACAGAATAAGAGAAACAAGAGTGGATGCAGCATATTTACAGAAGTACGATCGTAGGGTATTTAAGATGATAGTGGACCATAAACTGATTACAAGAAGATCTGCAGTAAAGATGTTACAAGCCTGTATCATGGAAGGAAGATAACAATGACAACAACACTAATTGTTGACATGAATATTTCAAGTTATATGACTTATTAACTGACAAGAAACTGTAAAACGTTTTGTCATTTAATAAAAATTACAACACAGGAATGCAAATAAAATGAGATAAATTTTCAAATACACATTACGTACTCATAAGTAAAAACAAAAGAATTGCTCGTAATAGTATTGAGTCATCAATAACATATCACAATGAATACAGTTAAATGAGAGTTTATTTACTGGACCATAATATTACACTATAGCAGACTCAATGTATAGAATATTACCATACTCTCTCTTTCGCCTGGGCGTATCCTCTTTTTAACCATAAAATTCCTGTTCAGGAAAACAGTAAAAACATCTGGGACTTTAAATTTTAATGTACTCTGAATATTTTTCAGTTTTATTTTCCATGTTTTCAACTGAAATAAAATACTAAATAACTTTCTGGTTCGGTATGTAGGATTTTAATATGCATTTCTATATACATACATGTAATTTCTAAAGTAAATCGATTTGTAACTGATCAATTTCAAAGGGAACAAGGAATCTGACAAATTCATAAAGAAATTAAGCTTTCACAGCTGATATTATTTCTGTTAAAACTTGTCAGGCTCTGGCTGTGGTCCAAGATTTTTAGTGCTAGAAGATTTAACCATACTTGTGACAGGTCTGTGGTGCAGGAAGTATGATCTCTTAAGTGCCTGCTCTCCTTTTTTGATTGCCCCAGCTTAAACCTTGAACAAGATTTAAACACAATTGGCCAAATATTGATACCTATACACAATACCTATATAGATATATAAATATTGATACACAGAGTGTAGTTTGATACCTAAAAAATCTGTAAAAGAAGTGCCTCAACAGGGTAGGTCAGTCTCTTCTCATAGTCTTATGCAGGCATTTGAGATCTCTGTTGTTGTATCACTAAAGACGTTCGTCATGGATACAGTTGAAACGTCGACGCTAATCATAGACATCTTGGACCAGAGCCTAACAGCCTGGCAAGTTTGACAGAATCTGACAAATTGTTTGTATATGAGAAGCAAAAAAAAAAAATTAGCAATCTAAAAACTACGCCATTTTTTAACATGCCACTTTGAACTGTTAAAATTAGCTCAGTATTTTCTTTTTTACTATTCCTGCTGAGAAACCAAAAAAAAATTTATGTTTAGCAATCTAAAAACTATGCCATTTTTTAACATGCCAATCAGAACTGTTGAAATTAGCTCAGTTTTGTCTTTTTATTATTCCTGCACACATGAAAATGTAAAGCCTGCTGCTGTATTTGATATACACCTGTGATATACCACAAACAGAAGAAACAACGATTGCTACATTTGCGGATGACACAGGTGTCTTGGCAGTCAGGAGTAATGAGCTGGAGGCTAATAATAATTTGCAGGAAGCAATAGAAAAGATTAGTGCATGGACAAAACGCTGGCGCATTAAACTTAATGAGAATAAATCAGTTCATGTCAACTTTACCAATAGAAGAACTGAACAAATACCAATCGTTTTAAATAATCATACAAATACACAGCAAACAAACTGTATGCAAACACATCAAAGTATCTAGGCATGAACCTAGATGCTAAGCTTAGATGGAAAGAGCACATTAAAAAAAACGTGAGGAACTGAATCTCAAATTTTAAAAAATGTATTGGCTCCTTGGTGCAAACTCCGAGCTTGCAATACATAATAAAATTATGCTGTATAAGCAGGTACTCAAACCAGTTTGGACCTATCGAATCCAGCTGTGGGGGTGTGCCAGTGCGAGTAACGTCGAAATCATACAACGATTTCAAAATAAAGTACTGAGAAATATTGTTAATGCCCCTTGGTACATAAGGAATAGTGACCTGCACAGAGACCTGGGTGTGGAAATGGTTGCTGATGAGATTAGGAAATTTGCACAGAAGCATGAAGACCGGCTTCATAACCATGTTAACGTAGAGGCAATTCAGCTGCTTGACCAACATGGGATATTGAGAAGGCTCAAGAGGACCAAACCTTTTGACCTGGTTTAGTGTGGTGTGTGTAAAGCAGACTACAGTGTGAAGTGTTGTGTATGTGTATGTTTTCACCATTAGAGTAATCTGAGGGATACCAGTGGGTAAACCCAGTAAATAGACATTTAGTTTTAAGATATTGATAGAGTCAAATTGCTCGTTAATCTAGCTAAGATTAGTTGAAAAAAAAATTGAATTTAATAAATAAAAATTGGTATAGACCTACAGATACGTTTTATTTTCTTGACAATTGTTCCACCAGTTACGGCAGCTTCTTCAGAGGTTAAATTTGAACAGTGTCAAGAAAATAAAAAGTATCTGTAGAACTATACCAAGTGTTATTTATTAAATTCAAGTATTAATAAAATGCTCTACCAAATGCCGAGTGACCATTCGATCAGTGTACCGGTACTGAAAATGTAAAGTGTGTGCTCACTAACATTTAGTCAGTGGAAGGAACAAACTTGACATTGATTCCATCACAGGAATTTTGTACAAGCAAAACAATTTCAACGATTTAAAATGTAAATTTTTTAATCATTTTATTAAGAGTAATGAAAATGTTGAAGAAGAGCAGATTAGGTTGAAAATACGTCTGGGTCGAGGAAGATATTCCTAATAACTCGACTAGTAAGTTGGTAATGGAAACTAAAGACAAATCATTTGAAGATTTTTCAAGTGATAGGTATTATGTTTAATATAAGCTAAATTAAGGTATTTGAAAATTAAAAAACAATAAACGGTAAGTTAAATATAACGAAAATGTTTAAAATTTATTACTTACATCACACACTCAAATATAAATTTTAAGGTAGTTACTACTAACTTGCTACAGAACGTGCACGACAATACATAGAGTTCTCCTTTGTTTACAACTGAAAGTATAAATATCCTCTTTTTTTGGAACTCGAAATATGGTAACCCTATATGTACAGTCCTATTATACTTTGCAAAATTATATTTAAGACAATGTAATACAATATTAAAAAATTCTGTTTTTTAAAAAAGATGAAAATAAAAAAATAAAATATATAATTTTATACGAAATACATATTCTAAAAGATAAACATGTACTGTATGTACTGTATATTTATATATGGATTGTGAAATACTCAACAACTAAGCAAGTAATCGTACATATAAATAATAACAATTATTCAGTTTCACTACACACATATTGTATTACAGAATCTCAGTTCATTATAAATTGGATTATGGAAGAACAATGTTTCATTACATTGCTAACTTTATATTTATTGAGTCAAAATTTTCAATAACTCGAGAAACAAAAATTATTTCCTTCGAATTACCACTTTTTGACTGTAATAACTTAGATAAAACTTCAGGAAAAACTTTTAAAAGTTCCAACATGATAAAATTTCTATTACCACTATAACACATTACAAATTTATAAAATAACTTCATATGTGTTATGATTGCGCATTGGAAAACAAATCACACATTTATGAACTTGTGTATAATTACCCATCAGCCAAAAAAAATTACCTGAAGTATTCTCTGCAGTCAAGCGGACTCAATTCCAGATCAGTAACAACATCACAACAAACAGTTAATATCACATTTCAGTTCTACTCCTTGAGCCACCCACTCCATTCAAAGTTTACCTTGTGTGACAGAAATACTTGACAACGAGCAATTAAACAAAATTGAAAATTCGTGTACATCACTGTAATCATAATTTAGATAAGTGCCGCAAGTAAATTGGAGTAACACGAGCACAGAGAAACTAGGAAAATAGAACAGCAATCAACTTACATAAATTAATACTGGAGGCCGATTGTAATATTATTAAAATCAATAATACAACGTTAGGAAATGATGACAACAGACATTGACAGTTTCTTTAATTGTTTTGTTTTTTATTTTCCAGTGGATTGTCACAAATTTCACCATAATCACTTCAACAATGAAATCGGGTGAACTCTCTCAAATTTCAAGGCTTCTCCTGTTTCATCTGATGGCCAGACCGAGTCAGTCAACCAAAAACAAGAATGCTTTTACTGTGACAGTTTTATATTACATAGTGCACTATGTGCATGTGTTGGATGTAAAATGAAATTTATAATACTGCCTGGTTCACTGCTACACAAGCGTGTGTGTTCGTGTGAGTGCACACAGTGCCGGATTTACCACTAGACTGACTAGACCGTGGGCTCACAGGGGGCCGCAAGCTACAGATATATTTTTTTTTAACAGAAGTATTTTTATGAAAGTAGGAGGCACTTTGATCTATTTAAGTATGATTTTTTGATACTAAATGATAAATTTTTGTTATTTATTGTCATCGTCAGACTTGAGTGCGCGGTCAGGTTTCATACGATGTACATCGGTAACCTTCGTACTCGCTGTAAATATTATATTATTATGTTATATTAAGTTATTTTATATTGGATTTTAATATTTTAAGTGTTTGACAAGTGTATCAAATTTAAATGATACACAATTACTTTTAAATTCTGATGATGGGACAAGGGTCCCGAAACAAGTAAATTTTATAAAGACGCTGTTTCTGAAAAGCCGCAGACGGTAAGTTCCAATATATTTGATTGTATATCAGCAATTCACATGTAAATAATAGGCTTACGCACACATTAATTTTTTTATGTACGAACGGGTGTGTACATGTTACGTAAAGATCAATAGTAACTACGTATTACATATACTTAATTAATAAAGTTGGGTTTGTGGTTAATCACAAACAGAAATAATACTGCTGCACACCACTATAGAAATTTTTTTTCCAATTAGCGCTTTCAAGCTTCACAGCTCATCATCAGATCCGAAATATACAATAATAGGAACAAGACAACTTCTTTATACCTCCACTTGCTGTACAGCGCGTACTCATTTTTTTAAACAAGCTTCAAGTGAGACGCCCTTACTTTCTGGCTATCAGTAACTAGGGAGTTCGGTCACCCGTGTCGGTATTTTGTGAGTGTGTGTGTGTGTGTGTGTGTCACATTCTTTTCTATACCTAACGTTTTAAAACCTCTCTCATTCATTACTTTTAAGTGTAAGTTCCTTTTCGGCATAGTTTTTATATGCAATATATTGTCAAAACCTTCCCTCTTTCTTTCAATAATTCTAATGCAAACAACAACATAGGTAAACACCCTTTTCGTCCTGGCTGTGGGTGCGGCCACTCACCATTTTCAGTTAGTTATCCTTATTCAAAAACATTACATGTGTGTGCTATTTATTATATATACTTTGTTATATTTATATTAAGATATAATTATGTATTATAATACAATTGCCATAATTATAATATTAATACCAACTGTATGTGTATTACATATTACTTGTAACTCTGTAAATCCTGACTATGGCATTAAATTTAATTGAATCATTGACACAGACTGTTTTAAAATTGTGTCTACTCAATGACCAAACCTCACAGAACTTTTCATAATTTGAAGTTATCAAAAAATGAATTTTTGTCAAGCAGCTTATGACACACACTGTATTTATCTTCCTTGTACAGGGAACAAATGAAGTAGGTTACATTATTTATTTTGTGACTAGAAAAATTAAAAAAAAATCTGATATGGATGATTTTTTAAAAATTATTTTGTTACCACAAGAATGTTAAGTTATTACATTTCAGTATCACCAACATGATGTATATATTGGGATATACTACACGTGGGAAAAATGTTGACAGGAAATAAAACATGATACTAGTTCACTTGATCTTACAAAAGTACTTGTTTTAACACATGTTAAATTGGATATGGTATTATTGTTCTCTGAAAATTTTCTGATTCACTTTTATTAAAATATACCACCATCTGTATAATTAAAATCAAAATTGAGTAGCTGAAGATAACAGCGGCACTTCCTGGCTGTGAATACCGCAACTAGTGGCTGAAGACGCGTTGTACTAGCCATGCAACCGTCCCACTAAACACAAAAGCCATGCCGTATGCCTTGGTCCTTTATGGACTGTTAAGCAGAGGTTTATTATTTTATTTTATTTCTGTAGAATTAAAATACTAATACTACCGTGTGCATGTCTCATACAAATATTTTACACTTCATTTTTAACAGTCCACATTTTCAAACCTCTTGGTACCAGGGAATGCAAATTCCATTAATGTCATTTTGTCTTATCTTGCTAATTCTTTCATTTGAGCCCTGGGCAGAATACGGGTACAAAACGCATGAAATGAAATAAAAGAAACATCTTTTGAAGACAACAGACAACAGTTTTGGGAACAGGACAAGATCGGTTGAAATTTAAGAACACGACATCAAACCGAAAAGTTAAAAGAGAGCTTGTACAGGTTAAGAGGAAACTTAACAAAATCAATATTCATGATATGGCCAGGTCCGGCCAATGGATGATCAAAGGTGGCCAGAAACAGTTGAAAATGGACACCACAGCATAAAGCAACAGCAAAGAAAGGACTACAGAAAATGGTTGACATGGCAACCATCATGGTGCAAGGGAAGCGAGATTCTACTTATGCTGTAGAAATTTAGTACAAAAGAAGAACAAGTTCCAAGTATACAGAAGGATGACAGTTGGCATTAAAACACTGTTGTCACCAGTAATTAATTGTTTACCGCGCACCAGCAAGGGCGGATTAACCATTAGGCTGACTAGGCTGTAGCCTAGGGCGCGGGACTTTGGGAGGCGCAAAATTTTAGCTAAAAAATTATAAAATTTTACAACTAAATGTAAAATTGGTAATAAATTACAAGGACAAAAATTTGAATTCATTTTGAACAGAGGCGCCTGTTTGCGAGAACTTGAAAACTATTTCATTGTTGAAAACTACTACGTTGACTTAGATTCGCTTCTGCTTAATTTGAACAGAAGAAAATCAATTGACAGCGATATACATGACAAGTTTGGGTTCTTGTGGAAATTGCCAGAGCTTTCTGAACTAAATAATGACA
The DNA here is from genome assembly GCA_034769895.1 of Magicicada septendecula. Classification (NCBI taxonomy): domain Eukaryota; kingdom Metazoa; phylum Arthropoda; class Insecta; order Hemiptera; family Cicadidae; genus Magicicada; species Magicicada septendecula. The sequence goes on along the minus strand of CM068372.1, from coordinate 85,057,598 downwards.
TACTAAGACAAAAAGCTAATCACATTTTAGAAAATTATGCTTTTGGCTTGGATCAGACATTTCGTGATGAGTGTGTGCATTTACATTTCCTGATGAGTGTGTGCATATACCTCACTTTTTAAAAGACTCTGGACCTGTCAACCCAGAACAAGAAGGAGAAGAAAAGAAGAAAAAGCGATCTGAACAAAAACCACTGTTGAATTTTTTGAAAACACTTAACTTAGGCTCAATATTTAAAGTTTCATTCAGCCCCTTAGAAATAATGTAAGAGTAATATAATTAAATTACCTTATTCGGTCCACCTTAGTGACACTTGCTGCTGTCGTTTAATGACGCGTTTCGGGATTAAAATCCCATCTTCAGATACACATAGTCAAAACATAAAAGTATACCACAATTTATGGTTTGTCATAATTTAAAATATGTAAAATCTTTTAAATAAAATATATACAAATAAAAACGTATATTTTATATTTTATTTAAAAGATTTTACATATTTTAAATTATGACAAACCACAAATTGTGGTATACTTTTATGTTTTGACTAAGTGTATCTGAAGATGGGATTTTAATCCCGAAACGCGTCATTAAACGACAGCAGCAAGTGTCACTAAGGTGGACCGAATAAGGTAATTTAATTATATTAACCATAAAGTGACTCGGTACGTAAAACAATGAATAGATTGAAAATGTAAGAGTAGGCTATGGGAGATTAGCATAGGGCGCCAAGATACCTTAATCCGGCCCTGCGTATCAGTGAAGTTACGCAGTTGACATGTTTGTGCTCATGAATGGGTCGGTTCCATTAAAGAGGACAAGGTGTGGTTGATGAGTAGTAATTCTGGCAACATGGACTAACAACGGAAATCTCATCTTACTAATGGTCACAGTAATCTGATTAGTGCACAGAGACAGTGTCCGGAAGCGCCATGCAATTAAGAACACATTTTTATTACATCAAAGGTCTCCCGAATGTTATCCTTATGACTGAGGCAGTACATGTGTATGGGCACAATCATGTCTTCTCAGTAGAATTACTTGACTACAAATCATTCAGGTGTGCATGTAGAAGAAATAAATATTATTGAACTGACTGAAATGCTGAGTTACAACTTGTTTGCAACTGATTTAAAACAATAACATTATTTGTTTTTAAATAAATTTTCTAATTATGTGTGCAGAATTGCTAATGCCTTCATAAAGAAGTTCCTAATTGCATCGTAATTTCAATTGTAACGAGCAGAAAATTTTAAAAAATTTTTAAATTTTCACCTCGGCAGAGTACGTTCACACGAGGCAGTGTCAACGACTTATGGTGGAGCAATAAATAAGGAGTAATGAGAAGGTGTCAGTGAAGCGTCGCTGACTTGACAATAGAAACACATTAAGTTCAATCCAACTATAGAATTTGGTGGCGTAAGATGACAGGGAAAGTTTCGTCCAGAATTATTGCTCTCCGCAGCTGTAACAAAGTAAGTAAGGACATTCACACCCGTACCGAGAATTGTAGCAGATGTTGACCATGTTACGTCAGTAGACGATAAACGACAAAAACGAGTGAGACTCCATACTACAATGAAACGGATGCACTGCACCTTAAGAAACAATACTGGAAGATAGGCTGACAAAGACTACAGTCATGTTACGCAGCTGGAGGTATCGTCTAATTGACAGACAAGAATTTACGAAGGGAAAGTTGGGGTGACTTCAACGACCAGCAGATGTTCGAAATTAGTAATAGCCAGAAAAAAGGGGTTAGAACATAGAACAATACGCCAGGGAGACTGTAAGTACAGATAATGGGAATCTATAGAAACGCAGAGTTTACTCAGACAATAGGCTGATAGACAAGTGTTTAATAGCCGTAGTTTCTTCGAAGCGGGTCAACGATCGTCAGGGCAGAAATCGGGGAGACATAAGGACCTATCAGAGGCCTTCAGCCAGCGAGAAATTTGATGGTGAGGGGTGTTTCCATAGCAACTGAAACGAAGAACCTATCGGAAGAACTATGACGTAGAATCTTGACATGGTAGGGCAGTATTTTCCAAGAATATCAAAAACTGACCAATCTCGAAATGAAGTAGGCGTGAAGCGCGCCAGAGACAAAATTTTGAGTAGGGACGAATTAATAAAAAACTATCTGCCCAAGACAGAGAGAAGCAGTGATACTCAATTTTTAGACAGTCTACACTCAATTTTTGAAACAGTTATACTAAAGTTTTACAGTCAGAATTTTCAGACAGTTTACATTCAAAATATCAAGTAGTTTAACTTCAAGTGCGAGAGACGGTATATCATAAACTTTCAATCGTTTACTCAAATCATTCGGAGTTAGTAATTATTCAAAGTTCAGAAGAGTACATTAAACGGCGGAATGCTAACTCGAGTTCGGAAGTTAGATCGGTAACAAGTAACTTAAAAGACTTAATAATACATTCATATCGCGGTAGTGATATTTACCGGTGTGCGAAGTAACGGACTTAGTAAAATTTACACCAAGTGAACAATCAGACCGTTACACCAACAGACAGCATCACTTAACGACATACAAATTATTTGAACTTAATATTGTGTATCAACAACATAATGAACACGAAACATTAAACAAACTAATAATTATATGAACGTTTAATGAAGCAGCGACAAATGGAACTAGACCGGTATATTGACTTTAAAACGAACTCACAGCATACACAGTAAGATGAAACATTGATTGAACACTGAACTTCAATTACTCACACATATACAAACGCCTACGCGAGTGATCCGAAGAATAAGTATTAAGTGATAGTGATAAAGCAGCTTACGACGGAATGTGTCAACGAGCCATTTTCATCACCAGAACGAGACTTCGTCAACAACTAATGGATATTCAATAACCAAGTAACCATTACTATTAATTATTTCAAATTAATAACTTCTACTGACCTGGTTTCTTTCAAAGAATTCACACCTGAGAAAATTATTAAGAAAAGTAATGAATAAATCTGAATAAAGTAGTTAATGAACGTATAAACAAAAGCATATTTGGGATTTAATGAACGCATTAAATAAGTAGAATATTGAATTGTAATATTATTTGATTTATATATGTATGTATGTTTTCTTTGTTTTCAGCATATATTGAGACATGTATTTGTTTATTATAAAATATGTATGTATTTCAGGTACAGCGACGTAACCTATGTACTATTATAATATGTTATGAGTGATAATTAAACTAGTATTTTAGTTGATCAGAAATATGCGTTCATTATTACCAATGCAACCCAAATATTAACCTAAAGTTTGAAGGAATACAAATAGATTTTAAGAGTTTCTTGTGTTCAATTAAATAAATGAATCAATGACTACCATCTATTAAATGATATCACGTATGTGTTGATGAGCATAGATAGTCAGAGTCATCAATAAGATTCAATTATACACATACATGTAAGAGATCGATAAATTTTGTATCTAAGAGCACACACAATAACAATATTAATTACCACAAGTGTGATGTTACATTTACTATACATTTACATAAATTTACATTATAAATGGCGCCCAACGTGGGGCTCGATACATTTGAGAAATTATTAAATTTACATATTTAATAATTAACCCATTTATTGAAATTTATAAATGGCGCCCATCCGCACGGCATGATACGTATTAACAAAGTTTGTTAACATGTACAGCTTAGGTAAAGAACAGGCAGTAGAAGTAGTAGAGAAAGTAGTGTCATAGAAATAGAAGTAAGATAAGTGTTATTAGTGTAAGTCAGTTTGAATGATTACGCGCAGTAGGGCAAAAATGGCGAGCAATTCAGACAGTGTAGAATTTGACATTAATAACCAATTAGGCGCAGTAAATACCGAGGACAATACTACACCTAGCGAACCAAGTGATGTGGTAGAGAGTCCAGAAGATAGGGCGCGAGGACGGACATTAAAACTAGATAATGGAAGTCTACAAGTTTTGATGGATTTCATCCGTCAACAGTACGAAGAACGTAATAGAAGACAAGAGGAGAGTTTTAGAAGAATCAATGAAAGTTTAGATAAACGTGACAAATTTATTGAAAAATTAGATAAACAATTAGAAAAACATAACAAATCAATTTGTGAAAAATTAGATAACTATACAAAAGAAATTATGCAAGATAGGAAGGAACAGTTCACACTGTTACGCACAGAGATACGTGGATACACGAATGCCTTGAAAGCGGACAGTAACGAAGCCCAGAAGAAGCAAGAAGAAGTGGTGAATGAGAATTACGAAGATATGAAGGAAGTACAAGATAACACTGTCGATCTTACAGATGTATCAGATAATAAGAAATTATCAACTGTGGGATCTAATGCGAATGTCATTAGCAAGCCAAGGAAGAAGTGGATTAAGAAGAGAAATGACTTTGTTTCTCGGTATCTGGCGGTATCGGAGGATGATCCAGACATGGATAGAGATTATAAAAATCTATTACTACTACCAAGTAGAAGGCATAAAAAGCACAAATTAATTAACACGGGAAGAGGTACTGCATCAGTGAATCCTATGATGAAGTATCTAGCCTGTAAAATAAGCATGGATCGGCGAGGTAGTCGAGCTGCACCAATAAGAAGCATGGAGGGAAAGTTTAAAGTTGAAACGAATACCACATGTTATAAAGCTGAAAACCAGTTCACGCAAGCCATGGATGACGTAAAGCGGAAGGACATACAAGATCCGTATGCATATTCATCATGGACAAGGAACGTTATGAGGAAAAGGAGAGGAAAGAATTTCAACAAACTACTTAAAAATGTTGTAAGGAATCGTGATAGTACTGAGAGGAGAGTACGAGCACTTGAGGTAAGATTTCTTAGAAACTTAAGAAATAAAACCTTGTTATGTAAGTACACGAGGGGTGAACTAATTGTCGAACAACAGTGTTGTACGCAGGCCTGGAAACGACGACATAAACAGACCGGTGCGTGTTTACTTAGAGAAAGTTATTGGAGAAAACGACAAAAAATGCTCAATGTGTATGTGAACGATAGCGATACAGCTACGAGGAGTGGCCTTAGGAGAAGTAAGCTGTGTAAAGTGTATACACCTAAGAGGGGTCGACGCAAAGAAGGGTGCGACACATTTCTCACTCACTCAAACGGAAAGAGACAGAGAAGGGTCGTAAATCTTCAAAGTGTAAGTACGGCACATCGTACCAGCGTAACGGGAACGACCGACCGGATATTAGGAAAACGTGTCACGCAAACCCCTAGGTCAAATACCTTACTGTTTACAAACAAAACCACGTGCGTTAGTGACAGCACAATACGGAAGGGACATACAAATATGTCATCATAAATATAACTTGAGAATAAATAAATGAAAAGGTATTAAGAAGGCGAACTTCAGAGTATTTGAAAATGTAATGATTAAATCTGAAAACATTGAATAAAATACATTAAATACATTGGTTATATGAAAATACGTAAACCAAAGATGGTAATTAGTGATGAATATTGATGAATGAAGAGTGGGAGATTAATGGATAAAATAAAACGAAGCTACATGTGTACTCGTTGATTGAAATGATATGGTAATAAATTAGATCTGTGGAAAATTTAATGCCAGACAATTGAAAAAATACTATGAATCAGAGAATTGAAGATGAAGGAAGAGGAAGAAATTGAAGAAGATGTCTTAAGAAGCTAGCCGATGCTGATGGATCAACTGCGTTAGGGTAATTGACGCGATGATATCATTCAAGCTGGCTTAACCAAGAAAGTTACGTACTTTAATTGTTGAAACATAACATAAAAATGTATTTAGTCAATTAAGCACTAATTAAATGTTAGATAATAAGATAAATTAACATTTAGTGTGACATTTTATAAAAATATTGCAGTGAATGCAAAGGACATTTAATTGCTATTATTTGATTTATATGGTAATAAGTTACAAGGACAAAGTGAAAAAAAAAATGGACACTTAAAATCAAATAAGTGATAATATTCAACGAACTAGATAGTGAATGAACTTTATTAATGTGAGTGTATGTAATTAGTAGGCTAGGATTGTACATGATGCTATCATGAAGTAGGTAAATCATTAAAACTAAATGTAATACGTGTATGTAAATTATTAAAATAATCACAATTAACGTAGCGATTGTGTCAATTAACAATCTAATTTTAAAATAACAGTTTAAAAGATTTTATTGGTAAGATCATTAGTAATGCACCAAGGTGTATATGTATAGGAGATTATCTTTGATATCATGTAAAGGTTACATTGAACCGCTTAACTGTTTGATAATATCTTGTGAGTATGATATTTTAGAAGGTAAAATTTTATTCAATTGATGAAATTATTTAATTGCTTATGGAATTTATGATTTGTCTTATAAGTATAAAGATAAGGTATTTATATGTAAATTCGACAATGTGAAATGCGTTCAGCTATCCCAAATAGCTAGCAATAAATTCAGAGAACCGATTAAAATCAAAAGGGGGTGTACCACTGGTAATATAAGCTTTTGAAAGTAGGTTATTGTGTATACCTTCCCCTGAAGAAGATGGACACGGCGAGGCAACGTACAGGGCGCAGAATTTAGATTTGAGTTGTTCCCAGAGGTCACATCGTCAAATCGAAATTAAGGACACTGTAACGAGCAGAAAATTTTAAAAATTTTTTAAATTTTCACCTCGGCAGAGTACGTTCACACGAGGCAGTGTCAACGACTTATGGTGGAGCAATAAATAAGGAGTAATGAGAAGGTGTCAGTGAAGCGTCGCTGACTTGACAATAGAAACACATTAAGTTCAATCCAACTATAGAATTTGGTGGCGTAAGATGACAGGGAAAGTTTCGTCCAGAATTATTGCTCTCCGCAGCTGTAACAAAGTAAGTAAGGACATTCACACCCGTACCGAGAATTGTAGCAGATGTTGACCATGTTACGTCAGTAGACGATAAACGACAAAAACGAGTGAGACTCCATACTACAATGAAACGGATGCACTGCACCTTAAGAAACAATACTGGAAGATAGGCTGACAAAGACTACAGTCATGTTACGCAGCTGGAGGTATCGTCTAATTGACAGACAAGAATTTACGAAGGGAAAGTTGGGGTGACTTCAACGACCAGCAGATGTTCGAAATTAGTAATAGCCAGAAAAAAGGGGTTAGAACATAGAACAATACGCCAGGGAGACTGTAAGTACAGATAATGGGAATCTATAGAAACGCAGAGTTTACTCAGACAATAGGCTGATAGACAAGTGTTTAATAGCCGTAGTTTCTTCGAAGCGGGTCAACGATCGTCAGGGCAGAAATCGGGGAGACATAAGGACCTATCAGAGGCCTTCAGCCAGCGAGAAATTTGATGGTGAGGGGTGTTTCCATAGCAACTGAAACGAAGAACCTATCGGAAGAACTATGACGTAGAATCTTGACATGGTAGGGCAGTATTTTCCAAGAATATCAAAAACTGACCAATCTCGAAATGAAGTAGGCGTGAAGCGCGCCAGAGACAAAATTTTGAGTAGGGACGAATTAATAAAAAACTATCTGCCCAAGACAGAGAGAAGCAGTGATACTCAATTTTTAGACAGTCTACACTCAATTTTTGAAACAGTTATACTAAAGTTTTACAGTCAGAATTTTCAGACAGTTTACATTCAAAATATCAAGTAGTTTAACTTCAAGTGCGAGAGACGGTATATCATAAACTTTCAATCGTTTACTCAAATCATTCGGAGTTAGTAATTATTCAAAGTTCAGAAGAGTACATTAAACGGCGGAATGCTAACTCGAGTTCGGAAGTTAGATCGGTAACAAGTAACTTAAAAGACTTAATAATACATTCATATCGCGGTAGTGATATTTACCGGTGTGCGAAGTAACGGACTTAGTAAAATTTACACCAAGTGAACAATCAGACCGTTACACCAACAGACAGCATCACTTAACGACATACAAATTATTTGAACTTAATATTGTGTATCAACAACATAATGAACACGAAACATTAAACAAACTAATAAATTATATGAACGTTTAATGAAGCAGCGACAAATGGAACTAGACAGGTATATTGACTTTAAAACGAACTCACAGCATACACAGTAAGATGAAACATTGATTGAACACTGAACTTCAATTACTCACACATATACAAACGCCTACGCGAGTGATCCGAAGAATAAGTATTAAGTGATAGTGATAAAGCAGCTTACGACGGAATGTGTCAACGAGCCATTTTCATCACCAGAACGAGACTTCGTCAACAACTAATGGATATTCAATAACCAAGTAACCATTACTATTAATTATTTCAAATTAATAACTTCTACTGACCTGGTTTCTTTCAAAGAATTCACACCTGAGAAAATTATTAAGAAAAGTAATGAATAAATCTGAATAAAGTAGTTAATGAACGCATAAACAAAAGCATATTTGGGATTTAATGAACGCATTAAATAAGTAGAATATTGAATTGTAATATTATTTGATTTATATATGTATGTATGTTTTCTTTGTTTTCAGCATATATTGAGACATGTATTTGTTTATTATAAAATATGTATGTATTTCAGGTACAGCGACGTAACCTATGTACTATTATAATATGTTATGAGTGATAATTAAACTAGTATTTTAGTTGATCAGAAATATGCGTTCATTATTACCAATGCAACCCAAATATTAACCTAAAGTTTGAAGGAATACAAATAGATTTTAAAAGTTTCTTGTGTTCAATTAAATAAATGAATCAATGACTACCATCTATTAAATGATATCACGTATGTGTTGATGAGCATAGATAGTCAGAGTCATCAATAAGATTCAATTATACACATACATGTAAGAGATCGATAAATTTTGTATTTAAGAGCACACACAATAACAATATTAATTACCACAAGTGTGATGTTACATTTACTATACATTTACATAAATTTACATTATACAATATTCTGAATTGGAAAAGTTTAAACGCAAACAAAACTGAAAAATGAAAAATAATCCGATTAATTCACGCCTGGATATCGACAGTCGGATACCTGAACTGAATGAGACTCAGTGTGAGTTTATACGTAAACAATTAATTTATGGCTCGATCAGCTGTCGGAGTGTGTTCGGTGCGCTGGCTCCTGCTCGTTATGTAACTTACAAAACGCGCGTACAAGGCGTGTCACCACCTAGCTACATTACACGAGCGTGAAATTGTTTTTCACGTTTTAAAAATTCACTTTAAAAGCACACTGTACAACAAATTAATGCCAGAGATTATAGTTAGTGGTATAACGGTTATATCACGTACACAATGGACCGCTCTCTAATAAAGTACATTCCGAGATACGTCACAACAAAAATGAACATTATTAATTTTAAATAACAAACGCCTTCCAATTTACAATAACAAATCCAGTTGTGAGAGAGAAAAACGTGTAGCCTATTACGGATATAGTAGATATTGTTTATCAAAATAATAACAGAGTTTGATGCCCTACGCCCAATTGGAGCAGAAGATGGAAGTAAACTTTTTTCAATGCGTACGCATGTCAGAAGATGGTGTTAGATCACACCCACATTACGAATAATAATCAATTACTGAACCGAACGGAAAATAGAAAGTTTAATTACCTTGCCGAGACTATGACACTTACAGAGTAACGCTCGGCAGGCACGAAAATCATATTTTATAACTTCCCACCGTCCCTGGGAACTGAAATTATATAATACGAGGGTCAGTTGAAAAGTTCGCGGAGCGACAACTGTAGCTTAGCGGTAAAACTAAAATTTTTCGTGTGCTGCAAGATATTTGTATTTTATGTGAACTCCTGTTAATTTCCAAATCTATCTATCAAGTTATTCATTGTTTAGAAGCTGTTCAAAATTGACTTGTCATGTGTGTTTCGAAAAAAGGAACGTGTCTTTTTCACGCCAAGTTCTTGAGTTAAAAGTATGATGCACACGCTCATATGAGATGGCTATGATTTCAGCAACGTCATCCACTCCTCAATCTGCGGTCTTCCCACACCATATGAAATTTCATCAATAATGCCACATTTTGTTGCACTGTTTGGACATCCACTGCTGGGGTAGTCTTCAGTGCTTGTACGACCATGTTTAAACTCGAGTGTGCCCCACTTACCGTTGTTTCTGAAGGCGAGCATCTTCTAACACATTTACGATTTTGTTTTGATTTTCCATTGGCTTTAAAACGTTTTTAACAGAGAATTCATCACAACACGATGTTTGATTTTGTGCATTTTAAAAACACGCGTGACAGAAAAATTTCAAACAGCTGGTAAAAAGTGAACAAATTGACAGATATATCTGAAAATTAACAGGTGTTCACGCGAAATATACGTCTTGCAGCACACGAAAGATTTTAGTTGTATCACCGAGCTATAGATGTCGCTCCGCGAACTTTTCAACTGACCCTCGTAACTAACGGAACTACAAGAAAACCCAAAACGCAGAAATAAACTTTTCAATATCAGGAGACGTCAAGAAGAGTAACGCCGAATTACAGGAGTGGCGTCATAAACAGTGACGTATCTAGAATTTGGCCTGGGGGGGGGGGTCCAGTCGAGTCGGTTTCGTACAAAAGAAAAAAAAAAGTCAAGACTAATCAACATTACTATCTTTAAAGTGGCTGAAAAACGTGTGATAACATCCTGAAATCAATCCCACCAAAGTAAACGGTTATAACACAATACAAATACGCGTTACTGAATTTTATTTACAAGATACTTATGAACTGATTTACCCATATTTCATATTTCAAACGTACGTTCAAATGCTGTGTAATAAACCTGTTTGTATATTTAAAAAAGAGTTACTATGTACTATACAAGCCAACACAGCTGAAAAAATAATAACACAGCCTCAAAATTAAAAGATTACAAAACTTTTTTAGACCCTCTGGGGGCGGGGGGCGGTCCCGTTCGCCCCCTCCTTGTAAATACGCCCCTGATATAAAATCTGTGGAAGAGAAAATCTATGATTATCAACGACAGTGCTTCCATCGCGTGAATCGAATGATGTCTGCAGCGATTGTCGGGAAGATGTTACGACATCACAGAACATTGTACGTGTGTCTCTCGGCTGTTCCTGCGGAGCCCGGCTGTATGTGTGTGTGCGTACATAGTGCTGCTACTTTGAGAAGGAGGGCAATACGTGACACTTGTCACGCGTCCGCAGCCGAGGCTGTTCCAGACTTCACCGGTCCGCGCGCACTGTGTTCGAGGCGGCAAGCAATTACGCTCTATAGTAGTAGCATGGCCCAGGTGAGCCCTATACTCACCGAGCAGGTGTTCTCTTATGTTCTATCTCTCTCTAACATTCAAATATAATATTTTCGACTCACAACTATAAACTACATCAACAGGTAAACTTATATTCATATTTTCAGCAGGAAAATACATTTAAAAAATAAATATTACGTCGATTTATTAAAAAAAAAAAACGTAATTTTTTCGTATTTTATACAATTTACACTTATATTAACAAATAAAAAAAATTATTTTTCGCTGGATATACTTTTTTAAGGTCGTAGTATAAAAATATGTTGGTTAGGTAAGCTAAATATTTTTTTTATAAACGTTATTAAAGTTTATTTAACAACAAATTTCACGGATTTCGGAGCAAAAAAAAAATTTGTTTTTGTTATCTGTAAAATTTTATTATTAATTCAATTTTTTAGATAAAACAAATCAGACCATTTTAAAGTACAAATTTCAAACTTCAAAAAATGCACCTGTAAAGTTTCAATATCAAATTTTAAACTAAAGTTGTTGGTCTTTGAAACATGACCTAAAAATTCAAATTTGTCATTTTTTAAAATTATTGAATATTTTGAGCTCTGTATTTTTCGAACTAAAATTTTAAGATTTTTATATCACTTACCTTTTTAAATGTCATTTCAAGAGTAAACTGTGAAAGTTTCAGATGTTTATCTTAAAAATTAAAAAAATGGCAGATCTTTAATTAATTTTGTAGAAAATTCTACTATGACGTAACTTTATATACGTATTATTCCTATATTTTTTTTCACGTTTGAAAACATGATATCTTGTTAGCTGCAAGATTCTTCTTTCATTTAAATTTTTGTGAGCTCAATTTGATCAATTAGATCAAAAGTTATAACAAATTTAGTGTAGCGCGCTCGTGGCCGCGCGCTCCTCGAGCCCTGCACTTGCGTGTCGCCGCCTCACATTTTCGTGCGTTAGAAAAAAAAATCTGTAGCTTACAGTTTTCATTATAGAGATAAACTTTATATACATTTTTTATGTAAAATTGTCAATTATTTCGAATGGCACAATTAGTTTAAAAAAGAATTAAACTTTTTGAGATATTCCATAAACAATGGAATTTTACAACTAATTTGTTAAATAAATAATCGAGCGTACACTCTACGGTCGGTAACTTTTTATATGTTGTTCCTAACATCCTCACAAATGTACAGTAAAAAGTTATGGCCATTCGTAATTTTTCCGAAGTAAAAATCTAATTTTACTCCACTACTAATGTTTTCTAGTAGTATTGACGCGTATTACGGATTATTCTTAAACACTTGTGCTATCTATTTAAACAGCGACAGCTGCCGCTTAGTTTCAGTTTTAGTGGCGATTTATTCCAGTGAGGTTCGAAGTATTGTGGCGAAGTGTTAGGTCGGGCGATTCACACGCACGTGGTGTATTAGTGAAGAGTGATTATAGTGCGGAATTGTTTATAGTTGACATTATGATTTGTGTGGACAGATTAACTTGAATTATTGTACGAGTATAATCTTGTTGAATAACTTGTTGATTACAAACTGTTAATTATGATAATTAAAGCTGGTTTTTAGTGACTTTATTGGTCTTATGTTTTGTTTTCCACTGTAACATACGACGATCAGTAAGACCGTCGTACAATTTTAAACTATTGGGCTATAGCCAGAAGAAGCATGAAAAGATCTAAGCAGGCACGGAGAAAATACAGCTGAGTTGAAAGGTAGATAAAGGAAAAGCGCAATTTATTCTGTAAGCATACTAATTATACTTAATTAGTGTAATTAGTATACTAATTAGCTGAAATGAATTTTATCTATTTTAATTTAACTATTGTGTAACTTAATTTTGTTTGAGATAACCGAAACAAACAGAAGTCGGTTAATTACTTGAAATTAACTTGTTGCAACGGCCGTGAAATTTTGGCGCCGCTTTCTCGTACAATCCAATTTATAAGATAGACCAGGGGTCTCCAAACTTTTTCACTTGAGGGCCGAAGTAAAAAATCTTGGAAGCCAGGCGGGCCAACACACACACACACACACACACACACACACACACACACACACACACACACACACACACACACACACACACACACACACACACACACACACACACACACACACACACACACAGAGAGAGCCTATATTGTAAACTTATTTTTTTTTAAGTTTACGAAATAATCAAGTCAATAAAACTGGTATTTAAATACAAATTAAGCAGTCTTATCAATAAAAGAAAATAAATTAATTTATTCAAAATAATGTGAATAAAAGTAAGGAAAAAATAACATTCAAAGATATTTCTTATGTATTATTTTTTTACTTTTTTATGTATATATGTGATGTGTAGAGTTGCTTCTGACATATAATGTCTGTTCATTTTGGGTCAAGTTTTGATGCTCCTATCACTAGAATGGATTTCAAGTGTTCGTCTGACAAGTTAGCCCTGTACTTTGATTTTATATTTATTTCTTGTTTGGTTATTTAGTAAAATGTTATAACATTTGGAGTATTTTGAAGATATTTTTAAAAACTGCACGCAGCATCGGCCGGGTTGCCGCGGGCCGCAGTTTGGAGACCCCTGAGACAGACTAAATAAACACGTATGTTTACCACACTTATATGTTAGTAGACTCGCGTACTACGTGTTTGAGCTTCTCACGGTCCACACGTTGGGTCCGCTGTGTTACATGACCTACAACGATTATTTACAAGGGTTTCTTCATCATCATCATCATCTCCAACAAGGATTAAACCAAAAACGGTTTAATTACTCAAACTGCTTTCCGGCTGTAAGGCCGTGGTCTTCCGTTTTCTTCGTCGTTACGACAGATGTTGACTCGTGCAGACGTTTCGGCTTCACCTCTGGGTGCCATCTTCACTGTCACAAGGGCTTTGCCACAGTACTGTGGTGTACTGACGGACATCTTGTCGGTGTGTTAAACCTTTTTGACACTGAAGATGGGATCCAGAGGTGAGACCGAAACGTCTGTACGAGAGTCAACATCTGTCGTAACGACGAAGACAACAGCCCGGAAAGTAGTGTTAGTTATCACGACGCCGACCGTGGAAGCCTAAGGAACAGACCGAAAGTGGTTGTTCCGGTCCCAAACGGACACACTAGAGTTGGTCACACCAACGCTTCTTTGGACGCCTCACACCTATCCGTCCTTTAGGCTTACAATTTCATAGTTGTTTGGGGATAATACGGCAGTTATCAATTCGGTTAAGATGTTCCAACCATTGTAGCCGATAGTAGGCAGTCCTATTAAGTATACTCATAATAATCGGTTCCTGCCGTACACCGACGACATTCCTTTTGCGACCTTGAAGAGTATATGTTCCTGCCACGTGCCTGAGAAATCTCATTTCGGCCGCCTGAATACGACTGGCCTGGGACTTTGTTAAAGTCCAATTCTCCGCTCCATAGAGAATTGTGGGGAAGGCCATCACCTTGTAGAACTTCAGGCGTGTTTTCTTTCCTCGGCGATTTTAGAGTTCTCCCGATGGTCCCACACACATGGTTGAACGATACTTGTGCAGCTTCTTCAGCATATCATTGTTTGTAATGTAAGATACGCTACAGCAAAGAAGGCCAAGAAGGTTTTTGTACGGGAAACACAGTTCAACAACAAAATGTTTCCTGCTTGAAAGTTGCAATTTTATATTCCATTTAGGTTATAAAAAACTAATTTACCCTTTAAAATGGTTAGTTAGCTCTTATTTTCAAGATCCAACAGTTTTTAAGTACATAGTTATGGGAATTTTTGCGGTTTTATGGGAAATTTCATTTTTTACGGCAGGCAAATCTGAGACCACTAATTGTCATTTGAGGTTACTTTTCGTCTGGCTGCATTGTAAGGTTGGTGAGTGTTGATGATATTTTCTTTCTTTCCTTATATTATTGTGTCTAGAAATTGTGAAAATGCCTCGCAAATGCGTTAATAGTGCTGACAACTTTTACCATGTGTGTGGTGAAGTGACATTTTCTGCTCAAAAACGGCCTATAACACAGGTAGTAAAAACAGCCTACTTTCATTACTTTGAAGTCAAGGTAGCGGATCAAGACAAGTTATGGACGCCTCCTCACTTTTGTTGCAATACATGTTCGGTGAATCTTCCTAGTTGGTTAACTGGAAAGAGACGTTGGTGTACCGATGCTATGGCGAGAATCATGTAAATGACTGTTATTTCTTACTACGATAATGATCCCATTTTCTGCATCAATGACAACTTCATTCTTGAGTCATTTTTTTGGAATCACAGAACAACTTCATTCTTGAGTCATTTTTTTGGAATCAGATCCATTTTCTCTGATTCAAAATCAGCTCCGAAACACTACATCGACACGACCACACACAAAACAACACACGGCACTCCCAGAAGATATAGTTATAGTTTTACTTCTTTAAATATTCTGATTTGAAATCAGAGAAAATAGCTCTTAACAACAATGACATTATCACTGAGTCAAATGATAGCATCATTATCGTAGTAAGAATAGATCGTGAAATACAACGACTTTAGTTCTTCTGTGGCCTGCTGAGCCGTGGTTGCGGATCTTCACCCATAGATGATTTAAATTAAAATAAAAAAATTATAATTTTATTGCTTGGCAACAAAACTATTTATATTTAACAATTACCATTGTTTGAAAAAGGTTAAATGCATTTTTATTTAATTTCATCAAACTCTTGGATTTCATTGTCCATGACGTGCCGTTACTTAACTAAATATAATTAATTCACTACCGACTCGGAACACAAAGTTTTTTATGGGTAAAAACGTATACGTTTTACCTTATAGCCTGAACCGGTTTTGGCTTTTAAAAAGCTTCTTCAGAGGCTGTCGTTGGGAGCACTGTCCGTCTTGTTGTTGGCGACGGTATCGACTTTTGGAGGATCGATGTTGTGTGTGTGGGGTGTGATGTTTTCGAATAATGCGTGTGATTTGAATTGTGTCTGTTCGTTTAGGATGTCGTTTTTATGTGTTTCCGTGTGTTTGTATATTTCCAATTGTTCTAGAGTGTCTAGTTTTCGGCCTTTTGTGTGTACGTGTAGAATGTCCATGTTATGGTCGATGTTTTTGTATGTGTGGTTTGCAAAGGTGGATTCTGTAGTGGAGTGTAGTGTTCAATGTATCTTTGTTTGAAGCTACTGTACTGTTCTGGCCTATGTAGAATATGTTGCAGTCTGAGCAATTTAGTTTGTAAACACCAGGTAGATCGAATTTGTTTTGTGCTTTGTGTGTGTTTTGATAGTGTGTGTTCTGTTTTGTTTGTAGTTTTGTATGCAATTCTGTATCCTGCTTTTCTGAATTTGTGGGCTATTTTTTCAGTTTGGTTGTTGATGTATGTTAGTGTTATGAATTTGTTGTTTTCTGTCTTTGTCTGTTGTTTGTTTTGTGTAGGAGTTTATTGACTATTGTTCTGTTGTATACGTTGGATTCTGCTAGATATTTTATCTCGCGTTTAGTTCGTATTTGTAGTCTTTTTTACCTAGTGGGATGTTGTTAAGTCTATTTTGAAGGCAGCTAGTTTGTGTTGTATTGTATTGGGTGATTGGAGGAGTTGTGTATTAGTGTGGCAGTTGTAGTCGGTTTTCTGTATATACTGAATTTGAGCCTGTATTCAAATTTTGTGATGGAAAGGTCTAAGAAGTTTATGCTATTGTTGTATTCGTATTCGGCAGTAAAGGTTATGTTTTTGTGTATTTTGTTTGCAAACTAAATAGCTCAGATTGCAACAAATTCTACATAGGCCAGACAGTACGTAGCTTCAAACAAAGATACATTGAACACACAAAGGCACTACACTCCTCTACAGAATCCACTTTTGCAAAGCACCTCATTGAAGCAAACCACACATACAAAAACATCGACCATAACATGGACATTCTACACGTACACACAAAAGGCCGAAAACTAGACACTCTATAACAATTGGAAATATACAAACACACGAAAACACATAAAAACGACATCCTAAACGAACAGACACAATTCAAATCATACACATTATTCGAACATATCACACCCCACACACACAACATCGATCTTCCAAAAGTCGATACCGTCGCCAACAACAAAAGACGGACAGTGCTCCCAACGGCAGCATCTGAAGAAGCTTTTAAAAAGCGAAAACCGGTTCAGGCAATTAAGGTAAAACTTTTACGTTTTTACCCATAAAAAACCTTGTGTTCCGAGTCGGTAGTGAATTAATTATATTCATCAAGCTCATTAAATCAATACCAAACGTGACAAAATTACCCCTTCCCCTGTTAACTACCTTTTTCATTTTTATATATTTCATCTACCTTTCTACAGTGGATTATTATCACCTCCTTTTCAGGATACTTTATTTATCAAAATTAACTACTTTACTCTTGTTAAAATGTAAAACGTTGCAGGTAAATTACCCCTCTTCCTTAACCGACCTTCACCAAAATCAACAGGCCTCGAGTCCTCTACAACTCAGACACACATACAAACAATTATTTGATTCTGTTTGAATTTGCGGCAGTTATCGTTCGCCATAGAAAAAATTCTACAGGCACTATGGAAAAGCGACTTTTCTTCACGTTTTGAGAGTAGTACAGTCAGAATCAGTCCTTGTCTCGAACACGAATTTTTTCGCCATCACCACACTTCAATTTCCTTACAGAACATGGAAGTAAAAAAATCATTATTTTGTTTCTACAAGCATGTCGTTGATTTACCGTCTTCCAGCTTATCGGTTAATTTCTATTTAATGTCGTTATGTGTGGATATGTCTTTAATGTTCTTTTCTGTGGATATTTTCATGTTGTATATTTGACATATTAAACACACACACGTATACACCATCAAGGTGTTTTCCTACCGGAACAGCAGCAAAGGTTTGGACAAATGGTATATAAATGGCGACCGCAGGAAATGCACTGTAAAGTAATATTATAAAGCAATGTTGTATATAAATAGGAAAAAGGAATAGGCCTACAATATAAAGAAATATTCACGTACTGGAACACGTACTTTGCATGGACTGGCGTAATTTGAGATTATCTCTCTTCAGCACTACGGCGCCCAGTCTAGAGGATAGGTTTCTCTTAGGTCCTATGATTTAATCTCTCTCTCTCTCTCCCCCCCCCCGTAGGGATCTTATCAACGGCAGTTCTGCCACTCTCTTTGTCACACTATTTTAAAATCGGTCTACCAACGATGAAGAAATCGGTCTTCCCTGCCCGAGGTCTTCATCCGATAATCCTGGAATTCCACCAACTGTCCTCAATTCACGACTCTATTATAAAACTTTATACTCGTAAAACTCTATTAACTGTGTCACTTTGTTATTAAAATAAAGGACTTGGGCAAATCTCTTTACAGAGCTGTAGTCATCATTTAAAGTTTTTCTCACAATCACTTTTTAACCCCGTGCACTTACAACGGATAGAAACTTGGACAATAAAGAAAGAAAAGGAGAGGAGATGAATTTACAGGCTTTCGAGATGTGGATATGGAGGATAGAAAGGGTTTATTGGAAGGACAGAATAACAAATGAGGTGGTGCTTGAAGAAAAGACAGTGCTGGGTATCATCAAGGGCAAGAAGAGAGATTGGTTGGAACACTACGCGGCCGAAGGTACACAAGATAATGTGACGGTAGAAGTATCATGGCGGAGGAGAGAATAGATGACACTCGCTATAGGAACGCGATATCATGAAATGAAGAGACCAGCCCAGGATAAGGGAGCATGGAGGGACCGTACCCTGTAAGACCTGCCCTTGGGAACACATAACACAAGATTACGATCAAACACATACAACTGGTCTCTCAGTAGCTCTTTGAGTGCTTTAAATTAGTGAAATATATACAAACGACACTGATCGTACGAAAACCAAAGTCATGGCCGTCGATCGTCAGAACTAGAACCATTCAGACATACTACAATTGACGTAATTATAATCGTTAATAATTATGTACTTGGGTTCGTTTATTTCAAATACGGATCGTTACTCGGAAGAGGTAAGGAGATATGGCAAAACAGTTAGGAATTACTCGGTGACAGTACGGAAGGCTCATAGTATCACAAGTATGCAATAGAAACAGTTAGTATTCTGTGTACTATTATTATGCCCATACAGAGTAAAGACTGTTAGCAAATGATCGCAAGAAATTAGATGTTTTTGAAATTTGATGCTGGTGACAACTTCGAGGAGCACTTTTCAAGCACGGTTCCTTTTGAAATTACCGCCGACTGTGGCAACGAAGCGGGATCGCGCGTGCCCGACGTTTTAATACGACCATCGATGTATACACCACACTCTCGTTTATCCGGAATGGAATAAGTTTTCAAAATAATTTTTTTAACGACTTTTACTGGTGAAGTTTAAGATACGATTTTTACTAAAAACAACCTGTTTTGTTATAAATTTAACGTTATGATCCCGGGCATCAATTCCTTTCTGAGGACGAGACCATCGCTGAGTTTTCCAAAAAATCAAACAACGAAGATTCAAGTTCCGATGATGATGATGATGATGATGCGGACGACGAAGCAATGCCAATCAACCATTCAGAGGCTACTTCAATGCTGGACAAATTATTAAATTATTTTGAGCGTCTAAGCGAGACAAACCCAGCAGAACGGTTACTTCTAAAAAGACTCCGTGACCGTACAGCTAAGAAGAGAGAAACATCGCTAAAGCAGAAAAAAATAATGGACTTTTTTAAAAAGTAAAGACTGATTATTCATGTAGGCCTATTTGTGTTTATTATTGTTTTTTCTCGCTAAATTAAACTTGTTAACTTTTAGAAACGCTACTACTGTACTGTACTGAATTTAATATTATGTATGTATAATGTCTAATGCTAAATAATTTTTGTTCTGTATACACAGTATAATATTCTGAAATAGATTTTGCTTTTCCTTAAAATTTACTCGTAAAATACAGTACAGTAGGTTATTACAGTTTGAATAAAGTCTTCAAAATAAAAAAACTCAACTTTTCTGTATAGCGGTAGGTAAACATCGCTAATACCGGCATTTTCGCCATTAATTTGGTTTATCCGGAAAGGGTCCGGTCCCATCAATTCCGGATAAACGAAAGTGTAGTGTACTATATGGATCGCGTGCTGTCAGGCAAAGTTAACGGAAGAAATCGATCCGAAGCACGTACAGCATCCCCCACGATCGGGAGAATAAAGCGTTTGGCGCTAAATTACCAGGTGTACTAAACGAGTCATTCAGTCAGTAATGCACTTGTTTTGACACCTTACACTTATTACATTTGGGACACTTCTACTGAAAATTTGTGCTTATGAAGATTTTATTATTATATTATAAAGACGTTTTAAAGATTGTAAAATTTATGTATAATTTATTGATTATATCTGACAGTAAACATGATACCAAAAAAATGATTATATCAGCTTGCAAAAACCTTGCCCACAGTGTTTAGAAAACATATTTCAAACAATAATTTTTCTGAAGACAACCATGAAGTGAAACTTATCACATTAGTAGGGATATTATTTTATAAAATCGTGTGCTATGATAGTGCTAAGGAAAGAACCGCTGCAGCTACCTTCTGTAAGCTTGGTGTCCGCCACAAGTTAAATAAATTTGTATTATTTAGTAATGTTTAATGTAAACAATTTTTATACAATTAATATGTAGCTAATAAAATAAAATAAACAAGTTTAATGTAAATTAGCATTGCTAATTAAACACTTTAACGACCATAGCGAGCGTATACGCCAGCTTCTTACGCAATAAACATTTTAAAGTTTACGACTCGCGTCTTTTATTCTTTGTTTCGCTTATTTTTAATCTTTATTCTTCTGGTTGCAATATTAAATGTTCATAAATAAATATTTATGAACGCAACAGAACTTAGCGATAAACTGAAATAATGTGTCAGAATATTGAAATCTTACAGTGAAACAAATTTGTTTATTTTGGAAAAGAACTTATTAAAAACCTCCCACTTTGGAGTCATTAATTGTTAAAATGACATAACTATACCATTTAACGCAAAATATGCTCCGCTAAAGCAACAACACCTATAACAAAGCAGAAAAGTCAGACTTTGTACAGGTACAGTATATTGTATAACATACGCACGCAGTATTCTTGCCCCCCCCCCCAAGTGATGTAGCGGTCGGACCGAATTCAGTGAATGCAGCACGAGATTCATATAGTATACATCGATGAATACGACGTAATACTCAGCCATCGGCATCAGATAAGCGATTGTGGTGATATGAGCGAATTACAGTTAATGTTACAACAGATAATCCCTCCAACTGCGAAGTTCACTCTCTGATACGTTCCTTTTGTTAGAAAAAAAACAATAGTGCTACTGAAACTCAGAGGCGACTTTTGTGAGGTTTATAGGCCTGACGGTACGATAGCGAAATTGGGCGATTGTGTCGTCTGTTTACGGAAAGACGAACGAACATTAATGAAGAAGGACGTAGCGATCGCCCAACAGTTATGTATGACAGATGTTTAAGTGGAAGAAGTGAATACGGAAATTCATGAAAACCGGCAACTTGTGTTTCAGAATTCTCTCTCAATTTCATAATGCTTCGTGACCTGTAATTTACGACCTTGGGACAGAGAAATTTGTTTACAAATTCTGTGTCGAAAATGTTAATTATACACAAGCAGTAACGTCTTGGGTTCATCTCAAGACTTTTTTTGGAGTTTTGAAAAGTGGACTGTTTGAACAAATCGTCACTGGAGACAAAACCTGGTTATCCTACGGACAAACGGTCGGTTTTCAACAGTTCGAAAATGCCGACGAACTGGACAGCGGCGAAATTAACTGGATCAAGACAAAGCCGGCGTATTTTACGACAATGGAATAAAGAAAAAATATGAAAAATACGTGGAAGTAAACGGTCATTACATGGACAAATAAAGAAAGTGTATAGATTTTTTGGTTATAATACATCATTTTCACCATTTAATGTCTTCTTTTTATTTCAAACGGACCTTTCTTACAAAAATATAGCCTATAATCTTACTTCGTATGCCTTAAGCAGCACGTTAAACTAGAGCTCTATAATATAAGTATTCGCACCCGCCATCTTTGCTCCGAGACTTTTAAATGTAATGTGGCGGGAGCAATGTAAGCACGCTGTGCGTTGGATTATTTAATGTAAATTATGTATGTAAATATTAATATTTTTACGTATCAGGGCTATAACCTTAGTGTACTAATTTGATTTATGTATTACACACGAATGTGTATAATAATCATCTCATCTTGTCAGTGAAAACAAGGTTATAAATACTGGTGTTAGAGATATTATTAATGTTATGTAGTATGTTTTGCAGATTGTTGTACTACATCTCATAATCATAATGACTGGTTGTAAATTACAAAAATCGAACAGAAACTAAGTTTAGAACATTCAAATTTCCGGCAGACCCTATTCGATGTGCAAAATGGATTCAAAATATGAGACGAGACAAATTTATACTAAGCAAGGGAATGCGTCTGTGTGAGGTAAATTTAATGGTTGTTCCTTAAAAGTTTGTGAATGTTAATCATAACGACTAAAAATGTAATACACCTTTGCACTTTTAGGTTCATTTTGAAAGTTCACAGTTTGAACAGGCACGAGTAGATGGTTGGAAAAAACTGAAGCCTAATGCCATACCGACTTTGTTTGACGTACCAAATCCACCTCCTAGGATCGGCCCAGTTCCACGCAGATCACTGTACAAGGTGGTTTATTTTTTTAATCCATTAATTATAAATATAATGTTATAACTAAAGCCCGGATTCACGTGCAATTGCATCTTTTTTTTGCTAGTTCGTAAACGGCCAGTGACAAGTTATTTATCCGAATCGGGATGTGTAGGTCATTTTAACATACATTTTATTTTGCACAAAATTGCACGTTTTGGGGGTTACTGCATAAAATTGCACATTCTGTAGTTTTAATACACAAAATTGCACATTTACCTGTTTTTCGAAAATCAGCTGCGCGATAGCCAAGCGCGAAACATACACGCAGATCGTAAACAAAGTCGAGAACAAAATCAGCACGAAGAAATTCTAGTCCAGTAAGCGCAGCTTTTGACGTAACAAAATTTTGACTGTCGATGGAATTTCACGAAATTTGATATGTATGTTCTATATGCACTCTAGAACAAAGTTAAACTGTACGCTTTTTATTTGGGGATGAGAACCACCCCTTTTTCAAGGGTGATTGATAAAAAAAAAAATTAACCACAGGATCCAATAGAGAATCAAATTCTAAGCAAAAAAGTCAGTACGCAACTGTTTTGAAAAATGCGTTGTTTTCGAGTTATTCCAAATCAACATTTTCGATTTTTACCCCAAAAAAAAAAACAGGATTTTAGCGTAATTTTTTGCGAATAACTAAAAAACGTTTGAGTTTATAGTAAAAATGAATAGGACCAAAATTATTCTATACGAAATAACAAACAAAATGCGTTTTGGCCGGGTTTTAATCCACAAGTTGTTTTCAAGATATGGACGTGAGAAGTTGTAACTTGCAAATTTTTTCCCTGTACTAACAAAGTTTAACCCTTCCTACTAACCGAGAAAAATACTTTTGACTATAAAATGTCTAGTGCAATGAAAAATACATTATTGTTAATTTTAATAAAATGTTAAGCTAAACTTTTTATTATTAATTTTAACTAAATGTTAAGCAAAAAACCTGAATATATACTTAATAGTAAGTAAGTTAAAAATGTAAATTCGTGTTTATTAAAAATAGTTTTAGTAACTTTATTTGGACTTTTGGACAAACGAAGTTTAGTAAACATTAATTCAACAGCCATCTATTATAAACAGGAGTAAAAGTAAAATCTGAGAATATATACCTAACAAAGTGGTAAGTGGTAACGATTGGTATTTGTTGTTTTTTAGACAAAATTATTCTCCTCTTACTATGGTCTGAATCAGTAAGTTTTAAGATGAAAACTATTATTTCCATATTTTTAAGGACGTGGGACATAATTTCACACTTTGAAATTATATTTTTGGCACGAAAAACTATAATAGTTTATGTAATTTCGAAAACAAACTTATACTGCGACCCATGTATACACAAGCGGCACCATAATATTATGTCAGTCTCGGAACAAAGATGGCGAGTGCGAATACTCCCTTTTATAGATCCTTAGTTAAACAAATGCCCCTCACAGGTGTTTAGCATAAACGAACGGTTATCATCGACTGTAACTGGTAAAATCTCGAGTTATTTCTGTCACATCTCGAGAACAGACGATGAACTGGAAAAACTAATAGTACGAGGGTCTGTTGAAAAGTTCCCGGAGCGACATCTTTTGCTTAGCGGTAGAACTAAAACCTTTAGTATATCGTAAGATTCGTGTTCGTGTAAACACTTGTTAATTTCCAAATCTATTTGTCAGTTTATTCATTGTTTACTGGCTGTTTGAAATTAACGTGTGACGCGTGTTTTGAAAAACGGACACAATCACGAATCCTTTGTTAAAAATGATCTAGCGCCAAAAGAAATTCACAACGAAATGGTAATTGTGTTAGGAAGAAACGCTGCACCTTCAAGAACAGTAATAGTTCTATATGGGCGTTCGAGTTTAAACGTGGTTCATACAAGCTCTTAAGATTCCCGCGTGGTCGCCCCAAAAGTGCAACAATTCCAAATGCGAAACCCAGGTTGCACAAAGATTTTTCACACTGAGTTCTTGACTCAAAATATGATACACAAACTAATGCAAAATACCTACGATATCAGCATGTCATTCTCTCTCGATCGCCGGTCTCCCAACACTGTACGACATTTTTTTAAATGATATCTGGCGTTGTTTAACTTTTTGGTTGTCCACTGCGAGGATCATCTTCAACGCTCGTACGAACATGTTTAACTCGAGTACCCACTTACAAGCTATTGTTTTTGAATGTGAAAAACTTCTCCTTCATCTCCGTAACATCTCGATTGTGAATTTCCATAGTTGCTATACCGTTTTTAACAAAGAATTCAATCACTCAGTCAGAGGACGATGTCTAATTTTGTCTATTTTTGAAATGCGTGACATGTAAATTTCGAACATTTGATAGACTACTTCGAAATTGGTAGAAAGATTTAGAAATCAATACGTGTCTATAAGAAATGTGAATCTTGCAACACACGAAAAATTTTAGTTCTACCGCTAAACTATAGATATCGCTCAGCGAACTTTTCAAATGATCCTCGTACGGGCAGAAGTTGCTGGTAAAATCATATATCGGGTAAAATATCGAGCGGTTGGTCACCACGTGGAAGAATTCTAACTGGGAATCTCGAACACGAATCTTACGATATACTAAAGATTTTAGTTCTACCGCTAAGCAAAAGATGTCGCTCCGGGAACTTTTCAACAGACCCTCGTACTATTAGTTTTTCCAGTTCATCGTCTGTTCTCGAGATGTGACAGAAATAACTCGAGATTTTACCAGTTACAGTCGATGATAACCGTTCGTTTATGCTAAACACCTGTGAGGGGCATTTGTTTAACTAAGGATCTATAAAAGGGAGTATTCGCACTCGCCATCTTTGTTCCGAGACTGACATAATATTATCTCACACACTCGGTTGCATTCACGGCTGAATGTCACCATTGTGTGAAAGGCGGACTGCATGCCCCTCTATCAATCGCGACGCTCCTGTCACAATGTACCGTGCTTAAGTTATAAATCACTCATATTTATGTAAACAAAAAAGCTGCGGTCTTTCGAAATATCAACAGATTCTGTACACAAAACACAAGAAGACGTGTGATGATGTGTCGAAACATCAAACTGTCTGTGACGACTAGCGCAGGATTTACCACTAGGCCGACTAGGCCGCGGGCTCACAGGGGGCCGCAAGCTACAGATATATATTTTTTTTAACAGAAGTATTTTTGTAAAAGTAGGAGGCATAAAGTAAGTAGTAAGATTTTTTGAAATTAATGATCAATTTTTGTTAATAATACAAACGGAAGACAGTTTAAATATTGCGCTCTTATTTTTAAGACGTTGGTATCCTTGAAAACTAATCCGCGCATGCGAATTTTGAACGTCCTCTATATTGCCCCCGAATTTACACGACCGTGGTACCACCCTTGTTTGTAATCATTGTTTATCTGCGTTGTGACTGAACGATTTGCGATTTGAGGTTGTTTTTATTTTGTTTTGAATGTAAAGAAGGTTTTCAGCTTTGTGTGGTGGGCAGCGTGTTGTTTCGTTGATATTTATTAGTGTGAAAACTTTATGGACATAGAATTGGATCCGTACACTAAACGTATTCATCATGAGCATGAACATAAACATTCACACGGCTAGTGGAGCCTACTAACGTAAGCTAAAAAAAAATAAAGAGGAAGCTCATTTGGAAACAATAAAAAAAAAACTCAAAACTAGATCAATTTTTTAAAACTACACCAGTTTCTAATGATAGCCCTGCAGTTAAATGTGTATCAGAAACTGACTTCAATGTTCCAAATACTTCTGCAGCAGAGGTTGCAGACGATCAGACCATTAATAAGCCCGCGGATAATTTAAACATTGAACGGAATCAAAATAATTTAAAACGTATCGCTTGTATTCCAGGGTTTAATTTATTAGATCCGAATGCATGGGGTACTTTAACGTCAGATTTGACTGATTATATTATAAGAAACCTACCCAAACATTTTTAAAACGTCAAGGAATGCCGGGGGGGGGGGCTCAGAAAATTTGGCCTACGGCGGGCCTCAACAATCTTAAATCCGGCACTGGTGACGACGACAGCGAACGGAACGAAGATCGATTGTAAAAGACGGCACAGAAATATCGCCGGTCGTTTACATCAGCGACCCAGTTATCGGTTGACACGAGGTCAGTACGGGATTAAAGTCCCTGCCGTGTAATGTGCCGACTGCCCATGAACGAGTTCTATGGCTGCACGAGCTAAAGGTGACCCCAAGTAGACGTAGCAACAGCATCTACGCGCGCCGCCTCTTGTCCGCAGTGATATGATTTACGATCACTGCCGAATACAATACATTGCTTTAATCTACATCAGTGGTTCTCAAACTTTTCAGTCCGCGGACCTCCCAAAAAAATTTAAAAATTTTCGCACCCCGTTTCAGTTCTGAAATAAAACAGACAGTAAATATGATAGAAACTCTTATATTTTAATTAAAATTTATTAAAATAAAAATTCTCTTAACTTGAAAAATTATAATGTTAATGATATTAAACATAGTTTAATGTGAACAATGAAGCTGCTTTTGAACAATTAGCTCTGCAATATTGGGTTTAATGTCTGATAATTTCAATATTAAGTCACTCTCGACATCCAAGTTTATTTCTTAACTTTGACTTCAGTACGTCAGCTGGGAGAATGCGGTTTCACACAACTGAGTAGAGGGAAACACAGTTGAACACTTCAAAGGTTTTTATGCGAGTTCAGGATAGTCAGCCATTACATATAACCAGAGGTCAACTAGCTGTAATTGCGAAAACTATAATTTTAATGAACTGTCAGTTGAAAGTTCTGCCGATGAATCTTCTTTTGTAGTGTAAGAGAGATGTCTAGTCAGTTCGGCTGACAAACAGATCTGCTACACGACATGATTTAAAGACTTATTACAGCCATTAGTTTGAAATTACTTTTACAATTACAATTAGTTTGAACAAAAAAAATACTGAAATCTTCTACTAATTGTTATAATATTCTAAAATTTAGATTTTACAGCATTAAAAATGGAGAAAATGACAGTATATTCTATTTTTTCATAAAAGTGTCCGCGGACCCCACTTTGGGAACCACTGGTCTACATTATGTTAATGGCTGGATTGTGGACTTTGCCTTGACAGTGTTCATTTTCACCACTTCAGCGATGATTAAAGTTATCAAAACCTAAATTTTGTTTATTCTTTTTATATAATAATTAGCGTTAGGAGAGATGATAATCGTCGTGTATACGTACCCGTTAACTCAAAAACGTTAGTGTTACTGTGTTATAAGCATTGTATATACACATTAAACGTTATGTTTTCCTCAACCATGGCTTTTATTTATTTCTGCAGTAAACTAAATACTGAAAACCGTTGTCACCTAACCTCACAAATAAAAACAACATGTATTTTCGCCTAGCGGAAATTATAACAACAGCAACAGAAAAAGAAGGTATGAAAAAAAGTAAAAGAAGAGTACAACCATCTAACAGCAAACGTTTTATAACAAAAACTACATAAGCAGAAACGCAAAATTAAGACAAAACCGTAATATATGTTGAAGCCTTAGATACACATGAATGCTTGGGAGTGTTTCCTGCAGAAAAAAATATTAAAAAGAACGTTGGCCCAGAAAGTTGTAAAACCGGGTTCCAACTGGAAGGCGGGATCGGGATTATCCATAATGTTACGGTATGCTGCAGCACCAGCCACCAGGGAAAGCACCAGGGTCAGAGGGGGCGCCATCCAGCCCTAAATCACAAAAACTTTTTGAAGATAATACATGTAAAAAAAAACAAATGTCCTCAATCCAAAAGCATAAAAAGATGCGTGCACACTTTTCGACGAGTTGGCCGTTATGTTTTCTATGTTCGAATGAAATAGTAGATTCCATGATACTACAGTTTGTCCGCTCAGAGTATTAAACTGGATTATCGACTGTAAAATGATTGATGTATTTCCAAATTGCTTAGCATCTGTTTTTGACGATTCCAATAGCTATCTGTGAATCTGAAAGATCATTTTCTGTATTAAAACTCATTAAATATATATTGAGTTCATCTAAGGGATATGAGAGACTACCTTCTTTAGCAAGGTTGAATATTGAAAACAAGGTACTTGAACCGGTCGAGTTTGAAGAAATTATACAAGACTTCGTTAAGGCAAAATCAAGAAAACCACAAAGATAATAAATGTAAAAGAAAAAACAAATGTCCTCAACCCGAAATCATAAAAAAGATGCCTGCACACTTTCGACGAGTTCGCCGTTATGTTTTTTAAGTTCGAATGAAGATGATAGATTCCATGATACTACAGTTTGTCTGCTCAAAGTATTAAACTGGATTATTGACTGTAAAATGATTGATCTATTTCCGAATACACACACTGCTTATCATCTGCTTTTGACGATTCCAATAGCTGATTGCGAATGGAAAGATAATTTTCTGCATTAAAACGCATTAAAAATATGGTGAGTTCATCTATGGGAGATGAGAGATTATCTTCTTTAGCAAGGTTGAATACTGAAAGCGAGGTACTTGATTCGCTCTAGTTAGAAGAAATTATACAAGACTTCGTTAAGGCAAAATCAGGAAAAAGAAATAGATCGATTAGTATTTTCTAAGCTTAAGTACTACTATGCTTATTGTAATCTCTATTTATCTAAATATTTGATGTAATTTGAGAGTTTAATAAAATAATTGTTAACTTTCGAAAATTGTGTATGCCATTTATCAGTGTAAATAATGGGTAAAAGATTGAAATTTGAATCGGGGAGGGGCACTAGTCTGATGGTTGCATAGGGCACCATGCGCGCTTCTAATCCGCCCCTGGATAGAGCCAGGAGGACGTGATTGATAAGAAGGAGAAAAGAGGAGATTGGACCTCTTCTGGCTAGCGGGATGGGAGAGGCGGCAGTAGCTCGCACACGGAATGGAATATTCTTATGGAGTTACCGTACTCTTCAGGAATAATAATTATTATTACTGGCAATACGTTCAATTAATTTTTTTTTCGATTAAGGCCACTTTGCACACTTGCTCTTTTCTCTTTTCCAGTACATTTCAGTCGTCCGGAAAGAGGCTTATTGTACGTACAGTTATTAAATACGGAGCAAATACTTTAACGAATCGTTGGAACGTTTAGTTTGCTAAGGTCACCGAAAACGGTAACAAGACGAGAGCTACCTGCCTCCAGAAAAGAAGCTGCACGTGTCCGGTCAAGGACCGGTTCGCAGATTCACTACCAGTAGGCCATGACACGGTGATAACGCGCTGTGTACATAAACACTAGTGATGTAACTTGTTACGTCTGCCTGCGTACACAAACCGCCTGCATATTCGAATTACGTGTCTAATCAGAGTGAAAAACACGTGTTGACAGCGGAATAGCAATTTTTTTTTTAGCTTTATTTTTGTGCGATATGTTACAAATATGTTTAGCAAGATGAAGCAAAACTCGTGTTAGTGAAAAAAAAGAAATATGCCTCGTGTGAGGGGTGCTCCAGCGAGCTTCTTTTTCTTTCTGCCAACCCAGAGACCGGTGGGCTTGCAATTTCTTCCCTTCTGAAGACAGTCTCATAACCTCTACAAATTTTCTGCCCTTTCTGATTTCGTCTTCCCCCTCCGACTACGCCCCGCAATTGTTACCTCAGTCAGGGTGGTGAACCAATTTGAATGGCACAGTAGGCGATCAACCATACCGCTTCTCCTTTTCGCGATGTTTTTAAACAGAGAGGGCGAGCACTTCTCAGTTTACATAATCTAAAAACAACAATAATACATCCTTAAATTCGTAGTGACCGTCAATAAATGAATTTTTTCCTGTGGAGGGTTTGTGAGGATCGGTCAAAAAGTATAACACAAATTTTAACTTATTTGTGTCGACGTTTCGACAATATTTATTGTCATCATCAGGGCCTGTGTATGAATACAAAAGAAATGTCAAACACAACAGAACAATTATTTGACCGAACGTGTTTGTGTATGTGAGTGTGTGCGCGCGTGTGCGTGCGTATGTGTGTATCCCTGTATATATATGAAGGAGTTGAGACAGTTTGTTTTACATCATCAAATGATTTCTTTAAATACAAGAAAATTATAATATCACAGAACTCAATTTATACAATATTACAATTAAGAAATCTGTAAAAATTTTGTATCTACACCAAACCTTGTATAACGTATCGCTTTTTTGTTCAGCTTTTTTTTTTTTGAAACTTTAGCTTTTCTGTCTTGAACATAGCCACGATGATATTACCAGAGATACCTAAACGATCTTTAATGTAGTGGTTTCTCGTTGCCTTCTACATCCCAATGTCGTTGACTAGTAACTAGTTCATCCGCCTTCGGGGCCGATTTCTCAACCCCAGGACAATCAGATGCCCTACCGCTTGCCAGTACTTGGAAAGAGAGGAGTTGGACGACCGAGAATATCATAGTTGAGAAATTTAAGGATCTGGTTTGGCATGAATACAACTAACTTACTCCGTACGGCAGTGCAGAAAGTTAAAATAGCCTGTATGATATCCAACATCCGAAACGGATAGGAACTATCAGAAGAAGAAGCTTTCCTGTAAACAGTCAATACAGTTGGATGTTTATGAAAAGTCGCAATAAGCATCCAAACCGACCTTAAATAAACTTTTTTTTTGAAAACATTTCTTCTTTTTCTAAACTAGTTAATTTTTGCTTTACTAACCATACCTAACCTGTTTCGTTTCTATAAATACCGTATTTTTAGAAGGGCAACGCTAGAAAAAAATCCAAATTACTGGTTAATCGAATATGGAGAGGATTTACTGATTATATCCTGAAAGAGGATATTTAAGATAAACAGAAA
This sequence comes from Magicicada septendecula, assembly GCA_034769895.1. Classification (NCBI taxonomy): domain Eukaryota; kingdom Metazoa; phylum Arthropoda; class Insecta; order Hemiptera; family Cicadidae; genus Magicicada; species Magicicada septendecula. The sequence goes on along the minus strand of CM068372.1, from coordinate 85,025,808 downwards.
GGACATGAATTAATAATTTTACGGTAGAGGTAAACTCCCCCTGCGATTTACGGGGGTAAGCTTTCCCGGTTTCTCCATGTAGCCTATAAAGTGGTAATTCTCCCCAGCTCGGGGGGTTATTTCGCTTGACTGCATTTGCTTTACGTGTAGTAAGCAAACAAAAACCAATCGTTCCGAAGTTAGTTTTGAGTGGTTGATGCGAAAACATCTTAAGAAAATGATATGTTAAGTAATCGGAGTCGTGACCTTCAAGTATAAGCCTATAACGAGGAAAAGTTTATAGGGGTGATTTGACCAAACGAGGACAAAATTGGAGATGCGTTCGGAAAAGGTGCCGTGCTGTTTTATTTACAAACGAAACCAATGAGTCACTCAAGTCGGAGACAAAATACGTAGGAACTTCGTGTCAAACAGGATCAAACGCAAAGTCAATGGAATACTGTAACGACCTAAAAAATCGATTCGTACGGAAATAAAAAGCTCCTTCGCCAAAACTTTACAAGATGCTTCATTAGATTTAATAGTTTTTACAAGTAACTTTATTTCATTCTTTTCTAAATTCCACGTTTAATGCATTAGTATAATCTACAGTGAAATAATTTAAGAAAAGTGAAATCAGTATTAAAATAATACGGATTGACTTCAATAAATTTTGTAAAACATACAATTTACTCATATCTTCAAACGACAACAATTCTTAGCTTTGGGATTCTGGTCCAACTCTAAACAAATTAAATATAATAAGGCACCAATTGGGAATTTAATTTTTACTAGCTTTCAAAAATGAAAAATATACTAACTACATTCTTATTTTTAATACTGATTACTGAAAAGGTTTAGCAGGGCCACCGGTAGGGTGCTTGCAGTTTTACCTTTGCCGCCCTCCTGAATATACTTTTCATATCCCTACTTTTCCACACTATTTAGTATTATTTTAATTAAAAATTGATACAGACATAAATAGTAAAAGTAACAAAAAGTAATTACATTTTTCAAAAACTTATTTAGCCGAGTACTTAGCCTACATGATATAAGTGGAAGGTGTGGTCGTAGAATTGAATACATTTCAAAAAATATAATAGTTTATTTGCGCGGTCGTCTTTTTAGAGTTTTTATAATACTATAGTTTATAAAAAAAGCACTTTTCGCGCTTTGGTTTTACAAATTTGTTTAATAACATTGCTCAAATCGATTGCCTCACACAGTTCATGTTCTATGGATAGAGTAGCTAGGGCTAATTATCTTTCTTGACTCGTGGAAGACCGTAAACAGTTTTACATAATGTTTAGTTTAGAAAACGAACGTTCGGCTGTTGCCACTGTAACCGGCAATGTGAGAAATATTCGAATAACAATGGTTAGACATATGTCATAACAATGGTTAAAGTTAATGTCATATACCTATACCTAGTCGGTATTAATTGTTTTAATTTATTTTGCAATATCTGCTGATGAATTTGGCAGTCTACGGCCGCCCCTTTGGTATGACCGTCCGTGTACACATTTCACACATATGGTAGCGGCGGCCTTGAGTTTTAGTATAATATTGTATTCAAAGTGCCTTTCTACGTTAAATAAATAAATTCATATAGTACTCCGATAGTACATTATATCGGTAGTCACTGCTGATAATCGTCTATAACTCGAATTACCGCTTGTCAACTTGGGCACTTGAGACTTGGTCTCTTGGGCACTTGGTCCTTCCAAGAAATCAATGGGGGGGGGGTTTACCACATATTCCTGTACAACCGCTATGAATATCCCTCTGAAGATCAGGGGAATTTAACTCTGCCCAAATTTTACTGACCGAAAACATCGTTTTAGGCAGTTTTTACCCGGGAGTATTATGAACCCAATCGCCGTTCATTATCATCAACCGTGGCTCTACAACCCTTGGTGGGTTTTGCCTGCTCCAAGAGTCGACTCAATTCTTCTCTATTGCGTGCCCTGGCTTTCCAGTTTCTTATGTTCAGCTTTCTGAGGTCCTCCTCTATCTGATCTTTGAATTTACTTCGGGGTCTTCCACTTGCTCTACTACCAATTGGTTTCTGGTAGGAGATATGTTTCGTAGGCTGTCCTTTCTCCATTCTCTCTATGTGTCCAACCCACCTTAGCCTGTATATTTTGATTATCCTGACAACGTGCGGCTCTTTGTAAAGATAGTACAGTTCATAATTATAGCGCTTGTGCCACATTCCATTTACTTGTACTCCTCTAATATTGTTCTTAGAAATCGTCTTTCAAAGCAAGCTACAAGTTTCTCGCTATTTTTTTCATTGTCCAGGTTTCTGAAGCATGTATCATCACTGGCCTGATGAGTGTTTTGAAAATTTTGCATTTCGTGCTTCTTTAGATACCCAATTGCCGTTACCAAAGATTAAACGAATCGTGTGAAAGATTCAGTTTTATTACCGTAAATATTCGTTCTTTACTACAGGACGAGATACAATGTAACTAGTTCATCAGAGCTTTATCTTACTCTCATTTCTTATACAGCGATTGTGTTAGTCGAGGAAATCGTTTTACGGGTTAAAGATCCCTTTCGACTCAGATTACAAAGCTGAAAAAAATATAACCCGTCGTCGCGTCTAACACTGATTACATACAATAAGTTTTTACTACGAGTACGTACCCGCTCATACATACGTATGCAAGCCTATACTCTTTAACCGTACGATTAATTTACAATATATTAACTTTAACGTCAGATTGTAAGACAATTGTAATACCCACATAGACATGTGCGAGTGAGGCGTGGGTCATGATAAAAAATGAATGCGGCAAGATTCAGAATGCTGAAATGCAGTTTCTTCGGAGTACTTTAAACTACACATTACTAGATACAATAAAGAATTAGCATATCAGAGCAGAACTCGAAGTAGAGGGCATAAATGAAATTATTTCAGCGTACAGAAGACAATGGTGGTATCATTTGCAAAGGATGACGGAGGATTGATTGCCGAAAGCGGCACTGAACTGTAAAGCCATTGGTAGAAGAGACGTGGGTCGTCCGAGGATGAGAGGGATGCCGGGATAAGTTTATGTAACCTAATCCTTGAAGTGAACAAGAAGAAAAACATCAGATGTGAAGTCGGCGGTAGCGTAGTAGTCCCAATTTTGTGCTGATAATAGTGCCAGGCTTTCTACTCAGTACTGGAACAGGGGAATAAGTGTGTTGGAACGGTTTATCTCCATCCGTAGTTGATATCGCATTTGTTGAAAATATTAATACTGAGAGACTTTCGAGTCAATTATAGAAAAGACTGCAACAAGAAAAACGGGAAACATTAGAACAAGGTCACATAATTAATCGAGTCCGCGGCATCGATGTGGCAAGTCAAAGAAAGACGAATTGGAAAAGCTCATCTTTCACTACAGGGCGAAACTGTCATGTGCCAATAAAGCAGTCGAGAGTTTGGCAACCTCAGTACACCTATCATGAATCTGTGTAGCCACCTATTAATCTAGGCTTAGTATGTATTGTGTAGCTGGGCACTCGTAAACCAGGAGTCATGGGCAATCCACTTTCATCTATAGCGTGTCTCGTGAAAAAAAGAGTACGTTACTCTTACCCGAAAAAAAGCTGTCGGGTATCGTGCGACCATGATCCGCCGTAACTGTTTCATAAGACTCTGTCGCTTTTTGCGGCCTGAAGAAGAACCCCGAGGGTGAGATTCGAAACGTTGCCGACGATGTAACTGTTATGTAGCTACCGACCTCCCCGCCCTAACAGCCCGGTTTTTAATCATTTTTATAAGAGAGTACGCTGATACGAGTTCTTCTAGTCGAGAATGCAGTAAGACCAAACGTTTTCACGGAGGCTGCACTTCTTGACTCATAAACAAACTTGTTGGGCAACCACGACAAGAAGCTCCTCTGAACTCCTCAACAGATTTAGTACAGTAGTCACGGTTTCTGTTCCAAACGACAGAAGGGTATTCTAAGCGGCTCCTCACAAGTGATTTGTAAAGAGTGAGACACGACACGATATTTTCGAAATGTTTCCCGATCCTTGATGCCTTCTGGGACTGTGTAGAGGCAGGACGGTGTAAATTGAACACTGACTTCTCGATGCGCAGTAGACAAACACCTCGTTGCCAGGCTAACAAAATTTTCATTCACTTCGCGCATGCGCAGAACAGTTTTGTTCAGTGTTTCATAGCGTGAACATCGGCTGCAACAGGACTGGCGAGAACAACGGAAGCAAGTGCGTGACAGAGAGGGAAATAAGTGAAGTGAAGACAGTGAACGTTATAGCGTCGTCTCACTTAGCTGTACTTGAAAGTGGGGGTAATTCATGCATTGGGTCGGCGCAGATGTCAAAGGCCGGCGGTCCTATACAAACTTTCAACGTGCCGATGGAAGAACAGCCTCAGAAGTCCACCCGGACCCAGATAGTGACGCCAATTTATTTTGTCCCCCTGTAGTCACGCCGTTTATCGTATAAGCAAAGTATGATGAACTGGTCTTCGAAGCGTACGTGATAATTGTAATTTTTTTACAATAACGAGAAAATAGTAGGTTTTATGATAATAGTTTTAATAATAATAATAATACAAATCAAAATAGTATAATACAAATACAATTTTACTGGTAAATCATCTATTCGGACTGCTTACATCGTGCTATTTTTCTTCCTTGACGTTTCGATCCATGGAATCTGGGTTCGTCCTCAGAAGCTGAGTGGCGGTTGAAAGACGTAACAACAGCTTAGAATCCTGTTGAAAGGTCAAGCAAGGAAAATATTACGATGCAAACAGTCCGAATAGATGATTTACTCGTAAGAAATTACCCGTCACTTAGAGGTTTAAAAATGTTAGTGTATTAATAATAATAATAATAATAACAATAACAGTATTAGGAATTGTTGATACAGTGATGCTGGGAGGGAGGTTGTGATAGATGATAGCGCGTTGGGGGTGTTGTCAAATTTGGCATTGGCGCTGATGTGACTGCCATGTTAAGCGTTAGCGATACTGTAGACATGTTTGTCTGAATGAACGGGATGGCCAATGTGTGTTGCAAGATTTTGTGAATGACTGTCGTCTCCATAGGCTGATTATGGTTGCCGTGTGTGTGTGTGTGTGTGTGTGTGTGTGTGTGTGTGTGTGTGTGTGTGTGTGTGTGTGTGTGTGTGTGTGTGTGTGTGTGTGTGTGTGTGTGTGTGTGTGTGTTGTGTGAGAGAGAGAGAGAGAGAGACGCGTAAAATTAAAAACTGCTATCACAATTTTGCAACTTCCGATAGACACGGTTAAGTACAGCTGGTTTAAAATTTCCCTAATTTATTGGACTGGTGTAATGTTTAACAAACTTAAATCACTATTATCCACAAAACTGTGTGATGAAACATTTACGACTGCGTAACTAAAAAAATTAGTTTGCCCAATCAATTCCACTCTTCGTTCTGGAAATACTGGAATTAACCATTACTTACATGTGAAATAAAAAATACAAATTATTTTAAAAAGTCGTTGATTCCAAAAATCCGCGCGTTAGAAGCGAAAATTCGTTTGTTTGCTATCAATATGGCATAGATTTACTAGGTTTATTTTTTCCTTTATAACTGATTTATAACTGAAAAGTGCGTCTGTAAAAGATATAATCGAATTAGAAGCCTCCATTACATACGAGAGATTTAATTGTGGCTACCTTCATTCGCTAATCTCTTCCAAATTCTATACACTCGTGATCTCTCTGTGCTGGTTTTCGTGTTTTCTCCTTTCCATGCCCACAGTGCCGTATTTACCACTAGGCCGCAAGTTACAGATTTTTTAACAAAAGTATTTTTTATAAAAGTAGGAGGCACTTTGATTTATATAAGTATGATTTTTTGAAATTAAATGATTCATTTCTGTAATAATACAAATGGAAGACTGTTCTTATTTAAATATTGCGCGCTTATTTTTAAGACGTTGGCATCCTTGAAAACTAATCTGCGCATGCGAATTTTGAACGTCCGCTATATTGCCCCCGAATTTACACGACCGTCGTGTTCCACCCTTGTTTGTTATCATTGTTTATCTGCGTTGTGACTGAACGGTTTGCGATTTGAGGTTATGTTTTTATTTTGTTTTGAATGTAAAGAAGGTTTTTAGCTTTGTGTGGCGGGCAGCGTGTTGTTTCGTTGATATTTATTAGTGTGAAAACTTTATGAACATAGAACTGAATCCGTACACTAAACGTATTCATCGTGAGCATGAACATAAACATTCACACGGCTTGTGGAGCCTACAAACGTAAGTTAAAAAAAATTAAAGAGGAAGCTCATTTGGAAACAATAAAAAAACTAGATCATTTTTTTAAAACTACGCCAGTTTCGAATGATAACCCTGCAGTTAAATGTGTATCAGAAACTGACTTCTATGTTCCAATTACTTCTGCAGCAGAGGTTGCAGACGATCAGACCATTAATAAGCCTGCGGATAATTTAAACAGTGAACGGAATCAAAATAATTTAAAACCTATCGCTTGTATTCCAGGGTTTAATTTATTAGATCCGAATACATGGGGTACTTTAATGTCAGATTTGTCTGATTATATTATAACAAACCTACCCAAACATTTTTCAAACGTCGAGGACTGCGATTTTTCCAAATCTAAACGTGAATACGCAGACAAAGTAAGAGTACCGAAAGAACATATGTTATTCACTCGTTTGCCAAACGGGGAGTTTAAAAAACGAGAGTGGCTTATGTACTCTTATTCTAAGCGCTGTTTCTATTGTGTTCCCTGTAAGCTGTTCCAGCCTTTCGAAAATGAATTGAGTATTAATTAAGTTACTCTACTTAACAAATAAATTAATTTGCTCAATTATTTTGTGTGGTTCTTAAGATTTTGAAAATGTTTGCTAAATGAAAGGACGGTTTTTTTATAGTAGCCTACTGGTTTTAAATTTGATAGTATTAATCTGACATCAAATTACTTCTGCAGTACATAGACTATATTACTTCAAAGTCACGGCCGGTGGGAGGGGGGGAGGTGCTCAGAAAACTTGGCATAGGGCCTCAAAAATCTTAAATACAGTAATGCGGCACTGCATGCACACTCTGTTCGTTAGAAGATTTTTTTCGCGCACGGCATTCGAGGTCTCGACTCAGTGTACAATATGATTCGAATTTCCGCGTGCACTTGAACTGGTTACATAGTTTAACGACCAAGGTCCGGGTGTTTTGTATCACCTATCGACACAAGCGCTTTTTATAGACAATATCGAAATGTTTGGTACTGCGGTGCTGTCACTTGACGATTTTATTTACGCACTATGTACGAGTAATTCTGACGTAATTAGATAAACGAGATTGTTTCGCGACACTTCGATTACAATTATCGTTTTTTTATTTTATGCCAGTGAAATGGTAGAATCTCGTTTTATAATTCAGCAGTGTTACATTCTCCTGGTCAAACTTGCATTAATGTTTCTACGTTAAACACATGTGTTTATTTATATGTTGTTGTCGGTTAATATAATTTTCTTTCGATTTATGTTAACGTGAAAATACGTTTTCAATTAGGTCCCAGATTGATACTCTGTCTTGACTTTTAATGTTCTAACTATTTGAAGTATTTTTCTTTTTGAACAGTCTATGAAATATATCTTCGTTATCAAACGAATTTTTTATCTTTTGTTTTTTTCCCCGCTTTTAATATTTCTACTTAATGTTAAAGAAGCAGAAAATTACCGCACTATCATTTTCAATTAATATCTTCAAATAATTACACTGGAGATTACATAGGAGACCTGCAGGAAACTCAACGAGTTAAGCCGGCTATTCACTAACCACCCCCCCTGGACGTCATGACGGACAGCTAGTCAGAAACGACAGTGCGTAGCTCTGACATCCATCCGCACGTCGTGTATTTTTTGAAGGATGTGCACGACGAAAAATGAGTCCAGCAAGACCATCAGCTCAAGCCGCACGACGTGCCGATCTATCGTATATAGTGTTAACGGATGTCAAGGAATCGTGCATCGTGCATGTTTGATCATGCGTACGCTTGCTGTCTACCAAATCATCATTTTTGAGTATGTATACAGTAGATGTTTTTAGAGCACATTCGTTTAATAAATGTTTACTGTTTAATTTTACGTTGCAATCATTCTTTAGTTTATATTTAATAAGTAATGATTCAGATAAAATTTCAGTTTAATATTTAGTTTAGTTTATTCTTTGTTTACATAATACATTCAAATATCATTAACAGTTATTATTTTTAATATTGTTATTATTAATTTGTTTTAATTACAATTCATAATGAGCCGTAAAATAACATCAAAATTTATCGAAAAATATAAATTAAATAGATGTCTGTGGGACGATCGAGAGTATGGTGCGCACATCCATTACCGACGTCGGGCATGCTGGACAGCGGCGATGGTTAATGCGTGACCGGCTTTACGCTGTTGTTGGTTAGTATAATTTATTTGGATTTATGTTAACGTGAAAACATTGTTTTCAATTAGATCACAGATTGATACCCTTCCTTGACTTTTAAAGCTTTTTCTATTGAAAGTATTTTTCTTTTTTAATAGTCTATGAAATATTCTTTCGTTATCAAATGAAGTTTTAATCTTTTTCATTTTTATTTCCTACTTTCAATATTTCTACTTAATAATGAAGCAGCAAATTGCCGTTTGGTTTTCGCTATTTTCGTAATTGCGTTGAGCTTCACTTCCGTTACATATTCGCACGAACGAAACTGCAGCTCGGGTTTCGTGACGTATATAAACAAAACTTGTTATACGACACAGTTAGTTTCCTTATAATAATAAACTTGAGGTTGTTCCTGAGATCAACAAAACACAGCATTTTAATGCGTTTAAAGTGTATTATGCTCCCATAAATAAATGGCCAGATTTATTCGCGTATCTGTTATTCCGTCATTTATAGAGCTCAAGACCCATCATGTCTAAAACGAGCGAACATTTTCATACACAAATTTTGACATGATAATGTCTTATGGCTGGGGGTCATTTGAAAATTTCTGTAACGCATCACGCTGCATGACGTCATCATTTACCAGCCGGGAATCGTTAACTAAAACCGCGACCGCTAACGTGCTAACGTCCGTCGCAGATTAAAGACCTAACAAGCAAACAACACTGCATAGCTGTAGATAGGTATGTAACCAATCAGTCAGTCAGTAACCATAATAATGTTGCGTTTAGCTGGCGGCTGAAAGACATTATCATGCTCTTAAGCTTTTACCATTTGGTAAACGGTACTTTACATTTTTTATAATTGTTCACATTTTTTATACGACTATTTACTGAATTTTCGTGTTCCATTTGTACAAATACAGAAACGAATTTTATGTGGCACCATTCTATCGTTTTCAGTGATTATGATATTTCAATCATTTTTCCGAAAAGAAAAAACTGACACTTTCAACAAGATCAAACATGGACACACAAAAAATAGTCAAACTCTAATAACGAAATGAAATGAAATACACCCCAGCCAAAACAGTTTTCAATTTAAAAAATAGTAGGCTACGAGACTCAATTCAACTTCATGAAAGGATGAAGTTGTTTGAAATTTATTACTATTTGTGAGTGTGTATCATGAATACAATAATAAATTTTAAAAAATGGATACCTGTTACTATGGGGATATTAAACGGCAGACTTCAGAAGGAGAAAAAAAAAACAAGTTACCCTCAGTAACAGCAATGGCGGTTTTAACAAGCTGAACACTAACGGATCATGATGAAAGAAGTACTCAGAAGAAAAAAATTGATTCCTAAAGAAAAGGCCTGATCCCCTAGAAATCAGATTAAGAAACAAATGAAAATACATGAGACGAATTAAGCATATAGTCGATGAACGATGGGGCACAGAAAGAAACACTAGAATGAAGACATTGAAGGAATGGAAGAGAACATAATTCTTAAATGAATGATAAAATTAACCTGAAAAGCATGATAGGCACAGAAACATTGGCTAGAAAGTAGGTGAAAGAGATTAGCAACCCATACCTTGATGAAGATAATGGCATACTATGATATGAACAATAGAACATTGTGAGTTGGAAATATCCACTAAAGATTCCACATCATCATTTAAGTCAGACTCGTAATGTAACCTGCCTTAAGGGATGCCAGCCTGCCAAACTGCCAACAAAAACAGAATATTTTTACCTAATACCTCATTAAGAACAAAATTCCTAATTAACAAAGACTGCCTTTAACTACAAAACAGGTACAATGTGCAATGAAAGGTATCTTTAAAAAAGTGTAGGCCTGTAGCCCAGATTTCTGACCCAGTCTCATGCAACAAAAACACAATATTTTTTCACTTACAACAAAATTTCTCATGCCAAATAAAACCTCAGTAACAAATAAGTTATGATGACAAATTTGCACTACACTGCAGAATGCAAACGATTATTCAAAAAATGGTGTACTGTCCCAGCTTTCTTAGTCAGCCCCATCTGAACATACTATCCAAGAAGTTAATGACACACATTGCAGAGCGAAAGATATTATCTTCCTTCAGCAAACAAACAACATTCTGAAGATTCTGGCACAAATAAAGGATCAAACTACTGATTGTTATCAAACAAAGTGAAACAAATACATTAACCAATACATGTGCCTACAACAAGTTACAACTGCTGTTATTTGGCTGTGTTAGTTATTTTAATAATTTGTGTGATCGCATCACATCTGCAAGAAATTACAAATTACTATTTACAGATGTGTATAAATGTACACTTGTTCATTATCAATATCATAAGTTTTATATAAAATATTTCACACAATAAACAGATTGTGATTTTTGCAGCTAAAAGGTAGAAAATCACTCATATATAATTTCAGATATCAGAGACTTTACTATCTAATGATTATAACTAGAGGCTTCACCAGCCACCAGAAACAATAATAACTAATATGCAATATTTAAAGTTTATTTCTTCATTATAATTATTCTGTATAATATTATTCGCATGCATCCAATCTGTTGGTTAATCAAAGATATAAACAAAGATATATCTCTGTTTAACTGCAAAATGGACACAAGGGTGATGTACACAGTAGTACTTAAACAGTTATTTGATTGAAATTAAATAAATACATAATAAACAAACAACAATCAATAAGAACAAAAGTTAATAGGTTAATAAAACAGATCTTCAAATATCTGTGGGGAAAGAAGTCAACATCAAGTTGGATTAAAGAATTCGGATTTAGAAAAAAATAATATAAACGCGGAAGAAGCAATTGAAAGAGACGTTTTTTGGGCAAAAGTGTTAAAAATGAAAGGAGTCCAGGGCAGGAGAAAGAAAAACGCAGGTTCAAAGTGGACTGAAGGCAGGAAGAAGAGATATAGTAAAAAGATGAAAGAATACTGGAGAAAAAGAAAAGAACAACAAATAAGGAACTGAAATTGGCATGTGTTCCTCAGATACAAGAAAAAAAAACACAATTATGTATCAAATTCTAACATATGTTGTCAACTGTGAACAAACATATTCATATTTGAAAGTTTTAACTCCTCAAAAGCAAGAATGTATGAGATACACCTGTTGTTCTATAGAAATTATCATTTATATAAAAATTATGTTATTACAATGATTATTTATAAATGTAACTATATGCAGAGCACATAAAAATTCAAATTACTATAATTTCAAACAAACCATGTAGGCATACCTGACATGTGCGTGCATTGTCTGTTATCCCAACAACGAACAACGAATGAACGCCAACTACGGATAACACAATAAACAATGATGTACACCCCCGCCCCATACCGATGATAAATTCCTTATCACATTTCACACGTTTCTAACACTTATGTCACAATCGATTTGACTGTCATGAGAGAACTAATGACACTTGAAGGGACACTTAGCAGATATTGCTAATACTGCATTGTGTGAGCGTATCTGCTATTCTGTATTAGTTTTATCTTGTCGGGTTATTAATTGCGGGCTAATCGTTTTTCACACGATACTAATATGCTGTAACAGTCACGAGTATTGCGAGTCGAGGGAGCATGTGTCTGTTCTGTATACCAACCCCTGGAGAGAACCATCGGCATCTCTTTGAACAGCTATACGACCATATCCTTAGTGTACAGAAAACATACACAAAAGTGAGAATTAAATTACTGCTATGATAACAGAGAAGCTATTTGTTCATTTGGTGATTGCTTTTTTCTCAAATGCTTTTGGCCCCCATCTATATTGGGATGGGATTGGTCCCATTCAGACGAGGGCTACCAGAATGTAGAATTATATTATCTGTTAATTTCCCTGTTCTATTTTACTTCACATTCGTTTAACTTAAATAAATCACTAACACTTGGTACTAATCATCAATGGAAGTAGTATTAGGGTCATTGTAATGGATGGGGTTTCTCAAAATACAATGTTTACATTCAACGAGCAGATCAACAGAGGATGAGAATTACAATTATTTCTGTATAGTTACAGTTTCTACAGTTAATATGAAGAGCAACTGTAATATTACCATTAGCAGTGTATACGTACATCAGCTCCAAAGAAGAAGCCTTTTTATAACCCTGAATTTATACATATTTTTTAATTTGATATTTAAATGTAACCAGTATTTAAAATAGATTACTTAATTTAATTAACTTTGTTTTGTCAGATAAGTTAAAGAGAAAATTAGCAACAAGATAATTAGGTAATAGTGTGAACACAAAGACATGGTGACTATGTTATCTACGTTCATAATTTTATTACTTAATTATTATTTATAGACTAATGACACATTATTTTGTAGAAAATTGTATGTGGACACCTTGTACTTTAATTAAGTTAATTAAAATTACAATAAACATTATATTTATTATAGTTCTATCATCCAAACCTAATTTTTCTTGATTGGCAGATTAATTAGTACTTTTCTTAACCAATTTTTTCTTGATTTCTTTATTAGTACTTTAATTAATAATATCAGATGGTATAAATGCTTGTTAATTTGTTAGATCTGCATACATACATGCACATCTTCATATTGAGAAAGAAACCTCACAAATGAATAATGGAGCTGAATGAGACAATAGTGAAAGTTTATTATGAACTGTAGAGTTTTAATTTAAATAAATCTACAAAAGCTTACACAGTAACCAACAGCTTCACTTGCAAACAAAATAATATCTGACTCTACCTCCAATAATGTGATTATGTGTCCACAATAACATCCAATAGCATAAATTAATGGTCAGTCAGATAAGAGAGCTCAAATATTAAACAAAGTACATTTGTTATTTCATCTGACAGGACATATCGAGGGGTTAGTGATAAAACTAAAAAGTATGGCTTGGTCTGATGGATCCCTAAGTGGTTATAAAAAAAAGTTATCGAAAGGACAAAGGTTGATAATGATTAACGCAGGCAGTGAGACAGGAGGTGTTCCAAACATGCTTTTAGTTTTTAAGTCGGGCCAGTGTTCTGGTGATTATCACGAAGAAATGAAAGCAGACAATTACGAAAAATGGCTGAAAATGAAACTAATTCCAAACCTACCACCCTGGTCAGTTTTAGTGATAGATAATGCTCGTACCATACTAAAAAGTTACACAAACTGCCGAATTCCACTTCTAGAAAGTCAGAAATGTTAGAGTGATTGCAAAACAGAAATATTCAATGTAGTGAAAGTATGTATAAACCTGAACTCTATCATTTAATAAAACTTACCAAACCAAATTACAAACAATTCCAAATAGATTCTATTTTGGAACACGGTCCCCCTTATCATCCGGAACTTAATCCCATAGAACGTATTTGGGCAAGGGTAAAAAATAATATTCCGGCTCGTAATGTATCTAATCAATTGAATGTAGTTCATGAAATGATTGAACAGGATTTTTCAGAATTAACAAGTGAAAAGTGGAAAAAGTGTTGTGATCATAGTGTCAAGTGTGAACAAAAATATGCAGAGACAGAGAGGTTAATAGACAATGAAACAGAAGCATTTGTTATACACCTTGACAATAGCGACACTACTGACAATGAATCTGACTTTTCAGATTGTACAGATGATCAGGACGACTCACTGGATGGAATTGAACCACTTCCCTAATATCAGTAAGTAACAGATGATTTTTTGTTGTATTCAGTTTTCATTATAAAGTAAAAGCGTAGATAATTTTTCAACGTGACACACACAGCTGGCCAACGAGCCTCTGTGTTGTTACCGCGCGATTTGTAAGATCAGTATCCCTACCAAAATTGCCGTGTACCCCCACCTTTCTCCCTACTGGCACAAATTTCACTTCTTTAACTTTGACAATCTCTACCCTAGTACAATGATGTTTCAAGAAAGAAATTTTAATTTTTTTATTAATTTATATTTTCCTTTTCATTCTCAAAAAGTTATGTAACCAATAAAAAACTCTGTTAATAATAAAAAATAACCCTGAAGATCAGCTTAATAATTTTACGATTTATCATTTAACTTGAGAACCTTTAATTTCAGTTTCCGTAAATTCGCCTAAGTGGACTTGGGTAACTTTACCAATAACCCCACAATATACAGGACAAAATTATTTCTGAACTATGCCACAAAACAGGCTATATTTTAAAACTTCACAAAGTTAAATACACTGAGGGGAGTAGTCAATCTTTCATGAGCTACCAAATTTATTCTTGCAAGTTACTGGCAGTTCAAGATAGGTAATTTGGAAATTGTAGAAAGTGAACTATCCTGCATGACATGATTTTTGTGTGTACTGTCCCTCTCTGGATTATAATAGCTGACACACATGCATACCAGAAACATCAAATAAAATTTACACAACCACATTGAGTATTTAACAAAGTAATGTTTTGAGAATAATAAGTCTCAGAAACTGAAGGTTGGGTTGAAAAATCAATGGCCAAAAAACAAAAGCAATGCAGATCAAGAACTTGAACACCACAGATTTGGTACAAAAAAAAGCAATGCACCAATGGAAACATATCTATCACTTAAGTGTATATGTCTTCTACAAGGAATAATCTAATTATTGCAACTATTTCTAGTACAAAAAGTAAATAATCCGTGAAGAATAGGGTGCCACTAGTTGGAACAAAGACAATTCTAAATAATAAAACATCTGTTGTAATCCATATTCCCAGCATCTGCACATGTGTGCAGTAACAGTGACACACAAACACAGCACACAAGTCAAGAGGTGATAAAATGGGATTTATACCAAACAAAAGAAACTCCTTGTCTGAAGAGTGGAATCATCGTGTGTGCAAACACACACACACGTAGTTATTAGGTGTTGGGATTTTGAAACAATCTAAATTTATTTGATAATTCCTGACATGATAAAAAGCATGTTTCTTAATAATTTTATGATTTTATAAAATGTTTATAATCTAACAGTTACTGACAGGATTCTGGTCTGGGGACGTGCTTACTTTCAAAGAGGTGTTGATCAAGGGGGGGGGGGAATTCTTCTAATTCCTGCTGACTTACTCTAACATACAACTTCCTACTACTATCTTTGTTCTTACAAAGTGGTTTCCTCCAAATGCCATCGTTTTCAACTTTTTGGCTGAAACCACAATCCATACTGCTGTACAGTACTATTAATCATAGGCCTACATATGGCCTTGAACTTGTCCTCAAATGACAAGAATGTTCTCGAATGATCATAAATATTTTTATCATCCATTAGTAAAAGTGTAGTGGTATTTCCACACAAAGGTTCAAATCCACTTTTGATTTCCGTATCCTAAATTTGTGGTCAATATACAAACAAAAAAGTGGCAGTGATAAAGAACACCCTCATTTAATATTCTACAATTTCCCACAACAAAGGTATATTAATATTATCAAATTTTTCTCTGTTCTTTAAAAGCTAAATACCCATTTTAGCTGTGAGTTTCCAACTCACACTCCAACTTTTCCCGTTATTAATACGTATTTAAAACTGATAACAAAAGATCTTATACAAAACATAACAAAACATATTTGTATGAAAAGATCTTTTACAATATGAGGGGCATTGCTGACCACAGATGGAAGCTCTCGCAGACTACATGGAAACATTTGTAAGTTGAGTTTATGCAACGCCCATTTTATTTTACTTTATTCCGTGTTTGGTTGTAACAATTGCTTTTAGTTCACAGATAAGTGTTTTATATGGATTTTAACAAATTTAATTTGTATTACTAAATTCACATATTATTAATTATTAAAATGCTGTTAGTAACTAGTGGTTTATGATGGTAGTTTTAAGGTGTAAAGCATGGAATGTAAATTATAACTCCTCACGATACGCATATCTTAATTGTAACAGTTTAGACAGCTGACATATGCTTATTACTGTCTTTATGTAATTCAGTTTTATAATTATGCAAATACAAAGTAAAACAAAGTAAGCTATTATGAATTATCATCTGCATCAAGTACAGAATAATTATTTGAATATAGTACCTATATATGCAAATAAACACAATTCTTTGGATAAATTAGTGAATTTATTATGATTTCCATCTTGCACATGAGTAAACCATGACAGAACAGTAAATCGCTTGCACATGAGTGATAAACATGTACACACGCACATAATAAATATATTATTATATCCTAGCATGTGATGTAGTAATGTGTAATAATATAAATATATATTTACATAATATAATATAAATAATATATAATAGAATAAATAACTTAATGAAAGAAGTGAGTTCTCAGTTTTAACTCTACCATTTGACATTTGTCTTGTCTATCTGTCTTTCAATATAAACTTCCAAAAGCATGATAACTTTTGAATGCATAACAGATTGTCATAGCACTTGACATGAGCTCCACTGTTGACCCCACAAACCCCTACTGATTTCTAGACTGATCTCCCTCCCCTCCCAAAAAATTAGGGTGATAGATGCAAAAAGTGGATGGTTAAAATTCAGACAAACATTTAAAAAACCCTTTTGGCATAACACATTAAGAAGAATTTTAACCAAGATCTGAATATAGTCTTCAGTTTTGAAAACTTCATAATTTTTAGACACCAGAGGCCAAAAAGTGGATCAAAAAATTGAAAATGTATGTGTATTTTTAAATTGAATTTTAATCTATATCTAATCAAAATCACAAACCAGAGACATTTAAAACATAAATAAATTAAAACAGCAACAAAGCTTACCAAAAAAGAAACGATTTCTTCAAATCAAACATAATGGTGACAATAAGTTTTTCACAAAAACGAACATTTCTCAAAACACATACTCGAAGTGCGTTTCACTGAACACACGATAATACTGCTGGTAGACAGAAAGAAGAAAATGAGATTTGGGACAGTTTGTTTTGGTGGATCAAACAAACTGTAGTATAATTACACTACTGCAACCAAAACAGAGAGGAAGTAACAGACAGAACCTAAGATAAGCAATAATGTGAATATACCACGAGTTCAAAGCAGTAAAATTTTAAATAACAATCGTTAATCAGCACTGATAAACTGATCTGATAAATCTAAAAGTACCCATACGTAGTGAAGAATGTGTCTCTGTTTAAGCTCATACAAATCAGACAATTACAGTTGTACTGATGAGGCCAATTAAATTTTATCGTTCACACATGCGCGCATGTGCACACACTCACACACACACAGTAGAGGATATGGTTATCTCAAACACGGTTGTAAAATCTCAGTTAAAGAGAGCAATTGCAATTAAATACTAAACATTATTTTTATACTACTTCAACCGAATTGTAATTTACTTCCTGTAAAAACAGTAAATATTGTGAGGCATGTTTTTTTTAAGTAAAGTCCGTTTTGAAATAAGAAGACGATATTAAATGTGGAAAATGATTTATTATAACACACAAAAATTCTACAGACGTTCTTTATTTGTTTGCATAAACTTCATTGACTTCCATGTATTTTTCATATCTTTTTAACAGCTTCTTTATCCCACTGTGATTACAGTCCGCCACCTGTGTCTTGACCCAGTTAATAATGCGATTGTTCAGTCTGTCATTTTCGAATTGCTTCAAACCAGGCCGTTTCTTTTAGGAAACCCAGGTTTCATTTCCAGTGACTATGTGTTCAAACAGACTATTACTCCTAAGATGAAACCAGATGTTACTGCTTGTGTGTTGGTTAATGTTTTCAGTACATAATTTCTTGTAACCAAATTTCTTATTGATTTCTTGGATACTACATGTAACAGTATTAGTTAACACATCGTTATGTTCCATTACCTAAATAAAATAAGACTCAATGTTATTACTTGCTTCAAGAACATTATTTTCTTAAAATAACATTTTTTTTTCTATTTGTATCAGCCATCTGAGGACCACATGCCAATTTCAATTCTTTATTCCTTGTTCTTTTCTTTTTATCCAATATTCTTTCATTTTTTCACTATGTCTCTTCTTTCTGTCTTCAGTCCACTTTGAACCTGCGTTTTTCTCTCTCCTACCCTGGACTCCTTCCATTTTTAACACTTTTGCGTGAAAAACTTCTATTTCAATTGCTTTTTCTGCGTTCATATTATTTTTTTCTAAATCCTTTTTGACTTAATTAATTTAAATCCTTCTTACCAACTTGATGTTGACTTATTCTCCCACAGATATTTGAAGATCCGCTTTGTTGACCTATTGTCGTCCATTCTATACAAATGTCCAAAAAATACTAGTCTTCTTTTTCTCACTGCTTCTGTTATATTTCCTATACTTTGATATATTTCATCATTACTTCTTAACTTCCATCCTTCTGAAGTTTTTCGTGGCCATAATATTTTCATAATAATTCGTCCAATATTTCTAGTTTGTCTAAATTATAATTCAGTGCTAGACATTCACTTGCATATACGCATTCTGGCCTCACTACTGTACTATAATGCCTTATTTTCGCATTTTTAGATATGCACTTTTTATTGTAAATATCTTTAGTTATACCATATGCTCTTTCCATTTTATGAAACCTTTCTTCTATAGCAATTTTTCTAAACCATTCTCTTGAATTATTTCCTCTAGATACTAAAATTTTCTAACCCTCTCTATTCAACCAATATCTGCTAGCAGGAATTTTGGCACATTTTTAATGTTCATGAGAAATTTGTATTTTTCTGCCTGTTCTACTGGCTATGTCCTCTAAAAAATTACCTTGTGTTACTGCAGATGTCAGATGTTCAGAAAGTATAGCAAAGTCATCTGCGAATGCCAAACAGTTTATTTCAATATGTTTGTTCCTTGTTCCCAACATGATTGGTGATATTTTGCATTCCTTTAATTTTTGATTCCAGATTCTCACTACTTTCTCCAGGACACAGTTGAAAAGAATTGGGGATCTTAAAATAACATTATTTTTGATACCTTTCATTTGCTGTGTCACTGTGACAACATGAAAAAGCAATGTACAGTATACATAAACATAAAAACCAGCTGAAAAGTATTAAATTAAAAAAAGAGGTTACAAAAATCTTTAACGTGCTGACAATTTGACACTGTTGTATTAATACAGGCAAAATACACTGTTGCCCATAAGTCAGTTGGCAAAATTGCAAATAGCACTTTTATTGTAGAGGTGCAGCAGGGATATAGATACAGATTTTGAATTTACAGACACACAATTTACAGATAACGCATACAGATAGTTAACAGCATAGTTCTCATGACCTACAAGAAATGCTCAAAGTGGCCTCCATCCTTTTCTATGCAAATTTGACATCTTTGAAGCACTGAAGCACAAATTATGTCTGAAATATTCAGGGACTGTAGGTGTTCAAATTCAGATTCAATGCCTTCCTTCAATTGTTCCACATCACGAATCTTCACGGAGTACACTGCATTTTTTAGTATACTCCAGACCGAGAAGTCCATCGGGGTAAGATCAGGAGAACGTGGAGGCCTTTCAACACGACCCCGTCTGCCAATCCATTCATCGAACGTTGCATTCAAAAAGTCTCTCACAATCAGTCCATAGTGAGGGGGTGCCCCATCTTGTTGCCATATTAACTTTTCTTGAATTGGCTGCAGATGTTCAAAAAGTGGACTGTTTTCCTAGTTCCATCAACACTTTGTGAAGCATTTGTAGGTAACTTTCAGCATTCACTGTACCATTAAAAAATTAGGGTCCGATGATCCCATCGGCAAAGATCCCTGCCCAAACAGTAACCCCCGGAGCATTTAACTCTGTCTCTATCACCACATGTGGATTCGCAGTAAACACAGTTGTGCCTATTCACTGTACCATTCAACATTCAACAACAACCATTCAACCATACAAAACCAAAAAAGAATGGTTTTGTAAAATTGTGAATGGGTTCTTGTCGTATTGCGTACCATTCGCAGAATTCTGTACGCCTATCAGGATCATTTTCATTTAGGTCTTGGAGTAAAGTGGGCTTATATAGTCTCAACTTCAACGTTTTCTGCATCCTTTGCAGGCTTGTTCGAGGTATTCCATACTCATTGGACGCTTTTTGTGTTGATTTCTTTGGTGACTGCACAAAACATTGCACAACGATATTTAAATTCTCTTCTGTTGTAACTGTTTTTGGCCTACCTGATCAAGGAAGTTCCGCTACCATTCCAGTCTGTTCAAATCTCTTATTCAGTTTACGAATACCTTCTCTAGTTGGAGGTTTGCGATGTTTGGAAAACGTTCCGCAAATAACTCAACAGCATCACTGTAATTATGACCCTGTTTCCACCACAGCTGCAGTACAAAAACACGCTGCTCTGTCGATAGTTTTCTATTCATTGTCTCGCAAACAACATGAACAACAAATAACAAGCAAGCGCTAACAACAGCATACACATCAACATCAACCTAACCTCGTAACCTCAAATCTCAACTGAATTATGGGAACTACTGCTCTAGTCAAGTCAAGTAACTACTATGCTAGTCAATCGAGTGTCTACATACTGCTAGTGCCAACTGACTTATGGGCCACCCGGTAGTGTACACACATGGCATTTTAAATTGGGCACAACAGATTTTAACCCATGGATCAAACAAATAATCTCGTTCAGCTGCAACTATACATACAATATCACATTGATTGTAAACTTTCATGAGTTCTATATCTCTTTCGACCCAGCAAAGTACGTGCACTATTCTCCTTATAACTGATAGTAGACAAAAATTGTTGTCTCTTATATAAAATGTGATATAATACGAACACAACAAAGGAGAGATTAATTACATATCGACGAGATATAAAATAACACTACTTAAAAATAAGCAATTTACAACAGCACACTAGCAAGAATAATAATCAATAGTTGTGAGATAGTCCTATTAGAAACTAACACGTAAAAGCATTAAAATCAATCATAATGATCTGTGGGTGGCCACCAAGGTCTAGGGGAGAAGTTATGAGGATTACAGATGACATAAATAACCACTTAATTTGGTTATCGACATGACAATGAACTGCAACTGAATGTAGACCCCAAAACAGAACAAGTACTAAATTGGTAAGCAAAGGAAACCAGTTAAGGTGGAAAGAATGTATAGATAAGGGAACATGAGATGAAGGGTCTTACAGGATGATCTATGGAATGACCCATAAAGACTCGGACTGGCAATCTTATAATACTGGAGAAAGTAAACAGTCAAACATATGTTTAAAACTAATAATAATAATAATGGCTCCCATGTACACCACCGAAGTAGCTTAGGAGTCAGGCAGGGTAGGCTGCCTAATGTGAGCTGTACATAAAGGAAGGCAGTGTGGCCAGTACTACGCTTCAGCCGTCCACTATTATCCCAGGTACTCATTTTCAACAGGCCTAGTCGAACTGGGGGCTGAAAAACGCACCTTGGTTTTATGGTGCGGGCCCGGGAATCGAACCCGGGACCTCTAGATTAGTAGCAGGTGCCATACCCACTGGTCTACTGAGCCGCCTAAAACTAATTATTTCAGTAAACATAAAAGATAAGGCACATGAACCTTGCATCAATTTTTGTTAAAAAATTTTTCAAACTGAATCCACTGTGATGTGGGCTATTTTATGTGCATTTATAAATCCTGATATATGTTTATGCAAAGATTTTCTAGGTTTACCCAGTTTAAAAGCAAATAGTAATAAATGTTCACTGAATTATAAAAAACAGATGTTAAGGAGATGTGCCTATGAAAATGATACTACTCTGTACTGTCAACTCTTATATGCTAAAGGATTCTTTACAGAATATAATGTGTCCTGTTTTTAATGTAACTGAAAATTTAGTTTCTCACTATTGTTAATGTTGTCTGAAAAGAAAGATGGCCAGATACCAAAAAATATAAATACATAATTTAACAAAATTTTACTATTTAATTCTATGCTCTAATCTCATATACACTTCCAAGCTCTTTTTTATCTCATACAATAGAATTTTCTACGTTAAATATTCTAAATTGTTGCCTTATGTAGTAATTTTTGAAGTTTAATGAAGAAAGTTGTGTTAGTGGTTATAATCACAAACAGAATTATTACTGTTGCACACCACTATAGAAAAATTATTCCGATTAGCGCTTTCAAGCTTCTCAGCTCAGCAGAAGCTTGAAAGCGCTAATCGGAATAATTTTTCTATAGTGATGTGCAACAGTAATAATTCTGTTAGTAATTTTTGAATTTATCATATAATATGCAAGATTATACTGCCCAAAGAAACCTACAATTTCTGAAAAGTAAAATAATTGTTTACTGACAGTATCTACACAACACATATGGTATACTATCTTATCTCTCATTGTCTTATATCAGATCCCTTTGAAATAGAAGATAAAATAGCAAAACACAAACATATGAAGATCAGAAAAAAATGACCTATTACAAACATTTAAGATGATATTATAAAGAAAGCATTTTTAGCTCGTCAAAATAATATCCAAAAGTCCTTTTAAAATTAAATGCAAAAGTTAAAGGAAACAGGCAAAAACAGAACACTGTTTGGTAAAGATATAAGTAGAAGGTCATGGAAGAGATGGATTCACAGAAAGGAGATTCGTTAAAACGGAAGAATGACCTCGACACAATTACTGTATTTACAGAGAGTTTGTAAAGTTACTAGAGTACTAGCACTTCATGTTTATTTTAGATGCACCAGCGTATAAAGCCAGCGCTGGATTTAGAGTGTGCGGGCCCCCTACTTTTCAGTCGTGACAAATTCTGGAGAACAGATTTTTTTATAAGTTTAGGGAAAGTATAGCAAATTTAAGTCCGGGTAAAAAGTGTATAGAGGAATAATAAATTAGTTCTACTAGGACAATGAGACGAAATACCTTTTATTACAGTTAGAAATGCTTTAACATTGAAAGATAACTCAAAGCACCAACTAAACTGTAACTTAAGTACAGTGCAACTAGATAACTCAATTCTCAGATGTAACTAAAAACATGTTTAATTTTTTTAATTTGTATGTGGTGCGCCCCCTAGGCTGCAGCCTAGGCAGCCTACCCTTAAATCTGGCCCTGTGTAAAGCTAAGAATTGTTAAAATCAAATACTGTACTATGAAAGGTAGAGACTTAATCTTTGCTTATAGTAAAAGACTGAAGAAAACACATCATTTTCTTTTCAACACACGTGTACAGAGATAGAGATAGTGTCTGTACACGATAACAAAACAACAGCAAGATACAATTCATATTTTCAAAGAAATGGCTGATCTTTTGTTTACCTTTTAACTGTTAAAACAACACATAAATTTTATCAGAGAAGTACTTAAATGTTTGTGAATCATCAGACTGTTAATGCATCGAAAATGAGTTTCAACAGAAACACTTAAATAGATAACTGTTTTCCATCAGTTCAAACGTAAACGTTTACGCAAGCACTAATTCACATGCTTACATACAGACACTCTCACATGATCAAATTTTAATGATCAAATATTAAATTTAGCACTGAGTCAACAATCCGGAAGTGGCACCTTCATTTTTTGTATTTAAAATCATAGTTTATTAGAAAACAAATATTGTATTTACTTTAGTCCATTATTACCTGGGTACACGAACAAAATTTATAACTGTATAATTGAAAGTGGTTCATGTTTTTTAAGATTTGTCAGTATTTTAATTACACAGTTACAGGAAATTTCATTAAAAACAAAGACACAAGTAATTATTCACTTTACAAACTTTTGGGTGTGGAGTCATGGGTACTGAGAGAAAAACAGGAAAGCAAAATACAGTCAGTAGATATATAGTACCAGAGAAACTGCCATAGGAATTGCAAAAAGAAGTAGTTGAGAAATGTAGAAGTTAGATGAGTATAAGGAAGATGGTTGAGAGGTGAGGGGGTCGACAATTACACCCTTGTTAACAGATAAGGCCACTGACACAATCTTGGAAGAAGGAACTAGTAATCTCCTAGAGCTGGAGAACCACTCACTGTTTTGAACAAAATATACTTATTATTACATAAATTTCAATATTAAGCAATTTTTTAATTCTCAGAAAAATTATGAAAACCCCGACTACTGTTTTTGTTGGTAAAATAATTGTAAACCATACATACATAAAATAAGCACTAAAAATTTTAAACTATTACAATAGTTTAGTAATTTTTTTTTAGTTAAATTAATAACCATAATGCCTAAATGACAAATAATTTCACCCTAGCGTTAACACTTGTGTTTCGCCTGTAGAATTCTACAGGCCTACATCTGATACTTCTTAAACATATACATACGTGATAAAAATATATACTGTAGTTCTTTTGTAAACATGCCTAACAAATATTTTCAAGCTGTTTCAATATTTGCAAGGGGTGTTCTTCTTCTGATAGTTGCTATCCATTTCGGATGTTGGATATCATACAGGCTATTTTATCTTTCTGTACTGCTGTACAGAATAAGTCAGTTGTATTCATGCCAAACCAGGTCCTTAAATTTCTCAGCCATGATATTCTCGGTCGCCCAACTCCTCTCTTTCCAAGTACTTTTCCCTGTAGTATGGACTGCAATAAGTAAAATCTCTGTTCATTTCTCATGACATGTCCCAGATACTGAAGCTGTCTTATCTTCACTGTGTTAATAACTTCTTGAACACAGCCATGATATTACTAGAGATATCTAAGCGATCTTTAATGTAGTGGTTTCTCATTGCCTTCTATATCCCAATGTCGTTGACTAGTGACTAGTTCATCCGCCTTCGGGCCGATTTCTCAACCCCAGGACAATGAGGTGCCCTACCGCTTGCCAGGCAAGGGGTGTTAGAGATATTATTTTTGTCAAATTATTAGAAATACCTAGCTGTGTTCTGAATACGATTCCTGATAATGCCTCCCACATATCTTTAAATTTTCTTAAAATTTTGTCCTATGTTGCCCCCCTCCCCAAGTTAAAGAGTTATCACAGTCAGATTTTGGTTAAAATTCCTTTTAGTCTGGATTTTTCCCAACTGTTAAAAATACCCATCATGGATTTTACAGTTATTAAACATTTATATATTTTATTTGGGGGGCTCTGGCTTCCCAAGATTATGTAATTTCAAAATCAGTACATTCACATTTTCATTAAAAATCTCATTAATTTGATATCCACATGGCTTTTTGCTACTTTTTCAAAAATTCTCCCCCTCACATTTTTGCTTCCTGTTTCTATTTTTGGAGGGGAACAATCTCAAAAACGACAGGCCTCTGCAGTGTAAAAGCAAGGACACACAAGGCAAGTTTTACAAAATTGGTTGACTGTATTAAAAAGTTACCATATGACAGCCCAAACAGTCACACAAATGCATAACAGTTGAATTAAAACTGAGAAATTGCTTTGCTCATTCAACTGTAAAAATAAGAATAGAGAAAAACTTATACAAACCTGGGAAAACATGACAAAAATAGAAAATACTGAAAATAACATGGGTAGAAAACATACCGACAGAAAAAAGAATTACATGGAAATATGTGAAGAGATGCACAGAACTACATAAACCAAGTAAAGACATTACAATTTTTAACATGTGCTACACATAATATGTATATTATATTATATCCTTAAATTCGTAGTGACCGTCAATCAATGAATTTTTACAGCGAAGGGTTAGTGAGTATCAGTCAAAAATAACACAAATTTTAACTTATTTGTGTCGACGTTTTGACAATGTATATTGTCAACAGTCACAGTTGTGTGTTTGGCATCAGCAACAATTGTCCTGATGATGACAATAAACATTGTCGAAACATCGACACAATAAGTTACAAATTTGTGTTATTTTTTACCGATCCTCACTAACCCTTCACTGTAAAATTATATTATATACTAATACATCATA
Organism: Magicicada septendecula; assembly: GCA_034769895.1. Taxonomy (NCBI): domain Eukaryota; kingdom Metazoa; phylum Arthropoda; class Insecta; order Hemiptera; family Cicadidae; genus Magicicada; species Magicicada septendecula. Next base: position 84,999,628 of record CM068372.1, on the reverse strand, counting down.
TTATTATGCATGGTGTTGGTAAAAAAATATGTAGTTTTCTTACACTGTTACAAAAAATTCTCTCAATACACAAAAAAAAACAAATAAATAACTAACATCCAGTTTTTATATATACAACATTGTTATTAAATTATACTGCAAACAAAATTTTCACAAAAAAATTAATTTCTTCTGCAAGTGTATTTTATTTTGTGTTATGCACATTTTACAGATTATATCAGCATCGTCAGGGCTTAAAAAATGTGTTAACAATCAATATGCATTTCAATTTAAATTATTTACAATTTAAAATTTGTTTACATACCCAGTTATTTTGAAGGTTATATTGATAATTACAAGTTTTTACTTTTTTATTCAGTAGAATTATTACTAATACTATTTTTAATTTTAAATAAACTAATTTGTTGTCATTGTTTTTTCTTTATTTACTATTTAATTGTTATTGTGTTTTATATACATTAACATTTTCCCATGTATTCATATTGTGTCCGTTTTGTTATGATTTTGCTTAAGCTAATGTTTGAACGCCTGGAAATTTATGTTTACTATTTATTGAATGTGTGAAGCGAGTTCTCAATATTGACTCGACCGTTTGAAATTTTCCTATCTAGCCGTGTTGTGACGATTTAAATTGTGACATTTACAGAATAAAAAAAAAAAAATTTAATTAATTAAGGTTGCGTACAATTGACCATTTAAATCTCACAATAATAATAACAAAAACATGTAGGTACTAAGGGTGAATGGAAGAAGTAATTAATAAGGGCAAAGTATCCATAAAGTAAAGGCATATTGTAAATAATTATTATGTTCGTATTTAACCCTTTGCTTGCTATCAAGCGCCTACCTGTTGATACCGGACTCGACATGTTTTCCGAGTCTACTGTAATTAAGAATAATAGAGTAAACTAATGTTAATAATTAAAGTATCTGTAGACACAGGTAGTAACTAAAACAATTAATTTAAATGATGTATTTTTATCTAGCGATAGTCAGTATAAATAAAAAAGTTTATTTAAAGAGAAACAGGAACTATATATGCTCGCGGAATAAACACCCCACTCTCTCTCGTCATGTACAAGGGTAGCGGACGAAAAATCGCTCTCTTGCGATGACGACGCCCAGGAGTGCAGACGCACGAGCAAAATGCTCTGTTCAAAAGTTATGCAATTTGTTGTTAGTGTGGATTAATTAATTATTATTTTGTAGTTTACTAACTGTTAAAAAAAAAGTGTAACATGTAACGTTAACAAAAAGAAAATTCCAAAAACTTTGTAACAAGAAGAAAGATGTAACTACAAACGACGAGTGTTAATAAAGAAAAAACGATGACTGCAATCTTCACCGATGGACGAATCTTTTCAACATCTGACCTGTGGTCTTGGACCATCTAAATGAGAACTCTAGTATACCCTACCGATGATGCAGTTCGAGACATCTGAGAATCAACGAGTATCGGCGTAGAAGACTCTACCTATCCTGCAGACGTATTAAGCCATGAACAACCGAGACCAGACCAAGACGAGGACGACGTTTTAGGACTCCCAAGACGGAACCACATGGAGGCGATTACTACATCCAAAAAATAGAGGTGACTCGATAGCACGTCTATCGAGGAATAATGATAATAGTTTTTGTAACACAATACTCTATTTAAGAGACTTTCAGAGACGATTGATTTTATAAGAATATAAAAACTTAAATTTGAGAATTTAATGGTAACTATTCAATATCATTCAATTGTAACAGTTTAGATATTAACGTAACGTAGTGTTATTAATACCATTCTTCTAATGGAATATATATAAAGCAAAAAGGTAAAAGTCTTGCAAGATAAAATTTTGAATTAAATATAATTAAAAGATTAGAGACTAAATACCAATGGTTACCCGGATCCGGGGGTATAGCTAGATAAATTTGTTGTGATCCCATATTCTAAATAAAGCATTTCACTTAATTTTACTAATTTAATTAATAACGTCATGGGCTCTGTTCTTTGGAGTAAATGTTATATTTCAAATGTTTAATAAAGCCAGTCTTCTTGTTACACACATATACTGAGTATATAAATCAACAGTTTCACCTTCCCTGATTCCTTGTATGTCTTACTGTGTGTTGTTCTGATTTAAATTTCAGCTCGTCTCGAATAAGGCAGCCTAGAATAATTGGCAGAACCAATTATTTTGGGTTCCCTCCGTTATAACTCAAAAGAAGAGGTTATAGTGTCCCTGTCTATCTATCCTCTACCTTTCTTTCTGTTTCGGGTATGTATTGCAATACCTTTTGTGTGCATCAACCGATTTTTGTAAAACTTGGCATGCATGTCCATACTTTTAATGTACAGAACCCTATTGTTTTTAATATTCATCTCCCCCCCCCCCCCAAGTAGGGGGACAAGAGACAAAAATGTAAGGGGTCAAAATTGTAAAAAAACTCAACAAAATCCATGTAGGATATCAAATAAAAAGTAATTTTACCCACAATCTGAATATAGTGTTAATTTTCAAAATTTCAAAATTTTTTCGCTATCCCCAAAACATGGATAAAGTTTTGATAAAATCATGAAAATTCACGTGGGGTATCAAATAAAGAGAATTTTAAGTAACAGCTGAATGTAGTGTTAAGTTTTGGAATTTTAAAATTTTTGAAATGTCCATGGAGAATACTTTTGTATTTATTTTTTCTTACATGTTTTTGTAACTGTTCCTATCCTATAGTGTTCTTTTAAGAAGTTTGATCCTGGTTTTTATATTGTATTTGGCTAACATGTTCCTTATTGCTTTAAATATGTATTATTGATTTGCCAGTACACTACTATAATTATAAAGACATAAACTTATAATCTATTGTACAATCAGTTTTAAAAATTGGTGGAATACTACTTCCGTGGTCAATTATTACCGTTCACTATATCCCACTGTTCCTTAAAACATATATATATAACAGCAGAGAGCATCAAATGGTTTGGACACGCGCAACAAAGAGTATTGCGGGAGAGGGATGATATGGAACATGACTACATGGATGCCACTGAGGGACAGATCAAGAGGAAGACTAAATACAAAACGAAAGACGAAAAGACCAGATATGGACTGTTATCTGGGAAAACTGAAGGTGCAAACTGGAGTGGATTAGTGTACGCAGCAGAGATATAACTCCATTATAAAAAAATAGAGCAGCCAATAGTAATGTTAATGTGAGAAATAATAATGATGATGATGATGATGATGATGATGGTGGTGGTGGTGATAATAATAATAACTTGTTTAATTTTATTTATTTATTATTATTTTTTTCCACAGGGACCGTACTCGCTCCCTACATTCTGTGGTAGGCTCAAAGACAAGTCAGAGAATCTCATTCTACATTAGCATGTAAAAATTTTTTCACAATAATAAAAAAATTAATAGTAATATAAATAATTTAATACACGAAGAAAACAAACTATACCAGTGTGTGTGTATTTTTAAGTGTACAAATATAATGACAAAAGATTCTTAAAAATAATATGAATATAATAGAGTATTAAAATTACTAAATCTTCACAAAGTCTAACATATTTGACAATCAACTATACTCATACAAAACACCCACAGAACGTACAACAAGATAAAACAAGTTAGTTACTTACACCTAACTGAACTCGGAAACCAGTTCACCGATTAAACCACAAACTACTCGATCACAATCAAAACTGAACGCACAATATCGACTGAGCGATAATTATATTCTCCATTACGTTTAATATAGATTCGGCAATCACTTTCATAGGAAAAACACTCCACTTACAATTTTTATATAGATAACACTCTTCCATATTATGCGTTATCAAATAGACACACGTACACCCACACACCTGAAAAGGTTTCCCTTCAGTAAAAACTCCGAGTAACAGTATTGTGAACGTCATACAATAAGTTCTAGTGCATTTTCCTGGTAATGACAAAAATACTGATGTTACCAGTATTGCTTCTGACTTAGCTAGACTAGTATAGTGTACTATAAAAATTATAAACTTAAAATACTTATCGCCTATTAGTAATAACAATGGCATCAAGAAGTAGTTAATACTAGTTGACACCGATGATACCAAGTAGAAGAATCTGCATATCAGAATCTAATACGAAAGTGCAATTAATTCATAAGCATGCAGACACACACACACACACACACACATTAATTTTCCTTCAATTGTTGTTTAATATAAGAATCTGGATAATTAGTTTTGTATGTCCTTTCCTAGTAATAGTGATAATCTCAAAAACCAATTCAGATATTATAACACATAATTGAGGCACTTGAAATTTATTATAGTAGAGTTACAACAAATCCAGCTACTCAACGTTTAATAAAATTAATAAGGAAGAGATTCACATACACAAGTTACTCACGCGATGAAAATAGAATAAAAACTGGACTTCATAAAAATATTGTAATGAAACATACAAAACGCGCAGACTGAAGAGGTTACCAGGTGTCTGCGACAAATAAAAAAGTCTACTGTAATCAGTTTTCATTGTCCTTTCCTAGTAATAATACTATTACACACACACAATTATCCTTTTACAACATGCTTACAATACAATAAGTATATAATATTTTTATCAGCAATATAGACACTAATGTTTGGTAGTTCAGGATGATACACATAAACAGGAAAATTTTCGTATAAATAATACGAAGACTGAAAACAAACAGAAGTCAAAAAGTGTTAATACGCTATTACAGTGGTTCCCAAAGTGGGGTCCGCAGACACTTTTAAGAAAAACTATGATATAATGTAATATTCTCCAATTTTTTACGCACTAAAATATAAATCTAAATTTTAGAATCTTAAAACAATTAGTAGAAGATTCCAGTATTTTTTTGGTTCAAACTAATTGCAAATGTAAAAGTAATTTCAAACTAATGGCTTTAATATTGTCTTTAAATCATGTCATGTAGCAGATCTGTTTGTTAGCCAGACTGACTAGACCTCTCTCTTACACTACAAAAAGAAGATTCATTGGCAGAACTTTCAACTGACAGTTCATTAAAATTACAGTTTTTGCAATTACAGCTAGGTGACTTCTGGGTATAAGCCTATGTAATGATCCTGAACTCACAAAAAGCTTTGAAGTGTTTACCTGTGTTTCCTCTAATTATCTGTGAGAAACCACTGTCTCCCTGCTCACATACTTAAAGTCAAAGATAATAAATAAACTTGATGTCGAAAGTTACTTAATACTGAAGTTATCAGACATTAAACCCAATATTGCAGAGTTAATTGTGGAATAGCAGCTTCATTGTTCACATTAAACTATGTTTGATGTCATTAATATAATAATTTTTTAAGTTAAGAGAATTTTAATACATTTATAATTAAAATATAAGAAGTTTGTTTTATTTCAGAACTCAGACGGGGTCCGTGAATTTTTAAATTTTCTGGAAGGGGTCCAGAAAAGTTTCCCAGACCGAAAAGTTTAGGAACCACTGCGCTATTATATTTGATATTATTATTAATAATAACAAAACTTTTTACAAGAATATATTTTTATTATTTTGTGAATTACAATGTTTCAATAGTATTCAAGTACCATCTAATGATGATTATTATTAATAATAATAATATACAAAAAATGTATATACAAGAAAAATCTGAGCATATATGAATATTATATATAAGTATTTACAAATGAGTTCTGCAGTATGAGATGCAAACTTGAGTTTTACACCATATTTTACTCTTCAACATATCACGTCAGAATGGTGCACCATTAAACAGAATTACTGGCTGCTGGCTCTCCAAAGACTCAAAAATGAGTGTTGAAATTATAGGAAAGTATTAGGAAGTAAAGGTCATGTGCCATAGTTACTGTGAAGTAATAACGTCTGGGCCAAATCTTCAGGATGGCCAGAAATTGTTCAGTCACAAGAACAGAATACCTCAATAAAACTGTTAACCCCTTTTTTACTGTAGTACTTTAGCCTTATTGTCTTATCCATTTATATTAAATGAAATAACTATAAATTTATATATTCTACTTCAGTCGCAAAAAACAAAAAATTAAAACAGAACAGGTACAAACATTTATATTTTCTTGGACCAAATATGAGTTGTACCAGCCTCAATATACACATTCTTGGCCAGCCTTCTAAAAATTATCATAAAAACAACAGAAATATAACAAAAGTAAATGTAGACCACAAAACAGAATGAAGTAAACAAAGCACATACTCACTGGAACATTTTTACTCTGAAATCAGTATGGGATGTGTGTTGGTATCTTTATACAAGCACACATTTACCAGTCAGACTGTATACGACACACTGCTGATTTGTGTCACTGTCATATGCGACAAGACTCTCGGTACTGTTTAAATCACATCTAATGTAGAAGGCAACAGTTAGTATCAATCAACACAGCTGATGCTTGAACTGGACTGAATGCAACATCTACATTTGTGGACACAGACACATGTAACCCAATAACCTATTTGACTGAGAACATAATTACATGTTCATTAGTTAAATCACGAGATTTATTTGAAAGGAGATGTGGACATATTTGTTAAAAGAGAAAGTACTCAATAAATTCAAGCACTCACACTTTTCAATCACTTCACCAATCTCCATATTGCAATAGGTAGAATTTGCATATAAAGTAGTAATTAACTAACTCTTAGCGTATGATATCATGGTGCAATGAAAATTTGTCTAAGTAAAGATTGCAAGTTCAGACATTGTATAATAGACAATAAGATACATATCAAATTTGTTAGTTTAAGTTAATTTTTGTCTGTAAAATAAAAGTTATTAGTGTTGTGAAGTAGTGCAAAAATGTGTGTAGGCATATGGTGAGTGCGCGTGTGAACTATATGTATAACTATGTTACGGATAATTATAATAAACAGATTAAATTAAATAACTTTCATGAAGATAAAGATTCTGACACCAGAACGTGCATAACAAAAGATCTATCGAGTGGTAATATCTATATATATAAAACTCAAAGTCTGAGGATTTATGGGTACTGAATACAAATCCACGCCGTTACACCGATTGCCACCAAATTTTGCACAGGTAACCTCTGACACAAGGCGAAAAATACTGTCTAACTTGGAATTTGATATTTTGCCCCGTTCACAAGATTATGCTTTTTAATCTTGCCTTAAAGATTAGGCTCTTTTCATTATGCCGTTTTGTTGATGCGTATAAAGATGTCAACAACACCATGGAGACCAGAATTAATTACCATAGTAACAAGTAAGTAAAAAAATGATATTTAGCGGCATCAGAAGTGTACCTTTCCTGCAGTTTTTAATGTTTTTAATTGTATTGTATCAATATATTTTGTAATTTTGTATACAGATACGTCTATATATTTTTTGTCTTAAACAATTATAAAATTTATGTTTATACTGTTATGACAGTCTACTTAATCGTCGTAGATACAGTGGAAACAAAATACAGTACAAGACACCAATTAAGTCACTAATCACCAGCTTTAATTTTCACAGTTAAACAGTTCGTAATTAACAACACTGTCTCTTACTACAAATCAAATAAAAATTGTTCACACGCAATAAACAATGTCTACTAATAGAGTCTTGCACAATTATAAAACACATAACACAATAATTCTTCACTTTGAAGAGCACTCAATCCACACTAGTGTAAGTCGCTCATGTAACTGACTGACAACCCAGCAGCTATGGCATTATATACGCTGTGTGAGATCGAGTACAGCTTTCCCTCCTTAACTGCATGCCGGCTGCTTAATGCGTAGTTCCTGGAACTCACTAGCACCATCTCCTTGAATGACGCACAACTGCCACACTGGACGGGGGGAGTGGAGAAAGTTCTGGATTGTTCGGTACGCTTCTCGCAACACTGCCCCCTCCTTAAGCCTGTTCGTCCCGAACTGGCAAACTGTCTCTGAAGTAATACTTGGCCAGGCGATCTAGGTGGACGTCCTTGTGAAAGATAATTCTCCCGTCCTTCAAATTCGGTCTCGTGTGATCCGAACATCAAGTTCCCAGGAATATGAGTCTTCCTCTCAACCGCTAGTTTTGCTGGAATCAGTCCCATTGTGTCATGTACTGATGACCTAAACACCACTGGCTGATCCAAGTCTGATTGGATCTCGTCAACAACCTCTTGCGTAACTTCATCTTCAGCAACTCTTCCCCTGGGCGCTTCTATTAACTCAGGAACAAACAAGGGGTTTTCCTTGACACCCATAGTTGGCTTTCCAGTCACTTCTTTTGCTGTTTCACGTATGTGTACTTCCTCTGCTAGTTCTTCTCCCATTTCTGCCTGGAATAGGAAAGGTTCCTCTTGACCAGACCGGTCAAGAGCGGATTTCTTCTTCGGCCAATGCCACTTGCTTGATTGAATGGTTAGCAGACCCTGACATTTTAGCCATGCAAAGCTTTATCTTCTCTTGTCCAACCTTCAGGACGTTCTCTCCTAAGTCCACAACAAATCCGTAGGCATTCATAATGTCCGTGCAAAGAATCACTTCATCAACAATGTCTGCAACAAGCATTTGGTGGCTAAACTCGAGAAGACCCAGACGTACACGTACATCTATCTTTCCTAACACACTGACGGGGCTTCCAGTCACAGTCTGTATTGTACAAGAGCTAATTTGAGGCTGTCGGTTGCTGATTAAGTCAGGGCGTACAATAGACACTGTATCGCCCGTGTCAACTGTAAATGATGTTCGTTTACCTTCCGCAAACCCATTAACGATCAGGTTTCCACTAGTCTTATGTAGTGTGGAAACTGTGTGCTGTTCTGGGGCATTACTTCTCCAATTGGTGCGATCGCTCTCTTCTCTCGGTATTTTATTCTTCCAGCAGTCTACCTGTAGATGACCTTTCCCACAGTTGTAACACTTCGGTCTTCTGTCTTTATCCTTAGGTTTGAAAGATCGTTGTGGCACTGCTGACTTCTTAAACTGTTGTTTTTGAATCGTCTCTTTATGCCATCCGCTATGATGATACTGTGGTATTGGATCCGTTTGGCTACAACGTGATGGCATACTTTGATTAATGTAGGTCGCCGACTTGGCAGCTTCAAAACGGAGAGCATGAACAAGAGCGTATGATTTATTATCGTGCCGTGCCATTCTTAACACTTGTTGTAATTGACTATCTCTGATACCGCCAATAAACATAATGAGAGAAATCCATTTCTGGAAGTCCTCCGATTCTTTGGAATAAGCCAATCTCGTCAGTCGGTGGATATTCGCTTCAAACTCTTGAAGGTTCTCCCCTGAACACTGTCGCCTTGCTTTAAGTTGTTCATGGTACACTTCGCACAAATTCTGGTCACCGAACCATAATTCCAGAACTTTAGTTAATTCGGCATAGACATTCTGACTTTCAGATGACACTTTCTGTATTAGTTCTGTGGCAGGCCCTTTTAAAGCAAGAATTAGTGAAAGTCCTTTCTCTTCTTCTGTCCATTTATTTAAGCGAGCGGCAGCTTCAAATTGGCGAATATAAGTTGCCCAGTGAATGCTTCCATCAAACGTTGGGGCCTTTGCAAACACTGGCCCTACTACAGTTTGATTTCTCTGATATTTTGAATCTTCATCAGCATTTACTGATGGTCTTTCTTTATCAACTATTTCTTTGACTAAATGTTCGACTTCCTTTTTAATTTATTTTATTGAATTTGTAATAGAATCTTCTAAACTTGACATACTTTTTTTTATAGTTGACACAGATTTTTCTATTTCAGATATTCTGTCAACTTGTTTGTTTAGCTCACCTCGTGAAAGGATCAATTTTGCAGTGTTATCATCTTGTACGAACGCCTTAACGTCATCTCCCTGATGACTAAATGGTGTTTTATTTTCACACTTACGTTTTTCTTTTAGTCGTTCTTCCATTAGTGCTTTTTGTCGTTCCTCTGCTGCTTCTCTTTCCTGTCTGCGTTTTCATCATGTCGTTTTTGTACTTCTGCCGCCTCTTGTCAGCATCTTTCTTCTGCCTCCTGGGGGCGTCGTTCCTCGATCTGCAGTAGCATTGCTTTGAATGATTCTATCATCTGACTGGTACCCATTATTCTTTTTTTTTCAACTACCACTAACACCACTCTTCTACGAAGTGTCTTGTTTCCACTGTTAACCATTCTATCCCAGTTCTGACACCACTGTTACGACGGTCTACTTGATCGTCATAGGTATAGTGGAAACAAAATACAGTACAAGACACCAATTAAGTCACTAATCGCCAGCTTTAATTGTCACAGTTAAACAGTTCGTAATTAACAACACTGTCTCTTACTACAAATCAAATGTTATTAAAAAATGAAGACAATATAAATCAACATGCATAAAATAAGAAAAGAACAAGTAATAAGTAAAGTATAAAATAAAAATAAAGTGAAATTGTTTCAACTAAATATGGTAAGAATAACCTTATGCTAAAGACACTTTTAAACAACATCACAGTGAAAGAAAAAGAATAAATAACTATTATTACAGTGAACACGTAAAACAAATCCATTTATTTAAATGAAAAAGTGACGGAAAAACATTCGTAATAATCAAGGTGGAACACAGGCGGCCATCTTTAAAACAGTTCGTCATCGTTTCAAACGAGGCCAAATGATGCCATGTTTATGAACTCAGGTTAAACGAATTAAATAACTATTAATTTATATTTTCGAACAAAAATCAACTATTTATGTATTAGTAAGATTCATAATTATTTGTAAGTATGTACTTCTTAAATGCATTTCTGACTTTTGGTAGCAGTTAAAAAAGAACCTGAAAATCAATATAATAAGAATTAGTAAAAAATAAACTTTGTGAAAATGACCCGAGGCAAAGAGTCAATCCGGGAAACGACACTTTCGACTCAAGAGTCGTATAATTAAATAAAAAGAATTAGTTACTACTGAATTGAGTTTTATTTGGTAAATAAATTTAGTTTAAAGGATTTTAGATATCAAAGGAAGGAAGAACACACGTTGGTGATTGGAACATCTTCGAGAAAGAGTGAACAAGCAGGTAACCTATATTCTATGAGTCGATTCCACAATCGAACCGAACTTCTTCAAAACATTCCTTTAAATAAAATTTTACCGAACTGATGGAAACCAAATAAGCTTTGACTAATAATTTTTAACAGTTTAATCCCGAATTAATTAATTCGGACAACGAAGATAATACAAAAATAAAGTAAAATACGAATAATTAATAAATAAATAATAAAATACTTAGAAAAAAATGTAATTAAAAAAAAAATTTTTTTCTATAAATACTTTAACACTATCTTTTGATAATGAAAGTAGTCATCACGTTACAGATTGGCACTCCAACGTGGGGCCTAAAACAATAAGAAGTCATCACTTTACAGAATGGGGCTCCAATGTGGGGCTTAACAAAGTAAAAGTATAAGAGAAAGAGGATTAGATTTGATCACGTAATGTGATATTTCTATTATTATAATAATTGTATAAATCTATGTTGTAAATCTTACCCTTCAATGTAATTATATCCCGTAGCTCCAAGTTGTTGGTGCCAATTTATGTAAAGTGAAATAAAAAATTAACTCTTGTTCAGTCTTGTCTTGATTCTTAGCTTTATTTTATTACTCTTTACTTTTTAACATATATTAAAATTTATTGACATGCAATGCCCTTCTCTTCATTCAGTAGCTGCTTTAGATTCAATAACATAAGAACTCTTTCTCAGGGTTAATAAAAAATTAAAGTCAATGTACAGTCAAAGTCATACATAACAACATGTCATACATATTATAGAAAATATAAAAATTATTAATCAGTTTCATTAATGTGATGTTGGGTATGTGTGTTGTGTCATGAGTTCTTTGGATTATACAAAAGAAACAACTTAATCTAATCAGAACAAACTAAAATAGTACAACGAGAAAATAAAATTAATAATCATAATGTTTGTAGTGTTTTTGTTATATCAGCTCACTGTTCTAGTTGCTTTAAATTTAAGAATGGTTGAACAAATGTATGTCTTAGCTTAATAGAACCATCTCACCAGATTGCTGTTTAGTTTTACAGATTATTTTCTTGTTATAATTCTTCTGGCCTTCAGTTTCCATGTTTTATATTATGCCCAGTATACTTCTCATTATTTGCAGAACTTTCCTTCATTAATTTACTGTATGACATTATTTCTTAGTAGAAATGTTCAGCTTCGAATGATATCTGTTCTGGCTTATTTCAAATTCAACAATTCAATAATTCTTTCTTCTTTTAATCTCTTGATTTACTGGGTAAAGCTCTTGGCTTCATAACATGTTTTATGGGTCACAGGGTTGTTTTTATACCTTATAATTAACATGATTTATTCTAATCTTATTTTTACTTGTCCCTGATGTACATAATTAGTTTCTAGGGATATATTCCACTAGTTATAAGTATTGTACACCGTGCTTAATCTTATTAGATTAGTTACATAGTTATTTTATATAAATTACATGTGTTACTCACTGTTTATATTATAACCAGGTCTATTTCCTATGCACTTTCACTACACTGCTTGTAACATTAATCACCGTTATTTTCATTATTTCCACCTTTCTTAAATTAGATAGTTGGTAATCATTGTTTAATGTTATTTTAGTTGTTTTTTTTATATCACTTATAGTCCATAGTGAGATTACATAAAATAACTGTTTGAGGTTCGCAGACCTCTATATAGTTTGATAGCCTCATACCATAACAAATGTGTTCTTACTTAATTCCTAACTTATTAACACTTATACACTATATTTCTTGGATTTGCATATACTTCTATAGACTATATTTCTATTTGCATTAACATTTATTTACATTTTTATTATCATTTGATCTTCCCTCCTGGGTGTAGTAGTCCCAGTTATGTCATCTGATAGTCTTGTCATTGTCATTAAAATAATTAATTAATAGGTTTTCATTTCCTATTTCCATTGTATGTACTTATTATAATATTTCCTTTTTTTATTACTTTTTACTCATTAAAATTATTATTTATTTTCAAATAGTTACATTCTTATCTTTCCTTTATTTGCTAATTTGTTTTTCTACTTTTCTGCGTATTATCTGTAAGAAAGATTGCGTTTAGGCATAATTCACAACGAATTTTGATGATTAATTTATATTTATTCTAGGGCATAATCTTGTTATGTTACACAATATATATATATATATATATATATATATATTAATGAAAAATATATTAAATACTACTAGTTTGTTCATAAATTAAAGAGCTAAATATGAGTTTTTGTATAAGAAAAGTTTTATGATCCTAAAGAAAAGTAATAAAATTAGACTGGTTTTATTTGCAAGCTTAACTTTGTCCGTAGACAATATTTTTGCAGGAAGAATGTTATATTTACTGAAGATGTAGAGAAAGGGAATTTTTCAGCCAATGAATGCTCGAGCTTTGGATAAAATCTCATTTGATTTTATTCTTTGTAGGGTACAATCAGTCTTGCTCTGAACTCGAAAACGCTTGGTCGTATCGCTGATGTTTAGACAATTGGTCTACAATAGTATATGAGCACAAGTCAGAAAGTTCGAGAGTACATGAAAATCTCGAGTGCTAATATGGGTATACTACAAGATTGTCCGCATAGGCATTTACAAGAATACTTTAAGTTTCCTGGTGTATTCCATACTTTTAATACAGAGAATAAATCACTATTACAAATTAATTCACTACAAATTGTACAAGTACCCAACCTGAGAATGACCTTGAATGCCGGACAACAGGGGGAGATCGCCATCTATCAAGAAGGAATAACTGTAGTTGCTTACCAGGACCGAAGCATCGACACTGCATCGTCCATCGTAAAGGGAAGTGAAATTATTTGTTATAAATTTTATTAAAAAACAGTCATAAACTTAAAGACAAAAGATCTCATGTAAATTAAATTTTTATATAATTAGAATATAAGAGAAAATTATTTTAACTTTGTAAAAAAAAAGGTCAACAGAAACAGTTAATTAATTTTATTTTGTTATCAGAAACAATATTAAATTATTAGTGCAATTAAATAAAATGTTTAATAAATCCGAAGCATTCCAATATTTAATAACCGACTACTTATTCTATGCGACCCTTGTACATCGCAATATATATATATATATATAATTCTCTCTCTCTCTCTCTCTCTCTCTCTCTCTCTCTCTCTCTCTCTCTCTCTCTCTCTCTCTCTCTCTCTCTCTCTCTCTCCCTCTCTCTCTCACTTGCATAGAACGAGATAGTATAAATTTCAAACAACAATTCTTTTTTCTTTCTTATCCTTATTGTATACACAGACCTCAGATATAAAATCATACTCTAAAGTTTACATTGAATAAGACAAATTATATTTCATGTCTTGTTTTTTAACATTACATTAATGTACATTTTAAAATAACATAACATGACATATAAATTCTAGTGCAGGCAAAAAATATTACTGGATTAACACTTTAGATACGTTATCTGCAGAAACTGTGGGCAAGCATTTTTTTCTCATGTCTATTTATATGTTTAGAAATTGAAATACATAAAATATGTGAGGTGCATGGCCTAGAACATAGTATCTCACATCTTTAGTTCTCAGAAAATTACACAGACTGTAGCATTTCTCCATTTTACTTTCAATCGTTTGCAAATAGGAGTCATACATTTTCATGACCTATCTGAATCTTAGCTGTTGTTTACACATATGATTATGATTTGCATCAGTGATGAAGTTACTGTTAATAAATATAAGTTTTTATATTTATCTGGTGGCTAGTTTAAAATATATACTTAATTGTAATTATATTGTAACATTTTAGAACTGCAAACTGGTATAAAACAGTTGTATAACTATTTTTTGTAGGTAATTACATTTTTTTTATTACTAAGAACTACTAAAGACCATAGTTTTGTAATTTGCCTATTTTAGAAAGAAGAAGACGGTTCATAACGGTAATGTATAAATGTTTTTCATGTAGCCATGTTCTGTCATCTGTTCTATTCAAATGGTGAAAACATTATATGTGATTATATGATTATATACTGGCGTTTTGTTGAAAAATAATTATTCATTTATTGGATCAATCCTCTAAATAAATAGATAAGAATATTTTCTCACTTGGCGTTTTGATCCCTCAGATGCTGTAAGTGACAGTTGAAAGTCCCACCACTCCCAGCTTCTGAGGATGATCCCAAACTCTGGGGATCGAAACATAAAGCGAAAAAACTATTATTATGGAAGCAGTCCATGTAAAGGACTTATTCATAAGAACCTAGTAGAGGACTTATCCATAAGAAATCACCAATCGTTTAGAAATTGTAAAGAATTTATCTATTCCTCCATTTTTTGGATGCCAGAAAGCTAGTATTTTAGCAAAGTATTTCAGGAAGGATTTTTTACAGTACCTATATGCTTTTATGTTGGGTGAATACTGAGACATAGGCTGATATAGGGTAGGGCAATATAGAGCAGAGAGATACTGCACAGGAAAACTGCATGATGTAGTGTAAGTGTACACTGTGAGGCAGTTTCATGTTATCTTTCTATCAACATAGCGTTAGGCTGAATGGCTTTTTACAATTTATTACTAAATTACAAAACTGTATCACACTAACTGAAGAAACTGTGTACTAGAAATGGGCTTGCCTGCTTCAGCTGAATCTCTCAATGTGCGCCTAACCCTACCATTAGGATCTTGTCACCCAAAAAACAATGGTTTTATGTTGTTGGTTCATGTCTGTTGTAGGATAAGGTTGGGAACCATGGGTAACCAACAATGTTTATTCAGTTGACTGATGAATCAGATATTTACGTTCAAATCAATTATTATTTGTAATTATCATAATAAATTATTTCCATTTATAAATACAGAAACTATAATCTCTGCCATGTGTTTACCAGAACAAATTTTTATATCATTATGGATTGAATATATTAAATAATAATTGGCTTATTTCAAAAACACCAGTTTCTCTAAAACAGAAATTTACAAAATCAAAGAGTCATAATGCTTTAATTTCTTTCCATTATATAAGTCCATTATATACTTTTGGAATTGCCCTGTGAGAGGAATTTGAATTTTTATATTTATGTTAGTTATCATTTAGAAGTATATATTAATATAGAAAACAGTTAACACGTCTGTTTATACGAATAAGTCATAATTATTCATACAATTACTGACTAATGTTCCTGCAGCTATTATGAAGTAGTTAACAAAAGATGATTTCGGTCACTTGACAGGCACTTACTAAACTGATAACAGTATTCACTGAAATGTGGTCAGTAACTGAGAAAATGACGTTGATATGTGTGCTGCTTCTGCAAGGCAAGCTATCTTGCATTTTGGGACTATCTCCATTTAATGAAGACACTCATTCTCAGTATAGATTTTAAGCTGAAAACAAATTGTGAAAACTTGATTGAAAGTGGCAGTATTAAGAGTGTTGGACATTCAAAGAATCAACTAACATAATGATTTCCACTATGCACACTATAAAATGTTAGAACACAACCTATACCAAAATATATAATTATCTCGATTTCTGATTATCTGGATTCAATCTTGCAGACGTCAATCTGGATATTCTGCATCCTACTGTATTGCTACTTGTATGTAACTTTTACTATATGTCTCTGTAAGTGTTTCTTGCATATAGAATATATGCAATATATATATATATATATATATATGTATATTACTATAATACTTATAACTAATTTACCTCAAGATATATTTTTTCCTTTAGGAACATGTTTCGGGAGATCCTGTTCTCCCATCTTCAGCCTTCGCCATCTTGCTTCTGGTGCAGTATTTGTGTGTTGGCTTCTGGATGTTATTAAGGTGGTTTGTTGGTCTTTGGTCCTTCAATGTTGCATTATTGTGTGTGGTTGTGGTATCTGTTTTTGTATTTTGTGTATTTTCGATGTTGAGTGCTTTGAATATTGTGTCATGTTTTGTATTGATTTGTATTTGTTCTGGTATTAATTTGTTTTGTGTTTTATGTTTGTAAATCTGTAAATTTTCCCAAATGTTCATTATGGTGCCTTTGTGTGGTATATGTTTTATTAGTGTTACATTGGTTATGTCTGGGAATTCATGTCCTGTGTTTATTGCATGTGTGGCTAAATTGGATTTATATATATTTGGTTTTTTGTATGCATTTAGGTGTTCAAAATAACGTTTTTTCAGCTGTTTTTTTGTTTGTCCTATATAACATTTATTGCAATCTTGGCATTCAATTTTGTATATACCGTTGGTTGTTGTACTATCTTTGTTGTGTGAGCTATTTAGATTTTGTAATTTATTTTTATTAGTTTTGTATGCTATTTTTATATCTGTGTTTTTAAATAGTTTTGTTAGTTTTGTCATTTTATTATTTATATATGTGAATGTGGCCCATTTTTTTTTTTTTGTTATTATTTATGTGTTGTTCAGTTTGATTAATTCTTAATTGTTCAGTTTTTATTTTGTATTTGATTTTATTTTCTATTTTGATCATAGTATTTTTATTGTATCCATTTGCATAACCAATTTGGTATATTATATTTCTTTCTTTGTCAGTTTCTTGTTTGTTTAGGGGTATTTTGTACATTCTGTTAAATAACGAATAAAATGCTGCCATTTTATGTTGTGGTGGGTGGTCAGTGGGTGGTAAATGCATACAAAAAACCAAATATATATAAATCCAATTTAGCCACACATGCAATAAACACAGGACATGAATTCCCAGACATAACCAATGTAACACTAATAAAACATATACCACACAAAGGCACCATAATGAACATTTGGGAAAATTTACAAGTTTACAAACATAAAACACAAAACAAATTAATACCAGAACAAATACAAATCAATACAAAACATGACACAATATTCAAAGCACTCAACATCGAAAATACACAAAATACAAAAACAGATACCACAACCACACACAATAATGCAACATTGAAGGACCAAAGACCAACAAACCACCTTAATAACATCCAGAAGCCAACACACAAATACTGCACCAGAAGCAAGATGGCGAAGGCTGAAGATGGGAGAACAGGATCTCCCGAAACATGTTCCTAAAGGAAAAAATATATCTTGAGGTAAATTAGTTATAAGTATTATAGTATTATATACATCAAGAAACGGACTGTAGCAGAAAGTGATTGAAATATATATATATATATATAGAATATACAACCGGAAATTTAAAAATCAAATTTAACTTCACACTCACTTAAAAATAATCACACATTCCCTAATTTAAGTAACCTTGCTTTATGTATTTTAATAAAAATGACCCTTTGGGAAAATTTGGAAATATTTAAACATAATTTAAACAATAAATTAAAACCTGAACAAATCCAAATTAATACCAAGAAATGATAGTACTGTATTTTCAAAATTACTAATTTAATAAAATATTAAATATATTATGTTTCCATATTCATTTACATAACATGTTTTTATATGTATATAAAATATTTATTAAATATAGTCTATATATAACAACTGGTTTCAAATTTCATTAATTATTTTTGTATAATGACAGTTAACATACTGTCAAAACATTGTAATTATACAACAAATATAATCTTGTATAAAAGAACAAATATTATTTATTATTAATACTATAATAATTATACAAATAATTGATTCCTAGCATAATTATAATACAAGTTAATAACTGTATTCATTTTCTTATAACAAGTTTTTTTAATTTTTTTTTAATAACAAGATTTTTTAAATTACAGATTCAAAGACAGCATTACAAACTGTATCTTCATACACAACAGTTTCCACCAAACCTCTTAAAGACGCACAACAGATGATAAACACTCTACAAAAGCTAAAAATAAACATAATTTTGCAATGGATCCCTTCATATGTGGGAATACTAGGGAATGATGTGGCAGGCAACCTAGCAAAGAAATATACCTCTCTACACCGACCTAGAAGTGTATCTATTGTCATCACTGCAAAAAAACATACTCAAAAGAATATCTAGAAAATAAAAGAGCAACTGATCAAGAATATCAATAATGACAAGATATGGAAAAACATAGACACAACTTGGGTGAAAAATACAAAAAAAAACAACGAGATATTCTCCTGCTTCATTTCATCTCAATACCGGACATGATTGTCTTGCTGCCCACCTCAGCTGAATCAAACTTTACTCTCTGAGAGATGTATACTATGCCATAATGGACAGTGAACACCTCTTCCACTGCAAAAAACTAGACGCAAGTCTGCGAACTACAGGAAACATCATACTACTGTATTGGGATGCCAGAAAGCTGATGGACTGGAGTCCGGGCTAGCCATAAGCAACAAAACAAATTTTTTAAATTTCAGTAAATGATACAAAGCAAGACATAGTGACTTCATTTTTTCTAACTTTAAACTTCAGAGTCAAACGTCATGATAAACAATACTTATTATCTGACTAAAAACCCCATTACTGGGAAGCATTTGTTACTAGGTAATTCCAAAAATAATAAAGCAAAATAATAAAGGCCATAATTTATTATGATGGACTTGGTGCACTGTAGTTATATAAATTTATAACTTACTCTCGTATGTTTATTATTCATCCCAAACAAAAATAAAATACCCTAAACATGTCTGCTGTTTTAACAGATAAACATTAGATTGTTTTATTCCAAATAAGTTAACTGACCTGCTTATATCTTATCTACAAAAACCTTGAACACTGTAGATCACTGTCAGTACACTTGGACACTAGTTAAATTGCTACAGTATAATATTTAATTTTAAACATAAATTAACATACCTAGTGCATAATATTTAGGCCTAACATTTTGTCAAGGATGGACAGTCAACTTTTAAGTAAAACGCTTTTATCTTCTAGTACAGAGTACTACAAAAAAAGAAGAAAGATAAAATACTACTCATCACAATTAGCTATACATTTTTTCAGTACATTTATTGGATTTCCAGAGCAGCCACTGTATAATCAAGTAGTATTATACTGATAGCTTATACTATTACAACTATAAAAACTACCATCTTCCACTTGGATTGAATATATCTGAAGTATTTTGCATAAGAAATTAGCGCCTCAAGGCCAGAAAGTCAAATTTATTATTGTGATGTTTTTGATAGATTGATAAAATAGATATTCTATTTGTGTTCAGCCAGAAATTGTGACTTTTGGATGATACATCACAATAAATATCCATGGTACCCCATACTACCTGTGAATGAAATTTTTACCAAAAAGGGCATTCTGTATTACCACAGCCCCTTAATCTCCTTATTTTAAATACGTGATTATTTACGGTTTCAAAAAAATCAAAGTCAGCTCTGGGGCTGCTCTGTTAAAAGTATCGCCAATAGATTGTGACAGATCAGCTCAAGAAACTGGCAATTGAAAGCTTGCAGAATTGTTTCATTCAATGGGAACCATGCCTCTGTAAGTGTGTAGCATCCTAAGCAAACAACTTGGAAGAATATAAAATTTTTACAGTTACTGTGTAAAAAATTTTACATAGTTACAAAAACTTGTTCCTTGAATAACTTAGCAATTTTGAATACATGGGCTACAGTGTGTCTTATAATGCAAGCAACGATGTTGTAAATAAGTTGCATAAGTTCAACCTTATGTGCAGGACCATTACGTGAACTCTTAAGTTAGCAAGTAAAAGAATACACCTAAAATTATACAAGGTGATGGCTCTTCCCACACTTCTTTATGGGTCTGAGAATTGGACATTAACAAAAGGGCAGGCCAGTCCCATCCAAGCGGCTGAAATGAGATTTCTCAGGCACATGGCACGGTATATTCTCCATGATCATAGAAGAAACACAGATATACGGCAGGAATTGAATATTATAAGTATACTCGACAGGATCGACCAGTATCGGGTGAATTGGTGGGAACATCTGTGCCAAATGGATGACTGCTGCATCTCCAGAAAACTATGGAATTATAAGCTGAGGGGACGGAGCGGTGTGGGATGTCCGAGGAAGCGCTGGAGTGACCATCTCTAATCTTTGCCTATCTAAGACCAGAACAAACCATCCTTGGTTTAATCCTTGAAGATGACGATGATGTTGATGATGACTTTGTAAAAAGCTTTATACAGACAGTCCCGTTTATTTACTGCTTTCCAGACAAATCGCATAGACAGGAAAGAATTAACCTATTATTTCAGTATTCACTAATAAAAAACTATGAAATGTGCAGTGCATATTTTGTCATACTCTTAGTTTCAACCTGCATTCTGAAAGATAAAGACCGATTTTATACATATGGTCCCCAATAACCATGTGACAAGCAGTGTATATACTGTGCTCTCTTTTCAATAATAGACATGCATTTATTACAGTCTCAAGTTACGTGGGTACAAGTTTCACACGTTTGCAAGAACTTAATCACATAAATCACACACAAAGTCATGATGTTTAGAGGAAAGGAACCAGTCAGATAAAAAATTGTGTTAAGCAGAAAGCCATTGAAATAGGTAATAATTAAACTTTCATTATATAGAGAGCAATAATTTAATTACCTTGTATCCGTCAGTGACTTCGTTCTAGCGTTTTTTTATATAGACGCGTTTCGTGACATGTGTCACATCATCAGTAATCCTCGTCAAATGTTAAAATTCACGTAAAACACATAAAAACACATTTGCACATATTTACTAAATCACAATAATGACATACACATAACACGATGTAACTTCGGCTTCGTTGGACCGGTCCGACGGCGCGTGTTGTTGCCGAGGCACTAATTAAACTAAGTCAATCCTTATCACCAGTCATTACCGTCATGCGCGATTATATTTAGGGCTGTATCATATAGTGAGTGAGATTGAAACCTTAGTTGTTCGTTTAATATACTGTTATTGTTGATATTCTTGTCTTTATATGATTTATAAATCTCAAACTCCTCGAGAGTGTCCATTAACCTACCCTTACCGCATACATGGATTGCGTTGAAATTAGTATTGAAATCTGTGTAATTATGGTTATGCATCATTAGATGGCGCGCATAATTAGATTTTGTCTTGTCTAAATCATTCCTTGGTAATGTTCTTTGTATCTTTTCAAGAAAGACCTGTCAGTTTGACCCAGATAGAAACAATCACAATCATCACATGACATCCTGTAAACACCTGTTTTCTCTTCTAACGGGAATGGTTGTTTTATGCGTAACAAATTAGAAATATTATTATTTGTTTTAAACGCGACTTTTATATTAAATTTAGAAAACACATTGGATATAATGTTAGGTAAAAGGCTACCGTACACTGTTGTTATATACTTTTTATTATTGTTTTTATTTTTGTTAACTTTATTATCATCGATGGTATTATGGTGGGATCTAGTTTTATATAAGTGTCGCTTAAGAAGTCTATCTATCATCGAACTCTTGTACCCATTCGCTATTGCTATGTGCCTTATTATATCCAATTCATCCTGAAAGTCCTTTTGGTTAAGTGGAATCGTTACCAACGTATGAACAAAAGTGTTGTAAGCCGCCATTTTCTAACTATATGGGTGATGAGAATCGGTGTGTATTGTAATATCTGTGGTGGTGGGTTTCCTATATATTTTATATTGAAATTTATTAAGATACTTTGTAACAGTCAGGTCCAAAAAATTGAGTTTATTGTTTTGTTCATAGGTTTGAGTTTGATGATAGATAGACTTCTTAAGCGACACTTATATAAAACTAGATCCCACCATAATACCATCGATGATAATAAAGTTAACAAAAATAAAAATAATAATAAAAAGTATATAACGACAGTGTACGGTAGCCTTTTACCTAACATTATATCCAATGTGTTTTCTAAATTTAATATAAAAGTCGCGTTTAAAACAAATAATAATATTTCTAACTTGTTACGCATAAAACATATTCCCGTTAGAAGAGAAAACAGGTGTTTACAGGATGTCATGTGATGATTGTGATTGTTTCTATCTGGGTCAAACTGACAGGTCTTTCTTGAAAAGATACAAAGAACATTACCAAGGAATGATTTAGACAAGACAAAATCTAATTATGCACACCATCTAATGATGCATAACCATAATTACACAGATTTCAATACTAATTTCAACGCAATCCATGTATGCGGTAAGGGTAGGTTAATGGACACTCTCGAGGAGTTTGAGATTTATAAATCATTTAAAGACAAGAATATCAACAATAACAGTATATTAAACGAACAACTAAGGTTTCAATCTCACTCACTATATGATACAGCCCTAAATATAATCGCGCATGACGGTAATGACTGGTGATAAGGATTGACTTAGTTTAATTAGTGCCTCGGCAACTACACGCGCGGTCGGACCGGTCCAACGAAGCCGAAGTTACATCGTGTTATGTGTATGTCGTTATTGTGATTTAGTAAATATGTGCAAATGTGTTTTTATGTGTTTTATGTGAATTTTAACATTTGACGAGGATTACTGATGATGTGACACATGTCACGAAATGCGTCTATATAAAAAACGCTAGAACGAAGTCACTGATGGATACAAGGTAATTAAATTATTGTGAAAAAGTGACTTGGATACTATATAAAAACAAAATAGAGAGCAAGCTCTCTAATGACCAGACCTACGAGAAAGTAAAAAAAAAGTCAGGAAAAGTATGAAATTAAGGAATTTGAAATTTTATAACATAAATATAAACAATACCAGGTTTTTGCAATCTATTAAGGCTCAGCACTAGGCTCAGCCATATATGAAACAATCAGATTAATATAAACAAATTCAATATACAGGTAGGTAATAACACTGACTGGCCCCAAGAGAAAAAATTAATTGGGAGCAATACCTGCGAAGAATTAACAAAAAAATTTCTAATGCTGACATTTAATTGTAGGCCTAAGGAAAGTGAAACTCTGGATAGGTCTATGAGCTTACTCCCTGAAGTTGATGATGATGATAATGATAAACTAGGTATGAG
This sequence comes from Magicicada septendecula, assembly GCA_034769895.1. Lineage (NCBI taxonomy): Eukaryota > Metazoa > Arthropoda > Insecta > Hemiptera > Cicadidae > Magicicada > Magicicada septendecula. The sequence continues at coordinate 84,975,707 of CM068372.1, read as the reverse complement.
CATTACTTGTAATAATTACAATGCGCATACATGTTTCTTTAATGAATTCACGTGAACCACATAACACGTTCTCTTGTGTAAACATAACAAATTTGCAAACACACTCCACATGATGTAAGATAAAAATTAAAAGTAAACACACACACACACGCGCGCTATGATATTTTAAAACATATTTTAAAACTGATTTGACAGAAGGTCCATTATATTTAAATTATACTTGATGTTCTGTCATTGAGATATAACTGCCACTTCACAGAATAAAAGTGTCTTATTTACTCTAATGTATAACATTTGTTTATTTACTTTGACTGTAATACAGAAATAATGCAAACAAACAATCTCTGAAATTCTGTCTGAGGCTTTAACATAGAGCAGGTTTGTTCATGTATATAAGTGTGTGTGTGTGTGTGTGTGTGTGTGGGTGTGTATGATTTGCAATATACAATATATAAAAAAGAGGAGCAGTCATTGTGTTCTGTAAAGTAGGTGTAATAGAGAATATTTAGTGACGGTAGCAGCATGCAATGATTAAGAACAATATTATTTCCTTTTATTACAATTTTACTTTTTTTTAATTTAACCAAAATATTATATCAAGTACATTAGTATACTCCAAATATAAAAATGTAAAAAATACTCTGCGCTAACTGCAATAGTTTGTACGTGGGCTACATGAACCAAAGAGCCACAGAAAGAAGAGAAAGTATTGTATGATTAAACTATAGTGATAAGCCACCATCACAGTTCAACATCACAGTGACTCGATAGGTCATACAATTCAAAGACGTGAAAATATCAATTACCATGGCAATGAAACAGAAAAAAATTAAGATCTGGAGATGTAAAAACATCCACGCTTCCAAAATAAAGGAAGATGTGAGCAATATACCTTAACTGTGGCAAAATCTCCCTATCTACATGCTGACAGCTATACATGGACTAGCAATAGCACTGTTCCCAACCATACACCAATGAGAAAATTAACTTCTGGGCAAAGTAAAGGGGAGCAATGTACGAATAAATGCGATACTGCTGAAGATGACTTCTGAGAAGGATGTCAAAATGTCAAGAAAAAAGACCAACGCAGTCAAATCCAGAAGAACAAGATTCCTTACATACAGTGAAACACTGTTATGTATTCTGCTATTCTCTTTAATACCTGGTTTTTGTTCAGACTCTGTATGTCTTATACGTGAAACCTTTATAAAAATACTGCAGTTATTGTCACATCATACATAATATGCTTTTCCATTAAAAAATGTTATTCGTTTTAATCAAGGTGTAATGGTACATTTTATTAAGCTTAATGCAATAACAGATTTTCGTAGTTGGTATACACAAAATTCAGTAGAATTGGTACACCCATGTAATAATCTTGAGATATTAATGTATATAGACATGTAATTAATAGGTATAGGCCTAATATTACGTCATACGTAACAATAGATAGACTACATTCAATCAGATTATTAACAAGGGGTTGAAAATTGGAATACTTGATGGGAGGTAATTAAATTAAATATTATCGAGGGCCATTACAAAACAATTCAGATATTAGCAGTAAATGGATTTATTAGAATAACAATGAATATGTGTTAAGTTATTTTTACATTACCTCAACCTAACCTAAACTGTGCTCAATGAGTTCGTCTAACAGATCTTGAATCTTCTGATAAGGGAAAGTTTTTATTTTAAATTGTTTTCACAGGGAAAGTTGATACCGTTTCCACATTCCATCTTTAAAAATGTTGGTGGCAACAAAAAGGTTTTTGGTTGTTCGGCATGTTCTGAAGGTAAGTAAGTAAGTAATGTAGTATCGGGGCTTCTTTTCTTCTCTTCTTTTGCTTATTATTTGTATGATTACAAAGGTTCAAAAGAAATATGACTCCTATGGCAACGATTTGTTCAGCTAGGGTCCCACCTACCTCAGGAGCCATGATTTTTAATCAGCTTATACTACACACATCGTACTTTTTCAAAAAGGAAACATATCATGGCAGAAAATAAACCAAGGAACAGCTAACAGTGTTGCCACAAATTCTAACAGGCTCTAAAAACTGCTTCTGTAATAATGTAAAAAATCAGCTACACCGCAATGGTTTAAATATGTTAAAAACCTGGGACGCCTTTGTAAGAGTCAAGCATGCATAGGGGTGAGTGGCACGATACTAGTCGCATAATTAATGGGTTTGGACAACAACGTAATGAATACTGGACAGACAACTCATTTGTTCATAGAATATGGGGATCAAAAACATGTGCCCCAGCCTGTAGAGCAAGGGACAATAAAAGCGCACCAGCGTTTCTATTGAAAATGTATTAGTTTTGAAAGAAGTAAGTAAATATAAAGTAATGAGTGTCTAAATGTGCCAATAATGTTAATATATATTGAACAATATGTATATACAAATACCCTTATCCTGTTTAATATGAGGTTGTGCTTAATACATGAATATTATGTGGTCCCTTGAAGAGAGTTGTAATAGGGTTTCACAGTATTTTAACCGAGCTATAGCTCTTTTCTTGATGTTTGATAAATTGATATTAGGTATGATGCAGGAACATCATCATGGCTGACACTGTTACATAATGTTCTAAATGTGTCTCAAGTAACTGACTGAATACTTCTTGATACTATAGTTGCTTGCCTACTTACAACTTGGTTCCGTTCTGACTAACCAGTCAAGAATCAATTTAGACATAAGTTGGGCATTTACAATATGTGCTTATACGATGTTACTGGTGCATATGTACATAAATTTTAATGGTCTCCCTTACTCATCAAGATGTTGTTTTTTAATGTATTACATCTAAGACTATGTTTCTCATCAGTCATATAAACACAGGCCCATAGCAGAAGGTATTTTTATCTAATGGATTTTCATTTTCATTTTTTATCCAAATGGAACAATTTAAAATAAATAAAAAACAGTAAATAAAAAATATAGGAAATACAAGAGAGATAACAAAATGGAAAAAATACAAGAAAACAGTCTTAGTGAAATTTTTGTGCATTGTAGTTGCACGCCAGAACAGCTTAAGTTCCACATGCTGTAAAATCAGCAAGTGGGTGTGATAAAAATTAATTATAATATCCATTTACTCTATATAGATGAATAATTAATTTATAAAAAAAGTTTTTAACTTTTAAAAATGTTCAACTTATATGACAATAAATGCATAACTTAATGCTTTACTAGAATATGTTATGTTTTATTTTTTACAAGTCAATGTAACTAAAATTTCAAGAAAAAAACTTACAGCATTGTGAAGATCGATCGGTTTAGTTTTTAATAAAAAGAATAACACTCACTTTCATCAATAATGTTTTATTTTTGTAATAGATAAACAGTCACTGACACTGTTAAATACCGTCATCTAAATGTACACCTGCTTGTGTGTTTGTGGGCCACCGACTGTATAACCACAAGCTACTGGTAAATAACACTCAATAGTTTGACATCCCATTAGTTTAAGCAAATAACAGTTTTTGATATTTGACAACAGCCCCACTACCATACATAACCAAGCTCCTACTGTACTCAAGTAGTAAGTCGGTGCATGCATAATTAGTAAATTCTTCCACTTTCAGTATTTTTATAAGTAAAGCACAATTTTATAAACCACAAACGTACAAAACATGGTTCTACTCTGCCTCGCACTCACCACTCTACTAATCACATATGGTTCCTAGAAAACTGTAATAAACATTATATACACAGCTGTTTTGTACGATAAAACAAACGTATTTAATCATATACAGTAGCTGTCATATAAAATAACTGGTAGTTTTATATTACTGAAAAGCATTTTGTAGACTTTTATTACACTGATAACAAAGTAACCATTAACACAAACGAGTTTTGTGCATATTCGCTATCTAAAACTCATTACATTTTCTTTTATGAAATCTTGATAGCTGATACACGGCATATTACCAACCTAGAATCTCTTTTTTGATTCTCCAACGATTCATTGTATCAAGGTGTATTTAGGCCCTAAGGTGAATTTATTAGCTGGGTATATTCCAAAATGGGTGTTATGTTAATAGAACTTTTCGGAATGTTGTATGAAATTCATGTCAATGAGACATGAAAACTACCAATCTCTGATCTGCGAACCTACTGACACTACAAGTATAAATGCAGATAGTCTGTGGTTGATTTGAGCACAGTGCTTGGATGGACAGATCAATCTCACGTCATAGCTTTGGTGAACTTAATATTTTTGGGTGTCCTCAGTGCTGGACCATTTATGTCTCAAGAGGCAAAAAGTCATGTTTCACTCAAAACACTCATGATACACATACGCTGTTTGTGTGGGGGCTGAGAGGCAGTCCATGTACTTGGAAACATTCTAGTAATACATCTTTAAGATAATTAAGTATAAGTGTCGAAAGTGGCAAACCAAAGGTAAAAGGAGTTGAGACAGACCAAGGAAGAGCTGAAAAGAAGACACAGAATAGGAATATGAGGTAGAGGGACTCTGGTGATGACTTATGGAACGACCAAGAGACAGAAATTAGAAAAACTAAATACAGTATAAGTATATCATTACTGACTCGGAACAGAAAGTTTTTTATTGGTAAAAATGTAAAAGTTTTACCTTATAGCCTGAACCAGTTTTCGCTTATTATAAGCTTTGTCAGAGGCTGCCACTGGGAGCGCTGTCTGTCTTGTTCTTGGCGACGGCGCTATCTTTTGAGGGATCGATGTTGTGTGTGATATGTTTGAATAATATGTGTAATTTGAATTGTGTCTGTACGTTTAGGATGTCGTTTTTGTGTTTCCCAAAAAAAAAATGACATCCTAATGAACAGACACAATTCAAAATACATATTATTCAAACATATCACACCCCACCCACACACACAACATCGATCCTTCAAAAGACAGTGCCATCGCCAAGAACAAGACGGACAGTGCTCCCAGTGGGCAGCCTCTGATGAAGCTTATAATAAGCGAAAACTGGTTCAGGCTATAAGGTAAAACTTTTACATTTTTACCAGTAAAAACTTAAGTGTTCCGAGTTGGGAGTGATATACTTTGTGACGGCAGCGGTATGCGAACATCTGCTCTCCGTTACCAGCGGCGGACACAGCGAACCAATCAGCGATCAGCAGCCGAGACGTGACAATCTAATGTGTCAGCCGGAAGGAACGGCCGAAGAATAGAACCGGCGTTCTTGCGTCTACGCCCTCCAGTTCCGCGCCAGCGATGGATTTCACTGGGCCGGCAGCCGACTCGACACCCGATGCCAAAAGAAGAGGAGGACTGCAGTACGCCACGAACAGCGGGCGCAGCCGCCGAACATCTCAGCGCGGCACTACCAACATCACTTTCTCGCCACCAGGTCCTTTTTAGGGCCACCAAAATAACTAGAGTGTACGACTGGCGCCATTTGTTATGCGGCAAGCCTTTTGTCCGGTGACAACTTATATTTAGTTAATCAACGGACACGCCATGGACAACAAAATCCAAGAAGAAATTAGAAATCGTAAATGTCAGAGAAACATGAAACAGATCTACGATGATGAACAAACTGAACTGATACTGAACATCCATTATGCTACTTTAACCTCCACAATTCTTTCAACATCCACACAATCTTTTTGTCCGAGAGAGAGAAAAAGAGACGGAAAGACAGAGAGGGGGGGAGAGAGAGTAGACAGACAGACAGATATCTGAACAAATTTGGGCTCACCAAAAGCTACACTGCACAAGTGCTTAATAATTTAATAATCAAATTATTTGAATATTTCCAATCACTTTGAACAGTTTTAATCAAGGCGTATAACATAAACAGTACAAATATTACAACACAGCTGCTTAGTTACGATTTTTCTTTTAATAACCACTGCCTGTGACATGTGATTTTTGGCAGTCTGTTGTTACAAACTGTTTCTACAATAATTAAATTAAATTAAAAGTTTTTTATATGTAGACAGGCAGGGAATTTACAAGAGTTTCATGTTGTATTCTTTATAAGCAAATAATTTATATTATGTACTCTCAAGAGAGTGGATTAGAAATAAGAAAAAGTAAGACAAACACAAACACTTTAAAACCTGCTTGCATTAAAAACTACCATATCATAAAAGACTTGTTTTGTTTATTTAAATTACTGTATCTACCACTGCACTGCAAACTAAGGTATAACTAAAATCTGCTTGAAAAAGTGTGCTACTCAAGTACGCAAACACACACTCTTGTTGTTTACTTTAAAAAAATATGTGTAACTAGATTGTTTACATGCAATACAGCTCCTACTACATAATTAAAAATTTCACTTACAGTTGCCTTGTACTACATAATAAGTTCACTTGTACTTCTCTCGCTACACATTTGATAAAAAAATTTAAAATATACATAAAAATGTAAAAATTTAAATGTAAAATTAATAATGTAAAAATTATTAAACATAATAAACACTTGGTAATTCTTTTATAATCATTTTATTTTATAAAATTCTGAAACTTGTTTTGATTGGTCAGATCACCTCCAGAGCCTATAGGCCTATAATTATATTATATGATCTCTCTTACTAAAACAATTCAGTATAAGATTACATACTCTCTGAAGTTGATCTCACAAATCAAAACTATTGACAAAAATTTAACTGAAATTATGACAAAGAATATGACAAGTGCTACAAGAATTAAATACAGTAGAGCATCGATTATCCGAACATCCATTACCCGAATGATCTATTATCCGAACTTAATAAAAAGTACAATTATGTACTGTACTGTATAATAATGTATTGGACATATGTTAGCGATTGGCTAAAGGTGGATGAAGCCGATCCTGGTTTTCAGTTATTAACCGATGAAGAGATAGTTGAGTCAATAAAAGAAATTAATGAAAACGAAAGATTCAGATGAAGACGGTGAGAATGTTACTAATACAAAACCACTGACTGCAGCAAAACCTTTTCATGCACTTGAGACTGTTATAAAGTGGGCCGAAACAGAAGACGAGAGAGATTGTATTCAGCTTATGAATCTTAAATAACTTCAGTCTTTAGCATCGAGAAAACAGGGTATAGAACAATTTTTCAAAAAAGTGTAAATCCATGGTACTGTATGTTTTGTTTTGTTTTTTAATTTTTAATTAATTTTATAATACAGTGTTTGTCATTAAACATGATAATTTTGTTTAAATTAACTTTTGCTTTTTATTAATTATACTCAGTTTTAATTAAATTCAGATTTTTAGCCTGAGTAATACATTACAGTACAGTATACAGGTTGCTGTAATTATATAACAGTATGGTAGAAATTATTTTATAATAAAAACCTTTGTTTTTGTAAAGAGAAATAATGTTTTCAATTTACAGTCTATTATCTGAAATCTCGATTATCCGAACGGGCCCTCATCCCGAGAGGTTCGTATAATCGATGCTCTACTGTAATCAAAAATGAAAATAATTTAAATGCAAACTATACTAAATCTCCCATAATGACAAATGCAGACAAAGGTACAACAGTCAGGATAAGACTAGAAACACAAGTCTAAAGTACCAGGATCTTTAGCTTGGTAGCCAAGCACACTAGCTAATGTGCTACCAACTCCCACATAAATCTGACATAGAGAAAAATAAATGAGTTGATTGGAAACACAACAAAAAACTAACTGTTATGGAAAGGGACAGAAAAACTGAAATGGGTTAGACTTTAATATGCCAGATGGATTAAAGAGACCAACATAATATACTAAATATACTAAATTTTGTATGAATATAGGTGGGAAGGTGTTCAGGTGGGCAGAACTGATAAAAACGCAGGACAAACAAAAAATTGGGGCAATCATGGATTATCAGTACATAACTAAATATTATTTAATCCAAAATACAAATATATTTGGATTAAATATACACAACATACAAATAAAAAACAGACTAATATGACAAAATTTGCAACAACTGCAACATACTGGGCTGTAACACCAGTAGAAGATGAATATGACATGATAGCAACAGATTAATATGTCATTACATGATTAATATGAGAGGATGTATAGTTTTGAGTTGATTATTTTAATTTCACAACAATGTAACAAAATTAACGTTTATTTCAGTAAAGTGTAAGTACATAAAGCTAACAACACGTTGAACATAATGATAATCACCACTGACCTAATACACTTTTGCCCTAGCAAATTCGTTTATCAAACTTCATAGATAGTGTGTTCACAACATAGTAGGCTAAACTTCTGATGAAAAATCCTGTATAATTAACACATGATAGCAGTGGCGGCCCGTGGTTAGGTTGCATGGTTGTACAACCACCAATAATTCCCAAAATTGTATTTTAAATTAATAGAATTATGAATAAAACAATTAATAGTGTTTTGAAGCTAAATCATCATACTTAATCATTTGTTGATTAAAAAGCGCAGAGGTATACTAAAAACCGTACACGCTCTTGCCGCGGTGTATGTACCAACTGTGATGCGCTTTGTATATGGGGAAATACAATGGAGTAGTGCTCTGGCTGGCTAGACTTGGTTGTTCCTATTACAACGACGTAGGCTCACTTGGTGTGATTAGGGACTGCAAATCCCACTTGTACGTCACGGCGTCACCAGTCTGTTTGTTGGTAACTAACACGTGGTGAGCCAGGTTGGAATTTATAAGTTCGTTGTTAGTAACAATCCAATTCATCGTCAAATGTAAATAATAGTACATATAAAGGGTTAGGGTGTCATAGTGTAAGATATTTTTATATTTAACTGGTAGGATGCAATGAATTCTGTTGAAAAACTTAACAAAAACTGCATTCAGTTTAGGTCCTTTTGAGCAAAAAATTGAAATTAAGAGAGTAGGTAGGCCTACACCAGACCTTTCAAATTTTAATCAAAGTGTAAAATCAGGTAGCAGAATATTTAATCGTAAATTTAAAAAAGATTCATATTCATACAATAAATATTCGTGGTTATGTGGGCGTGACACTAAAATTGCAGTATTTTGCTTTCCTTGTGTATTGTTTGGAGGGGAGGATACTTGGACATTTTCTATTCAGAGAATAAAACAATTTTATTCCATCCAACCCAACTGCAACCCCCAAATTTTTCAACCACCAGCCGTCACTGCACGATAGTAAATATTTCATTGTTCCTCAGTTTATATCTAGTACATTTGTTACGACTAAAAATGGTAAAGAATATTTTTTGTGGGTTTTTTGAAATAATTTAGAATTTTTATGTGGGGACAAAAATTTACTCCCACTCCACTAAGGAAGGAGTCAGAACAGTTGGAACAAGCAGTTGAAAACAATCCAAGGTGTGTAAAACTGTCAAGATAAAAGAATTATTTGAATCTAACAATTTGTCCAGTATTAAATTAATTATCAGGTGAGTCAACAATTATCTGTAAAGTAACTATATTTGTTTTCTGTTGGCAACACTGCCACTTTTCTGTACACAGATTCCATGGTAACATTACTGCACAAATTTAAGTTAACATGACAGTTCCTTTACTGCTGCTGTACCATTAACAATGGCTGTTCCACTTTCCATTTGCACCAAAAAAGAGCAGTGCTCAGTTTTGATCCTATTTCTTTGGTCTGAAGGTATATAAGGAGTCAAAATGTAGTAACAATTTTTGGCACATTATAAAAACTATATCTAATTCTGACAAGAGTTTGGTGACCGAACAGATTTAAAACTGTCACACAAGTGTTATGAAAGGAAAGGAATACAGCTTCCATTGAGGATTACTAATGACAACAACACTGAAAACAACCTGTGCAGAACAAACATTTTTGACACATTTGGGACATTTATAGGAGAATGTCATGTGATGCCAGGCAACTGTGTTTGGAAGGGGTCATTCACTCGCCAAACACTATATGTGAACTACCCAGCATGCTGTTGCTTAGGATGGGAAGGGAGGCAGTAAGATAGAGAAAGTGGGAGAGGGAGGAGCATTACTTCCCCACTCTGTGCATACTGAAATGGTGATGGCTTTTTTCAAAGTTGTCAGGCTATAATACTGATATGGCTCCGTTACAGAAATGAATGACTCCTAATGAAGTGACAACTTATAGATAAATTATTCATAGTTCTGCTTATAAATCATCCACAGTATACTTAGTGATTATAGCGTTTGCTCAGAATAAGTCTCAAAACACTCTCAGACTGGAACTGAAGTTCGTGGTATGTGGATAGCTTGCTGCTCAGCTGTAAACGTCATTTTCCATGAGCATAAACAAGACTGAATAAATAAAGTTACTGTAAGAGTTATTGTAAGCTCTCCATTTTTACTGAGTCAAGGTTTACAGCTGTACTACAATGAATCAATGAATTAAGTAAAATTATCCACTACATTTCTCACCCTGCACAACTGTTTCAGGAAAACTGTTTTATGGTCAAAAGTACAAAAAATCTTTATATTTTTCCTTCAGTATGATAGATACTATTTACCAAAGGTATAGACAGATATAGATTTGTATAGATAAAGTACAGCTTTCAGTATATGATAGATACTCAAATGCTGTTGTACCAAAAGTTTCAGTTTCAGTACCCCCGAATTCTCTAAACAGACGTAATAAAAACTCACCGTCAACTCTGACTGTAACTATTACACACGAAGTTGTCATCATTATCAATATGGTCATTGCCGGTTTCTGTATATTTTAGCTCAGGGCATATACACTGTGAACTATGTACTCCGTTGCTTCTATAACGACGCTCACTATATCCATTGTTGTTTTTTATGTCATACCTTAAGTTACAATCTGTTCAAATGAATAATGAGTACTTGTGATGACAGTTTGCATAAAATGGTGAAATCAAAGACAAAACAAATCCAGTAAATTAACAGTCAATAACTGGGCTAAAGTCTAATGAATTAAAAGTAATAATTATAATATATACACTATTTGTGACATACTGTGTCTTTAAAATTTATTCAAGTTCACCAAGCCACTACCTAATGAGTAGATTGTCAGATAATTTTGATTTCTGTCAACTCACTGCTAATGCTTTGGACTGGATTGTAAGCAACAGACCTACATGTTGCACTCTGAAATCATCGAGAATCTCTTAACACTCGAATTACTGGCACCGCCTGTTAATTGTTCAGCGTAATATTTGTTTGCAAAAGACTTTTCGATTCCCCCCCCACGTATTTTCTCTAAGGCCTATATTCATTGTAAACACTTAGATTTTTCAAAATTTTATTTCTACATTATAAGAATGTGCACGTGTCTGTGTGTCTACAGTTTATTTGAGAAAAGTTAAATATTTTAAATATTATTAAATATGTGGGGCAGAGTAATACAATTTGCTCATGAGTTTACAAAGTGATCTATAAATGAGTATAGTATGGTAAATCAAGGCTACAAACATAAAATTCGAACAGGACTTAAAGTCTGTACCTCAAAGCTCACCAAAACCAATTAAAATTTTTTCACTATCACAAAAATATAATGTGATCATGAATTAATTTTTAAAAGTATTATATACAGCACATGTACATAATAAGAAAGATGAACAAGAAAAATATTTTATTTTTGCTTACTTTTTATATAAAAATATTTTTGGAATGAATAAGAAAAATGTCTTTTATGACATAATGCACAGGTTTTTTTTAGAATGAAATGATTTTTTTATGTGATTTGAATAGTTTGAAAAGCCAAGTGCAAATGCAGAAATAAACTGCTTAACCTGTGCACACAAGCAGATTACATAAGAAACCGTGTTAGCCTACTTTACACTATTGAGCCAAACTACAAGAAAGAAAAAAACTACTTTGTGATATACGTATTTCTAAACAGTAACACAGGCTCATACACGCTTTCACTTTCCTCGGACTGATATTAATTATTTACTACTGTCCAGTTCAGTGCTCAGATCGTTGTTTAATTATTTTGATTTAAACGAAGACAACAAAAACTTAAAACCAACACTGTGCTCACTCAATTGTTTCTGTCGTTTTCCAAATTACGTAATACACATTACATATTCAGTATTATGAAGTAAAGAAAAACTTACGCTAGGACATTAGGAAACCCAACCACAGTTCTGGTGAGCAAGCAGTGGTAACAATTCCAACGTTTCTCTGACCATCAACTGGTACAGCTGAACTATACAACACAGAAAGTATGTAACTGCAAAAGTTTACATTAACTACGATATAACAGTTGATTCAATTATTGTCGGTTTCGAATGAGATTAATCCAAAACATGTGAGAAGCGAGACATCTTACTATGGTAAATATTGACTACTGTCGGGTTCAACAATGATACTGTTCACACAATAATATATGTATACAACTTCATGGTAAATTTAATCACATTATCAAATTTAGTTTTTAGATCAGTGGTTCACAAACAGTACACTGGATAAAACATAAATACTGTAAATTCAAATGTTTGTAGGAAGAAAAGTTTTTTTTTTTAATTTTGTAACAGTTAGAATGCAGATTCAATTTATTTCCTATACATTATTATTATATTTAATATCTTCAAATAAATACACTGCAAGTGGGTTTATTTTCACCTGACGCAGGTTTCACAGAAATGATTCTGTATGTTTAGAGATTTGTTTGAATTGTAATTGAATGTTTTGCTTACAATGAACATAACAGAAGCATGAACACGCAAAAATGTGATAAATGTTTAGAATGTCCTGAAATAACTTCTATAGCATTACAAATCATAAAATATTTTGCTTTGCAATTAGCACAGGAACAGAAAATGGCACAGAACTATAACAATCTTATTTATAAGCATACCTTTTTCGTCCTACAAGTAACATTCCTTTACTGCCCTTAGACTCGTTCAGCATCTGCCTGAACATCTCTTTTTATGACACTGGGTGCCAATTAATGACACCCAACATCCTTTCTGATGTTATTTCATGCCAGTGTATCAATGGATTTCATTTATTCCTCCTTTTCAGAAACTGTCCTTTCGTCGGCCTCCTCCGTATCATCTCCTCTTCCATCTTTTATGAGACCTGCCCATGCAAGTGTCTGTAACTACACAAAGTTCATCAGGTGCTGCACTAACTTTGACTTCAAAAAAGTCAAACCTCCGCTCAACAGTCCCTGAAAGGACCAAGGCGTACTGCGCGGCTGTTGTGTGCAACGTGACGGTTGCATGGCTAGTACAACGCGCCACCAGCCACTAGTTGCAGTATTCACAGCCAGGAGGCGGCGCTGGTATCTCAGCGCCTACTCAGTTCGGCCTCACGACGCCAAGTGTATGCCGTACGGAGCCTCCGCCGGGAATTGAACCCGGGACCACGAGCGCATCAAGCACCCACGTTAGCCACTAGACCACCAGGAGGCTCACTAACTTTGACTTATAATTTCAAAATCTTATGGTGTGCATATACTTCCCGCTTTCCTTTCATTAGCCTATGTCTTATTTCCTGTACGATGTCATTAATATCGTTCAAGTTACTTCCTAGACACTTTACTCTTTCACCATGTCGATGATGTTATTTCCTGCTCTTATGTTTGTGGATTTTTGAAAACTTAACTTTTTTTAATTCAGAAAATTCACGATCTTTCAGCCAATTTTGAAAAGTGTCGGGAAGCCAAATGGTTTGAGAATGACTACTTTAGATACTAATTCCTGTATGTTAGTGATATAGATGAATGATCTGTTGGTCTTATAAATGATAACAATTGGAAGTCAAACCATTCTCCTGTAATGGATTTGGGACACTTTAATACAACTCACCCTCTACTCACCACTGGCAGATCATATTTTTATTAATTATTTTGTATTGCTTTCCCCATGACCAAAACTACTGGAGCATATATTACAAACAAACAAATTATTTGCATGACATTTTTGTCAACATAGATAAATTTTAATGTTTCAGTAATGATTAACATATTTTGAGTAGGAGCGTGCTCCACCCCCCCCCCACAGTTCCCTTGATCTAGATATGCACCTGTCTTTGTGTCCAGAGCACTATCAAATTTTGAACTGTGTGATTCATAGACTAATTAACTTATTTGTCAGAACTGTTTTTTTTTAATACAATTTTTTTAATTTATGAAGTGGGTATCTCTGTGGTGCATATGCAAAATAATCTCTTTTTTTTACTCCAGAATTTGCAAAGAATTTTGACAATTAATTTGCCAGTCACTTGATAAAAATTGGATCAATATAAAATTGAAGAATATCTGGTTAGCAGAGCCAACTGGGAAGAACAGAAGTGTAAAGTTGATAATAATATACAACAGTGTAACCGAACCTGTATGCAAGGAAGCATGAAAAACTGGAACTTGAACTTGCAAAAGAATTGCCAAAGAGACAGAAAAAGTAAATAAGTTTGTATAAAAAAAAAATCAGGTAATAAAGTATTCCTCAATATTATTTTGAATGGTCATCACTACTTTTTTCACAGCACTTAATAATTATTATTTAATGGTACTTTCACTTGTGAAACTTACTTGTTGATATTCCCTCAAACGCCGTTTTGGAGTTGTATTCTCCTGCTTCAGTGAGGTTTGAATACGGAATATCAACAAGTAAGTTTCACAAGTGAAAGTACCATTAAATAATAATTATTCCTCAATATCCTAGGCAATGGTTGTCAAAGTTTTTTGTATAGTGCCCACATATTATATACTATTAGGCTTAAGATACGATAGGAAACTACAAGATAAAAACTTTTTCCCAAATCCTACAAACAAAATTCCAAATAAAATTACATTAATATTTGGCACAACTACATTTACAAACAAACTTAAATGAGTGGAATTTGTATACAGTTTAATAAGAGTAATCTAAATATCACTATTGTTTGACGACTCGGAACACTAAGTTTTTTACAAGTAAAATCGTAAAGATTTACCTATTAAGGATTGTAATTTGGATCCCCGCGCCAATCCCCTTCCTCCACACACCACCCCCACTATACCTTCCAAGCAATAACCGTTACAAAGTTTGGCAGTCTGTCTCTAAGCTGACGAAGGCGAACACTACGCCGAAACGCGTTCGGCGAGAAAAGACAAGTAAGTTCACAAGTGAAAGTTTCATTATTATATAAAGTGTAGTGCTGTGAAAAAAGATGGTGAACAATCAAGACAACTATTGTACATATGTATAACACTTGTAACACTTCATCACTGCCTTGGTTACACGCTTAATGAGTTAACGTACCAACTAATCTTCAGAATGGTATCAAAATAAACTAATCAGTAGCTAAAGTAATGAGGCAATCAGTGTGGTTCGTTAACCAGGCTCTACATACACGCGGGTGATAACTTTGGTTACTTTAGTTCATTCTTGAATACACTGCAACGTTAAGTTTATATAGGTGATTATTTTAGTAATGTTTGACATCATCATCATCAACCTCATCAAGGGATGGAGGGAGAGAGAGGAAGAGGGAGAGGGGGAGAGAGAGAGAGAGGGAGAGAGGGAGAGAGAGAGAGAGAGAGAGAGAGAGAGAGAGAGAGAGAGAGAGAGAGAGAGAGAGAGAGAGACGAACTGATGGCAAGAGATCTTTAAACAGCTGGCAAATATTTCAAAATGTAAGTTCATTTTGTCACGTAACATTTATAAAGTTCATAAAAACAAAAGGTTATTGTTGTTACACCTTTTGACTCATCAAAATCTGTCACAATCACAGGCAAAAATGTTAAGTAATTGATGACAACAAAGTAGTATTCAAAACTGTAATCAATCATTTATTAATTAAACAAGATAGTCTGTTTATTGTATTTATCACAGCCAAGGACATTACTTATCAGTTGACATGATACTGTAGGTGCACACATGTAACACACACACACACACACACAGATGTGTTTGAAACCAAATGTTTACCACTACAACTCAGAACTTGTCACTAACCTTTGTGATAAAAAAAATAAGATGTAAATATGCACATAAGTGTTCCATTTGAAATGTGTCTAGACCTGAATTGGGTATCGCACAACTCCATCCGGAGGTGGAAATGAGAACTTGATCAGTTATTACAACTCATTACAATAGGTTTCATTACAACTGAGACAGCACCATGTTACTTAAAACATAATGATGGTAGAAGTGTCTTCTCCTTGAAATAAAAAATAATTTTGTCTTCTCGATTTATTTTAGATCACTTACACCCAAAAGTCAGGTGAAAAGGATATACAATTATCTCAATTACTGTACCAGTGGCAGTGTATCTAGTACCAATAGGGCCACACTGCTAGAAAAGTTGAGCAAAATAGTCTATAGATGAAGAGAGGACACCAGGACCTCCTACAATTGAAGGTTGGATCACACGACCGGAAACCTTATCTGGAAAAATGTTTAAAGCTAAAATCCAGTAATATACCTTGGATGCATAATAGATTAAATGGACGATTGGTATAGGAAAAAATTAAACAAAAATGGGGTTAAGAGGTTAGAGAGTGGAAAAGACAAGGAAACAGAAAAAGCAAGTGCACATTTATGGAGTATTGAACAACACAAAATATTGATACAACACTCCTTCGTGAAAGTACAAAGAAGAAGGAAGATGATATAGTCAAAGGAAGAGCAAAGAACAATCAAAAACTCGTTTAGGAATTTATACTGTAAAACATTAAAAAAGAATGAATAGCATAAGATGGCCAAAGAGGATTTTGGGATGGATTCACACGACAAGAAGGAAAAGAATGATGCCTAGAAGACGTCATTCTTCTACTGACATGACAAGAAGAATCGTAATGACAAGGGTATTAAAAAAAGGAGAGAATAAGAAGAGGGTGTGTGTTGCAATGAACAGGAATGGAGACTTGGGACAGAGAGATGATGGAGACTATAAAAACACATTTATTATTCTAAATATAATTAATTCACTACCGACTCAGAACACAAAGTTTTTTATGGGTAAAAATGTAAAAGTTTTACCTTATAGCCTGAACTGGTTTTCGCTTTTAAAAAGCTTCTTCAGAGGCTGCCGTTGGGAGCACTGTCCGTCTTGTTCTTGGCAGCCTCTGAAGAAGCTTTTTAAAAATGAAAACCGGTTCAGGCTATAAGGTAAAACTTTTACGTTTTTGCCCGTAAAAAACTTTGTGTTCCGAGTCGGTAGTGAATTAATTATATTCAGTTAAGTAATGGACACGTCATGGACAACAAAATTTAAGAATTTATTATTCGTATTGTGGCAGATAATGTTGCTACACATGTGGCTATTCAGATACATACAGAATACGTTTTCAATTATGGATAACCGGTCCTTTCTATTTTGAGCTAGCATTTTTATTTCTAACCATATTACATCTTTTTCCTTTAGAATTTTGCTCAGTGCTTTTCCTGTGTCTCCTTTCGTCTTCCTCTCTCCTTTTTCCTTATGTTCTTACTTTCCACACCCTTTTGTCCAGTACTGTGCTGTTCACTCTTTGCAGAAGATCCCACCACCCTAGTGTTCATTGTTTGTTAAATTCTTCTGACCCCTTTATTTTTACTTTTTCTCTTATTTGATAATTTCTAATCCTATCCAACTAATGACTCCTATTGTTCTTATTATTGTACTTCATTTCCTGTATCCTTCCTTACCCAAGTTACTTTTTTGCAAGTTTAGGGCTAGATATTGCTTTACAGATGTTTATCTTATCATTTATTCATTTTAAATCTCCTACTAGCTACATAATATTTTTACTTTCTCTGTCGTATTTTTCAGTTCAATCTCTTGTCTTCCTGCTGCATGTAAACCGCAAATATTTGAAGGGCTTTTTTTAATAACTGCATCAAGGTTAATAAACAAAGAGATGAGCTTACATTTTATAAATGTTCTACTTTCGTTAAATGTTGCTACCAAAACTCCAAAACTACATACGGTTCCATTACCACCTGTGTGTGTGTGTGTGTGTGTGTGTGTGTGTGTGTGTGTGTGTGTGTGTGTGTGTGTGTGTGTGTGTGTGTGTGTGTGTGTGTGTGTGTGTGTGTGTGTGTGTGTGTGTGTGTGTGTGTGTGTGTGTGTGTGTGTGTGTGTGTGTGTGTGTGTGTGTGTGTGTGTGTGTGTTAATAACATGTTCAGTTGCTGCTATGGGCAGTCATTTCTGACAAGGTTTATTAAAACTAGTAAATTTCTATTATCCTTCAAAAACAAACTTTTTCACATGTACACAGATATATTTGTTGACTTATAATAAAATTCAATGTACATTATTACAATAGCAGTAATAAATTACCAAGCACATAAATACTGTATTAAACAGTATTAATATTTGTAAATCACAAGTAGCAGTTGATAAGCTATATAAACAATGATAAGCATCGCCCATGATAAGGCTATTAAAAAAAAAATAACCACCATCTAAAAATAACAGGACCAGCTTACAACTTTAAAAATACACTGGAGTTTATAGTTTATTTTAATCTTATTGTACTCTTTACTTGTATCTTATCGTACTATTTGATGGTGAAAGAATATCAGTAACGTTAGAAACTAAACTGATGGTTGTTGGTAGTGATGACTGATGATGATAATAGTAAAACAACAACAGAAAAAAATAATAATAATAACGAAGATATAATTTGTATGATCTGAAAAATAGAAAAACTTGGCTCGTTGACACTGCTCATCCAGAAAATAATAATATCAACAAAGCTGAAAAGGTAACAAGGTATAATCCGTTTGCTGATGTACATAAAAACATTCACAAATTACAGTCTATTGAAATAATATCACTACTAATCACCGCCAACTCCGGGCAGGGGAGAACCGTGCCATCGCTCAGGGCGGCAAATTTTAAAGAGCGGCAGATTCCGGGAAGTTAAGTTTTTAAATTGAAGGGAAAAAAAATTATTCACTTAATTTCATCACAATATGTAAGATCAGTAAGAATTATTGTATATATAAAGTCAGCAGAGTTTAACAAAGAGTAAAAAACTCGTGAACGAGAGAACGTAAACCTGACAATGATTGCTGCCTTCCATGAGTCATCAGCAGAACTGCCCCACTACATTAACTTTACAAAAATAAATTTTCAAAAAGACCTATTTTTAGTAATATTATAGGAGTTATGTGTGATTAGTGTTCGTGTTTAAAGTTTCGAATCAGTGTTTACTGTATATACTTGCTTTTTATTACAAAAACAGTCTTCTAGACCTATTTTTCAATCATGTCAGAAACATCATAATAGAAAACGTCTCTCTGTCAATATCATAAAAGAAGGGCAGAAAAAGAAGTTGAAGTGGAAAAATTAAAATTTTCGTTAGGAATTTTTTAACTAAGGTATATGATACATTACTTTTGTTATATTTCAATCATAATGAATTTTAGTTAGTATTTTAATTTTAAGTCATCACACAGGCATACATTTTTATTGTCTCACAATTCCTTGTACTGTCTCTACAATTTTTATTGTAGCCATTCGCCGCGTCCCAAATGTGAAAAATTTCTAGTTACTTGATAAACACAACAATGCAAACATTCTAGTTATCATTTGAAGGCAATCGCCGTATGTTTAGAGTAAGTCTAGTGTGCGTGAATATGTTCAGAGTTAAAATAGGGAGGGGGCAGCACTCATAAATACTACACAGGGCGGCAGAAGCGCTGGGGCCGGCCCTGCTAATAATTATACATAGAGGGCTTGCAAACAAAAAAAAACTTGGTAACTAATCTATCCAAGTTACAACTGAATGCCAAAGGTACAGTAGCTTCAATTCAAAAGTCAGTCACACAGGAAACAAGACAAATAGCTTGTACATACACATTTACACAGAACAGAAGAAACACTGTGGTAGAATTTATCATATAGACTAACCAGTAGTAACAGCCGAGAAACAATAAAGTAATAATAATAATATAATAAGGTACGTTATTATATTAAATATGAATATTAATGTGTTTCTTTAAAATAATATTCATACACTACCCCCATCAGCTTCTAGATAATAACAATACTGAAGATAATTTACTTCTCTCTGTCTACATCTGCGAGAGACAAAGATGCCTTACAATATGTTCAAATTATTTAATCATACACAGCATGTTAAAACAATTGTAAAATAATATTTATTAAAATAATACACTGTATTATTTTATTTTTTAATAAAATATTACAGGTGCCATCTGGACTGACGATAGAAGGGAGAGACATCGATCAACAATGAACGAGATATGGGAGAGGAGGAAGAGAGAGGAGAAGAAAGGAGGAACCAGTTGAACCAAATGTAGTCCACAGTGGCTCATACGAATAAAAAATATACTGTATGTTATTAATACACAATAACAAGATGACTAATGTATTAGAGGGAAATATTGATGGAAAAAAATAGTAGGGACAGGCCTGCAGAAAGGTTGCTGGATCAAGTGGATGGGGGAATGCACTACAAATGCTACAGGAATACTTTAAAAGAGGGTGATCAACATGACAAGTACGAAAACCTCAGAATGTGGTACAGACTGAATATGCACGAAGGAAACAGCTCAGGTAATTTGATTTACACAACATTAATTAATTCACTGTCAACAGTTGTAACACTGTTACTAAAGTGAATCAAACTAACAGACGGACAACTGATAAAGTTTTGTTGAAGACTGCAGAAGAACATAGTAGAAACCGTGGAAGGAAAAAGATTGCAGTGGTACAGATACGTGGGGAGGGATAGTTGTGAACTGTAGTGATGCTCTGGAAACATGATGGAAGAGAAAACAAAGAGAAAGACACTTGAATAGATGGAGTGAGAGAAAGCATGGAGCTGAGAGAGTGGGGAACATGGTGGGAGAGGTCATAATGGATACACAAATATGGAAAGAAAAATTTAATTAGATGGAAATTATAATATGCAATATATTTTTTGTTAGTTATGGGATTTATGTATTGTTTGGTTGACGGACTGCTTGACTTCATGGAAACCCCTAAATAATAAGAAGTTTAGTAGGCTTATGTATTTTTAAGGTTATCAGGTTATGATATTTCAAATCTTGTTACATAC
Organism: Magicicada septendecula; assembly: GCA_034769895.1. Lineage (NCBI taxonomy): Eukaryota > Metazoa > Arthropoda > Insecta > Hemiptera > Cicadidae > Magicicada > Magicicada septendecula. The sequence goes on along the minus strand of CM068372.1, from coordinate 84,954,819 downwards.
CTGGTTTGCATGAAAATGCAATGACATTTAAACATTTTAACACTATGTAAACCAAAAAGACAGACATTCACTGACAAAATATGGACTAAACAAACTGATTAAAAATGATGTAAATAAAACAATAATTTTATTATTTCTGTGTTCCCATATGGCTTCATTTCAGTGACAGCTTTGTAGGCTCTGCTGTCACCATCACCAATAAACCTGATGTACCTCAAACCGTGTTTTGATTCACAAGCATAAAATATCAAGACCTGTAAAAGTGTGTGAGGCTCTCTGGCCCAGACATTTAAACGAGTAGTACTTTAAAATTTAAATGCCTCAGAAACAGTGTAAAACTTAGAATTTTATGAAAAAAATGTGCATGCATATTCTGTGAACAAATATTAATTATAATAATATATTAATTCAAAAACAAAAAAATACAAACTTTTGAAAAATTTGCAGATTTTCCATGTTAATGCCCCCTTAACACGGGAGAACTCGCGCCTATGAGCAAAATGCTCACGGTTTGAAAGAAAACATTATATCTAGGACTCTATGTCTTAGACGAAGCTAGTGCGCTCTCTAGCTTCGTTTTAGAACCTCAACTACTGATTGGCATGTTGCCAAATCTTCAGTTTAGGTCTGAGAGTCACAGCAAATGGTTTGTCAACAGTAGTTGTCAACTGTGAGCATTTTTCTCATTGTGCGAGTTCTTGTGTTATAAATTTTTTTTATGTGAGTATTTTTCTCATCAAGCGAGTGATCGTGAAAATTATTTTTTTTATCGAATAATAACCAGGTATGATTTTGACTAAAATAAAATTGTATAACCATGCATATTATGCCTTATTTTGAAATGCTCTTTTTACTTTCTAGGATGACATCTCGAGGAAGGTTGATGGTTGAACTTACTTTAAGGAATCAAAATGCTTCTTGTTCTTGGGCACCTAACCCTGTGAATGAAGAGACTTTACCACTGCAAGATGATGAAGGGAGAGTAGATGATCCAGAAAGTGATGCAGAGTCAGAACACAGTGACCATAACACCGATTCAGTGCAGTCTGAAGGTCAGTATGAAGATGATTCTGAATCTGAAACTGATGGTTCAGTTAGTCCGTCAGACATATTGATTGGAAACAACAGAGTGACGCGATGGAGACTGACAGCCTAAGCGCAGAGTAAGACGAGGACGTGAGAATATTATAACTCATCTACCTGGTGTCACATCGGTTGCAAAAGATGCAAAAACTCGGTTAGAGTGTTGGAAGCTTTTCTTCCCTGATCATATAATTGATAATATTGTAAAATATACTAACACATACCTTGAAAAAATGCGACCGTTTTACAATAGGAGTCGCGATTGTCGAGAAACTAATTCTACAGAAATATTTGCTCTCATTGGGCTGCTGTATATGGCAGGAATGAAAAAAGCACAACATCTCAATGTAAAAGAATTGTGGGATACTGATGGCAGTGCACCAGAATGTTTTCGAGCAACCATGTCAAAAGAAAGATTTCTTTTGCTATTGAGGGCATTAAGATTTGATGATATCAACACACGGGATGAGAGAAAGGCGACTGATAATTTGGCTCCTATTCGAGAGGTATTTGACGACTTCAATAGTAGATGTAAAAACAATTACCAAGTTGGCGAATATGTAACTATAGATGAGATGCTGGAAGCATTTAGAGGTCGATGTAAATTCCGTCAATTTATCAGAAATAAGCCTGCAAAATACGGCATCAAAATTTATTCTTTGGTCGATGCAAGAGTATTTTATACCCACAATATGGAAATTTATCCAGGCAAACAACCTAATGGTCCTTACAAGTACGACAACTCAGCGCAATCTGTTGTTATGCGTTTGGCTCAGCCCATTTTAGGAACAGGACGAAATATAACGATGGATAATTATTTTACCTCTCTCCCATTAGCAGCCCAACTTTTAGCCAACAAAACAACAATGGTTGGTACTATTAGAAAAAACAAAAGTGGACTTCCAAAAAGTTTTTTGACGCTTACAGGAAGAGCAAGATATAGCAGTAGATTTGCCTATTTGGAATCCACAAAAGGGGTTTTGGTGTCATATAAGCCAAAAAAAGAAAATACCAAGAATGTTTTATGTTTTTCTACTCTTCATAATGACGGCAAAATAGATGAATCGATGACTGAACTTACAAAACCAGAAATAATTACGTTTTACAACCTCACTAAAGGAGGTGTTGATGTTGTAAACAAAATGAAAGCATCTTATTCAGTTTCTCGAGTGAGCTCCAGATGGCCACTTACTATTTTTTTTACACTCTTGAATGTTGGAGGAATTAATTCTCAAATAATATATAATGGAAATACCGAATTAGTTGAAGCTAGAAGACTGTTCCTCAAAAACTTGGCTCTTGACCTGATGAAAGCTCAACCGAGCGCAATTTTCAAAAATGCTTGCAGAGGAAAAAAAAAGATGAGAAGACTTGCTGGAGCTGAAGAAGAGCAAACGCCCACAAGTTCTTGTGGAAACATTCAGTTTTGTGCTTATTGCCCACGAAGGAAAAACAAGAAATCCAAAAAAAGTTGTAGAAAATAAAAACTGTTTGTAATGAACATTGTTACCTTTTATGTGTTTCTTGTGCTGAGGAACTATTTGATTAATTTACATAAATAATTTTAAAAAAGATTAAAACAATTTTTTCTTGGTTTGTAGGTATAACATTATGTTTCACATAAAAAAAATGATTATAATTTTAATTTCAAAATATTTCATAAAACATTATTATTAGTTTTTATAACATTTTGTATTTCAATTATTCAAATATAAATAAAAATACGTTTCATGTCAAAATATTTCATATTCTATAAGTTTTTGAAGGGAAATGGGTAGTGTGAGCAAAACTCTTACGCGCGAGTTCTCAAGTTTCAAAAATAGGTGCGAGTACTGCCGGGTTAAGGAGAAAAAGAAAATACCATTCACTACCACTTAATATTTTAACCAGAGTTTACAACATATGCCTAATATGTTATCATAACGTTTTTTATAAATTGTTTGTTTATCCTATACCTCAGATTGTTAAAAAATTATGTATTATATAAAAAAAATCAACTTAACGATTTCACCAATGTACATGTTTCACTGATCATTAACATTACATAAGATTTGTTTACACAGTCAACAACAAATGCTTGGTAAGTATTTACCAACAACAGATGATTCATCTGTATAAGCACACTATGATATATTACTATTTTATTTCTGAAACTTAACTTCATCAGATAAGGGGCAAATCTATAATTACCATACTGTGATGTTATGATGTTTCTTGGAACAGTTGAATAATGCTGGTTCACGAATTATCACCTCCATAAAACAATACTCTATCATATACACTTTTATTACAGCCCAAATCTATTATATTATTTTCCAGCAGATTCTCTCTCTAGACTTCAAAAATGTAAACAATGGCTCCACAGATCACTCTTCTATCGCACACATGAGATAACTGTTTCCAAATAAGCAGCATCTCTTAATAGTGTCAATATCTATCTCTTAACACTTCTTATCTCCCAAGTTTTCAACTCATTTGCACAAAGCAAGTACTGTAAGTCCACATCACACTATATAACATGTTAATTAATTCATAAAAAGCAATTTTTCAAAACTGGTACAGGGGACTGAACAAACCTGGAGATATGTCACAGGGTTTTGTTTGTTTTTCCAGATGACTATGTCTGACTAGCTAAGGGTCTAAATAAGGCGAAGGACTGTGCACTCATAATTATTATTTTTACCACTTGTCAAAACAAAAGACAATTGTATAAAAAGAAAAAAAGATGTCACTTGTTAAATGAATAGACAAGACGTAGCAATATAATGATAGTAATACATCTTTTGCACTCATCATATAACTAAAAATAATAATAACTGTCTTCATAATCTTCATTCCATGATATAAGCTTATAGCTTGTTCCATCTTCTCACCAGCCATCTCTACAAAGCCTAGCCCATTTTTCCAAATGGTTTATAGCCTACTGTCAGGTCAATTAATGTCTGATCTTCCATTCTGTAAACATGTTTAATCAATAGTTCCATTCTATTAAATCCTATTATTATAAATTCTATTATTCACTGAAAATTTAGTTAGTCTAACCCTTATATCTTCAATTCTTTCTGATAACTTAAGTAATAACATGATCAACTAACTATTTGTATTATCTGTTTTTCTTCCTCTGTTATACCCAGAGATATCACTACCACTAGTGGAGAGATACGCTTACTTCACAAAACCTAATTTTTGTATTAGATCTCATTTTATGATTTAACGTCTCCATATCATCCTCCACATCATTTGATATCTATTTCCTATTTTGACATTTATTCTATTATTTATAATAATTTATTTTTAGTAGCCTATCATTACACTCATCCCCAACTACTCGTTTGGGATTTACCTCCAAAAAGGCCACAAGCTTCATTTTCTTATGACATATTTTAAAATTTTATGATCTACAATGATCTGCAAATAATAATAATAATTAAAATATTTTGACAGAAGTTTTTTATAATAATTACAAAAAATTATTTTCTTTTGCAAATACTAACTCTTGTATAGTCCAAAATGTGTTTAGCAGAATCAACTTACACATCATCGGACACTGAATATTAACATTAGTCTCTGGTAACAAAGACATTAATTCTCTGAAATACATTTCATACTGTATAAAATTTAATACTTGGAAAAGAAAACTTTTTTTATAATTATAGACTGGTGTTTTATGAAGTACCCTCAAAATATTTTCTAGGCATGTTCTATGTGTCAAAATAGAGAAAATGTTCATATAAACATAGATCACAAACACTTTGTTTTCAAGGTATGGTCTCTTAAAGATTCAGCCAACATTTTATCAAAAAAGTGTAATCTGGAATTCAAATGTGTATATAAGTTCTTGTTTTATAGAAATATTATTTTATATAAAATAATAATTAATAATAATAGGCCTAATAATAATAATTTATATAATTTTAATAATAAATAATAATTATTATTATTTTACAACAGGGAGAAATTCATATAAGACTAAAAACTTAGGATATAATAATCTTTTACTCTGAATATTAAAATGTTTTTCAAAGCCTTTAAAAAAGTGTCATTTTTAAGAATTATTAAATTTAGATTGTGTATTGTCTTATATGAATTTCCTTATGTTTAAAATCTAAAAACCACCAAATCTCTCATAAAATTAGGACACACACACACACACATATGCAAAATTAGTGTCCTATGTTACACTTGATGTTAAAGTTTGTGTTAAATCTTTTTAAGAGACTCCCATTTAAAAAAAAAATCCACCCCTATGTTAAATGACTTTTATTTTTACTTCCACTTGCAGACATGCCCTGACAATTTTCCAAAATAACTGACAAGTTTCAGTTATTTTGTGAAACACCTTGTACATGTGTTTATAGCAAAATCTGCAATAATTTTCAAAACCATTTAAGTTAAATTTTTAAAATAATTATTAAATATGTAATAATAAAATGAAAGGTGACTGAACTAATGATATGAGACTGAACAAATAGAGAAGCCATGAAAGAGTATGCAAGAAAAAAAAAATGAGCACATCTGATGTGAGTAATAGAAAATATTTACCAGTACTAAAAAAATTACTGTTGTTAGTAGTAAAGGGAAAAAGCCTATAAATCAATATTTTAATGATACTTAATATTTGTAAACGTTTTATTATTTATTTAATACAAAATAAATAATACTTCAATATGTTACAAAGATATAAAGATTAAAGGTAGAAAGGCTAAGAATCTTGGCAGCATCTTAATAACATAGACTTTTGCCAATAATGAAGACAAAAATAAAGACAACCATGCTACTCTTTGTTTATCCTCAGTAAAATAACATTAGTTACCTAAAGCATGACAAGATTTTATTACATTCATGCTCTTGTATAAAATATACAATAATTAGCAAAAATTACATATACAGTAAGCTATTCACTTTCTGCTGAATAAAACATATTTCATGTGTGACCAGTAACATGGAATTTATAATGTAGGCAAAAGCACATATAGAAACATTGTCTTTATGGATTGAACTTCCAATCACCTCTTAAGAATTCTAAAAAATGTAAAAAATTTCTGGTTATAAAAACTTTCAAAACATTGTATGGAGTAACGCTTAAACATTCATGACACCTCAAAAATGACAGGTGAATGCAATGACAAATTTATATGTAATTTATTTTTGTGAAAGACATCAAATTATCCCTTGCACTAAAATAACAATTCATTTCCATTAGTACACAGTAATTACTAAATCAGTACTCAATATAATTAAAATTTATGTTCAAAATTACATGGATAATCCAAACATATAAAAGTTTTGATAAAAATTTGGCATATAAAGTTTTATAAAAGTATTTGGTGCGTGTGTATGTGTGTTTTGTGTCAATTTTCCATACATTGTGTATCATATGGATTGACCGTTTGTTTGTGCACTATTGACCTATTATACCGAAGTAACTGTTCATCAGACCAGACCTCTTTTAACTCTAACTTCTGGTCATTATAAATATAACAAATACTGTACTGGATTTTGAGCCAAAACTTGAGGTTTTATGACAGGATTAATACATGTAAATTTATTAGAAAGCATTAAAATACAAGTAGCTATTACCTGTGTTAGAAGTCTACTTGTTTTCAAAAGCCGGCTGTTATCTATTTCTACAGAAATTAACAGCAGATTCCACTCACCCCTCTACGTATGGAACTGTCACAGGGTACGATCTAGCACAGCGACAGTGTTCACCGTCAGCGGATCGGCCGCTGACAGGTATACCATTCCTGTGGACATCGTGTACTTGTACCGCACTACTACTACACGCACGTGACTGGCAATCATTGCTGAGCAATTCTGAACTGCCTTCCTCTTCAGATAAGTTAATTAACGGCGCTTTATCATTATTTTCCTCGGCGAACCCGTCACAAAAAGAGACACTGTAGCTAATATATGTCGGTGGCGATTTCACGGTTTCGGCAATTGACGGCGAAGCCATTTTGACCTTCTCTCACACACAACTGACGAAGTCGCGCTCAGTATACTTTACACATTTAAAAAAAAATCAATTTAATATTTCAGTAACCTCATTTTATAAACAACTAAAAACACCCTGGGTGCCACAAATTCAAAAACTGCACGCACAGCTGTTTAATACCGTTGCGTAAGAACAGCTGATTTGTCGTACATAGAAGATGAACTTACGGAAACATGGAGACTCAAGGTATACAGCATGTATGTCAAAATACTTTGTCGTAAATTCATGATTTTGTGTAAAAGTAAATGTTACATAAAAATCGTTGAGTACTTAAAGAATTCTTGTGAGTCTTTAGTATTCCATAAACTTTATTGCCGGTAACGTTGAAATTTTGAAAATATTTCGTTACTATGGCAACTAAACTAGTGGTCAGTTTCATGATAAACACCGCAAATTATAAATTTCACTAAATCATGAATAGCGACCAAGATAAAGTCGTAGAACCTCTATTTCCATTAAAGGAAAAATTTCCGGAATTGTACAGGAGTGACGTCAGCATACATCCAAGTTACACAAATTTAAAAGTTCCATAGTAAGTTACATTTTCTTTGACAGTGCAATTTTGTAAGTATTGGTATTGTAATTGAAGGCGTTATATTTTTAACGCAATTCCAAGTTAATGCTAAATCTGTAATACTTAGCATAATTTTGTTCTTTTATTGGTGTTTGCATTATGGCATGTATAAAAATAATAGAATAGAAATGAAAGTACATTATTAAAATATAATACTTAAACATACAGGAAAGTGTAAAAGTCCAATTTAAGTCAACAGAGTCTTCTGGATTAAAATTTCAAATCCACTCCTAACAGTTCAGAAATGTACAAAACACAGTATGCAATAATTATTCATTACACATGGGTTGTTATGAATTTAGTTTCAATGAGAATGTATTAAGTCGGCCTACATTAAAAGATATGTAATATCTGTATTTAATAAAACTAATTTTTGTACAAGATATATGCTACATTCTTTGGGTTTGTTGTCCATATTTAGTTTGATTAACTAAATATAATTAAATCACTACCGACTCGGAATATTGTGTTTAAAAACCTTCTTTTAAAGGTTTTTAGAAGACATAACATTAGCTGTTAATTCTATTCAAGCACATAGTACCAAGTAGTAGCCTATCAATATTATACAGGTATGAGATGATCAACCAAGATGTACATCGGTACCACTCAGTGTACTTGAGAACTACTTGATACATATTCTCAAGTATTGAAAGTACTTGAGTACATGTTCTCAGTTGTGTTCTTTTGTTATCTGATGGCATTCACTGTTATAGACCGAACTGCTCCTTCAACATCTCTGATGATATAGCAAGGCAAACATTTGATATACAATTGTGGATTTGTATTTTTGTTTAAAACCTATGATAGTGAATTTGTTAGTATCAAGTTTGTAATTTGGAACTTGAAGAATACATTATAACGTTTTCAGACATGGCTTGTACAAAAAGTACCAGTTTTTCACAATCTGTGCTTTATCTTTAGTCTGACAATGGCCATAAAAATTAGCATCTGAAACGTATCTCGAGTAAATTATATATATCAAAAAACACATCAAGAAAGTACCAAACAAAAGTAATTATTAAGTTAAGAAATTTAAATGAATTCATAAAATACGGGTAAGTATGTTTTCATTTAGTGTACACATAATTTTATATGATGTCTTATGTCATAGTCTTACGATTTTTTAATCCTTTGAGTAAATGATTTAAAATTTATTGAAGGGCTGGAAGAGTTGAAATCTTTTTACCTTTTAAAGACTTTTAGGTACAAACTAAATAGGTATGAACTATTCCATACAACTAGATTATTCTCTCAGCTTGTCTGTGTATTGTCTAGGTCAAAACACAACCAATGATATGTGGCTATACTGAATTTGGTTGTCGTTATGGTATTAATTTTCTTCTATTTCCCTGTAACAGTAATGCTGATAGAGATTGAACTGTTATCTGAAGAGCATTGTTGCCTATACAGAAAACATTCTGGTTTTTGGAGGGATGGGGTGAGATTACAAGCTAAAACTGAAAATCACATTTTTGGGGAAATTATGAGCTTAGCCAGTCAGAAACAGCGCAGTACCAGGTTCATTCATATTATGTAGTAAATAATATGAGAGTCTAGGAGTTATCAAGAAATATTATGAATAACTTAATTGTTATTGTATTATCCATACAATAACAAAACCATTAGTAATGTCCGTATCATTTAGAAGATTATCGTATACACTGGGCAACATATATTATTTTTAAATACTAAAATAAGCACAAGATAAGCAATATCCAGCATTTACGAATTTTATTTTGTGGTTGGACTCATAATCAGGTTTTCAGGTACAGAATTTATTCACACAGGTAAGACACACACACACACACACACACACACACACACACACACACACACACACACACACACACACACACACACACACACACACACACACACACACACACAAAATTGTATTGTAACATTATAACTGAGTGAATGAAAATTAACTTAGTTCAAGTTAAAAAATGTATATTTGCAAAATCAAACGTTTAAAAATGTGTATAATCTTTATCAGTGAAATTGTGGTTATTTGGAATATTGTTTTATACAGTTGATCAAACTTATCAATGTCATGGTTAATATAAGTTTTAATCAAGTGGAGGGAACAAGAGTTTTCCTTTTGTGCACAAATGACACATACACACGCATGTGTGTGTGTGTGTGTGTGTGTGTGTGTGTGTGTGTGTGTGTGTGTGTGTGTGTGTGTGTGTGTGTGTGTGTGTGTGTGTGTGTGTGTGTGTGTGTGTGTGTGTGTGTGTGTGTGTGTGTGTGTGTGTGTGTGTGTGTGTGTTGTTTAGACTAGTAGCTCCCTGAGCTGCTTTGAACAAAATACATACATTTATTAATAGATAAAATCAAATTAATAAATTTTAATTTTTTAAAGCTGTGAGTAAAGTTCTTTGGCTGTATGGTTCTTAAGTGTTAACCGAGTAACAGCATTGAGATATGTCACAATTCCTCATACTTTGTGTTCTAAAAAAATTTCATAATACTTTTTTTATATATACATAAAAGTAGAGTGGTTATAAACCATATGCTTAGTATTATAGTTAGCTATTCTATTTTGTAGTTGAGCAGTTTTCATAAACTTTCTCTCTCTCACACACACACACACACACACACACACACACACACACACACACACACACACACACACACACACACACACACACACACACACACACACACACACACACACAAAAGAATAAGTAAAGTTATTGCAGACATAGCTTACAAATTTCTTAATGCGGTCCAACAACCCCCTCCCCTTGAGGGTTGAAAAAAAGCTGAAGATTTTTGTTAATTTCTTAATTTTTAGGGTGTTTTATTATTTTCCAACTGTGTACATTCATTTAGGACTAGAAGTAACCATTTATTACATATAAAACAGGTTTATTACACAGCATTCGCATATATGTTTGAAACATAAAATGTAGGAAAATCAATTCTGTCAGTTTAAAATCTGTGAAACAATGTTTCAATAACACGTATGTTTATTGTGTTGTTACCGTTTACTGCAACAGGACTGATTTCAGGATGTTATCACATGTTTTTCAGCCACTTTAAAGATAAACTATGTTGATTAGCCTTAACTTGTTTTTTCTTCTGTATGAAGCTGACTCAACCCCCTCCTCCACCAAGACCAAATTCTAGATATGCTACTGTAGAGAGGACAAGACAGTGACTGCATGTGTGTGTGATTCTGTCAGAAATTAATCATTGAAAGCAAATGGAATTAATAAAAGGTAAGGTCAAAAGGTGTAGAGCAGTGGTTCCCAACCTCTTCAGTCTGTGGACCCCCTCAAAAAATTAAAAATTTCATGGACCCTGTCTGAGTTATGAAATAAAACACACAGTAAATATGATACAAGCTCTCATATTTTAATTAAAATGTATTAAAATCAAAATTCTCTTAACTTGCAAAATTATAATATTAATGATATCAAACATAGTTTAGTGTGATCAGTGAAGCTGTTTTTGAACAATTAGCTCTGCAATATTAGGTTTAATGTCTGAAAATTTCAAAATTAAGTGACTCTCGACATTAAGTTTATATCTTAACTTTGCCAACCTTGGCTCTATCTTTCCAGCCCCACACTTGTCGAAATCCAGCTACTTAGCTGTAAAACCAGCTACACGGAAAAATGTTTTGCTTAGATACAGTGCTTATACGTGGACTAAAACAGCGCGATCAGTTCTGTGTTGGTGCGGCCCTCTAGTTAGTTCGGCTGACAAACAGATCTGTTACACAACATGATTTAAAGACATTATTAAAGCCATTAGTTTGAAATTACTTTATAATTACAATTGGTTTGCACCAACAAAATATTGGAATTTTCTACTAATTGTTTTAAGATTCTAAAATTTAAATTTTCGACTATACAAAATTGGAGAAAATTATGGTATATTCTGTTTTTTTTTTTCTGAAAAGTGTCCGCAGACCCCCTGAAACATTGTCGTGGACCCCACTTTGGGAACCACTGGTGTAGAGTGTTGCTGGATCTAAAGGTGAGAAGGTGCAACAAGAAGCTGATTGGAGTTACATACTGAAAGTCAGCACGGGAGGGAGAGAATTGTACCAATATGCACTGAGTGATTATAGTAATGCTGATGTTTCATATATTGTAGTTCTCTGGTATGTGCAATTGTTATCTGGAAGTAGAAACCTAAACTACCAACGTGTTATCAACTCTGGCTATATAAAATTACTTTCTTTTCTCTATTATCAAAACTTCAATGTAGTACGTTCCTTCTGTATGGTGTCGAATTTCTGAGTTACTTGTTACAAGGCTTTTACCAACTTTTACCAAATTCTTTACTCGCCCTAAGGTCTTTTTTCCCGTAGCCACTTCTACGATGGTATGTTCCCAGGCGCGTACCTAGGGGGGTGATATGGGGGATATATCCCCCCCAAAATCCGAAAATGTTGGAGCAAAAATTATAAACTGGTTGCGTGCTTTTTAATGTAATTAATTGAAAAAGATTGACAATCATTATATTTTTAACAAAATTATTTAACATTATTTTAAATGCTGTAAAATTTATACCCACAACCCTGTTGGATACATTTATATCCACAGCAATTATAAACATGCTGGTAACCCTCACTTTCTTCACTTTCCTAATTTTAACGTTCTGTTTAAAGTATTTATATTCCACAGAAAGGTATATTAGGCTTGCAAGACAAACTGGAAGCCTATCTTGTGTATGTTTTTAATTTATTTTAATGAAATTAGTGAATTACAACATTTATTTGCCTATTAGTTTTAATTTTTGGTATGATTTTCATTATAACATGAGAAAAATAACACTCTAAGAAAATGATAGGGGGTTGAAAAAAATCCTCTCCCTGAAATGAAATCCTAGGTTGGCCCCTATATGTTCCCACTATTTCCTTGGCTATCTTGGAGTCACCTTCCTCCATGTCATATGTCAAACACTTCCTTGGTTTATTTGTATGTATCATATGTCCACAATACTAAAGTTGTATTATTTCCATATTTTCTGTCAGTAGTGGTTGCAGTTCTGGTCTTTCACACTTTTCAGTTTTGTATTATATCTTGCCTTATCTCTTTTACTATTCATCTTAAATACATGCTATGTCTGGATGCAGGTACTTCAGATTTGAATGTATCTAGATTGGTCCAAGATTATGTTTCATTTACCATTCTACGCGTAAGTGTGTATATAATATTTTGCACAGTTACATTACATTTTGTTTACTTTCAGAGTCCTTGCCCCTACCATTGTTTCTACGTTTATCCCAGATAAACCTGTTGTTTATCTGTAGTACATACTATTAGATTTGCTGACTCTATTTCTTGTTTCTTTATCTGTTTTTTTAATTTGCTTATTCATCATCACCACTCCAAGGATTAGGCCCTAGACATGTTCTGGATCCCATTGTAACTGTTCAATCAATTAGGATAAAAATAAAAAGAAGAAATGAAGCCCCGATTACTACTCTTTAATCAGCCAGAAGATTCCAAAGTCCCAGGGTCACCACCACATTTTTGTAGGAGGAAATGTGGAAACCTTATGGCTTTCCCCATAGAAACAATTTAGCAAGTAAACAAAACTCCCCCTCACAGAAAGATTTCCAGGCAATTTAGACAAACTTTCAGATACAGAGAATAGGTTATGGGTAGAGTGGCGTAATAAACTAAACTAAGCCATTACAATGAAAAACCTGGTTTTATTTTAATAAAGAAAAAAAGAAAACATTGTCATTTCTTTATGACGTAATTAAAATTAATACAAAAACAAGATAAAAGAATTTTCCATTGCAAATCAGTACTTTATTTTTAATATTTCCCCCCTCCCTTTTTCTTACACTCTCCTTTTTTCAAACTGTCTCTCTCACACACTCTAGCAGTAGAGATCTCTTTTTTTTATTTCATACTATTCTTTTTTTTTATGATATTATTTAAGAAAGTTAATTTCATACAATTTTGCCAAATGTATTGTGTCCCTTTTTGTTACTTATCTGCCTCGCTGATGAGTCTCAAGGAGGTTGCGCCATCTGACGAAAATCACTTTCCCGACGAAGAAACCCCAAAAAAATGTTTCGAAAGTTCACTTGTGATTCACATTTTCATTTTGACTAAATTTGATGCGTTTATATTATCATTTCACTAAACTTTTGAGCAAAAATTTGGTAGGTCTACCTTGGCTGCCCACAGGCACTACTAAAATGCATCTGTACAGTTCGGTGGCTGGCGTGAGACTGGGGCCCGCTTCCTTTGTTTCTACATTACAGTCCAGCTTGACGACACACTCAAAACCAGTTTTCTCCGGTTAGGTTTATGTTTAGGTTTCATTGAACAGTTACACCATCTCCTCCTCGGTCTACAAATGTAGACCCTTCCCCAATGTAGGGTGATAACCCAAGGCAGCCACAGGTAGACGGATATCAGGCATGAGGTTCAAGTGTTCACACCATATCCTTCTGTGGTCTTCAATCTTCTGGTGCAACGATACAATGTTTAAGTTGTGTGTAATATCCTCATTCCTTTTCCAGTCCAAGAGAGAACAACCTTGCATACCTCTTAGAAATTTCATTTCAGCTGCCTGAACCCTATGTATGTCCCTTTACCGAGAGTCCATGTCTCACTGGCGTACAGGAATGTGGGGACAGCCACAGTTTTGTAAAATTTCATTCGGGTATCCTTTTGTGTTTTATTTTTCAGGTATCTATGAATCATTCCACAGAAGCATTTAAATTTTGTTAGCTTACTATCCCAATCAACATCGGGTTCCATATGAGATATAATTTGCTTATTATAACTCCTAAATGTTTGAGTCCACCTACATTTTATGGTTGTCTATCTGTATTTGAACCTGTCTTATTTTTTGTCTCATTTTTCTCATTAAATTTTTGTCATGTGACTTTGTTGTGTCATGTATTTAATTACACATTGTTTGTTTTAATTAGTTCTTCCATGATGATTTTCTGTGAAATTGTTTTTAGTTTCCATACATGTGCATGTGTGTGTGTGTGTGACCTGTGGCATGATTGATTCTAAAATCCTATACGCCAAGCCAGTTCCTGTTCTTGTTCTCACACAGTTGGGTAATATGGGTAATAAAGCCATTAGCTAATAGTAATTGTCACCTTGTTGTTAGCTTTTTTGATATCTGCCCCTCTTATATCCGTTGATTTAAATGAAATTAGTTGAAAAAATGAGCTATGGATAATTATTGTCTGTGCTGTAACGGAATGCCAATAGAACATATGCATCATGTGACTTCCTTAAAAGAGAGCAAGAGAGAGAGAGAGAGAGAGAGAGAGAGAGAGAGAGAGAGAGAGAGAGAGAGAGCTTGAATGATCATGAATTAACATAGAGAATACTGTTCTTAATAATTCTTGATTATTCATAAATATTTTGAAACAACTTATCCTTCACATTGTTAATAGGCACTAGTAAGTTTGTTGACCCACTAAAAACAGAATTAATTACATAAGCTTCTTCCTGCAATCTTATTTTAATTTTAAATACTAGTAGAAATATTTTAATTTAGTTTTTTAAATTGAATCGGAGGTTATTTAAAGTTATTTGAGAATAAAGAAAACAATTATTTTTCCTTCCATATTGTAACTATATCTGCTTAAAAACAAGTACAGTATCATAGATGTAACAATTTCATACTTTTTAACAGATTGTCTCATGAAAGATAAGAACTTGAGTGGTGTCATAAAACAGAATTTATTGTCAGGTAGCAACTATACACATGCTAAGCAATTTTTTGTTAATTACCTAATCAGATTTTTTCGAGGCTTATTAGAAACTAGAAATAACTTTATTTTAAAAATTATTCTATTTAAACAATCTTTATGGACATGAAGTATTGAGTAATTAACAATTAAGATGTTATGAACAATTTTTGCAATAAAATATCGTGTTATGATAAAGTTGGTTACAAGACATTTCATAGCCTGTGACATTATTGTTTTTGTATTCATAACGATGTTTATCGAAGGTACTATGATAATATTTATTGTTTTGTGGAAACTGTATTACACGTTAGAATCAAGATGCATCTTTTCAGCCCCAGGTCAACTCACCACGTAGAAATTACGATAATAATATGCGATTGGAGTCAATGCTCAAGGCCAGGCAAAGGAAGCAGGGGCCCCAGGAAACACTGTTGTCCAACCATGAATACTATATGGTTGGATAATATAAATGACTCACCTTTGCAACACCACCAGTATATCTCAATAGTGTTTGCAGACCTTTGATAATAATGACAGCTGTATAAGTACTATGACTTATTGTATATTATGTTCACTTTCTAAAGGTTGGTGTGGGACAAGGGACAGCCCTCACTAAAACACACACACACACACACACACACACACACACACACACACACACACACACACACATGCGCACATGCATATGCATAATTCCTTTTTAATTATTAAGCTTGAAAAATTAGTAAACTTGAAGTCTGTAGTAGAATTATTTTTTCAGGGTTTATTTATTTTGGACATGTATAAGAGTTTTGTTTTAAATTTCATGAATTACAACAATGTGGACACATACAGTGGAGTGTCTTTTTTTAATGTATATCAGTATACAAAAAAAGAGAGGAGGGAGAGAAAGATACCAAAAATGACACGTACAGGGACTTTATCAGAACTTTGCTGATATTTAAAAAAAAATTAAATAATGAATGATAAAGAACATTAACAAAATTAATGGAAATTATGGTTATCATTTGTTGTCTAATGAACAGGTAATTGAGTTAGTACTCCTTATTACAGATTACTTACACTGTACAAAGTAAAAAAAAAAAAAAAAAATAGCAAATGGTGAATTTAGTTTTATAAGAAAATTATTTAAAATTTATTGTAATAACGTGCAGTATAAAACTGTAGTTTTATAAAATTTAATTTCTTGGATTTTGTTGTCCATGACGTGTCCGTTACTTAACTAAATATAATTATTTCACTACGACTCGGAACACAAAATTTTTATGGGTAAAAACGTAAAAGTTTTACTTTATAACCTGAACCAGTTTTCACTTTTAAAAAGCTTCTTCAGAGGTTGCTGCTGGTAGCACTGTCCGACTTGTTGTTGGCGAGGGAATCGATTTTCAAAAGATCGATATCACACCCCACACACACAACATCGATCTTTCGAAAATTGATTCCGTCACCAATAACAAGTCGGACAGTGCTACCAGCGGCAACCTCTGAAGAAGCTTTTTAAAAGTGAAAACCATTTCAGGTTATAAGGTAAAACTTTTACGTTTTTACCCATAAAAAGTTTTGTGTTCCAAGTCGTAGTGAAATAATTATATTTAAAATTTAATTATAAAACTAAAGAAATATTAATTTTATTTTTTTACAAAAAATATTAATGAAAATGATAATGTGATGTGTTTATAATATACACGCACTTATTGTTTACTAATGGTACCTATATTCTCAATTTTCTAAATTTTCTCAGGAAACTTTGGACAAGGACGAATGTATCACGTTCATTAATCAACGTCTACGAATTTGTTTTTGTAAATAGTGACTGTTTTAATATATTGTGACCGCAAGTGTGCTGTATATGACCTGACGATGGTCTGTGACCGAAATCGATCGTTTTTTATAATGTGAGTAATAAAAATTTTATTGCAAATCGTATGTATGGTACCTTTAGGCTATGAACAATAAATACAATACAATAGAAAATTGGAAATACAGTATAAACTATTATCACTATCACATTACTACACAAGAAGGATGGTATTTTGTTTAGATAGTGTGTTTCTTTGTTTCTTACATTATAACACTTGAACAATTGGGCCAGTTTTGATAAATAGAGGTGGTATCAAATCAGTTGTCTTGGTTTTGGTGGTGTGAACATGGATATGAAATTTAGAACAAAATAAAGGCTGACATTATAGGCAATATTGTGTACAATATAGAGAAACAAGCAAGTTTAGTGTAATTTACATTGATGGAGAGACATAAAAGTATTATTACATTAAGAAAATCTTAAAATAGAATTATTACCTGATTCCAGCTTAGTTGTACTTACTTACTAACCTGCTACCTATTTATGCTCCGGACGAGGCCTTTCAGCGTCACCACCATTATCAAGTCCTAAACCATGACCTTCCGGAAGTATCCTAAATGGTGGAGACACTGAAAGGCCTCATCCGGAACATGACAAGTAGCAGTTCAGCAAGTAAGCATGACAAAGTTGGAATTACAGAGACTGCTAATTCAAATAAAAAGATGAACTGTTACCTGACTACACAAGGAATAGGTGGTATATTGGTTCATTTGGTTCTAGCCATAGCTGACTGTCTTGGAACAGAATTGTTTGGAATGTTTACTTTTTTTTGTTCATTATGTGAGCAAAGAAAAAATTATCTATGTGAGACTTTAACTTATCTGTATTAATTATAAGTACGATATATATTATGATATTATACTCGTATAATACTACTGACTTTAAACACTAAGTTTTTTGGTTAGTTAATAATTAGTTAATCAACGGACACGTCATGGACAATAAAATCCACGAATTATCTGTATTACTGTAGTGGGAAATAATTTTACTGTTATTCATCAAGCTTGTTTTCCTTCAGTAGTAGTATAATGTAAATAACATGGTCTTTTTAGTAAGGGTTTGTTTGTTTAAATAATTGTGACTAGTTCCAGTAAGGCTTTTTGTTAATCGTTTTAAACTTTTGAGTTTTCGACTCTGTGTAATCAGGATGCATTCTATAATGTAAGCCAAGTGATTTGTATTGTGCTTGGACTACCAGGCACAACTTTGATATCTAGATAAGACCATTAAGGGTTAGTAGTTCACAAAATCCAGCAGTATGCTCAATGGATCAAATATACAACACCCTATACTGGAAGAAAGTCATTGTTCAAGGGATTACCTGAACTGCTGAACATAGACATGTTAAATTGTTTTAAAAAGTACATTAAAACTTGTAGTGCGCTTAATAGGCACACTTTTTGTTTTTGGTGCAGCTTCGTTTTTCATTTATCACAAAAATCTGAGGGTAGACTAAATGGCAGCTTAGAATATCACTCATTTCACCACTTTTTCTGAACTAGCATAGATTGGTAGCCTATGCTAGTGCTTTATATACACCTCAAGTCTTAAATTATAAGCCTATTACTAACTTCATTGGTATCCTAAGTATGAAACAAAAATTCAGGCCCACAGTAATGTTTCAAATGTATGCCCTGCTGTGTTATCAGAGACATTGAAACAGCAAGTATGGACTTTTATAAATGTTTTTAGAACAGACTTAGGATGACGTGTGCAAAAGGGTAGTACCAGCAGCCTGCTTTCCAATCTACTGATTATGCTAATTGATACTGAGCAAAATTTATTACTTTATATTCAGGGGCGGAGTTAACATTTTGCCGCCCGTAGGCAGTATAAATTTTCCCCCTCCCACAAATCTCTGTTGGGGGGGGGGGCATCATTATATTCCCTCTTTGGTTTTACAGTCCGCACTAGTGTTCTGTTTAAATCCAAACTTTGCTACATAATCGCGTGTGCTCATTTGCCAATTTAATAGGATCAGAATCTAAGACCTTCCCTACCTGATTTGATGACATTTCATCATGATTTTTGACGTGAACTGGCTCTTCGTTCTTCAAAAATGAAGGTTCCTCCACAACGGACCTCTCTGGCTGAACTGTGTGAACAGTATCTTCACCTTCACTGCTATCACAGTTACTGTCGGTATCACTAGAAAGTCTCGATTCCTTAAATATTAGCTTGCCTCGGTTTCTGGAACCAACCTACAATTCGGTATTACATTGACAGATCTACATTTCTCACATTGATCTGGATTGCCAACATCTAAAATCTCTCGGACGATCAACGCCAAATATTTCAACGGTTGAAAACATAAACATTCGCCCGTATTACTTTTGGGTGAAAAACGATAACTGCGTTATAGTTACAAATTAAGTGAAGATAATTTTTATATTCGTGTGTGCTTAATTCAACTGGCTTTTATACTTGTAAATTTGTTTGAATCTAAAAATATAATTTCTTAACTCAAATTTTGCCGCTCCCCAAAATTTGCCGCCCCATGCAAGTGCCTAGTCTGCCTGTGCGTAAATCCGCCCCTGTTTATATTTATGAAACAATGTGTCTATTGAATGTTCTTTAAATATTACAAACTTGCCTTGATGAGAAAATGAGTCAGCAAGACAAATGTTTGTTTGTCAAAACATAAAACCAAGTGTCCCATGTTTATTGTTTGGACACAACTATTGTTATTACTTGTATTTAAATTATCTGCCAGGCTGTTTGGCCATTGTCCAAGGTTTTCATTAAAATCAAACGTTACAGCAGCACCACTGGCTGCAATCTTCAGTGGATGTATTGAGTCAAACCTAACGCGGGGTGTTGAACATCAGGCCCGCAGTATTGAAATTGACTACTACTACCCAAAGTTTGACTCACTTCGAACAATAATATTGTTATTACTGTGACCATCACAGTAACTTAATGGTGGTAAAGTTACTGCAGAATCAAAAAAGATTCTAAATAAAATCTTTAAATCATAGAATTAAGTGTCTGCCTTCTGAAGTCATTTGGTTTCAATAATAATATTAAAACTTGTTTGTTTCCTCTTCTCAAGTGCTGTAGTTTTTGAAAATTATTTTCTTATAAACTTCATAACTGATTTTGAATTTGAATATATAGAAAAACAATTTTATTACATTTAGAAATAAACAAATAAACAATTTGGTATATTAAAATTTGTACTACTTCTTAATTTTCTTCTCTTTGTGAGAGTTAGATCTGAGACATTATTTATCTCGTTATTAGATATGCTTCTCTAAAAGGTGATAATTTTGTTTGCTACAGCTATTTACTTAATATTCAGTGTTTCTTTTTTATTTTAATTTATTTTAGTTTTTGTATATTTTTAATTTTATTGTTTATATTAAATTTAAACACACACACCAAGGGTATATGCGGGGAGGGTCCAAACCAGTGGCGTACCAACGCCTTTGGGGGCCCGGGGTGGGAGTTCCTGGCCGTGCCCCCCCCCCATTATTAAGCACTCCCCATATTGTGCCTCTACTATTGGCACCACAAAACTGAGTCATAATCTTATATCCATAAAAACTATTGGAAAAAAAAAATATGTGGAAAGAACTAACTATGTAAGTATTAATAGAACTTAAAGGAAAACTAAAATAAAAACACAGATTTTGCATTTTTTTATTACTTTTTCAAATATGTAGTTTTTATTTCAATTAAAATTAATGACAACATGTAGAAAAATGCTTAATTTTTTCAACTTAAATCCTTACTATGTACATGTTCTGATGTATTATAAAACTAGGCAAAATATTTAATTAACTTCAGTACTGAATCCGTATATTGTGAGCATTATTTGCTGAAAAACATTTTCAACCATTGTTAGTTGTAATGAAAGTGTTGTACTGATAATTATGTGCTACAAAATATATATTATAAGACAGCAAAAACTTACACAAAATAAAATACTCTCAATGATTTATAGAAACTGCTTTTTACGACCTTTTGCTTCTACAAATATTTTGATACATTCGTCAAAATTTATTGTTTTAGCTACTTTACTTTCTATAGAAAGTATGGCTAAACTATTCAGTCTTGATTGACTCATTGTTGAGTGAAGATAACTTTTTATTAGATTTAACTTTGAAAAACTTCTTTCACAAGAAGCAATGGATACACATATCGTTAAAAATATCCTAAGTGCTACACAAAGGTTGGGAACTGATTCTTGTAAGTCCATTTCGATAATAAAATCCAACATTTTCAATGATGACCATTGTTTTGCCACTTCTTTTTTGATGTCTGCAGCTTGAACGTGACGTCGTAGCCACTGTGTTTCGGGTAACATTTCTTCCTTTTGGAGTTCATCAAATGTCTGGGTTAGGGTCGTCGTCAGGGATTTCCTTTCTGGATACATCTCTGCTCCCCCCAATGACCCTCCTAATTCGGCCGACGAGGAAGACGTTGCATCTGTCCTTAGCCGACTGAAGAAGAGAAAGTACCCTGGGCGCCGCTACGCTGCAGAATCTCCCGCCTTCGGCAGTTGACGTTCTTCTTGAGCTGTTCAACTCCTGCCTCTGGCTGAGGTACTTCCCCCGCCTGTGGAAAACCGCTAATGTCATCATGATCAAGAAATCCAAAAAGCCGCCCACGCTACCTGGAAGCTACCACCCGATATCATTATTGCCAGTAATCTCGAAGGTATTCGAGCGCCTTCTCCTGGCCTGTATTCGGCCCCTGGTGGATGGTTTCATCCGCGAGGAGCAGTTTGGGTTAGGCCGAGGCACTCGACTACTCTTCAGCTAGTACGGGTTGTCACCTGTCTAGCAGACACCGCCAACAATCATCAGGCAACAGGCGCCGTCCTGTTGGATGTGAGCAAAGCCTTCGATAAAGTCTGGCACGAAGGCTTGCTCTACAAACTGGCGCATTCGCCACTCCCGGCATCTATCGTCCACTTGCTCCGATCCTATCTGACGGATCGCACCTTCAGGATCAGTGTAGATGGGGCGTTCTCTCGGATTCGCCCTGTCGCCGCCGGCGTCCCACAAGGATCAGTCCTCGGCCCCGTTCTGTACGTACTGTACACGAACGATCTGCCTGTTTATCCCGGGGTCACGTTATCTCTATTTGCCAACGACGCGTTGTTTCATTTTAGCTCGCTTTCGCCTTGGCGGACGAGCGTAATGTTACAACGCCAGTTGGCTATGCTTCCGGACTGGCTAAGGAAGTGGCGGGTAGCGATCAATACGGAGAAATCCGAGGCGATCTGGTTTACTCATAAGTCCATTTCCCGATGCCAATCCCTCTCCTTAGAGGGGAGACCCATCAACTGAACTGCGACGGTGAAGTACCTAGGTGTTCGGCTTGATCGGCACCTAAACTTCAACGCCCACGTGACCGCAACCCTCAACAAGGCTCGTGGCGTCAGAGCCAAGCTATCACCTATGCTTTCGCGGAACAGCTGCCTGGTTGTCCGTACAAAACTTACATTGTATCTACTGTTCCTCCGAAAAGTACTCACTTATGCGGCGCCCGCTTGGTGGCCTCTCCTGTCGGCCACCAGCAGGCATAGGCTGACTACATTCCAGAACTGGACCCTACGCTCCCTCACGGGGTCCCGGTGGTATGTGCGAAATTCCGCCATTCACCGGGGCCTCCGTGTTCCCACCTTAGAGGTCTTCGTCTGGTCCTTGGCAACGAATTTGTTCGCCAAGGCAGGCGAGTCCCCTTATCCGCACCAAAGGCTGAATAGCGTGGAGAATACACCGGCCCCCTCGCCGCGTCAGGCGCCCTAGGGCGCTGTTAGACCCCCCCAAGTTCATCACATGAACCTCCCAGAAACGAACCCTCCAACCTTCTGGAGACTGAACTGATCACCATCATTCACTACCTGCGCCTGCCGAAACTGTACCGTAGTCAATCATGCTGCGGCAGATTGGATTGATTTGTTGCCAGCATCGCCTTTGCCGATTCGGCAGGGCTTTGATCCGGGACACGGGCTCCCGCGAGGTTGTGCAAATGCCTTCCTTGCGAGAACCGACTACCCTGGTGACGAGTCCCTTCGACTCGGCCGCCGCCTTCGGGCGGTCGAGCCTCTTATTCTCGCCAGCGTGCCTCTAAGTTTCCGTGGGCTATGTCCTCGGAGACCAAGGAGCCGCGACCAGGCGTTGCTTGGCTGAAGCCATGACCACTAAGATCCCCGTCAGCACCTGCTTTGCTGATTCGGCAGGGTAATGACCTGAGACACGGGCTCCCGCGAGGTTGTGCAAGTGCCTTCCTTGCGGAAGCTGGCTGTCCCGGAGTCATTCCTTACCGTTTCGGCCGACGCCCTAGGGCGCCCGAGCCTCTTGTCCTCGCCAGTGCATCACTACGTTCCCAAAGACTAACCTGAGGGGACCATGGTGTCGCGCCTCGGCGGGACAATTGGCTGAAGCAAAAGCTCAAGCTTGCCTCCGTGGTGGCCATGTAATTTATCATGGACCCGCGGACTGCACCATAACTCCCTTGTGCAGAGCAAACGACCACGCTGACCTGTTGGCACCTGGCGTTCATCAGGCCTAGGCCTGGACAACGCACACAAATTAGGGCACAAGACGCCCGTGCATCATCCATCCATCCATCCTGGGTTAGGTTTGAAATGAGCTGAGGGAGTTCTTCAACATCTGTCTCCATATATGATGAGCAGACTGTACAGCAGCAAATCGTTCATTCATAGTTTCCATTGAAGCCGATCTCATTGTCAGTTCTTGATAAAATTTATCTATACATTCAAACATGCATCTTCTTAAATCTTGTTGTAGAGAGAGGCCTTCGTCTCTTGCGTTTTCTCCCGGCATCATTTTCTTGAATCTTCTACGTCCACTTTTTTCAACTGGTATGTCCAGGTCTTTACAAATGTTTGTTGCAAAATCAACCAATCCATGCGTAATTTTTTTATGTTGTCTTTTATTTCAATGAAACATAAGAGTCCGCGGTGGCTTAGTGGATAGAACAATAGGTCTTCTCATTCGGAGGACCGAGGTTCCGGATTCCACTATAAGCAGTAGGACCCGTCATTATGGGGAGTTATGACCCATAATGACGAGTAGGATTAGGGTTTTAATTGTAAATGGGTATATCCCGTAAAAATGTTAAATAAATAAAAATAAAAAATAAAATAATAATAATATTCCTTATAGTTAGAAACGTAAACTAGGTTATATGATTTATTTCTTATGTCATAAAAATATATATATATTCGAAGGCCTCTTAGAATTTAGAATTCCCGCAATAATCTATGAATAGAATGGGTTGTAAAAAATATGATTTAAGTTTTTTATGAGACACATTTTAAATTTTAAATACAAATTCGTCTCGTCGTGGGGCCCCTCCCAGGCGGGGGCCTGGGGCGGTACCCCCCCTTGGTACGCTACTGGTCCAAACGAGTCGAAAGACTGAAGGGCCCAATAATAATAATAATTTAATTTAACTTTTTTCATTTTTTCAAGGATTATGAAATACTAAAAAAAGTAAAAATTATAACAATGGTATGTGTGATTAGTGGTCATCTATTTCTCTCTATTTTTGAACCGAATTTGTCCTCATAGTGTGAAGAAATTTCTATCTCATCATTGCTTTTGTTTATTTCTTCATGAGTTGTATCTATTCTTTTCATACCCACTTTGATCATTTGTGTTTAACAGTCTCAGTTCTTCTTTTTGAAGCCTTATACCTTGCGATCTGCTACAAGCTTCGAAATACAGTAGTTGTCCAACCACTTCATTAGGATGACTAATTTCTGATATTATTTTGGCTGCCATTGCAAGATCCTCTTTAGCAATGACTATCAGCTGTCCACTCCACATGCACATTTCAATTCATTGATACTTCAGAATCTTTTATGATCAATTTGTATACATTTATTTGTATGTTCACACAAATAAAATATTTTAGACACACAGCATGCAACATAAAAATCTATTTCCACTACTTGAAGCCTATTTCTGTGACTAAAGGTGACAACCCAATTCTCTGGACCATATGACACATCTGGAACAGTCATCATATAATAAAATTTTATCATTGTGTGCTTCCTTGCCTTATTTTGTAAAATTTTGTTTGTACTTTCATACTTCCTGCAAAACGTTTCAGTTTTATGGTCTACACCAAATTGAAGAAAAGGAGATACATCCAAAAAAGTTGCATCCTAATCTACATTGGATCCTAAAATGTTGAACTGCTGTATGTGAATAATTGGCTTATCACATAAGATTAACTTATATCTGGCAGGTGTAGAATCACTATTGATTTGTTGCTGTTGAGATTTCAAATTTGCCTTCTGTAATTCAAAGAGATCTCTTTTCAACCTCAACTGTAATTTTCTTACTATTACTTGCCCAATTGTCGTTTGCTGAACCAGACAGTAAGTCTTTGGTGTCTCTACCTTTCTCTTATGATTTCCATTGCATTGTTCTCTTTTTATGGATTACCTAAAATACCCTTTTTACGTATTTCTATTGTAATTTCTTAAAGGCTACTTAACACATTTTGGCAACATTTTCTTAAATTTACCCTTAATGTAGAGACTAAATGCATTTTAATTGTATGCATTGTATGCATCATATGCAAATTAGATTGGACCCAATTTAACAAAAAATAGTATTGAATTTCATTTAAAATTTAACTTGAGGCTGGAGAAAAAACAGTTGGTCTACCTACAAAGGTAAATCAAATGAATTATTTGTTTTGTTCCAAAGCTCTACCCTTAATCTAATGAGAAATGATATGTTAAAGTCATGAATTTAACTTCAGAAGCATACAAATGTGTCTGCCTCCTTAATTTACTGAATGGGGGAAAACTGTTCCTTTGCTTTTCTTAATGTATAAAAGGTTGTATCATGTTATGTTGAAATAGTTGAAGTCTGCATTTTTTTTACACAGCTTTCTATCATTCCAAGGTTTAAAAAAAATTATATACATTCACTTAGTATGTTTCACAGTTTTTATTTAACTCTGACAGCTGTCTCAGCTTATTAAGCTATTGTCAAAGAGATCAGTGAACAACTAAACTAAACAAAGGATGTAAGGGTGGTGAAGATGTGTTTAGGGCGTTTATCTGGACATATGTGGGGTGTGTTTGAAGGAGGGGTGTGTCTGTAAAAACTAAGTACAGTGTAATCGGGAGGAAAAATATATATCCCCTTTATTTAAACTTGTTATTTAGTTTAGTTAATTTTATATTTTGAAACATATCAATTATATTTTATAATTGTGAGGTGTACCAAGTGTTTATATATTTTTTTAAAATACCTTTGTATTAATAGGCCTATGTTTCACCAAGTGCCCAACGAGTCATCAATTAATATCGTTTCTATCGTTCTATTAAGCTTTCTATAGAATTAAAAATAATAATTTAAACATGATGAGAATTCTTTAAAAACTACCAATGTATCATGTCAAATACTATAAGCATAGTGCGAGAACTGAAGTTTATTGTAATCGTTTAACGTTTACTGACCGCCATAAATCACTCAACTGTTAAACCATATGCGGCTAGACTGCTAATGTCGAATGATTTATGTTACAGCCGGGCATTTTAATGAACTCTTACAGTATCAAAGTGTGGCGACGATAAAATACTAATTGGAGTAATAACATCACTGCTCAAGTGTTACTTAGACATGGTTTTCAATCATCTTAAATGTTTACAATTTTCGTCTTTGTGATACTCAAATAAAGTTATAATTGATTTTATTTTTTCGCCAATATCATCATTTCATCAGTTCACTTTGTTCGAATCTATTATATAATTATTTCACTATGACTCGGGAAAACAAAACTTTTTATGGGTAAAAACGTAAAAGTTTTACCTTATAACCTAAACCGGTTTTCACTTTTAAAAAGCTTCTTCAGAGTGAGTTTTTACCCATAAAAAGTTTTGTGTTCCGAGTCGTAGTGAAATAATTATATTTACTTAAGTAACGGACACGTCATGGACAACGAAATCCAAAGAATCTATTATATTTAATATTCCACACATAATCTTGGAAGAGTAGTGTGATTAATTTAATCATGGGAGCAGATAGTTGATAAGGCTAATTATTATTTAATTTCTTCTTTATCTTTTTGTTTCAGTGTTCAAATGGCGTGATAAATTTTGCACGTGTCACTAAATTTATCTTGGGTTACACGGGAACCTGTTTCTATCACGATGTAATGTGTATACGTTTGTATGATTAAGGGAAAATTAAACATTTTCCTCGTCAGTTATATTATTTAATTGAATTTAGTTAAAAGTTGAACTTAATCTGCCTTTTTTGAGATAACAATTTCAGGTCAATATGTACTTCCTATGCAGTACAACCACACGATGCAATATGTGGCTAATACGTTTTCTAATTCCCTGCGTAAACAAAATCAGTTACATGTCATGAACACAGTCCATGTTATTGTATGTATATTGACATCAGCGGCGGCTCGTCAGGGGAGGCAAGGGAAGCTAAGCCTCCCCAGTGAAATTTAGAAAATTATAAAAAACAAACAAATAATAATAGGCTCTATTTTTGTATTGTAACAGAACCCGTAATCAATCAGTAATCACAATTTGGCTTTAAATTATTTGATTAATTACAAAAAACTTTTTAATCGCGTGTTATCAGTAGCGCAGAGTAGCAGCAGAGGCAGGGATCTGAGTAACCTCCGTAGTTCTCGTATGGCTACGATGGCTACGTGCCTGACAGTTGGTGGGAGGACGCTAGTGCGTCTGTAACCGTACCTGGGAGGCAACGAGTGAATTAGCCTCTCGGCACGGATTAATGTGGTTTGTGTTAGTTTTATGCAGTCTGTACGTTCTCATGCTCCTTGTGTGTGTATGTTTATTATTTGTTTCTTCTTGGCATGTGTTTGTACGAAGATAAAATGAAAGTGATATTGCAGTATCGAACAAATGCATCATTACAGCACTACTGAATAAACAATTTTCCCGGCTGAGTGACTTTGAGTGAAATGAAATGAAAACTGGTCGACCTACCCCAAAATTTTTATTTCTTAAAAGGCACAAAAACAAATCTAGAACTTTCCAGTCATCATTGTACAACCAACATAAATGGCTATGCTGTAGTAGGGTAAATTCGAAGTTATTCTGCTGGCTCTGCTTACTGTTTAACACAAACAAGACTATAATACAGTATATGGTCTGCTGAAGGCTTACAAGTAAATGCAATTCCACAGCTTTCAAATGCTGTTAAAATCGGATAGCTCCACCATGCTTAAGAGTGAAATAACGTGTCCGGGGGGGGGGGGGGGAAGACTGATTTTGACTGACTCTTTCGTAGCCTCCCCTTCCTCAGGACACACCAGCCACCACTGATTGACATCTACAGTATATCATTCAGACACATAATTAAGTTGTAAAGTACAAACACTTATGAAGAAAATTCATCCCTGTAGGTCATGTGTAAATAAAATCTAATACCCTATCATTTGAATGCATATAGTTTAAAAATCCCAGTAATCCAATTTAAAAAAAGTTTGATTATTATAAAAAGTGATTGCGTTTAGTTATTATATTCTGAAAAACAAAGATTCTAAAAATTCTATTATATTCTAAAGTTTTAAAGACTATTTATTAGATTCTAAAACGAGTTTTTTGGATTCATATTACGAACAATGATGATAAAGAAGTGCCACTGTAGCTTTAAATTTAAATGCCTTATGTAAATCAAAATGTCTGTACATCTATACTAGCTAAGTACAACTGAAAACAAGTGAATGTGGTAGTGGTTTCCCTGCAAATTAGGACAACAATATTTTCCTTACAAATTAGGGCAACAATATTTTATGTTCGAATACGCTGTCTTATTTCTGTACTTAATAGTCTATGAAAGAGGCATAATGACAAGTATAATATTTTAATAAATAAAATAAACGTTTCTGTGATATTTAAAGTTTGCTTCATCCAAAGTAGTATCGTATCTCTTCATCCAAGATACTAGTAGGTACATAGTACATAGGATGTATATCGGTCTCTAATGAATTATAAACTGGATTTTGTTGTCCATGATGTGTCCGTTGACTAACTAATTCTAAATATATCACTACTGACTCAGATCACTAATTTTTTATTAGTAAAAATGTTAAACTTTTACCTTATAGTCTGACTATAAATACCCATTCTGATGAAGATTGTAATAAGCGAAAACTGGCTCAGGCTATAAGGTAAAAGTTATCATTTGTACCAATAAAAAATTAGTGATCCGAGCCAGTAGTGATATATTTAGAATTTTATACTTACATACATAGTTGAACTTAGCTCACTTCATTAGATTATTGTTAAAAAGGTAATAGCAAACAGTCCCTGGAAGAAGAAACCACAGAAACTATTTGGTTGAAGAAATAATAGAAACAATACACCTTCTGCCAGGAAAATGTCAATGATTAAACTTTGACAGTGGAAGAGAAAATATGAGGGGATAGCGTAATAGCGTAGATGTTCAAATAAAACAAAAACACTGTTTGTATTGATCACTATTTATATGACAAAAAATCTGTCTAGATATATATTTCTATATTTCATAATATTATAGTATAATTATAAATTATTAATTAATTAATTATTAATAATAGAACCATTGAATATTATAAATTTATAAAGATGATAAAGTGTCTTCCTATCCACACTAACAGGTGATGTAAAAAAAATCACCTGTTTGATTAACATTCAAACATGTTAATGAAAAACACATTATCAAAAAATATGAATGAGTTTTGTATATTTAATGAGTATTTACATATTCAATATTTATTTTTTCACAATCATTCACCTCACTTAAAAAGCATGTTACTGAAGTAAGTGGTAGCAGTTTGACTGGACAGTTACAGTATTTAACTTTGAATATGCTCTAAATGTAAATTTTTTTTTTGTTGTTGCCAGAATCAGGCTGTCAAAAATGACTGACCCTATCTTATTTCTAACCCTTTAATCCTGAATTTTGACAAATGTCCAGGAAATGCGTGATGCTAACCTGTCACCACTTGTTATCTTGAGTCTTGATATGTCAAAAATAGTTTTGGTAAAATAAGAAAATCGGCATTGAATATTGTGCTATCACTTGTTAAAATCAGTCTGCCACTGAATTATATGCTAATTATTCATACTTAAAAAAGAAAGTTTTTAGAAACAGATTGTTAAGAGAGATGAAAGCATAATCTTCTTGTTTTCTCTCCAGCACTGTACATGTGGACCTTGGTTATCTCACGTTATTCCTGCCTAGTCAACATTATGCACATTATGTCTGCCTGGTCTGATGGTCATCCATCTTCTTATTGTCCTGAGGCCTTGTGGTCTCCATTGCACTTGTTTTTGTTTGTTTAATCGCATTTGAGATTATTCTTGACACATCACCAAGAAAATGGTAGACTCATCTTGCAACTATGGTGGGATGTAAATATGGTGGGATTCACAGTTGCCAGCCAGTCAGTTTTATTGTATGTTACAATAGCATGTGATGGACAATGGTAAACAAGAAGAATTGTTATAAGTGTCTTTGTTTATTCAAACTGTAATTAAATTTGTAAATACAACTTCTCTGTGTCCAGTTACTAATTTCCAGTATTTAAACATGATGATCTGTGTAGCAGTATATATTGCTTTTGCGTAATTTGTTTTGGTATTTGGTCTTCAGTCCATTGACTATTGTATTATAACCATTACTACAGATAAATACTTAAGTAGTTTAGGCATAATGGTGTGAGAATAAAAAATTATATATCATAACATTAAAGCTTTCATGGCTGGAGTTATCTTCAGTAAAATTATTTTCTAGACTGTTGGGATCTTCTTGTAAAGCTATCTTTTCTACTGCAGCTGTGACAGCCATCTTCAGTGGTCTTCTGTTCTGATGACTAAATGACAACGTGACTCCAATGTGGTGCATTTATGTATATAGCTGTCCAGGTGCTTTCTGATTGGCCGAGAGCTTGGCTTATATTAGCTAATTTTCTGGTAACTAGATCATGAAGCTCCTTTTATCTGATTTCTAGAGTGCTTTATGTTTTTTCATCCACTCTGAAAAATTATCATTCTGACATTCTGATTTGTACTTAATCCCAGTGGCAGCTGGTGGTTCCAAATTTTGGTGGTTGCAGTAGTTGGTTGAGTGGATGGGAGAGGGGTTAAAAGACATTGAACTATCATAATCACAGTTTGATAATAGTAAATTATTACTATAATTTTATAATCTCAAACAACAGATAACGTTTACCTTGAATCAACATAAACACTAAACCTGACACAACTTATAAATTAAGAAGAGTGTGGTGATATCATACAAAAAAGTTGCGGTACAGTGGTACTAGTGGAGCATTGCAGAAACTTTGCAGCCACCAAGCTTACGTTGGGAACATCAGACAATTGTGGACAATTGGGCACGTCCTCCCATATGTTTGTGTAGTAAGCTCTGCCATTTACTATTCAAGTTGTAAACGGCCTACAACCACCAGCCTCATGCCACATTTGAATCGTATGAGAACATTTCTGATACGCTTTCCATTGAAATTTATGACACTTTTGGCTGTTAATGTTTTCGTATATTATTTTGTAGTTTAGTTATCTATAGTGGTTGTTGTGCAACGCTGCAACCATAAAAACAGCCGCCACTGCTTAATCCATAAGAGTCTACCGTGTTCTCATGTTTATCACATTTCTGTAACTCTTGATTTATGCCACTCAATTTTGATTATGATTCTGTTTCATATTTTCACTAATTTAGATTATCCATTTATTGTATTTTGTCTACATTAGTTTGTTTTTTACTGTACTTCAGTGAACATATGTACGTGTATTTTCTGTATGTGTATTATGTATACACTAATGTATAAAATCTATATTATGTATTATAGCTGTGTCTGTTGAACTCTATACATTATAAAGATTGAATTAGATAGCACCAACTAATTTCTGTTTTAGTAAAGAAATCTGTCGTGAAAGAAAGAATGTCTATGTAGCAAATAAGGTTGCCAAATACCAGGCTGAAGTGTGGGAGCTGAAAATGCAACAGGTTAGAGCATGGGACGGGGTGAGAGTGTATCGCCTCCTCTACCGAACACCGTTCCCCACTTACAGATCTGTTATGAAAGACGTAGTGAATCCCCTAACACCTGAAGAGAGCAGGCGGGTATATTATATAATGAAAGACTGAAACGTAAGTAGAAAAACTGAACAGTTAGTTTGGAAAAATAATTAGATGAAAAATTAAATAATTTTGGCTGGTCAACTGTCCAAGTGTAGTTTGAGTATATGCCTACTTCTAATATTAAAAATAAAGAATTTATGGTTGATCAACCCCAAGTAAAATAAAATTGAAAATTAAATGTTTAAAATTGACAATTACCAATTAAAAAGTTACTGAAAATTAATTGAAATGCTTTCTTTACTTATACTTAGTAAGAAACGATAGTTCTCATATATGAAATAATTTACTTGTAGACAATGTTTGCAGCATACATAATACTTTGCCATGTTATTATGATACAATATTATCAATGCCGCGTCGTAGAATTGTATATTTAAAACATTCTAAGGAAATTATAGTTTAAAATAAGAAAATCACCTTAATTGTAAAACATGAATATAATGAATAAATAAGGAAGTTTGTGAATAAGTTATAATTGAAGTATTGTTAGAATGCAATTAAAGTAGTTGTTTTTAGTAGCTACAGCTTTTAAATAACAACTATATCTGGACTGGATTGTGATCATGAGTACCAATAAGCAATTTTAAGTTTCTAGCTCATCTTCAGATCCGACTGTAAAATAACTTTATCAGACTTGTGTAGACACATTATATGATCTGAGATTGAACTAAAGCTCAAAAGGGACTACTGATAATCATAAAAAAATAGAGGGCAGTAACATACAGTAACTTACATTTATTGTAGTCAACTAATTTATATTAATTATAAATATTTTTGCATGTTTATTGCATACAATAAGAATTATTTATCAAAATATCAGCTGTAATACCTAAACACGTTGAGCATCTTTCATCAAGTACTCTCTTCAAATGCAGTAAAACATGACTCTACAGAAAAACATTGAGAACTCAAAGATCATTTTGTCTTGTGCATTCATACTGTACTGTAATCCAATTTTCCTTTTGTGGTTATTTTCTTCATTGGAACATAAGATGGAAATAAAAGAAGCATTACCTTATACTAATAGATTCTCTTATGTCAAGATCTTTTTAAGTCAGAAATAAAATATGGTACTAAGGAAAAGTTCAATTAATTTGTTGAAAATGTTCCTACATTAATAATCATTCCTTTGTAAGTAACTCATTGAGTTTTCTGCAGGTCTCCTATGTAATATCTTCATATAAATACACTGCAAGTAGTTTTATTTTCACCTGATGCACGTTTCACAGAAATTATTCTGTATCAAAAGCATTCGTATGTATTCGCTTAAGCGAAACATTCAATTACAATTCAAACAAACCTCTGAAGATACATAATAATTACTGTCAAACATGCAACAGGTGAAAATAAAACTACTTGCAGTATATTTATTTGAAGGTAATATATTAATAATAATGTATTTGTATAATTGTCATCAATTATTTTCTGCAATTGCAATCTCTTACTTTTACACTTAAGTTTGTAATATAAAATTTGTGTTACTTAGAGTAAATACTTAGATCAAGTAAATCGTTATTATTGTCTGCACTTTGATGCTATTTCAGTACTCCATACTGTTAAAACAACAGTATCCAAATACTTCTTCCCTTCTCATTCTAAATTATTACAGTAGTTATTTTAGAAAGGTGGCTTGCATTTAATTCATACTAATATTATTATTAAACTAAATATAAGTATTTCACTACCGACTCGGAACCCAAAGTTTTTACCCGTAAAAAACTTTGGTTCCGAGTCGGTAGTGAAATAATTATATTTAGTTAAGTAACGGACACGTCATGGACAACGAAATCCAAGAACATTATTATTAGTTCAGATTATCAAGGTGTGCAATGTTTATCAAACATGGGCATTGGGTCAAAAGAGTCAGTAAGAAAATTGATGCTTTCAAAAATTATCCTCAGGTAATTTATAATTTATTCTTCTGCTTCTTCTCCTTGTACCAATCTCTGGTTTTCTTTCACACACATGTATGTTGTGGATTCTAATGATGGTCTCCAGCAGCCTCTCTACATACTCTGTAGTCTTCCTGGATTTGAAAATTCCTATAGCTTTCAACATAGGGTCATTTAAATTAAGATTTCGCTGTATGTTGTCCTTAAATGGTTGTTATAATACTTTCTCTCTACTTTATAAACTTTACAGAACCTGTCAGTCAGTGTCTTCTTAATCCATCTGTTCACTATAATTCTTTCTATCAACAGGCCGACCTAAGAGCATTAATCTCTTTTATCCTCAATAGATGTTTTACTTTTGAAGAGAGAACAAAAATTACCCATTAATCATTATTTGGACTCTAAGTTAAGAATCAAGAGTATAAGAATTCTACGCAGAAATCAGCTTGCTGCTTTCACTAGTCAGGTGACTTCTGATAAATACTTATGAGCAATTTAGGTTATCATCAAATCAAGCTGAAAGCCACAACTAACTTAAAAGGATTTCCTGATCCAGTACGGTAGTATACTGTATCCACTCAACAGTCTTGTATTGTAGAAACAGCTTGTTGTTACACACTTGCTTTCAAAACACAAGATAATTGTTAGGGGTAGTTGTGGTTTTTAATCTGAGTGATTATGAGCTAAATTATTCAATTGCTCTTATTGGAGGTGGGGGGAGTTACTGGACTAGAAAAAGCAACAAACTGATTCTGATAGACAGCTTTAGATATTTACAGATTCTTAGGATCTGTGTCAAAAAATTATTTGAACCAAATAAAATTAAAAACTTTGATGTTAGTAACAACGTGAACTTCAGCTTCAATTATTATTACTGACAACCTCAATTCCAAAATAAAGTTATTTAGTTCCATATGTCAACTTTTATCTCCCCTTTTGGCTTATGTTTCAGATAGTTCACTTGTTAGTACCATGACAGAGGAGTCCATAAATTACCAGCCAAGAGAAAAAAAAGAACAGAGAATGTGATTAATTTTAATTATCTCAGTATAGAGTGATGCAACTGCAATGCAGGGGCCCTGCATCCACACAAACATTTCTGTTAATTTTTTTTGTATGGGTATAAACCATCGAACTTAAGTAAACCCAAATTTCCTCGAATGTATGTAACATCAAAAACAAATACACTTATATTTATACTGTTATTTTACCAGCAAATAATGGCGTATTTGGAGAGTATAAATTATTTGGATAACTGCACAGTGGAGCAGTGATTCCAGTTAAGAATGCACCGAGGCCAGTTTAGAATTGCATTTCAAGTAACGTTTTAAAATGCAGAAATCCTATTTTTATGAAATAAAACGTCTTTATATCAGAATATTTTTCTAAAATTCCAGTGCCAGTAGAGATTGTCACCATTAGAGAAGCTCAATTTGTGCTGGGAGGGAGAAAGGTGAGGGTACATGACAATACTGGTATGTGTACCCACTCACCCCACTACTCCACTCTCGTGTTTCACTGCGCATACGCTTCTCTATCATTGACAATCTCTACTATACTTGTTTGTTACAAATTATAAAGCTACTATAAACAGGTAACAGAAAGTTGTGCAGGTGAAATAGATTTTTGGTTTGTTTAAAAACATGAGATTAGTTAATAAAACATACGATATAAAATTTAACATTCACTGTCTTCATGCATTTAAATTTAATAAAATTTGTACTTTTTCAGGCACACACAAGTTTAATAAACGATAAACTTATAATTGGGTACTAGTGATGTGTCTGATAATCAGTTTTTTTTAAATACACTGTTCAAAGACATAAAAGACACTAAATAACAAATCAAACTATTAATTGAAAGAAAAGCTATATTTAATTAATACATTGTACAAGTAAGAACAGTTAAATACAACTATTTCACTAACAACTCGGAACACAAAGTTTTTTATAAGTAAAAACATAAAGTTTTACCTTACAACCTGAACCGGTTTTCACTTTTAAAAAGCTTCTTCAGAGGTTGCTGCTGGTAGCGCTGTCCGTCTTGTTGTGGGTGACAGAATCAATTTTCAAAAGATTGATGTTGTGTGTGTGGGGTGAGATATGTTCGAATAATGCGTGTGATTTGAATTGTGTCTGTTCATTTAGGATGTCGTTTTTATTTGTTTTCGTGTGTTTGTATATTTCCAATTGTTCTAGAGTGTCTAGTTTTCGGCCTTTTGTGTGTACGTGTAGAATGTTCATGTTATTGTCGATGTTTTTGTATGTGTGGTTTGCTTCAATGAGGTGGTTTGCAAAGGTGGATTCTGTAGTGGATTGGAGTGCCTTTGTGTGTTCAATGTATCTTTGTTTGAAGCTACGTCCTGTCTGGCCTATGTAGAATTTGTTGCAATTTGAGCAATTTAGTTTGTAAACACCAGGTAGATCGTATTTGTTTTGTGCTTTGTGTGTGTGTTTTGATAGTGTGTGTTCTGTTTTGTTAGTAGTTTTGTAAGCGATTCTGTATCCTGCTTTTTTGAATTTGTGGGCTATTTTTTCTGTTTGTTTGTTGATGTATGTTAGTGTTATGAATTTGTTGTTTTCTGTCTTTGTCTGTTGTTTGTTTTGTGTTTTGTGTAGGAGTTTATTGACTATTTTTCTGTCGTATCCGTTAGATTCTGCTAGATATTTTATCGTGTTTTCATCTTTGTAGTCTTTTTCATCTAGGGGGATGTTGTTAAATCTATGTATCATGGTTCTGAAGGCAGCTAGTTTGTGTTGTATTGGGTGATTGGAGTAGTTGTGTATTAGTGTGTCAGTTGTAGTCGGTTTTCTGTATATACTTAATTTGTGCCTGTGTTCAAGTTTTGTGATTGAGAGGTCTAAGAAGTTTATGGTATTGTTGTGTTCGTATTCGGCAGTAAAGGTTATGTTTTTATGTATTTTGTTTATGTGTGTTAGTAACTGTTCACATTGTCTTTTGTTTCTACGTAGCTTCAAACAAAGATACATTGAACACACAAAGGCACTCCACTCCACTACAGAATCCACCTTTGCAAACCACCTCATTGAATCAAACCACACATACAAAAACATCGACAATAACATGAACATTCTACACGTACACACAAAAGGCCGAAAACTAGACACTATAGAACAACTGGAAATATACAAACACACGAAAACAAATAAAAACAACAGCCTAAATGAACAGACTCAAATCACACGCATTATTCGAACATATCTCACCCCACACAAACAACATCAATCTTTCGAAAATCAATTCCGTTGCCCACAACAAGACAGACAGAGCTACCAGTGGAAACCTCTGAAGAAGCTTTTTAAAAGTGAAAACCGGTTCAGGTTGTAAGGTAAAACTTTGTTTTTACTCATAAAAAACTTTGTGTTCCGAGTCGTTAGTGAAATAGTTGTATTTAGTTAAGTAACGGACACGTCATGGTCAACGAAATCCAAGAAAAGTACAGTTATTCTGTTTGCATTATATAATTCTAGTAGTTGTTTGCATTATATAATTCTAGTAGTTGTGACATCTATAAGGAGAGTTTGGTATTCAAGTAGGGATAATGGCATAAATTAGGTAAGTGTAGTAGAGGGGCCTGCAAAGGATTCCTGCAGAGGAGCCCAGAAAAAAGAGTTACACCACTGTTAGGCCGGGCAGCCACCAGAAGTGGCTTGCAGTCATTGGAGGAGTCACTCCGGGTGCTGCTACCATGCAGGGGCCTTGAGCCCTGTCCCCCCATTAGCTACAGAATTGGAGCGGAATAAAGTTGAGTGTAGTGGACTGAGCTTGTTAAATGTAAACAATGTTGTTCAACGAAAGGGCGGCCACAGAAAACGGAGCTGAGTGAAGTGGAGTGAAGCGACATCGCATGGGTCCACTCCGCTCAGCTTTGCCTTGCTTGAAGTCCGTTTGCAAGCTGACTCCGCTTCTTCCATCACACCACCTTTCCACTGACAACCATACTCGGTCAGTTAGCAACTAGCAAGTCTATCAGTACTCCGCAAGTCAGTACTCCGCTTGCGGAGTACTCCATTCTATTGCCGCCCCTTAAGTGACTCAGCTCAACTCCACTCCGCTCAACTATGCTCCGCTCTGCTTCACTCCACATCTGGTGGCCACCTAGCCTTAGAGCTGTCAAATCAACATAACTTTAGTCACAAAGCTAAGTAAAAATTTAAAGGGCCAATTCTTTCTCTAGTTTAATTTGCAGATTGGTTGTCAGTTTGTGTGTGTGTGTGTGTGTGTGTTTTTTTTTGTGAGCAACAATTACATGACTTGTAGCGCTTTTCATAATAATCCTGACAATGCATTCCACAAATTCAAGATTCCTTTGAGCTTTGATCACAGAGATCAAACTTTTAATGAAATTTCTGGGCACCCAATTGATGTAAATTGACATAAGTTTTTGCATACAAACAGTGAACTTACAAGGAATGCAAGAAAATTCTCAGTTTGATTCTTAAGATACAGAGTCCAGATAATACCACAAAAAGTAAAACATCTATTGAGGGTAACAGAAATTAATTCTCTTAGATCAGTTTGTCGATAGAAATAACTATAGTGAACAGATGGAACTAAAGGATTAAGAAGATACTGACTGACAGATTTGTAAATAATTTCTTTAAAAGACGTCAGTGATGGGTTATTGATACTAAGCCTACTAGAGGGACAGACTTCCTCCATCACTGCCTTATTTATAGGTTGCAGTTGCAGTTGACCTTGAAGCATGTGAGTTCATGTGGAGTTGACCTTGTTCATGTGAGTTTTGTGCGTGTATTCAGTGTACATGGTGTTTTATAGATTCCACAGTTGATAAGTTTTATTTTATTACTTCCATGTTCCATAAGGAAATGGAAGTATTGTAATGGCAAAAAAAATCGTGTTCGAGATA
Organism: Magicicada septendecula; assembly: GCA_034769895.1. Classification (NCBI taxonomy): domain Eukaryota; kingdom Metazoa; phylum Arthropoda; class Insecta; order Hemiptera; family Cicadidae; genus Magicicada; species Magicicada septendecula. The sequence continues at coordinate 84,915,687 of CM068372.1, read as the reverse complement.
AGGGCTGATTCTGATTGTACTACCCTCAAAACATGAAGAAAATTCATTTTTTGAAGTGTCTGTGTGTCTATGTGTAGAATTTTTCTATGGTGAACGATAACTGCTGTAAATTCAAACAGAATCAAATATTGTTTTGCAAACATCCCTCAATTGTAGAGGACTCAAGGCCTATTGATTTTGGTGAAGATTGGTTAAGGGGAATGGGTAGGTTACCTGCAACATTTTATGTTTTAACAAGAGTAATTTTGTCTATGATGAACGATAACTGCCGTAAATTCAAACAAAATTAAATAATTTTTTGCATATGTGCACGAGTTGTATAGGACTCAAGACCTATTTATTTTGGTGAAGATCGGTTAAGGGGAAGGGGTAGTTTACATGCAACGTTTTATGTTTTAACAAGAGTAAAGTACTTAATTTTGATAAATAAAGTATCCTGTAAAAAAGGTCATAATAATCCACTGTAGAAACATTATCTATAAATAAAAAAGGCTAGTTGAAGGGGGTGGGGGTAATTTTCTATAAATTAAAATGATAGTTGAAGGGGGAGGGGATAATTTTTTATATGTGTACTACGTTATTGGCAACAAAGGAGTAGTTTGTTGTTAAAATTTCTTCCCGGGCTATTTGACTGTGGTCCAATGTTTTCTACACCAGACATTTTGGCAGTGCTATTGATTGCCATCATCAGTGAAAATCGAGTGCGCTAACGTGAAGTGGTATACGTTAGTGACCAGAGTACTGTGGTTAAGGCTGAAGAAACAAGTAGTTTCTATGGAAATATTTCATTTCAAAAATGATTAAAATATAAATCTTAGAACATGGAAGTCATGTATGGTTCTGCATACTGATATTTGTTTGTTTGTTATGTATATACTTTAGTATGTTTTGACTCTCTGTCAGTTGTGAGACTTTTTAGTATTTTTTATTTTTTGTGATGTTTTAGTGTTTGTTCTAGCCTGAAGATGGTTAAAGATTTGGTGAGTAGCCGAAACGTCACTTTATATAAAAAGGCATGTTCATAAAGTCCATCTCACTAGTAGGCTGAAAGGTTTTGTAAAATTTTGGTGTTGGTGTAACTTGAAAACAAAATATTTCCAGACCAGACTGTTTTTTTGTATTTTCATCTTCAGACATAGTGTCCTTTCCTTCTGGATCATCATGTATTCATGTATGTGTATATATAATAAATATTTTATTATCAAATAATAAATCACTTCTGCAAGTATATTTTTATCACTATACATGGTCAGTTGAAAAGTTTGCAGAGCAACATCTATAGCTTATCAGTAGAACTAAACTTTTTTGTGTGTTGCAAGATTCATATTTTCCATAAACACCTGTTGATGACAGTTTGTTCACTGTTTACAAGCTGTTTGCATCACGTGTGTTTTGAAAAATTAATAAAATCAAGAATTCTTTGTTAAAAAAGTTTAATGTCAATGGAAATTGAGAACAAAATGTTAAATATGTTAGGATATGCTGTGCTTTTAGAACAGTGACCTTGTAAGTGGACACTTGAGTTTAACACTTTGGATATACACAGTTTTTTGGTTGAATTTCTCTAGAGTATGCATGATTTTTCATGTACTTCATAATTTTTTCTGTGGAGACGAGTTAATGGTTACTAAAAGCTTATTATGTCATGTAAAAGTTCAGTTCTTTCCTGTTACACTGAAATAAAGCAAATTACAAGACAATTATGTCTAAGTTTTTTTTATTAATTTAAGAAAAATGTAGCCAAAGTGTTAATCATGGTTGTATGAGAATTGCAGTGGTTCTTCAAACACGCAGCAACTCCAAATGTGGCACTCAGCTTGCACAAAGTTTTTAAATTAAACTATGATATTCGCGCATATGTGAGTGCATAGATTTTAGCAATGTCACATCCACTCTCAGTTGTTGGTCTTCCAGCAATGAGTATGAATTTTGTAGAATTATGTCTGGATTTATCGCACTTTTGGGGTGTCCACTGCAGCAATTATCTACAATATTCATATGAAGAATAACTCAAGTGTTACTTACAAACTATTGTTTCTGAAGGTGCAGCATGTCTTAACACATATACCATGTTGTTGTGAATTTCCATTGGTGAATTTGACAACATAGATATAAAAATAAATAGATTTCAAATGATATGTGGTTCTACACACAGAACACTTGGAAATAAGAAATGGAAAGACATATATCATTTCAAATGGTAGTGTTACTACACGCAGAACACTTGGAAATAAGAAATGGAAAGACACCAATATAAAATTCTATAAAGAAATGGCAACACCTGTTTTAACTTATGGAAGTGAACTTGGACGATGACGAGAAATGATGAGGGAAGATTACAAACAAATTAAATGAAGTTCTTGAGAAAAACCAAAGGTTGCACCCTTAGAAATCAAATATGAAATAAAGATATAAGAACCGAGTTAAATGTGTATTCTATGGCCGCAGAAGGACAAATAAAATGGAGGCAGTATATCGAGAGAATGGAAGCTATGGGACTACCTAAACAAGTAATAAGATACAGACCTCAGGCAAGACAAGATGCCCAAGGAAGAGATGGCTTCAGTGAAGGTGGAACAGGCTGTAAGCCTATACCTTGACATGGAGAAGAAGAAGAAGAAGATTGGTGCTAGACCCTTTTCAACAAACAATTCAATCAGCACGGTTTCTGATTTTTGTCGATTTTTCAGAACATACATGACATGTACATTTTGAACAGCTGGTAAACAATGAATACATTGATAAACAGATTTGGAAATTAGCAAGTGTTTACATGAAATATGAATTGTACAACACACAAAAATTTTAGTTCTACTGCTAAGCTATAAATGTTGCTCTGCAAACTCTTCAACTTACCCTCGTATTTGCACCTTATGCATGTTTCACAGCTGCAATCTGCATCTTCAGAGTTTCTATAAAAATTATAAAGTAATAAATTTGTATAGAAACGTTTGAACATACAGACTGAATCTGAGACATAATATGGTGGTAGAAAATGAGAAAATATACTTGCAGAAGTGATTCATTACTTGATAATGCAATATATAACATACAAATACTGCCAGAACATCAAGAATTACTTGAAAATAAAATATGTGTGTGTGTGCGTGTGTATTTATATAAAGGCTCGATCCCATCTGAAATCTAAAGGTTTGGATGGTGGAAAAGAATAAGTACCACAGCAGAAAATGTACACCGCAGTATTATATATTGTTATCATTAGGATAACTGAGGGGGGGGGAGTTGTCTCTTAATATTCTGAGCTTTTTAAAATTATATTTCCAGTTATTTTAAATTAAAACTAACAAATAGTCAAATAGGAGACAATTTCCAAGCTTGCAAGTTAGGTATGGGCTATTATATTATCTGATTGGTTTATGGTAAAAGTTGACTAGGTAGATTTATTATTATAATTTCTTTAAAAGAAATTTGTAAGCAGAATGTTTCAACAGATTTGAATGAAATAATTTGAAATTGTTGTTTGAAAAAAAAAACATCATCTCCCCTCTTTTTCTGACTGAGAATTGTTACTGAAATTTTTAATTTTGTACAAAATACAGTTTATTATACTGGTGGTCTCACTACACACCTGGTGTTTTTTAAGCTTCACTTTGCTCCCCCCCCCCCCAAGTTAGGGCCCAAATTATTCTCATGATTGTTATTACACATTAATGAACTCTTTCAGCACATTATTAACATCAGCATTCCTATAGTAAATAAAATCAGATATGATTTTTCTAGGTTACTGATCTCACATAATGAGTAACTTTTCTCTCTTATGTCAAGGACAAAATAAAGGCTTGAGATTTATATTGAGAAATATACAGCTTGTCATTATTTATAAAACTGCTTGGAAATATGAGTAAATTCATATAATAAATATAGTAAGTTGATGTATGAGGAAATTAATATGATATACTGATGTTTTATAATTACTATACATTTTTTTTAAATTAATATAATTTTATAAATTCTCCTTTTTCTAATTTCCTTCCGTATACCACCATGTAATAATAATTATGGTGGAATATCATTGTCATCCAAAAATGATGGGTCAGAAACAATATAACATCTAGAATATTTACATCTCACACATTTTAAAAATTACTGTGGTAGTGGTGTCCTTGGCTGGATTAGGTGATTAGACCTGATGCGCTTCATCTGTTGATTGATTTTCCAAACATCCCACAATTCAATGTGGCAAAATAACATTTTTGGTGTGCAGTTACCATCCATTCTGTTCAGGAGTTCTGAACTCACTTATGTCTCTGAACTTTCTCTTCACATTCAGGATGTATTTTTAAAAAAGTAATTAACAATATTTGTGATTCAGAATTATGAAACTAAAGAAAGTGAAGCTTGGGATGATGACAGAAAAGCTGCTAGTAAAATGTAATATACCAGAATAGGCAATGCTCCTAATTCATGTTATTCAGAACTGGTAGAGGATAAGTCATCAACTCAATAGTCATCATCATCATCATCATCCTCAAGGTTTAAACCGAGAATGGTATGTTCCGGTCTCAAATAGGCAAATATTACAGCTGGTCACTCCAGCGCTTCCTCGGACGTCCCACACCTCTCTGTCCCCTCGGGTTATAGTTGTTTGGGGATGCAGCAGTCACCCATTTGGCAAAGATGTTCCCACCAATTCAGCCGATACTGGGCAATCCTGTCGGGTATACTCATGATATTCAGTTCCTGTCGTATATCTGTGTTTCTTCTATGATCATGGAGAGTATACCGTGCCATGTGCCTGAGAAATCTGATTTCAGCCGCTTGGATGCGACTGGCCTGGCCTTTCATTAAAGTCCAATTCTCAGACCCATAAAGAAGTGTGGGAAGAGCCATCACCTTGTAGAATTTTTGGCGTGTTCCTTTACTTGCTGACTTAAGGGTTCGCCTGATGGTTCAGCACGTAAGGTTTGAACTTATGCAACTTATCCACCACGTCGTTGCTTGCATTATAAGACACACTGTAGCCCAGGTATTCAAAACTGCTAACTTGTTCTAGGATAGTACCACCTATAACAATTTTTGCCTGTACGGGATCAGTTCCACAAAAAGCCATCACATTGGTTTTAATTGTGTATATCTGCAATCCAGAGTCTTTTGCAGATTCCATTTAACAAATTTATACCCATCAACTCAATAGTGAAATCGGTTATTCCTCTGGTAATTAGAGTTAATAAGATTTTATGTGTATGATGAAGACAAAATATGTCACTTTAGTGGTAATAAGGTAAGTCCATGAAGATACTAATAAACATTCTATCTTCAGGTGTCACATTACTTAGCATTCTTAAATTCTGGCTCAAGCCTGAATAATTTCATTTACATAATACAAATTGTTTGTTCCAGACAGTGGTGGCTCTACTGTTTGGCTCTGACATTGGGCACCCCAATCACTGCACTCTAGCTGAGTGTTGCTGCATTCTGTATTTTAATAAATCTTAGTTTGGTAATCACAGTTAATAACAGTTAAATTCTAACTTAAAATTTGCATTTTGTAGCAAGATTATTTATATTTGTAATGTGCCTGATTACAAACCATATAATTACATAATTCCTAAACATTAAGGTGAATTGCTGGATAATATGTCTGTTTCTCAATAAACAATTTACATAAAAGCTAAACACCATGTTCTTTTGTTATGATTCCTATGTGTCTACTGTTTAGATGATCATTGAAACAGATGTAGTAAACAGTTTTTGAGTTTTGTAAAGTTTACTCATAAGATAATAGTGAATTAATTGCTGGCATGTAATAAGATTATGGGACTTGTATATAAAGATTTATATATGTCTGAAATAATGTCTGAAAATCATTTAAAAATTGAAGTAAGATATTATAGTAGTTGAGGTACAAAAGTAGTTAATATGTAGAGGATAACAGAACAACATACAACGGCGTATGAGAACCAGACACTGTTTTTTGGAATCTGAGATTTTTAAGTAATTTATGTATAATGACGTGTCAGTTATCTGAACACTGACTTGATCAGATGAACAATTGTCTGAACTCAAACCAATTATCTGGTATGGCGGGAGGAAAGGGCAGGGGAAGTAAATGTATCTGGGACTCTTTAATGGGAAGTTTTGCCTGACATTACATAAAAATATACTTTTTTAAATTTTATTACCAGAAGACAGTGACACTGATGAATTTATGCTGGATGTTTCTTGTCTTACCCATTGACATCTTGGGTTGTAGGTACCCAGAAGTTTTCAATGTAAGAAACAATTGAATTAAACAAAGTAAGACACAATTACTGAAATACAGACCATCTATTAAAACAAGTAACACTGATTATAAAATACAGTTAAATAACAAAGTGAACAGTCAGAATAGCAGTTTGATGAAAAATGAACTTGCTTAACAAACGTAATGCTTGTGTCTTACATTTGCATAGACTTAGTACTCTTAAAGGAATTATAAATTAAATTTACACAAACTTGTCTTGTAAAGTTAACATTATTATAACAAAAAAATATAAAAACTGAAGCTAATTTAATTGCTTAAGCATCTCTCTACTTTTCACAAATTATAACATATGTCACACACACACACACACACACACACACACACACACACACACACACACACACACACACACACACACACACACACACACACACACACACACACACACACACACACACACACACACACACACACACACACACACACACACACACACACACACACGTGTAAGTGTAAATGAATGTAAAAAATAATATAGTACCTTATAAAAATATAATAATGCGTACTTAGTACGAGGGTCATCTCAAAAGAAAGTTTCCATATTTTTTCTTTCAAAGGGAAATGATGCAAGCAGACTGGCGAAGGTTGGAGAACTTTTGTTTGTGTGTAGTGGTAGTAGTGCCAAAACCTCACTCCCTGTCTAGCAATGTAACAACAACACAAAATTTTAAATCATGGACGTTCCATTTACCAGCGTGTCCGATTGCAAAGTGTGCAGTGTGATTTGGTTTTTGCTAACAAAAAAATGAATCAGCGACTGAAATTCATCGTCACTTAGTTTCTACGTTCGGACCTGAGTGCATGAGCATTCAAATGGTCTGCTGGTGGCATACATCATTTATGAAAGGGAACTTTTTGTTGAGCAATAAAGTTTTCTTCTGGCCCACAACAACCCACGTCCTCATTCCTCGCAAGTCACGCAGAATTTGTTGGAGTCCTTTTGAAGGGAGATTTTTTTACCATTCTTCATATTCACCCGATTTGGCTCCAAAAGATTTCCATGTTTTCCCCCATCTCAAAAACACCTGGGAGGACAACATTTTGAAACGGATACAGACAGGGGAGTGCTGGCCCACTGGGACACAGGGACATGTCCCGGTGCGCCCTCCTCTCATGGTGCCCTCGGTGCCCTCTCGCCGTCGGCCTAAAAATATTCATATTGGAGAAGTTATTAGATTTAGGAAAATAAGACTAAGCATTTGAGATAAATGGTACGAAATTATCGTTCAAATCGCTTACGTATTAAAAAGCAAAATATATGAATATATTGAATTAGTGTGAGGCTAATCGATCCGATTAATTCGGTGCAGAAAACTGTACAATCGTACAATATTAGTAGCGATGTTGTTTCTGCAAATTTTTAAGATAACTACTCCTTTATCTGGCTACTTACAGACTAAGAATCTTGATTTTGTTCAAGCATGGAGGCTCATCGAAACTTCTCACTTAAAACTCAAAGAACTACGTGACAAGTTTGATGAAATTTTACAAGCTGCAAGAACATTTGTATCTGTAATGACTAGAACTTAGATGAAAGAGCCGAACAAGACGAATCTTTGGAAAGGATTTGCATAGAAAGTGAGTTAAAAGAGAAGCGACAGAAGAAAGTGAAAAAGCTACCTGGAGAAGTTGCTGGTCATGAAAATATTGAAAATGTTGGTCATACATGAGAAGATGGTTTTAGAATATCAACATTTTACTGTGTCATAGATACTCTTAACAATACAATGGAAAGCAGATTTCTCCAGTACAAAAACTTGTACTTAGATCTAGCCTGGTTTGACCCTAAGCAGTTTGGTAATAAAGAGCCCTTGCCTCCCAAAGCCTTGGACAAAATAGTGGAGATTCTCCCAGGACTTGACAAAGGAAAGCTTGTTGAAGAGATTACTTCATTTGCTGAGGTATGGCCACGAATAAGCAACAAGACAATCAGTGATGAGTATCAAGAAGAAGATCTCACAGAACATGATTTGTCTGATGATGACTTTGACGAAGAGGAGAGCCCAACATTTCAACCTTGCAATAAAAAGGAGTGCAATTCTTGCTTAAAATGTGCTTACAACGTGCTTCTTAACTATAGCATGTACTCTCGTCAGTACAATGAACTGTTCAAAGTATATAAGCTGTTCTTGACTATCCCGATGACTCAAGTAACATGTGAAAGGGTTTTTTCCAAGCTCAAGATTATTAAAACAAGATTAAGATCCACTTTAAGCAATGAAAACTTGGAGACATTATTATTAATGCAATCCGAAACAGATATATTAAACTCCATAGACAGTGACACCATAATTGACAAGTTGTGTCAATTGAGCTCTGAAATGAGACGATTGCTTAGTTTTTAGATAATAATAAAACTAAGCAATTTTGAATTCGATTTTGAATGACTATTCAATGAATTCTAATGACAGTATGATATAGGTATTCATTAATTTTATATTTACCATTTGTTAATCTACACTTGAGCCTAACAAGTACCTGATGATGTATTCAGTTCATCAAATAAATCCTGTTTATTTAATGATGTATGATGTATTCAACAAATGTGCATATAGTATCTAGGCCTATTAATATATACGTATTATAGCAACAAAATTCGTGATGTTAATTATTTTTCCCCTCTCTTCATATTTAAAGCTGTTTTATGACGCAGAAATTTAGAATGAATGTTTCATAAGAAAAATTTGGACTTACTCATCTCAGGTTTTAAATAAATAAATGAATACACCATAGTTAGTTGGAAAAATCAGAGGACTATGTCGAAAATTCTGACTATGCTGTGAAAATAAGTTTAACATAGGAGGGCCAGAAAATTCGAATGAGGTAACTATAACCCTTCCTGTAATTTAAATATCATCATTGTTTAATCCAAATTTTGCAATCAGATTTTTAATTAAAGGCTTCTCAAACGATATCATTAGATAGTCTAAAATCATGTTTTTAGGCATCTTTTAATTAAAAATTTCCCGGGGGAGGACCCCCGGCCCCCCTTTCTGGGGGTATGCCAGCTCCCAGACCCCCCCCGCTTGGTAGTCAGTGCCCCCGTACCAGTTTATCTATTCTTGGGGTAGTCAGCACACCCCTGGATACGGAAGTGAAACAGGCGTTTGACGCCTGCTCTGTAATCTGGTCACGTAGTGGTTCACAGAAGGAACTGAAAAACTGTTTTTACACTATGGAGAGTGTATTGACAAGGCTGGAGATTATACTGAAAAAATAAGTACATATATTTGAATAAAAGTATAGTTTAATTTTTAATTTTTACATGTGTTTTTTATTTTTCCTAAATTGGGGAAACTTACTTTTGAGATACACAATTACTTGTATATAATACACAATTCACTATTTCTGACAATAAAAGAATGTTTAGATACAAATTTTGATAAAGTTTACCCGAGTTAGCTTTAAATTTTTCCAAGCTTCCTCAGACGTGGCCGCTAGAAGTGCCATCAATTATTGAGATCAAGCTTCCAATAAATAAAAGCTTGCTCAGATGAAGTTTAAAAAAATTATTAACATTTTTATCTGAACTTTTTTCGTACTTGGACATAGTGCATCACATGTTATTACTCCGACGCCTCTTGAACAACAAAATCAAAGAATTTAATATATTGCAACAGTACAAATGTATAGGGTACTGTGCATTGCACAATTAATTAAGATAATTAATATAATTAAATAAATAATCCATACTGTTAGTAATAATAATTCAGCTTTCAATCTGAGCTGTAAAGGGAACAACCAAATTTCATGCTTGTACAGGTTGATCACGCCACTCAGCTATGTCTGTGTGTACACATGTATTGTGTGTGTGTGTGTGTGTGTGTGTGTGTGTGTGTGTGTGTGTGTGTGTGTGTGTGTGACCAGTTGATTCCTGTAAAGCGTCACCCCTAAATAAACGCTATTAATTATATGAATTATTTAAATTGTAAAGAGTGTATGCATAATATCAAAAAACCAAATACACCACTGTGTGTATAATATAAAGATGCAAGTGTGTACAAAAAATATTGTGAAAATAATAAAAAGTGCGAATATAGTGAAAATAAATATAAATAAAACTTATATTAATTAAGATAGGGAAAAACGGTTTATACACAGTGAACACATAAAAATTACCTACAAGATGAATATCGGGTAATTTGCAAAAGACTTCGCATGCAAAGACAAGTGAAATAAGTGTGAAAATAATCGTGTTTAGAAAGGGACACCAACGACAGACTGATAACCTGCAGATGATTGTCGAAACATGATTTTTGTGCCCTAGGGTATAAATACTCAAGACACACCAACTTATTTCTCTTTCTCGTTCAACTACCATGGAAGCCGGAGGCTCTGCCCAACGACAACAACTCTTTCTCTTTCAACTACTGTGGCAGCCGGAGGCTGTGCCCAAGTACTACAACTATTTCTCGTTCAACTACCGTGGCAGCCGGAGGCTATGACGGAATACGAGGGAGCAGCCAAATACATGGAATAGAGTCCAGCATATGGAACGAGGCAATGGACTACGGAGAGGATCTGAAGGACGAGGATCAAGGACTTCAGGACTGAACGACTACAGAGGAGCATCCAGGACCGAGGACCTAGGACCGAAGAGGATACGCTGAGTATTACCACTTCAACTAAGGTGAAACAAAACCATGTATTTGTAAAAACAAAAAGACTCAAGTAAAGACTATTAACCATGTAAAAAAAAAGACAATATAATTCAAAAGTGGCATTAATAATTTTTGAAAATGTAAATGATTATTTGTATAGTAGTTTAGAGTAATGTTTAAATGTATGAAAGTATAATTTTGAATAAATAATTTAATCAATGATATTTAAATTAATCTGAAAGTAAATAGTAAATTTTTTTAAACAAAGAAATGCATATGCAATAATAAAAAAAGAAAATAGATTATTAAAAAGAGAGCAGATAATCTAATAGTTATCAAAGAAATGAGCAAGTCGAGAGCAGTATTATATAATAACAAATGTTTATTGTAGTATAAGTGTGTATATTATGTTCTATGTGTAATACGAGGTACTACTTATGTGTTAATAATTAGATGTGAACTACGGGTACACACATGCGAATAACAATGATATTTTTAAATCGCAAAAGAATTGAAAAATTTTAATTAATAAATTTTTAAATGGTTCTAAACAATTTCATGTTGTGTTATTATTATTATGATTACACCTGTCATAATGTTATAGCGTAAGTAATGTTGCTAATAAACAGCGTTAACGTTATATTATATTATCTAACACACATACATGTACAGATTTTAGGCAAAAATATAGAACCCCTAAAAATAAGCAATAAATTTCCTGTTTTCATAATTATCTCCCAGTGGCCAGTGAATTAATTTTATAGAAACTGCATCAGAAAAGAAACTTTTTGATACTGAAACTATGTGCTTCTGTATATTGTATCTATTATATTAGCAAATAATTTCTTCTGCAAGTATCACTATGTATCACTATAGGCCTACATATATCTTAAGTATGTTTCACAGACATAGTCTATATCTTCAAAAGTGTTAATATAAATATTTAAGTTTATATATAAATTATATATATAATTAAAAATAATACATAAATATTTTCTTACAAGAATATATTTTTTTTAGTTTTTGAATATTACATTGTATTGATAGTATAAACTATCATCATAAGAAATTACAAATTATTTTGTAATTTATTTTCTGATTATGACAGTTTATACTATTAAAACAGTGTAATATTCAAAAAATAAAAAATATATTCTTGTAAAAAAAGTTTTTTTTATTAATAATAATAATAAAAAAAAAATATACCGTATACAAGAATAATGTGAGCAAGTATGAATGTAATATATATTCGATTTCATATCTGTATTTATCAAAAGTTATCCTAACATTTTTCTTTTAATGTTATGGCCAAAATCCTAGGTTTTTTTTGGAGAGGGGTGAAATTAATAATAAAGAATGGATAAAATGTGATTTATGACTTTTTGTACATGCATTCCTTTCACAAAAACATAAAAAAATATTTTTTTAATTTTAATTAACTTTGCCTAGCTTTTAACATTTTTGTAAATAAAAAATTATAAGCAATTTTTCATAAAATTTTTGTATATTATTCAGGTTCTCTGGGAACGTTTCTCAATAAAATGTTATATCTCTACTCACTCAACAAACACCATTTGTTTTTGTTGATCTGTTTTAAGAATCTACTGATAAACTGATCCTTCTGAAATCAGTTCACCATTTAGGACTGAATGCGTTAAATTAAGATCTCTTCTTGACCTTTAAGTAAACTAAAATCATAATGAACTTGAAAAATTGTAATTGAGAAACATGTTCAAGCTATTGGGTTGTTTTGTGCGCTTCTTGTAATGGCTGCAGAACCTGAAAGGTCATCATTCAATATGGCAAATATAAATTATTGAAATAATATGATTAGATCATACTTACACTAATTAAAAAGTAATTGATCATTTATGAATAACATATTACAATAATGCTACTTACTTTTACTACAACATATGCGACTGAATCACCTTCCGTATTCACTGACTTGATGATTGCTCAAACCATCCAAGTTTGCAACAGCTGTTGGACCAAAGTTTTTGCATCCAAACACACTGTTCTTAAATAGGTGTTGCACACTGAATGTACACAAAGTGGTGTAACAATTGAACGCTTTGTCTAATTTAGTGCATTGTTATTAGGGTTTGTGCAATACTGTACTTGTAATTAGTATTAAAAATCAAGATACCATTTATGTAAAAGAATCAATTGGCGCCGTTTTTATAAACTGTCAAACAATGCAAGTCTGACAACAGACACTAGCTGTTGTCCTTCAAGCAATTAAAAATGTTATCTATAAGAGATACATTAACATATGAATTAAAATAAATCTTAACATTCACACATGATTGATTTCTGGTTCTCATTAAAAATTCAGAAACAACAGTAGTTGTAAAAAATTCATTGAATGATAATGAGAGATGAAACTTTAGAGGTATTTTAGGGAGAGATATACAAAGAAGAAAATTTTCTAAATAAAATTATTTCACTAACGACTCGGAACACAAAGTTTTTTAAAAAGCTTTCAAGGTTTTTAAAAGGTGAAAACCAGTTCAGGTTATAAGGTAAAACTTTACGTTTTTACCCATAAAAAACTTTGTGTTCCGAGTCGTTAGTGAAATAATTATATTTAGTTAAGTAATGGACACGTCATGGACAACGAAATCCAAGAAATTTTTCTTTTCAAATTTTGGCTTTCTAAAGACACAGTATTGTCTTTCTGAATGCGAATGTTCTTAAAGACCATTAAAAAAATATTTTAATAATAAAACTAACTTTCAAGTTACCACTGGGGTAGTGCCTTCATTTAGCAGACTTTTCATACTGCAATTGAAATTGTATAGAGTGCAAAAGTAGGAATTAAATTACGAGATAAGATCATTCTATACAGTTTGAAATCTCAAGAATATACAATGTCAAGAACTGAAATTGGCATGTGGTCCTTAGATGGCTGATACAAAAAAAAAAACAAAAAACTAACTTTTAACACAGAAATAAAAAAAAATTTCCTCTATAGAAATATAATTTTTTCATGCTTTTAGGGAGGTGGAAATTTTACTTACTTCCTTCCCCTAAGATCCATCCTTGCTCATGGGTGGCAGCAGTTAGAACACGGGCCTGAATTCTCCAGGTTTTAATCTATACTACTCTAAAGCTGCAAATATTCATTGTATTACTTCAGTGAGTTGGATTACAGAATAATTTTATTGTCATGATTTATTGTTAGGAACTACTTAGTTGTTGATAGTTCCCCATGAGGAATGTGTACACTGACATTATTCATAAAGCTTATGTTTGTAGCGAATTGGTTCTTTGCATGAGCTATTATGATTAGTTTCATTATTTAAGAGTATAAATAGTTTTCTAAAAATTTTAGACAGTTTTTGTGATAAAAGGTGCTAAGAAGAAAGTAGACAAAATGGACAAGCATATCTATCAAAGAGCACTATAAAAACTGTACTGGGTGTAACAGGGTTTTCTGTTATTGTTAAGAAAAAATGCCTCAAAAAGCTATTTCAGTAGAGGAAGGAGTACCTATTATTTCAGGTGCTCTCTGACAACAGGTAAAATAAATCTTGAGGCACATTTTTTGGCATGCAGAATGCATTGTGGAGACCCTACAGAAATGCACAAGAAAAGCAGAACTGTCCAAAGTCGTAGTATGTATGGAAATGTTCTCTGAAAAGGGATAACTCTGAACAGTGATTTTTACAAAGGTTTTTAAAAATATATAAATACTTGGTATGTTTCACAGTTTTTGTTTAACTCTGACAGCTGTTTCAGCTTATCAAGCTATTGTCAAAGAGATAAATGAACAACTAAAGAAAGGATGTTAGGGTGATGAACATATGTTTTAGAGTGTGTATCGGGACATGTGTGGGGTGTGATGATGGAGGGGGGGGGTTAGAGAAGCTAGGGAAGGTCAAGTGTCTGTGAAAACTAAATATATAATCTGCATGCAAAATATAAAAATTAACTAAACTAAACTAAATAACAACTTTTAGAGATACACACCCTAAAACATATGTTCACCACCCTAACATCCTTTGTTTAGTTGTTCACTGATCTCTTTGACAATAGGTTGATAAGCAGAAACAGCTGTCAGACTTACATAAAAACTGTGAAACATACCAAGTGTTTATATATTTTTAAAAACCTTTGTATTAATATGTGTTTCACCAAGTGCCTAACGAGTCATCAATTAATATCATGAACAGTGATTTTTGCTTGTTTCTCACCAATTTGTATCAAGTTAGAACTAAGCAAATCAAGATAATATAAAATAAAATTATTGAGAATCTCCCCCTTGATGATCAATTAAAAAAATATGACATGCAAAGTAAGCTGGAAGATAATGTTTATTTATCCTTCGTATTGTTTAAACTAGCAGCCATCCTTACTATGTGGATGGCGTAGTAAGGATGGCTTAGTAAGGATGGCTGCTAATTTAAACAATACGAAGAATAAAATATGTGAATTGCAAGCAGATAAATATAAAAATGTAAGGGAATTTTTTAAGTATTTAAAAATTAAAGCAAAAGTGGAAAAAAAAGCTAGGGAAAATTTGGTTTAATAAACAGTGTTTAATTAATAAAATAACTCCAAAATACGCAAAAATTAAAATTAATAACAAAAGCAAAGTAGCAAACCAAGTGAAAAATATGGCAGAAAAAGTATGGATTGAAATAAAGAACTTATACAGTAAAATAAATAAATATAACAAATAAATGTATCAATTACATCAAAAATTATATACAAGTTACAATTATATAGAAATAGAAGAAATGAGAAAAGAGTTTGGTGAAAAATACATAGAAAAGAGAATAAGAAAAATGGAAGAGAGATTAAATAAGAAACTCAAGGAATTAATAGAAGGAACAAGAAATAAAAATAAAGAAAAAGATAAAGAAATAAAATTTGCTGAAAAAGTATTAAATTTAACAGAAACAAAGTTTACAGAAAATGAACATAAATTATTAGGGAAAAGTTTAAAATATGCAACAAAAACAAACATAGATAAAGAAAATACAATAATAGAATGTGAAGAAATAATCGAAAAAATAAAAAATGAAGAAACTAAAAAACAATTAAGAAGTGAAGTAAAAGAAATAGTAGAAAAATATGTAAGAAAAACAAAAATGTAAGAAATAAAAACGAAACACAAATAAGAAGAAATATAAGAGAATTAAAAAAGAAAATCACGGAGAACAATTTGATAGTTATAAAAGCCGATAAAGGTAACACAGCAGTGGTAATGAACAAAAGAGATTATATCGAAAAAGCAGAACAATTTATACAAAAAGGACCATATAAAGAAATAAAATATGATTACACAAGTAAATTTCAAGCACAAACAAAGAAATTGATAAAAAAGACAACATATTTAACAGAATAGCAAAAGAAACAAAAAATATAACATAATCCTGAAGCTCCAAAATTTATATGTCAAATTAAGTTACATAAAAAAGAAATGCCATTAAGACCTATAGTATCATTTATAAATTCGCCAACATACAAAATATCAAAAGAAATAAGTAAAAGAATCAAAATGGCATATGAAAAAGAAGAAATCCACAGCATAGAAAATAGCAAAAAGGTAATAGAAAGATTAAAAGAAATAACCATAACAAATAAGACAAAATTAATGTCATTATATATAAAAGATATGTACACCAACATACCAATAGCAAAAACAGTAGAAATAATAAAGAAAAATAAATTAAGTAATGTAGAATGGAAAAACGAAATAATAGAAGGATTAGAATTATGCCTAAGCCAGAACTACTTCAGATTTAATAACAAAATTTACATACAAGAAAATGGATTACCAATGGGATCACCGCTTTCACCATTAATGGCAGAGATATTCATGAATAGTTTTGAAATCAAAATTTTAAAAGATATAGATAAATAAAGAAGAATTAAAAAATGGATCAGGTATGTAGATGACATACTAATAGTTTGGGAAGGTGAATTAAATGAATTTAAAAAATTTACGGAAGAACTAAATAACATAGAAAAAACAATAAAATTTCAAGAAGAAATTGGAGGATTAGAAATTAATTACCTAGATATCAATATAAAAATTGAAGATAACAAACTCAAATTCGATATATATAGGAAAGAAACATACTCAGATTTAATAATTCCACAAGAATCATATCATCCAGTCAATTATAAAATGGCAGCATTAAATTCATTTTGCTATAGAGCTATAAATTATCTAGAAAATGAAGAACTCAAACAAAAAGAATTAAAGAAAATACAACAAATAGCAAAAAATAATAATTACAACCCTAAAATAATTAATAGAATATTTAAGAAAGTAGAGGAAACTAAAGAAATAGAAAAGAACAAAAAAGAAAAAACAAATGAAGAAAAGAAATATAAAGGAGCAATAACATACATAGGATATCAAACAAAAATGTTACAAAAATGCTTCGAAAAATATGAAACACAGATAGGAATAAAGAAAATGAAAAATATATTCGAATATATAAAAAATGCTAAAACAGAAGAAATTCCATTAACAGAAAAAAGCGGCGTATACAAATTAAAATGTGGGGAATGTAATAAGATATATCTGGGCGAAACTGGAAGAAAATTTAAAATTCGAATGAAACATAAAAAATGAAACACGCAAAAGGAGAAGGGGTTAGAGTAACGAACTCACTATATGCAAGACATTTCAATGAATCAGGCCATAAATTCATAAATCCAAATGAAAATATGGAAATAATCAAAATAGAAAACAATCCGCAAAAAAGAAAACTAATAGAAGAATTAGAAATACTTAAAGTTAAAAAAGAAGATAAAAATAAATTAATGAATATAAAAGTGGATTTTACAAATGAAGAAATATTTTATTATATATTAAACAATAAACAAAAATAAATAAAAATAATAAAAATAATAACACACTAAAAATGACAAAATGTAAAAGGTTACAAAAAAAAAAAAAAAAAGTTATAAGTCAAGAATGAAGAAATTAACGGGAGATTCTTAAAACAATTTGATGGACGTTAGAAAAATGCCTAACGGAAAAATGTAGACAAAGTTCCCGTGAAGAGCGGCAGCAGCTAGAACCAATAGGAGGGGCGATGACATAAGGGGAGGGGTCTAAAGTATAAAAGCCTACAACGTACAGTTGATAGACGTTGTTTAAGACCTGATGATGTCAGTGATGACGAAAAGCTTAGTCGAACAATAAAAATTATAGCAGTTAGCAAATTTATAAAAGAAAAAATGTTTATTTATCATTTAAAAAGTATTTCATGCTAACACCAGGAAGGAAGTACAAGCTGTATTTTGAAAGGAAGTTTTTAATTATGTTAGTAGTACATTGAGGAGGAAACTGAAAATGAACTGAGTTCAAATTATACATTTATTATGAAATAACTACACGAATTAAATGTTTTTTCTTCATATTTTCCAGCCCTCTGCCATCATGTACAGTGACCCTTCAGCCACTTATTAAAAACTTTTCTGCTATGGGCAAAGTATTTGACTTCGAGCAAGGTCTTCTGACTTCTTATTAGCCAGCTTCACAATATAATCCACAATTGCAATTTTGGTCTTCCTCTGCCTCTGACCGGGCATGCTTCCATGACAGCCTTGGCGTTTTTTGTCCATCCTTGTTATATGACCAAACCATCCTAGTGTCTTCTCTCTGCTACATTGACAGCTGATTCATGCTGGGACAGATTTCTGATGGTCATATCCCTCATTCTAATTCTTCCAGCTGCCTGCCACGGAAATTGTATTACGGTATCTTGTTGCAATCTCCTTGTATCGTTCTCTAGCAGTATCAAGTTTTCCGTTCTGATAGTAGTGTAGGTAGAAAGACTGTCTTGTATTCATTACATATTGACTTCTGTGCTTTCCTTTTTACCCACAATAATATTAGAAATCTGGAGATACACTTAGTGTGCATGTTTTTGTATCCAATTGTTTATCTTAATCAGCCTTTCCATGGAAGCAGTTGCTGTTTCCAGATATTCAAACCTCTTGATCTGCTTCAGCTGTCTTCCTTCCCAGTTAGTATTCAGAGACTTTTCTTTAGGTTACTTTGTTATAGGCATAATATGAGGGCTATCGGAGAATTTAACTCCAATTGGCAGATACAGTAATCCCCTGTAGTAACGGACCCCACTTATAACGGACAGCTCTAAGAAACATGGAGTGATAAAGACAATCAAAATGATGCTTAGCAATGCTGGATAATGTGAGTGAAGTAAAGGACCACTTGAACTTTTTCACTGAGTATGTTCAGCAACCAAAAAATGAAAACATTATTTCATTATGATCACTGGAACACCTTCGGGAGTTACTGTTTAAGAAAATTAATTGTAATAATTCTTAAACAAAATTCAGTAATTTTTTTAAGCCAGTAAATATGGAAAGGGATTCTGGAATTCCCTTATGAATATGGATCTAGGGATTCATACCTATCTTGTTTTTGAAGAAGACGGACATTGGACAAAGTTTATACTGTAATTATGAATACTTGGCATAAAATATAAACTTTTCTTTATAACGGACTATGTTTTATTACAACTATGTATACAGTATTTGTGTAAGATACATGTTTTTTTTATTGGTCTACTGTTATCTATTTTTTATAAACACAGTAAAATAAATAGTTCCTATTTTTATCCACATAGTTTAAATGAGTAATATACATATTATAAGGCCTACAATGTAGGCCCTATATGCAATATAAGGTTACAACGGACTTTCAACATAACGGACACCTCAGACCCCCTAATAGTACACAGGGGTTACTGTATACACAACTGGTTTCTATAACAGAACAGTACAAGTGCAGTGTAGCAACCAAATCTCTTTATACTGTTACATGCAAATACATGGTCCACTTAGTTTACCTCTGTTTGATTAGTGACCGTTAGAACACGGAGCCTGTTATTGATCCCCCTCCCAACACCAGATGTAAGGTGCATGACGGTATTAGTTGACGGTGTTTTGTTTTCTGCTGGGCATGTTTGAGACTGTAACCTGAACTGCTCAATGTTACCTGATTAAAAGACACTTTCTTGGTAAATGGAACGGCAGAAGCAAAACCATCAGGCCACTGCCAGGCTGTTAGGGGCTGATGAAGCCAATGCGACCATTAGAGCTGGATGTCATAAAAATAATCTACCTTGAAATGCCTTATAATCCCTGCTGTACTGGCTTATTTTTACTCTTTGCTGTAGAAATAAAGTATGTCCACTATTGTTACTATGTAAACTCCTTAATGTTTAATTATGTTTTTTATATTTAAGATCTTATAATCTTATAAAACACACACATACAGGTCTACAAATACACATAATGGTTTAATGGCATTATTATGTGGACTGATGAAAATAGAACAAATGCTTTGTATTCCTAATGTTTTGTATATGTGATTTATAAATTTTGTGCTTCATTTAAGCATTATAGAAGGGAGGATTTCTGGATAGTAATTAGGAGTTATGAAAAAGTATCGAATTTCTTGTTTTAAAGTCTGCAATGCAATTCTTGACTATTCCTAAACAGTTTTATGAAAATTTTGAAAATAAAATACACTTATACAAAAAAATAACGCGTCTTCTTGTTGTAGAGAATGCTTTTTTAAAATTCTGGTGAAGCAGTAGTATCACCACTTGCTCCCCCATGGATTAACGACTTCTTCATGTATACACAGTGGCTGCCTCAGCTGTTCCACTGCCTGCGTATTCAAACTAATTTGTTGACTGTAGCCTGTAGGTTATGCAACACACAACACGCTACTGTAAAATACAGTATATTAAAAAAGAAATCGTTTTAAATAATCCTTTAAGTAGACTTAATTTCGTTGGAAAATTAATTATTAGTAAAAAAGAGAATTACATTATTTAAATTTATTATGTATAAAAGAAACTGATCATCTTTCCAATAAAAAGCCCGGAAATGTTTTACACAGACGTAAGCGGAGCTCCTGGCGTTATGCAACAAATAAGCTGTGACTAGCGTTTTCTGAAATAGTTGGTCACAGTTTTATTCAAAGAATATAGGCATATTAATTAATTTATTTTTCGTAAGGAATAGTCATTTTTGTCAACAGAATCCCTGGGTATCTTCGTTAGACTGACTGTTTGCGAAAGGATTATGCCTACATTTGCACGTATTATTCTGTGTTGATGTCACAAGGTAATCCAACGCCTTCGGCGGAGAATCGTAGTACTTTTGTAATTTTATCGATATACAGTATTTTTCATCATCATCTCCACTTCACGTTTTAGGCATCGTTGCCTGGTACGATTGCCGTCTTTTTTCTCGGGCGACCTATGTTTCTTCTTCCTTTTGTTTCGTACGTTCTCGCTTTTGAAGGTAATCTATTTGCTCCCTTCCTTTCCAAAAGTTCGTTCCATTTAATTCTGTTTTATTTTAAATTAAATATTTGAAGTTCTTCTCTGATTGTTTCGTCAACATCATCATCATCATCTGCAAGGATTAAACCAAGGATGATTTGTTCCGGTCTCAAACAGGCAAATATTAGAGCTTGTCACTCCAGCCCTTCCTCGGCTGTTCCACACATCTCCGTCCCCTCGGCTTGTAGTTGCAGGGTTGTTTGGGGATGCGGCAGTCATCCATTCGGCAAAGATGTTCCCACCAATTCAGCCGATACTGGGCAATCCTGTCGAGTATACTCATAATATTCAGTTCCTGCCCCAGCTGTTATCGAACAACTGGATGTAGCAGCTTACCATTTTACAGTAGACTGCTCCATTGCCACCAACCCACAGTAAGTGCACATTTAACTCAGCCTGTATACCTGTATACCTGCCACGTGCCTGAGAAATCTCATTTCAGCCGCTTGGATACGACTGGCCTGGCCTTTCGTTAAAGTCCAATTAAGAAGTGTTGGAAGGGCCATTACCTTGTAGAATTTTACGTGTGTTCCTTTACTTGCTGACTTAAGGATTCGTCTAATGGTCCCTCACGTAAGGATGAACTTATGCAACTTACTCACAACGTCGTTGCTTGGATTATAAGTAACACTGTAGCCGAGGTATTCAAAATTGCTAGCTTGTTCCAGTACATTACCATGTATAAAAAGTTTTGCCCGTACGGGATCAGTTCCACGAAAAGCCATCATCTTGGTCTTAAGTGTGGATATTTGCAACCCAGAATCTTTGCAGATTCCTCATAATTTGTTTCGTTCCTTTTAATATTGTCGCTCCGGTTGTATCCTTTGACTCTTCTTAGAATCTTGGATTCTGTTGTTCATGACGTGTCCGATGTTATCACCTAATTATATTAAAAAATAATACTAGCCGGAACACTATTATTTTCGATAAAAACGAATAAATTTTTACCTTACTGCCTTAACTAGCTTCGCTCGTTATGAGCTTACGGCAGCTTCTGATGAAGCTCATAACGAGCGAAAGCTAGTTAAGGCAGTAAGGTAAAATTTTAATATTTTTGATCGAAAATAATTGTGTTCCGCGTTAGTATTATTTTATGTAGTTAGTGTTCTTAGAAACTTCATCTCTTGAGCTTGTATTCTTCTCTCTTGTGCTTTGTTGTAATCCAGATTTCACTGCCGTACATAAGAGTGGGTACTGCTAACGTTTTATAAACTTTCAGCAAGGCCTTTTTTCTTGTTTTATTGTATATTTTTCTTTTTAATTTATATTTTGTTAAAGCCAAAAATTACTATTTAAAATACCGGATTCAGAACTTGAATACTCTGGAAGGGAATTTTGACATGATAATGTCTTATGGCTGGGGGTCATTTGAAAATTTCTGTAACGCATCACGCTGCATGACGTCATCATTTACCAGCCGGGAATCGTTAACTAAAACCGCGACCGCTAACGTGCTAACGTCCGTCGCAGATTAAAGACCTAACAAGCAAACAACACTGCATAGCTGTAGATAGGTATGTAACCAATCAGTCAGTCAGTAACCATAATAATGTTGCGTTTAGCTGGCGGCTGAAAGACATTATCATGCTCTTAAGCTTTTACCATTTGGTAAACGGTACTTTACATTTTTTTCATAATATCATGAAACCAGTTTCATTATAGTAAGCATCTTTGAGGATTTTGATTGCCGCTTTGACCGATACTGTTTAGTATATCGCGACTAAAACTTTATCGTTGCGACCAGACGTTGTGTCCTGTTCTCTGTCATATTTACACGTGTGTCTTTCAGCTCCAATTATACATCTGCACATTGTCCTCTTCAACTGACACTTCTATAAACCCTAAAAAACCTTCATTAATTTTAAGTTGGTTAAATCTTCAGAAATTAAGACACATCTGGTTATTTGACTCAGATGATATTTTCTATTGATGTTGTTTGTAGTATCCTTTATTACGTAGAAACACTGAGCAGATTCAGTACGTTTCAAAATAATGTTTTCACCTTTTCTAGATAAAGCTGAATGACTTCATTTTGAATTTTGGGACGCATTTACTTCTCACTGTTCTTCGGACCACTGGTTATCTCTTGGAACAGCGGATCGTATTTACTCAAAAGATCGATAATTGCCAAAACGTTTCCGCCATTGGGCTGGGCCGTCTTCTCTTTGTACATCTAAAGGGTAAATTTGAAGCGGTAAGATTTACAACTCGATCCAGTACTTCGGCCCATTTATTAGTTAGCTCGATGCGACGCAGGCCCGGCCGTTGGCCTCGGGACATTCTTAACTGGGATCAGCGTCCTGTTGTGCAAATAATTTATACTCTTAAAGTACACCGTTAGGTACTGGCAAAATAATCAAAACATAAACGTATTTGCATTTGGCGTTGCATAAATACGAGAAAATTTGGTTTTACGTAAGTTCAGTGGTTTATACCAATCTAAAAAAATTAAGGGAAATGTTTGCGCGGGTCCCCCTCATTGTGGGCCCAGCAGTTACGACACTGACGTTATATAATATAATGATTTCTTGGTGTTAAATATATTAAAATTTGCAAGTTCTTAAGCTTTCACGCCTGGCTTCAACATTGTTGAAGTTACTATTATCAGTCGGGCTGTTAGGCCGCGGTCTACAGCAGTCGTTGACAAACGTTTCGGCCCTAACAACGGAGGCCACTATCAGTGTTTAGATTGGCACGGTGTCCGCCAATGTGGAGACCTCATGATGGCCTACGATGGTAGGGCTGTGGGCTACGGCCTAACAGCCCGACTGATGATAATAATTTTAACACATTCTCCTTCTTCAGATAGTTCCTATGTTGGATATCATACAGACTGTTTTAACTTTCTGTACTGCTGCACGGAATAAGTCACTTTGTATTCATGCAAAACCAGGTCCTTAAATTTCTCAGCCATGAGATTCTCGGCCACCCGACTCCTCTATTTCCAAGTACTTTTCCCTGTAGTATGGACTGCAATAAGTAAAATCTCAGTTCATTTCTCATGAGATGTCCCAGATACTGAAGCTTTATTATCTTCACTGTGTTAATTACTTCCCTTTCTTTCTTCATCTTTCTAAGAACTTCAACATTAGTTATATGTGCTGTCCATGAAATCCTCAGTACTCTACGGATAAGCTACATTTAGAAAGATTCAAATTTTTTAGTTGTGGCTTCACTCAAGGTCCAAGATTCTACACCGAAGAAGAGGTCCGAGAATACGTAGCAGCGTAAAAGTCTCACATTTGTGTTTATTGTTAAATCGTGACTTTTGAATAAACTACTCTTTCTAGTATACACTGCTCTTGCCTTTTCAATTCTGCTCTTTATTTCTCATACATACGTTACATTAATTCTCTGTGGTTCTGTTTCGTATATGCGAAGTTCTGGTTCCATCGTTTTATCTAAAATACAGTTACTGTAGTTATTATAAGCAATACTTATTTTTACAATTATGACGCTGTGTAGCTTAAATTATTAGTGTACAGGACATAAACTTTATTCTTTCACCGTTCAGAGAGATTCCCACATCACATTCATCTAAAGCTTCTCTAAAAATACTTTCCGAGTAGACGTTGAATAAAAGCGGAGATAGTACACATCCTTGTCTTACTCCACGGAGAATCTGCATCTCTTCAGTTTTTCCTTTACCTACTCTAACCACTGCAGATTGGTTCCAATACAGTGTAGCTATTATCCTTAGGTATTTTCCATCTAATCCAATATTTTTCAGGATATCTATCATTTTCTGATGTTGGACTCGGCCAAAGGCCTTCTGGTAATTGATGAAACATGCAAAAACATCACAGTTTACATCTCTACATCATTGGAATATCACCTGAATACTAAATAGAGGCTCTCGTGTACCTACTGCATCTCTGAAACCAAACTGTGTGGCTGATTTTGTATAAATATTCTCTTGTGGATAATTTTCAAGAAGAGTTTGAGAAGGTGACTCATTAAGCTAATAGTACTATATTCATCACATCGTTTTGCTCCTGGTTTTTTGGGTAATGCAGTGAATTCAGATTTAAACCAATCAAGTGGGATTCTTCCTGTGTGGGCTCTTGTTCAAGCTCCGGGAAATCCAGCTCCCAGATTGCTACCTTCGCTTGATTGCTAGCTTTCTGACGGAAAGGACTTTCTGCGTGAGAATAGACGACCACGTCTCTTCCGAGAGACGCATTACAGCCGGGGTACCTCAAGGTAGCGTGCTAGGGCCTCTCCTGTTCTCCGTGTTCGTCAACGACACACCCAGAGAGCCTGGAGTCCAGATGGCCATGTTTGACGACGACACGGCGGTCTATACCGCCGATCGGAACGCTGACAGGGCTATCATATGACTTCAGCGCGCACTCGATGCGTATACGACGTGGACGGAAAGCTGGAAAGTTGCCGTCAACGAAACCAAGAGCTCCGCGGTGCTATTCTCAAAGCGCCGGAAAGAACCACGAGAACGAGTGAGACTCGGTAGAACGTATTTGCCCTGGTCGAGAGAGGTTAAATACCTCGGTATCCACCTTGATTGTCGGCTCACCTGGCGTGCCCACGCTGAGACGATGCGTCAGAGAGCGTCCGCTCGTCTCGCGCAACTGTTTCCGATACTTGCCAACAAGGCTATGACCCGCAAGCTGGGTAAGTTGATTGTCAACGCGTGCCTGTCGCCAATCATTACCTACGCTATTCCCGTCTGGAGTTACCTAGCAACCGTTCATAAAAGAAAGTTGCAAAGCGTTCTCGATAGGGGTCTTCGGCTAGCGGCCAAAGCCCCCTATCGGTTCCCTTCTCGACTTTTGAGAAGAGGACTCGGTGTCCGCTCCTTGGATGACACCGTAAGGCGACTTGCACGTAAATTTTACGTCCGAGCTGCGAGGACCCAGGCAAACCCACTCATAGCTGGCCTTGGCAAGTACCGTACACGTCCAGGTGATTCCTGGAAACGGTCTCGGCAAATACTGTACTAGAACGGCCTAGTACGAGCATGCCGTTGTAGCGGCCACTAATTAAATAATTAAGATTCCGTCTGGGCAGGACCACTAGGCAGAAGCCCCTACCGGAGGCTCGGTACTAGGAAACCATTGGGACGTCTCACGACGCGCATCCCAACAGCTCTGGCAGCAATTCTTCCTGTGTCATATATATGGTTGAATACCGCATTCAACCATTTTATACCGTCGTCATCAAGAAGTTTAAGAAACTCTATCTGCACATTATCCGGACCGGGGGCTTTACCTTCAACACATTAGAATTTATTAATTATTTTCATTATTCATGAGCTTCTTGAACAGCAAAACTGCGTCAACGGTCAGGTGATGAAATCAAGCACGCGATCGCTGCATGTTGACTGGTACCCGGTGCAGTTGCGGCAACAGTTGTGTGCGTCCGACGCACAAACAAAATCGCTTTTGATGAATTCCGTTTGACGTGTCATTGAGCAGCGGCTGCATACAGTAATCGAGTGCGAGAATCATTCAAACGCAACCGCGATTTTACCTGTCAGTAGGCGGTTCAACTGAAAAAGAAAATACTTTCCCGTCGTCTCACGTGGCTAGCGAATGCTCAACAGAGCTGATTTCATGAAATTTCTAATCGTAATTTTATGTTTATATTCCGGGGCAGTTGTTTCTCGGAATAGAGTCGTGGAAATTCTACTTTACGCGAACCGTACGTCGGCCCGTGCGGGGCGCACAAAGAGGAGCGCGTGAACCGTCATTCACGGTTGACTCCGTACGTGAGTCATACTATCGGACTGTACAAACTGGATTCTAAGTCAAACGTATTAGCAAAGCTAACGAACCGTGGAAGCGCACGCGAAGCTGTTGCGTAACCCGATAATCGATTGTCGGACACGAGAACGCTCATCATCGGTCACACGCTGTCTAGCCAGGGCAGAATACAAGTGACGTAACGCGTGATCTTATGTAGATTAACGTCTGACTCGGTTACGCATCTTTCTGAAAGTCCAGAATTGGCTAGTTTAAGGGCACTCGTAACTATCAAATCGAACTAAAAATCGATTTTTGGTGTTTTGTCTTACAGAATCGTCAATATTTTTCTGAGTAATTTGATACCAAATTTATGTAAATACGCCTGATAATAATTTTTTTATGATTTAAAAAATGGAGATCGCAGGAAAAGTTCTGTCAAACGTGCTGATAATATTATCATTTTTTACAAATCTGTTGCCTTATAACAAATCGTAGAGACATACGTTTTTTTACCATTGGAAAGAGAAATTTTGTGCTTACAAAGGAGAATTTTGTATTAACACAAATGGTTACATGCCTATATTTGCTGATCTCAGACATCCTAATTTGTTAAAAAAATGTCTTCATGGTAGTAGGCCTACACAGATGCAAACGACTCGCTAAACCATTTGATTAGAATAGATTGCCAAAAAATATGTTTGTTGGACTGAATACTTTGGTTTTGGGTGTACATTATACTAGTTGACCTTCAATGAAGGTAATATTAGTAAGTGTTAAGTCTTACAAAAATTAGGAATCGAACCAGGATCAAATATGGTTGAGGTAATGAAAAAATTGACTTGCAACGAAACTTAAAGGCAGATACAGCAGTAGATGAATTGATGAAAAAGGTTAGACAGTCAACTAGAAATGTAAACAAAAAACTAGAGGACCAAATGGACATAACTGAAGACCCCGAGTTTGGAGCTGGACTATTTTAAATCAGATAAAACAATAAAAACCTGTTTTAAAACGCGTTTTTCTGAAAATCTACTTTTTTTAGATAAATGACCCATCATTTCAGAAACCAAATGAATTATCAAGCTGATTTTTTTGTGGATATTGGGTTAGTGGAGGTATAACTACACGACTAGAACTATGTAGTTTCACTGAAAAATAAAAACGTAAAAAATATTAAGTAGGCCTATGCCTTTTTGTATGCAAATTTTTAAAGCAACAAAAATAAAAAAGAATTAAAAAATCAAGAAATTGAGATATCTTTATAATTGTAGTAGCGTTTGAAGAGTATAACGTGATAAACTGTTTGCTAAAATTTCAGACTTCTATCTTTTACAGATACTGAGATAATGGGTCTCAAAATTGATGAATTTAATATCGTAGGCGTAGCCGGTTACGAGTGCCCTTAAGAAAAGGATATCTAATTTGGGTCTAATGATTGCAGTGCTGGATGAAGTTGATGGTTGCAATGTTGCACGACCACCAAATCAGAATGATTAAAATATAAAATAAACTAGTAAGCTTCCACGAGCTGCAGAACTCGCTCGCTGTTTTGTACAAAATACGTCTATTATTAGATAAAATTAAATTAATAAATTTTTACTTGGAACCAGAGTACGCGGAAGTTTCAAAATTAATTCGTTTGAGTTTAACACTTCCTGTTACCACGGCTTCTTCAGAAAGGAATAAGAATACTCTGAAAAGAACAAAATACTACTTGCGCAATACGATGACCAATGAAAGACTTAACACTCTTAGCACCATTGCTACCGAAAAAAAAAGTTTGTGAAGGAACTGACGAGTGACCAGCTGTTCAAAGACCGTATGGTTGACAATTTTGCAAGAAAACTCTACAAAAAAATTTAAGGTGAGACTTTTGCCTACCCATTCACTAACTACTAGCTTCGCCACTGGCCGTGAGTACAGTTCTTTGTATGCATGATTAGCCGAGAAACAGCACGAGGAGGTGGCCATACTCCATTACCACGGTTTTGTTGTACCTTAAAAAGTAAAAGAAAAGTTACGAAACGTCCCGAGTACTCTACTACATTTTTAAAGTAAAATAACAATTGTAGAGTAGACAATCGTTATTATTTGTTTTATTATTATGAATACAACAAACACTAAAATCCTGAACACTGCTTTGGTATTTTTGTTTGGGGTGGGGGGTTAAATTTATAAACCATATTGTTGAAATGACAAATATTTTAGATCTAGCTTTTCAGTTTACGTATGTATCCATAAATATCTATAATTTTGTAATCAAACTTTTCTAAGATATCTATGTAATATGTAATATATGCAATATAACAATTTATAAAGTTTTTGCAAACATAGCTTACTATCTTTTTGAAGGTAGTCCAAAATTTGCAAGGGGTGTCGACAGACTTTGTCAAATTACTAAAGATACCTGGTTCGTGTTCTGAATAAAATTTCTCATAATTTGGTTACCCACATAGACTTTTACAATTTTTTCAAAATTTTCACTTCCATTTTTACCTAAATTTACAAAATTTTCAGTGCAAACACTAGATCCGGAATTGGGTTAAAATTCCCTTTAGTCCGACGCTCTCCATGGATTTTTAAATTTTTCAAACTTATTAGGCCTATCTTTTTTGGGCCCTGGTGTCCTAAAATTTTGAAATTTCCAAAACTGAATGTTTAATTTTGATATTCGGCATAGATGTTTGTGATTTTTTCAAAATTTTGGTACACGTTTTGGGCTTTCGAGCTCCAAGATTTTGAAATTATTTTTCACTAACTTTCTTACTTCTTATTTGGTAGATTCAAGTTTTAGTCGGCGAGTAATTTGTTCAGCTAAACGCTGCACAACTTTACATAAAAGATAGCCGTGATCGATCTTCGGTTACCCGTTTTAGCAACAGAACGGGATAAAAAAATTTGTTTCTGGTCACAAAGCAAGGTTTACATTGATCAAGAAATAGTTAAGTATTATTTTGTCGTAATTATTTTTTGTGTTAATTATAACAATTGCAACGTGTTCTATATACAAACAAAACGTTTCAATAAACTACCTTTCTCGCGGCAGGATAGGAGAAGCCACAGGAAGATAAAGTTGAAAGGAAGGTAGACATGGTCAACAAAGTCGGAAGAACATGGTCGGAAAAAGGTAGTGGAACTTTGGTTTTGTGTAACAAAAGCGCGCTTGAAGTCTTAACATCTGCTATACACAGTGGCGGATTTATGTATAGGCAAAGTAGGCAATTGCCTACGGGCGGCAAAATTTCAGGGGCGGCAAATTTAGGAAAGGTGAAATTTGACGGTCGTTATGTTAGTTTAAATCTAAGAGATGTTTCAAATGGTGCTCCATTTCGCCCAATATGATAAGAAACTTTTAAAAATATATCTTGTAACAAGATACAAGATGTGAGATAGTATTTAAGTGTGTTTTGATTGTATGTTGCCTGTAGATACGCACCGGTATCCACAATAATGTTGTATAATAAAATGTTCGAATTATAATTATTATTATCAGTCTGATTGTGATTGATAAATATGTGGGTATCGCTGGTTAACTCTTTTAATTTAAAAGTATTTCTCGCACTCCGCTAGTAACCTCCCCACTTACCATGTGTGGATATTGTTGTTCTGTTAGGTGACTGCTCGGCTCTAACATACACGCTACATATACAAGTAGATATTCTGTTTGAATATCAAACGTGACTAGCATGCACAATAATAATATAACAGCTAAATAAAGTTCTGAGTTATCAGGAATATTTGAATTCTTCCGCCACCTTTTGGTAGAACTAGCTATGAAAAAAATGAACTATTTTAAGTTTGAAATTAAACTCTTTTTCCACTGGTAACAAAATGTAGAGGTTTATTAACAGTTAAGAATGCTATAAAATCTTTTTAAAATTTGACAATCAGTTACTAATAATTTTACTGAGAATAATTACAATGAACAAAATTAAAATGAAACTCTCCTTAGCCTCAAGGCTGGTAACCCTGTAGGTTATACAATAGTTTTTTTTTTAGAGGTTATGTCCTCTTACATAAGTTAATTACCAAGTTCGTTTGGTTCTTTTAAGTAACATGATGCCAGATACAAGATGTGGCGTTTTATAATGATATTTAATAAACAATTGATAAAAAACAAACAAACAAATATTAAAATAGAAAATTGGTACCATATAATAGATAATTATGGTATTATCGTACGCGGGAATTCGTACACAGTATGCAGTAATTGCCTTGACAATAAATAAGTGCGTTGGTTTGCACTGCTAAAATGTATTATTATATTTTAATAATTCACTGTGGGAATTATTTATTTACAAGAGAAAAAGTTATCAAAAAAAACTCTTGTTATAGTTTTCATCTGGTTTGGATTATATGAGAACAGACTTATGACAAAAAGGTGGCAAATTGCGGTTATGATTTTAAGGTTATCTCATAACGTGAATTGTTATTAGAGTTAATTATATTAAGCATTAATTTCTTCTTAATCTACACATACATATATTATTTATAATATTTCTGATGCATAACTATCAGTAGCATAGAATATTCTTTCGCATAAAAATTAAAATATTTATCTTCAATAGTAAAAAATCAAAAAACAACGTTAGTCAGTTGAGCGACTATTTACTGTGCTCGTATTTTGTAATAAGTACATTAATCGTGATTCTTTTAATTATGAAAAATAATTAAAACATTTATTTATCATGTTAAAAATTGCGAAATAATTCTTTCGTCAATTCTGATAAATTTCATCATCATTATTATACTTCGCTATTATTGATTAGCGTAGTATCTAAACAATCGGTATTTACAGAAATTTTTATTTCTGTTTTATTGTTAATTAATGAAAAATATTGTACTCCCTGGTTTATTTTTCGCACAACACTCGCAAATACGATCGATATTGTACACTGATCGTATTTAAATCTTATTCACTCCGCACTGTACACACGTTAATGCTTGTGTTGTATTTAGGTTAGGTGTATGTTGGTTACTGATGTTTACGTGTCGCGCACAATTCAAAAATAAACTTCTTCATATATCTGGTTCGCCGAGTGACACGTCCTGTCTAGTTGATGATTGATAGATGACTGTGACGCTCCTTCGGAACGTCTCCGGCTTGTCTGCCGATTTCCATTCATTCGATTGGCTGAAATGTTTGAACTCTCCGACCCAAAGTACCTTGGCTTATTAAAATTTTTAATTTTTTACCAATTTTGCGTTTGGGTTTGAGATTAACATGACGTCAGCACTGGTGCAAAAAAAAAAATTAAAAAGATTAAAATCGTAATAACTTTCTTAATATTTGTCTAATCGTTAAACGGTTAGTGTCAATAAATCGCGGACATCCTGAGCTTTAAATAAAGTCCAAACAAGATTATAATCCGTCCATTATTTAAATCACTATAACGATTTTATTGATTTTTATGGTGCATCTTATATTTAATAAGTTTATTACACCAAACTTAACTAATTACACTAAAACACTTTTGATTAAACGATCTGAGTCTATTTCTCAATTTGTTTAATACAAAATTTGGGAATAATTGTTACCCAAACAATGTCTGATCATGGCGTCTTTAGCGTCCATATTCGATTATTCACAATTGTCCTTAAAACTATTTTTCCTTATCTAATAACATTGATATTGTAATCTAACAATAATATAAACGTCTATTTACATGAATTTGTATTTTAGTATATGTACAGGGCTGTGTTTCATATACTATTAGCATTGTTTCAGTACCCTCCTATCTCTTTTCTTAAAATTGTCACTTTATTTATGGTTTTTCTATATAAGGTATATTATGTTATAAATGCAACTAGTGTACAATTATAGTACCTAATTCATTTCATATATTTGTCAGCTTTTAGCTATCTGGGAACCCTTCAATTTCTAGTAATGGGTTTGTTTACATTAGGTCATGGCATGGTAGTCAGTTATTTTTTGATAAATCAATAACTAAATTGTTATTGTTATACTTGACATAGATTCTCAAAGTAGGATCAGACATTCTTCTGATCATTGATAACATTTTTATCTACTTTTAAACAAGTTTGTATGTTGCATTTTGCATAAATAACTTGCTACCTACTGTTTGTTTACATTCTGATTCCACCATCATGGTCATTTAGTTTTTAATAATTTATCTATAAAATGACTATCCTCATGGTTATGGTCTGTTCTCATAGTAATGTTAGGTGTCCCTCTTACTACTGGTAACACTCTCATTAATCTTTGTTTAAGTTTTAATAAAGTATCTTGCTTAACTAGTTGGTTACATTGCCTCTGCTTACTTCTGTCTATGCATTCATAGTCAGCTAGTTTACAATATTTCGGTCACAAAACTATTGTCATTATACTTATAATCTGTTCTCATAGTAGTACCAGATGTTCATCTAACTACTGGTAATACTTTCATCAATCTTTGTACATGTTTTAACACTGTATTTTGTTTAACTAATTTGGCATATTAGGTTCCATTTCTTCTAGCTTTGTGCTATCATATTTGGTCTACTTTATTTGTAGTGTATTTCAATATAATACACTGTTTACTAGGGTGTATCATTACTTATAATGAATCTTTGATTGACACAATTGTTAATGGTTATTTGGTTAAACTAACATGTATGATTTTTTGTTTCATAGGTGCCTTTCCTATGGGGTTATGTAACAATGTACAACATATTCTATTGCAGCATTTTGCTACTACTAACATGACTTCAATATGGTATTCTATTACAATAGTTTAATTGTTTTAATACACATGTTTACACTACTTCTTCTTAAACAATAATACAAATATTCTTGAACTAATGATAATACCTTTCTTGTCATTGTTTGTAACTAATTTCTGTCACATTTGTTTGCTATTTAACAAACTACTTTGTTTGTTATTATTCTTTCTCTGGCCTTTCTTTGTATTGTATTCTGTTTTGCCGTGGCATTCAGTTACATTTCTTTTGAAATTTACAAAGGTTTTTATTGTCCAGTTCTATGAACAATAATATAACTGTTCTATTTTACATTGTTTGGTGGTCTTATGATTATCTATTTGGATCACAATCTTCATTAAACTAGTCACACTAACTGTTTGTGTATTTTTTGACTATTTAATCCTTGATGTTTCCACCATGAAAGTAACACATTTTCTTCCACTATAAACCTTATCACTGGAATTGTTTGTGGGGTTTATTAGGTTAAAATTAGTTAACTGGTCACAGGTTTTCACACTTATATTAAGTACTCACTATAATTGTTTGTGATTTCTTAAATGTTAAAAACTGTTTCTTCATAGTTGACAATCACTATTCTTTTGGTTACTAGTATCGTCTCTAGTACACTTGATGAATGATTATTCCTTGTATGGTCTATCCATTTTCTTCTCTCTTCATGTCATGTTTCCTTGTCCTTCTTCTTCCCTTCTTCCTTAGGTTTGAACGTCTTCTTCAATATTTTTATTGTAGTAGTCGTTGTTCCGTAATATTTATATTTGTAAACATATTAGTTTGTCTGCCATCATTGTGGTTGCTCTTGAGTTGTTTCTTCCTTTTATTTGGCATAGTTATTTTTGTTGGTTCCCCTCACTGTTGGAATCCATTGTAGTCATTTTGTTTGTTCCCCTCACTGTTGGAATCTATTGGGCCTGGTTACTTACATTTTATTTTGGCTCATGGTTATTTTCTTTCTTCATTTCGTGTATGATGCTGCTATGTTACACTTTCTTCTTCATAGTCGGAACTTTACACTAATATATCTGTAGATACACACTTTTGTTCACATAGTTTTATTTATCTAGAAATACTTTCATGCTTTCCCGTCACTTGACGTTATATTTGCTTACATTATGTAACTACCATATTTGGTAACGTTACAATATCGTTTAGTAACTAGGCTTATTACATAAAGAGAACATATTTACATGCATTATCTATGTGATACTTCCTTGTATTAATTAATTATTTCACTATTAATTCGTTTACATTCAAATTTCGAACATCCTTTACCGACTCTGTAATTTGACGTGAGTGAATGTCGATAGATGCCACTATAATAGAGGCATAATTTCATGACTATAAAAGTCATAGACTGTGAGCGCAGCATAATTTCGTACCCAATTGACCGGCACCGCGTAAATTTTTGGCGTGGTGTGTTCTGCGTAAAGTGTGAGTCGTCTGATCACTTTTTCTTTACCCCATCACTGCCCCCTCTTGTGCTTGTTACTT
This sequence comes from Magicicada septendecula, assembly GCA_034769895.1. Classification (NCBI taxonomy): domain Eukaryota; kingdom Metazoa; phylum Arthropoda; class Insecta; order Hemiptera; family Cicadidae; genus Magicicada; species Magicicada septendecula. The sequence continues at coordinate 84,880,550 of CM068372.1, read as the reverse complement.
ATTAATATATTTTCCTTCAGTTATTATTCTTTAGTTAGTTGATTCAGACTTCAGTTAAAATGTTTTGGAATAAACACGGCTACAGTAATTTAATGTCTTATTGTACTCTTCCTAGTACGTTATGTAAATTGTTCTATAGAAATGTATTAAGAAAAATTGGAAAGAAAATATATATAAAGAACTAATTTTAGGGTACCGTAACTAAAAATATGAAAGATTGAATTAAACCCGTAAACGCCCCCCCCCCTCCCAACAGAGATTTGTGGGAGGGTGGCAAATTTATACTGCCAACGGGCGGCAAAATAGTAAATCCGCCCCTGGCTATAGGACTAAAAAAAAAAAAAGTTTCAGAAAACATCGGTGGGAGCTAGTTCAATGATGAACTGGGGAGTTCACCATTGGCGCTGACAAACTCAAGATATCCACTGAAGGAAGGCCACTTCAGATGTACCCAAAACGTCTGTTTTAGGAAAATAATGGACAAGAGTCTTAACGCCTGGAAAATCGAAATTAATGTGAAAATCGGTAATCCAGTGTTAGGAATTTTAGTGTTCGTTTATTCATAATACAAAATAAATTAATAAACGAGGCAATGATTAATAATTCATCTCGGTTTGGTACAATATCACGATTGACCCAACAATCGTGTACGAACGCTTCATACAATGCCGCAGCTGTGCGTGTAATTAAAGGCACTCTGAGCCTTGGTATCAAAAAATGTGTTCACCAACCAATTGTTAGGCGCGAACCGCTACATCATCTCTAAGTGACAGTCAGCGGCAAAGACCTTTGAACGCTCAACAGATAGATCGTGGGAGTGATCGATTGACTGTCAGGAACTAATTAAGTAAGTATTTGGGTTATCTATCAACCACTTGTCAATGTTGCCGGAAAGATGTTTGGCAATTAACAATTGTCATATTGCTAAATCGAATCTAGATGTTGTCTCCGAGTGGCCGCCCTCTTCGTCACTCCTTATAAACATTATACAGACGTGAAGACAACACCGTTGTGTATTATAAATCATCACCATTATCATCATCATCGGTTTTGTCCCTCAGTGATAAGTGCATGTCTCCCCAGTCATTTCCAATGATTTCTCTCCAAAGCTAATCTTGTTCAGCTCTTTGTACCACAGATGCTAAACCTTTGATTTAAAATTTTTACTCATCGTACATTTTACTCGTGTCATCTCCAGTTACAGTTATTTCTGTTTTTCTTTACCGTCATCTCCATATTAAAACAGGGACCAAATATCCCTTCTATAATAAGCACATTGTCTTAAAGATCACGTTCAGCCAAAAGTGGAAAATCATCTGGAAATCTGAACGTGGTAAAAATTTAAATTCCCCCGTTTTTCTCAACTACAATTTTCTCTTCCTAAAAAAAAAATGTAGACCCATTTACAAGTTGGAGGCCGTTAATTCAAAAGCTGGGCAAAATCGGGGTGATTTAGAAGTAACTACAATTACGCGAGGTTTATTAAAATTACGATGATAATATGCAAATTACTTGCATAAATTAATAGATTACCTTAATTATGTAAATTTGTACTTTAGATAGCCCCGCGTTGTTGGAGCGCCAATTAATATACGGTGTAATTAATTGATTTGTGGATTACTTAATTACTTTAATTGTTAATTATGTATTGATTAATGAGTATACCCTTCACAGGCCAATTACCACAACGTAATTAAGGTACAAATCTATTAATTACTCAGGTTGCTTCTTTAAGATTAATATAGTTCTTTATTTAATTGGTCAATCACTAATGTAGATAGAATCGTGTGTTAGTCACCATTTACGACTGTGTAAACAAAATGTTAAATAAGATTTTTAGTTCTCATGAGTATTCATTCAATACACATTAGAATTTATGTGGTTATAATAGTGATTTGAATTGTGAATTACACTGGGTTTTCTGATAATGATGAACGCATTATTGATTGCTTAGGTACTAATTTATTATATGTTAATGTTAAACATTTCGTATTTAATAACAAACATATATCTTCCTGGTACCTGTAAATACAACGAACATATACATATCAAAACATAATTTCTTCCTTAATTGCTCTTTGAAATACATACAACATATATAAAATACATACAACAAAATCAAATAATATTTACTTTATCTAATGCGTTCATTCACCCAGATGGATTGGCTTTAATAGATCATAATTATATATTTGAATGCAACCCCTTTTTAATAACTTTCTCATAATTACTCAGGTTAGATTCTTGGAAAGAGACAGGACAGTAGTTTGACTATGCTAACAAGATCATAAAGCGTTACTTGGTAATGGTTTATCCGTTATTTCCATCGGTGCTATATCCTAGGTGATGATGATCGTTGAAAATGCTGCTCCATTGAATAATGATGATGATGATCACTTTCACTGGTTATTTGCACTCGCGTCGTTAACAGAATAGTGTGTTATGTTATTAAATGTTCGCATGCTTCGCTTTGTCTCCGCGTACAACCATGCTTGCTTAAGTGTTCTGTGTGTTTCTTTGTGTGACTACACAAGGTATTATTGTGTGATTGTCTAATAGTTCTTTTGAATAAGAGTGTCTTGGTTACAGTAATTTATGGATATTATTGTTGTATCGTTCACGCACATTGTGAATTACTGTTCGTTATATTGTTTTCTAAGTCGTAAACAATTATATATATTCTTAGTTAAATAAAGTTCAGTTCACCATTCCGCGTACTTTAAGAGTTCACGGTTGTTCGATATACCGATTCACTTCGAAATTCACGTGACTGTTCTTGATATAAGTACGACACTTAATAAACTTATGAGATTGTTTGTAACATTATAAAGTTAATTACGAGAGTTATGTGTCTCTCATATACTTTTATAATCCGAAATATTATAAGATTCTTTGCGAACTGTTTGATAAGTTATGTTAGTTTCTCAATAAGACTGCGTCGCGAACGACTCAAAATTATTATAAGACTCCTCGTGAACTGCTCGAAAATTTATGTAAGACTCTCGAAAATTATTATAAGACTGCCGAAAACTGTTATAAGACTCACTCGTCCCGCGTTGGACACTTAGTTTTTATCAACGTCTCCCTACTAGGATTTTGGTCTCTGGCATGTCCACGCCTAAGATTACTATGATAGGCTAAATCACTACCCTCTCTCGAAGTCTTTTCCCACCATTTCGAAGTCTTCCAGTCTTCTACCCTCTGATTTGTTCTTCTCCTAGGTGCTATGGAAACTGGCTTCTCTTTCGCTCTCTCTCGTGAAATACTTTGTTCTGATAGGTAGCTAGATATGTCCTTTGAATCGTCTTGTCCAGGCGTCACTCTCGTTCGGAGAAATGCAAGCCATTTCCCGCCTGTCAGTCAACTCATTGTTTCGAGTTTCCAGCAAGGGTTTACTCTAACATCTTGGTTATTGTTCGTTTCTGAAACTCTGCGTCCTGGCAATTAACCATTTTCCACCCCGTGTCGACAGCTGTAACCTCCACGCTTTCTCGTTGTAAATCTCAGCTTGTCACTTAGGCGTATATCCCGCTGTGCAACGACTCTGGCTCTTTTCATAATTTGTTGTTCGGATCGTTTCTAAAGACTGCAGTACATCCTCAATCCTTTGTCCCTCGTCTCGTTTTTTGTAGTGACCTCGTTTCTTAGTTACAACCTTAAATGTATCCTTGCTTCGATTCTGCGTAAACGTACGACTGGGCCCAAGTACATTGTTCGGTTTGTTACGGTGTCATAATTCTCCGTTGGCACGCTCCTGTCAACTCGAGTCGTCGTTCCTATTGTTGCCTCGTACTGAACACGCTTCTATTGTCTGATATGGCGTTAGCTGTCACCTACCCCAATTAACTTTGTTTTATGGCTCTGTTCTTAGAGTCACTGCCACCGTAGCGTGAGAACAGACTGGTCAAGAAGGAAAATTACATTTTTAATTTTTTGATTGCTATAAAATGCTAATAGTTACTGGGAAAAAATTTAATCTGATGTCTTCAGTCATCCTCCTCCGTTGGTGCGAGCCTGGGGCTACTGACCTGCGTACGAGAGGGAGGAGGTCTGTATCACCACGGTGACTCCGACGTCTGGCATCCCTGCTCGGAGGGAGGGAATGAACTGATGTTTCGGCTGGATTGGGACCGATGTAAAACGGGCCAAAGTGTGTGGGTGTTCTGCAAACGGGAACGGGAAGGTAGCAAGCAGTTGCGTTAGGCAACCACTCTTGTTCCGGTAGACCCTGCTAACATCAAAGCGCAGTGAACCCTAACAGTATAGCCTGTTCAGGCAGTAATATCCTTCACCTTGTTCAGGTGGTGGAGGGACGGTCAGGGTAAGTCGCTGCGTGCCTGGCTGAACAGTGCCAAGTTGACCCAGGTCTTCGGTTCTAGAAGGCAGGAGTGAGAGCTCTACCTCTGATTAACGGTAACCCTTTCTCCCTGTGAGACACCCACACTGGCTCACGCTGCCTTGTGGGGCGCGGGGATTTACCCGATATTGCAGGGCTGATGATTGGTACAAAGCATGCGTCCAGTGATCGGTGGCGCGACACAGCTTGAAGTCTGTGCAACTAACGTTGCTGGGGCCTTTGCCTTCCTCGTGTTCGGGAAGGTTGGCCTCTCTTATGCGTCTGTCTAGGTAACGAAACACCGCCTTAATGAGGCCCCCTTTGGGCAACGTTATGTCTTGTATCAACAGTTTATGTTTTTACATTCCATAGTGGCGAAGTACGTTAATCTCCATTTTTTAGGAGAAGATCGCAGCCCACTTGTCGATGATCCCAGTGGACAATCCCTAGGAAGCTGATAGGTCTGCGGCTGGATTTTTGGCATCCGGGAATTATTCGGGTCTTCGGAATCGACATGAAACTATATGCTAGATGTGCGACGGTGGCAACCCTCCCGCCAATACAGTAAGTTTTCACGTACCCTTTCGAGAAAATGGGAAAACAATCTTTGGTGCATTTGCCGTGTAATAAATAAATAATTAACTGAATCTGCTCTTGCTTAAGAGTACGAGTTATGACGAGTGTTTCTGCGGGCCCTTTGCTAAGAAATAGGAAGTATATTGCACTTGGCCCGAGACTTCCTGATCTTATTGATTCACACCTACCCATGTTATGCTCATAAGGGTTCTCTCTATAAACATCGTTCTAATTTTAACATGATTTCAAGGGAAGCGCAGAGGTATCGATAGCCCTGTGTAAATCAGATTTTCATATCAGTACAAACGTTTTTCTTTCTTCTTAGAGTTTCATTATAGAGTTTGGTCAATAGCTCCCCCCCCCACACACACACACAGATCAAAATCCCGGTTATACGAATCCGGGTTAACCGAAACCCGGGTTATCCAAATTATTGAAAAAATATTAATACATCATTCACACTACATAAAATTACTTCAAATAACGTAACTTAAAAGAAGAGTAAGAAACAAATTAAAACCAATCTTTCAGACGACAACATGGTGACTGATGATGAGATCAGCCTCCTCAGCTCATTATAAATAACAATAGTCTTTCTCGTAAATGTTCAAAATCAAATTTCTTTCACACCGTACGTGTTGTAATTCTAGATTTCATAACGGTTTGTCGAACAAAGTGACGAACCCTAACTTTGTCGTGTTTACTTGCTAAACTGCTACTTGCCATGTTCCCGGCAGGCCTTTCAGTTTTTTCACAATTTTTAAGCCACCTGGAAACACTGAAAGGGCTTGTCCGGAACACGACAAACAGCAGTTCAGCAAGTAAACACGACAAAGTTGGAATTACAGAGACTGCTAATTCAAATAACAAGATGAAAAATTACGAATCATCGCCCGTTGATGTACTGTTGATTAAATTTTGGCGTGATATAGCCTCAAGAAAGTAGAAGAAAAAACTAACTCAAAAGAAAAATTTAAGATTTTTTCCAAAATATTAATTAAGAATTGTACCGTTACTATTTTCTAAAAGTCATGTTACGTCACTTAAATAAACAGTTTTATGGATAGAATCTGTTTTAATAAATTAACTTTAATAACTTATGACTTAGTACATTCGGATTGTCAGACATTTTCGGTTATCCAGAATCGTTCCACCCACATTTCTTCGGATAATCGAGATTTTCTGCTCTCTCTCTCTCTCTCTCTCTCTCTCTCTCTCTCTCTCTCTCTCTCTCTCTCTCTCTCTCTCTTCTTCTTCAAACGCACTTCTGTAGCCACCTGATGCGAAAACCAGTATTTCTTTGTTGGGCGCCGCTGCAACAATTTGACTGTTTGTCCGTCTAAAATTGTTTAACATTTTAAGACGAACAAAAACCAAAATAATATATACACTCTTGTGTTTGTTAATTTTCTTTTTTAGACCATTATTTTAAATGTATGACAGGAAGCCATTCTGTGATTGTTGTAACTGGAGTGGGCGATTCGTTTATTTACAAATGATTTTAGAGGTTTTGTGTGTTAATACGTAGATTTTGTTTCTGTAATACAAAGTTTTTAGATTTGTCGACACGTAAAATCATTCAAACCGTATTCCATTTATACTACTATAATACTTAAACTTATTTTGTTCTGTATACAATGCACGTAACAAAAATATATTATGCGTGTGCTTTTAGATTATTTGCATAGATTAAGATCGGAGAGTAAATTGTGTCCATAATAGTAGCTTTCTTGAAGAATGGTACGGGTCCACCAACGCATTCTCCTTGGTAAGTGAGCCACATAGGCCAAGTTCACAAGAAAAAATAAAGCTCAAGCGAAAGCCAAGTCTTCCTCAGTCAACATATCGGGATGGACTGAATAGTGAGGACGTTGAACAGTAGAGAAACGCTTTTCTAACACAAGGTTTGTCATCCCAGTATCCGCTGTATAGAGTATGAACAGTTTGCGTACTCTATACATCTATACAGATTGTCTGCAGACAGTTGCAAACAGTCCGTATACCGTCTGCAGACAGTCTTCAAAAACAAGTCTCCAAGTGTGGACTAAGCATTCCAAAGTCAAAACGATATTTAAACAGGAGGAAGGACACAAAGTCTAGCCAGCAATGAGTAAAATGAAATCAAAGGGTCGATCAATAAAGAATTTCGTGGGACAAGTTAGAAGGACAGCAGAGTGAAATTGTAGCAACTGGTGTGGACCGTGCAGGGAGTAGAGTGTAGTGTGGATGAAAGACACCCGTAAGGGTAGACAGACTTAAGGATTAGATCTGTAAATACTAATACGCTTCACGAGCTCAGGTTCGTAACCAGAATTAGCTACGAGGGGGAGGGCAAAACATATATTCCATACTTTCCATATTTTTATTAATTTTTCATACAGATACATTCCATACATATACATATATACACATACATACACATTATTCTAATTATTCTATCATAATAGAAACAACTACGCATACAGTATTCATTTATTAAGATAATTTATTGAGTAAATTATTTATTGTCGTTCACAGTAAGTAACATAATTGTTTAAAGACTGGTTAAAAATAACATTTGATCTCCAGTAAGTAGTGCTCAAGTTTCCAAAGTTCTAATATTATGATCGCCGTAATCAAAACATCAGAGCAGGTTCATATGTGTGTATGAGGGTCCAACGTGGACAACGATCTTCAACATTCACTGTGGAGCGTTGTTCAGAGTAAAGCTGCGAATCTACACAGTGTACGTTTCACAGAACAGACAAACACGCGGAAAAGAATGGAGCGCTCCAGAGTCACTCGCATGAACCCTGAGCACTTGCAGTGGGTCCACTCCATAAAGACGAAACGTCTCTGAACCGTTCCTCTGTAACACGTGCAGTTACACTGGCCAGCGATCCACAGGAAGCCAATCTCTGTCCACGCTGGACACCTTTTCCGCTTGCACGCGTTTATGTAGATGTAGATTACGGAACTTTCCACTTAAAATACGTGCAAACGTAAGCAAATAAACATGAGTGAGGCCAGAAATAACGCGACTTGTGAGCGTGTGTGTGTGTGTGTGTGTGTCCTGCCTGCCTTTTGATACCGGTAGGCCTAATCATAACAATCAAACTTTGGAAACGTAAACATCACATAATGGAGATTATATAATTGCCGGTCAGGAGCTGAACATCATGTGTCAACGATATAAATTAAAATGAAAAAAAAATATAATTTTATAGCCTGGTAACGAAATTATTTTATTTAACGATTACCATTGTTTTATAAAGTTAAAATGTATTTTCATTTAAATTCGTTCTCATTAAATCAACAGCAAAAGGTAAAATAATTATCATAATAGAAATCCTTCAGCTATATATAGAAATTATAAAAACAAGAAAATACTACCTGAACACAAAACACATTATATTTGTTGCAGTGGTAAATTAGTGATTTCCTTCCTCTTCCTTTTCCTGGCGTTACAACCCAGCGTGGGTTTTAGCCTGCTCAATGACTTTCGTCCATTCCGACCTCGTATTACACATCGTCTCCATCCCCTCACGTTCATACATCTCAAATCATTCTCCACGTCATCCAACCATCTCTTTCTGGGTCTGCCTCTAATTCTTATTCCTACCGGTCTCCAAGCTGCAATTCTCTTAGCCATTCTTCTGTCATCCATTCGCCTTACGTGGCCCAGCCACTCAAGCCTCCTACTCTTAATAAACCGGACTATGTCGGCACCCTGAATCAGTTGGTCCAGTTCGTGGTTCATTCGAATCCTCCAATAGCCATCTTCAGCTTGTAGAGGTCCGAACATTTTTCGCAAGACTTTTCCTTCAAATATTCTTAGATGTTGCTCGCCTGTTCTGGTTAATGTCAAGGCTTCGCATCCGTGTGTTACTACATAAATATTTATTATGCAGATATTGAAAGCCAGCAAAAGAATTATTTTTAACGAAACTTTCTCGTGTTAACTGGCATTTTGTAGATAAAACTTTCGTGTTAACGAAAACCGACGGACTGTTCAGTGGGAAGAAACGTATAACAGCAAAAGTCTTCTCTCTCTCTCTCTCACACACACACACTCGCGCGCGCGCGTATAATAAAAGTCAAATACACTGGTTGTATTGTGTAATGTTTTGGCCACTATTAGTCATGGCAAACGTTCACTGACTACCGCAGAACCGTGTCCCACTACGTTGTCGGTGTACAGCATTGACTGGTATCGCCAGCGGTACAAGTTCACGGTCCAAACGGAAGGCCAAAGATCGAACTATAGCAATTAAGTTGATTACATCTGTTTTAGTTGTAGCAGGAGTCGTGACCTTTTACGAAATTTAGGCAGTTATTATTCACAGTCACTGATTCGTTCTGTCACTGGTAATTCGGTACAGTGTTGATATACGGGCGAGTTAAGTGAAAGACACGTGGGTCCACAGCAGATCTTATCGGCTGTAGGACCGAAAGTTCGAAATCTAGCTTATAGTTTGATATCCCCAACTGATCCTTGGTAACCACGAAATTTTCAAAGTCTAGTTTTGTGTTTCTACGTGTGTCACGGGACAAAAAAGTGCACTCGCGAAAATCCACCGTTTCTATTTGTACGTTTTATTTACAGAAATTCTTCATCCTGTCATTTTTTATTAGCAGTCTCTGTAGTTCCAACTCTGTCGTGGTTTAGGACATAATAATGGTGCCGCAGTGGCGTGGCGTGTGTCCATAACAGCTGTTGCCGGTTGTGTTAGGCTCAAAACGTAGCCCAAAAATTAATTCAAATTGTATCTAGTACGAAATACTCTTTTTAGTGCCAAAATACGTTTTTACTGTATTTTCTACGTATCATTCACTGGGAGAAGAAGACGGTCCCGGTTCAACGAAATCTGACTCTATTACACTTACGCAGAATAAGTCATAAAGGAAACAGAAACAGGTGTGCAGTAACTTATACACGTCGGTTCCGAAAACGAAGATTAACTGAGGCATTTTGCCAGTTATTCGCGGCAACACAATGGACGGACGAATGCGTACAGTCCATACAGTGACAACTACTACGAGCTCAGTGACCACAGGCAGTAGATCGTCACCGACATCTTAGTCGGCAGCACAACATTAAAATGACGGTGAAAGAGCCCAGCAATTCGAAAGGAACGCTGTGCTTTTCCCCAAGTTTCCTGACTAATGTTCACATTTCAAATGAATCAGTAACTAAAGTATTTACTCTCTGATATAATTGACTTTATTTTCATTCATTGGTTGTACTGTTGCCGCCGGCGGTGTAGGACGCCATGGATGCCACGCCACAATAGTGGAGACACTGAAAGGCATCGTCCGGAGCACGATAAGTAGCAGTTTAATAAGTAAGCACGACAAAGTTTGAATTACAAAAATTCATTGTTACATGTAGTAATGCAGGATTAAATTGTAACAAAACTATCTTACAGCATATATTATACTATAGATTTTGATGACAACAGACACGAGATCGCATATCAACGATCCGACAAATACTGGATAAATTTCTGAGCAAAAGCAAGAACGTCTACTTTACCTTCCTGGATCTACGGTTTGCATTCGTTACGGTACCAAGACACAGAGGTTTACAGTGGATAGCAGCGTCTTATGTCCTGTTGAGGAGAGTACAGCATGTATAACATAGTAAAGCGGATAGTTCGTTTGCGAGACGAAAAAGCTTATGATTTCCCGATGACAAGAGGAGTAAGCAAAGAGGCAGTCTCAGTCCGGTGTAAAGAACAGGAAGCAGCAAAGTAGAAAACTCTAGAATGAGGTCAGTGTATGTTCAAGCTCTTATTTAAAGAAATGATATTACTCAGATTGCGAAGAGTAAAGAAGAACTCTAGAATGCAGTTCCTAAATGGGTAAGTGCCGTTAGGAATAAAACAATCAGGATCAATGCATACAAAAGCAAAGTGATGCTCGTAGGTAAGCAAATTGATGAAAAGCTCCTTTATATTAACTGGTAGACAGCTGGAGGACGTCAGAAGGTTTGAATATCTGGGAACAGCAATCACCTCAGGAGGGAAAAACTGACGAAGAAATAAACCATCAAGTATATACAAAAACAAAACAAAATATATCACCAGATTTTTATTTTTTGAGGATAAGAAGAAAATCAAGGAAGAAGTCAAACTACGTGCATACAAGACATTTTTTCTACTCACACTGCCATATGGGATAGAAAACCTCTGCTAAAGAAACACAAAAGCAGATTGCAAGCCACCGAAATGAGATTTTTGAGGCGGGAAGCTGACAAAATTAGGAGAGAACGAATAAGAAATACGACCATCATAATTCTCGTCTAGCAGGAATCAGTTGTCGAAATAGTAGAGATATGTATGGTATGGACATGTAATGAGAATAGACGAAAGAAAGCAGGGTGGGTCATCGTGGAAGCGCATCTAGAAGGAGGGGGGCGAAGAGAAAGACCAAGATTCAAATAGGTCGACTATGTTGAGAAGCCGCACACTAGAAATGGGAAGACCGCGATAATGTGAAACGCCTTGTTCATGATAGAAGGATGCGTCGGAAGTGGCTGTAGGATCTCGATGCTTGACGGCACAAGGGGATGAAAAAGAAGAAGAAGAAAAATAACAACAACAACTATTCTGTGTAAATTGACATTAACCATTATTAGCAATGTCAATAATAATAACTTTCAACAAATTAGTAATTTAATAGTATTTTAAGAACAATGTACGTACTAAAATAAGAAAGGTTAGGTAATCTGGATTTGGCTAAGTGTTCTGATTTTGGACCGACGTGCAGTCTTTATAACACGAATACAAACAGCGACAGGTCAGGCAAGTGTAATGTACAAGCTAGTAGTCTCTCGTAGCTAGTCATGCAAAATGTCTAGTAGTTGTTCAGAGAAAAATTGTTTTCTGCACACAGATCAAAAAGATCGAAATAGATACAAGTAGAGAAGGTATGGACGTAAAACTCACAGCAATAGAGATATCAAAGGCAGAACACTAATGTGGGTCGGACATGTTGAAAGAACGGCAGAAACAAGAACACTTTATGGATTGTTTACACCAGAAAGAAGCAACAATTTTTCAGTGGAAGCCAGGTGGAAGGAAAAATAGGGAAGATCTAGGAAGTGCTGGAAAATGGTATAAGTGAAGAGAGGAGATAGTAAAGACTAGAAGGTAGATATAAAACGATTATGATTGGGTATCGGAAGACATAGAATGTAAACAACTGATAATTGTAGGCAGTGGTTAACTTATAAAATTATAAGTGCCGGAACGCATCAATTCAAACGTTGTACGCACACAAATACACCTATATTTTATATTAGGGTATAAGGTTACATCAGGTTATTACGAAGGAGGTGTATACTTTAAAGCCTTATAAAATACGTAACATACGTATAAGCTTGTATCTAAAAAGGTAATAAAATTTACTGATATTTCTATAGAGCTTCATCGTCAGGTTAGTCGCACTACAATAGTAAACACGTGTCTCAATCCCGGAGTCTCAATCAAACTCTTAAGTTATGATTTCGGTGGTTCGGACATTTAAAAAAAAGTTTCCATAGTTTCATCATTGTGTCGTCATATTGTTTGTTTCTTGACCTTTCCTTACTCTTTGTGTCCACTGCTGTATGATGGCCAGAAATCAGCCCTCTCACATTCACTTGAAGATGTTGATAATTGATTCAATAGCATATTTCAAGGCAGAAAGACTCTCCGGAAAATTCTGGTATGCACATATTCTCGGAAGCTCCCAATCAGATGCCTTTCATGAAGTTTTAATTTTGAAGCAAGTTTTTTTTTTATTTAATTTTCTCCATAGGTTATTGGGACATTTTTTTAACTATAGTAGTTAAGATAAAGATTACTGCTGGTGTTTGATGTTGACAAATGTTTAGTTTTGTAGTGGGGCTGATGAGGGAACTCTTTAAAAAGCAGTAGTCAATTTTTGTAATAATTAGGTTTTCTTTTCGTATATTTTTTCGGTAATTTCTTTTTGGATCCAAGAGGTTCCGGATCCGCAGTAAAATAACCCCTCTGAAAATAACCCCTGATTGTAGGTATGTGTAATATGTTGCTACGCCAAAGAGATGGATAACTTATGTGACTACATGACGCTTAGCACGCGCCGTAAGAGTGGTAGGATTAAGCAATGCTCGATCCTTCCAGACGCGCCTTCTAGATTGTGATCGATTATACTACCGGCGTCCCGGTCAGTTTTGTCACATACTGCGCCACACAGCTTGAGTACAAAACCCTCTTCCGAAGCGCAGTGGTGGCTCGTTCATAAGGTTCAATGGTTCAGTGAACCCCCTGAATAATTTAAATATGTTTAAGGATTTGTTGAGAAATGGTTTCATATTTAAATAACAAGATTTGTGAGATTAATCTTGTTGACTGAACAATAATAGATTCGCGTATTAGGCGAATTGCTCGCTACTATTGCTTGAGGTGCAAAGCAGCTCTCAGCACCTCCTGGACTGTGTAGACAGGTTTGGAGGGGGAAATCAGTATATAAGCAAAATTACATTCAACAGTCCCGAGTGTTAGCGAAAGAGACGAATACTTCCGACGAGTGCCGAACCGCACCGACCGGGAATTTTAACATTTTCATAATACCGCCATTCGCCATTATTATGATTTTTACTACCACATGATTTGTCCGTTTACCTTGAGCTTTGTGTCAGATTTCTCTATTTCATTTAGTCTTAAAATCAAATAAAATAGTGAAGTAATTGTATTCCGAAAATAAAGTGTGTTTAATGTATCATTAAATAATTACAGTAACGTTAAGTTGACCGAAGCGTGTTCAAAGTGCATGCTGGTATTTTTGTGTTCAGTTCATTAATTTGGTAAAATGAATAGTGTTCAATCTATTTTAAAAACAAATTTTTCTTCTCTCTCTACTGTAGATAAATGCAAAATGAAGGAACCTCGGTATGCAGCTTCCCGTTTTAAATATTAAACAGAAACATTTAACTATTATTTTATTTTAACTGTATACTTTTAGAATAATTTACAAATAGCATAAATACAGCCTAATATTAGGCCTACTTAAAATTCGTCAACAGTTATTTATTCATGTTGCGACCTACCCCGTGTGTTATTTGGAATGGAATAATTGCTCTTGTCTCAGTAGAAACATTCAGACATTGAACCCCCAACTGTCACGACCACTAGCTGCCACTGCCAACCTGCCAGTGTTTGGATCAGAGATGCATTGTGCATTTTCGGAGTTGTGTGTTACAGCGGTTTAGTGTAAAACGATATTTGCAAATTGTTGCGGACATTTGTAATTGGTGACTCGTGTTATTTAGTACGGCACTGTTAATTATGTGACATTTATTGTTTGTTACGTTAGTGTGACTTGGACAAAGTCAAATACACGCTTACGCTGACGGTGTTGTGATAATAGCCAGACCAAGACAACGGCTAGTTGAGGTGTACAAGGAGCTGAATCAAAAACCCACTGGAATGGGACTAATTGTAAATATCAGCAACACTAAATACATGGTAATTTCTGCACCAGAAAGGAGAAGAAATCTATATAACCTATGCACAGAGGATAATTCATTTGATGCAGTTAATAAGTTCAGATACCTTGCTAACGTGATAGATAATGAATGGTCCATACACACGACGATACATGACAGGATACAAATAGAAAATAGGGCATATTATGCCAACAGTAGACTATTGAGAAGCAAACTCGTTAGTCGGAGCACAAAAATAAAAATATATAAGACACTTATCAAACCGGTTGTTACTTATGGAGGCGAGATATGGACATTAAACTAAAAAGGAACAAGAAACACTAAAAAGGTTTGAAAGATAGATTGTAATATGTGTTTATGGCGTGCTTAAAGAAAATGATGAAAGGAGAATAAGAAATAACCAGAGATAGATGAGCTATTGAAGCATGAGGGCATTGTAAGATTCCTAAGACTCAAAGAATACAATGGCTAAGTCAACTAGAGCGGATGGATGATCAGCGTATGCCAAAGAAAATCCTGAGGGCATAAGTCAATAAAAGCAGAAAGAGGAGGCGACCTAGGATAAGACGTTTGGATGATGCGCTGGAAGATCTCATAAAAATCGATTTTGGGGGTTACACTGAGACGCCAATGGATAGGAGACATTGGAGAAGATTGATGTTGGAAACTATTGCTCACGTTGGGCTGTAGTGCTAAAGAAGAAGAAGAAGAAGAAGAAGAAGAAGAAGAAGAAGAAGAAGAAGAAGAAGAAGAAGAAGAAGAAGAAGAAGAGTTGAAAAAGCGTTGTTTAATTTATTTAAATTCTAAGTAGCGATTTCGTCTGGTATCAACTATTCTGTGTCCACTATTCAAACACGACGGTCCTTGTGACCGTCGCAACAATGTGTTCTGTGTGTGTGTGTTTATATTTTTTCTTATATGCGTTACTTGTAAACAAAAAACACGTGCACCCAAAATCAGCAAACTTGTCATACGATAACTTTCTGCGCGTATTTTTTCGTTAATAACAACTGACATTTTACATTTATCAACTTTGCGATATTCTGACAGAGAGAATCGGCATCCCTCTGTCTATGCCTATAAAAGTAGCAATAACACAATTTAAAAAGACAACAAAATTAAAAATGTTTATTCACTTTTAAATATTACTTACACGTAATATAACAAAGACATAATATAAAGTCATGTCAGCAGACAAACAAGTATCCGATCAATAATCGATCTGCAATTTCGTTTCGGAAACGGACTTCTTGTCTGCGACGGGTTGCGATTCCGCGGGAGGCGGGGCAGCAGACGGCGTGGTGGGTGGCGGACGCTTGACGTTCACGTACATCTTGTAGTCTTGCGGCAGCTCGTCGTCGCTGTAGATACGGTTGGAGAAGTAGACACGGCGCACCCGGCAGTTGGCGTGTATCTGGATGCGCTGCGTCTCCAAGTACGTGGTGCCGTAAGCGCGACGCGTGAAGTCCGCCAGGTTGAACTGTATCTGGTTCCAGCCGTCGCCCAGAGCCAGCGGCATGCTGCACGCGAACGGCCGCACTCTCGTCGCCGAGTGGTAGTTACTGAACCGGAACCTCCGTCGCATATCTTTGTCGTCCAACACCTTAAATGTTTTACACAAAATGATTTTTAATTACTTAATACATTAATATAAGGCGATGGTTGATTGGAAAATAAGATCTCCTACTGCGTGGTGTCTCCAAGGCCGGTCGCACACTGGACGACATTTGTTTCGCGACAGAATCGTTTTGACGCTTCGTGTTGCAAAGCGTCACTTCGGTGGAGAGAGGCTTGAGACGATGTCTTACGGCAGAACAGCTGTTTTTGACCTGTGAAAGTGTGTTGTCCGCGGGTTCGTGACAGGCATTAAAATAGAAGGCATGGACTAGGTAAGTGTAATACAAACTCCCCGCCTTGTGTAGTTACAATTTAGCGCATGAGCATTTCAAAACGTCGGAAGCTGTTTTGTTGCGAGACATAAATTGAAGGAGCTTCGTCTGTAGTGACGAAGGCCCTCGCGACGCCTCTAGACAATGCCGCAGCAAGTGTGTGGCGCTTTATAGATCCTAATGACAGTAGAGCAATCTGCAACGCTTAGCTACATAATGCGCCAAAACGGTTCTGTCGAGAAACAAAATGTCGTTCCAGTGTGCGGCTGTCCTAATAGTCGAGGGAAGGAAAACGTTTGCGCATGGATAGTGCCAACGACCTTAGTTTAATTTGAGTGACAAGGTTGGTAGTCACGAGTCTAACACGGGAGTAGTGATCGATACTTCCAAGTTGCGCCCCAATTGAAATTTACAGCTGTATGAAAGCAGTTTTTTGATGATACAGGTATTCTAGCTGGACAAGTGTTGGTCATCGAGTAGTGTTAACGGAAGTACAAGAACAGTACAAAGAGTAGGCCCTGACACTCGATTCAAATAGAACTGAATTGAACGAAGTGTTTGGGAACGAAGGGAAAGATCATCATACTAACTGTTGAATGCTTAACGCTCTCGAAAACTTCTAGAGTTGGTGTTGCACTCTGAAAGTTGCTGGTAAGGAGTCTGAAAGTGTTTGAAAGAATAAGTGGACTGTATGAACTGAGTTAAGTTGCGTTTATTGTGACATTATGAGAAGAAGCCCAGGCCCAAGCAATTACGTATGGCGATACATCGCCGAACTACAATTACGTGTGGCGTAAACTGCCGTAATACATAACGTATAGTATAGAAAAATAAACTGTATGTGAAATTACATGATAAGATTTTACATTGCCGCGGCTAGCAAAATGGAAGATTGTAGTGTACGGTTGAAGAGTTGAGTCTTAACTAACCCGATCGCAGCAGCTGGCGACGCGTGCCGTACTGCGACGGATGACGTAAGTGCGTGGGCTGGTTGCGCGTGAGCAAGTAAGTAAATACAATGCGTTAACATACTGCCCGCCCAAAATCGGGCGATTTTGACATAGTTTACAGTAAAAAAAACAAAAACAAAGTTACTCAAAAACACACAAGTATACATTAATAAGTTGCAAATCTGAAAGATGTGAGAATACATGATACATGAACATTGGCATAAATACAAATACACCATAAACAAATGTAAATACATTATTAATTAATGCTCACCAAAGGATATATAATAATAGTCCAAAGGCTTGAATGTGTGATAAAACATAATAAGAATAATAACAATAATGCATGGCAATAAGGACATCGTAAGTAGCATCGTACAATAATTAAAGAAATCCAACAAATTTAACAATAACAGCGTGACACTTAGTGCATAATAAGCAGTATTACATAATAATACAAAAGGCAATATACCTAAAAAATTCATTATAATAATATAAAAGAAATATACCCAAAAATTCACTATGATAATATACAATAGAAATATACCAAAAAAATTTACTATAATAATATACAATAGAAATATACCAAAAAAATTTACTATAATAATATACAATAGAAATATACCCAAAAATTCACTATAATAATATACAATAGAAAAATACCAAAAAAATTTACTATAATAATAGACACTGCACCAAACAGTACACAATAACTGACATCACACTAAGAAAAATGAGAAACGTTTAAATGTTTAGTAATGCACAGATACATAGCGTACATTAATTGATACAAATAAATACAAATGCAGAAATAAGTACATTTAACATTGTACTTAGTAAAGGTAGAGCACGTGCTCGTCCGGAAATGTCCCGGGCATGAAGCACCGAGATGTCAATCAGTCTGATGCCACCGGAAGTGGGCACAGCTTGTGAATAGGTGTGCGCAGTATGCCGTTAGCAGTACGGACGTCCGCGACGCGTACTAACGAATCCTGCCCTAGATAAGTCTGAGTGACAATACCGCGTTTCCACTGCAATGGTGGTGTATTGTCTTCTAAGATAAGGACTAGCTGTCCTATGGACAAATTTTTGGAATGCCTTTTCCATTTATTTCTCTGCTGCAGCTGGTGCAGATAGTCTCTAGACCAACTCTTCCATATAGAGCGGGTAAATCTCTGCAAAAGCTGCCATCTCCCCAAGCGACCCATATTTGTATCCGAGTAATCGGGTTCCGGGAGCGCGGTAAGGGGGGAACCAACCAAAAAATGCGCTGGAGTCAAAGGCTCGGGATCCCCAGCGTCATTTGACATAGTGAACAAGGGACGCGAATTTAAACAAGCTTCAACTTGAGTAAATGATTTGGACCGCTGCCCGCCCTGACGTAGAAACATAGGACCGGCGTAGTCGACGGCGCATTGCGAAAATGACTTGGAGGGAGTGACTCTGGGAGCGGGCAATTGACCTAAAAGTTGGCGTGAACCAGTATAATCTTTGTGCAAAGACTGGGTTTGCCTAGACTTGAGTTCAAGGGTTTGACACCTGCGAACCGCTCCGGGAAGAGAATCACCGAGGCACTCTGTACTGCGGGGCAGCGACACAACGAACCTACCACTATCGTTCCGATAGGTGTTTGCAAGAAAATGATCTTCACACTCCGTGTCCTGAGCTGAGGGAGTACGGCACGAAACATCCTCCAACTGCCAAAAGGTTTTCAATTGCGACGAGATAGCATTATTGTCGTCGCGTGCTATGAACGAAGAGACCGGCTTAGTTATGTCTACGTTGAAGGGTAAATTCCCGGCGAGTACAAACCCTAGCTTTGTTTCCTGGATTATAGGAAAGTGCGGACTACGAACAAATTTAGTCGGCTCAATCAACTGCAAAAAATACTGTGCCCCGAGTAATATGTCAATGTGTGACGAATGATTAAGTTGCGGGTCGGCTAAAAATATCCCCTTTGGAATTTTCAACGATGCCATGTCAAAGGATTCTGTTGGGAGATTATTTGTGATTCTGGGCAGAACAGCGCAGTGGACATTTAAAGTGAAATCCTTATAGCGTGAGTTTAGGCGCACCCGTGTGCTAAAATTGGCTTGACATAGTGAGTTATTTATGCCCGTGATAGGCAGCTCGGATTTGTTTAGTTTTAAGCCCATGTGGCGGGCGAAACCCATTGTACAAAAATTTGCTTGCGACCCTGAATCCAGCAGGATTCTTACCGGGCGCTTGTTACCGGCATGATCGGTGGTGATGCATACGGCGGTGGACAATAAAATCGATTTGTTAGTTTGTAGCTTCAGGGAGCATTGCTTATTGCTCCTGTTGGTCGAGTTATTTATTGAAACGTGTATCATGGTATGATGCCTTTTCGAGCATGCTTTGCAGGAAAATTTAGAAGGGCAACGCGAGCTTTCATGGCCCGAACGTGTGCAATTCAGGCAGAGTTTGTTACTTATTAAAACCTCTCTACGTTGCGTAGGTTGTAAAACTATAAATTGTGGGCATTCGAGCAATTTGTGATTACCACGACACAGCTGACAAAATTTATTGCTTGTTTGAGTGTGTATTAGTGACCCAGTGAACTCCGCGCGTTTAGTTGATTTGCGATAAGAAGCATTATCGCTAACCTGTCTGCCGCCAGACGAACCAGTCGGAGCATTTACTTTTTGTAACAGCTGACGTCTTGAATTTAAAAATTTAATAAAATTATCGTAAATCGGAAGCTGTTTTTCGCAGAAAGTTTCCTTCCGTAATCTGCACGTATGCTCGTCAAGTTTTTGGGCGAGAAAATGCACAAAAATAAGCTCAAATGTATTTACTGATAGGTTCAATGAGTTCAGCGCATTTATATTGGCGGTGAGCTCATCTATAAATTTAGAAATGCTGAGCACGGACTCCCGTTGCATGTGCCTCATGCCCAAGACATTAGCCGCATGATACGTGGTAACAATCAATTTACTGTCATACCGGGCCTTTAACAAGTCAATGGCCACCGTGTAATTTTCGTGCGTGATAGGGAGCGATTTTATGACATTCAGCGCCTCATCCCTTAATGATAAATGCAAGTAATGCAGTTTTTGGACGCCAGTCAGGTTCGTTCGGACATGAACTAACTCCAAAAACATATTGTAAAAATGTTGCCATTCAATTATATCACCTGCGAAACAGGGTAGCTTAATCGGTTGCAACTGAATGGGAGGGGCGCTGAATGTGACTACATCGGATGGACTTGTTGCCTTCCTGCTCATCTCCTCGGCATGGTCTATTAAATTTTGCAGCTTGAATTCTATGCTGCATAAGTCATCTTCGGTCTGAACCCTATCGCTCGCGGATGTAAAGTCAGAGTCCTCAGACTCAATTTGTGTTTGAATTTCATCATATTTGGCTGATAGCTCCATAAGGTGGCGAAGCTTTATTTTTAATGCATGATGGTCATGCGTATCGTGATCGAAATTGTCTGCGTATGTATTTATGCGAGATATAGAGGCCTTGATCGTGCCACGTTTCTTGATCAGCGCCTTCATATCCGTCATGATTGGGTATGAGAAAAAAAATTCAAATGATAGTACGACAAAAAAACCAAGTGAATGCAAGCGATGAGCAAGACCAGGCAGGAAATGCAAGTTATAAAGTCACGCAATGACACGGTAATCCTTACTTAACACATCTTAAACTAGTTTTATATGATAATAAATACTGATTTAGGCAGTACAAACAATATAGCAGTATAATCACTAATGATGTGAATGCTATTTGAAAGGTATGACTTACAATTAAAGAAAATGTTTATTGAGTTCGCAAAAAAAATTACAAGTTCATATTCAAATGAAACTGATTTAAAAAAATTATATTATTATTTTTAAAACTGCTTCCTTTACTTTAATGCCATTGAGAAAAAATATGCAAATCATGCAAATTGAAAACTAATATAAAACATGAGTTTATAGTCACTTGACATGGTACTTATCGGTATGTTCTAGAAGGCATCAAAGCTTGTCGAAACCTTTGTAGTCGTGTCAGGTACCCATGAATAGATGATGCAGACATGGTCGCTGCCTGTCCGGTGATGTCCGATGCGGTCGAATCCTGTCTAGATAGGCTGCTCTGGATTTTCCCACATGCTAAATGCCACGTGCTAAGTGCTCATATGCTGCAATGATGCTTCAATGCTCCGGTTGGCGAAATATGACGTCCCCAATGTCGTGCGATACGAGCTCCAAATGTGGCGATAATTAGGAGTTGTTGAATTGAATCATGAACAAAAAAATGCTGATAGGCCTGCTTAATAAACTGATCCATGAAACGAATTGTCCATGAAGTTAGTCACGTCCGTGAAGTACATATCCGCGGCCCGGAGGACCACATGATGAATGCCGCTGTGGACGAGAATGCTGTCGCTGGACAAAAGTGCGGTCGCTCGGGCCAAAAATGTTGTCGCTTGTGGACAAAGAATGGCGGTCGCTTGTGGACCAAAAATGTTGCCCGTAAGGCTAAAATAATATCCGGGTTCGGAGGACCAAATGTTGAATGCTTAACGCTCTCGAAAACTTCTAGAGTTGGTGTTGCACTCTGAAAGTTACTGGTAAGGAGTCAGAAAGTGTTTGAAAGAATAAGTGGACTGTATGAACTGAGTTAAGTTGCGTTTATTGTGACATTATGAGAAGAAGCCCAGGCCCAAGCAATTACGTATGGCGATACATCGCCGAACTACAATTACGTGTGGCGTAAACTGCCGTAATACATAACGTATAGTATAGAAAAATAAACTGTATGTGAAATTACATGATAAGATTTTACATTGCCGCGGCTAGCAAAATGGAAGATTGTAGTGTACGGTTGAAGAGTTGAGTCTTAACTAACCCGATCGCAGCAGCTGGCGACGCGTGCCGTACTGCGACGGATGACGTAAGTGCGTGGGCTGGTTGCGCGTGAGCAAGTAAGTAAATACAATGCGTTAACACTAACGGAAAACTTGTACGAAATACGTACAATACCAGTTGGAGTAAAGATAACGAGAAATGAGGTTAGTCAATTCCCACATGCTTAGGGCAAACAGCATAGAACACAGTGGGCGCATGTCGTGTCCATAGTAGGTGAAGAGTCTAAGATTGGACAACGTAAATTCAAGGAGGCGATTTTCATCATAATTAACGAGAATTGTTTGAGCCAAGCAAGCAAGGACATTCCTCAAATTTGGTTTAATATTTTGAAGAATTCGATGAAAGGCTGAGACGGTGGGGGACAGGTGTTAGCAGGTCGGAAATTTCTGTTAGCGTCTAGAAATATCCAAATGGGTTTGTAATTTTATGTAGGAGTGAGAAGTAGACGAAGGGACGTGGTCTTTAGTAGGTATGCGCGGGTATAAATACGAAATAAGACAGCTGTCCAGCTGTTTCCAACTCGCTCTGGTTTGTTTACGGGTCTCCGTCTGTCAACTGTGGAAGAGTTCGTCTTTAGACTTTCTGTGACCCTCTTCTTCCGCGCGGCAGACTCAAGTCACCCACACCTACGCGACCTGACCAGGGACGAATGTCCCCCATGCCACATGGTAAAGCGACCCCGCACTCTACTGGGCGACCCGCCACAGTCTCATACGGAGGGCTCTTCCCCTGAGGGAGCCACTACCAACCACACAATCCTACCAAAATCTAAACACCAAACCAGAACTGTTCTGAATGGCTATCTTAGCCGCCGCGACTTCGAGGTACTGTCTCCTGTTAGATGTGCAACGCCTTCATTCATGAAGGCCCGCCCAGGATTCACGAGCTGGGAGGTCCGCCCCGCTGAGAGGTCAGGGGGGCCGCGTATGAGGCAGCAGCATTGAACGACTTGGCCCTTAAACGGACCGGGAGGTATCTCTTCTGTTACTCGGGTGCGTTACCACTGGTTTAGGGCCATACTAGGCGATACCAAACAAAACGATCGGCTGAGCACCTCACTTCCTGAGATCCTCTCCTCATACCTACAAAAACAATACAAGCATTCCCATCTATTACCAATTGACCTTGTAAACCTAACGCGCTTGAGAGAGTACGATTCTTGCAGTCACCGGAGGAGTCACTCTGGGCGCTGCTATCATGCAGGGGTCTTGGCCCCCCCCATCACCTACAGCTACAATTGTCCAGCTGATGTTGAATCTTACCACTCACAGATACAAAATATTTTATTATTTTACATTATTTTGTAGTTTATTCTTATTTTTCTATTCTTATATGTTCATTTTCATATGTTGTTCTTAATGTTTGTAAGACTTATATTGCTATGATAAGATTTTAGTCGTAATTATGTAAATTTTGCAAATATTTTGTTTTATTAAGCTGTATTGTAAGTTGTTTTATGTTCTGTAGCTTCTAAAGACGGTTCTAGATTCTAGAGATCCAAACGTCAAGCGAAAAATATTACGATGGAAGCAGTTTGAGTAGAGGATTTTCCCGAAATCCCTAGTATATTGGGGAAGGCTAGGACCGCAGACAACTAACGGGCTACTGTGGTGTAGTGTAGAAAGTTAGGAATAAAGTAAACGTAGGGCTTTAAAAATCCATAGTAGACCATGATTGACGCATTTAAAAATCGAGATTGACGCATGGTGTGAAGGTGTGGGAGTTTACTGCGAAGATGTTGTCCAAAATTGAGAAATATAGCTGGATTATTGGATAAGATACTATAGGCTTACACGACAAAATAGGGCAGGAAAAGAGAGACACCGAGAAGAATAGGTTAATACGTAGGCTCAGAACATGAGCTTATTGGAATATTGTTAAGACGTTAGGGACCTGTCTAAAGGATGACAAATAGAAGATGCGTTGAGAGCGTAAGAAAGGAAGAAACGAGGTAGAACGAAAGTAGTAAGAAGGACATGGAGGAAGAATGCGAGGTAAAGAACTCACGGAGAGGGATTTCTTTTTGTATTAAAAAATGTGGCAGGTAGGCTGCGAGAGATGTTATCAACAGTAAAAAAAAATCTACCTACAAGGAACAGTGTGTAAAACAAAGGAATAATGAATAAATGGAACCAGGTTATTACGATGGTCGTGTGAAAAAGTGAGCCAATGAGTTCGATGTGCCATAGTCTGTAGTAAAGGTAAGATGTTTGATGATCTGCAAAACCAATGCCATAATTCAGCAAAATCTTCTGACTAAGCAAAGAGTCATTGCTGTAAAGCAAGGCATTAGTAAGACATATCGCGTCGTTTTGCTGAGGCACTGACATACAGGAACGTCTGTGCCAGATTGGTCTCGCAACAGTTGGTGAATCCCACGAAAGTAACAGGAAAACGTTTTTATAGACATCTAAAACAATATCATGGCGAACAGGAGGATTTCTTCATGAATATTGTCACTGAAGGCCAGTGTGGTAGGTTTACCATTACGATCCAGAAAAAGGTAATCTCTGGGATGTCATCACCTATGATCTCCGAGAGTAAAGAAATACGTAAGTATGGAAATTCTTTAGGGCACCTAAAAATTCAATGGGTTCATTTTAAATTACCCTGTTTTGTCTAATGAACTGTGAAGCGTTCATTAAACCACGACATTTAACTTTGAAGGTGACGGTTCGTATCGGTTTCCTTCAATAGAATAGAATTTTATTTGATTATCTACGTTGGTAATTCAGATAAATAATAATTTTTGCGCCTCGAAAATCCAGATATTCTTATGATTTTACTTGATTTTCAGGGCTTGAAAGCTAGGCATAATTACACCGTTAATAACCACAAGTCCTTATTATACGAGGTGTGTCCGGAAAGTAAAGATACAAAGGTCGTAATTGGTCTAAAAATATTTATTTACAAATCCTTAACTGACAGTTACGTAAATACATATATCTTTATTTCTCTACATAATTACCGCCATTATCCAAGCACCTATTAAGTCTGGGAACCAGCTTTTGTATCCCCGTGTCATAGAAGTCTGCCGCCAACCCTTTGAACCATGTCATGACCTCTTCTTTTACCTCGTCATCGTCATCGAACTTTTTTCCGGCCAGATATTGTTTCAGGTGAAGGAACAAGTGAAAATCACTGGGCGCGAGGTCCGGGCTATGCGGCGGGTGATCCAAAACATCGCATTTCCAACTGCCGAGCAGCGCAGAGGTCACGCGTGCAGTATGCGTGCAGTTGGAAATGCGATGTTTTGGATCACCCACCGCATAGCCCGGACCTCGCGCCCAGTGATTTTCACTTGTTCCTTCACCTGAAACAATATCTGGCCGGAAAAAAGTTCGATGACGATGACGAGGTAAAAGAAGAGGTCATGACATGGTTCAAAGGGTTGGCGGCAGACTTCTATGACACGGGGATACAAAAGCTGGTTCCCAGACTTAATAGGTGCTTGGATAATGGCGGTAATTATGTAGAGAAATAAAGATATATGTATTTACGTAACCGTCAGTTAATGATTTGTAAATAAATATTTTTAGACCAATTACGACCTTTGTATCTTTACTTCCGGACACGCCTCGTACTATGGGATGTGATGTTGTCCGCTGGATTTCCTTCATTGTACAGTGTAATTCTGAAACCGATCTCAGATTCCAAACGGCGAAACGTTAAATTAAATCGTAACAACCTCGGTTGATACTTGAGGCAGGAGAATTATTGAACAAAAGAAATGATGCAGTCGGTTAAGATTTTCTATAAAACGACTGGAATTTAGATATCTGACACACAGTGGCGTCTCCATAACGCACCTTATTATGTGCCCCCTTCGTATGGGTTGTCGGTTAGATGGTTAAGGGAGTTGAGTAAAGTTAAATAGAGAACCGTTATTAATATTATTCCAACATTATAATTACACAATCTGATAATACGAAAATATCAATTAATATTAAAATGACTCTCCAAAGAACCAAAAGTAAGGTGAGATCACAGGATATGCTTTCAGAAGAATTTAACATTCAGCAAGGTCTGAAACAAGGGGGCTCTTTGTCGTGTACATTAGCACTGGAAGCGGTCATGAGGAAGTTGCCCGAAAGTCAACGCAGGAAGCACGATTTTTAATGGAACGGCACAAAGCCTCGCCTTTGCCGATGTGTTATATCGCTTTGCTGGGTACTAACACCAACTACCTCACCGAGAACCTGGAAAAAGCAGTCAAGGTGAGACTTGTCGTAAATAAAGATAAAATGTATGATCAATACAAGGGATAAGACGAGACGGAGCAACGTGAGGCAGTTTGAGGATACGAACGTCTGGAGCAGTTTAAATACTTGGAGGTATTGTAACGGAGAACAACGGAGTGCCGTCGGAAGTTAAAGCGCGACTGGCTGCAGGAAACAGGCGTTATTACAGCTTTTAGAAGCTCTCCTTTGTGACAAGTTATCTTAAGTTGTTTCGATGGTTATGTATCAAACCGATGGTTATGGGTAATGTTGGAACATGGACTTTGACAAAAAAAGAATGAAAGCCTCCTTAATACGTGCGAACGGAAATTCTCCGCAAGATCTTCGGAGCTATGTGAGAATATCGAGTGGGGGGTAAGTATTTGACAGTAGCAAGTTAGAAGTACTTTACAATGGCCCGGCAATCGTTACCAACATAAAAGGGCGCAGACTAAAGTGTCTCGGGCACGTGGAAAAAAAAAAAACAAAAAAAAACTGATGAGTACGAAGGCAGAGGGAAGACGTTCTGTAGGTCGCTCGAGGCTGCGATGGCTGGACAACGTCGAGGCCGACCTGTGTAAGTTCGGGATCCGAAACTGGAGGCGTTTGGCGTCATCGGGAGACAAGTAGTCGAGAAGGCCCTGGCTCTCAACGGGCTGCAGCGCCAGTTAATGCAATTAACATTGAAAGCAGGAATTGTTAATTTTCCACAACCAAAATAAAATTTTCTTGATTTTCTTTTTGCAAATTCTTTTACGGTATCGTTTATATCTATGCAGCTTCGTTTATTATTATGGTTAGATTTGATAGACTTTCTTACATCGCACTCGATTTTAAGTAAGCCTGTGCAATTTTTAACTTGGAAATTATATTTTGCTCTCAGAAACAGTAATAAGCAATGTTAAGTAAATGCGTAGAGGAGTTGATAAATTTTCGGGGTGTACTAATAGAGTTACTTTTAAGCTAGTATTTCAGGGATACATTTCTACATTTTGAAATTCTATATAGTTGAAATTAGTTCTACATTACTATTGGTTATGTAATCCCTATATGACGCCCCTTAACCCCTGCTGCCCGCGTACTGTGCATCCCGTCCATCACCGCTTAAAACGCCCGAGTAATTTTAAACAAAAAATGCTTTAAAAAAAGTTCTCAAAATTAGAACGTGCACAGTTTACAGGATAAGTCGTTGACACTAGTAGTCACATGACTGCAGTAATATTAGAGAGCTGGAACGACAGTCAGCTGCAGCTGCTTGAGTACAATGCGGTTTGTAATTTATGGCAGCGATTATGTATCAGCGTTGCAGACCACTAAATTGGCCCACTTAACCGCGCTACTGATAAGAATGAATTAGGACCAGTTAATAAGTAATGTACAGACGTAGTGTGGTTTGTCCACGGAGAATACGCAGATTGGACATTTAGAGAGTTCAACGAGAAATAGGTGAAAATAATAGTGAAGTACCGTATAAAGCAAACAACAAGAGGAAGCACAATAAAAGATGATAGTAATTAACACAGTAAAAGTGAATGATTGTGGGTGTAAGTCGTCTGACAGCAGGGGTGCCCACAGCATGGTGCAGTGGTGCAAAGTCGCACCACTGGAATTTGGGGGGGGGATTTTTCAAGGCGATTTTTTAATCTTTTTCCTTTCATAATCTCTTGCTGGAAATAGAAATTACATGAACTTAAGCCAGTCGCGTAACCAGGGGCCCTTTCAAGCAACGTAAATCAAACAAATCAGTGAAGAAAAAAAATGCAATTACAAAATCAAGTTAGACTATCTTGATAGGCCTAATGTACTACTAATTGTGTTAGGCCAGGTTTGACCAGGATTTACATTTCTCATAATTTAGTTATTGATTAGGAATACTAGAAAACCTTTTGGTATTGACAAACAGTTTTTCAAACATTTCTGGATAAAGCCCCAAGATCCACCGTTAATTGGGGGGGGGGGGTTATTCCATACCCCGTATTGTGATCCTCCCCTACCCACAAAATAACATTTTTTTGGGATTTCGGAATACTTGGGGGAGAATTGCACAATGGCCTTTGGGGGGGGGGATGGGTACCTCTGTCTGACAGGGCAGAATAAGTAGTGGTGAGACTAATCAAAGTTCTGCAGTGAGTTGTGGTATTGGAGGAAGAACAAAAAGAGACGTGTGCTACTTCATAGCCTAGACTACCCTGTCTGTTCCAGAAACCTTATCTGTCCCACACTTTTCTGACCTCTGGGCATGTAATTCAGGGCGATTCGGGGAAGACGGCCTTGTTGCATTCTTTGCACGATTGACTTTGTATTCGTTAATTTTAATTTCCAAATTGAAAAGTTGCAATTCCTATTTTAATTTCTGCGGATGTAATGTAATTTCTTCTGTCTGTCTTTGGAAGACCTACGTCTCACTCTCGTTCAATGCCACTGGTAACGCCAGTGTCTTGTAAAACTTCAGTTTAGTTTCTTTTCTAGTTTTATATTTTAAAGTTCCACATAAAATAAATTGTTTTCTTACATAAAATAAAAGTTTCACTAGTTTTATAAATTGTTCCACATATATATATTTAAATCTATTAAGTTTATTTTGAACATCACGATGTAGTGTAGGAGATATTTCACATCCATGATAGTCTCAAACTGGACAACTCATCCAGAGTTTTGATGTTTTTCTCTATTTTAGTTTAGTTCTTTCTGGGCATTTCTTCATAAAAGCCATTAATTTTGTTTTATGCGGAGATATTGTCAGTGACATTAATATTATCGTGCCACTAAGACCGAATTCGATGATGTGTTTTACCAAAGGACTTGGTAACAGGTATGTGTTTCAGTGGAGAAATTTTGTCCGAAAGACAAAAAAAAAAAAAAAAAAAAAATTGGGAGAGAAGAATGTTCTTTGAAACCGCAAAAGTATATCTTAAAATATTACCAGAAGCTATAGTCTGTTTGTCGGTATGAGATGAATCTGTGGCCGTTTGTCTATAACTTGTTCACCTCACTGGAGGGAAGGTTATTTTGATGACCACTAAAAAATTTAATTATAATTGTGTTTTTGTGTATAAGAGAAATGACGACGAAGCAACTTTGTGAAATAAGAGATATTTCCATCCTCCCCATTGTCACCACCCATACAGTCAGTGTTATCAATTTTGCTCAGGCTTCAGGAATAGCTGGACGCACACGTTGAGTGGGCGGACAAATGGAGAGATTGTAGTCTTCTCCAGACGTAGAACGCTCCTTCCCAGACTTTAAATAAGTGATACCCGACTCCCTTGGTCTCCTAATAATGTGAACGACTTTACTTTGATAGACATCTTACTTGGTGGACGCATTCCGATCAAGTAGCCTCTAAAACAACCCGTCGATTGTATCAACTCCTGCGAAGCCCATTCCGCACCTTCGAACCAGACTATCCGCACTGCCCTCTGTGTCCGTTCTGTGAACTCCACCGTACGAACAGTTTCCTGAAAGTTTCACTGCTGCATCTGTTTCCAGGGTAACCCGCTCATCAGCAGTCTCGTCCAGAGCCCACCTGCACTAGGTGAATCTTGGACCCGATCTCGGGGAATGCTTACCCTGAATTAGACACTGTATAACTTGACCCCATCCCCGGCAGGTAGCAGATCTGGTCTATAATATACCCTCTCTTAACGATAGTCGCATTTTTTTAATGGTTATAAAAATAGTACATTTTTTCCAGTGAAAAGGACAAGCAGATGGGCTGACAGTCACGGACCCGTCCAGTACGGACAGTCTCTTTACATTGCACGTTCGTATAATGGGGGCCAGTGGATCACCTGACCCGGGTCTTGGCAGCATAATGCATGCATCCAAATGGAGTGCAAGACGGAGCAAGAGGTCTCCAGGTCACGCGAAAGAGGATGCGTGTCGAGTATTGGAGAGAAACTGTGTGTATATAACACAAATTGGTGGCTACGGATCTTGTAGGAAACGAAGACTTATCGTGTGGTCGGAGGGAGAAATAATTAACAGTCAGTTTAGTCTCCACTGGGTAATTAATTATGGTTTGTAACCAAGAAGCCAGTACAAACTGCTAACTCGCTTGTAGAGCCGCAGGTTTTGTCCATATGTGTTTAGACACTTTCCCATCACCTATATTCGCATTACGTTCTCGATGTTTTGTCTACGCGATAGTATCGATATATCACGGTGTGAAGAAGAATAAGAAGAATGCTACAATTGTTAAAAAATTGTATTGCTTAGACGCGTGTGAAAACGCGTAATGTTTTTGTTAAGATTTTTTGTTATTAGTTTGTCTGTTCGAGTTACAATTACGTGTTAAATATTTTGTTTGTGTTACTCATATCTTTGTAAACAGTGGAAACTAACCAAGGTGCATGTCTGTTCAGCTTATTCGTTGATTATTCGTGTCACATTAACAAACAAAATCTGACAATTCTGTCTTCCTCCCCCTTGCCATTTGTAAGCCTCCAATTAATTGGGCCTAAATCTGTGTTCCGGCGTGAGCGTGCGCGCGTGCGCGTGTAGAGTATGTATGATAACTGTATTTAACTTTTTGTGCAGTTAAGATATATGAATGAAATGAAATTTCAGTCATCTAAAAAACAGAATATTGCATGTGAAAACTAGAAATGTTTTCATGCGTTAAGTTAGAAAAGATTGTTTTGATTTTTACTTTATTTTATAAAGATAAAAATGTTCATGTTATGGTAAGTTAAAACTAAGGGGGGACGAGGGCATCAATCCTCTCTTCAGAGCCATTAAAAATTTCAGCGAAATTCCATAATCACTAACGTAGGCTATTTATAAGCCAGTCGTATGTGTTAAAATAAGGCTAATAAACAATTGTAGACAAAAAAGGAATTACAATATTTGTAAATTAAAAAAGTAAAGTTCGAGTTTTCTTCATAATGACGGTCACTCAATATTTGTTAAATAACGTACGTATTTGTAGCTTTTAAAGAACAATTACGCACGCGCTGCAAAACGAAGGGAGAGCCTATTAATTTGCATTTATCTTTTTCACCCAGACACACTTCCCTTTACAGGGTTATCTATATCATGATTCCTCTATGGTTTCAACCGTATAATATCTATATGGTTTGCACAGTTTCTTTATTTTAATTCGGAAAAAGAGAAGATTTTACTGCTGGAATTTAAATAAAATGTAACGAACTATAAGTTGATTATAACATTCTTTGGGCAAAATCATTAAAGTGTAAATGGTTAATACAAATGGGGTTTTCAATCATAAGATTTATTAAGAATACTAATTTAGAATTAAGGTGATTCGTAATGTCATGAGACTTATTATTTTTAAAATAGCGGTTTTTCTTATACTTTCCGCTCGTTTACTCAGAAACTTTGATATGCAAAAGATTTATCAGATGTCTTTATAAAATTATATGGGAAGAAGTTTCGCATAAAACTGTCAGAGAAGTTTCTCAGAAAGGACAAGAAGAAGGCATTCGGAACCTCTAGCAACAATCAGATAAGAGAGGAACTGAAAGTTGAAGAAGTAAACGGAATCATCAATGAGTATAGAGAAAGCTGGAAACAACACATCAGCAGAATGGGCAGTTACAAATTCCCCAAGGTACCCTTATTGTATCAACCGAAAGGGAAGAGAAGAGATGGTCCGACCAGTTCGGAGCCGGAACAGACTAAACCGTCTAAGCCGTGAAGATGAAGAAGTTTCTAATTTTTCCTGAGGAAATGGGGGTTTTAACCTATAGCCTAGTCATTCCCCCCCCCCCCCCAGGAGCAGCTCCAAGTTACGTCACTGTATAGGCCTAATGACTGTAACATTTAGAACCATAGAACAGAACGGTTTTAATAAATTAAAAACAATTTTTAACGCAGTAGGATTAAGAAACACACGAAAACACTTTTAACTGATTACCAACTGACATTTTATTAAAACTTGAAGCCCGCACCCCAACTTTGTGCAGGAAGACGTTACACAACTTTTATGTGTATGCACCGTGTGAGAAACATATGTTTATGTAGGCCTATACTGCCTCGGCCAAGAGGATGACAGTCGGAAGCCTTTGATGCAGTAATGTGTTCTTGAAAGTGAGACGCTCGCCGATACTGCCCCTATACACCAAACCCGTCGTGGCGTCGCCATTCTGCTGTCGGCACAGCCGTTATTTTATAACGTGCAGAAACATGTGACCAACGTAACTACACTGGTGCGAGATAAACAGTTAATTACAATTGACAACCGTTACTTTAATGCCGACACGTAAATGTTCAAACGAGGCAGCTGTACTAAAACTTGTATACGGTATAAACAAGATACCCATAACGTAGTGTGGGGACACATAATGCGAAATTGTCGTAAATTGGTTACAGTAAAAAATGTAGGGGAAAGTTTAACGAGTAGTTTAACGAAGTGAGTTTTGTTACACAACGGGAGACTAGCATAGTAACCCGCCTTACTGCGAGTTGAGTTTTCTTGTAGATTGATTGTAAAATTAAAAAAAAAAATTGTATTATTTTTTTAGTGCATTGCTTTGTGTGTTTGCTTCTGTTTGGAAAAACTAGGGTTTACGAAAGCACAGTACGTCCAGTAATATCCATGCATGAATGCATCAGAGACCAGGCCAGATACATCAACAACTCAAAGAAAACGACAAACTATAGAAATGACTATATTACGGAGGGTACTAGTAAAGACAAGGCACGATAGGTTGCCAAACAATAGTGTAAGGGAAACATGTAATGTATCAGATATTGATTTTTGAATTGCTGAAAGAAGAATAGGATATAGAATGAACACACATCAGGAATGGATGACACAAGGCTAGTGAAAAAGGCAAGAAGTAGCCAACTAAGTACCAAGTCGGAGCATTAGTCGGCCAAGGAAGAGGTGGAGTGACAGCATGCAGGACCGTTGTTATAGTACAGGACAGATTCCTAACAAGGAAGTTAAAGAAGAAGAAGAAGAAGAAGAAGAAGAAGAAGAACGTCTGCTTGCGTGTCAAACTGACATCACCATGTTTTGAGGCCAGTAACGCAGGTTTAACCTACAGTATTTTGTAGAAATGCTTTGTGCGGTAATTAAACGATACTAAAAACCGATTACCACAAAAACAAAACTGTTTAATTAAATAAAACAGATTAACGTGTTTTGGATCTAAAGTACAAGCAATTATAACTACATATCGTTATTGAATACAGCATAGTCGAAATATCGAAAATTACTGCGGGTACAGATAAGCTGAAAGTTAGATGTCTGCCTAAGTTGATATTTAGTATTGAACGTCTTCTGCTTCTTGGAAACGTGACAGTGACACTTGGGGCAGAAATGAGGCATTTTGCAAAAAATGAAAGGGATAAAATTATAAATGCAGAACTAGATTGCACGATAAGATGCGTACAGGGTACTGGTGAAGGTAGAATAAGAACAGAAAACATGGAAAATGGTGGAAATGATAGGCCAATAACCAACAGATAGGGGGACTCGAATTTACAACGGTAAAGCCACGTTTGAGGTGTTTATGGCCCGGTTAAAGAAGATGATGAATAGGGAATAAGAAATAACCAGGAGATAGATGAGCTATTGAATCATGAAGACATTGTAAGATTCATAAAGGCGCAACGGATACAGTGGCTAGGTAACCTAAAGCGGATGGACGATCAGTCAAAGAAAATCTTGAGGGCGCAAGTCTATAAAAGCAGAAAGAGGGGCCGACCTAGGATAAGATGGTTGGATGATGTGCTAGAAGACATCAGAAGAATGGATGTATAGGGTTACAATGAAATGGACAGGAGACTCTGGAGACGATTTGTGTTGGAAGCAGAGGTGTGCTAAACTATTATTTTAAAATGATACCGGTACAAATGATACCGTTCCAAAAAGTAACAGGTACAAATACCTGTTATTATATACTCATTATACATATACCTATATTATAATATTATATAATTTGTTATATGAAATAAATTGAAACTAAAAGTATTAACAGTGTTACTTTACACTGTGACTTTAATAAACTATTACTGTTTAAAAGAAAATAAGAAACAAGAGAATTTATAGGCCATAACCTAGCATAATGAACATAGGGAAAACAGCAAACTGACAACAGTCACGTCACAGTGGACAGCAATATTTAAAAAGGCCTTCCCATAGCACGGGGGTTCCCGACCGATGGTAGGCAATAAGACCTAGCTAGGGAAAAAGTATTTATTAAAAAAAAAAATACAAATTTATGTTCGAAACAATAATAAATTTTCATCGGAGTTGATTTAAACCGATTACCCTTATAAAAACACACCTAAACAATTTGCGGTAAAATTTCATTAGATGTCTGCTCCTATCTTATTTTATTTTCTTATCAGGTGGTACTCGAAAAGAACGCGAAAGACCGAAGTGGTACGCGAGTCCGGAAAGGTTGGGAACCACTGCTAGTAGATCAACTGTGCAACTGATAGGTCCTGGCCAAAGCACAAGTTGGGCAAATAATGGAAACTTCGAGCCATATCATAAATCAATCATGAATGTTTTATAGTCTCCAAGAAATTCAGATAAACTTGTAGCTTTCTTTTCTTATCACCTCCTTGTTTTATTGATGGCCTTCTAATAAGTTTAATAAATTCTTATCTTCATCAGATCGTGTATTTACTTTACGCTGCAGTTTGACCATTTACACCTAATTGTGTTTATGTTACGGAGTTTGTTATTTTTATTTCTTTACTAAGTGGAAACTACAATTAGTCAAATGATAATTAAAGTGATAGAGACAAAAATAAAAAATCAGCAGTTTAGATAAAAAAAAAAAACAAATTTACGAAAATACCTTATGTTTTAGGATAGCCTAATTAGATCAGTAAAGATTTAATGAACAGGACTAGATAAAGTGCATAAATGTCCGTTACAACAATCTCATTATTTACGTGAGATGTGCAATGAAGTTAAAATCACATTAACAAAAAGTATAATATGGCCTATCAACTATCAGCCACTCTGTAGGTTATAACACAATATAATTCGTTCAAAATTTACCAAGTTGGTGACTAGTATATAACATATAATTTATTATAATCTGTATTATGTACCTGCATAACACACGAGAATAAATATAACATCAGTATGAATTTTTTTCATTTATTAAAAACAGCTTCGTCTCTGCGCAGAAAGTATTGAGCACCAAAAGTGGCTTCGTACTCGTGTACTCGAAATACTCCTAATACTTGTTGTACTCGTTTACTTGTTACTTGTGTACTCGTTAGTTGCGTAGGGGGGTCCCGCGACTCGGAACAGCGAGGCCGCGAATAACAGGTATGTCAACTTTTCAGTCACTGTTACATCCGTTCCACAAAAATATCGTTCCAAAATACCTGTTATAGGTGTATCTAGTTGGAAGCCAGGGCTCACATTGGGCTGTAGTGGTGAAGAAGGAGAAGAATGCCACGTTATACGAATGGCAGAAAGCAGATTAACGATTGGAGCAGAGACGATACTGCGACATTGTTCAGTGTTACAGGAATGAATACCAATAATACAGACGCAAACGTGACTCCACGTGACTATAACATGGATTGTATGACTGTATGTGTATGTGTATGTGTGCGTGCGTACGTTCGTGTATGAGTGACAGAAGCAAATGTCAAGAGCAGGCACAGGGATGATTAATTACAACGTATTGGAGTACGTGCCTATAAACACGAGTTGCCGGGCGCCCAGCTGTCTAATTGAATGTGTGAGCGCCGTGATTCATGCTTCATATACAGCACACACCACACGCTACTGCGATGCGCGATATTTCGTCAAGATTTATTTACCGACTGTTGTCTTGACGATCTCCAACCATAGGCGTGTCCAACGAAGGTGCCACCGGTGCCGTGGCACCACCACTAGATTGAGAAGTTTTTTGTTTTTGTTTTTTTTACGTGCAGAATATGTTTTTACGTAGAAACTGCATAATTTCCGTGACAGCACTCCTATTAAACCGATAAATATATGAATCTAATCAACTTTAATTTCGTATAGCTTTTCTCACATAATCTGGCGTCGGCCGTCGCGTCGGGAAGCGGCTGCATGAATAGTGTAGTTGCCGTCGTTGCCATGTTTTTAGGCCTTACTCAACGCCAGGGTGGCGGCGCCAGCTGAGTAAGACATTTTCAAAAATCTTCCGGGGGGACCCCAGACCCCCGCCCCCCCCGAAGCCATTCTTGGCACCACCACTACTGAAGTCCTGCACACGCCTATGTCTCCAACATTATTGATTTGTTCACAACACTTTATAGGCTGTCGATAATCTTACCGGGCGGATTTTCCGGTTCGTGGATTGTAAAGGAGTATAGAAAATATAATATAAGGCAATTAATTACGTATACGATATCGTGAAAGGATACAAACGATAAAACCAAGAACGACAATAAATTGACGATAAACAAACATAACATATTACAAACAATTAAACACAGATTCGTTAATGACGTAGTGTATATATTTATAATAAATTACGGCAGTGCCTGTAGTTTTTTACTGTAACTCATGGACAAATAAACAAGGACAACAGTAAATGACAAACACAATCAGTTCTACACACAACACACACAGTCGGCCTGCTGTCTGAAGGAAGGAGAGGACAATCAGCTGATATCTTAACGCTGAGGAAATTGCGTGAATCGATTTAGAAAACACAACAAAAGGAACCATAGTTTGTGTCTGACATTTTAAAACAAAATGGATAATTATTACTCCAAACTAAAGTATTTTTCTGTCATGTCAACACCGTATTATATTGTAGGCGTACCAAGTATGAACTATACTGCTTTTTTTCACCACGATTGACTAATATCATGGAGTCACTATTCTACAGTGAGTGTTACTACTGTACCGAGAGAAAAATATTCTATAGATCACTACAATTATCACTATAGTTATGCTTATTGTTTGACAATTATTGGAAGAAGCAGGTGGGCTATGGAGGAATCTTTCTTGGCGTTAGAAGAAACCTACAAGAAAATGGGGATTTATATCTCTCTCTGTGTTACCATCCTGCAGGCCAGTTGGCAGCAGTTCGTAATTATTCTCGTTTCTCTGCTTGCCTTTTTAGTTCGCAGTATGATGTGCAGTTCATATCGTCCGTAGTTTGTCTCGTGTACTCTAAACGGGGTATTCCTCTATGATTCTCCCTTCCATTTTCCTTCAATTATTGTCTTCACTAACCCACTGTATCGACGTGTATGCCCTATCAACTTGTCTCTTCTACATTTTAAGTTCCCTAGGAAGCTTCTGTACTAGGATACATATCTAGGATTTATATAAACCAAGTACATTGGGGAGGGGCAGAAAGGCGGAAAAAGCTCGCAAACCAAATATTCCGTTTGGTATCATAATCAGCGACATTACTTTAAGAGGACAAGAAACTTTTCTTATTTGGAATCCGCAGTAACTGGCACAGTGAAGTATCGGAAGATATTAGGACAAGACATATGGAACAAAATAGGCTTACGATGATCTTTTAAATGGGCTTTAAAAGTAGACTTTCAACCAGGAATATAAAACTTGTCATCTACACAATCTTCGAAATATCCAAATCAACTTACGACAACTTTGAGATCTAAATAATATCACAAAAAAAAAATGAGAATCAGATAAACGTGTTTGAAGGATGGACTTGAGAAAGATTTACGACTACGTGTTGTAGAGGAAGCCAAGGCTGATACAGGGCTCCATTCACCACTATTACTACTATATATTATAAATTGTATCTTAAAGCGAGCAACTATTGTAGTAAAGCGAGTACTGTATTATTTATTTAATTATGTACCTGAGGTCACCACTGTATTAATTATTTCTGTGGTCGTCCTTTCTTTCTCCAAGGACCACCCTGCGACAAATAGGGGCGATCGATTCCGACGAGACGATACGAGAGGGGGTATTTGTAAATTTTCAGAAGCCCAGCCCGATATGGCCGAAGCGGCCTAGCAGTATATGGTGCTTGTATGAACGCGGCCTACCTTATTAATTTGTATGCTGCAACCACGTCTGAAGTGGCAGTTCTGTGCTTACCACTCCGTTTGTCCAGAGAAATCAGAGTCTTGTTGACGTGGGCGGAAGATCGCGGCGGGACGAATTCCTAAGGGTAGTCACTTCTTACATTATGTATCTGTCCCCCGAATTTAAATAAAATGATAGGTTAGTATGTGCAATTATCATAATTAATTATCATAATACTACTTAGTCGAATAGCAGGTTAGTAATTAATTTGAAACCGTTTTTAGAATTAATAAAGTAATGAAATAACGTAAATTAGATAAATTCTACAAGTTTTGTTATCAGCTACGTAACATGTAATTAATAAATTTTACGTTATACTGTTCGTTTTACGTCTATAAAGAAATTAAAGAAGAGTGCCATTCAATAAGCAAAGAGGCAAATTACAGTTGATTAAAATGACTTATTCAATAAATTTATGAAATATATCTTTTAAGATAATCCCCAACTACATTATAAAATTCATCCATCTCTTTACTATCTTTTTAAAGTGATCAGCAAAACATTCTTTGTCTTGAAATTTGAGTAACTCTGGTACTACTTTTATTTCTCACTTATTTGTTGCTTTGAAACTTGATTTCCTCGAGGTAGCCAAACAAAAAGAAGTCTAACAGGGTGAGGTCTGGACTATGAATAGTCTACTAATCCCCAACCTGATTTTTCAGTTTGTAGATGAGCATTAACCTAAGAAAAAACATTATTTTTGTTGTAAACCAAGTCGTTTTTTGTAAATTTATTTTCGAGCCTTGTAATTTATTTAATATTGTAGTAAATATTAATTTGCTATTGATATTCGTGTTAATACAGAATTACAGAAAACGGAACCTCCATAATTCCAGAAAATTGTTTGCATCACCAGATTTGCAAACAATAGCCTACAATACGAAAATCTCCGCTATAAAAAAAATATGGCATTTCGAGGTAAGGAGCCAATAAGAATAAAAATTATGATTAGTGATCGAATTCTAGAACAACTTTAATTATTTGGGAAATTATATTGGGTATGATAAAAACTATCACATTGACATTACGTTAGGTAAGTTCCAGTTCCAATCTGTGGAACAATCAACCGTATTTTTAGAAACAAGGTACGCCGAGATACAAAATTAAAGTTTTACAAAGTTATTGCAGTCTCTATACTGGCCTATGAATGTGAATTATGGACAACAACCAAAAAACAAGACAGTAAAATACATGCCTCGGAAATGGCATTCTTAAGAGGAGTTGAAAGATGTTCTAAATTTGACCGTATAAGAAATGAGGCCATACGAGAAGAGTTACAAGTTTTTAACTTGAATGAAAAATTAAATGAGTACAAACAACGGTGGAACGAACACTTAGAAAGAATGTCAGATTCCAGACTGGCCAAACAAGTCTGGGAATACAAACCTATAGGACACGTGTGTGGGTAGACCCAGGAAGAGATGGCTGCAGGATTTTTGAAGGGGGAACAGGCAGCACCTTTCCTATGCCGTGTTGTGAAGATGACTATAGTGATGATGATGATGATGATGATGTTAGCATCACTTTTTATCGGTTTGGTGTTTGGGTTTTGAATTTTCTTCTGGCTAGAGAACTGGGATTCTTCTACTCAATGCATCAGCAATCGGAATTATAGTTCTCAATAACGGATTCTGATAGCATTACAAATCACTATTCTTACCCAAAATTCATCATTTACATTTTTTGAAATAAGAAATTTTATCACTGACCACAGTTTTTTAATAAGTATTTTCCACTGTTGAATAATTGATTTAGGTTATATAAATTAAAAATAGGTACCAATCAGCTGTTTTAAACTGACGTTAAGGATATTAACTCATGCTTTCAAAAGTAAATTAAGTTTTAATTTAATATTTTCTTAAATTCAAGTGTTCACCTTTTTGCTTATTGAATGAACTTCTTACATTATTGTCCAACGTGGAGGGATTACCTGAATTTCGAAACTGAAATATCGTTTCAAGTTTTTTATCAAGAGCACAAGGAAGGGCAGTTCAATGCCGAGCGTGTCTTTGGGATTGCCCGGACAGGAAATGTAGGCAGTGGCCACGTTCGTGCCGCAGACTTCCAGCACCAGCGTCTTCACGTCTTCGTCGGTAACACGCCTCGTGTGTCCGTTCTTTACCTTTGTACCAGCAGTCATGATCAATAATTATTTCTAGAATTTACTTTTCAAGCTTTAATGCTCTACAGATTTTTATACATTATTCTACTTGTTAATGTCCGACTTTATACTCTACATTATGATACTCTATTATCGAAAATTAAAGATCATATAACTATTGACTTTACAAGACATAAGTGATCGATTCAGTAGTAAACGGATCTCAATGTGTTTTATAGTTGACACTGAATGTATGTGTGTGTCGCAGAAGTTGGATGTCATTCGCTATATAAGAAAGTTTTAGTTTAAAGCATGTCTTACGAAGGATAATTACTATGTGGCGCAGGCCGCGCAGAGATATCGTTGGCGATTCATAGTCGCAACGGCTGCGCTGCGGTCGTGGGGGTCGAATCAAGGTCACGACTACTCTCGATGGGGACAATGAAACAGCAGTCTTGTCGTGCATGGGCCAGATGAGAAACAAAGGTGGGCGCGAGCCCCCCCCCCCCCACAAACATACCTCCTACGTAACGGAGGTCGTCCAAGTGGTGCGATCTGTGAATGATCTCCATTTAAAAAGGACAAATGCGTAAAATCAACGGCTCTGTGGATCGACAAAACAAGTAAACACAAAACAACATAACAAGATTATTCCGTACATCCGACGTAACAAATGCATGAAAACTGTAGCCTCGATGTTTATTCGTGAATGTTATGTTATACATTATATAACGTACATCATCATCATCTTCATCAAAGATTAAACCAGAAATTGTTTGTTCCATTCCCAAGGTGACAGACTAGAGTTGGCCACTCCAACGCTTCTTCGGGCACCACACACCTCTCCGTCCTTTCGGATTATAATTCCATAGTTGTTTAGTGATGCGTCAGTCATCCATTCGGTTAAGATGTTTCAACCACTTTAGCCGATACTGGACAGTACTATCAAGTATACTAATAATATTCGGCTCCTGCCGTACATCGACGTTACTTTTGCGATCTTGAAGAGTGCCACGTGCTTCTTACATCGCCACGTGGCTGAGAAATTTCTCATTTCGGCCACTTGAATACGACTGGCTCGGGACTATTCTCCGCTCCACAGAGAAGTGTGGGGAGGACCATCACCTTGTAGAACTTCAGGCGTGTTTTTTCTTACTCGTTAATTTTAGAGTTCTCCTGATGGTCCCACACTTGTGGTTGAACTTGTGCAGCTTCTTCACCACATCATTGTTTGTAACGTAAGAAACATTACAGCCCAGATGTTCAAAAGTACTGACCTGCTCCAGAACAGTATCATCTACAACAATTTTTGTTAGTATGGGATCAGCTCCATTAAAAGCAATTACATTTGTCTTCAATGTTGACATCTGTAATCCGAAATCCTTGCAGATTTGACTCAATGAGTGTACAGACATCTGCAAGCCACTTTCCGAGTACGACAGATCTCAATATTCCTAATTTGATATATCTTTTGCTACCAATTCCTTTTTTCAGGATTAAGTAACAAAACTGTTCGATTCCGAAGATTTCCCGTTCTATTATTTCTATCTTTCCCGGCGCGTTTCAACGACGTCCTTACCGCGGGGTCTATAGTCTAATAGTTCCTTTGAAATCCTTCAAATACCTCCTCCTTTTCATTCTTTCTAAGTTACCTTTCTACTTGCTTTTATTGTCTTCTATTGTCCCTATCACCGAATTCGTTTCTAATTTATCCCTTACATTCTCATCCATTCTCTCTGGTATTGGTACTCTACATCACGCTCGGATACCGGTAAGAAACCACATCTCAGCTTCTTATACTCTACTCCAGTCACGTCTTGAAAGCAGCACGTATCCAAACCATAAAAACTAAGTTTGAATCATCGTAACTTTGTAAAACCGTATTTGGGTACTCTTTTCATGTTTTACTTTGATCGATTTTCCTAGTTGTTCCTGTAATTGCTTGGAATGAATTCATATTTTATTTCGAATATCAAACGTTTTTCTGAAACCTGACATCTCACCCCAGTTAATCCGAGCTGTTGTTCAGGAGGCTATCAATTACTACGGGATTGTTCAGTAGAAACACGTTTGATCTGCGCAGCCGTGACTTCGTCGCCATGGCAACGGAAATCATTTTTTTATGTTGTCTGTTTAAGTACTAGTGACGCGTCTGTCAAAAATATTTGTAGTTTGCTCTTCTTTAAGCGTTGTGAGTGGGTTGAAAAATGACATCTATGATAGAAAATCCATCCAAAGATAATCTGCGTGCCGTTATTCAGTTTTTGGCCGCTGAGGACGTCAGCC
The DNA here is from genome assembly GCA_034769895.1 of Magicicada septendecula. NCBI lineage: Eukaryota > Metazoa > Arthropoda > Insecta > Hemiptera > Cicadidae > Magicicada > Magicicada septendecula. Next base: position 84,837,866 of record CM068372.1, on the reverse strand, counting down.
AACGGAAATTTATACGAAAATGAAAGCTGTATATGGTGACTATAGTTAATCTCATACGGCAGTGGTTGAATGGTGCAGTGAATTTCGACAAGGAAGAGAATCCATTAAAAATTTGACCCGTCCCGGACCTGCGCGTGTTGCAACATCAGATGAAAATGCGAGACAGCTGGAAACTGCTTTACGCGCAATAGGGGCATCAGAGTTACAGAACTTTCTCAAATGTTGAGCATCAGCGTGGGAACTGTTCATTCCATCATTCATAGTCTTGGTTATCACAAAGTTGCTGCTCAGTGGATGCCACGACTGCTTACTGATGAGCAGAAAATTTTCCGTTCGGACTTATCATTACAGCATTTGATGCGCTATTAACAACAAGGTAATGCCTTTCTACACCAAATTGTTGCCGGTGAAGAGTCTTGGTGTTACCACTACGAACCAGAATCGAAACGTCAGAGTATGCAGTAGAAGCATGCACACTCTCCGAAAGAGAAAAAATGTCGGTCCCAACCTTCGGCAGGAAAAGTAACAGTGACCGTATTTTTTTATTATCAGGGTGTGCTGCTCTTAGAGTTTAAATAACCTGGTCTCAACATCAATGCTGAGCGATATCCAGACGGGTTAAAACGCTTACGGATCAGCATCAAGAATAAATGTCCCGGGAAGCTGACAAATGGTGTCATTCTTCTGCATGACAATTCTCGACCCCATGTAGCTCAGACGATTCAAGATCTACTTGGTGGTATGAAGTGGGAAGTCTTACAACATCCACCTTACAGTCCCGACTTGTTCCCGTGCGATTACCATGTTTTTGGCGCAAAATCACTAAAAGGACGTTATTCACTAGAGTTTGCTTTTAGCGAATGGTTCCGCAAACAGCCTCAAGAATTTTACGAGCAGGGAATCTACAGATTAGTGCAACAGTGGGACTCATGCCTTAATATTAATGGAGACTTCTTTGAAAATCTTTGAATAAAATATGCTTTAGAGCCTCTAAACGTGTTTCTATTGAACAACCCTCGTATTATACTTCAGTTTTCTTCTCTTTAAATGCCATGCTTATTCCGTGTACAATGCCATGCTTATTTTGACATTCACATTTGTTGACATTTTCTTCTTCTTCTTCTTCTTTATCTGATCCTTCTGCCTCTCAGTGTCGGGTTATAGGGAGCCTCAGTCTGTCGTCTCCATTTATTCCTGTCCACCTGTCCATTCACATAGCCTCCGTTTCCTGTAACTCTTCCCACATACCTGTCCCACTCTCTCAATATATGACTGATACTCCTCATCATACATAGCTTTTCTTTTGGGCTCTGACCCTCCGGGTTTACCTCAAGAAACTGTTTTATTTTTCTTGATTCATCTACCCTACTTGCATGCCCCAACCACTTCAATTGCCTCACCTCCAGTAAATCCACATCAGGTGCTTTACTTCCAAATTCCATCCGATCTTCTCATTTCTAATGCGATCTCACCTTGATTTTTCCCGTTATTCGCCTGAGAAACCTCATGCCTGTTCACGTTACTTTACTTGTGTGTTTGTCAAGGATAGTCCAACTTTCTGCTCCTTACATTATTGTTGGTTGATATACAAATTTAAATATCTGTAGTTTTTTTCTTATCTACTCCCCTTCTTCCTATTTTTTAAGTATGTTGTTTGTTAAATAATATATAGTTTTCTTTCTTCACACGATTTAACATTTCCGATCTCTTCTCCCATCCTTGTCGAAAATGACACCCAAGTATTCATCTGCATATAACACTCCTGGGCCAAAATTGATCTTAACCTGTGCGTGATCCCACTGTGTATTTATTGTGGACATATTGTGTATTTCGTCCACAATAAGAGAAAACAAGTAGAGGACCTATCAGCTTGTTTGATGCTATTGGCATTTTCAATTAACATAATATGATAATTTCAAATTTTAAATGTCTATTTGAAATAAATTTAATTCGGCTTAATATTTTTAATACTTCTAATTTGAGATAAGTATATTAGGACAAAATAAACGTATCTTTAAAACAATCGACGAACCGAAGTCAAGGTAAACATTGACTTTACCCGTTAAGGAGCGTTGGAATACGTGTGTTATGGGCATTGAACACGTGGGAGTTTGTAACGTGTTCACTGTACAAGTGTGTGAATCATGTCACACGACAAAGAGAACGGGTGAAAGCTGTCACGTAGGCGCACCTGTGTATTGGATTTCGGGGGTTAGATTCACAGCACATAGTTGGCACCGATTGTTCGCTTCCCCTCAGTTACGTCACGAGGTGTGTGGTAGAAAAATAAACACGGCATTCTTAGTACGCGGTCTTGTTTAAAATAGACAAGTTTCATAACACATGCATTACGTGACCGCCCATCGTTTGTTTGAAGACTAACTTCTTGTACTCTCAAGTCGACTGTGTAAGTGTTTGCTGGCGGTATGGGATTGTAACTGGCCATATAGGTGACCTTCGAGCAACTCCTTACCTCCAAAAATACTTATTTCAAACTTACTTAAAATTAATGTTTCAGCTGTTTAAATTTTAATAATAATAATAATGTTTGGCTTTTCGTGGAACTGATCCCGTACGAGCAAAAATTGTTATAGATGGTACTGTCCTGGAACAAGTTAGGAATTTTGAATTCCTGGGCTACAGTATGTCTTATAATAGAAGCAACGACGTTGTGAATAAGTTGCATAAGTTCAACCTTATGTGCGGGACCATCAGGCGAACCCTTAAGTCAGCAAGTAAAGGAACACGCCTAAAATTCTACACGGCTCTTCCCACACTTCTTTACGGGTCTGAGAATTGGACTTTAACGAAAGGCCAGGCCAGTCGCATCCAAGCGGCTGAAATGAGATTTCTGAGGCACGTGGCAGGGTATACTCTCCATGATCATAGAAGAAACACAGATATACGGCAGGAACTGAATATTATGAGTATACTCGACAGGATAGCCCAGTATCGGCTGAATTGGTGGGAACAGTTTTGCCGAATGGATGACTGCCGCATCCCCAAACAACTATGGAACTATAAGCCGAGGGGACGGAGAGGTGTGGGGCGTCCGAGGAAGTGCTGGAGTGACCAGCTCTAATCTTTGCCCATTTGAGACCGAAACAAACCATCCTTGGTTTAATCCTTGAAGATGATGATGATGATGAATAATAATGTTTAACGCCTTTTGTACCAACGAAGTAACTTAGGAATACCAGCCAAGATAAGCTGTTGGATAAGGGTACTTAGGGAAACTTATTGGGTTAGTTCGGGAACAAGATAGCATCTGGTGAATTTGCGTGAATTTTGATTTCCATGAATTAACAAGTACTGCAGACATCGTAAAGTATATTAAGCTGCAGAGAACTGTATGGCTATGTTTACAGAATGGATAGGAACAGAATTCATACCAATAAAATGGAAAGACGAGGGCTAGGGTGTCTTTCTTTTGTCATTCTAACTTCTTAATTTTGGGTGGCTTAAGATCCTAGAGTGCTCACTGATGCCGATAGGTGAGGACTGGAAATACTAAGAAACGTTCAGTACCAGAATAACCGATACAAAGCCACCAAAGCGAAGGGTGAGGACGAATCTCCTGCGCCCCAAAACAGGGGCCTTTCGGCTAAGGTATGGTAACTCTGACATAAGAGTCTCTGGTCCTCCTGGTAGGGGATGTGCAACAGGCCAGTAACCTGTTCATGTAAAACTTTATAATACTTGTCGTACCCAAGACAGCCTCGGAGTAAGTTCTGGAAACTGTGGCAGTAAGACCCTGCCACAGGATAAGGATAAGGATAAATGGATTGCGGAAAAATTAAAGATAGCTACGTGGAATGTTAGAGGGATCAGTGGCAAAAGAATTGGAAGTAGGAAACGTATTAGAGACTTGGGCCGTCCGGTGGGTGCCGGAATAGGTTTATATAACCTAATCCTTGAAGAAAAGAAGAAGAAAAAGAAGAAGTAGTAGTAGAAGAAGAAGAAGAAAATGGAAAGAATGGGAAGAATTATACAAACGACAAGATTTAGATGAACACATTCTAGGTAGATGTGAATGGTATTGAAGAGGATGAGGTCGGGTCACAAATTTTGAGTAAAGAGTTCGATACGGCAGTTAAAGCACTGAAGGATCACATAGGTCCAGAACCTGATAACATCCCTAGGAAAGTTTTAAAGTCACTTGGATTAAAAGCCAAAGGTACGTTGTTTGCTATGGTAAATAAGATGTACACAAAAGGAGAAATACCCCAAGAGTTTGAAGTGACGTTCATGATATGCATTCTGAAGACCAGCACCGCACAGAAATTTGAGAAATATATAGAACTCTGAGCCAGGTATAAGATGCATGAGTGACGCTAACTAGAATAATTTGTGGAAAAGAAAACTGAGGAGAACTTACAAGAAGACCAATTTCCTTTTGGGGGAAATCGGGGAACACGAGAAGCCATATTGTCGCTGTGAATAATTATGGAGAAAACTGTGAGAGTGAACAAGGAAATCATGATAGCGTTTTTTTGATATCGAAAAGGCATTCGACAATATCAATTGGAGTATAATGTTGAAAGTCCTCAGAGATGTTATCCTGCAATTCTATAAAAACTAGAGAGTTCTCATAAGCCGGGATGGACTCAAAAGAAAGGTATCAAAAGGTGTTAAACAAGGCTGTGGATTATGCTATTGCTGTTCAACTGTTCAACTTGTATGTAGAGTAGGCTACGCGATGAAGGAGTTCATGGCAAACAGCAACAATAGAATTATAGTTAATAGCAAATGCTCTAAAACCACCCGTTTTGCAGATGACATTGTAGTTTTAGGAAGCAACGAGGAAGAACTACAGAATATACTTCACCAAGTGAACACGATTCTAAAAGATGAATGCAACATGATGATGAATATATATAGAGAAACAAAAGTCATCAGACGTTACAGAACTTGAAAACAGTAGGCTGAAATATTCCTGAACGATAGAAAGGTAGTGCAATATGATACCTTTACATATCTTGGAACCTGTTTACACTTCTTAAATTTTCGTAATTTTGATGTCACTGCCTTTCGATGAGTTTATAAAAAATTTGAAAATGAGCGAATGTAATGTTATGTTTGGAGGTGGTATACGTTAGTGACCACTGTACTGTGGTTAAGGCTGAAGCAGTAAGTAGAAAGAAGTAGTTTCTATGGATTTACAGATTTAATTTTATAATACTCTGTCAATAAAAATTAAAAACCAAACAGTTTCAAGTAGTCGTTAAAATGATTTTCGGGCAAATTCAAATATTTTTTCTTTACAAAACAATGTTTTTGGTACTTTCCCATTAAACCATACTCTCCACGTTCCTGTCTATTTCCTGATTTGCCTGCTATGTTAAAATATTTTGTACCTTTCTTATTTAATTCTTTATCAAATACTAAGGATATGTTGATCAGGAAAATGTTAAACTGAATTATTCAGATTTGATGTACATGGACGTTAGCCAATAATTTTAATCCTAATAATTCCTTTTACTCCTAAATTCAGCCTAAAAAAATTAAATTTGTGTGTAAAGACGATAAAGGTTAGATTGTATTAATGTGTTAGTTATGCAAATTACCAACTTGGTTTTACAACATTTGTTGTTTACAAAACGGTAAGTGCGCAAAAAGCGATAAAAAAAATAAAGGTTAGGTGGCTGGTTATTCAGATTTCAAAGCCGATTTTAAAGAAGTGCAGAAACAGGTAAATACTACCTAGTTACGTAATTATATAAGATAACACTGAAAATACTAGACAAAATTGAAACGAAGTCACTGGGAAAGAACTTCGTATTTTGAAAACATTGGTACGACATTCATACATTATTTACGGTATAAGTATTTCATATTCGAAATTTGTCTTAACTTAGTTAACAACTGTACTGAAAAAATAAATTTAATAAAATTTCTAAACTAATACAGTAAACTTACGTGAATCCCCCAAGATGACAGAGGTGCACTTCCACCGCTATAAAACACAGACAAAAGACCTTTTTGGTACGAACTTTTGAACAGTTTAGCCATTGTAGTCAACTCACGTGAGCAGTTAAAATTTTAAACTTTCAATAAAACATGTGTTTTGAAAACATAATTCACTTAGACTACAATAACAATGCAATGAAGTACCGTGTCTTTACTGTTTACAGTGTAACATTCTGTGAGCACTAAGGTTCGAGGTCCCAATCGGCAACATTAAATTTTATGTCAACTGCTCCTGTATACAAAATTTAAAAAAAATTGAAAATGTAAATTTTATATTAGACTGAAAATGTTCTTTTTGGTATTAGAAGAAAATAGAATTTGTACTTGTAGTATAAGGATCAATTTCTATTTAGATATAAGGACAATTACTAAACTATCGTATGATACAAAAATAATCGTATTAAAATAGGAATTATAGCTAACCTAATGTTCTAAGTTAAGCAGAAATGTGCAGTAATAACTGTGAAAGATATTTTGTACTTATTGAGTCAGGTAAAACTAGGAACAAAATTTTATAAATAATCTGCAAAATTACAGGAGATTAAATTTTATTGATAGAGTAACAGAAGTACAGTACGCGTAAAATACAAAATGTAACAAATACAATCTGCATCATGTAAATGTAGGCGATAAAAACTGACATGGGCTCGATTTTTGCACGATTTTTCATTTTAAAATTTTGTATTTTGTGTGAACTTTTATCAATACTTTTTACATTTAACAACTGTAATTGTATTGATTTTACAACTTTATTTAATGAAACATTAAATTATTGTTATTAATGATAATTTTTAATAATATTATTTTTTAGTATTGCATATACGATAATAACTTGAACAAGGTGGCTGTGGATAGTAAATTACCGTAATAAGTACTGGGAGATGATGAACACGTTTTGTCGAATTAATTTTACTGAGAAACTGTGTTTGCTAATTATCATGTATTTTAACATTTTATTTAGTAATTTAAGAATGGAACAACTAATAATCGTTTACAATTAACGGACTTCAGTAGCTGAGTACTGACCTCAACATTGTATCTTTGGAATGTGTGATGCATTTGCTGGTGAAAGAAATTGAATGATGGGAAATAGTGAATATTTTTCCTAACATCTGGTAAAAGTGACACAAAAAGACAAATTTTAATGGTATTTTAGTTAATTTTATGTGGGATCGAACTGTCAGTGGTAAGTGATACTATCAATGTTCACTTTCTTGTATCTAAGTGAACATGAAGTTATAAATTTGTATAAAACTTTAGGTTTTAGATAACATAATTCTCCATACCGATATTTTACTTCCATGTTCCATAAGAAAATAAAAGTATGGTGATGGCGAAAAAAATCGTGTTCGAGATAAGGGCTGATTCTGATTGTACTCCCCTCAAAAATCGAAGAAAAGTAATTTTTCGAAAAGTGTGTGTGTGTGTGGAATTTTTTATATGCCAAACGATAACTGCCGCAAATTCAAACAAAATCAAATAATTTTTTGCACATGTATCTTAGTTGTAGCGGACTGAAGGCCTATTGATTTTGGTGAAGTTCGGTTAAGGGGAAGGGGTAGTTTACCTGCAACATTTTATGTTTTAACAAGAGTAAAGTACTTAATTTTGATAAATAAAGTATCCTGAAAAAAAGTCATAATTATCACCTGTAGAAAGTAGATGAAATATCTATAAATTAAAAGGGTAGTTGAAGGGGTGGGGGTAATTTTCTATAAATGAAAATGATAGTTGAAGGGGAGGGGGTAAATCTTACTTCCATGTTCCATAAGGAAATGGATGTATGGTCATGGCGAAAAAAATCGTGTTCGAGATAACGGCTGATTCTGATTGTACTACCCTGTACCCTGATAGTAATTGTACTATGAAGAAAAGTCATTTTTCGAAAAGTGTCTCTGTGTCTGTCTGTCTATGTGTCTATGTAGATTTTTTTTCTATGGCAAACGATAACTGCCGCACATTCAAACAGAATCAAATAATGTTTTGTATACAGCCCTGAATTGTAGAGTTCTCAAGGTCTGTAGATTTTGGAGAAGATCGATTAAGGGAAAGGGGTAGTTTACCTGCAACATTTTATGTTTTAACAAAAGTATTTTTTCATGACGAACGATAACTGCCGTAAATTCAAACAGAATCAAATAATTTTTTACATATGTACCTGAGTTGTAGAGGACTCAAAGTTTATTGATTTTAGTGAAGATCGGTTACGGGGAAAGGGTAGTTTACCTGCAACATTTTATGTTTTAACAAAAGTATTTTTTCATGACGAACGATAACTGCCGTAAATTCAAACAGAATCAAATAATTTTTTACATATGTAGCTGAGTTGTAGAGGACTCAAAGTCTATTGATTTTAGTTAAGATCGGTTACGGGGAAAGGGTAGTTTACCAGCAACATTTTATGTTTTAACAAGAGTAAAGTACTTAATTTTGATAAATAAAGTATCCTGATAAGAAGATTATAATAATCCACTGTAGAAACGTAGATGAAATATCTATAAATGAAGAGGCTAGTTGAACGGGGTGGGGGTAATTTTCTATAGTTGAAGGCGGAGGGGATAATTTTTTATGTGTACTACGTTATCGGCAACAAAGAAGTAGTTTGTTGTTAAAATTCCTTCCCGGGCTGTTTGGCCGTAGTCCAATGTTTTCTGCAAAACCAGACGTTTCGGCAGTGCCATCGATTTTACATCACCAGTGAAAATCGAGTGCGATAACGTGAGGTGGTATACGTTAGTGACCACTGTACTGTGGTTAAGGCTGAAGCAGTAAATAGAAAGAAGTAGTTTCTATGGAAATATTTCGTCTTTTTGTGTTAATACCCATGTTTCACACGCATATGTTACAACTGGTCTAACTATGCTTTTGTAATTTTTCATTTTAGTGATCTGTTCAATTCTTCCGATTTCATTAATTCTGAGTAGGCGCAGTAACATCGGTTACCACTAAGTGTTTTCGTCTGGATATCATTGCTTGTAGTATTAGTGTAGTTTATTTGTGAGTCTATGCAGGAAAATTTACTCGCGTGTTCAGATTCATGATTTTCGTATTGTGGAGGTTATCTATACATGATGTTCTTGTTATTTCCATGTATTTTTGTTTTATCATTTATATTCAGTCCTCTCTCTCCGTTGCTCGCTATTAATTACAGCTTCTTTCAAAAAGAGTTTTGTTTCTATTTATAATGGCTACTTCTTCAGCATAAATAAGAATTTGAATGGTTTTTTTTATCCCTGTATGTCCCATAATTTTCATCTTGTTGATTTCTGTTTCTAAAACTAAGTCAAAGATTAGAGAAGACAGTGCGTCTCCTTATCTAACGCCTGTGGTAATGGTAAATGTGGATGTAAACTGACTGCCACCTCGTATCGTTGTCTGAAACCAGCCACAGTCACTTCCGTGAGTTGTATCTGTATTTTCTTGAACATCTCTAAATTGGGTTTTCTTTCGGTACAACCAGTTCGTGTCGGTATTTGGCGTAACAATGACATGTAAGAAACAATAAAGCAATAATTATTAATTCTGTGGAATGATGCTGCGTTTCCTGTTCTGTCTACCCCGTTAAGTCACTGACCAGGGACTACGTGAGCAAGCTAACGTTTGCGTGCCTTGGTCGCCTGAACACGAGACGTCCTGACTGCATCGTCAGCGTTTGCTTTTGTTCGGTACGTGCCATTTGCGGCGCGGCGCGTGCGGTGTTGTACGTCTCGGTGACTATTGATGTGAATCGTTGATACACGCACGTTTACACACACACACCTCGCTTTAAATCGTGTGTACTACATAGAATTAGAGTTGTCAGCAATATTGGCGAATTTTCTTACGGTTTCTGTTCGATTCTATTTGTTCTAAACCATTGCACAATTACGCATCCGACCGATAGCGCATTACCGTGTTTAACAAATGCGTTTAAGAAATGTACTGTAGTTACTCCCATACTCTCTCCCTAGTTTTTTTTTTTTTGCCGTATAAATAAGAAACTTCTACTTTCTTCACATTATGAACTATACCATCTTTACAAAGAGGACATCGTCAGGATAATCAAAATATACAGGCTAAGGTGGGCTGGACACATAGAGAGAATGGAGGAAGGACAGCCTAAGATACATATCTTCTACCAGAAACCAATGGGTAGTAGAGCGAGGGAAAACCGCGAAGTAGGTTCAAAGATCAGATAAAGGAGGGTCTCGGAAAGCTGAACATAAGAAACTGGAAAGCCAGGGCACGCAATAGAGAAGAATGGAGTCGATTCTTGGAGCAGACCAAGAGCCACCAAAAGTTGTAGAGCCACGGCTGATGATGATGATGATGATGACAAGGCTTTTACATCTCGTCGCTTTTGATGGATGCGAAAATTTACAAGAAAGTAGAGAAAAGCTATAAACGTCCGTTTCAATGTGACGATATCTTTGAAGCTGTCTGGGTCGTTTATTGAAGTAACATCGTATCAGAAACTGCACACCCAATAAAGCACTTCTCGGCGCGTTAGATGCTGTTCAGCAGTAGCGTATATGTGTTGAGGTACGTAAATGGTATCCTGCACTTTGTAGGCGTCTTACGTTAACGTTGAAAGTTTTTTGCTCTTTCAACACTGTGACCACGCGAAACACGTGACCTTGCGTGGTTGTTACGTCAGACAGTGGCGAATCTAGTATTTGGTATTTGGTCGCTTCATACAAAAAGAAAACAAGTCAAGACTAATCAACATTACTGTCTGTAAAGTGGTTGAAAAACGTGTGATAACATAGTGAAATCAATTCCATTGAAGTAAACTGTAATAACACAATAAAAATACGAGTTATTGAAGCATTGTTTAGAAGATACTTATTGACTGAACCGACTTTCCTGTATTTAATATTTTAAACCTATTTGTTTATTCAAAAAACATTTACTACCATATTAATGTACACAGTGAAAAAATATCTTCAAATAAAAATACACTGCAAGTAGGTTTATTGTCACCTAAATAGGTGACATGTATTTAATTCATTTGAAGATATTACATGGGGGACCTGCAGGAAACTCAACGAATTACTTACAAAGGAACAGTGATAAAAATAATAAAATAGCCTAAAAATTAAGAGATTAACAAAATTCGTCAACTTTTTTTCGACTCTCTGGAGGGGGGGGGGTACAATAACGAAGGCCTTGCGTTTGGCGGTGGCAAGGAGAGTGTTAGTGCAGGGCGAACTTCTGTAAGTTGTGCTTATATTCAAGCTCAACCAGAGTTATCAAAAACTTTTGTTTTAATTCTCTCTGTGAATATTGTTTGTGTCGTTTAATATTCTATGCTTAGTAATTTGGTACTTAACGCAATTGTATACGGTATTTTTTAATGGATTTTATTAGAAAATTATAATTGTCATCATCATCATCTTTACAACAGAGTAGAGGCAAAGAGCTGCCTGTCCCGCCTTCAAAAATCCTCCAGCCATCTCTTCCTGGTCTACCCAAACTCTTCCTGGTTTTGTATCTCCGTCCGGCTGCGTTCTTTGAAAGTTGCGAGTAAATTAAATGAATTCCCCGTTACAGGGTACCAACCTATAGGTGGGTAAGTCGTGTGGAGGTGCTGCTTCCTTACGGGCCTTGACTCTCGGTTGTCTTCCCCTAGCCTTTGATGCCCCAACACCCAACTGCAAGGCACCAGCAAAATATAATCCTACAACAATAGGACGCAGCATAACATCCGACTAAATCCAATTAATTTCCAGCCTGTAATATTTCAAAGATAAGCCGGTCCAGGATCATTTCCCTTATGCCCTAACTTGGTACTGGTGGCTACTGCTGCCCTCTACCAGGAATATTTATCGACCTTCCGGACTAGATCCGTACTGTTCTGCATCAACAGGGTTCAGCTCTTGTAGGATGTGGCACTTCACCACGCAGTACGGTCTTGGCTGGAGAGAGGCTAACGGCTCTCTATACATTTGGGAGCTCTGACATCACTCCATCCAACCCTGGGACCAGTGCCCAGTCAATCCGGTACAAAGGTACTACCTCTCCAAATTCCCTCGACTCCTAGAAAATTGTCGTGTATAAAAAGAAACTACATTTCTTTTTATTTCCAAAAATACTCACTAAATTCAGGACATAAAACTTTCTCCACGGTTTCTTACAGTGACCACTCTCGTGAAGTCATATTTCTTCTTCTTCTTGCAGCAACAGTCAAGTGATTCGTGGATGGCCATATACTGATTGAATCGTTCGGTCGTTCTGTTGATCGCATCCTGCTTAAAATTCCTAATCTCAAGTTCCATTCCCAATTTCCATTCCTTTTTTGCGCTTCAACGCGAGACGTGTTTTGCATCTCTAACAATTAGTTTCTCTTTCCTCAACCAATCTATTTTCTCTTCCACTTCGTCACCCCCATCATTCTCAAATCATCCTCAACTCATCTATTTACCTTTTCCTTGGTATTCCTCACTTTCTCTTTTCAAATGGTTTGCAATGTAAGATCTTCTTTATCATGCGCGGTGGATTCATTCTTCGATGTGACCCAACACTGTGAGTCCTTGTACGATTTATTGAATCGTACAATTTCCCTTTGAGGGAGTTACGAGCAACTGAATGTTTTTTTTTCTGATACGAAAAGTCTATAGGTTCATAAAATAAAGGAAATTTGTGGGAATCAGCGTAGACGCCGTCAAAAATATGCTGTTGATGACAATGAATGGGCCTCCAACTATGAACAAACACATAATTCCAAAATAAGCGTTGAATTGGCAACCCAAAGACTGAAGGAGTAAAACGGATCAAGGAAAAAGCCAGATAAGAAGAGAAGGCGTAGATAGGTTATGAAATTAAAGGACATTAAGGATGGCTTACTCGGAAGCAGCGAGCGAGGAAGATGGTGACTGGACGTTGGATAAATCGGAATACGTTGTAAACGTATGTTGTTAACGATGAGAACTGTGAAGTGACGTCATAGAATCGCGTCAAACGTGGTCACCGACCATTTTACGTCATATAACACGTAGTCGGTACGTTCTATTGTAAATCACGTGTTGGTGAAGTCTTTCGGGTTAGTTTTTTCTTTTTTTTTTTTAACTTGCACAGCAAACCATTACCAAGCGGTGACGTGACTTGTGCACAACTGAAACTCTTGCTCGTACGTAAAATAAAAAATAAATAAACGTATTTTGGCTTGTTATTGCACGATTAGGGTTAGCTCTCTGCCTCTGTCTGTATAATCGGTTGGAATCACTAAAGTTTGCACAAGTGTCAATAAACTGACAGTACGGCAGCATGATTGGCAATAATTCCCAAAACCGTTTTGAAAGATTACGAATGTTATCTAAGATATAGCATGTCACTGTCAGACAGGAAGGAAACAACAAATAACTGAGAAAAAGTCGAGATAAGAAACTAAAAATTTGAGAGTGTACGCAGTTTAAAATATTTAGGGACAACAGTAGATGATAAATATTGTAACATTACATTTGGAACAACATAATATCATACCTGATTTAATGAAGACTTTGGTTAAGAAGCTGACAAGGAGAACAATATCTTCCAAGATGATAGTGAAGAGGAACGACTAACAATTTTAGACTGACTAGTAAGACAACTGACCGTACCCAAATTAATGATTTAGGCTAAGTGATGCAAAACACCTTTAACCCCAACTATGACAATGAACTTTCAGTAATGACCAAACAAAGAATTATAAAGACAAACGGTTTATGAACCAGGACTATAAAGAAACAAATGGTTTCAGTTAATGTATCATTATATCCAGATAATCAAAATACAAAGTGAGGGATAATAGGCCCAAACATGTAATATTATGTAAGAGAAATATTAGTAAATAATTAAGTTAATTGATGTAACAAAAATATAAATACACCTGGTTATAGATACATGAACCATACAAATAATTGTCACATATAGAGTTCATAGGGTTGTCCAGTAAACAACAAATTATAACATGGTCACAATAACATTTATAACAAGAGTAAAACCCAGATAAACAGTAAATGTAACAAGATTATTAGAACTGTGTGGTGAGGTAGAGCAACAGTGTTCACTTTATTGTAATTTTTGTAAGTCAAACATTAGTAAGTATACGGATGTTGAAACCCATATAAATAGTAAATATGACATAGACAGTGTCAGGATAATGAGTAAATTAGCTGACAAAGGACTAACTAATTAGTATAGAATTTGTTTTGTAAAATGTGCATGTTTTATGTTATAGCACAGTGTTATATCATAGTATTTGTGTTGTGTTTTTTGTATGTAACAGGTGATACAGTTAGTTTAAAGGAATGTCAATTTAATGATATTAATTCCATTTTTTTTTATGTTGTATTAACAAATATAACAATAGAGCTGATGTTAAACCATGGTAAATTAATTGACCAAGCAGAATGGACTATACAAAGATGTTTTGTTAAGTGTCAAACACCTATACAGTTTGAATAGAAAACAGTTATTTGTGCAAGGATTTGGTATAATCATAGCCATGTGGGCATGAATTTAACTATTAGAATAATATATCTTTTGTGTTGTTAAAATAACGTTATATGTTAAACCATTTTGATGAGTGTTAGAAGTTTATTTAATTGTTAAAGATGTTAAAACATGGTGATGAAAGTAATACTATTACATAGGCCAGGTGAAACCAACTTTAGTAAATTTTGAACAATTATATTAGAAATTTTGTAAAGCAAATGTGAAAGGGTAGATGTATTTATAGGTAATAATGTATACAAGGAATATAGAAACAAAATAACACATATCAAGTTATTTAAGAAAATTCCAAATAACAAAATTGTAACATCCATAGTTCTTAGGCAAAAATAGGCACGTTTGGTGTCTAAATATAACAAATGTGAAGATCAAAATAATGCTGATAATGGTTTTAAACTCCCATTCAGTATAGAAAAGTTATGTTAGTTTAAAGATTTTGAACAAATTTTAGATTTCGAAATAATGAAAGTATATGACAATGTATATCCGAATTGGCCAACCAGATTCCAAGTTTACCCTTAGCAACCAGAAATTTCGGATAAATAAAATGAGACTTCTTTGACAACGATCTTAGCAGATAGACGCGTTTTTAAATCGTCTTACATTATGTGTTATAAAGTGTGAAAAAACTATACAACCAGATAAATACAGTTAGAGGTACACTACACGAACTTTTTGCAATAACAGAAGAACACCCATTATATGGAATAGAAGATATAATAACCAGGAAGAAGATTTGAAGTGGACGAGGGACGAGAAAGAAGATCTGACGTGTACGTGGGCCCTATCTTCAACCAAAAAGAGTACAAGAAGAGGATTTGGTGATTCTGACATCTCATTATATCGTACTTTAACACACACATTTGTATACACGAATTTTAAGTAATAATCAACTAAACTACAGACACCATATAACACAAACACTAAAAACAATCAATAATAACACCATATAAGACTAACACCTTTTTAAACACAACAAGAACTTTTAATTTACATAATAACTATCAAAGCCTGAACTGGACATAACCTTTTTAAAACTGGTAACCACTATACAATTTCTGTGTGCACGTATCACTCTAACGTTGTAATATCCTGTAATTGTAAATTTGTATTTTGATTAATAGTGTAATATTTTGTATAATTATTATCCCCGAACCATATACGCCCTGAGATAATTGATATATTTTATTTAAAAACGTTAACAAAAAGCATTGTTTTGGTCTCGAAGAAATACTAAACGTTTGGCTACTGCTGCCAACTGGTAAAGGAAGAATTATAGTTTGCGCTACAATTGCGATTATTCTGTTTAAATTTATTAAAACAGTCAACCAGTGTTTTTCCGAATAAAGGATTCCACAAGGATATATGTTTGATAGTATTTGTGTGTCGTTATTATTGCTGTTACATTTAGTAAATAGAATTCACAGATTGCAGCGGACCCGACAGTTGGCATCGTTGAGTGACGTCACGGAAAAGAAGCAGCATAGTGGGAGTAAGCGGCAATTTACAAAATTATTCGCCGTTCAACATAACACATTTATAATTACACATCGACGACTCCAGTGCGAGTTTGTCGCTACATTGTTTATATACATATATACAAGTAACCTATTCACAATAACATTGTACGTAACGAAATATTCTTGTCGTCACAAGCTGACGAACCTGAAGTGAGGCTACGTTACGTTTCAATAAGATTCAATCATCATATATAAATACTTTTATCGTTACAAATTGGCGCACCAACGTGTGAGGCGTGTAATTTAATATAAATTAAATTATTATTAATAGACAAATAAACCAAAATAAACGAGATGAGGAAGCGAGAGGTATCGCGAAAACGAGCGGCCGAAACCGAGAAGGTAGACGAGTTAAATATGGAAGATAAAGAAGCGACACCGGTTGAGGAAATAGAAATTATAACAAGAAAGGATCCGGAAAAACAACCAGAAGAAACCACACAAACAGAAAGCGAGAAGACGCAAGAAATGATTAGACGTATGATGGAATTAATGCAGGAAACTGGTAAGAAACTGACGGACGAAATGAAGGACAATAAACGGTCTATGGAAGAAAAAATGGAGGAGAATAGTAAGAAAATAGAGGAATTAAAAACGGACAATAAACAGTCCATAGAGAACAGTAATAAGAACTTAGAAAAATTGAAGGAAGAATTGAAGGAAGACTTGGGTAAGAAGATGGAGGAAATAAAGAGTGATAATAAACAAACCAAGGAGGAATTGAGCCGAGAATTGAAAGAGAATAGCAGTAAAATGGAAGAGAAAATAGACGAAAATAATAGAGCATTGAGGGAAGAATTGAAGGGAAATTACCAAGAGACCATGAAAAAATTAGATGAACACAGAGAGTCATTAAAAGAAGAGTGGAATAACAAGATGGAAATTAATAACCGGCAATTGCAGGAAGAATGGGACAAGAAGCTGGAAGAACCAATGACTGAAATTAAAAGGGTAGAATCCGAGACCAAGGAAAAGTGTGAGCGGATGAACCAAGAGATACTGAGCGTCCGGGAAGAAACGAATGGACGAGTTGAAGATATAAGGACCAACCAAGCAGTGATGGGAGAGAGGTTAGAAGGTATAAGTACTAGTCTCAATCGAGTGCAAGACCAAACAACCGCACATAGAGATGAAATTAATTCCTTAAAAAATAGACAATGTACCGGCGCCCATACAACATGCGAGGAAAATCGAGAGGTGATCGATTTTCAAAACTATAGAAGAAACCCCATGCTATTCCTAGAACGAGTCGAAGAGAAGATAGCCAAAACCGGAGAAGACAGATGGTTTGTGATAAGGAGCATGTTGGACGAGATGTTCCGAAAGGTATATGACAACTGGTGGACGGCGATGCGGCCGAGTATACAAAACTTCCAGGAATTTAAAAAACAGTTCAAATCTAAATATTGGTCCGATGCCACACAACACATGATAAGAAGTGACATAGGATTGGGCAGATATGACCTGCACGGCAAGCAAACTCCAACCGCATATTTTCTTGGCAAAATAAACATAGCCAGACATTTAGAGCCTGCAATTCCTACAGAATGTTTAGTGCGGCTATTAGCATACCACTATGGTGGCGAAATTACAAGAGGCCGGATAAATGGACGCATACAAACCATCGAGGAGATGTCAACATTATTGGCGGAGATGGAACAAGAGAAGAACTTCCTCCAGTATAGACGAAGGAATGATGAAATAAATAGAAATAATGGTCGCCGCGACGCCCCATATGAAAACAATTGGCAACGACCAAACAATAGTTATAACAACAACGGTAACCACTATCAGCGCGGTTACCAAAACCAGAATAACACCAATAACTATTCACGAAATAACGCAAATAATAACAACAATAACAACAACCACTATTACCGTAGCCCTCCTACAAATAATAACTATAATGGATACCAGCGTGCCAATGACAGAGACCACCAGTACCAGAACAACCGGGGTTATAACAACAACTATGATAACCGATACAGGCATAATAATAACGGCAATAATAACAGTCAAAATCAAACATATAGAAGACAAGTGAATTATGTAAGCGTTGACGATAGGGATGTGGGAAGACGTTGGTACCAGGGACGAGCAAACTATAATGGAAACCGTGGAAGAAGTTTTCAGGAGGAGAGTAACCAGCAATACCGCGATGAACATCGGCGAAGTAGAAGCTGCGACGACAACAGAAATAACCGAAACTCAGTGACGTTCAATAATAACGCCATTGAGGTACAAGAGTCACAGAACAGAGACAGGCCCAATCAATCAGACAACAGGACTGAGGAGACCAGCCCTGATTTAAACGAACTGCGGCAGTGAAAATCCACCAGGTCCCATCACTGAACCGGCAATTTGGGTACTTACTAGGACAAGACAAAACGACTGACGATACGTTGACAATAGTGCACAATCATTTCTTAAAGAATGTTAGAGAAGAACTACTGAACGAAGACACGATAACGCAAAATAATTCAAATAATGAGATTGTTTATATCATCGCCCAAGTGAATGGACTAGAGACAAGATGTATGATAGATACAGGCGCAAACGTGTCGTTGATCGACAACAATGAATACATCAAAATTCAAAAATATAGTAAGGCCATCTTACCAACTTTACCAATTCAAAATATAATTTTAATCGGAGCCACTGGAAGGCAAAACAAGTCAATAAGAAAACAGGTATCATTAACAGTGACCAGCAGAAATGTAGCTATACCTATGATTTTCCTAATAGCTAGTAATCTACCATTTAATCTACTAATAGGCTGTGATATTTTGAGAAAATACTCAGCAATAATTGACATGAGACAAGCCATAGTGTCATTAAAAGTGGATAATATAGAATGGACAGCAAAATTGGTAGAAAACAAAAATGTACCTTCATGCAATAGTATAAGAAAATTCAATAATAATCAAGATGAGTCATGGAATGTAAGAAGGGAATACTTTGGGTGTGGAGATAGTTTATGGTTGGAAAAATTAGAAGAGATCCGACAATTTCGGTCAGAACAAAACGAATGTAATTTAACTACACAACAAATAGAAAAGTTAATTTCAATATATAATAAATACCGCTATGTTTTCTCTGATGTACCTGGCAAGGTAAAGGATTATCAATTTACATTACAATTCAAGGAGCCTGTCAATTTTAATAAAAAATCATATCCCGTTGCTTATGCATTAAAGGAAGCAGTGAGGACTGAACTAGACAAAATGATAGCAGAAGACATTATTGAATATAGCTGTTCCCCATATACCAGTCCGTTAATAGCAGTTCCAAAGAAAGATGGCAAAGTACGACTCTGCTTAGATGCTAGAGAGATTAATAAGATCATAGTTAATGACAGAACATCTCCTGGAGAGATTGAGGAGATACTGAAAAAATTCAATGGTATACAATTTATTAGCACCTGGGATACGGTTTGTGGGTATTGGCAGGTGGAGCTACACCCAGATAGTCGAAAGTACGTTGCCTTTATTTTCGAAGGAAGGAACTATCAGTTCAAGAGACTACCGTTTGGACTGGTAAATTCAGTAGCTGTATTCGTAAGATGTATGGACCAGGTGTTGGGTCCAGATACTATTCCATATACCACAGTCTATGTTGATGACTTGTTGATTACTTCAGTGAATTGGGAAGATCATTGTGACCGAGTAGGACAAGTATTACAAAAACTATCAGACAATAACGTTACACTAAAACTTCAAAAATCTAAGCTTATCGCCAGTGAAGTCCAATTCCTGGGTTTTAACCTAACAAGACAAGGAATAACACCATCCAATGAAAAAATTGAAGCTATCCAGAAGTTCCCAAGTCCCAAAAATAAAAAGCAACTTCAATCATTTCTGGGACTTTGCAATTATTATAGGAAGTTTCAGAGAAATTATTCTGAAATGACAGCAAAGTTTTCTCCACAATTATCCTGTAAGAACAAATGGTCCTGGGGACAGGAACAAGACAATTTACTCCAAATGATCAAGCACAATTTCCTAAGTTCAGTTGTATTAAAACATCCTAATTTCAATCAACCTTTCTTCATGAACTGTGATGCCAGTGATATAAGTTTAGGATCTGTATTATATCAAGAAGATAGTGAGGGAGAACATCAGGTGGTGAGTTTTGCAAGCAGAATACTTAATGGATGTGAATGCAATTATAGTGTAACAGAAAAGGAGTTATTAAGCGTTGTATTCGCTTGTGGGAAATTCAGAACCTACATTCTTGGATACTCAATAACTGTGAGGAGCGATCATAAGTCAATATCTTTCCTAAAAAATTGCAAGATCAACCATGGGAGATTGACAAGGTGGATACTCGCACTACAGGAGTACCATATAAATTGGGAGTATGTTCCAGGAAAACAGAATATTGCTGCAGATATATTGTCCCGGATTAACATAGAACAACAAACTTTTGAAGGGGAAAAAGAAACCATCATCAAGGTATACACTATAATAAAAAACAAGTCAGATTTGGAAAACATCATGAAATCAATTGCACAACAACAAACCAAGGATACCAAAATCAACAATTTTAGACAAAGACTGATCCAACAGGATGAAAAAATCACTGCATATTACTGTCTACATGAAGACATATTATTTTACAAACCAAATAATAACCAAGGCTCATGGAAGGTGGTGATACCTAAAGCGTTAGAAACAGAATTAATACTGGACTACCATAGCCGATATGGGCATATGGGTGCATTAAAGGTAATGAAGGCACTTGAGGAACATACTTACATTAAGAATATCAACAGAAGAGTTAGAGAATGTATTCGGCAGTGTCACATCTGTCAATTGGCAAAATGCAATAATGAAAAAACAGAAGGAATTATGCAACCTATTACATCAACTGGTAAATTAGAGAGAGTATTTTTAGATGTGTGTGGTCCGTTACCTCGTAGTGGAGGGAGAAAACAGTATAAATTCATTATAATCATGTTCGACCATTACTCCAAGTTTACAAAACTATACCCCATTAATCGGGCAACTACAAAAAAGATTTTGCAAATAGTGATCCAACAATACATACCAGAGTTAGGAGCTCCACGATCAATTATTACCGATCACGGAACTCAGTTTCGAGGAAGGGTATGGAAGGAGACTTTGTTAGACTTAGGTGTCAAGACATATAAAACATCTGTCTATCACCCAAATAGCAACCCAGTGGAAAGAGTACTGAGGGAGGTCGGCCGTATACTCAGGACATATTGTTTTGATAAACACCAGAAGTGGAGTGACTACATTACACAAACAGAGAGCTTTATCAACTTAGCTTATCATGAAGCAATACAAGATACTCCATATACCATAATGCATGAAAGATTACCACCCCGAGAAATTAGTGAAATAATCAATTTCCCAAACAACCCAGCTTACCAGTTCGACAACGTGAGATTCCACAGCAAACTGAACGAACAAGTGGAGAAAAGAAGGAAAAAATACAAAACAATTCAGCAGAAGGTGATCCAGTACAAGATTGGAGATAAGGTATTGTTAAAAAACCGCGAATTGCCAAGTTCTAAGGAAGGAATAGCAAAAAAGCTATTATTACTGTATAATGGACCACATGTTGTTATAAAAAACAATAACAATAATACTTATGTCATTAGTGATGTGGAAACACAAAAGATTAAGGGAACATACAACCAAGTTTCCTTAAAAATGTATTATGAACCTAATAAACAAAGTTGAAAAAAACCACCAAAATTCTAAAGAAAGGGTAAGAACAACTTACAACTAATTATTTATGAGAATTAATTTGGAATTGAAGAATTTATTATTATAAAACCACCAAAATTCTAAAGAAAGAGTAAGAACAACTTACAACTAATTATTTATGAGAATTAATTTGGAATTGAAGAATTTATTATTATAAAACCACCAAAATTCTAAAGAAAGAGTAAGAACAACTTACAACTAATTATTTATGAGAATTAATTTGGAATTGAAGAATTTATTATTATAAAACCACCAAAATTCTAAAGAAAGAGTAAGAACAACTTACAACTAATTATTTATGAGAATTAATTTGGAATTGAAGAATTTATTATTATAAAACCACCAAAATTCTAAAGAAAGAGTAAGAACAACTTACAACTAATTATTTATGAGAATTAATTTGGAATTGAAGAATTTATTATTATAAAACCACCAAAATTCTAAAGAAAGAGTAAGAACAACTTACAACTAATTATTTATGAGAATTGTAATAAATTAGATAAAATGATTGTGTTGTTATAAGATGATATGAAGTGTGTTAGACTCCGATGTAATCAAGCCCCTCTGTTTGGACTAGCCAATTTGTAATAAAATAAATAAGATTGATGTGTGAATCTGTAAGTTGTAAGGTGTTTAATTGGTGTGTAATTGGTGTGGCTCTCGACGTCTTACTGGCCTGAAACACTTCCTTAAGTTTCCCAGCTGGTCGAGTCCCAATGGTAGCAAGACCGGTCGAGTAGCGTAAAGTTGATGAAGAAATATATATGCTCAGCTTCACCGAAAGTTTCAAAACAAAAATTATTGTTTTGAAGAAAATTTAAAAAAATTATGTTTATAAAAAAAATAATTTAAAAAAAATTATTTAATTTTATTAATTAATTAATTATGATCAATTAATTAATATAGGGCTGTGAAGTTTTAAACAGTGTAATGCTCTTCTGAAAATTTTTATTAAAGTTTTAGTATATTTTAAATAATCTATCACCACTCATAAGACTGTCTGTAAACCAATCGATACTTGTTTACCTTTTTATTTTTTAGGTTATCTTCACTTACGGGTGGTAAAGTCCTTGTAGATTATCAATTAGAATTATATTATTGGTAATTAGTATTATTGAAGAAATAAAGAACTATTAAGTATTGAAAAGTATTAATGTTTTTTATTAAGTAACAACAATATTGACTCTTATCGATTAGTATCGATTCTCAGGATATCGAAAAAAGTTACAAGTATATGATATAAAAATTATATAGGGTTCTTTAAACAGCCAGTTATTACCAAAGTCAGAGAAATCGGGCTAATATTTAAAAAGTATAACGTTACAATCAAATTAATAGTTATTAATAAACACAGACATTGAATAATAATTTGTAAATATAATAATTGTTTTCACCAAACAGCTGAGTTGTACTAAGAAGAAGGCACTGGAATCGTCAAAGCAAATGGCCGCCGTCAAGTTGATCAAAATGTTGCTCGTTCCTGCAGTGTTCCAAATAATGTATTTTCTGGCAAAATTCCTGTTCTTGTCTCTGCAAATCTCTTGTTAAATGTTGTGTAGTGACTGGTGTAGTGATTCTGGGTTGTATTTAGTATGTCTGTGTAATTATAAGTCAAAACACTTTTCCCAATTCCGACACTAATTTGGTTAATGTGTTATACAGTTTTTCTGGTGTTTTGTGGTGTTTTTCAGAGTAGAAATGTATTGTTTAGTGTTAATTAGTGTTTCTTGATCGTTTTTGTCACAATGTATAGGTTCTGGAAAGATTTTATAATTCACTCCCGACTTTACAGTAACGTACTGTTCGCCACTAAACTTCACCTTTGTAAGATAGGTTAGATCGTCACAAAACTCTCGTTTATGTTATCCGTTCAAATACCAATAATCAACTAACTGTTTCCTTTAGTTTCAATTAAACTCTTAGCCTATATAATATTATCCTTAACATTGTTCAAAAATATTTTCACATCCTGTGTATACTTTACTATTTCACTATATGAATGCCTAAACTTTGGTTATTTGTCAATTTTATTCACTAGATGTGATTTAAATTAATCTTTCATTTCATTCAGCTTATTTTCAGATTAAATAATGCCATTTTATAGTGTTTTCTGTCCAAAAAATAGTAATTTCATTTTCAGTTTGGTATACTCTGAAGATTCAAAACATCAAAATTTACTTCCTGTCATTATATAAATTCAGCCATTTTATCAGTTATATTTAATATTAATAATCCTATCTTGTATTAAAAGGTTCATATTCCCTTATTTTCTGGTAATTAAATGAATTAGTTGTATTCTGAAACATTATTCTGGAATATATGACTCCCATGTCTAAATTTCTGAGTTTAGTCATTCTCATTTTTATTTATAATTCTGAATATAATTTATTAAAATCTCTCTAAATGGTATGTGCAATTATATGGCATGATCTCAAGTTTATTTTGTCTAAACCCCTTTTGTTTATTTGCTTTTAAATGAGTAATTTCTCTGTTTTGATGAAGTTTGGTTTCCATTCTTTTGGCCTATGATTTTTTAACAATTTTTCTTACAAAATAATTTACAAACAATATATGATGTGTGATACCCTCTCTGACTTTTACAAATAGTATTATAAATTAAACATGTTTTCAAATTACACAAAAACAATTAGTATTGGTTACAATACAAATAATAGTTAAACAAAATAAAGAATATTTTTTTTTTTAAATAAATGGTTGTCTTCAAGTCAGACATTTTGCAACAAAATCCCCATTTCCAAACATGGAAATATGGCTTACAAAAAAGGTTTTTTACTAACTAACATCTTAATTGCCCTCTACTATTTACAAGTATTAACTATTTTTATAGTTCTGATGTTAGTTGGATCAGACCCAAACAAATGGCCTTATATCTAAAACATTTTTAAACATTCTTGTACTATATACATAAAAAACCTTATATTTATATTCTTATTTCTAACTATTATTATAAGTAGGATTCTACAGTTTTTATACAGTCTTTTATACATTGTCTTTGGGTAATTGCACCCTGTCATTAACAAATAAATAGTATGAATTGTTCAAAAAGTATAATGAAATCTGTTTTTCTTTTTCCATGTAAAACAAAATGTTATTTTAAACAGATTCATGACTTATGAACAATATATTGTCACAGTACACATTTTAAGTCATTGAAAAATGCATATTTCATTGCATCCAATGTTTGTGATTGCCAAGAATGAAACACAAGGTTCATTTTTTATAATACCCAAAACTATCACTGGTTCACCTTCACTTATATATTATGTTAATGCTAAATGGTCGTATAGTCTTATCAACATAATAAATTGGTTAGCGTTTTTTCAATGGAGATTTGTTCCATGGGTACTATATTATTGTTTCATCTTAGTTCACAGGAAACTTTTACTTTATACACTCCTCTCTCTTAAATTTATATACATGTGGTTTTTATTTCGTTATACTTTTGTTTTTAGATATTTATTTTGGGGATATAGGGATTTGGGTGTCTTTTATAAGAGCATGACATCTTCTTCAGGATGCTGCCCTCTTCTTCTTTCTTCAGTCTTCTTTTCTCCTGCCTTCTGGGACTGGTATCTTCTCCATCTTCTTCTTGATGCCATCAGGTTTCTTGGGATCTTCTCCATCTTCTTCTTGATTTCAGAAATACTCAACCTGTATTGGTTGATCTTGGCTTATTTTAGGGTTTCTCTTCTAGTTATTCTTCCTCGTTGTGGGTTAGGTCATATTCAGTACTGCTTTATTATTTTCTTTTTTACCTTCCTGGGTTATTCCTTGAAAACCTTTGGTTATGAGACTGGTTTTGGATGACTCATCACTAGTAACTCCTTTTACTTGAACTTGTATTTTCTTTATAATAATGATTTCTTTCCACAGTTGCTATGAATTAATCTATTTATATTAAACTTAATGCTTTCTTCCAAATTTAAACATTATAACTTCATTATTCTAATGATCAATTGCCATTCAATATTATGCATACATCTGTCACGCTACAGAATTAATATGAAACTGAAGAATTTATTATTACAATACCACGAAATTGAAAAAAATATAGTAAGCTCATCTTACCAACTTTGATAATTCAGAATATAATTTTAAATGAAGCCCAATAAACAAGGTTGAATATCTCAGAATTTAGATAAATAGTAAGGACCAATTACAGTACAGTTTGATAATGTTATTATGAATCAAGCAGATAAACAACTGGGAATAAATTTCCAAATTCTAAACAAAATAAGCACCTTTTATTAAATATAATTATGAACTTATTATTGGAATATAAAAGAAAGATGCAACACCCATAAATTAGAAGAAACCATAGTGCTATAAAATGAATAAGAAAAGACAAATGTAGACAATCGACGATGAAAATAAGACAAGACTAGAAACGAATTTATTGCAAATAACCTATCATGATTGTGAGAGAATCAACAACAACTGAAGATGCAAATACTTGTTATGTTTTAATTTAAATGAAGATAGTGGATGAAAAATGAAGATTAAGCAGTACTGATAAAGAAGGAAGGAAGATAGTACCAATAGAAAATAAAAAATGTTATTAATATCGCCACAAGAAAATAAACATCTGAAAGAATCAATGGAAAGAAATATTTAGATCTGAGAAGTTAGACTGAGTGAACAATCCCAAGAATATATTATATTATTTTATTTATTTTAGTCGTGAATAGACTAGTGATTATTAAATGTGATTGACTGACGATATAGCTCCAGCAATCGATATTATTTATGTATTATGTATTGTAAGGACAGCGGGGTATTAGGTCAAGAGAGCCCCCCGACTGATTCCAGAATATATGGTGATTAATTTGTTAGGGAAGTAACATGTTCCAGGGATAGAACACTTATAATTAAAGACAAGTATACCAGATCATAATAAGAATAACAAATGACAATGTGAAAGTTAAGATAATTGATAATTTCAACAAAAAACAATATTTCATTAAAATGATCAAATTTGGTAGCAGGGTAATATGTAACATTACATTTGGAACAACATAATATCGTACCTGATTTAATGAAGACTTTGGTTAAGAAGCTGACAAGGAGAACAATATCTTCCAAGATGATAATGAAGAGGAACGACTAACAATTTTAGACTGACTAGTAAGACAACTGACCGTACCCAAATTAATGATTTAGGCTAAGTGATGCAAAACACCTTTAACCCCAACTATGACAATGAACTTTCAGTAATGACCAAACAAAGAATTATAAAGACAAACGGTTTATGAACCAGGACTATAAAGAAACAAATGGTTTCAGTTAATGTATCATTATATCCAGATAATCAAAATACAAAGTGAGGGATAATAGGCCCAAACATGTAATATTATGTAAGAGAAATATTAGTAAATAATTAAGTTAATTGATGTAACAAAAATATAAATACACCTGGTTATAGATACATGAACCATACAAATAATTGTCACATATAGAGTTCATAGGGTTGTCCAGTAAACAACAAATTATAACATGGTCACAATAACATTTATAACAAGAGTAAAACCCAGATAAACACTAAATGTAACAAGATTATTAGAACTGTGTGGTGAGGTAGAGCAACAGTGTTCACTTTATTGTAATTTTTGTAAGTCAAACATTAGTAAGTATACGGATGTTGAAACCCACATAAATAGTAAATATGACATAGACAGTGTCAGGATAATGAGTAAATTAGCTGACAAAGGACTAACTAATTAGTATAGAATTTGTTTTGTAAAATGTGCATGTTTTATGTTATAGCACAGTGTTATATCATAGTATTTGTGTTGTGTTTTTTGTATGTAACAGGTGATACAGTTAGTTTAAAGGAATGTCAATTTAATGATATTAATTCCATTTTTTTTTATGTTGTATTAACAAATATAACAATAGAGCTGATGTTAAACCATGGTAAATTAATTGACCAAGCAGAATGGACTATACAAAGATGTTTTGTTAAGTGTCAAACACCTATACAGTTTGAATAGAAAACAGTTATTTGTGCAAGGATTTGGTATAATCATAGCCATGTGGGCATGAATTTAACTATTAGAATAATATATCTTTTGTGTTGTTAAAATAACGTTATATGTTAAACCATTTTGATGAGTGTTAGAAGTTAATTTAGTTGTTAAAGATGTTAAAACATGGTGATGAAAGTAATACTATTACATAGGCCAGGTGAAACCAACTTTAGTAAATTTTGAACAATTATATTAGAAATTTTGTAAAGCAAATGTGAAAGGGTAGATGTATTTATAGGTAATAATGTATACAAGGAATATAGAAACAAAATAACACATATCAAGTTATTTAAGAAAATTCCAAATAACAAAATTGTAACATCCATAGTTCTTAGGCAAAAATAGGCACGTTTGGTGTCTAAATATAACAAATGTGAAGATCAAAATAATGCTGATAATGGTTTTAAACTCCCATTCAGTATAGAAAAGTTATGTTAGTTTAAAGATTTTGAACAAATTTTAGATTTCGAAATAATGAAAGTATATGACAATGTATATCCGAATTGGCCAACCAGATTCCAAGTTTACCCTTAGCAACCAGAAATTTCGGATAAATAAAATGAGACTTCTTTGACAACGATCTTAGCAGATAGACGCGTTTTTAAATCGTCTTACATTATGTGTTATAAAGTGTGAAAAAACTATACAACCAGATAAATACAGTTAGAGGTACACTACACGAACTTTTTGCAATAACAGAAGAACACCCATTATATGGAATAGAAGATATAATAACCAGGAAGAAGATTTGAAGTGGACGAGGGACGAGAAAGAAGATCTGACGTGTACGTGGGCCCTATCTTCAACCAAAAAGAGTACAAGAAGAGGATTTGGTGATTCTGACATCTCATTATATCGTACTTTAACACACACATTTGTATACACGAATTTTAAGTAATAATCAACTAAACTACAGACACCATATAACACAAACACTAAAAACAATCAATAATAACACCATATAAGACTAACACCTTTTTAAACACAACAAGAACTTTTAATTTACATAATAACTATCAAAGCCTGAACTGGACATAACCTTTTTAAAACTGGTAACCACTATACAATTTCTGTGTGCACGTATCACTCTAACGTTGTAATATCCTGTAATTGTAAATTTGTATTTTGATTAATAGTGTAATATTTTGTATAATTATTATCCCCGAACCATATACGCCCTGAGATAATTGATAATTTTATTTAAAAACGTTAACAAAAAGCATTGTTTTGGTCTCGAAGAAATACTAAACGTTTGGCTACTGCTGCCAACTGGTAAAGGAAGAATTATAGTTTGCGCTACAATTGCGATTATTCAGTTTAAATTTATTAAAACAGTCAACCAGTGTTTTTCCGAATAAAGGATTCCACAAGGATATATGTTTGATAGTATTTGTGTGTCGTTATTATTGCTGTTACATTTAGTAAATAGAATTCACAGATTGCAGCGGACCCGACAGTTGGCATCGTTGAGTGACGTCACGGAAAAGAAGCAGCATAGTGGGAGTAAGCGGCAATTTACAAAATTATTCGCCGTTCAACATAACACATTTATAATTACACATCGACGACTCCAGTGCGAGTTTGTCGCTACATTGTTTATATACATATATACAAGTAACCTATTCACAATAACATTGTACGTAACGAAATATTCTTGTCGTCACAAGCTGACGAACCTGAAGTGAGGCTACGTTACGTTTCAATAAGATTCAATCATCATATATAAATACTTTTATCGTTACAATATAAAGGAAAGCGAAAATTAATCAGAGAATATTGGTAGGCCCCAAAGAACTTTTTAAATGTCCATGAATAGCAAAGAAATTAGTAAGAATACAAACAAATTTCTGTAAGTAGGCCCTACATATATTTTTACTTGAGTAGGTTACTGGACTGCTGTAAAATCCCCAACCTGGAGTACCAGAAACTTTGATTTCTGACTGTTTTTCCCCTAGAGAGTTGCTTTCACTCAGCTGACGAGCTCTCTCTGCCCGATTGCAGTAGGCTAACTAACTGCATTTTTAGATGCATCTGTGGAACGATTCATAGATACCTGAAAAATAAAACACGGAAGGATAACCGAATGAAATTTTATAAAACTGTGGCTGTCCCCACATTCCTTTATGCTAGTGAGACATGGACTCTTGGTAAAAGGGACGTGCAGAGGATTCAGACAGCCGGAATGAAATTTCTAATAGGGACGCAAGGTTGTTTTCTCTTGGATCGGAGAAGGAATAACGCGATTTAAACATTGTATCACTGAAGACCACAGAAAGAGATGGTGTGAACACTTGAGTCACATGCCTGATATCCGTCTACCTGTGCCTTACTTGGGTTATCACCATACTGGGAAGAGAAATGTCGGTAGACCGAGGAGGAGATGGGTTCCAGAAAGGTCTATGGTCCTTGGAGTGGTGATGATGATGATGACAAAAATTCAAAGTAGCAGTAAAACCAGTGGTGATGTGTGCAATGAGACAATATATTTAACAAGGAAAGATGAAGAATCATCGCGAGTATTCAAGAAATAGGTTTTACAAAGGATTCAGGGACTAATGAAAATTGAAAACATGAATACCGAAGGTTCTCAGATGTGAAATCGAAGAATCGCTGAAAAGAGAAAATATAGTGAAGCTAACAAAGGCCAAACGAATACGTTTATATGGGCGTATTACTTCAGGTAACGCTCATTGGTTTTCTTGTTTCTTCTTTTGGCGCAGTACGATCTCCGCAAATGCGGCCACTTGATTCCATCTGTTTCTGTTAGATAACACGATTCCCACAATGTTGTCTGGTGTCATCAGACCGTCCTCCAATTCCAGTCTCTGTTTCTACACTGCCCACCTAACACACTCAAAAAAGTGTGTTGGGCATTGTTCTTGTCAAGGTGTTGGGTTCATAATGCAGACGGCGAATCTTGGGATGTAGTTTGTGCAGAACTTGCTCTAACGTTTTGGTTCTGGCTAAATGAAAATTGGTTTCCTGATCAGTTATATTACAACAAATATAAGACATATTACACGACAAGGCCATGCGCATTAATGTGATTGTAAAACCTGCCAAAAATGTGTTCTTGATTGTGGACTACTTGACGTACGCTCATCCAATTCACACGTCATCGCGTTTGCTTGTCAACAGGAGAAAAACTGGCAGTTTTTTTCGTCACAGACCGACAGAGTTACGTCAATAGCCGGCCTACCTGAAGAAGAATAAGAATATTAATAACCGGTGAAGCAACTTAAATAAACGATGGCATGGTCAACAATCTGTTTATCGATTGTGCTCCTATCCGCGGATAAACATAAAATATCTTTATCCGCGAAAGAGATGAAATATCGGTATGGGGAACCTATACATGACTTCCATGTTCTAAGGTTTATATTTAAAATAATTTTCGAAATGAAATATTTCCATAGAATCTACTTCTTTCTACTTCTTGCTTCAGCCTTAACCACAGTACAGTGGTCACTAACGTATACCACCTCATGTTAGCGCACTCGATTTTCACTGATGATGGCATTCGATGGCATGCCGAAACGTCTGGTTTTGCAGAAAACATTGGACCACTGCCGCAAATTCAAACAGAATCAAATAATTTTTTGCATGTGTGCTTGAGGTGGAGAACTCAAGGCCTATTGATTTTGGTGAAGATCGGTTAAGGGGAAGGGGTAGTTTACCAGCTCCGTTTTATGTTTTAACAAGAGTAAAGTACTTAATTTTGATAAATAAAGTATCCTGAAAAAAAGGTCATAATAATCCACTGTAGAAAGGTAGATGAAATATCTATAAATGAAAAGGGTTGTTGAAGGGGGAGGGGATAATTTTTTATATCTGTACTTCGTTATCGCCAACAAAGAAGTAGTTTGTTGCTAAAATTCCTTCCCGGGCTGTTTGGTCCATTGTTTTCTGCAAACCAGACGTTCGGCAGTGCCATCGACTGCCATCATCAGTGAAAATCGAGTGCGCTAACGTGAAGTAGTATACGTTAGTGACCACAGTATTGTGGTTAAGGCTGAAGCAAGAAGTAGAAAGAAGTAGTTTCTATGGAAAGATTTCATTTCGAAAATGATTTGAAATATAAACCTTAGAACATGGAAGTCATGTATGGTTCTGCATACCGATATTTAGGTAGGGAATTGAATTACGTAGCTTTACTGTAAGAACAAATAATGCTATGAGACGGGATTTTCATTGACTTGGAACATAATCATATTAGTGAAGAATCTTACGGCCCAAGTGGATACAAAATGTCGACGATAAATACGTTTTGCTGTAAGGCATACACTTGAATGTGTACGTATGTAGCAATGAGTGAGAGATAAACATGATAAAGAAAATAGTGGTAAAGTACAAGGTAATTAAAGAATTCAGACAGCAAAAACGTTATAGTGGAAAGTAATAACAACAATACGAACACTGAAATACGAATACGGATAAATAGAAGTAAGTACTGTGAGGAAACGGTACAAAAGATAGGTTTATGTTCGACTGGAAATACGAAGAATAATTAACTTACGTAAAAACAAAGACGAAGAAAATTTTGAACTCTTTAAGAAACTTCTAATGTATTTAGCGATCAGAAGGAATGTATGACATGATTCAAAATAATTAATTATATAGAAACTTTACAATTTTTACAGAAGAACGAGATTTATTTACTGAAAGTAATTATTACAATATAATGCATTTGGGAAAAACAAACCGTAAATTCGGATGTCGTTTGGCAGACCACAGGTTGGAGAAAAAAAGTAATTGCTCGAAAAAGAAAAATTACTTTATCTAGGCACTTTATGAATGCAAATGAAACGTTTGTGGATCCGCTGGAAAAGTATGAAATTTCTAAGATTCACTTCAAAACAAATTTAATATTAAAACGTAAATATGTTATAACGCACTGACAAAAAAGTACCAACAAGAGCGCTATACACTACGCAATTTTACGAAATGAAATATCAAACTGCCCGTTCCTCCTGTGTGTTTGTATGTTAGTGTGTCAAACATAGTTTTTACTATTTTAAATTACTAGAATTACGAGTCTTGAAATCTTTCTTTAAACTCGACTAGTCTGAAAACTACATCTTGCGGTTCTGCTTCGTCATTCTCGTACGAGTGTACAAAGTCACGTATTGCATCAGTTGTCACGTAATGAGCAGGCTACGTGATCTTCCTCTACGGGGGACTGCTGTCTTTTTCAAGACGAACTTTTTCAGTCTGGAATGGGTTATGTCAGAACTTTTTTGTGGTGCATAAGGCGAAACGATATATCTTCATCTTCATCATTGTGACGTTATTAATTCGCTTATCGACATGCACGCGCGGGAGCACCCCCTAAACATTTATAAAAATTACTTTTTATTTCGGACACTTTTGTTTTTTTTTTATTTCTGACATGAAGCAATATTTGTATTGTTTTCGCTACGTCAGCTCTCAATATTGGGAGCACCATTTTTGCATATGCGCACCTGTCTTCAATTCTTAGGAATTTATTTGATAAGATTGCCCTGTTCAAGCAACTTGATATTACTGAAGCTTTATTTTCGCTAGATTTTTTCTTCACCCTCTAGATTTTGATGAAATGTTATTTGAATGCCAAAGTAACTGAAGGATGATACCTGTCCAGTAATTTTGGCATATAGCTGTAGTCTAACAACGTAAGATAAATTATGCAAATTTTTAAAGTGTTAGTAGGAATGAATTTCCAGAAATCAGTGTAAGCTTGACTTGTTGCCTTTGAAATAATTTCTTTATAAGTATATTTAATATTTATAATGACTTTACCTCAAGATGTTTTTACCTTATTTGGAACATGTTTCGGGACGCTTTGTGTTCCCATCCTCAGCCCTCCTAATTTTGTATCTTGTGAAGTACTTGTGTGTTGGTTGGTTGTTATTGTGGTTTCCTGTTGGCCTTTGGCACTTTACATTGGTGTTATTGTGGTGTATATATTAGTATTTTGTGTATTTTCGATTTTGAGTGCTTTGAAAATTGTGTCATGTTTTGTATTGATTTGTATTTGTTCAGGTATTACAGTAGTTTGTTTTGTGTTTTTTGTTTGTATATTTGTAAATTTTCCCAAACGTTCATTATAGTGCCTTTGTGTGGTATGTGTTTTATTAGTGTCATGTTGGATATGTCTGGGAATTCATGTCCAGTGTTTACTGCATGTGTGGCCAAATTAGATTTATATATTTCTGAATTATTTACAAGTGCAGAATTATTACGAAGGTCAATGATTTCCCTCTGAATTTCAGTAGGAAAATTAATCATGGTCTGAACAAAATTGAATTGGGATCAGTAAATAATTATTTTTTCAGTCTTCCCGGAAAGTAGCAAATAAAGTTTTAAACAAATAATGCAATGGAGATATTAAATTTTTGTATTTTTCAAAATTGGGCTCACTGTTGCTTGCTCTGTACTTGCATAAATTGAGATAATCGCTTCCGAGAAAACGTATTAAAAAAGGATAAGTTTAATCATAAAATATGTTCAAAAACCAACAACTGTTATTATATTTTCTTATACACGTTTCCATGCTTTTAATATTAGACTAATTTCAAAATTACGTAAAAAATAAGAATTCGAAATTATTATAAACACAGTACGTAATAGTTTTATGAGAAGTAACAAGATTCAAGTAAAAAAAATATTTCCAGCACTTACCATACCTGCGCGCGCCATTGGCACACTGCGCGTGGATGACCACTGCTGCTATGGAGGGTTCCTTGCGATTTTTGAAACAACGAGATTTTACTGCATGTTAGTGAATTTTTAGTTTATGTTTCCTCGGTGTTGCTTTAACATAAGGGAATTCGGAATGAGGGTCTGTGTCACAGGACTGGGGTACGGATAAAATATAGATTACTAGCTGTTACCCGCGGCTTCGCACGCGAATATTTGATTTTTAATTTGTATTTTAATATAATTTTTATTGCCTATGTATGTATGGCGTTCTGTCAGCTCGTATAACAATTTTGTACTCATTAGTTAAATTCTCTCCAAAGCTGTTTTCAACACTGTACCATTCTAACTTGTACTAAATTATTGTGTTGGTGCAACAGCCTTTCGAGATTTAAAAGTACCCGTTTATAAAATCTTTTGAGATACTTATAAAGTACCTGTTAAATCAAAAACGATAAATTCTTTAAGTGTTACTGTATTAGAAGCATTGTATAACACACTAAACGTTATGTTTTCTTCATCCATGGCTTTTATTTATTTCAGCAGTAAACTAAAAGTTTACAGGCATTCCACAAATGCAGTGCACAGAGAAGGGCATTGAAAATGCTTCAATAAATCTAAAAAATATACACATTGATGTTCATTCACCAATCAATGAATTCATTCTTCATTCACCAATCAATGAATTCATTCTTCATTTACCAATGTACAGATTATAAGTTAAATGTAGTCGCATTCATAAGTGAAGATTTATATGTGTACTACGTTATTGACAACAAAGAAGTAGTTGCTATGGAAACTCACCGGTTCCCATTTTCGATAACTCACCAGCGATCGGCCGCAAATGTGCGATACGTCCTTATAAACATTTTCAATGTTAAAACCAAAAACCGTTGTCACCTAACCTCACAAATGAAAACAACACGTATTTTCGCTTTGGATTAAATAATACGACAATTTACAATTAGTACACTTCTTCTCTTCCACATCGTAATATATCCATACAATCGCATATTATATAAAACATCGAAAATGTACTGTAGGAATGGATAAATGTACAGTTCCGATGACGCTAAATATCATTTGTTTATTTACTTGTTACTATGGTAATTAATTCTGGTCGCCATTGTGTTGTTGACATCTTTATATGGGTCAACGAAAAGGCATAATTAAAAGGGCCTAAATCGTGCGAACGGGGAAAAATATCAAATTCCAAGTTAGACAGTATTTTTCGCCTTGTGTCAAAGGTTAGCTGTGCAAAATTTGGTGGCAATCGGTGTAACGGAGTGGATTTGTATTCAGTACCCATAAATCCTCATACTTTGAGTTTTATATCTATCTATATATATACAGATAGTTGAACATAGCTACAGAATACGAGGCAAACATAGCTAGGGCATGGTTTCAGAATACGAGACAATCATTGGGCACGTAAAGAATTAAAATAGAAGCCAAGAACTGAGTGTGTAACAAGGGAAAGGCACCAAAGCCATATCAAAAACTCACAGATAATAATTAATACTAAATAACCAGCACCAAGTGGTTTTAAACACCACAAATCGAACGTGTTCAGCGATGCACGGAAGGAGCTGGATAATTTCTTTTTGTTATTTAAAAAACTGACGTATTAATTCGGTTAATAGAGGGCCTTGGTTAAGGATATATCGCGTTCTTATGATGATGTTTTTGTTTCTGACCACGTTCTGTACGTTCCCATGTGTGTTGGTGTCTCCGTGCTTCTTTTCATGTATGATCTATTCCTTTTGTTCTTTATGAAGCTATTTTTGGAACTATTTAGTGAGGTTTACCTTAAGGCAGTAGACTCAGAAATAAACCTTTCCAACATTTGCATCTGAGCAAGTCTTCTCACTGTGTTTTTAACTTACATCTTGCAGTTCAGTAATTAAAATTGTATGCAATTTAATCAGACAACCAGTCTTGCGTGTAGCTGGTAGATACCCCCCACGAACCAATGTACGGATACTCCTATTTCAGGGTTAGCCGCCATGGCCACGCGAGATTTTGGTTAGCCTCATCTATCATTTCTGGAGTAGATCATGGTCTTTCCTGACATGACTATTTCCTGGATCTCCTCATCTCCTTAACCTTTCGAGTTCTTGCGATTCCTTTCTATACTATTCCTTACACGGTTAAAGATGAAGAGACAGACTTCGTAAGATGCTGAGCAAACAGTCTGTCTAGGTGGGGAGGGGGGATCTTAATTAAATTCTGCTGGTTTGGAGGCACCGACGTTGCAGCCATACCACCAATTTATCCCTGCGCAACGTCTCACCGCGACCAAGAGAGATTAGTTACTGGCCCACTCAATGTAAGAAACCGGATTACTTTGAATACGTGGAAAATTCTATTTCACTGACTCAGAAGGACAAGAAATATTGGCAACCCAGAAAGAAGATGGGTCGATCAATGAGCCGTAACGGAGCAAACGGTCCTTGTCGGAGTAGAAGAGAAGAAGAACCATAGTATTTTTATTTTGCTGATCTCTGAAGTAAGTAGAAGTCTTTGTGGTATAATTCTATCCAGGGGTGCCTACAGGGGGGATCGTGTCGCCATTGGCGACATTTAGAAAATTTTGGGGGAGATTTTTTTTACTATTGCATGAAAAATCTTCCCCAATTTTACAAAACTGTAAAAAACTTATAACGGACACGTATCAGACGCACAATAAATCTACCCAGTTGACTTTTTCGAGCGGGCTGTAGGTGAGGTGTGCACGGAAAAAAAGAATTTATTCTTCTCGATGCTTCAAACAGGCTACAGATCGAGTTCAAGGTGTCACTGTTTTGTTCATATTATGATAATGTAATTTTGAAATACATTTTGTTTTTATTTACTGTATTAATAAAGTACAGTGTGCAATAGAATTTTTTGTTCAATTTTTTATTTATCTTGCTTTCTGCTACATTTTAGTATACTACGAAAAGGTCCAAAAACAGACCGAAATTTTTATAGCATTTTACCGATAAAAACAGATTTAAGTGAGACGTTTTAAATTGCCAAACAAAGTATCTTTTCAATAAAGTCATATAGTACTGGTATTGTAAAACAAATCACGTTTTACTGAAAATATTAATTTGTGAGTTATTATTAGAAATCCTTATTTTTTTAGCTTATAACTACCTACAATCAATAGGTCTATATCGTTTCGGTAAAAGGTAATATTTTGTAATAGTTTTGAGTTAGAAATCTCCTGCCTTTGGTCGATTAGGTAAGAAATTTTACTGTAAAAGAGAGAAAAGGTCTTGTCAGAAAAAGGGGGGATTTTTTTAT
Source organism: Magicicada septendecula (assembly GCA_034769895.1). NCBI lineage: Eukaryota > Metazoa > Arthropoda > Insecta > Hemiptera > Cicadidae > Magicicada > Magicicada septendecula. The sequence continues at coordinate 84,800,150 of CM068372.1, read as the reverse complement.
AAAATTGGGGGAGTTGTAGGGGTTAAATATTAATTTAACCCCTGTGTCCGTCATAGGGGTTGGGGGGGGGGGGGGGTCGGCATCCCTGATTCTATCCTAGAATTATCTTTGTAAAACCAGTTGGTGAATGAGCGATGTGAGTTATCAGTTTTATATCGACTGTTTGACATTTGTGTCTTTCTATTTCCGATATGTCTCACGATAACTTTTGATCGTATCAACCGATTGTTGTAAAACTTAGGATACGTGTCCATTGCTTTTACTCTACAGAATCACCTATTGTCTTTGAGATTGATTCAGCCAAAAAAATAGGGAAGGCAGGAAGCAAAAATTAGAGGGGGTTCAAATTTTGAAAAAATTAAAAAAGTCCATGTGAGGTATCAAATTAAAGGTTATATCAACCAAAATATGAATTAAGTGTTATTTTCTGAAAATTCCAAAGATTTTAGATACCGGAACCAAAATAGTAGGAGGTAGAAAATTTTTGACTCCATAGCCAAAAAAGTGGGAAGAAACTTCATAAAATTGCAAATTCCCTGTGGGATATGGAATTAAAGGGGATTGTAACCAAAATCTGAATACAGTGTATAGTTTTGGAAATATCAAAATTTTTTGACTTTAGGTGCATAAAATGGGATCTAGAATTTGAAAAAAATTGTAAAAATCCAGCCGGGTGTCAGACTAAAGAGAATTTTAACACAAATCCTATTCCTTGGAATTTTTAGTGTTTATTGTATGATTGCTCTACAATTGTTACTTTACTAAACAAAAAGTATAGGGTAATCGAGATTTTCGTAAGTGTTCTGGTAATTAAAAAATTATCTAATATCAAAGTTTATCTAATGTACTTCGTTTAGAATAGTGAGAGTTCTGCAGTTCAGGGAGCATACTCTTCTCATTAGTTCACTATTCAGGCTTTCAATAAAAAAATGTCTAACTGCATTTATTTTCAATATTGTCTTCAAGTCTTTATTATTTCGGAAACATCTGGGGGGGGGGGGGCAGTAAAACTTTTGTGGAGGTCCAAATATTGTGGACCCTATCTAGTTGCAGAATGTACTGACTCAGTATTTTGAATAAGTTGTAGCTCTTGTGGAAGGCTGTCTGATATATCTGCATAATCATCTTATAATCTGAAACTGCAAACGCCCAAAATATAGGTGAGTTTGACATTAGAGAGAGCATCACCTCAAGTGTCTAGGCAGAAAAGCGGAATGCAGCATGTCAAGGCACAGTCGACAGCTGTTGAAAACGAGTTATGTAAGAGTATTTTGGCAATGAGTTCAAAACCTACTTACACAAATAAATCAGTCACGGCGCAAGACGAAGTAATCGATACGAAACGAAACGAAACTGTCATGTGGCAGCGACGAGTGTACAATACCGGGAAGGCAGTGAAAGCAACAGTCGGTCGGTCGCAGGGTTGTTCCGGTATACGTGTTGTTGGACATGACGCCAGATTGATTCAGGCGATTTACTTCTCGGAACACTGAATGGTGAGGGAGGAGGGCTTCGTTAAGTTAAACCGGTGTCTGGAGACACCAACGTTTTACGGCTGCCTCGCCTTGTCTGCACACACACACACACACACACTTCAGCGCTACTTAACGGTTTGTTGAAAACGTTATTTACGAATTACATTTATTATTCATATTTAACCAATCGTTAATGCGGAAATGCGGTTTCGCTAACGAAGTTACATAAAAAAATATGTTTACAAACATAAAACACAAAACAACACAAAACACACAAACACAAAACAAACAAATACCTGAACAAATACAAATCAGTACAAAACATGACACAATTTTCAAAACACTCAACATCGAAAATCCACAAAATACTAATATATACACCACAATCACTCACAATAATACCAATTTAAAGTACCAGAGGCCAACAGAAAACCACAACAACAACCAACCAACACACAAGTACTTCACAAGACTCAAAATCAGGAAGGCTGAAGATGGGAACACAAGGCTTCCCGAAACATGTTCCAAATAATGAGAAAACATCTTGAGGTAAAGTCATTATAAATATTAAATATATAAAAAAATATGTTATCCGTTTAAAACTTCTGACACCGCATTTTGATTCTAAACTTCGGATCCTTGCTATATGTGACGAGTTCCCGCACTGGCTTTCGTTATTTCCGTAGTCTAGATATAACCACAAAAATAGAAGATGACAATTTTCAAGGCTAACGTTACGATCGTCCTTCTGTACGAATGTGAGATGTGGAAATCCTCCAGTATAACCGCTTGGAAGATACAGATATTTGAAAAAATTAATCCGCTGGAAAGATTTCATGACCATCGAAAACTATGGAGACATTCCGAACAATGATATATATTAAAGTTAAAAGATCCACAAATGGAACTGTACAGGCTACTGAGGAGAGGAGAATGGAACATAGCGACAAGGACACTTGACTGGAATCCACAGGGTAGCAGACGGAAGGATCGAGCAATAACTTCATCGCCAGAACAGGAACTGAGAAACACAGGGAAACGTGGAGAGATGTAAAATGAACAGTTCAAAATCGAACGAGGTGTCCTACGATTTTGTCGACGTCCTACGTTCCACTGAAGCCCAGGGGCGGATCCAGCAAGCGATTTGGCGAGGAGGAAGAGTTGACTTTGGGAGGATATGAAAAGTTGGACCGTAGGCGTAACTTAGGAGGGGAAAGGGGGCACTTGCCCCCCCCCATGTTCCGAGCATTATAACATTTTGTTTCCAGTTGTTATAAATAAAAACTAACAAATAGTCAAACAGGAGACAGTTTCTATACTTGCGAGGACAGTATAAATTTATTATTCTTATTTCTTTCGAAGAAACTTGTAAAGAGGATGTTTGGCAGATTTGAATGATATACGTCAAAATAATATTTCTGTTCGAAAAAAAAAATACAAATGCTAGAGACCTAATTAACTGGAATACAATGCGTGTCTTTTACACAAACAGAGTTGTTTTGGAACACATCGTAATGAAGTAATATGCGCAGCTGTATTTCTAGGAATTTGCTCTCTTTACTTCGTCTCTTTTGTAATAATAAATACATTTTATTAATTTTATTATATAGATGGTCTCACTACACACTTGAATTTATGAAGCCTTACCCACCCCCCAAAGTTAGGCCCCAAGTTACGCCCATGAGTTGGACCATTCTTTAATGGGCTAAAGTATAAATGATCGGAATGAGTGAAGATAAAAATCAGGGCGTTATTATCAACACAATAAGTTTATTGACGTACAAGACTAAAATTATGTCTGTGTTTGTCAGTTCATTGTTCTTTTAATAACATTCACTTAAAACTTTAAAATACACACTACTCATTTAAGGAGGTGGCAAGGTACAGTTGCAATTTAAAGTAATTTTAGAGTAAAACGATGAATCTACGTAACGTGATATGAGTTTTGTATCATATTCACAGTCACAAAACCATTCTGCAATCACAAGACGACGAAAAATCTTGGTTATTAGCCAGATTTTGTAGGTGATTCTGTACTATAGCTAAAATTATTACAGTATTTAATGTTTCACAAACATTAACTTATCTAACACAAAGCATTTAATAATAGAATCTTATTAATTGAAAACATATTTTATGAATGATAGAAGTTGTCCTAAACATTCTTTGTACGATAGAAAGGCGATAAAACTTTCACATTTTCTGTGTCATACCAAGCAATAAACTAGTGCTGGTGCCGAAAACTGATAAAAAAGAGGAGAAATCAGCAAATCACGAAGGCGCGTTTGCATTGGCGTATAGGCATTGTCTGTACTTATTGAATATTACATAATTAATTATAATGAATCCATTTGAGTGTTTGTGGTGATTTTTTTTATTTTCCTAATGTCTAAAGCATTTGTGTCTATTTTTACAGTTCATTTCACGAGTAAAGAATGAACATGATCATGGTCAGTTAAATTCAAATTACATAATTTTCAATATTATATAAAAATCACACACACACACACACACACACACACACATATACATTGTGTTGGTTTAGTGCCACCTAGGGCAAGTTCCTTAAAATATGCTCTGGGCATACCTGTTAAAAAAACAGCTTAAACATTTTGGTGTAGGTATACTTAAAATCGATTCATTTTTACCCTTATTACCGCAGAAACTGAAAACTTATAATTCATCGTTATTTCGTTTGTGTTTTGTAATAATTATATTTTTATAGCCTATTTACATTCTTTTTTACTAAAATTTGCATTTTGTATTAAGAGCATGAGACATGGGTGATTAATCAGAGTAATGAAACCAGCCCCTTCAGCAAAATCAGCAGAAATGAGGTCCCTTCGATCTGCAAAGGGTTACACTAAATGAGATCAACTTAGAAATGATGTAGTTCGGGGGGGGGGGATCGGCATTTTCTCCTTAAGGAGGAAACCCATTATGAATGGACATCATGGTACGGGTCCGGCTAAAAGTTTTGAAGATGTGTTCAATATTCCCAGATGTGTTCAATATTCCCAGTTGCATCAGAAAAGGAGTGGTTGCTGTAGTGGTTACAGGGTATGTGGAGCAAAAAGATCGGCAAAAGCGTGTGCGGCGGAAACACAAGATTTGGGTGCATGAAATATTTAAAAAGAGGATTGATTATGGTGAATTCTATCACCTGTTTCAGGAGTTATTAAAAGGTGATGCCGAATTTTCTTGTACTTTCGTATGTTTCAAATAAATTATTTTTTTTTTAGTCTGTTAGTCTGGTCCTTATCGGGCCAAACTCGGGCTGATCTGATAACCAGAACCAAAGTTCCACCCAGAGCTACGCATTTTTCTAGATCCTGATTAGATCCTGATAGACTTCTTTCACTCAGTGTGTTTCTGTTCTCCGGGTTGGTGAGGATCTTGTTTGCTGTTTTCTTATCCATTTTTCTGATGTGTGTAGAAAAGCATTCACCTTTTTTTAATCGTGATCGAGATGTTCTCAAACTTTTCATACAACTCTTGGTTTGGTCATAAATAAAAGTTTAACGCATTTACTGAGACTTTCTCGGTTCCATGATTTTCCTTAAAAATTTCCTTTCCTTCTTTCCCATTTCTAAGAATCCTTTTCTAGTTCTCATCTCAGCTGCATACAAGGATTCCGGTTTGGATACAGTCTTTAGCGAGAGTTTATAGAGTTTATTTTCATTTAAATTCGTCAAAAGTGGAAATGTACGTGAAAATGAGGATATTTTGTAGTGGGGTGACAACGTTGTGATAGTGAATAATGGACGAATTCCAAAAGACTAAAAGGCCGCCTAAGGAAATGATGGGACGATGTTGTCGCCGCAGATGCAAGCGAGATGCTGGAAGCGCGAATATGGAAGTCCTTCGCTGCTGGTAGAGCGAGGGTCAAGGTAAAGGGCTTTAAGCTTTAAGTCTCAGTTTCGAGCTGTAGCGCCATAGGAAAGGAAGGAGGTACGCGACTTTCTGGGTGATCGGTTCCCGGAAGGTTGGGTGAGTCTTCTAGTTGACCGATCCTTTAGTCTTCTAGAAGTCCAAACTTCACTCAGGACATATATGACCGTTAAGAAAACTTTCATATGATGGTGATGATACAACTAGGTTTACTAAGCCGTGGCAAGACCAATCTTAACCTGCGAATCAGAAACAGTAAACGATTGAGCAAAACTCTGGAAAAGGAGGAAATTAACATTTCGCATTAAAGTGTGTGACAATCTAGGTGGTCAAGAAATCAAAGAAATTAATGGGTCAACGTAAGGAGAGAAGACGTTGAATCGACAAGACATAACTTCGATTGATGAGCATCGCGATAGGAAGAAGAAGTCGATGCCAGTCAGCTAAGAAGACGCGATAATCTCAAAAGATTGAATTAAACAGGCGGCAGCGTGTTGCAGGTAGTAGTATAAGAAGAGAAAGAAGAAAACAAAAAGGGGAAGAAGAAGAAGAAGAAGAAGAAGAAGAAGAAGAAGAAGAAGAAGAGAAGAAGAAGAAGAAGAAGAAGAAGAAGAAGAAGAAGAAGAAGAAGAAGAAGAAGAAGAAGAAGAAGAAGAAGAAGAATTTGCAGCTGATAAATAATAACGTCGTAGGTACTTACTGAAGAAACAGTACACGACGCGCTGTGCTGTTTCGAACTACAAATTCTATGACACGATTTCAAATCAGGGCCGAACACAACACGATACAACAGAAGGCGGAACAGGAAAATGTTTACGGCGGTGGCATTCGATTGAGTTCTTAAAACACACACACACACACACACACATTATGTATTTAAAACTACTATTCAATTTATACGTGAAGCAGTGAGTGTAAGAGAATTCATCAAGGACGTGAAATGGTATACAGAGAAATAGAAAACCATTGTAATAAGAAGGACGATAATACTTAAACAGACCTCAAACGTAATGTGGAACAGAATGAATCACGTTCAAAACGAAGTCGGTATCAGTGTGGAAGAAAATTGTATTACGAAATTTAAAACTGTATTTAAGCGCGTATCTCTTCCATCTGGAATAATTACGATAATGTGCTGAACGCATTGGAGAGAAGGCGGTACTGATTACTAATTTTTACTTCCATGTTCCGTAAGGAAATGGAAGTATGGTGATCGCGAGAAAACTCGTGTTCGAGATAAGGGCTGATTCTGATTGTACTACTCTCAAAACGTGAAGAAAAGTCGTTTTCCGAAAAGTGTCTCTGTGTGTGTCTGTGTGAAGGATTTTTTCTATGGCGAACGATAACTACCGTAAATTCAAACAGAATCAAATAATTTTTTGCATATATGTCTGAGTTGTAGAGGACTATTGATTTTGGTGAAGATCGGTTAAGGGAAAGGGGTAGTTTACCTGGAAGGTTTTATGTTTTAACAAGAGTAAAGTACTTACTTTTCATAAATAAAGTATCCTGAAAAGAAGGTCATGATAATTCACTGTAGAAAGGTAGATGAAATATCTATAAATGAAAAGGGTAGTTGAAGGGGAAGGGATAATTTTTATTTATATGTCATGTGTACTACATTATCGGCAACAAAAAAGTAGTTTGTTGTTAAAATTCCTTCCCGGGCTGTTTGGTCGTGGTCCAATGTTTTCTGCAAAACCAGACGTTACGGCAGTGCAATCGACTGCCATCATCAGTGAAAATCGAGTGCGCTAACGTGAGGTGGTATACGTTAGTGACCACAGTACTGTGGTTAAGGCTGAAGAAAGAAGTAGTTTCTATGGTAATATTTCATTTCGAAAATGATTTTAAATATAAGTCTTAGAACGTGGAAGTCCTGTATGGTTCTCCATACCGATATTTTCGTTAGATTTGAAAAAACTAAAAATTTTCATTACAATTCACATTCTGTACGTCTAGTCGCTTATTAGTTATTTACGTCTTTACATAAAAATTTAAAGTAAAAACATTTACATCTATTTCTTACGTATAAAATATATTTACATGTGTACTTACGTAATACTTAATAATTTTAAGTTTACATTCTTTTAAAAGTTAGTATTTTAATAAGGATTTTAAAAAAATTGATAAATATTTTCAGTAACACATTTGCTTTTATAGACGTTGCACAATTTGCTGTAACGAATGAATATTAAATTGCAAATATTTGCTATTGATGTAGTTTTTATTTTAGTAAATAGTATACTTTTTTTTAATTACAGATATCAGTAATTTTGAAAGAATATGTGGCAATAAGCAAAGAATCATTCAAATGCGAATTAGAGTTAGAATTGAACGATGTAATAACTGAGCGCGTCTTTTTATTTCAGTTACCTTGGAATGTAAATGTATCAAGTTAAGGACAAACAATTGGATTATTGTATGTAAACAGTTTAACGATTACTTAGCTTCATTTAATTACAACACTCTAATAGGCATTTATTCTCTACACATCATACGCTACTTACTTTGTTGCGGAGATTAGTTAAGGAAGACTTATAACAAGTCGTAATAGTAAGAAATCGATTAAAAACTAAGCTAAGTGAGGTTAGCGACGTTTAAGTAATAGACACAGATTTCAGTTTTATTTAATTGGAGGTGGTGTTGGAGAAGGATAGCAGGTTGCCTGTGTGGGACATTAGAAGGAAGGCAGTGTGGTCAGAACTACGCTGCGGTCGCATATTTGAATACAGTTTGAAAATATTTCGCAAAGAAAACTCATAATGCTATAACTCACAATTATAGATGTTATGATCTACCATTAAGTAATCACCAAAAACGTATATGATTATATTATATACCAATGTATATAAGATTATATAGGCCCAGACAGGAGTATATGGGTGAAACAAAAGGAGGAGAATGTATGTACAGATTAAGAGACTGTCTTCGAAATTGAATAAATTGCAAGCCCACCACCCTCTGGATTGAGAAGAAGAAAACGAAGAAGAGAAGACATATAAGAGGGAGATTGTGTTCTATATAATTTTGTGTGTGTATGAGAGTCTGCGCATACAAATATTGTACGTTTTTCAACGTCTTCCTCATCCCAGTTTCTGTCGTCGTATGTCCTGTAAGTCTGTAGACCTCTTCTTCTGCTCACATTGGACTTTCTATACCTTTCCGGCGTGAACGTTTACGTCTGTCTGTCTATCCGTGTTGAGTGGGTGTCTGTCACCATATTTACAAAAGACAACGTATTACTGACATTCCGTATATATGGCCAAACCAGTTCTTTTCTTGTTATCCAATATTCTTTCATCTGCCTCTTTTTCCTGTCTTCAGTCCACTTTGAACCTGCGTTTTTCTCTCACCTACCCTGGACTCCTTCCATTTTTACACTTTTACCCGAAAAACATCTCATTCAATTGCTGCTTCTGTGTTTATATTATTTTTTCTAAATCCTTTTTGACTTCTTTAATCCAACTTGATGTTGACTTCTTACCCCACGGACATTTGAAGATCTGTTTTGTTAACCTATTGTCGTCCATTCTACATAAATGTCCAAAAAATACTAGTCTTCTTTTTGTCATTGTTACTGTTATATTTTCTATACTTTGGTACATTTCATCATTACTTCTTAATTTCCAACCTTCTAACGTTTTTCGTGGGCCTAATATTTGCCTAATAATTCGTCTTTCCAAAATTTCTAGATTGTCTAAATTATAATTCAATGCTAGACATTCACTTGCATATAAGCATTCTGGCCTCACTACTGTACTGTAATGCCTTATTTTCGCATTTTTATTTACTGTTATATACTTATTACTTACTAATATACTTATTACTCATTACTTACTGTAATATACTTATTATAATACTTATTACATTGTTTACGTACTTCAATATATTTATTTATTTTTATTTTCATTTGGGCCGCGTAAAAAATAAAAAGCTAGATAAACTTTTACGAACTATAAATAAACACAAATTATTTTAAAATGTGGACAAGTAAATATTTTAAATCTGAAATACTAGTTCCAGGCTGTGGCACCGGGAAAGCAATATTCGCACTTCCGAACTCAGCTTCGGACTAAGAATGCTCCGTACACGTGTACATGTGATCATCAATATATACTCACGCATTTAAATGAATTTCATGTTCATTTGTGAAGTCAAACGTGAAGCGCATGGACACAAAGCGTGAATGGGTGACTCACGGCAGCTCGACGGCTGGCAACTTCTACAATCGCAAGGGTAGCCAAAGGGTAAAAATTCTATCATTTTTGCTCCAAGTGCATAACAACAAAAAGTAGCGTATTATAAGTCCTGAACGAACCACACATCATGCTCTACAGCTCTGGCTACGACGTGTTCGAGTTATACATACATTTCACTACTGTGAGGATTTCACCGAACGAGCACAGTTGACCTCAGAAACACAGGTTATCAACAAAGTGTAAAATAGGTGAAGGAAATATGTGTGCTGCGTGCCTCATAAAACATGATATACAGTCCGGTGTTTCTGCGAACTGGCCGTCTAGGGAAGTAATAAAATGGACATAAACTGAGAAACATGTGTGTACAGGTCTGGGTATATGTATGTCTGAAACTAACAATAATTTATACGCGTTGACAAACGGACAGAAGTTCATCGGCACTAAGTAAGTACTAAGGGTGTCCGGTTTTGTACCTCTCGTAAGTTCATGTTCTCACGCGTATTAACAGCAGTGATTCTTAAACGTCTTCACCTTTTGTGAACTCTTTCAATTTTGCCGGAAACAACATACAGCATCACTGAATACTATTAGTCTATCAGAATATATACAGTATTTATTTTATTGGATTGTTTAATTCTTGTTCCCCTTCTTCTTCACCGCAGAATTCTAGGATTACAGACTGTTCCGTCTTTAGTCCTGCCATCGTCTTCTGGGCATTCCGAGAAGCTTACGAGTAGTATTCAACTTCCTTAGTAAAGGATATCAAAACTTTAGCTAAGTAGACAGATGATGAGGGCTACCATCTTCAGGTGGCTGGACACGCCTGATATTTCTGTTGTGGTTGTCTCCTTTCCTACACAAACAGTATAAGGCAGGACTGCCAGTTCGCCGAATACACCATCTGAACGTTCTCTTCCGCTTCATCATCATTGTGGCCTTCGACCGTATTCCTGGCGAAGGGACGTGAATTCCTACAATTCACTGTACTGGGTGCCCAGCATAATAGATATTATTTGTCGGCACATGGAAATGTACAGAGTTATTGCGAGTCAGGCAGTTGTGTTCTGCCTTTTATTGGCAGGTCCTCGCATGACAGCCCTCCATACTCCTGGTTCACGCATGCCGACTCCACTATTCTGCAATTCTTCCTTCCTCCTCTCTTCTCTTCTTCATACCACTCACCATTTAATCAAGTACTCGCTTTCAGTACATAGTTTCGCCTTCCCAACAGATTTAACGTCCCTCGTTTCGCTCTTGACCATCTAGGGATAGTCAAGATAAAACTAATATGAGTCAATAGTCAAGATAGGGCTTTAAGATAAAATAATTCATATTGTGAAAAAGCTTTACCTAATGGTAAACCTATTACATCTGAAAATACGACAGTTCTAAAAGAAGCGGTTTAACAGTAATGATGACCATGAGGTTTTATCTTTTTTGTCGATGGTGATAACGATTTTACATGAATGAGAAATGATGAAGTAGACAAAATTAAGAATTACATGACATGAGATATCTTGACATTACAAGAGAGTGTATCAAACAACAATATATAGGATCATTCACTAATAAGAGAAATATTGAACAAAAATATATATCATCACGGGTGAAGTAAACAAACAACAATTACAATATTTACTTGGTATTTTATAGTAAGAAAACATTGTTTTAGTAAATGTTAATAATAAATATTTTATTTAATATTAAAAACTCTAATAAATAAACAGATTACATAGTGGTTACAAATATTTACTTTGGACGACAAGCCGTCTTTTCTCTATAGCAATGATACAAGTTTCCGAAAACAATTTCACTTTGTTTATTTCCAAGAAAATCTGATAACTTTGGAAGACTTTGAAGCCAATCTGAAACCTTGAGACAAAACGGAAAAAGTGTCTATAATTAAAACTTCTACTTCGTGCTTAAGTTAAAACAACTACGTTATCACTAGTTAAGCGCGATAGTTCTGCACACAGAATATGCAGAAGTAAGGTACGTGTTTTGAAAACCTTTTAATAATCTGCCGTTGTTGACACGAAGTAAACTAGTTAAGGTCACTAATCTGTAGAACTCGCTCACTACTTTGGACGAAATACACATTCGGTAAATTTCAATATTAGCTAATATTTCAGTTATCAGAAAAATTAAGGCATCAGGGGTCCACATCTTGTGGATACGGGTTTGGCAATCCCGATATGCCCTAGCTAATATCGTTGCTTCAACTTATTGAGATCCCTTCCTTTAGTCTTTTCTCTCTAGTCTATCTTGACTGCCTCTTGTTCCTTTCTGACCCCGACGTTATTAGCGTAATCGAGGGCTAGGGTGTCTTCCTTTTTCAATTCTAATTTATTAATTTTGGGTAGCTTAGGATCTTACGAGTGCTCACTGATGGCGATATGTGAGTACTGGAAATATTAGGAAACGTTCAGTATCAGAATAACTGGTACAAAGGCATTAAACTCTATCTCAGAAAAAATTTAAACCTGGTAGTCGTGGGACTACCGGTAGACATGGAATCATGGGCAGACTTGTGCTTTGGGAAGGAATGAAGGGTTGGTTAAATAAACAACTACATAAGTTTCAATGTATTTTATTTATTCAGAATTTTCAGACAGAATTTACAGAGTCACCTAACGCTAGTTGATGGAATATGGAGCGATGGTAGCTGAAGTACGATACGAATATCTCGGCGAAGAGTTGCATGTTGCGACTGAACGTCAGGTCTATGCTCGTGTTTCCGAGTGTAGTTGATGGTAAGCTATGGAGTTGTAGGCCGTACTCGTCGTTGATGTCCTGTAGTAGGTTCTCGTGATCGGGTGCATGCTTGTTGAAGTCGCCGCAGAGCATTATTGGTGTAGTCATGTCGGCGATCATCTTAGGGATCACTTTACTGATGGACTTGCCGTATCTGCCGAGCCTTCAAATGGTTGCCATTGTCTAAGTTCTCGGCCGATTTCTTTGATTTTAGTCTCAAACGATAGGCCTGTTGACGCTCTGCATAGGATTTGCCGGTTTTCGGTTTGAAATTTTTGGTTCGAGTTTTATCGCGATTTTTAGGTCGAGGGATTTCAAATTTTTGAGTTCAAATGTTGTTATTATATTCTGTGAGTGCTTCTGGTACTCGAAATTGGTGTTATTGGAGAGATTTAGTTCTGAGGATCACAACGCACTTTGTATTTTCGCGATCGGACTTGTAGTTCCCGAGATATTTAAGTTTTAGTGGAGCAATTTAGAAATTTTCGGCGCAAAAACACCCTCACGCAGACAAAGTCTAGAGGCGACTGAAGTCAGTTGTCAAAATTCTCAGTACTATTGGTGGAAGGGGGCCGAGTGACTCGATCACCTGACACCTGGTTTGCTGGGATTGGTTGAGCGGTTCGTGAGATAGTGGTATGCCGAAAGTACATTTCAAACATAACGGTCGATTTTCGCGAAACGTGCGAGTAAGACATTACATACCTATGGATTCCATGTCAAAAGAAGGGTGAGGGAGAAACTCCTGCGTCCCAAAACAGGGGCCTTTCGGCTAAGGTATAGTAGCGCTGAGAGAAGAGTGTCTGGCCCTCCTGGTAGGGGGTTGTGCAACAGGCCAGTAACTGTTCATGTAAAACTTCATAATACTTGTAGTACCCAAAGCAGCCTCGGAGTAAGGTCTGGAAACTGTGGCAGTAGGACCCTGGCAAAGGATAAGGGTTTGACAATAGAGCCATCGGTAGAAGAGACGTGGGTCGCTCGAGGATGAGATGGGCGCCGGAACACGTTTATATAATCTAATCCTTGATGAGAAGAAGAAAAATTACGAAAGCCCCGATTACCCTTTTTTTAAGTAAAAAAAGTTGTATTGCAAAGCATACAATCATTATTACTTTTTTGTTGTTATGGATACCATAAACACTAATAATTCTGACTCGCACAGTCGTTTTTTTAGCTAAATTCATAACAATTAAATTAGTCCTATGGCAATTAATTTAGTCCTAGCTACCATAGATATCTTTAGGCCTGTATCTAATACTTTTCACAGATATTTATAACCGATAACAATATATACAATTTTTTGCACACATAGCTTACCAACTATTCGCAGGCGGTCAAAAATTTGCAGTAGCTGTTGACGTATATATTAATTTTGTCAAATTATTAAATATGCCAAGTTCATATTTTGAATAAAATTCTTCATAATTTTATGCGCTTTCGCAATTTTTCAAAATTTTGACTTCCAGTTAAAACTTTTTAGAGTAAACACTAAATCTGGATATGAATTAAAATTTCCTTTAGTCTCATATCCGGCACAGATTTTTACAAATAGTTGATCCATTCTTTGTGACCTGGTATGTTAAAGTGGTAAATAAACTTGAAGTTGAGATTTTGGTTAGAATTTCCTTCAACTTTGCCTGCCGTGGATTTGATACATACTTCGATCCAACTTTTAGGGCCTGGCATCCCAAAAATTTGAAATTGCCAAAACTGAACACTGCATTGAGATTTTGGTTAAAAAGTCTCTTTAATTTGATACACCAATTGATTATTTTAGATTTTTTTCAAAATGTTGACCTTCATATTTTTGCCTTTCCCCCTTATTTTTATGGGGATTAATCTACAAATTAAGTGTCTGTAGAGTAAAATTATGGACACGCGCGTCAAGTTTTACGAAAATTGGCCAATCTTTATAGTTTACCTAAGCAGACAGAGACATACAGACAGACAAATGTCAAAAGGTCGAGTTAAAACAGACCTCGCTTGCCTCGTTCAACACGTTGTAATCCATCAGGAAGCGGCTTACAAAGCATTGCTTCAGCATCGTCAGACTTATCTTGAATTCTCCGAGAAATGATACCGTTTGAGAGGCGAATAGGGTTCATATTGCGAACATGTTTTCCATACATACGTAGAACGATATCTTGTATACGTTGGAAATTATCAACAGTCATTACGCTAGCAATGGGTAATATTTTTCAACATACGTAGATCACGCTGGAGCCTAGGACATCACGGTTCTTCGTCTACAAGACGAAATCTTCTTCTTCTTCTTCTTCTTCTTCTTCTTCTTCTTCTTCTTCTTCTTCTTCTTCTTCTTCTTCTTCTTCTTCTTCTTCTCCTTCTCCTTCTCCTCCTCCTCCTCCTCCTCCTCCTTCTCCTTCTCCTTCTCCTTCTCCTTCTCCTTCTCCTTCTCCTTCTTCTCCTTCTCCTCCTCCTCCTCCTCCTTCTCCTCCTCCTCTTTCTACTGGCGTTACAATCCAGTACGGGTTTTAGCCTCTTCAACGATTTTTCTCTGTTCACCCGTCTCATTACTTAGTGTTCTCCGTCTTCTTATCCCCATATTCCTCATATCCTCCTCAGCATCCTCGACCTATCTCTTCCTTGGCCTTCCTCTTGATATTATAAATACTGGTCTCCATACGAAACGAAACCTACATTATTTAAAATGTAATATCTTCAAATAAATACACTGCTAGTAGGTTTATTTTCACCTGACGCACGTATCACAGAAATTTTTTGTTAGCTAATATTTGCAAATCTAATTTAGCCCCACACTATTTAAACAATAAACATAAATTTCCAGACATTCAAAAGGCCAAATTAATTAAAAACGCACAAAAAGGTAACGAAATGAATATCTGGGAAAATCTTAATATTTACAAACACAATAATAATAATCTACTAATTAAAGAACAGATCCAAATAAAAACAAAACGATTTATTTAAAATCATACATTTATTAGAATAATAAAATAAAACATTAAATATATAATAAATAGCTGACTACAAAAACATTACAACAATCGAAAATTGAATCGAAGTAAAATCGATTATCCGTTAACTATATTGTAAGCGAAACATTCAATTACAATTCAATCGAACCTCTGAAGATACAGAATAATTTCTGTGAAACGTGCGTCAGGTAAAAATAAACCTACTGGTAGTGTATTTATTTGAAGACATTACATGGGAGACCTGCAGGAAACTCAAAGAGTTACTTACAAAGGAATAATTATTTAAAATATTCATCTGAGTAATCGAGGACGACTGTGTACTTTCATTATCCTTAACCAACGGTCTGGTTGTTCCCAGAGAAGAACCCGCAGTTATCAAATCCTGTGTTATGTTATTATTGCACCGCCGATCGGTTTTACTTCCATGTTCCTTATGGAAATGGAAGTATGGTGATGGCAAAAAAAAATCGTGTTCGAGATTATTGCAGCTTCTGATTGTACTACACTCAAAACATGAAAAAAAGTCGTTTTTCGAAAAGTGTCTGTGTCTATGTCTGTGTGTCTGTCTGTGTGTCTGTCTGTCTATCTGTAGATTTTTTTCTATGGCAAACGATAACAGCCGCAAATTCAAACAGAATCAAATAATTTTTTGCATACGTCCCTGAATTGTAGAGATCTCAAGGACTTTCGATTTTGGTGAAGATCGGTTAAGGGGAAGGGGTAGTTTACCTGCAACCTTTTACGTTTTAACAACAGTAAAGTACTTTAAATTCATTTAAACTTTTTGAAACAATGGTAATTGTTAAAAATAAAATAATTTTGTTGCCAGGCAATAAAATTATAATTTTTTCATTTTAACGTAAATTATGTATGAGTTAATATACATGTATAAAATAATATATCGTTCGTGGCAGGCAAGCATATCTCAGTTATGTAATGTTTACGTTTCCATTTTATTATTATGACTACCGCAATAAAAAGGCAGGGAAGACACACACACACACACACACACACACACACACACACACACACACACACACACACACACACACACACACACACAATCGCGTTATTTCTGCCTCACTCATGTTTATTTTCTTACATTTGCACGCTTTTTAAATGGTAAGTGCCGAAACCCATACCAACATAACGCGTGCAAGCCGAAAAAGTGTCCAGCGTGGATAGCGATTTGCTTCCTGTGGATCGCTGGGCAGTGTAACTGCACGTGTTTACAGAGGAACGATTCATAGACAGACTTTTCGTCTTTAGGGAATGAACCCTCTGCAAGATGCTGAGGGTCCATGAGTGACTTCGGAGCGCTCCTTCTTTTTCGCGTGTTTGTTCTGTGAAACATACACTGTAGGTTCGCAGCTTGATAGGAACGTTGCAACTAGGAACAATGTAGCAACGCTCAATAGGAAATGATGAAAATTTTTGTCCACGGTGTACCCTCATACACACTAAACCTGCTCTGATGTTTTAATTACGGACATCATAATATTAAAACTTTGGAAACTTGAGCACTACTTAATGGAGATCAAATATTAACTTATACAAGCCATTAATTTTATGCAATTTTTTATATATATTGTACAACGTTATCGGCAACAAAGAAGTAGTTTTTGTTAAAATTCCTTCCCGGGATATTTGGCCGTAGTCCAATGTTTTCTACAAAACCAGACGTTTCGGCAATGCCATCGACTTCCATCATCAGTGAAAATCGAGTGCGATAACGTGAGGTGGTATACGTTATACGCTGTCCAGGCAGTGAAGGCGGCTAGAGGATTAGGAGACCCTCACTCACACACACACACACACACTGACAGGCCGCCTAACAATAGACAGGGACAGGCCTTTGACCTGCGCTGCTGTCTTTTTAGTTGCAGTCTACTACAATAAATTAAATTTTATTGTCGTGCTTAAACTTTTAATTTTGATTGTTCCATTGAATTCAGACTGTAATTTCATTTAAAATAAGTCCAAACACGAAGTTTTTGTGGCGATATTCAAATGTTTTACATTTATTTGTTTATTTTGAACTATTGTTATTGTTAAACTTTAGAACACCATCTAAGCGACTATTATTAAAAACCAAGTTACTGGTCATCTTATTTATTTTTCAACTATTTTTCTGTGACACTCCCTTTAATATGTAATATTTTTACAAATTGATTTTTGATTTTACAACTTGACCTCGAAATTACGAGAATCTTAAATTTCCTGGCTCGGCCTTGGCTTTTTTTTTAAACTGTTCCGATTCACCGATTGTGATACTCGATAAAGAGCAGATTGACGACCCACCTCTTTATTGTTATAATACTGAAAAAATTAATCAACATATTTAACGGATTTTAATATATAGATATAAAGATTATTTTCAAACCTCATATTTTTATTTCAAATAAACAATATATGAAATAATAGTTGTTATACGTAATCGAAATAAATGTTTGTCTTTTTACTACCACGAACTTTTAAAAATGTTATTTATTACAAAAATATTATATACGCGTATTATTGTTTTACAGACACATAAAATGAAATGTGATATGTATCTATGTAAATATATTAAAAATTTACTGTCCATGTTATTAAACTTTAACTATAACTTGAGAGGACGAGGTAGCGCGTCAGGAATTAAATGTGTATTATTGTATCACGTAATTTGGAAAATAATTACCGGTATTACAGATTTCAGTAACATGCAAGAGAGACGTCCCTTCCTTACTTGGTTTACACTTGGTCGCTATAGTCATTTTACCAGGTAGAGAGGGTGATTCACCCTCAAACCAACAAACAGTAGAGGTCATTGCTCGTGTACCGGGTACCCCGAGTGAGTCACTGATTACCCGCCGACTTTTTTTAGTCGTTAAATAGCTTGCACGGGGTAGTGAGACCAGCCAGTCTTGTCAGAGAGCCGATCTGTCGCGTATATTGTGAGTGAATCAGTTCATTTGTGGTTAGTGTATAGTTGATTTGTGATTATGAGTTCTTGTAAAAAACGCCACGTTTTACATACTCAATGCAGAACAATGATTGCTTCTGTTCTGTTCTATTTTGAGAAAGAGAAGTATAACGGAGGTCCTTTACTTGATACTAATAAAGTAATGCAGAGAACAGCAGATGCTTGTGGCATTTCGTTGAGAACAATACAACGTGTCAACACAGAGATTAAAAAATTTTGGAAAATCAAGAAGATCCCTGTGTAGTTGAAGATATTGATTTAATCACAGCTGAGGACGATCAACAAGATAACACCTTAAACAGCACCAAGAGGGAAAATATTATTATTCATACTCCTCGGAAGAAAAGTTTGAAGAGAAAGCGGCCAGTAACAGACATGGATGACTTCGACAAAAGGAGCTATTCGACGTCACATATTGAGCTACTATGCTCGAAAAGAAGCGCCTACCCTCAGACAACTTTGTGTGTCACTTCAAGAAGCTGGACTGGATATGAGAGGAAAATCTTCACTGAGCTCGCTATTATCAGACATGGGATTTCAGTACAAGAAATTTAGCAGCAGAAAAATCCTCATGGAAAAGTCGTCAGTGGCCCTGTTAAGGTGTCGTTTCTTAAGAAAGATGCGTGAAGTAAATATTAAAAACACTATATTTTTGGACGAGACCTGGATAAATGAAAACACGAGAAAGGACACTGGTTGGACTGATGGCACTATCCAAGGAACTCTCGGCGACCCTCTGGGTAAAGGCAAACGATTGATCATCTGTCATGCTGGTCGCTACGATGAATATACAAAAAGCCAGCGAGATCGGCCGCTGGAAGTTCTCAGTGTCATTTGACGGGCCGATTTAATCGGCCGCTAGCAGTTCCAACAATGAACCACAGGGCCATTTAACCGGCTTCTGGCATCCAAAGGGAGTGTCTCAGAAAAATAGTTGAAAAGTAAATTAAATGATCAGAATCTTAGTTTTTAATAATAACATTTTTTTAATAACAGTCGCGTAAATAATTCTCAGAAGTTTAGCAATCACAATATTTCAAAATAAACAATAAGAGTAAAACATTTGAAAATCGACGTATAAACTTCGTGTTTGGACTTATTTTAAATGAAATCACAGTCTGAATTAAATGGAACGACCAAAACTATAAGATTAAGCAGAATAAGAAAATTTAATTTATTATAGTAAACTGTATTTAAAAAGACAGCAGCTCAGATCAAGTGCCGGCCCCAGTCTATTGTTAGGCGGCCTGCCAGTGTGCGTGCGTGAGCCAAGGGTCTCCTAATCCTCTAGCCGCCTTCACTGCCTGGACAGCGTATAGTGACCACAGTACTGTGGTTAAGGCTGAAACAGTAAGTAGAAAGAAGTAGTTTCTATAGTAATATTTCATTTCGAAAATGATTTTAAATATAAATCTTAGAACATGGAAGTCATGTATGGTTCTCCATACCGATATTTTCACAAATCACAGAGAATACATACATTTTAAACTACAAAATAACGAGCATAATCTGATTGAATCGCGCTCTATTGTATCCGTAGAATCAACCAATCAGTGTAATTGCCAACGATCAGTGAACTCGCTAAACTAGTCTCAGGCTGTATTTTGTGTGTGTGTGTGTGTGTGTGTGTGTGTGTGTGTGTTTGAAAACCTACAAAACATCGCAGTGGGGCGTGACGGACAAGGTGCGACTTTATGAACTGAACCCATTGATCAGCTTGCCTGCATTCTGTACCTACCCACTCACTTTTCCTTTCACCGTAACAAAGGAGGTTGTTTCTATATATATCCAGTATTCAAACACCCACTTACCCTTTACAATCCGTTCTTAAATTAAATGGCTCTTGAGTTCGCTTTCATTACAAGAAGCCCTGCTACTACAAATAGTGTTGCCTCCTACCATTCTAGAGATGGAGGTTGTAACGAGAAAGAAGTCTTATAACTTATGTTTATTAAATTTCATGTATACGGCGGCATAAAGATGACAATCGTTTTCGCGTGTTTGGTGTTTCTAGTATAGTCTTTCACTGTGAAGCCTGTGTCACACTATGCTACTTCACTAGCCGCTACTAAATAGCTCCTACTGCATTTTATGGCTATTTCTATGTCACATTGTTCCGTTATTTACTAGTGGGTAGTAGTGGTTGCGTAGATTGGTTTGATGTTAAAAAGTATTGTGTAAAATGTCATCTGTGGGTGTGCGAAGTGAGGCTTTGAGTCACCTGTTGCTGACTGGTGTTAGAGAGCTTTGTGAGGAGTTGCTAAGTAACATAAAGAACAAAAAGAAACGCATGTGGGTTCGGGAATGATAGGTACAAAAGATAAACTGGGTACTTCAACAACGCAAATAAGAGAGCTGGCTATTGAGTAGCCCCAATGATACCAAAACATCATGCAGTTAACCTTACAAAAGTTTCAGGAGTTGCTAGATTTAGTGTCACCAAACCAAATTTGGTTTGTATACGTCTTCGATCGCGGCATTACTCTTTTAAGTTCAGTTCTTTACGGCAAGCACCAAGTGGTGTTATAATTTTATTTTTTAAAGCATCTTTCTTTGCTGGTAAACACGGATGTTCCAGCTCATCTAGCAACCGTGTGAAAGAGTTTTTTCGCGTTGCGTCTCAAATACTCTACGGACGTAATGTCCCACAGAAAATCATATTTTCTATATATGTTAAGGAATGTAATTATTTCATCATTCGGCCACTTTAATAAATCACTCATTGTAAATGTATAAACAGAGCACTCAAAGGCACAATACAACAACAAACGCCGAATTTACAAAAGCACGTTGTGACAGGGGACGCGCTACTTTACTGCTACTGCATTGTCACACTGGGCGATTAGGGTGCTACTCGGTAGCGGCTAGTGAGTCTGGGGCTCTCAAGGCCGTCTACTGGCTACTTAGTAGCGCCAAAAGTTGAACACGTCCGACTTCTCTAGCTACTGATTTTTCACTCGCCGGCGAGCGCTAGTAGCTGCTGCTAACTATGTCACAGTAGGCTACTTAGTAGTCGCTACGCGAATAGCGGCTAGTAAAGTAGCACAGTGTGACACAGCCTTTAGAAAGGTGTATCATTGGCTAGTTATAATCTCGCTGCGACTTTAAGAGGCCTAGCGAACATTAATGCAACCTACGTAACCACGCTCTGAATTGCCTAATAATTTAGGTTTGGAATTAGCAATAAATTAAAATTAACGACGTTCCCATGGTAACAGAATTTAATTTGTTTTATGTAGTTTGACTTCTAACAATATTTTAAAGCGTTTTAGTTGTATTTTTGCAGCAGGATATCAGCAATTGTACTGGTATAATCGATTATATTGATTGATGTCAACATTTACATTGATATCAGCAATTATATTGCAGTCAGCATTCATATTGATATCAGCCGTTATATTATGATCAGCTGGTATAATATAGTGGTATCAAAAATGTTATTGATATCAGCACTTTTACTACCCTCAGAAGAAAATCATTGTATTTGTATCAGAAATGTTACTGACATTTTGTTAACAATCCGACCATTGATTTTTTTTGTATCGGCCATCTAAGGAACACACGCCAATTTCAATTCTTTACTCTTTGTTCTTTTCTTTTTTCCAATATTTTTTCATCTTCTCACTGTGTCTCTTCTTCCTGTCTTCGGTTTACTTTGAACCTGCGTTTTTATCTCTCCTACCCTGGACTCCCTCCATTTTCAACACTTTTGCCCGAAAAACTTCTCTTCCAATTGCTTCTTCTGCGTGTATATTATTTTTTTCTAAATCCTTTTGGACTTCTTTAATCCAACTTGATTTTGACTTCTTCCCTCACAGATATCTGAAGACCACTGATTTTTATTATTAATAGAGTTTTGTAGTGATTACATAGCTGTTAAAAAGTAAGAAGAAAAAGAGAGATGCATAAAAATGTCGTTTTTGGAACATCTTGAAACATAATTAAAAGTTGGAACTGGGTAGTTTTACCACTAACCCCTCGATATGTCAGTCGTTTCTTGCCGTAGATGTTTCCTTATCTTCTGATTTTCCCGATTCTATTTAAAGATTTTCACCGCATATCGTTGCATAAATCCATAAATATTTTCCACAATTTGGACACACAGAATCCTAGCCATAGTAATGAAATATTTTGCAATCCGTCTCTGAGTAACACACGATCGTCAACGGATATCATGTATAGAGCACACCGTTGAACGTAACGCTCGCTGAATAATCAGGTATGAATTCGTTTCGTCCGTGCGGTTCGGCACGTCTCGTTTCTAGCGATAAGTACTGACGTGGATTATTTACCGATTGCGAAACCAGATTAACTTGCGGTAGTTGGTAATTAACAAAATACTGCTGATATGCAGATATCGTCACAGTACGATGACGTTATCTTCGACACTGGGAAGGTTATTTTTGTGTCTCCAAAAAAATTCGTAAGATTTTACTCTGACGTCCCCTTATCTTAATCTCTTCTGTTGTAAAGCTGTAATGTCTGTAAATTTTATATCCCTACACGTTTCTACAATCATGCAGTTGAAGACAAAATAGCAAGATTTTTACGTCTTTTTTTTTGTTTTATACAAGTCTTTTACATAAAAGTCGATGAACATTTCTACTGTTGTAAGCTTTGAAGTTGCCACAACTATCCAGTTGAAGATACAGTACCAAGAGTTCTGCCCCTTTTTTGTTTTATACAAGTCTTTTATATAAAAGTCCGTGAACATTCTACTGTTGTAAGCTTTATATAAATCCTCAAATCAGGAGCGGATCCACGGGGGGATGGAGGATGATACGAAAATCACCCCCCAAATGGTCACATTAGACGAAATTTTTTTCGTTGTTTAGTGATTGTAAATATGATACAGCATTCGTAACACGTTATGTAGGTTCATAGTTTTTCGCTGAAATTAGTTTAAGTTGTAACTGTACCTTACCACCGTGTTAAGTTTTGTTTGTTACATAACTTAAATGAGTAGCGTGTACTTTAAACTGTAAGTGAAAGTTATTAAAACAACGATGAACGGACAAACACGCATATGATTATATACTTGTTTGTTAATAAAGTTACTGTGTTAATAATAACGCACTGTATTTTTATCTGCTCTCATTCCTACCATCATTTATACCGTAGACCAGTCGTAGGCAACCTTTGAATTTATTGGTGTGCATATATAACTGAGGACAAGTTCGATGGGCGCACTCCTCCCCACCCCATCAATGGAAAATAGAAAGGCGCGGAGTTTAATGGTTGGACGTTACAGACATTAACTGTCGGTTTATAATACACTTGCGCTTATGTTTAGCGACGTGGAACACCGAATCGAAAAAAGCTTTGCAGTATTTTTCATATAATTTGTGGAAATTTTCACATTAGGAGTAGGTCATCAACAATCTGTCATCATGCACACGCAGGTTAAAACTAACAAAGATAACGAAAAAATGGTTAAACAGGAACACGTTTTAATAAAAATAAATTAAAAAACGGATCTTTTCGGTTAATTGGCAGCATGAGACTCTACGTAGCAATCGCCATTAGACCACGCATTTCCCCCTCCAACACATTTTGCAATCGCCAGATTACGTAGCAATCGCCAGTGAGTATTTATACGACTGTTTGTATTTTTATTTTCATTTTGACATGTTTTTTATATTCTTTATATATATATATTATATATTTTTTATTTATTTTATTTTTTAATTTTATTTTTATATTTAAATTTTAATTACAAATTTACTTACATTTTACAATTAATTTCCTACATCACTAACAACTACAAATTAATTACAGTTACAAACATAATTTATAAGTACAAATACAATGATATTATATACAATATACAACAAATTATTGAGGAGGCATGAATTGTGCAATGTGTTCAATAATTTTTTCGAATTTATTATTTCGATACCTTTGCCACCACATAAATTCAGCCAGATATGAATCCAACATCAGTCGCGAAGTACCCCATTGCCTTTTGTTTCTCATTTTGGCCTTAGCCCACATGCTTTCTACATTTTGGGTGTGGGCTTGGGTTACTGGATTCACAAACTGTATCGAATGGTTAACTGTTAAATGTTGATAATTTTGGTGTAAATTTTGATATCCCCTCCACTCATCGGACAAAACGCTTGTGCCTGGGGCAACATACTTGTTTATTAAAGGCACTAAAGTTCCTGCGGATCTGTCTGGAACGGTAACAAGGAAACAGTCTCTTGTTTCACGACAAATTCCACCAAAAACCCATTGATTTGGTAAAAATCTTCCCCTATTACGTTTTCTTTTAGTGAAGCAAGTCTCGTCCACTTCAACATGTAAATTAGGTCCACTAATAACCTGTGGACTTGTTAATAAATGGTGCTCACACACTTCTCGCATGTACGAGTTCCAATCCACGAATGTGGAGTGATTCATATCCAACTCGTCTTCACAATATTGCACGGTTGTGTACTCCTTACTCCAACAGTAAATAAAGTACACGAATGTGCGGAAATCCAACCGAGAATTATTTAGGAATGTAGCCTATCCTGTCGCACTTGTTTGGATTCCCGGCAGTCCTTTTCGGAACATACACAACGGTCTTTACCTGTCGTATACAGTTTCATTTCCTGGCCGTTCATACACATTCTTGGGTTACCGGTATGTAACATTTTTTTGTTTCTTAGAAAGTCTATCGCTGAATCTTTGTCGTGAACCTGTGCCGTTAACTGAAGGAAATTCATGATTTTACTACACTTCTGAAGGAAATTACACTTGTACTACTACTACGACTGCCGCATACAGAGTGACAGGGCCAGTGCTGTCACCGTGAATGTTTGCAAAATGCGTTGGAGGGGGAAATGCGTGGTTACTGGCGATTCCTACGTAGAGTCTCATGCTGCCAATTAACCGAAAAGATCCAAAAAACTTACCACAATAACACTATTTATTTTTATAAAGTGCACGGAAATGTAAAACTTGAAAAATCACATTTAAATCATAAATGAAGATTTCAGTTCCTTTTTCTTGAAAAGAAAACCTAACTAACAGTAATTATTGTATTAGAAGAAAGTAAAATTTGAAACGGCTTGTAGTATTTTATAATACAGTACTTCGAAGCAGGTTAAATGCTTGTGTGTGTTCCGTCGTTCAAAAGAAAAGAAAATTACAAATTGGCTTGCGGGCGCACGGTGCCGACTGTTGTCGTAGTCGTAGACCATTAAAGAATGGTCCAACTTTTCATATACCCCCTACCAAAGTCAACTCCTCCAACCCCCCAAAAATATTTCTTGCTGGATCCGCCCCTGCCTCAAATTGACAAAAGCAAAACTGTTAAAGTAGCGTTAAAATTTTCGTTAAAATTGTTAACTGTTACAAAATAGCGTTTCTCGTGATGAACAGTAGGCCTATGTATCTGTTAGCAATTTGTATCATTAGTCTGTTCAATCGCCCTTCAAATGTGTATCAAAGAATCAAACGACAATAAATAGTCGTTTGCATAGTTGTGACCGTTGCATAGTTTTGTAGAGACTCATGCAGGTGCTAGCCCGGTTGAGAATGTCAGTCGTCCTAACACTTAAAACATCGATATAAAACGGTAACATCCATGCACGTGTCCCGAAAATTAGATTATTAAAAATCGCTTATTAGTAACTGAGAAGTTTAAATAATTCTAAAATTGAGTTTGTGTGATCGTCCAGTGTAAAAATGCTGAGAAAAAGCGCTTTTTATAAAGTAATAAGAAGGATTTTGGTGATAATGCTCAGAAGAGGATAATTTTGTGATCTTGTTATCGTCCATTAAAGCTATATGATGATTTGATTGTAGATTTATTATAATTTTTTTTAAGTTGAAGTTTGTACAAAGAATTATTACAATTTTCAGGGTTGTTAGACAGTGGTCTACGTTTTTCATGTTTTTACAGACGTTTCGTCCATACCGATGGTGGACATCATCAGTGGGGCGGGAACACAGAAATCAATCACCGGGTGTTGTGATCTGTGTTTCCGCGCCACTGATGATGCTCATCATCGGTATGGACGAAACGTCTGTAAAAAACATGAACAACGGCCTAACAACCCGGAATAATCTAATCTAGTAAGCTAAACGCGCCGGTGGTGAAAGCTTACGTTCATTTGTACGAAGAAGTTAAAAACGAAGGCATTTTTTTTTCTTTTCAGTTAAAACAAGTGAAACACGTAATGTTTAAAATATTTAATCTTTTACTGGATTTCTCAAGGCTCGGAACTGTAATGAACCATTCACATTCATTGTTTGAATGTAAAGAAAAAGTAGCGAACAATAGGCTTATTATTATTAGTAGTAGGATTATTAACATTTAGATATACCTACTTTGAAAAGTACAGAAATGAAAACAATCGAATTAATGAAAAAAGTAAATAATCATTCTGCACTGATGTTTTATTCTGCTTTATTTAAAATGAAAAACGAAAGAGAAACAAGTAGTTTTGAGCGCGGCTAGTAAAAACGGGGCTAGTAAAAGTACCAATAACTGAAAATGTCATAAATTTAATTATTGTAGTACAATATTTTATATTTCACTGTTCAAAGTCCAAAATCTTTCTTTAAATTTGTCTAATCAGCGATATTTGTATAATTTTTTTATCTCGAATTCTTGTAACACAGAAGTGCGCAGCGTTTTACTCATGAAACTCTTGAGAATAAGCACTCACCTTTGTAAAAATCTGGAGAATCGATTTTTTTGTTATTCATCTATTTCAACGTCCAGGTTCCACATTATAGACGGAATTTAATAAGTGAACTTATCGATTTCATAAACTTTAAAGTTATAAATTGATAAGTTTAACTATGTTAATTAATGATTTTACAATTTTATTAAAGAGCAATAAGACTTTCAGGCTTTTAACCAGAAACAAACTTATAGCCTTTTGAAGGTTAAGAAATTCGTTCATTGTGACAGGCATCGATACACAAATAAACGCACATCTCTATATTACATATTGCTACGACAGTTACGTAACGCCCTCAAAATGTTACGTAATAGTTGTACACGTTTCTCGGCTAGCCGACCAGGTGCAGTGTCTCTGTAGCCACTAAGGTAGCTTCCAGACTGTTAGCTACGCACTCTTACTACGCAAATTATGCTGGCACGCCGCCAGAGGAGCGGAAAATTATTCTTGGTCATCTGCATATAAGTAACAGCGACTGGCTTAGTCAGTCAGTTAGAGTGGGCGATTTTTTTAGTGCGGGTCAAGTGATTGTTGTTTATTAGTGGAAAGTGATTACTCTGTTATAATTAGTGCGGAACTCTATTAGTTGACATTATGATTGCGTATGGACAAATTTGACTTGAATTATTGTATGAGAGTAGCCTACCTTGTTGATTTCAAGCTGTTATTTGTGACTAACTAAAGTTGGTAGCTAGTGACTTCAGTGGTGTTTGTATTTAGTTTCCACTGAACAATACGACGATCTGTGAGACAGTCGTAACAATATATTTATATGTAAGGATTTATTTGGAAAAAATGACGTCCGCAGTAACCAGTAGAATACAGAATATCGTTAATAACTACGTTACTAAGTGTATATGTGTTGGTTTGTTGACGCAAACAGTGGAGGTAGAATATATAGAACGGATAATCAACGACTTCTGAAAGTTAACACTATAGGATTTCGGTGAGTCAGATAAATGTTAGCATTGGAAGGTGTAGGTTAATGAGTGTACCAAATAAAAATATCTAAAAGAGCTAATCGTCAGTTAATAAAGTACATTGCGTAATGAAAACTCCCATAAAAAAGCGAAATAGTGTTTCTACCAATGTCAAACGTGGGAACAAAAAAAATCATAAAAAACTGTTTGGAGACAATAGACATTGACCGATCGAGAAAAAAAAGTTTGACAGACCGAGACGTCGAAGCACACTCGTGCAAGTCAGAGGAATACTTCACACATCTAGGAACCAATTTATGTGGTATGGTCTTCTTCAGCAAATGGACGACCGAAGAAGATGTAAAAAAATATGGGAATGTACAACAGACAGCAAAAAACAAGCGACACTAGAAGGGTACTGACGTGATAAGCTAACCTTTTTTTTCAATTGGCCTTGTGACTTCTTTTCTATAGTTGATGACGCGTTTCAAAGCATATACTTCATTATCAGATGTTAAAAAGTACCTCGTAGGAGATCGTCGCCTGTTAAAATTCCAATTGCACTTGGACTGTATACGCGTCAGTAGCTTCGCACCTATTCACGTTTGGTCGACCACTCAACTGACCTCCTCCTCCTCCTCCTCCTCCTCCTCCTCCTCCTTCTTCTTCTTCTTCTTCTTCTTCTTCTTCTTCTTCTTCTTCTTCTTCTTCTTCTTCTTCTTCTTCTTCTTCTTCTTCTTCTTCTTCTTCTTCTTTAGCATTACAGCCAAACGTGAGCCCTGGCTTCCAACACCAATCTTCTCCAACGTTTCCTATCCGTTGCCATCTCAGCATAACCCCTCAAATTAATTCTTCTTCGATCTTCCAGTACATCATCCAACCATCTTATCCTGTGCCTTTCTGCTTTTATAGACGTGTCCCCTCAGGATTTTCTTTGGCATAAGCTGATCATCCATCCGCTCGACGTGACCTAGACATTGTATTCGTTGCGACTCTTACAATGTCTTCATGGTTCACTAACTCATCTGTCTGCTGGTTATTTCTTGTTCTTCATTCGTAATCTTCTTTAACCGGGCCATAAAAACGCCGTACGATCTTTCTTTCAAACCTTCTTAGTGTGTCTTGTTCCTTTTTTGTTAATGTTTTCATGTCTCGCCTCCATAAGTAACAACTTGTCTGATAAGTGTCTTATATATTTTTATTTTTGTGCTCCGACTAACGAGTTTGCTTCTCAATAGTCTACTGTTGACATAATAAGCCCTATTTTCTATTTGTATCCTATCGTGTATCATCGAGTTTATGGACCCTTCGTTATGTATCATGTTACCCAAGTACCTGAACTTATTAACCGTATCAAACGAATTATCCTCTGTGTATAAACTATATAGATTTATTTCCTTTCTAATGCAGAAATTAGCATGTATTTAGTTTTTCTAGCATTTACATTCATGCCCAATCCAGCTGATTTTTGATTCATCTCTTTGTATACCTCTACTAGCCGTTGTCTTGGTCTGGCTATTATCACAACATCAAGAGCGATTAATTTTAACAGGCGCCAACCTACTGTGATGGATTTTTAAGATTTGATGATGCAGCATATGGTTTGAAACGCGTCTTTAACTATAAGAAAGAAGTCACAAGACGGATTGAAAATGGCTAGTTTATCTATTCATACAATAATACCGTTGCCGTATGGTAAAACGCTGATGTGGCAAATAGAGATAGTAAGAAAATGTTTGGCCGGACCAGCGAGGAGAGAGAGATCAAGGAAGTGGGAGAAGTAAAGTATGATCTGGATTGAGACAGTGCGATCAGAAAACACCGTGACTAAGATGACGATTCTAACCGAGATGAAACAAAAATTTCTCATAAGCCTGGAACAGGTTGGGGTTGCGGCAGGGGCGGATCCAGAGAGGGGGCAACGGGGGCAATTCCCCCCCCGAGAATCTTACTTGGTAAAAAATGGCCGTATTTACAAATAGTGAATTTTTAGTAGGTTGGTAACCAACTAACCAAGTGCCTGTTCGCAGCACTATAACTTTATTTTATGTGTGATATCTTATAATGTTAAAATATTTAAAAATGTATTTTCTACACATAACAGTAGCCGCCAATTACTTTGATTCTATTAAGTGGCTGATTCTAACAAGTGGTAAGAATATTTTATGCATTAAAATTCATACCATATGCCCGTTCCGTTTTATGACTCCTTTCCTCTATAGCAGATTTTTCCAAGCCATTCTCTTGAATTATCTCTCCTAAACACTTAAATTTTCGAACCCTTTCCATTCGACCAATATCTGTTACCAGGAATTTTGGCGCGTTTTTAATGTTTGTGAGAAATTTGTTTTTTTCTGCAGAAATTCTTAAGCCTGTTCTATTGGCTATGTCCTCTAAAAAATTAACTTGTGTTACTGCAGATGTCAGATGTTCAGCAAGTATAGCAAAGTCATCTGCGAATGCCAAACAGTTTACTTCAATACGTTTGTTCCTTCTTCCCAACATGATTGGTGATATTTTGCATTCCTTTATTCATTTATTTTGCGTTTCTTCTTTTTTTAAATAGAACTTATTATGATTCATTTCATCCCATTCTATAGCTATTAAGTATGGCATACTTTATTTTTTATAAAAATAGGTTTGAAGGTAATAACCAATTAAGCTATTACCGTGATCTACAAAATGAGTGCGAATTTACTGAAGAGTAACATTATGAAGGGCAAACATATTACTGCACTCTTTGTGTAACACTGTATTAGATAATAAAAAAAGTAATATATGTCAAAAAATTAATAAAGTTTATGCTTATACATGATTTTATTACATGATTTTAATATGTATAAGTAGACAATAAATTGTGCTTTTATGACTTGTTTACAAAATATTTCGGGGGGGGGTTGCCCGACCACCAGTTTGCCCCTCCCGATATTAACTTTTGGATCCGCCCCTGGGTTGCGGTCTAACCGCAAAGGTTTGACGGTTTGATCAATCTCCAGGTAAACATCGCAAGATGGGTCAGTCATTATTTGTACCCAGCGACAGTCAGAGCAAGGGGGTATTTACGGGGCAGGGAGGAATGGGACGAACGGGACTGGACCTCTCCCAGAGGGTGAAAAAAGGTTGCCGAAGTTTGTTAATCTCTTGATTTTTAGGCTCGTTTATTATTTTTTCAGCTGTGTTGTTCAATAGTAACTCTTTTTTAAATATATAAACAGCTTTATTAGACAGCAACTGCGTAAACGTTTGAAATATGAAATATAAGAAAATCAATTCAATCAATATTTTCTCAATAATTTTTTCGAAACGAGTATTTTTATTGTGTTATTACCGTTTACTCTAATGGGAATGATTTCACGATGTTATCACACATTTTCGGCCACTTTAAAGACAGTAGTAATGTTGATTAGTATTAACTCGTTTTTATTTTTGTATGAAGCCGACTCGACTGGACCCCCCCCCCCAGGCCAAATTCTAGAAACGCCATTGAGTCAGGAGGGTTACTATTTGTCATAGTCAACACAGTCACTGAAGAGACACAGCAGATGTTGCCGAAATGTCGTCATCATCATCATCATCATCTTCAACGATTAAACCGAGGATGGTTTGTTCAGGTCTCAAACAGGCAAGGATTAGAGCCAGTCACTCCAGGGCTTCCTCGGACGTCCCACACCTCTCCGTCCCCTCGGCTTAGAGTTCCATCAGAGTTGTTTGGGAATGCAGCAGTCATCCATTCGGCAAAGATGTTCCCACTAATTCAGCCTATACTGGGCGATCCTGTCGATTTAGTTCCTGCTGTATATCTGTGTTGCTTCTACGATCATGCAGAGTATACCCTGCCACGTGCCTGAGAAATGTCATTTCAGCCGCTTGGATGCGACTGGCATGGCCTTTCTTTAAAGTCCAATTCTTAGACCCATAAAGAAATGTGGGAAAGGCCATCAACTTGTAGAATTTTAAGCGTGTTCCTTTACTTGCTGACTTAAGGGTTCGCCTAATGGTCCCGCACATAAGGTTGAACTTATGGAACTTAATCACAACGTCGTTGCTTGCATTATGAGACACATTGTAGCCCAGGTATTCAAAATTGCTAACTTTTTCCAGGACAGTACCATCTATAACAATTTTTGCCCGTACGGGATCAGTTCCTTGGTTTTAAGTGTGGATATTTGCAATCCAGACTCTTCGCAGATTCGGTTTAACAAATGTATACCCATCTGCAATCTGTTTTCCGAGTCCGACAGAGTAGCCTGATCGTCGGCAAATAACAAAGTGTCAATTGTAGAGTGACCAATCATAAAATGTTCTGGAAGACACCTCTGCCAGTTTTGTGTGACGTCGTCAATATATAAATTAAAAAGAGAAGGTGATAATGGACACCCTTGTAGTACTCCACAATTGATCAGGCCAACTCTAGGCTGCCGAAATGATGTGCTGATGAAAACCGTACCAAGATCTAGCGGCCGGAAATCGAAACGAAGTGTAGGTCAGATGTTCTGTACGGTACAAGTTAATGAGCACCAACGTTGTTACGTAAGTACGGAGAGACGGATCTGTGCATTGAGTAGTATGCGATTGAGATAAGATATTGCGTATAGGTAATTAGCAACATCGTTAATTACAATTACTGTGTTTATGTCTATTATTAGGTTAATAGCTAATTACTCCGTCTATTATATTATTCAGCCGCGCGCAAACAAACCAACTGCTATGGCTTTAATGTCACAGTAAACATGATTTTAAAGAAGTAATGTAAATCGTTTTAATAGGATTGTTATTGATGATCAGCCTGATTGTATGTATGATTTCACTGCAAGACGTTTCTCCTGGTACCTAATACGTCTCTATACGGAAACGGAAACCAAACATGGAGCCAATGACGTACTGTTGTAAAACCCGATAATCATTACATACTTTGTGGTTCAGTATGTTACATCACAATTATTATTAATGACATACTATTGTAAAACCCGATAATCATTACATACTTTGTGGTTCAGTATGTTACATCACAATTATTATTAATGACATACTATTGTAAAACCCGATAATCATTACATACTTTGTGGTTCAGTATGTTACATCACAATTATTATGAATGACATACTATTGTAAAACCCGATAATCATTACATACTTTGTGGTTCAGTATGTTACATCACAATTATTATTAATGACATACTATTGTAAAACCCGATAATCATTACATACTTTGTGGTTCAGTATGTTACATCACAATTATTATAATGACATACTATTGTAAAACCCGATAATCATTACATACTTTGTGGTTCAGTGTGTTACATCACGATTATTATTAATGACATACTCAAAAAAAGAAAGATAAATCTTAATAAAGTTTTTCTTGCAGCCGTGATTCTGTAAACATTTAAATAATGGACCGGTAGGAAAAGAGTGTCAAGGAACGACTGTAGTCTTTTTGACATGATACTGCAGAGAATTTCATAGAAGAATAACTCTGTTAGAGAGAAGCAATGATAAAACATGTAGATGGTATTTTAGACAAATTGTAAAAAAGGCCTCGTCAAAAAGACTAATCAATAAGGCTGGGATACATAGTTTACAACAAGAGCTACATGAGTATGTTAGAGGTAGAGAGAAATGTTAGGTGAAGATCGAGATTGAGAATCTTGTGATAAGTCGGTTGTGAAAATTGGTTTGAGAGCTCGAGTTTTTGAGCACAGGGCGATCAACAGAATGGCTTGGCGACTTTATTACAGGGTTCCCACTAATCTCCGGATTGATGTTGCGAGAAGAGAAATAAAATTATACTATCGAAGAATATATAAATCTGTAATACTTCCGATATTAACATATTCTGCAGAAACTATGAGATAGTAGACGTGAAAAGCGTATTGAGAAATCAGAAGTGATGTTGTTAAGGAGGGTGGCAAAGAAGACGAGAAGACGGAGAGAGAGTGAGAGAGGGGGACAGTGGTTTAACAGCCGGGCCCGCAATGCGCGGGGCCTGCGGACGAAATTCTTTATTAAAATACTAAATTTGGTACCCCATATGAATTTTTCAGTTTTTTAACAGTTTTGACCCCCTATCATTTTGCCTCCCGTATGTATTTTGGGGGTGGTTAATCTAAAAAACAATAGGGGTCTGTAGGGTAAAAGTATGGACATGCATGCTATACCTCCAAATCGGGTTGATGTTTTCAAAACTCATCGTGAGACAAACGTTAGGCAGACAAACAGGCAGACAGACTTGCAGACATACAGTACAAATGCCAAACGATCGATCGGAGAGCCTGGCATAAAAGGTACAAGAAGCGGGGAAATGTATTTGGAAACATAAACGTCATAGTAAATTTGTGATTCAGAAAATATTTTTGTAATATGTCATTTTTACTTCCATGTTCCATAAGGAAATGGAAGTATGGTGATGGCAAAAAAAATCGTGTTCGAGATAATTGCAGATTCTGATTGTA
This sequence comes from Magicicada septendecula, assembly GCA_034769895.1. Taxonomy (NCBI): domain Eukaryota; kingdom Metazoa; phylum Arthropoda; class Insecta; order Hemiptera; family Cicadidae; genus Magicicada; species Magicicada septendecula. The sequence continues at coordinate 84,765,857 of CM068372.1, read as the reverse complement.
CTACCCTCAAAACATGAAAAAAAGTCATTTTTCGAAAAGTGTCTCTGTGTGTGTCTGTCTGTCTATGTCTTTGTGTCTGCCTGTCTATAGATTTTTTTCTATGGCAAACGATAAGAGCCGCCCAAATTTAAACAGAATCAAATAATTTTTTTCATACATCCCTGAATTATATAGAACTCAAGGTCTTTTGATTTTTGTGAAGATCGGTTAAGAGAAAGGGGTAGTTTACCTGCAACATTTTATGTTTTAACAAGGGTAATTTTTCTTATGACGAATGATACCTGCCGCAAATTCAAAGAAAATCAAATAATGTTTTGCATACGTTCCTGAATTGTTAAGTAATCAAGGTCTGTTGATTTTGGTGAAGATCGGTTAAGGGAAAGGGGTAGTTTACCAGCAACACTTTATGTTTTAACAACGGTAATTTTTTCTATGACGAACGATAACTGCCGCACATTCAAACAGAATCAAATATTTTTTTGTGTACGTTCCTGAATTGTAGAAAACTCAAGGCCTATTGATTTTGGTAAAGATCGGTTACGGGAAAGGGTAGTTTACCAGCAACATTTTATGTTTTAGCAAGAGTAAAGTACTTAATTTTGATAAATAAAGTATCCTGATAAGAAGATCATAATAATCCACTGTAGAAACGTCGATGGAATATCTATAAATGAAGAGGCTAGTTGAAGGGGGTGGGTTAATTTTCTATAAATGAAAATGATAGTTGAAGTGGGAGGGGATAATTTTTATTTATATGTCATGTGTACTACGTTATCCACAACAAAGAAGTAGTTTGTTGTTAAAATTCCTTCCCGGGCTGTTTGGCCGTGGTCCAATGTTTTGTACAAAACCAGCCGTTTCGGCAGTGCTATCGACTGCCATCATCAGTGAAAATCGAGTGCGCTAACATGAGGTGGTATACGTTAGTGACCGTGGTTAAGGCTGAAGAATGAAGTTGTTTCTATGGAAATAGTTCATTTCGAAAAGTATTTTAAATATAAATCTTAGAACATAGAAGTCATGTGTGGTTCTCCATACCGATATTTTATAAAGAAACAAGTACACGTTGCTTTTACCAAACTCGTTTGAATTAAAAAATAAAAAGAAAAACTTAAGAAATAACAAGACAAAACTGTAGTGGCACTGTATGTATAACCTAACCTGTAGACCTACCTTACTTAAACTTATATATATGACTAAAAAGAAGCCTATACCTTCCTATTGTAGGCCTACGCATTGAGTCTTTCCAAACTGTGTTTGTGAATTGTTGCAATTAGTCAGCATATACTGTTATGAATTAAACGAACAATTAATTAATCGTATAATACACGATGAGTAATCAGTATTTACAATGTGAAACGATTGCTTTGAGTTAATGATTGCTTACGAATATATAATCACAGCAAACCATTTTCACAAATCAATCCTACTTGTTTTGTTTCCCTTTATCGAGTTCACAATAGATACATACTGCTGTTGAAAAATATCAAGTAACCCAAAACCTCACCTCGTCTAATGTTATCGACCGTCAATAAGAGAGAATATATCGGATATGCATATAATTAAATAATATTTTTTAATAAAATGAGATGAACTTCCGATACACCTTACACGTTTAACAATTTAGAAGTCAATGGGCTAACTAAATAATAGAATTGAGGCCTTGACGGTATACAGTATTCTTGACAATGGCGCAATTACACGGAGGTTACCTTGTACTCTACGGTCGATGTTAGAATTAATATTGTGTTTCGCGGTGTCGCGTGAATAAGTTTCAGCACAATAAGAATACGCAGAATCGAGACAGTATCTTCAGAAATGAAACGCTCATTGAGTGTTTAAACTGTGGAGCCAGGTTAATTTTAACTTATTATTGCTAACAACGTAAGTTATAGCGTACTTCGTCGCATGTTGTAGAATAATGTTATATACAATTAACTAAATAATTTCATCGTTATTTCTGATTTACTGAACACAACGAAATGTTTGTAAGCCATGGATATAAAGGAACTACGGTATAGCACTTGACAATACGCGGGCGCGCGCACACGCACCCACACACTGACGTTTAATGCTTGAGGAGTCTACCCTAAAAATCTTTTGTGTTATACATTATAAATACACTTTTTGTTGTCTTCATTCACTAACATGTTATACACTTTGTAAAATCAAAATTAGACATATACAAGGGCATTCAATAAGAAAAAAGGTCAGAATAAATCTTTCTTTTCTAAAGAAATGAGAGTTTTGCTTTATCAGATCGACATTAGTTTTATATTAAAGAGACATTAGAACCGAAAAATTGTGTAAAAATTCTAGCACGGACATAATTTTTATTTTTTAATCGATTTGTATGGATTTCCATTTTAAGATACGTACTACAGTTGTGTTTGTAAAACAGTATTATTTGTTTTGGTAATGTTATAATATATTAATTCCTAAACCCAAGCTACGGTTTCTAGAAGCCTTGTTCCCTCTTGTATCGCGAGCCCGAGTCTTATGATTTTTAATATTTAAATATAAAAAAAAAAAATTTTGAAGACACAAAACTGTTCATTAAACGCGTGTTATTGTAATTAGGTTGCATTAAAATCTTCTCTCCTCCTTAAGTCAAACTTTCCTTTTCTACATTTTTCGTCCTCTTTTACGTTTATCAGCCAGATAATTTGATTTTATTTAAGTAATCTCAGTGATACAATTTTTGTGCAAAAAGTCGGTCTATGTAGAGGTGACTTTAAATTCTTTAACCACTTCGCCTGGAGTTATGAAATCGTGGTCACATCGTATTTTACAGGTTTTTTTATAGTACATGTCAGTTAAGAAAATTAAAAAGTTGGCACTCGGTATTCCCTCATCGTTAACTGTTCTGGTCGTCAACTTAGGACGTCGTTTTATTTCCTAGGACGTCACCACGGTCTTTGTCCAGGAGAGTAGATTAGCAGACTTATCGTCGGCATCGTCCAGATCGAATTGGTCATTAAGAAGGACATGGGCATTGCTTAATATTAGGCATTTATACCAGTAGCACTAAAAGAAAAAAGTAAACATTTTTATTGTTTTATCGTTCTCCGGCGTATATTATTTGGTCGGTACCCTCTGCTCGACGACGAGCCAGGCTCCCTTATCAAGCACTTATAAGAGGTCAGCGACCCTACTCAGAGGCAGATCGTTAGATTATCCTGACTGTCACTTTACGAGCAGCAATAGAAGGCTTCTGAAAGCACATACTGAAAGTATACAGAAAGTCCCACACTGGAAATACTGAAATTTTAGTTCCAATTTTCGTGATTTGTTTGACGGGTGAAACGTGCGTTTTGGAACGAATACCGGTAGAGACAGTTGATATGTTTATTAATGAAGGTTTCTGGACATTGTCCAGTGTAAATCTGGAACGTGTCCAAAATATCACCGTCAAACCTTAACGCAGATCAGGGACAAGTGGCGCAACTTTTGTTCACATATCGCTGTCCAGCTGTAAGCGGATAATTCATACAGTTTTTCCACTATAATGGCGTTAGTTTTGATATGATTCCATTGCCTAGGTAACATTGTCGACGTTCTAAATAGGTGAGACGTATATATGTTTAACGAATGCAGTACTGTTAAATTAATAATATCTACAATTGTACATGTAATTGAAAAGTATGGCTGAAGCAACACACGACAAGAAACCAAAATATCGGTATGGAGAACAATACATGACTTCCATGTTCTAAGATTTATATTTAAAATCAATTACGAAATGAAATGTTTCCATAGAAACTACTTCTTTCCACCTTCTGCCTTAACCAGAGTACTGTGGTCACTAACGTATACCACCACACGCTATCGCACTCGATTTTCACTGATGATGGCAGTCGACGGCACTGCCGAAACGTCTGGTTTTGCAGAAAGCATTGGACTACGGCTAAACAGGACGGGAAGAAATTTTAACAACAAACTACTACTTTGTTGCCGATAACGTAGTACACATATAAAAAGTATCCCCTCCCCCTTCAACTATAATTTTCATTTATAGAAAATTACCCCTACCCCGTTCAACTAGCCTCTTCATTTATAGATATTTCATCTACGTTTCTACAGTGGATTATTAAGATCTTCTTATCAGGATACTTTATTTATCAAAATTAAGTACTTTACTCTTGTTACAACAAAAAATGTTTCAGGTAAACTGCCCTTTCCCAGTAACCGATCTTCACCAAAATCAACAGACCTTGAGGTCTCTACAATGTAGGGATGTATGCAAAAACTTATTTGATTATGTTTGAATTTACGGCAGTTATCATTCTGCATAGAAAAAATTAACCTTGTTATCACATAAAACGTTGCACTTAAACTACCCCTTTCTCTTAACTGATCTTCACCAAAATCAATAGGTCTTGAGTCCTCTACAATTCAGGGATGCATGCAAAACATTATTTGATTCTGTTTGAATGTGCGGCAGTTATCGTTCGTCATATAAACAATTACTCTTGTTAAAACATAAAAGGTGGCAAGTAAACTACCCCTTTCCCTTTACCGATCTTCACCAAAAACAACAGATCTTGAGAACTCTAGAATTCAGGGCTGTATCCAAAACATTATTTGACTCTGTTTGAATTTGGGGCTGTTATCGTTTGCCATAGAAAATATCGGTATGGAGAACCATACATGACTTCCATATTCTAAGATTTATATTTAAAATCATTTTCAGCCAAACAGCCAGGCTGTGTCTTACCTGCCTTTTTATTGCTGTATTAAATGAAAAATATTATATTACATTAAAATGAAAAAATTATAATTTTATTGCCTGGCAACAAAATTATTTTATTTTTAACAATTACCATTGTTTCAAAAAGTTTAAATAAATTTTCAAGTACTTTACTCTTGTTAAAACGTAAAAGGTTGCAGGGAAACTACCCCTTCCCCTTACCATATCTTCACCAAAATCGAAAGTCATTGAGACCTCTACAATTCAGGGACGTATGCAAAAAATTATTTGATTCTGTTTGAATGTGCGGCTGTTATCGTTTGCCATAGAAAATACGCTTGATAAAAAAACGTTGCAGGTAAACTACCGCTTCCCCTTAACCGATCTTCACCAAAAACAATAGGTCTTGAGTACTCTACAAATCAGGGCTGTATGCAAAACATTATTTGATTCTGTTTGAATTTGCGGCTGTTATCGTTTGCCATAGAAAATACCCTTGTTAAAAAAACGTTGCAGGTAAACTACCCCTTTCCCTCAACCGATCTTCACCAAAAACAATAGGTCTTGAGAACTCTACAATTTAGGGCTGTATGCAAATAATCTTTTGATTGTGTTTGAATTTGCGGCTGTTATCGTTTGCCATAGGAAATACCCTTGTTAAAACATAAAACGTTACAGGTAAACTACCCCTTTCCCTTAACCGATCTTCACCAAAATCAACAGATCTTGAGAACACTACAATTCAGGGCTGTATGCGAAACATTATTTCATTCTGTTTGAATTTGCGGCTGTTATCGTTTGCCAAACAAACAAAATTACCCTTGCTAAAAAAAACCGTTGCAGGTAAACTACCCCTTTCCCTCAACCGATCTTCACCAAAAACAATAGGTCGCGAGTACTCTGCAAATCCGGGCTGCATGCAAAAAATTATTTGATTCTGTTTGAATTTGCGGCAGTTATCGTTTGCCATAAAAAAAAAAATCTACAGACAGACAGATAGACACACAGATAGACACACAGACACACACACAGACACTTTTCGGAAAACGACTTTTTTTCATGTTTTGAGTGTAGTAGAATCAGAATCTGCAATAATCTCGAACACGATTTTTTTTGCCATCACCATACTTCCATTCCTTAAGGAATATGGAAGTAAAATATCGGTATGGAGAACCATACATGACTTCCATATTCTAAGATTTATATTTAAAATCATTTTCAGCCAAACAGCCAGGCTGTGTCTTACCTGCTTTTTTATTGCTGTATTAAATGAAAAATATTATATTACATTAAAATGAAAAAATTATAATTTTATTGCCTGGCAACAAAATTATTTTATTTTTAACAATTACCATTGTTTCAAAAAGTTTAAATAAATTTTCAAGGACTTTACTCTTGTTAAAACGTAAAAGGTTGCAGGTAAACTACCCCTTCCCCTTAACCGATCTTCACCAAAATCGAAAGTCATTGAGACCTCTACAATTCAGGGAAGTATGCAAACCATTATTTGATTCTGTTTGCATTTGCGGCTGTTATCGTTTGCCATAGAAAATACGCTTGATAAAAAAACGTTGCAGGTAAACTACCCCTTCTCCTTAACCGATCTTCACCAAAAACAATAGGTCTTGAGTACTCTACAAATCAGGGCTGTATGCAAAACATTATTTGATTCTGTTTGAATTTGCGGCTGTTATCGTTTGCCATTGAAAATACCCTTTTTAAAAAAACGTTGCAGGTAAACTACCCCTTTCCCTCAACCGATCTTCACCAAAAACAATAGGTCTTGAGAACACTACAATTTAGGGCTGTATGCAAATAATCTTTTGATTCTGTTTGAATTTGCGGCTGTTATCGTTTGCCATAGGAAATACCCTTGTTAAAACATAAAACGTTACCGGTAAACTACCCCTTTCCCTTAACCGATCTTCACCAAAATCAACAGATCTTGAGAACTCTACAATTCAGGGCTGTATGCGAAACATTATTTGATTCTGTTTGAATTTGCGGCTGTTATCGTTTGCCAAACAAACAAAATTACCCTTGCTAAAAAAAAACCGTTGCAGGTAAACTACCCCTTTCCCTCAACCGATCTGCACCAAAAACAATAGGTCGCGAGTACTCTGCAAATCAGGGCTGCATGCAAAAAATTATTTGATTCTGTTTGAATTTGCGGCAGTTATCGTTTGCCATAGAAAAAAAATCTACAGATAGATAGACAGACAGACACACAGACAGACAGACAGACAGACAGACTGACAGACAGACACACACACAGACACTTTTCGGAAAACGACTTTTTTTCATGTTTTGAGTGTAGTAGAATCAGAATCTGCAATAATCTCGAACACGATTTTTTTTGCCATCACCATACTTCCATTCCTTAAGGAATATGGAAGTAAAATTACCCTTGATAAGAAAAACGTTGCAGGTAAACTATCCCTTTTCCTTAACCGATCTTTACCAAAAACAATAGGTCTTGAGTACTCTACAAAACAGGACTGTATGCAAACAAGTATTTGATTTTGTTTGAATTTGCGGCTCTTATCGTTTGCCATAGATAATACCCTTTTAAAACATAAAACGACGCACGTAAACTACCCCTTTCCCTTAACCGATCTTCACCAAAAACAATAGATCTTGAGTACTCTACATATCAGGGCTGTATGCAAAAAATTATTTGATTCTGTTTGAATTTGCTACTTTTATCGTTTGATATAGAAAATACCCTTGTTAAAACATAAAACGTTACAGGTAAACTACCCCTTTCCCTTAACCGATCTTCACCAAAAACAATGGGTCTTGAGAAGTCTATAATTTAGGGCTGTATGCGAAACAATATTTGATTCTGTTTGAATTTGCGGCTGTTATCGTTTGCCATATAAAAAAATTACCCTTGATAAAAAAAACCGTTGCAGGTAAACTACCCCTTTCCCTCAACCGATCTTCACCAAAAGCAATAGGTCGTGAGTACTCTACAAATTAGAGCTATATGCAAAATAGTATTTGATTCTGTTTGAATTTACGGCAGTTATCGTTCGTCATAGAAACAATTACCCTTGTTAAAACATAAAATGTTGCAGGTAAACTACCCTATTCCCTTAACCGATGTTCACCAAGACCAACAGGTCTTGAGAACTCTATAATTCTGGGCTATATGCGAAACATTATTTGATTCTGTTTAAATTTGCGGCTGTTATTGTTTACCATAGAAAAAATTACCCATGATAAAAAAACGTTGATGGTAAACTACCCCTTTCCCTTAACCGATCTTCACCAAAAACAATAGGTCTTGAGTACTCTACAAATCAGAACTGTATGCAAAAAATTATTTGATTTTGTTTGAATTTGCGGCTGTTATCGTTTGCCATAGAAAAAAATCTATAGACACACAGACACACAGATAGACACATAGACACATAGACAGACAGACACACACAGAGACACTTTTCGAAAAATGACTTTTGTTCATGTTTTTAGTGTAGTACAATCAGAATCTGCAATAATCTCGAACATGATTTTTTTTCCCATCACCATATACTTCCATTTCCTTAAGGGACATGGAAGTAAAAATTACCCTTGATAAAAAAAAACGTTGCTGGTAAACTACCCCTTTCTCTTAACCGATCTTCACCAAACACAACAGGTCATGAGTACTCTAAAATTCAGGGCTGTATGCAAATAATTACTTGATTCTGTTTGAATTTGCGGCTGTTATCGTTTGCCATAGAAAATATCGGTATGGAGAACCATACATGACTTCCATATTCTAAGATTTATATTTAAAATCATTTTCAGCCAAACAACCAGGCTGTGTCTTACCTGCCTTTTTATTGCTGTATTAAATGAAAAATATTATATTACATTAAAATGAAAAAATTATAATTTTATTGCCTAGCAACAAAATTATTTTATTTTTAACAATTACCATTGTTTCAAAAAGTTTAAATAAATTTTCAAGTACTTTACTCTTGTTAAAACGTAAAAGGTTGCAGGTAAACTACCCCTTCCCCTTAACCGATCTTCACCAAAATCGAAAGTCATTGAGACCTCTACAATTCAGGCACGTATGCAAACAATTATTTCATTCTGTTTGAATTTGCGGCTGTTATCGTTTGCCATAGAAAATACCCTTGATAAAAAAACGTTGCAGGTAAACTACCCCTTTCCCTTAACCGATCTTCACCAAAAACAATAGGTCTTGAGTACTCTACAAATCAGGGCTGTATGCAAAACATTATTTGATTCTGTTTGAATTTGCGGCTGTTATCGTTTGCCATAGAAAATACCCTTGTTAAAAAAACGTTGCAGGTAAACTACCCCTTTCCCTCAACCGATCTTCACCAAAAACAACAGGTCTCGAGAACTCTACAATTTAGGGCCGTATGCAAATAATCTTTTGATTCTGTTTGAATTTGCGGCTGTTATCGTTTGCCATAGGAAATACCCTTGTTAAAACATAAAACGTTACAGGTAAACTACCCCTTTCCCTCAACCGATCTTCACCAAAAACAATAGATCTTGAGAAATCTACAATTCAGGGCTGTATGCGAAACATTATTTGATTCTGTTTGAATTTGCGGCTATCGTTTGCCAAAAAAAAAAAATTTCCCTTGATAAAAAAAACCGTAGCAGGTAAACTACCCCTTCCCCTCAACCGATCTTCACCAAAAACAATAGGTCGCGAGTACTCTACAAACCAGGCCTGTATGCAAAAAATTATTTGATTCTGTTTGAATTTGCGGCAGTTGTCGTTTGCCATAGAAAATACGCATGATAAAAAACGTTGCTGGTAAACTACCCCTTCCCCTCAACCGATCTTCACCAAAAACAATAGATCTTGAGTACTCTACAAATCAGGGCTGTATGCAGAAAATTATTTGATTCTGTTTGAATTTGCGGCTGTTATCGTTTGCCATAGAAAATACGCTTGATAAAAAAACGTTGCAGGTAAACTACCCCTTTCCCTTAACCGATCTTCACCAAAAACAATAGGTCTTGAGTACTCTACAAATCAGGGCTGTATGCAAAACATTATTTGATTCTGTTTGAATTTGCGGCTGTTATCGTTTGCCATAGAAAATACCCTTGTTAAAAAAACGTTGCAGGTAAACTACCCCTTTCCCTCAACCGATCTTCACCAAAAACAATAGGTCTCGAGAACTCTACAATTTAGGGCCGTATGCAAATAATCTTTTGATTCTGTTTGAATTTGCGGCTGTTATCGTTTGCCATAGGAAATACCCTTGTTAAAACATAAAACGTTACAGGTAAACTACCCCTTTCCCTCAACCGATCTTCACCAAAAACAATAGGTCTTGAGAAATCTGCAATTCAGGGCTGTATGCGAAACATTATTTGATTCTGTTTGAATTTGCGGCTATCGTTTGCCAAAAAAAAAAATTTCCCTTGATAAAAAAAACCGTAGCAGGTAAACTACCCCTTCCCCTCAACCGATCTTCACCAAAAACAATAGGTCGCGAGTACTCTACAAACCAGGCCTGTATGCAAAAAATTATTTGATTCTGTTTGAATTTGCGGCAGTTGTCGTTTGCCATAGAAAATACGCATGATAAAAAACGTTGCTGGTAAACTACCCCTTCCCCTCAACCGATCTTCACCAAAAACAATAGGTCTTGAGTACTCTACAAATCAGGGCTGTATGCAGAAAATTATTTGATTCTGTTTGAATTTGCGGCTGTTATCGTTTGCCATAGAAAATACCCTTGTTAAAAAAACGTTGTAGGTAAACTACCCCTTTCCCTTAACCGATCTTCACCAAAAACAAAAGGTATTGAGAAATCTACAATTTAGGGCTGTATGCAAATAATCTTTTCATTCTGTTTGAATTTGCGGCTGTTATCGTTTGCCATAGGAAATACCCTTGTTAAAACATAAAACGTTACAGGTAAACTACCCCTTTCCCTTAACCGATCTTCACCAAAAACAATAGGTCTTGAGAACTCTACAATTCAGGGCTGTATGCGAAACATTATTTGATTCTGTTTGAATTTGCGGCTGTTATCGTTTGCCAAACAAACAAAATTACCCTTGCTAAAAAAAAACCGTTGCCGGTAAACTACCCCTTTCCCTCAACCGATCTTCACCAAAAACAATAGGTCGCGAGAACTCTGCAAAACCGGGCTGTATGCAAAAAATTATTTGATTCTGTCTGAATTTGCGGCAGTTATCGTTTGCCATAGAAAAAAAATCTACAGACAGACAGACAGACACACAGACAGACAGACACACAGACAGACAGACACACAGACAGACACACAGACACTTTTCGGAAAACGACTTTTTTTCATGTTTTGAGTGTAGTAGAATAAGAATCTGCAATAATCTCGAACACGATTTTTTTTGCCATCACCATACTTCCATTCCTTAAGGAATATGGAAGTAAAAAATCTACAGCGCAGACACACAGACAGACACACAGAAACAAACACAGACACTTTTCGAAAAATGACTTTTTTTCTCATGTTTTGAGTGTAGTACAATCAGAATCTGCAACAATCTCGAACACGATTTTTTTTGTCATCACCATACTTCCATTTCCTTAAGGAACATGGAAGTAAAACGAAGATCTTATCAACGTTGTTTTGTAACACCAAAACACTGTGTTTCTTTTAACCTTTTTTAAAAATAGATATGAAATTTTGTTTCTGTTAACGTTCTTTAATTAGCTAATTCTATCTGGTCCTGTGATTATCCTGTTTATTAAACATTGCAGACAGGCTTAATTACAGATCAACAGAAAACATTTCATTGTGTAAGACTGGAGGATGTCGTCAGAATAATTAACAGAAAGAGAATCTCTTCGTCGCTAACACGTGTTATAAGGGCATATACTCAAAATCTGAAATGAAAAAAATGCGATAAGGAACTACCTCAAACAATCCTATATATGACTAGGGGAGCTCATCACTGGGGATAGGTAGGGAATCCTTTTTTACGTAATTATGGACAAAACAATAGAAGCCGTAAAAATGTGTAATATCCTGTAGTAGATATCCTAATTCTTTAAGTATGTAATTTATTACACTTTTTACCATTAAAATAGAGCCTTTCTTGTTCCTATTCAGTTAACATATTCAATTCATAGGTAGTTTAAATATACTGAGTAAAAACCTCGTTAGAAGGAAACATTGATGGACCGAGGACTTTCTACGGGGACGTCTGCCGGTGAAAGTTGGCAATAATCCTAACCCCCCAATAGAACTGTAGTCTTAAGTTTCCCTTTTGTCCTAACGATCTTGTCCGCTTGATTTTCCCTTGAAGTATGAGTTGTAAAAACTTAGATTTGATTTTTCTCTGAGCAAGCTCAAAGTACTCCAACTTCCTTTTTTGAATATCAAATCTCAGTCTGTCCCTTCCGTAGGATCACTAGCTGATACTCTCGCCACTTATTGAAAAGCTTAAAGCTTTCGATACAACCAACATTTCTATTCACATTTTGTTTCTTAAGTGTTAAAGTCTCCATGCCATAGAGTAAGACCGATAAGATGTAACAACAACACCTTCAAACTTATATTCAGGCTGTTAACAGTGAGCAGAAACTTTATTTTTTATAAATGCAGTTCTTGTCTTTTCTGTTCACTTGTACGCTTCGACAGTACGATTATGCTCTTCACTAAAGTTTGAAAGTTCAATCACATGTACCGGACTATCAGAAAAAGTCTAAAACCAACGAGCAAAGAAACACGCCTGAAGCTCTACAAGATGATGACCCTCCCCTCACTTCTCTGTGTGTCTGAGAATTGGACTTAACGAATTCTCAGGCCAGTCGTATTCAAGTTGCCGAAATGAGATTTTTCTATGAGTTGGTCTAAACACTGCCGAAATGAGTTGGTCTAAACACTGCCGAAATGAGTTGGTCTAAACACTGCCGAAATGAGTTGGTCTAAACACTGCCGAAATGAGTTGGTCTAAACACTGCCGAAATGAGTTGGTCTAAACACTGCCGAAATGAGTTGGTCTAAACACTGCCGAAATGAGTTGGTCTAAACACTGCCGAAATGAGTTGGTCTAAACACTGCCGAAATGAGTTGGTCTAAACACTGCCGAAATGAGTTGGTCTAAACACTGCCGAAATGAGTTGATCTAAACACTTCTTCCAAACATAATTTAACACAGAATCTTGTCTTACTCCTTTACAGATGTCTATTCTTCATACTCCTTTCACGTTTTTTTTTCTATAAAAAATGACTGATGGTTGATTAAAAACCAGATTCAAACTTCGGAAATGAAGTTTCTGAGAAGAACAAAGGGTTGCACGAGACAGGATTGTTTGCGCAATGAAGATATTAGAGAAGAGCTACAGCTATTCTCCATATATGATAAAATTCGGACATATCGCAGGGACTGGTTACAACATCTGGACAGAATGGAGGATTGACGACTATTTAAGGTTGCGTTTCGATGTAGACCCTTCGGTACAAGAGATGTAGGAATACCGAGAGTGAGATGGAGAGATACTCTGTGAAGACGAAGAAGAAACGATTGGCTTCTGATTCCAGTACAAATTATCGAGTGTAATTACGGTACGGTTTTCAATAACTTTTTCCTTTCACATATTAACAATACTTTAACTCTGCATGGAATACTTAAGTTGCCACAAAGCTTAGACGACGGCATTATTAACGAAAAAGACAACTGGGCAAAGAGAAATGCAAAGAGAAATCAAGAGAATAATTGTTCGATCAAGTATCCACATAATGGCTGTGAAAGCATATTAGTGGATGATTATCAAAAGGACCTGGATACTTCACCCACGGGTCGAGGTTGCAAAATCATCTTTGTTTAATTTATGAATTGATGATACACAACCAGTTCCGGATTTAGTGGCCTAGGGCCGCGGGCTCAGAGGGGGCAGCAAGCTACAGATTTGTTTTTTAACAGAAGTATTTTTATGAAAGTAGTAGGCACTTTGATTTATTTAAGTATGATTTTTAAAAATTAAATGACCAATTTTTGTTAATAATACAAATGGAAGACAGTTCTTATTTAAATATTGCGCGCTTATTTTTAAGACGATGGAAACTTATCCTTGAAAACTAATCTGCGCATGGGAATTTTGAACGTCCGCTATATTGCCCCCGAATTTACACGACCGTGGTATCACCCTTGTTTGCGATTCGAGGTTATGTTTTTATTTTGTTTTTGATGTATAGAAGGTTCTTAGCTTTGTGTGGTGGACAGCGTGTTGTTTTGTTGATATTTATTAGTGTAAAAACTTTATGAACACAGACACTAAATTTATTCATCATGAACATGAACGTAAACATTCACGCGGCTAGTGGACCCTACAAACGTAAGCTAAAAAAAATTAAAGAGGAAGGTGGTTCTTAATATTTTGAAAAAGTTTGCCAAATGAAAGCACGCTTTCTTATAGTAACCTACTGTTTTAAATTTGATAGTATTAATCTGCCTTCAAATTACTTCTGCAGTACATACTGTAATTACTTCAAAGTCACAGCCGGGAGAGCGACGCTTAGAAAACTTGGCCTAGGGGCTCAAAAATCTTAAATCCGGCACTGTACACAACGAAAGCAAGAAGCAATCTTCGACCAATTTAAAATAAATAATATGAATTATAATTAAGAGAAACAATCCTTCAGCACTCAAACACGTGTAATTATTAATACATAGGAGACCCAAATTCAAGCTTTAAAAAGATCGGAAAATACTATATGTTGTTGCCAGTAATGCAAAATATTAATTTTTAATTAAGTATTTATTTCTACTTTAAGTACTAGTCTAAAATCAAGATAATTTTTGTTACGAGAGACACATTTAAAGCATTAAGTAGTATGTTTGTAACATTTCTCAGTGGGAAAAAAACATCATAGGCCTATATTAGCGTAATTCATATTAAACAATTTACATATCAAGAAAGAAACTGTAGCAAAAAGTGATTTAATTTAAATTTGTGTAGTTATTTTAAGTTTATTTAAGACATGCATACGTATGAGTAAGTAAAATGTTCTTTTAAGAAAATAATTATTTGCGTAATTGGTTATTGAGTTAAACAGTAAAATATAGTGAAAATCGCTGTTTAACTCGCATAAAAATAAAATGACACTTGGTTCGCAAAACGTTTGGGCCGTGTCAGAGATCTGGCGTCACCCCTTAACAGGTATCAGATTATTGTAAACCTAGGGTACAGAAAGCTCCTCAACGAGCTTATGAGTCATCTTCAGTCCTGCGTGACAAATGTCACGTAACTCCAGGAGGCGACCCTTGATTCACCACTACCCGTTTGCTTCGTACATATCAGCTTTTTACGATTTTAACAGTTATTAATGTACGGTTTTAATATATTAATCGGCGCATGCTCAGATCTGTGCACATGCGCGTACGTCTCATAAAGTTGATTACTACGACTGAAATAAATAATGAGTGTAACTAAAAAGTTTTTGAGTTTGACAACGCAACAAAAAATGTAAATATTATATCACATACAATTTAACTGTAACTATATAAGACACAGTCCTCGATTTCACGGATTACGCCTCTCGCTTGTTTCTACTTCACGATCCATCTTTTTATTGCACGTCTTATGTGCCACTTTCCTTTGAGATTGTTTTGGAGAACCATTTTTATATATTCTATTACGCTGAATTCGGTGCACACTTTCCTGTTGTTCTTGCCGGTATTCTTTAATTATCGCTACCGTAGTGAATATTCCGAGATCTTGCCTGACATCTTCATTTTTTATATGGTCATCGTAGTGGTGTATCGACGCCTTCAAAAATTTACAGGCATTGCACAAATGCAATGCACAGAGAAGGGCATTGAAAATGCTTCAATAAATCTAAAATATATATATATATATATATATTGTAACTAGACGACCTTTGTTGGCTGTAATCTGATCAAATCCCACTGTTTGGGCTAGCCACTTGGTCACCAGACCGCTGTATGCCGGTCGTTACAAAAGAATAAAAATAAAATGGAAATTTCAATAATTAGAATTTCCAAACAATAAAATAATTTTGTTTATGTTTATAGAGGTATGTATACTAGATAAATCTGTTTTTTAAATGGTTCTGTGAAAATTTTTAATAACAGGTAAGTATTTATTGACTGTCGAGCACTTCTTGAAGATTTGCACCAAGTCTGGAGTTAAATAGATTAACTCCAGGTAATAATCGATTGGTGACTTTCCTTACTGGTCCAATATCTTGTTCAAAATAGAGTATATTCTTTTCACTTAATACCTTCAGCCTTATAAATACCCTTAAATTACCCTGTGAAATAAATACAGATACAAAATAATAGAAATATAAAGATTTATTGACAATTTTAGATAAATAATCGATATTTTATCGATGGAGAGCAATTATCGACTCTGTCTCAGGAATTATCGATTGTCATACAGAACAAAATTTTATGTTATATTATATTAAAGACAGGTTCTTTGAGCGATTAAGAATTAATAGTCAGAGAAGGGTGACGAGAAAGTATAACATTAACAGTTAACATATAAATACAATAATTACTATTTAATAGTATTTAAATAATTCAAGTTATGATATTAGAATAAATGTTTTGTCGAACCAATGAAGACTGATGTGACGTCAGTAACTATGATGTAGTAGGCAGGTTTCGTTTTCAAGATGGCCGCTCCTTGGGCTGGTCTCGGCTATTGTATATGCGTCGAGTCAGAAAATTACTATAAAATTACCTTCATCAAGGTCTAAAATGTCCCCGCACTGGTGTAATAAGTCTGTTAATCTATTTAGTGTATGCTGGTGAAGTGTTCTGTGTAAACTTGCGTTAGTTAGTTTATTTTCTATTTGTGCAACTATTACGGTTAAGTTTTCAAGTTGCGGTTAGGTTGGTAGAGTAAATCAGTTGTAATATAATGTTTTACCGTTTACTGTCACTCGTATAGTGAAGTTAGAGGTTTGTTTTCACTATTGTCGTGAATGTTTTTATAGTATTGGCTTCAAAAAGTGTTTAATTTGTCTAACTCTCGTTCACTGATTTCAAAGGCTAAAACGTTAGCTTCATGTTCGACTCGGTTTAAAGAACGTTTTTGTCACACACCTATTCAGCTTGATATTCAACAAAAGACTAATTAACTTGGTCATAAATCTTGCCCAGTTAATCCTTGAAAAAGTATTGTTAACATTTTTCGATTTCATACACATTAGAAAATATTACATTATATAAGGAATTTTTCTATTTTATTCCTTATTTTTATGAATTATTAATCTTATTATTAGTTTAATCATCTTATTCCCTTTAAATTGATGTATTATAGTCCATATCTGTAGACATTTTGTGGAAATTAACAAATTTTGTTCACACTTTGGAAATATAGGCTCAAAATTGGATTTCCGTTTTTATATAAAATTCCTTCCATTTTAAATATTATAATAAATTTTAATTAGTCATATTTCTCTTCCTTTCCTTAAATACTTATAAATTACACCTTTGAACTGGTTTTTTGTGTTAATTTGTAGATTTGATATTGCTCTCTAAAATTAATTAATTTATATATTTTGACAATTTACAAAACGTTAAGGTATATTTCCTTATTGTCATTTTAATTCATAGGATCATTCCTAGTAGTAGTTAATTGTGTTATCTTATATAAATCTGGGTAGTTTACAGGATTTATTAGTGAATTATACTATTTTATATTGGTTCTCTGATTTCACCAAATGGCCTAGATTTTAGAATTTTATATTTCTTTCTTTCTCAATAAATTAAACTTGATTCCTCCTCTGACTTTACATAACTACAATTATATGAACATAACATGATCTATAACTTATTGTTTTGTGTAGTAGTTAATTAACACTACAGTTATTAAAATAATTAATTATGAACATTGTTTATTAATCTGCACAATTTAACATATTGCAGATACAGCTTAAACATATCTCTTTTGACTATTTTCAATCTAACATAGCATACCTTTTAGTACATTATTACTGGTATGTAGGTTATTATTTATCAAACATAATTCTTTTTTAAAACACATAACATAAATCTTATTTTCTAATAAACCTTACAAATACATTTATTTAATACATTGATTTTAGGACTGTGAAATAATAGTCTATTTAAACATGTTACACTTATTCATACTATATTAGTACCATTCCTTTTTGGTTTAAATCATTATTATTGTGATTCCCCACATCAGCAAACATTAATTCCCATACTCTATTTATTATCATCCTTTTTTACAAAGGTCTTTTAAATAAGGATTTACATAAAAATAATAAAATACTGGAAACCTTCCATTTTATTATTTTATCATGCTGGTTATTATTAGACTTTAAAGTTGTGATATAGCATACTACTAAGTTATAGTATCACCAACTTTAAGTTTATTGCATTTTTTAAAAAACACTTATACAAATTCACTTTCACTGTTGGTTCTGATATTCTGAGTCTTATTATCTCAGACCAGACCTTTAGTCATCATGGACCGTTAAGACTAGTTTATTTTCTTTATTACACAATAGCTTTAGCCGGTGCACTTCTTATAACGCTATACAACACTTTATTTTTCTCAATAATTACATTTTTATAAGATTTTGGGGATGTTATACTTTCTTTGACATAGTTTTTGTGGGTTTGGGATTGATAGTAGTTTATATAATAATAGGTTTTACTACGGTGTTTCTTTCATACTATGTCTTCCTCTCCTCCTGTCTTCCTTCTTGTCCTTCTTCATATCTTCCTTCTGGTATTCATTCTTGTCCCTCTTCTAGTTTTCATTCTTGTCCCTCGTCTAGTCTTCACTCTTCTGTTCTTCTTTCCTCATTCTTGGGAACCAAGGTACTTGGTGTTATCACGACTGAGGTTTAGTTTGGAGTATTGAATTTCTTCACTGAGCTGACTTTATTCTTCTATTTGTTTTTAGAGTATTTTGGTATTCACCACTCTTTGATTGAGTCTCTTTTTTCGGGATATTGCCTTATGTAACTGGTTTACTGCTCTGAGCTTCCTGGGTAACGTACTGGTATTATTTATGAGTTGATGAGTTGCTTCAATACTTTCTTTGGTTTCTTTTAACAGTGGTTTTTATATATTATGTAGTGAGGATTTTTATCTTATTGTGTTTCATTCCTCTGATTTATTTAAATGTCATTTAATATTATTACAACATTTTTTGATGTAATTAAATTTTATCATTTCATATGATTTACAATGTAGTGGATTTTCTGTCACACTACAATATATATATATATATATGTTCATTCACCAATCAATGAATTCATTCTTCATTCACCAATCAATGAATTCATTCTTCATTTACCAATGTACAGATTATAAGTTAAATGTAGTCGCATTCATAAGCGAAGTTTTATATGTGTACTACGTTATTGACAACAAAGAAGTAGTTTCTATGGAAACTCACCGGTTCCCATTTTCGATCACGCACCAGCGATCGGGCGCAAATGTGCGACTCGTCCTTATAAACATTTTCAGTGTTAAAATCTCGTCTCTGCTGATTGAATACTTTATTACGAGGGCAGTTGAAAGATTGTAGTTCTACCACTGAGCTACAGTTGTCGCTCCGCGAACTTTTCAACTGACCCTCGTAATATACCCAAGACTCGCTGCCACATAAACGTTATGGCACCCCACGATAAAATTTTAGTCGGGTCTTGATATAGTTTTATAGTCTTTTAGAAAATTTTAGTTGGGTCTTTTTTTTTTGAAGACACTCATTTACAAGAGAAGAACAAGGCAAATTTAAATGTTAAAAGTGAGAAAAGGTGATTTGATACTGTAAAGAACTGTGGTGTAATGATGTGGACACCCAGGCTCAAGACGAAATCAGCGAAGATGAGGCAGATTTGAATATAACAGTAGATTTAATAATAATAGAAGAATTAGCAAGTGCTCTGAGATGCTCAAAAATAGGAAATCGCCAGGTTCTGATGGAATAAATACTGAATTAATCAAATATAGTAGTTTCTCATTCAAATTACGACTTTTACATTTATTTAATATGTGTTGGCTATCTCGACAGATTCCTCAAGACTGGTTAGAAGCTCATGTTTCATCAGTTTTCAAAAAGGGGATAGAAGTAATTGCAAGAATCAGTTTATTAAATACAACTTACAAAATTTATTCTAAGATAATAAATGACAGGTTATCAAGAATCTCTGAGAGTCTGATCTTAGAAGAACAACATGGGTTTCGGAGGGGAAGGTCCAAAATGAATAATATCTATATGCTAAAACAAATAATGGAAAATTGAATTGAATTTAATGCAGAGAAAACTTTTGTTTGTGAACCTCGGAAAAGCATTTGACAGGTTGGAGAGAGCAACATTATGCAAAATAGTGCAGAGAGGAGGATACCGTATTCATTTAATAAAGGTTATTAAAAGTTTATATAATGGAACGCAGATTCGGATAAAAACTAACAGATTATCAGAGCCCATTGGAATAACCCAAGACGTTCAGCTGGGTTGCAGTCTTTCTCCTGTTTTATTTAATATCTATATAGATTATCCCATAAGAAAATGGAAATTGGACGCCCCCGAAGGATTATACTTGGGAAAAGGATTTTATTTTAATATTTTAATGCATGCAGACGATCTTGTGATCATTCAGGAAAATGAAAATGACCTCCAAAGGTTGTTGTTTTATCTTACTAACATTTTAACTGATTACAATCAAACCATTTCCTTATACAAAACAAAAGTTATGTCTTTTTCTGGGGGAAATCATATTAGAACAAAGACTGCCATACAGGACTCGCCAATAGAACAGGTGCCAGATTTCAAAATCCTGGCTGGGGTGCAGCATCACATACCAAAATGATAAGGAGGTTGAAAGCAAAATAAGTCTCTTCCAGTCGCTATGTGTATCATTAAACACTTAAAGAAGAAAACAATGAAAGAGACGCAATTAAATTATTATAATCTAATGGCCAAACCTCAACTACTGTATTGTAGTGAGACTTGGATTAGAAAAGCCAAAGATATTTTTAGAATACAAGGAGCGGAAATGAGGTTCTTGAGGGCTCTAAAGCGTTGTACCAGGAGAGATCTTATCAGAAGTGGTCATATTAGAATGGACCTAGGCATAGCTGAAAGCTTAAATGAGAAAATCTCCCGGTACAAACGGAGTGGCGGTTACACGTAGAGAGAATGGATCCAACTCGATTTTCAAGAAGAGTCCTTGACTAGGGGGAAAGAGATGTCCCACACCCCGTAAGGGATGGTTGGATGACTTCCATTGAGACTGGAACAGGCTACTAGACTAAGCCGTAAAGGATGCAAATGGCGACGCCGACTTTTTTTTTTTACAAGCTGACTTCGAGTTCTTCGAATTATACCACGCATTCTAGAGAAAGCTATGTATGTATATACATAATGACTCCCGTAAGTATTTAATCCGCACCCCAAGTATTAATGGTCTTTATTTGCTCTACGACTTTTCCTCCTCCTCATCTTCATCACCTACTTCAGGCATTAGCCATTGATTATGTGTGTTTCGGCCTCACATGGACAGGCTTTTTTGTGTCCACCTTGGTCGTGGATCTCTTTTACCTCTTGCTGAATACTGCAAAGCTTTTTCGGCAATGTATCATCTCACTATTAAACATTTTTTCCTTTCGGTACGACACTCGGTTATTTTTTCATTCATGGAAAGTATACTCAGTTCCTTCCTGATATCATCATTCTTCTTACCGTCTCTTAATGCATATTCTGTCACTGTACGCAAAAACTTCATCACTACAGCCAGGGCCTGATTTACCATTAGGCTCAGTAGTTTGTAGCCTAGGGCACAAGCTTTTGGGAGGCGCAAAAACTTAAGAGAACAAAAAATTTAAAAAACTTACGTTGCTTTATATATTTTTTTCATCATGCCCTTGCCGTAAAATCGTCACATCATTTCAAGCGCAAAAAAATTCTTTTAGTGAAATAGTTCATCGATTTGGAACTGCAGAAGGCCAGAAAAATAAGGTTTGATAAAATAAAAATTTTTAGCAATTAATAACAGACATAAACATGATTAGCGGTCTTACGGTCTACATCGTTCATGACTATCTACATTTCCCATGAGGCCGCGTGTACTTCCCACTTATATCTTATTGTAATAATCCTGATTGTGGTGTCGTCTATTCTACTTCGATTGCGTGTCCGCTTCCTGTCTCTCTACTAAATTATATCAGAATTTGTTCGCTGTGGGAATTGGCGATGAGTGCTTTGTTTGGCGGTTCTTGGTTTTGCTTCGACGAAAGTTATTCGATTACATTTTTTATGCTGTTTTATTAAATTTTAATCGCATTCGACGATTTATTATTTCAATATCATCATCATCATCATCATCATCTTCACGGATTAAACCAAGGATGGTTTGTTCCGGTCTCAAATAGACAAAGATTAGAGCTGGTCACTCCAGCGCTTCCTCGGACGTCCCACACCTCTCCGTCCCCTCGGCTTAGAGTTCCAGAGTTTGTTTGGGGATGGGACAGTCATCCATTCGGCAAAGATGTTCCCACCAATTCAGCCGATACTGGACAATCCTGTCGAGTATACTCATAATATTCAGTTCCTGCCGTATATCTGTGTTTCTTCTATGATCATGGAGAGTATACTCTGCCACGTGCCTGAGAAATCTCATTTCAGCCGCTTGGATGCGACTGGCCTGGCCTTTCGTTAAAGTCCAATTCTCAGACCCATAAAGAAGTGTGGGAAGAGCCTTCACCTTGTAGAATTGTAGGCGTGGCCCTTTACTTGCTGTCTTAAGGGTGCGCCTAATGGTCCCGCACATGAGGTTGAACTTAAATAACTTATTCACAAAGCCGTTGTACAACATTATAAGACAAACTGTAGCGCAGGTATTCAAAATTGCTAACTTGCTATTATTTCAATATATTTTACTTATTAGTTATGATGACAAACTTTTATGAATATTGTGTGTATTGAACGCTAAATTTGGTTTTCCGAAGGCGATCACAACAAATGTTCAAAGCGTAGCATCACGTTTATTTATTTATGATAGTTATTCTCAACAGATGCGCGCACGCGCGTGCACACAATGGCGCAATTAAAAGCTGTACGGGGGGGAAGGTTGAGACTAGATTGATGGTTGGACACCCCCCATTTTCTTCAGGTGAAATGAGAAATTAAGGATTCTACCCCTATAATTTTATAAATTCATTTTATAAGTTCTTTGCAACTCAAAGTTTTTGAGTAAACCAACGTGAAGTTTACGTATCTTGCAGGATAATATAGTATAAGTTTCTGCAAGTATACTTTGTCAAATGATTACGGTATCGTTGTGTTTTTACCTGATACACGTTTCACATAATTGATCTGTACTCAGTGGCGGCTCGTGGTTCTGACAGTTGGGGGTTTAATGTCTGAATATTTCGACTAAGATAAGAGCAATTATCCAATTTCAAATAACACACGGGGTGGGTCGTAACATGAAGACGTAAATATAAATCAGATTAGCCAACCTAGAAAATAAAATCATTGCGCTACCGTCCATAAGCTGCCCGTCAAAAATCAAAAAGATTTTTTAATACACATTTTAATAAATTATACTACATTTACAATTTGATTTAAAGAGTACGGTTGTTATTAACCATGATTAGCTTCAAGGCCAAGTTGAACCTTGAGTTGAGATTAGATAACGGCAGTCGGCCGCTAGTTTAGAGATAAGCATGCAGATAGGCGACTGTAGGCCAAGGTTTGGCAAACAGCTGTTTCATGCACCAATAAGTCTGGTTAACAATATTTCTGGCACAAGTGTGCAGTATGTAACATTACAAAACATGAAAGAAAATGCATAATTATACAATGTTTAATACATGAACGGAGGTTCATCATGAACAAAATTGTTGTTGAACATGTTGTAGTTGCATGTTCTATTGTATATTCAGCAGGGCGGCATGTAATGACCTAGACATGCTATTCCTGAAGTTTCAGGAATTTACAATATGTAACAATATATGAGCAAGCTAGATGCTGAATGCAGCCCAGATATGACATGTATGTCATAGTTTTAAATAAAGACTTGTGCATGCTTACTTACAAAATGAATAAAATATAAAATACAATATAAATAAATTATACGAGACAGTTACATACGGCAGACGCTTACAATCGTTTTACATAAACACAATTTATGTGAATACAATGACAATAATTTAAATAACATACAATACTGTGATTACAGAAACAATTGAAAATAAATTTAGAAGTAACCAAAGTTGTACACAATAGTGAGGAAGACATGAGGCATGAATCAAATGTTCCACATACGAAAATACAAATAATAACAAGCCTTGCATATTAATTAAACTAATACTTGCTTGAGCAAACAAACAGTTGCTAACTCAAAAATAATTAGGATTATGCTGAAACGAGTGCTTGTAACTTAACAAGCTGGAACATTTGATTTATGTGTCCTCAAAATAAAACAAAATAATAATTCCCTTGCGTTATTGTTCGCCTCCTTTACAATTTTAAAATGAGGCCACCAAAACATGAAAATTAGAAGCGTGCAATGACGCACAATTGACAAAAATATTGTGACGATTCATCACAATTATGTTGACCAAATGGTCGTAATAAATAATAAGTCAATGGCTGAATAAAGCAGCATTGTGCTATAATCATAATGTCAAATCTCGTCTCGCGCTGGCAACAGACATAATTTATGTATTGGTCTCCGCAAAACACCCGTAGGCGTGCGAATGTCTACGACGCGAACCAAGTTATCTGGGCCGGGAAATGTGGCGATGATCACGCCAAATTTCCAGGCTAATGGAGGCAAGTTATCCTCTATAATCAAAGCTAAGTCACCAATGGAAACATTATCCTTGGCAAACTTCCACTTGTGACGCTGTTGCAGCTGGTGCAAATAATCGCGAGACCACGCCTTCCAAATGCCTTGGACAAACCTCTGAAGGAGTTGCCAACGACCAAGACGAGAAACAGGAACGTGAGAAAGGTCAGGGTCAGGAATCGCAGTTAGGGGCGCGCAAATCAAAAAATGACCAGGTGTAAGTGGCACCGGGTCGTTAACATCCGAGGAAATAGCAAATAAGGGTCGAGAGTTCAGACATGCCTCTATCTGAGACAAAACGGTCGTGAACTCTTCGAAGTTTAATATAGATTTGCCTACCACGCGCCGCAGATGAAATTTCAAACTCTTTATGCCGCTCTCCCAAAGGCCACCAAAGTGAGGTGAGGAGGGCGGAATAAATGACCATGATATCCCCTGAGAGGATGTGAATGACCTAATCGAGGTGATGGCACTCTTGTTGCGCCAAAAGTTGTAAATGTCATGTAGGATGGTGCGTGCCTTCCTGAAGTTCGTGCCGTTGTCGGAGTACAGCTTACTAGGTATACCCCGACGTGCCATAAAACGACGTAAAGCAGCTATAAATGCGCTCGCAGTAAGGTCGGACACCAATTCCAGGTGAATAGCCCTTGTTGCTAAGCAAACAAACAGAGATACGTAAGCCTTAGTAAAGGTTCTAGACTTCTGCCCGCCATGACGAATCATGAAGGGACCACCATAGTCAACCGCGCAAAATAGAAACGGCCTTGAAGGAGTGACTCTAGGGGATGGCAAATTGTCAAGTCTCTGGACCTGCTGTGTGGCACTAAACCTGATACACTTGAGACACTTACGAATAATGGAACGGATGACTAGCCGGGCATTAACAATCCACCAACGTTGACGCAGTGAATGATGCACGAGCTGCGCACCAGCGTGAAGTAAACGAATGTGTTCACGTTCGATGATAAGGCGTGTAATATGCGCCGAAGGGGGTAATACGATAGGATGTTTCGAATCGTAGGGTAATTGGGAATGCTGCAAACGTCCGCCCACGCGTATCACTCCAGAAGTGTCAAGAAACGGGTCGAGAGAAGCCAACTTGCTCCTAATGGAAACAGAAGATCCGTTCCGAAGACAACTAATTTCGGTTGCGAAGTGGATCGACTGAGATTGTTTTATAAAGAAATTGAGAGACTGATGAATTTCTACAGGGGTCAGATCGCCCGAAAGTTTGTCCGCACATGGGTGCCTAATATTTCTGATGAAACGAAAACAGTAAGCGTATACACGTGTCAGCCGGTGCAACGAGGAAAAGTCCAACGATAAGTCAACAGCCAGGGTAGACATTAGCGACTGGTTGTGTGCAGTTTTCTCTTCCGCGGTGACCTCCGAAGACGATCGAGTGGCCGGTACGAAGGATGGGACAGGATTAGAATCTGACGATTGAGACAGACAGCCAGGACCGTGCCACCAAAGCGAGCAATCGCGCAAAACGTCAGGAAAACACCCCCTAGATATAATATCAGCAGGATTGCGTCGCGAATCAATGTGATGCCAGGTATAAGCTTACGTGCGACGCTGAATTTCAGCAACCCGATTAGCGACGTATGTCTTCCAACGCGTAGACTGCGCATGAATCCAGAAAAGAGCCACCATAGAATCAGAATACAAATGTACACCATCAATAAACGAATGAAGAGCAGGAATAACCTTGGATACAAGTCGCGATAATAACAAACAAGCGCAGAGCTCGATGCGAGGTAATGACACTTGGCGTAGGGGAGCCACGCGAGATTTGGAACACAGGAGACGACATGAAGCAGTAGAATCCTGATAAATGACTCGAACATATATACAACAGCCGAACCCTTTCTCCGAGGCATCCGAAAACCCATGCAACTGAACCGTAACCGCCTCACGGTTGAAACGAATAGATCGCGGGACTATTATTTTACCAATCAAACTCAATTTGTTACACAAAGAATGCCAATCCGAAAGTGACTGACCGGAAATCGGTTCATCCCAACCAAGCTTACAAAGCCAAAGTCGCTGCATAAAGTGTTTATACAAAAAGACAACTGGTCCGATTAAACCCAGCGGATCATATATTCCGGCGATAATTGAGAGAATCTTCCTCTTGGATATGCTATGATCGACCGGAGATAGTTTGACGTCAAACAAAAATGAATCGGCAGTGTTGTTCCAAAGAATGCCCAGGGTACGCACGTTGTCCTGTTTATTTAGGGGTCGTGAAAAGTTGTGATGATTTGCGACCGCTGTGGGTTCATTTGATGCCCATTTGTGCAACGTGAAACCATATTGAGCAAGTAACGCACCTAGGTCAGATTTCAGCTTGGTTAGATCGGGGATAGTGTCCGAACCGGTAAGTAGATCGTCGACATAAAAATCGTTAGTTATGGCTAAAGCCGCTTGAGGAAAGGAAGTTTGATTGTCTCTAGCAATTTGTAGAAGGCACCGAGTGGCCAAAAAAGAGGCGCTAGCCGTGCCGTAGGTTACTGTTTGCAGCGCGAAATGCTTAAGTGGTTCGAGGGGAGAGTCACGCCACAAAATGCGTTGATAGTGATAATCTCCTTCAGCTACGCGAATCTGACGATACATTTTCTCGATGTCGGCAATCAGGACATACTTATGTATGCGAAAACGCAACAGAATAGTGAAGAGATCCTGCTGAACATTGGGACCTACTAATAATATATCATTTAACGAAAGACCATTAGTAGTCTTGGACGAACCATCAAAAACAACGCGCAGTTTTGTGGTCAAGCTAGAATGTTTAAACTCTGCATGGTGAGGCAAATAGTAAATATTTGACGCTCCTGAATTGATAGCGCCATGATCAATGAGTGTCATGTGCCCAAGATCCATATATTCCCAGATAAAGTCCGCGCAGTCGTGAGCGAGCTTGGGATCGCGCCTGAATCGACGCTCCAAACTTAAAAATCTTGATTCGGTACTTGTGTACGATTCCCCCAAGTGGGGATTATCAGACTTGAATGGGAGCGACACTATAAATCTACCCTCGTGGTTGCGCTGAGTAGAGCGCACAAAATGCTCTTCGCAAGCCGACTCGCCGTCAGGGGTATCGCCAGGGATTGTTTCTGCCTCCCAAAATCTCTCGAGAGATTGTAGAATTTGACTGTCATTGTTCCTTGCCAGGAACGAAACCGCAGGACCCTGGGTGTGGCAGTGTTTGGGCAGATTGCCGGCCAGAATGTAACCCAGTTTTGTTTCCTGAATGATAGGGAAGTTGTGTCCGCGTGTGTATTTATTGGCTAATATTAAATCCAGATAAAATTGTGCCCCTAATAGTATGTCGATCTGTGAAGATATATTAAAATCTGGGTCGGCGAGAAAAATTTTATTTGGAATGTGAAACCGGTTGATGTCAAACGAGATTGAAGGTAGATTATGAGTTAAGTTAGATAGGACGGCACATTTGGCCTCAAAACTATGTCTCTGATAGCGAGAAATAATACGCATAGAAACAATGTCAGTAGCGCAACACGCTGTGTTGTTTATTCCTGTAATTGGAATATTAGATCGGGTTAGTTTAAGGTGCAACCTTTTCGCAAATGATTTCGTACAAAAATTGATCTGGGACCCGGCATCCAGGAGTGCCCGAGCTTTATGCCTATTGCCAGCCTGATCAACGACATATACAACCGCTGTGGATAGAAGAATATTGTTTTTACACTGTAATTTGAATGAACAATAATTGCTGCTGGCAGCTGGTGATTGTGGCACGTAATTAGCGTGCAGCAAGGTGTGATGACCCTTTGAACAAATTTTACAGACTCGTTTACTTTTACAATTTGTTATCAAATGTCACTATCAACGCATTCTGTGGCGTGACTCTCCCCTCGAACCACTTAAGCATTTCGCGCTGCGAACAGTAACCTACGGCACGGCTAGCGCCTCTTTTTTGGCCACTCGGTGCCTTCTACAAATTGCTAGAGACAATCAAACTTCCTTTCCTCAAGCGGCTTTAGCCATAACTAACGATTTTTATGTCGACGATCTACTTACCGGTTCGGACACTATCCCCGATCTAACCAAGCTGAAATCTGACCTAGGTGCGTTACTTGCTCAATATGGTTTCACGTTGCACAAATGGGCATCAAATGAACCCACAGCGGTCGCAAATCATCACAACTTTTCACGACCCCTAAATAAACAGGACAACGTGCGTACCCTGGGCATTCTTTGGAACAACACTGCCGATTCATTTTTGTTTGACGTCAAACTATCTCCGGTCGATCATAGCATATCCAAGAGGAAGATTCTCTCAATTATCGCCGGAATATATGATCCGCTGGGTTTAATCGGACCAGTTGTCTTTTTGTATAAACACTTTATGCAGCGACTTTGGCTTTGTAAGCTTGGTTGGGATGAACCGATTTCCGGTCAGTCACTTTCGGATTGGCATTCTTTGTGTAACAAATTGAGTTTGATTGGTAAAATAATAGTCCCGCGATCTATTCGTTTCAACCGTGAGGCAGTTACGGTTCAGTTGCATGGGTTTTCGGATGCCTCGGAGAAAGGGTTCGGCTGTTGTATATATGTTCGAGTCATTTATCAGGATTCTACTGCTTCATGTCGTCTCCTGTGTTCCAAATCTCGCGTGGCTCCCCTACGCCAAGTGTCATTACCTCGCATCGAGCTCTGCGCTTGTTTGTTATTATCGCGACTTGTATCCAAGGTTATTCCTGCTCTTCATTCGTTTATTGATGGTGTACATTTGTATTCTGATTCTATGGTGGCTCTTTTCTGGATTCATGCGCAGTCTACGCGTTGGAAGACATACGTCGCTAATCGGGTTGCTAAAATTCAGCGTCGCACGTAAGCTTATACCTGGCATCACATTGATTCGCGACGCAATCCTGCTGATATTATATCTAGGGGGTGTTTTCCTGACGTTTTGCGCGATTGCTCGCTTTGGTGGCACGGTCCTGGCTGTCTGTCTCAATCGTCAGATTCTAATCCTGTCCCATCCTTCGTACCGGCCACTCGATCGTCTTCGGAGGTCACCGCGGAAGAGAAAACTGCACACAACCAGTCGCTAATGTCTACCCTGGCTGTTGACTTATCGTTGGACTTTTCCTCGTTGCACCGGCTGACACGTGTATACGCTTACTGTTTTCGTTTCATCAGAAATATTAGGCACCCATGTGCGGACAAACTTTCGGGCGATCTGACCCCTGTAGAAATTCATCAGTCTCTCAATTTCTTCATAAAACAATCTCAGTCGATCCACTTCGCAACCGAAATTAGTTGTCTTCGGAACGGATCTTCTGTTTCCATTAGGAGCAAGTTGGCTTCTCTCGACCCGTTTCTTGACACTTCTGGAGTGATACGCGTGGGCGGACGTTTGCAGCATTCCCAATTACCCTACGATTCGAAACATCCTATCGTATTACCCCCTTCGGCGCATATTACACGCCTTATCATCGAACGTGAACACATTCGTTTACTTCACGCTGGTGCGCAGCTCGTGCATCATTCACTGCGTCAACGTTGGTGGATTGTTAATGCCCGGCTAGTCATCCGTTCCATTATTCGTAAGTGTCTCAAGTGTATCAGGTTTAGTGCCACACAGCAG
Source organism: Magicicada septendecula (assembly GCA_034769895.1). Classification (NCBI taxonomy): domain Eukaryota; kingdom Metazoa; phylum Arthropoda; class Insecta; order Hemiptera; family Cicadidae; genus Magicicada; species Magicicada septendecula. The sequence continues at coordinate 84,735,760 of CM068372.1, read as the reverse complement.
GTCCAGAGACTTGGCATTTTGCCATCCCCTAGAGTCACTCCTTCAAGGCCGTTTCTATTTTGCGCGGTTGACTATGGTGGTCCCTTCATGATTCGTCATGGCGGGCAGAAGTCTAGAACCTTTACTAAGGCTTACGTATCTCTGTTTGTTTGCTTAGCAACAAGGGCTATTCACCTTGAATTGGTGTCCGACCTTACTGCGAGCGCATTTATAGCTGCTTTACGTCGTTTTATGGCACGTCGGGGTATACCTAGTAAGCTGTACTCCGACAACGGCACGAACTTCAGGAAGGCACGCACCATCCTACATGACATTTACAACTTTTGGCGCAACAAGAGTGCCATCACCTCGATTAGGTCATTCACATCCTCTCAGGGGATATCATGGTCATTTATTCCGCCCTCCTCACCTCACTTCGGTGGCCTTTGGGAGAGCGGCATAAAGAGTTTGAAATTTCATCTGCGGCGCGTGGTAGGCAAATCTATATTAAACTTCGAAGAGTTCACGACCGTTTTGTCTCAGATAGAGGCATGTCTGAACTCTCGACCCTTATTTGCTATTTCCTCGGATGTTAACGACCCGGTGCCACTTACACCTGGTCATTTTTTGATTTGCGCGCCCCTAACTGCGATTCCTGACCCTGACCTTTCTCACGTTCCTGTTTCTCGTCTTGGTCGTTGGCAACTCCTTCAGAGGTTTGTCCAAGGCATTTGGAAGGCGTGGTCTCGCGATTATTTGCACCAGCTGCAACAGCGTCACAAGTGGAAGTTTGCCAAGGATAATGTTTCCATTGGTGACTTAGCTTTGATTATAGAGGATAACTTGCCTCCATTAGCCTGGAAATTTGGCGTGATCATCGCCACATTTCCCGGCCCAGATAACTTGGTTCGCGTCGTAGACATTCGCACGCCTACGGGTGTTTTGCGGAGACCAATACATAAATTATGTCTGTTGCCAGCGCGAGACGAGATTTGACATTATGATTATAGCACAATGCTGCTTTATTCAGCCATTGACTTATTATTTATTACGACCATTTGGTCAACATAATTGTGATGAATCGTCACAATATTTTTGTCAATTGTGCGTCATTGCACGCTTCTAATTTTCATGTTTTGGTGGCCTCATTTTAAAATTGTAAAGGAGGCGAACAATAACGCAAGGGAATTATTATTTTGTTTTATTTTGAGGACACATAAATCAAATGTTCCAGCTTGTTAAGTTACAAGCACTCGTTTCAGCATAATCCTAATTATTTTTGAGTTAGCAACTGTTTGTTTGCTCAAGCAAGTATTAGTTTAATTAATATGCAAGGCTTGTTATTATTTGTATTTTCGTATGTGGAACATTTGATTCATGCCTCATGTCTTCCTCACTATTGTGTACAACTTTGGTTACTTCTAAATTTATTTTCAATTGTTTCTGTAATCACAGTATTGTATGTTATTTAAATTATTGTCATTGTATTCACATAAATTGTGTTTATGTAAAACGATTGTAAGCGTCTGCCGTATGTAACTGTCTCGTATAATTTATTTATATTGTATTTTATATTTTATTCATTTTGTAAGTAAGCATGCACAAGTCTTTATTTAAAACTATGACATACATGTCATATCTGGGCTGCATTCAGCATCTAGCTTGCTCATATATTGTTACATATTGTAAATTCCTGAAACTTCAGGAATAGCATGTCTAGGTCATTACATGCCGCCCTGCTGAATATACAATAGAACATGCAACTACAACATGTTCAACAACAATTTTGTTCATGATGAACCTCCGTTCATGTATTAAACATTGTATAATTATGCATTTTCTTTCATGTTTTGTAATGTTACATACTGCACACTTGTGCCAGAAATATTGTTAACCAGACTTATTGGTGCATGAAACAGCTGTTTGCCAAACCTTGGCCTACAGTCGCCTATCTGCATGCTTATCTCTAAACTAGCGGCCGACTGCCGTTATCTAATCTCAACTCAAGGTTCAACTTGGCCTTGAAGCTAATCATGGTTAATAACAACCGTACTCTTTAAATCAAATTGTAAATGTAGTATAATTTATTAAAATGTGTATTAAAAAATCTTTTTGATTTTTGACGGGCAGCTTATGGACGGTAGCGCAATGATTTTATTTTCTAGGTTGGCTAATCTGATTTATATCGCGCATCAATTTTCGCGTGGTTGAACTTTGCACAGTGCACATTCAGTCTTCTCGGCGTTCGGCTCGCCGAACTATTCTCTGTCATTGTCGACATTAAATGTAGGCTTTAGGCCCTTACATTCTCGCTTATGGCCAACTAGCGCCATAATTAACTTATTCTCTTTTATGGCCGACTAGCGCCATAACTTCATTCTTACTAAATTCGTATTAACTTGCAACATGCAGTATTAGCCAGCCTCATTCAAATTTACATCTGTAATGTGATTATTAAAATATTAAACTTATTCGTATACAGTCCATTTCTCGTTATTTCTTAATTCAGAATAATTCATTTACACATTATCTCAATCACTATGGAAGACCAGCCAGTAGAATATTTAAACCAAGAAGAATACATTTAGCCCACTCGGGCCCAATTAACTAACACTTCCTGTCCACGCTTGTGGAACATTATTTTATTCAACAGTTTCGGTCCACTTGGACCGGGACCAACCATATTTTTGGTCCACCGTGCCTGGATTCCAATTAACATTTTAGTCCTCACGGTGCGCATCATCCAACTTCTATTTCAAAAGATACATATCCACGGAAGACAAGCCTCCGCGTCACCTCTTAGTTAAGGGTATTTTGTCCATGTCCTCCAGGTGTGATTCTTCGGTCCTCTCTCTGTAGTGGGTTGTCATCGTGGTAGTCTTTCTGGCGAAGGTCCTCGGATTCTACTAATGTTGATTCGGATGTTACGGTGTCATGAAGTCGTCCTGTTTCTCGGTGGTATTGTAAATACAGTTGAGGTCTTCGTCTTCACATTTTACAGTTAATCACATCACATTTGGTAATAGTACGGTTGTATCTGAATTTACATATACAACACTAAAATAACTTTAATTATATTTCTTACTGGGGAGATGTCACCTTACGTATTTAATTTTCTATATTCCTTTTTCTTGTTACACACTATATTCTCTTTATATAACACTTCACACGGTTATTTGAAACTAATAACCACATTTAACAAAAATACATATTTTGTACAGCGCTCCGCTTTAGGCTGCTTACTGGTTGAACGACGCATCATCTCTGCTCTGTAACTATGTATGAAGGGTCAGTTAATCGCGCGGAGGTTACGCGTCGCAGCGAAATAGTTCCACATTTCTCCTTTATTTAAATGGTGAAAGTTTGGCTTTTTAATTATTCAGAGATATTCTTAATTACAAACGTTATTAAAGTACACTACTGTGGTCTTGTTTAATTATTTAAATAATGTCAAATTTACAAGTATTATTAGTTTGTTTAGGGGTCGGAATTCAAGTTAATTCCGGTTAGCGCATGTCTATGCAGGGTTAATTAACAAGGTTTACCCTATCTGTACACTAGTATTCCTTTTTATTTTATTATTAAAACTCTTTATTAAATATTATTATAATTTTAAGATAGCGATAAAATTTAGTTTAAATGTGCGATTTTATTAAAATTTAAAATTTCTCAGCCTTTACATTACCTATTTATTAATTACTATATTTTTTAATTAATGAAATCGTCACATACTCCGCCGCTTAAAAACAGACTCCGGCTTATTTGCTCAGCAATGTACCGGGAGTATGCTTGGGGATTACCGTGTGAAATTTCTCTCACTCGTTTCTCTGTATAAAATTACGAGCTGCATAAGTCATTCTCGACTTGCTTATTCTTACTATCAATATATATATATATATATATATATATACAATACTTTACAGACTAATTCTAATACTACATAAAATTCACACATTATAAAATATATTGTAAACATTCTAAATTTTCCTTAACTCTACTACTTACGACTACTACCGGATTTTTCTTTAGTTGTGAGTTACTCTTGTTATAGAATTACTCCTTAAGTAATTTGTTACTTAATTATTACTCATATTCGATGTCAGCTGACTTCTTACTTTGCTCTACTTTCGATGAATAGTATTCAAGGTTGATCAGGCCTCGTACCTATTTATACGATTAGGTAGCCAATTGTTACTCAAGTACTCTTTAGCAGTTGAGTACAAAACATATACCTTTCACTACATTTATTTTGCTTGCACTCTACCATTTCCTTCTTTGTGATAACGTTTTATCTGCGAAATATGTGTTCTTCGTACATATTTTTGAGTAGAGGGTTCATACAGGGCTACAGTTACTGGAGTTAAGTATCTGTGAATTTGATAAGGACCGCACCATCGGTATGATAGCTTGGAGGTTGTCTTATCGATTGCACTACTCGTAGGGTGTGTTTTATACATTACTAAGTCACCGATTTGGTACTTTACTTCATTATTATTATTATTTCGCTCGTGATATTTCCTTGATTTCGCTAAGTTTGCTCGTAAATTAGCGCGAGCTTCATTCCAGATTTTCTTTATACTTTTATCCCTAATTTCAAGGGGTAACAACTCATGTATTTTCCACTTAGTGGATAATGGGTGGTTAGGTTTGTATTTGAACAATAATTCGAATGGGGTAGACTTATGTCCTTCATGATAGGCTGAATTAAAGGCGAATTGTATCCAGGATAGGTTCTGGTCCCAAGACGTATGATCGTTTGCATGGTAGGCTATTAAAGCAGATTTTAGGTTTCGCAAACACCTTTCAGCTATATTACCTTGCGGACGATACTCTGTAGTGGTAATGTGGTCTATTCCTAATTTGAAACACATGTTCCTGAATTCCTTTGACTTAAACTGTGGTCCGTTATCCGACACTAGATGGACGGGAGTACCGAATTCTTTAAATAATCTATTGTGTAATATACTTACTGTGTCGAAGCTAATGCTCGCCGCATGGGGTACATCCAGACAAATTTGCTGAAAGAATCTACGCAAATTAGTAACATTGTATTTCCTGATTTAGAACGCGGGTAGGGTCCTGAAAAGTCTAAATAGATTTTGGAGAACGGGGTAGCAGGAATCTCTGAGATTAATTGACTTATTTGGCTGTTTCTCGCTGGTTTGCTGAGTGCACACAACTTACACCTTTTCACGAAATTAGCGATCTCACTGTTCATATTTTCCCAGTGATATTCTTTACGAATTCGATGTATGGTTTTATTTCTTCCCATATGCGCTCTAATGGTGGAAGAGTGATAGTATTCCATCAGCATAGGTTTAATAATATCAGGGGCTATTATTCGTAAATATTTTCCGTTCGCTATTCTATAACATAACACTCTCTTACTTAATATGTATTTTTCTGACTTATTTCCTTTATCGAGTCTCAAACGGGGGTCTTGTTGTTGATACTGGGCTAAGTCCGTAAATGCAAGAGGAAATTCGGTAATTAAAGTATTGATAATCGGCGTTTCTCTACTCTCCTTGTTTTCGTATGTTTTACTAGTCGGCTGGAACATACGCGACAGTGTATCGGCAACTACGTTTTGGGTGCCTCTAATATGTTATACTTTGAATTTAAAACAATTTAATCTTAATACCCATCTTCCGACACGACCTAACTGTTTTGGGTGATTTAGTAGCCAAGATAATGGTTGATTATCTGTTTCTAACAAAAACTCTTTATGTTCTAAAAAGGGTTTGAACTTCTCAAAAGCGAAAACGATAGCTAAACATTCTAATTCGTATGCTGAGTATTTCTTTTCTTGGTCAGTCAGGGTGCGTGAGGCGTAAGTAATAGGTAATCTAGAGTTATCTACTTCCTGATATATTAGTGTACCTAGGGCTACACTTGAACTGTCTGTCTGCACTATAAACGGTTTTGTAAAATCGGCTAATTGTAGTACTGGGGGTGATATGATGCTTTCTTTTAATTTCTCGAATGCGGTTTGGTGTTGCTCATTCCACTCAAATTTAACTCCCTTCTTTCTTAAAGTATTTAGAGGTGCTGCAATTTCGGCTAGATGTGGGATATACTTGTGGAAATAATTTATCATTCCCCAAAATCGGGCTATTCCTTTCGCATCCCGCGGTGGTAAAAATTCTCTGATAGCACGTGTTCGCTCGAGGTCTATGCTTACCTTTCCGTTGGCTTTTACGATGTGACCTAAAAATGAGAATTGTGTGACAGCAAAATTTACTTTACTGGGGTTTACGGTTAATCCAGCTTTCTCCAATCGGGATAGTACTTCACGTAGATGTTTAAGATGTTGGTCAATTGATTCGCTGTAGATAACGATGTCATCTAAGTAGTGATACACATATTTAAATTTTATATCATGAAATAATTTTTCTAGTAATCTGCTACATACAGAACTACCTTGGGATATACCAAAGGGTACCCTCGTAAATTGGTACAGGTTGAAAGGGACGGCAAATGCGGTTAGACGTTTTGATTCTTCCGAAAGGGGTATTTGATGAAATGCCTGATTTAAATCCATGATGGTAAAAATTGTTGCTTTCGTAAAATAATGAAAAGCACTGTGGATGTCGGGAAGCGGTATAGATTCAAATTCTATCCGTTTATTTAGTTGCCTGTAGTCCACAACTAGTCTATGTTTGTCGTTACTTTTGGGTACTAAAAACGCGGGTGATGAATAAGATGAATTAGAGGGCTCGATGACTCCTTGTTCTAACAATTTGTTAATTTGGTTCCTCATTACTTCCATTTTTGGAGGTGATAACTTGTATGGGGCTAAACGTATTACTTTATTGTCGCTCAAATTGATTTTGTACTCTATCAGGCCCGTCAGTCCTAACTTTGGGGTGAGGACGTTGGAGAACTGTTTTATTAATGTCTGCATGTTCCGTCTATCTTTACTTTCCAGATGACCTAATTCAGAGTCGTGATGTTTTAGATGTGTAGAAGTAGTTCCAGTACTTTCTCTGTTATTTGCATTATCATCCAAGTTATATTTTCGTGAACGATCGAATCCAAAGTAAAATTTATTATCGTGAATATCTAGAATTATTCCTGTTTTACTGATAAAATCAGCTCCCAATATTAACTCGGGTCCTAACTCGTCGCATTTTTGGTTTGTAACTAAGTCGTTGACAAGAGTTTCCAGTTCGTAGATAAATATTTTTTTGCAACATAAAATATTGGAAAATTTCGCAGAAATGTCCCGTTTGCAAACGAATATGTATTACAAAAAAAAATGTTTTACTTCGGTAAGTCTTTCTTTGGTATTAAGACTAGTATTTATTTTACAAATAGATTGCGCTCCCATACATAAAAAATAAACCCACACTTTTTGCATAAAATTAAATATGATAAAATTTATCTGTTGATATGACGTTCACAATGTTTACAATGTACCTGTGTGTGTGTGTGTGTGTGTGTGTGTGCGACGTAGATAACTTGACATTCAACTGTCTATTGTGATCAATGAGTAGGCCTACTTGTTTTGCTAGTGACTTTAGTAACTTCGCGGCTAGCAATCGTGCTGAATCTCTTCGAGTGGTCGGTCAAGTAATTTCATACTTCAAGAAGAAATAAGTAAAAATGGTGGAAAATAAAAATAAAAAAGTATGTAAATAGAAACTATTATTTAAATAAATTATTTTTTTAATTAAATAAATAGTATAATTATTTGAAACACTCAAATCTGGCGGATAAATATTTTATTTTTAATTTTTCCGCCTTCCTGTCTGTAGTCGAGTTTTTTTGCTCTTGCTTATAAAATTTATACTTTACATAAGTATAATAATTATATGACATTTTATTCACTCAACCCGAGGATGACTACTGCGGATATCTGCAGTGTTCTGGCTTCGAGTCTTTAGGCAAATTTTCTTGATGTTTTCCAAAATACGTCCAGTCTCGTCCGCGCCGCTCTCGATTGAAGACGTGTACTGTTTTCTATGTATTTGAAACATAAAACAAAGATGATATACTTCTGGTATTCCAATCTGCGGAGAGGAGCTGAACGTAGGGCACTGGTAGCAAACGTAATTAAACGTTAATGGAAAACAAAAATAAAATTCTTGTTTTGTAAAAAGGATTTCACATACAAATACTACTAAAGAAATAATTCTTGAATTACCTATCAGTTGCTGGAAAAAGCGATACTTTTTAAAATAAAGTTGAATGCTAGTGTGCTGAAAAGGCGAGAAAGGTCTAGATGCAACGAGTAGGCCCTACTTCGAACGGGACTTTTTAAATAACGTAGGCCCGCGCGTGTCAATTACACTTACGTTTATATGGTTAGTATTAGTGGGGCTTTAGTCCGCATTAATAAATAACGGCTAGCTACATAAGATTTTATTTTATTCCAGTGTGTGTGTGTGTGTGTGTGTTGTGTGTGGAGATAACATTATTCGTTTCTTTTAGCAGTAGTAGTCAAGAGACGAAAGAAGAATATCCAATGGTATAATGGTATAACTGAACTCAGAATTGTATGCGGGATAGCAATGCGATTTCTTACGAATAAGACCAAGGATAAAATCACACACTGTAGAACTAAATTACACGAGGAGATGGTTACAGGTTACTTCTGAAAACGAAATACGAACACGACAAATGGTATGGAGAAGGACCAATTGAAGTGTCTAAATGATGAAGGATTGATTGCCAAAAAAATTTGGGGGAAGTACGCAGCCAAAAAATAAGAAGCTGAATTGTGAAAAGAATTCTGAAACGAACAAAAATTCTCGACTGTATAATCACACATTGCTCAAACTATAAAATACTGGGAAATATGAATACTGAGATCTGTGAAGGGAAGGGAAGACTTAATCTCTGAAAGAAATAGACGTAGAATAAGAAAATTGACGTGTAGCCTACATGTTTAAGAAACATGAATACGTTTTGACTCATATAAGACACATCCATTGAATTAAAAAGTTAACGTCTGAACATATAACGAAGTGGCTATACTTGAAAATAATAAGTATTGACAATGCAGATATTTTTATCGTTAAACCTGCGCTAGATAGGCAGACAGACAGATGTGCGCGGGACGTCTTAGCGCTCTGAAGTGTTTGCGTTGTTCGAGTCACAATGCAACGGATGCCAGTTTCATGTGACGTCGAGCGGTCATGTGCTCGCAGCTTAAGGGTGTTATGCTGCGGGTCCCTTTCTCACTAGGAGCATGTGATTTAGGAAATGCGTAGTCTTGACTGTACTGGCCTAACTCCGTGCTTGGGGTGCGGCTTAGTGTCTCGCTGACCGCGCTGGCGTGGACGACAAATGTGGCAGTGTCGATGAATTGCCACGCCGGATGCCTCCCGTAAGGAGGCAGTTGCATACTTCACAGGCTCCCGTGCCCGGATGACAAGACAGCCGAGGCGGCTGCCATGGTGGAAGGACACGTGTATACTTCTGCCATGGGCGGCTCCTGTAGGTGCTGTTTCTGTTCTTTTTCTTCCAAAGGGTTACAGCCCTGCATGGACCTTGGTTTCCTCCACTATTCGCCTCCATTTACTTCTTTCTCCTGCCAGGCTCTCCGATTCCCATCCTTCCCAAATCTGCTCTCACCTCTGACAGCAATTGCCTTCTCGATCTTCACATACACCTCACTCCTTCTACTTCACCATACAGGATTCTATGTAGTTGCCTGTCTCGACCCATTCTATCCGCATACCCTAACTCTCCAACCTTCTGAATGTAATAAATTGTACATCTCCTCCTTCTAGTATAAAATCTATCTCATAATTGTTCCACATTTGTCTTCCTTTTAGAGAGCCATCAATTTTCTTTTTATTTTCTTTAAACAAAATTTTTAAGTGGAAATATCTACTGTTCTAAGGGTCCAAGTTTCTGACGTGTGATACTTCCATGTGTTACCACTGGCCGTGTGGCCTTTCCTGGGGTACCCTGGCGTACGCTGCCTTACGGGACGCGGGACTATCCGATTTTCGGTGGTATCAGGACTGATAATCGGGACAAAGCGTATAAAAGGCTGAATATAAAAGCTTCCGTTGAATACACTGTCTTTTTACACATTAAACCAAGAGTCCCTTTATAATATCACAGGACATTTCAGTCATATTGAGCGACCTTTCGGGGTTGTCAGTTACTTGAAAACAGAGCTATTGAAAGCACTTTGTCAATGAATGAAGGACTTTATTTATTATATATTTACATTAAATATTTACATAAAAAGGTTTTTGTTTCCTGTCCAGTGGTTCGTTCTTTAAGACTTCTTATACTGATAAGACGCGCATTTTATGAAATGCCTTGAAATCTGCCCAGTAGAATACTACATGTAGAGATTTTCCATGAACCGTATTTTTTTAATTTTTGTTATTTTTTATCGCCCGTTGAATATTTCAACTTGGATTTTAAGAGCTGAAAATTCAAACGTAAGTTTCTACTTCCACACTTTTCAAAGTGACGACTTCTGTTGGTTATTATCTGTTGTGACACGAACTCTCGAAATACCTGCGGAATACGCTGACGCTAACTGTGAGGGCGCTTCGTTTCCTGTCCTTTACCCGACCTATTTGACCACCGGCGCACCTCGACCATACCCGCTATGGCAAAGCTCTGACAGGAAAACGTGGACCAAGGTTTCAACAATACAGCCGATTATGAAGAAGATAACATCCCTCATACAAATGAGATAAATGATCCGATTGTGAAAGGAGACATTTCAGGCAGTAATTACTTGCAGCTGGCATTTTAGAATATGTTGTATATAGGCCTGCTAATATTTTTAAGTAATATTTGTGCGTTTTTTCAACTAAGTTTATATATTCTTATTTTTAATACACTTCATTCGGATTCGTGCGTTTATTGGTATTGAAAATTGTACATTAAATAAATGGTGAACATTTATGTATATTATAGGAAGTTGGAATTAAAAAACAAGTTTAACACACAACTGTATCTTTATCCACGTTATTGTACAGCAACGTTCATGAAACTGAAACAATTCATGAACGCATCATGAATCGACAAGACATAACATAAAACTTAATACGTAAACACTTACACGCGTGCACATGGTGTGTGTTTATACAAGGGTGTACATTCCTAGCGGAACTGAAACCGCTGTACTGAACTTTTCTTACCCATTTAATACATAATGGCTGGTAGGTATACCGCAAACTTACTTCACATCTACACCATACCATCGTGTGGGATCACATAGGTTTTAGAAATAGTTTAATCGCACGCGCCCGCACATACGCACACACATACTAGAGAGAGAGAGAGAGAGAGAGAGAGAGAGAGAGAGAGAGAGAGAGAGAGAGAGAGAGAGAGAGAGATAGACAGACAGACAGAGACAGAGAGAGAGAGAGAGAGAGAGAGAGAGAGAGAGAGAGAGAGAGAGAGAGAGAGAGAGAGAGAGAGACAGAGAGACAGAAATTCCGGTTATCCGAAATAAATGAGGCGGAGCGATTAGGTTAAACTAGGTATATCTCCTTGGATTTTAAGAGCTGCAAATTCAAATGTAAGTTTCTACTTGCACGCTTTTCAAAGCAACAACGAAAAGTAAATTTCCTCTTCTGTTAAATTATACGTTACTTAAAATCGTTTCATTTTGTGTTAAAGATGTTTTTAATATTCTTCCAGTAGTTTCGGGTAACCCGGGTTTTGGTTAATCCGGATTCGGATAGTCGGATTTTTACTCTGTGTATGTGCGCGCGCGCTTGAGTATGCATATATATTTGATTATATGAGTAGACGCTCTCATATTTGTAAACACACGCTGGAAATATTTCTCTGTTTTCCCCAGTAACTGTCACAATCTTTCATTCCGTATAAACACAGTAGATATTTTCACTGTTATGCACCCAATGTCTGTAACCTATAGCACGTCGCATTGAGTAGTTAATAATAGCTAATAATATCGATTAGACAGAGCCGGACAGGTAGACACGATGTTATTATAAAATGTAACAACAGTTTTCAAATTATTATTAAAATGTCGTCAGCGAGTGACTTTTATTAAAACATTATCGACTGCCGTTTTATTAAAACATTATCGATTGCTGGGTATACACTTATTAAATCGAATCTGCAAAGTCTCTGGATTACAAATCCACACTTAAGACCAAGATGATGACTTTTCGTGGAACTGATCCCGTACGGGCAAAAATTGTTATAGATGGTACCGTCCTGGAACAAGTCACCAATTTTGAATATCTGGCTACAGTGTGTCTTATAATACAAGCAATGACGTTGTGAATAAGTTGCATAAGTTCAACCTTATGTGCAGGAACATCAGGCGAACTCTTAAGTCAGCAAGTAAAGAAACACGCCTAAAATTCTACAAGGTGACGGCTCTTCCCAGACTTCTTTATGTATCTAAGAATTGGACTTTAACAAAAGACCATGCCAGTCGCATCCAAACGGCTGAAATGAGACTTCTCAGGCACGTGGCAGGGTATACTCTCCATGATCATAGCAGAAACACAGATATACGGCAGAAACTGAATATTATCAGTATAATAGACAGGATTGCCTAAATTGGTGGGGACATCTTTGCCGAACGGATGACTGCCGCATCCCCAAACAACTATGGAATTATAAGCCGAGGAAGCGCTGGAGTGACTAGCTCTAATCTTTGCCTCTTCGAGACCGGAACAAACCATCCTTGGTTAATCCTTGAAAAAGATTATTATTATTATTATTATTATCGATTACTGTAATCCAAATACGGTCATCTATAATTGTGTCGTAAGAGTTTAACTGAACTTACCGAAGCGACGCCAATCACCACTTTACTGGCTCTTGTCTTCTGTCCTTCCACGATTAGGCAAGTTTAACTGTACCAGCTTTACCTTATTACCCCGGTCTCCTAACGCTTCTCCCCCCAGTGGCCTATACATTACAGCTTTCCATTTATCATTTCCGGAACCGTACCACTACCACAAACCACAATCGTACCACAATCTTAATAATTTTAAGATTATGTATGTTTCCACAAATATCTATAGGTCTATATCTAAAACGTTTCATAAATATACATAACTGTAAAAGTACGTAGTTTTTATTTTTTACAAACGTAGCTTACAAACTTTTCGAAGGCAGTCAAAGATTTCCAAGGAGTGTTGACAGATATTAATTTTGTCAAAATATTAAGGATTCCAGACCTTACTCTGAAGCTGCTTTGGATACATTGCAAGATAGAATAAGGAATGAAGATATCAGAGCAGAACTCGAAGTGAAGGACATAAATGAAATTATTTCAATTTACAGAAGACAATGGTGGGATCATCTACAAAGGATGACAGAGGATCGATTGCCGAAAGCGACACTGAATATAAAGCCATTGGTAGAAGAGACGTGGGTCGTCGGAGGATGAGATGGGTGCCGGAACAGGTTTATATAACCTAATCCTTGAAGAGGAGAAGAAGAAGAAGATTAAGAATTCCGAGTTCGTATTTTTATTAAAATTCCACAAAAGTTGATACCCCAAGTAGAATCATACAACTTTTGTTAAACTTTGACTTTCATTTTTTGCCAGTGGTTCTCCTTAAGTCAACAATTTTCAAACGAAACGCTACAAACTGATTTGGGTCAACATTCCCATTAATGGTCAACTCGATATAAATGTTTACATTTTTTTAAATTCAGTTTGTTGAGCCTGATTCCCTAAAATTTTGAACACTATATTTCAGACTACGGTTAAGATTCTCTCTAATTAGATACCCGGCGTGGCTCTCCACAATTTTTACAAACTTTAGATCAACGTTTGACCCTAGTATCCCAAAACACTCAATAATATACAGATAATTAAACCGATCAGTGGCGTATCTAGAATTTGGCCTTCCGGGGGGGGGGGTCCGGTGTCCGGTCGATTTGGCTTCATACAAAAAAAAAAAGTTAAGACTAATCAATATTACTATTTTTAAAGTAGCTGAAAAACGTGAGATAACATCCTGAAATTAATCCCATTTAAGTAAACGGTAATAACACAATAAAAATACTCGTTGCTGAAACATTGTTTAGAAGTTACTTACTGACTGAATTGCTTCATATTTTAAACGTATACGCAAATTCTGTGTAATAAGCCTGTTAGTATATTTTAAAGAAGTTACTAGCTGATGTACACAGCTTAAAAAAAAATAAAATAAAAGAGCTTAAAAATTAAGAACTTAACAAAATTCGACAACTTTTTTCGACATGCTGAGGAGGGTCCGGTCCCGTTCGTCTCCCCCGTAAATATGCCCCTGAAACCAATAGCATTACCTTTAACTTGATATCGCCCACATGGAGGTTTATAACTTCTGAAAAGTGTGCGGGTCACAATATTGCTCCAGCTGCCGTATTTGACGATGATAGATGTTTAAACATAAGCCTACTCATAATATTTTTATACGTATATCTTTTTAATAATTTTGATTAATCGTATCCCTGTACAGATTGTGCTTCTTTATGTAAAAGTAAAATATTTATTGAATGAAGTAAAAGAGAAAAGATTTTTTTTTATTATCTGCTGGACAGATACGTTCATGTCTGATCCATACGTTCAAAAGCAGCAAATGCTTAGCAGGTCAGAGGCGGCAGCAGGGTAGACATTAGGGGACATCGCAATACGTTACGTAACCGATTTAAGTCGGATAGACGTTTAGATGGAGATAAATATTATGTCGTGAATTGTCACGCTGGAAGTAACATTACATAATCTTAGCCTTAACCTGTACACGTAATCTCAGTGTGGACATGTTTTGTTTCCTTTGTTTTGTTTACTACCGTGACACAAAGACCTTATTATGTCTAAGTGTATAATAGGCGGTAAGCGTTGCAATGCAAATCTGCAATCGAATCTGCAATCGAATCTGCAAAGCCACGGCAAATTTCCGTAGGCCTATTGACAAAAACGGTTTGGAAGCTGTGAATACTTTAAAGTTGCTTTGAAAAAGTATACTTTATAAAGAGAAAGTCTTATATTCAAATGTTTAAATTTATAACCTTCCATTTTTTAGAATACCCTTATAAATCGTGGACTGATTATAAATTCATTAGTTCTCTAATGTAAATTCATTAAGTTAATAAGTTCTTACGTGGACGATGACGAATGCACATGAAAGACGACTGCAAAGTGCAGAGATGAGGCTCCTTAGGTCAGTAGCCGGGTATACCAGGTTCGATAGGAAAAGGAATGAGGACATCCGTCATGAGTTAGTTGTCCGACCAGTCAATGACACGGTGAGGGAATATAGACAGAAATGGTTTTATCACGTAGAACGTTTGGACCCATCAAGAATGTCACACGTGAGTGCAAAATATATGCCTAAAGGTAGAAGAAATCTGGGACGCCGATGAAAAGATGGAGAGATCAGTTCTAACGACGGACGACGTAATAGGTTTTGAGCATTATACTCGCAAAGAAGAAGAAGAAGAAGAAGAAGAAGAAGAAGAAGAAGAAGAAGAAGAAGAAGAAGAAGAAGAAGAAGAAGAAGAATTAGCTCTTGTATTTATAATACTAGAAAATAATTTGACATGTTTGTGAGAATGCTCTGAACAGATGTGTGAAAAGAATTGCGTAGAAATAAGAAAAATGTTTCTTTTACCACAGAACTTAGAAATTTATTTTTTTGGTCGTCGTTCTGAGGATCATTGCGACTTCATCACCTATTAATATTAAATAAGGGAGCTAGGTTTTTGCAGAGCTGTAATTGTAATCCATCCTCTCGTTATCGAATTCTTTAACCTGTCTGACAAAAAGGTGGAGAAATCAGTTGAACCAACGGACACTCAGTTGAACCTCCTTCTTTGAGGCTTGTACTTTCAAAGAAGAAGAAGAAGAAGAAGAAGAAGAAGAAGAAGAAGAAGAAGAAGAAGAAGAAGAAGAAGAAGAAGAAGAAGAAGAAGAAGAAGATCTTTTATTTGTAATACTAAGCATCTTTTTCTTTTTGGCACTCCTACCAGATAAGTCCACTACATTTCTTATATTCTCTTATCTCGAACCCAGCTAGCAGCTTGATTGCCCATTAATACTTAACATAATGTGACAGTGAAAAATCTGTTGGAAGGACCACAAACATTTATTCTATACAAAGAGGGAAAACCACGGCTTGTCATATGGCCGTCCGCTTATCTGTTTGCATACTTCACTGGAAGAGTTACTTTTACGACCGGCGTCGGAGAAGTGTGACTGTTATTCTGGGTTCCTGTGTTTGTATAAAAGGTCACCGGAATAAAATGTTTATACCGTCATGGAGACATAAATTTATATGTGTACATAAAATGTGGAGTGGAATAAAAGAGATTTCCCCCTCCTTATCTCCTCCATTCCTACGGCCTGCATATCCTTACCATTTTTGCTCAGTGCTATACGATACAGGATAACTGAGTACGAGTTTTTTTTTATATCGATGCCGATTTTCAACTGGTTTACATTTTACTTTTCAAAGGCCGAGACTTGAGTCTAACTAACCAACGGTAAACTTGTATATTACTGTGTTTTCTATTCACGTAGGTAAAGTAATAACCTTTTACGATTTTCCATTATACTAACCACTATGTGAACGTCTTGATGTGACAAGCGCTATCTCTATTTAAACACTTTGTCTTGGTTTCTAACCTGAAGATTGTATAGATA
The DNA here is from genome assembly GCA_034769895.1 of Magicicada septendecula. Taxonomy (NCBI): domain Eukaryota; kingdom Metazoa; phylum Arthropoda; class Insecta; order Hemiptera; family Cicadidae; genus Magicicada; species Magicicada septendecula. The sequence goes on along the minus strand of CM068372.1, from coordinate 84,719,181 downwards.
CCGAAAGGGTTAACCATATTAAGACGCTAGTATTGTGGTTAATACGTTGGAAGACTTATACAGTTTTGTAATAGTGAGGCCACTAACACTTCGTTACGATTATAAAGGAATAAGGTCACTTGATGATGATGATGATGAATATATTTCACCAGCAACCTAAGGAGGTACCGTGGTAGAACTAAACTCCAACGATGTCAAGGATTCGAGTCCACGTAACTGTACTCAGATTACCAACTAAACCTTGACATTTTTCGTTATCCGAGTCGGATTTCTATTGATTTTAATAGAATTCAGAGTAAACCAGGTGAAACAGTCTTTGACCGCGTGTCCGTAGGAAGACCTAGCCTCTGGTTGGCCACCGAGGCAAAAAAAGAAAAGAATAAACAAACCTGAAACAATCCAGGGCGCGACGACCAGAACAATTTAAGGCAATGTACAGTATTTGGTATGGAGGAAGAGGTGGTAGTACGCGACCCACGATATATTGTAGACAAGTTGCGTCACCCATAATGAGTGCATACGAATAACTGGAGTCGGATAGAAAACAGAGAACATTAAAGATGGTAATACTACGAACGGATGTAGGGAGAAAACGAGAGAGAGAGACAAGGTTCGAGAGGGAAGAGGGTGTGTGATAAAGAGAGTGATACAGACGGCCAGACAGTTCACAAGTTGAACAAACGACAAGAATGCAGTGGCTACGTGCACTTTGCCACTCGGCTTATGGCTGCTGCACGCTCCGCGGGCCCAATGCCCTCTTTTTACCTTTCTCTCTGCGGCTGGTCCGACCTACTTGTTGACAAGGGAATCTTTTTTGTTTGTTTTATTACAAACACTCGGTCTGGTTTCGACGCCGACATACGGTGGGAAATACGTGTCGGGTTTTATCGCACGTGTGTCACTCGACCATTAACGACAGGTGCCACCGACCACCCAAAAGCAGTGGAGTCGTTTTCCGTTATCGTGTACGCATGAAAAAATTTCGAGTCCACCAATAAATCACCTACTTTCCGTTAAGAACAGCCCTGTTTTGGTGTTTAACGTGCGGTTTATTTTTGATAATATTTCCTCCCGTTTTGCGGTAAGGCATCCTCAGTGGCTTGACTGAGGTATCAATCGGATGCTTCGACATGTACAATGTTAACGAAAATGAAACATATCTTACCCTACAGTCTTGTTCTTGACAACGAAAGCCACTAATGTTTACTCGTGTGTTACGTTTTGCAAACCGATTGATACCACCGAACTGTCGTAGAGAATAGTCGTTTGCACGCCTGTAAAAATCACGCCCTACACATACGTTCTTCTTCTTCTTCTTTATCTGGCAGTTCTGCCTCTCAGCGTCGGGTTATAGGGAGCCCCCGTCCATCGTCTCCATCTATTCCTGTCTACGCACATGGCTCCTACCATGGCCGGATTAAGGCTATGGGGGCCCGGGGCTATTTAAGAGCAGGGGGCCTATGCATGAAATTTTTGCGTTTTGCGCAATACTTTACTTTATTCAGACGATTACATAATAAATATAATAAACAAAATATTGTTCTTAAACCGTATTTTTACTCACATACTTTTTTTATTTTATATCGATAAAATAGGCGCTGAAACTGTTTACTATTATTTTATTTCGCAGATTTTTTTACGATAATCGATAGTACACATGAATTGGAGAATACAAAATAATTTATTCTAAATATTTATTTTAAATTAATAGTACACATAACACATAAATAGACAGTACACATAAATTAGAGAATACAAAATAATTTAATTTAAATATTTATTTCTGCTCTTCTTTTCGGCAAATCTGCTATCGAATCGTCCAAAAAATTTATTTATTCGTTGGAAAATGAAAATTTTTAAATGGTTGGGCATGGGTCCCACCGACAAGCGGTGCCCGGGGCTAAAGTCCCGATCCCGGCACCGGTTCCTACGAATACATAGCGTTTATAATTAATTACATCAAAAGCTTACTACAGGCTCTATATCTCGGGACAGTACAGGCTGTATGAGACTAGTCGTTTTGATTTTTATAAATAAATAATACTTGTCCGTGAACTTTCACTGATACCGAAGCGTTAGAGCACGTCAGCCGCTTTAGTTACATATTTAGGAAGCGAGATAAGTTTTAATAGCCGTAGAGGTATAGTAAATAAGAATCAATTTTTGTATTGTAGTGTATTTATTGTTCATAGGCTAAAAGTAATCATACATATGATTTGCAATAAAGTTTTAATTACTCACATTCTTAAACACGATCGATTTCGGTCATAGACCATCGTCAGGTCATATACAGTGCACTTGCGGTCACAATATCGCAAAACAGCCACTATTTACAAAAACCTCGAGAGTTCTCGAGAAACCTTGGACAACGACGTACGTATCACGTTCAGTCTACGAATTCGTTTTTTGTAAATAGTGGCTGTTTTGTGATATTGTGGCCGCAAGTGCACTGTATATGACCTGACGATGGTCTATGACCGAAATCGATCGTGTTTAAGAATGTGAGTAATTAAAACTTTATTGCTAATCATATGTATGGTACCTTTAGGCTATGAACAATAAATACACAACAATACAAAAATTGAGATTATAGGTGCCATTAGTAAACAATAAGTGTGTGTATATTATAAATAGATCACATTGTCATTAGTAAATAAGATAAATTACAGTTGATATGTAGCGTTGTAAATAGTATTTTTAACATAAAATAACCTAAGTAGGCTACCAGCATAACATTCAGTAACACTCCGGTACAGCTGTATGGAAGTGAGACGGGGGCACTGTTGAATAATTAACAACAACACGATTTTCGGTTGAACACGCGTCGTTTTATTTTTCTTTGAAAGGAAAATTTTGCCGGTTCTGCGGTAAGGCAGCCCCATTGGCTTAGAGGGCGAAACGATTAGTTTAAAGAGGAATAATTGTGTTAAACCGTAATAGTGTGAAAACCAACTCGCAGTTGGAATTCAAATATGTGTTGAGAAGATCAATTTCATGACCAACACTGTAAAATCACGTCAACTGTTAGTAACAGAATATGGTACGACAGTATAATCAAGGTCGACGCATTTAAATACCTAGGCGAAATATTTTTAGTCAGTGGATTGGTCAGTAAAGCAAAGAAAGCAAAAACTAGAAAAACGGGACTAGCATACCAACTAACTGAACATATCTATTGTAAGAAGAATCCAGGCATTACATTATATATAATCAAGCCAGAGAGTCTCTACGCTTCAGAATGTGTGCCTTCACGAAATCAAGAGAAATAAAAGAGATAGAGAAGAAGGAAAGACAAATTTGCAAAAATGCAAATACTACAAAATACGGAAGAGAAGAGTTGGGTTCTTCGGCCACATAATGAGGATGGACAATGAACAGTATCAGAAAACGGATTTAAACCACGTTCATAAGAATAAGAGTAACAATCGTTCGATATAATGTATAAAGAAGAAGATTACAGAGATGGAAGTTACAGAGAACATTTACAGGATAGGACAACTTTAAAAGAACTGACGCAAAACGTCAAGGGATTCCAGGAGAAAGACAAGAAGCAAAGAAATACATCTGAACGGAAGAGAGAAGGACAAAGCAATGCGACAGAGTGAAGAGTTATTGGAAAGGAAGAAGAAAAGCGTACAGCACAAATGGAAATAGATCCATTTGTTTACTTTACGCGGTCTTTAAACAGACAAAATCTTCGAAAGAAGAAGAAGAAGAAGAAGAAGAAGAAGAAGAAGAAGAAGAAGAAGAAGAAGAAGAAGAAGAAGAAGAAGAAGAAGAAGAAGAAGAAGAAGAAAACCATATAAGTTTGTTAAATAATGAACATCAAAGAAAGAATTGCAGCATCCCAATGAAGTTTCTAAGGAAGGTTAAAAGTTGTCTACTGAGAGACAGATTGAGAAGTGAGAAGGAACTCGTTGGGGTAGAACGCGTACTGGATAAAATATAAGAACTGCTAGGAGGACGATGACGTGCAGGAATATTTGAAGGAAATTGGAATGCGAAACTGAAGAGGAATGACCAAGGAAAGGGCAGAACGGAGGAAATTGTTGAGGAGGCAAAAACCCCACAAGGGTTTATTGACTGCCTAATAAGGAAAAAGAAAAAGATAAACTAAAAATTACTTCTTCCTTGAAACCAAAATGTGATTTTGATTTAAGAATGTCATTTTTATTTCTTCAGAAGTGTAGTAATTTTATTATGAATACTACGGTAATAAAAATTCGTGTGTCCGAATTTTTGTTGTTGTTTCAAGACGAAATATAAATCAATTATACGTTATTACATTTAATCTCTGAAAAATAATATAATTTATAACATATATGTAACAATTATATAATATACAACATATACCCTAATTGTTTTATGACAACTAACTATATAGATGTTACATATAAGTTATTCAAATATTTTTTAAAGTATAATTTTTATTGCATATAAAATAGATTGAAACTTTTAATAGATAAGCATTTTTTTTAAACCTCTTCATCATCAGAAGTTTTGAATCGTAGAATTACGGTTTTGACTGTATATATGGTCATTTACAGTAATATTTGTAACGTCACAGAACGTTCCATAAAGGAAATCATTTACATAGCAATTTATCATAAAAGGAAAGTGAGGTGAACAGTATCGAACCCAAGTAGTCCTAAAAAATTGTGTAATATTGTCTAATAATTATTACTACTGACATGAAAAACGACCAGACTATGACTAAGACACAAACCCCATATATATTATTAAAGTGAATAACAGTGAAAAAACCATAAGATACTATAAGAGAGACAAATAATGTCAGGATCAACCAAAATGAAGTCATTAATTATTAAGTTTAGTAATCCTGAATAGAGTATAAAGAACTATTTATTGTGAATGAACGGACATGATCCATTATTATATTATGTAATGTAAATAAAATAAATGTATTAAATGACTTAAATACATTATTAGAAAGAATCTAAGTTAAAATAAAAATTATATAATTGTTATGACAAAAAATATAATGTAAAAAAAAAATTTTTCATGTAAAAATTAATTATTATCAAATTGAAATAAAAACTATATGTAATTGTCAAGCAGACAAAAGTGAACAATTTATCTTAAATAAAGAAAGCTGTCAAATGAATAAAAGTCAGTCAAAATAGCCAAAAACAGTATTAACTAAAAACATGTGGTAGGCATATAATATTGTGTGATTTATGGATTTAATGTTGCCAAAATGCAACCAAATTGCATTAGAAAGTTGAAATATAATATAAAGCGACTATACTAATATATTTGACTAACTTTAACATTGTAATAGTCGAGTTAGCAAAATATTTACCTATACCATGTATGGCTGGAGCCAATCAACCAGTACAAAAAATAGTCATATCTGGCTAAATATTTACAAAATGTTGACAAAAATAAAAGAGAATGGTACAATACTTCAGTATACCATAAAAACGGACAGACTCAGTTAAAAACAAGATCAATTATGAAAGAATATAACTTATAAGAGTGAGATTTGTCACACCATGAAAAAGGACATTTCAGGCAAGATGCTATGATATCCTGCAATAAGGATAATATGTATAAAGAGTAACCAGGTATCACAAAAGACAGACAATGTAATAAACTCTTAGTGTACGCTAGTGAAATCCTATATATGTTAAAGAAAGAGACTAATTATTGTGTTATAACATTGACAACAACCTAGGCCATAGGCATGGACCATATAAAATTGAAATTACCTGTGTATTATATATATTAAAATTTGTTTGTTTTGTTATAGGAAGATAGTAATATTATGTGTTCATATTGTGGAAGAAACATAATAGTTTCACAACAATTTTTTGTTATAAAAATTGAATTTCAATGACAACAACCCAAGGTGAGAGTTGTATATCGTGTTACTTATTAGAGTTAATTTATTTAAAAACCAATCATAATTAGTATCATTAGATTCAGTTGAAAACAGAGAATTCAAATGTAATAATGGCATGAAAATTGTGAGTACTGATGTAAAACTGTTTGACAAATACCAGAGTAATTTTTGAAATATCCTTAGTGTGAAGAATAAGAAATTTGTTCTAAAAGCTTCGACGAAAATTAAATTTGTTCCATGACGTTCCATTTCTTTATTCTCGAACATTCTAGAAGGAATTTTTACACAAATATACCGGAAGTTCATGAACTCAATCAGCCTGACTTAGTATAAAAGAGAGACCAATTTCGACCCAAAAACACTTGAAGCTTGAAATCCAGAACAGACGCATCACCCACGACACTGATCAACGCAGCCAAGGCGAAACCGAAGGCGAGAAATCGACACAAGACACGACGAAAGGCTTTTCCCGTACTTTGACAAATAGACTGACTTAACCTCTACAAGAATCTACGCCAATGTGTTGCTGAAATAGAGCAGCAACACGGCACATTTTAATAGAAATCACGCAGCCAGAACGTTAACGGCCCAGGAGGGACCAAAATTTTAAATAGAGAACCAATTCTGCTGTGTTCGCAAAGACAAACTAACTTGACAAAAAAATTCCATAACGTATTACATACACAAAGCCTTTCTCGCTACTGCAAGGGTGTCAGCGCTGCGACGGCCAATTTGGAAACCAACGCGAAACAGCTGACCTGTAAACGGCGGGATTCGAGCGAAAATCTACTGCCAAACCGTTTCACAAAAAGTGCGGAAATTGTAAAAGATCGCATTTCTGACTTAAAATAAATTCAGTGCACACATGAAGAGGCGAGATTGAAAAACTACCCGAGAAGAGTGTCCAGTGCGAGATTAATTAACCATTGGAACGTGAGTCATTTTTTTACCTGGTTACATTTGTCACACAGTTGTACTACACATGCCACACACACCTTCAAATCACTTAATTTTTCTTGTAAAGCATCTTATTGATATGTTTTGGTAGTTCAAAGGAGTCACGTCCTGAGAGTAAAGATTTTTTCACGTATTAAACTCATGCTTTTCAACTGAAAATACTAGCCGATACTTGGTTGGATAAATAAAATTGTCAATAATAATAATAACTTATGAATTTTTTTTGTAACTCTGCAATTTTATAATTTTTTCATGAATGTTAGTCCTTCAGACGATTTGTTTTTGAAGAATCATTAAACTTACCTTATTTTTTCAAACTAAACTGACTTGTTTACATTTTTTCATAGAAGTAAGATTTAAAAATTTTAATTTCTTTAATAATCACCTTTCTTTCTTGGAACAAACGATTCCAAGTGGCGCCCACAAAAAACATAGTATTAAGTTGTGTTACAGGACTACATCACCGCAAAGGATCCAGTCACCGGTAAGTACCAAAAAGTGCGCGGAGGTAACGCCCGACATTTTACAACACATAACAACCCATACACACTTTGCTATTTGTTATAACTTGACGACTCCGACGTGAGGTTGTTGAAGAAGGCGATACGACCAGTTGAGAGAAAGAGATAGAGGTTGGTTATATATTAAAGCCTATTATCACCTACACTAATACATTCCAAGCCTCTGATATGAAGTACTTGAGACTTCGCAATGTGCACTGGTAAAAAATATATGTATTTGTTTCAATGAAAAATTGTCAGTTTGTATGGAACATGCACGTGTAAGATCTATTTCAATGATTCTGTATGGATCTATGATACGATACGGGTTTTATACCCACAGTAGAATCGAGAATCAAAATGACGTTAATATTGGGCCTACCTTTCGTTAAGAGCGTGTTTGCTTCCTTTCATTTGTACGTAACTTGCGCCAGTCAATCCACAGGGCACTAATTTTCTTGTACAGAACAACTGCCACTAGCTTACGATTACGCGCTGTAACTCGCAAATACTATTAACCAAGTATTATGACCTGTGCTGTTGTAAACAAAACATAGACGTAACATCTGGAATGGGTATAATTATGGTATTAAATTTAATTACCACAGCGTTTGTCAATAATAATAATTAATAGATTAGTAAATAGTAACGTGTATACACAGAAGTGTCTACATATATATATATATGCACATATAATTTTTTTACTTCCATGTTCCATAAGGAAATGGAAGTATGGTGATGGCAAAAAAAATCGTGGTTGAGATTATTGCAGATTCTGATTGTACTACCCTCAAAACATGAAAAAAAGTCATTTTTCGAAAAGTGTCTGTGTGTCTATCTGTAGATTTTTTTTCTACGGCAACCGATAACAGCCGCAAATTCAAACAGAATCAAATAATTTTTTGCATACAACCCTGATTTGTTGAGTACTCAAGACCTATTGTTTTTTTGTGAAGATCGGTTAAGGGAAAGGGGTAGTTTACCAGCCACGTTTTTTTTATCAAGGGTAATTTTTTTTCTATGGCAAACGATAACTGCCGCACATTCAAACAGAATCAAATAATGTTTTGCATGCGTGACTGAATTGTAGAGAACTCAAGGCCTGTTGATTTTGGTGAAGATCGGTTAAGGGAAAGGGGTAGTTTACTAGCAACATTTTATGTTGTAACAAGAGAAATGTTTTCATGACGAACGATAACTGCCGCACTTTCAAACAGAATCAAATATTTTTTGCATGAATCCCTGAATTGTAGAGGACTGAAGGCCTATTGATTTTGGTGAAGATCGGTTAAGAGATAGGGGTAGTTTACCTGGAACATTTTATGTTTTAACAAGAGTAAAGTACTTAATTTTGATAAATAAAGTATCCTGATAAGAAGCTCATAATAATCCACTGTAGAAACGTAGATGAAACATCTATAAATGAAGAGGTTAAGTGAACGGGGTGGGGGTAATTTTCTATTAATGAAAATTATAGTTGAAGGGGGAGGGGAGAATTTTTTATATGTGTACTACGTTATCGGCAACAAAGAAGTAGTTTTTTGTTAAAATTTCTTCCCGGGCTGTTAGCCGTAGTCCAATGTTTTCTGCAAAACCAGACGTTTCGGCAGTGCCATCGACTGCCATCATCAGTGAAAATCGAGTGCGAAAACGTGAGGTGGTATACATTAGTGACCACAGTACTGTGGTTAAGGCTGAAGCAATAAGTAGAAAGAAGTAGTTTCTATGGAAATATTTCATTTCGAATATGATTTTAAATATAAATCTTAGAACATGGAAGTCATGTATGGTTCTGCATACCGATATTTTAATTGACATTATTAAAATTAATACTTATCATACCATCAAATTGCAGTAAAAGTATATTATTTGAGCTGTCTGCAGGCCGTGGTACTATGCAGAAAACTGTGTGTCTGTATGTGTGTGTGTGTAATACCGTATACTCGGTAGCGTGTACAAGTCCTCACTCAAGGCAAGTAGACTACTCTGGAACACATCTAATTACTCGGTGAGCGGCTGATTGGAGACCTTTGACGGCCGATCGGAGCTGACATTGTAGAAGGTCGTCGTCATGCAATCCTGCATTGTTTTGTCACGGTTCAAGTTTCTGCAGTGCTTAAGCTTTAATTTCGTTGATATTAGTATAACGTGGTTCTAGAATATTTAAAAGTCTCGATACAGTCGTACCTGGATATCCGAGTTCTAATAAACAGAAGGTTTATCTAAGAAACTAAATTTAGGATGGCATAGAAAAAACACTACCTTTTATGAAAAAGAAGATGGTGCTAGTTTAAAGTAGTATTAGATTGAAAAGGAGGAATAATCTCATGGAGACTTTTGTATAGATTTTAGTTCTAACGATAGAGCATTACCAAGAACAATGAAACAAAGTATTGGAGGAGAATTCGAGGATTCCACAAAGGCAACTTCTGGCAATCCTGTAAATCCATCAAAATCTATGGTGATGACACTGATTCAGTGTTATCAGCGTCATTAGAATTCAGATGTCAGCGTAATTTGAACATTAGATGACGCTGAATGACACTGTACATTACTTCTGCAAAACACAAACAAAAGGTTGACGATCCCTGATTCTTCTTCTTCTTCTTCTTCTTCTTCTTCTTCTTCTTCTTCTTCTTCTTCTTCTTCTTCTTCTTCTTCTTCTTCTTCTTCTTCTTCTTCTTCTTCTTCTTCTTACCCTCCTCCTCCTCCTCCTTCTCCTCCTTCTTCTTCTTCTTCTTCTTCTACTTCTTCCTCTTTTTCTTCAATTGGCTGACACAACCCCTTGTGGGTTCCGCCATCTCAACAGTGCTCCTGCATTGTACCCTTTTCTTGGCAATTCTTCTCCATTTTCGTACTTATTCCTTCAGATCTCCCTCCACACCATCCTTCCATCTTTTCCTAGGTCTACCCTTCATTCTTTTCTGGAAGGTTTCCACTCAGAAGTCCTTTTTACAATTCTATCTTTTATCCATCCGCGCAACATGTCCAATCCATGCGATACGTAGTGATTTAATATATCTCACTACGTCAGCTCCGCCATCATTTGGTCGAGTTCATGATTCATCCGGATCCTCTACGTGCCATTAACTTTCCTTATTGGTCCATATATCATTCATCATTCTTAACACTTTTCGCTGAAACATTCCAAGTAGATGTTCGTCATTATCTGTTGTGCTCCACGCCTCACTATCATAAGTTAATATTGGGCTTATTACGTATAAGATCAACTTTTTTTACGATCTTCTTCTTCTTCTTCTTCATTCCAGGACTAGGCGACATCACCTCTACCGGTCTCTATTTTCAAGTCATCTTTTGCGTGGTCTTCCCATACCTCTTTTATCTTTAGACGCATATTGTAAAATTTGTTTAGGTATCCTTTTCCCTTCCCTTCTACCTATATGGTCAAGCCATCTCAGCTTACATTCCTCGATTCTTGCATTTGCAGAGAATTACCCAATTCACGTCTTATCACATCGTTTCTAATTCTATCGTTTCGTGTAAAACCCTTTACGTATCACAAGAAATTTGTCTCTGCATCTTGTATATGATTTGTATCTTTTTTATATAATACCCGTGTTACGGAACCATAAAAAAGAGTGGGGACTGCCATAACCTTACAGAACTTCATTTGATTTTTCGATCTATTGTTATTATTCGATTTGATTGAGATCATTTAATTTGACACTACTCCTACACTTACTCAGTTATTCCTATATCCAAATTCTTGTCGCTGCAGCCACGTATTCCTGCTCCTGCAATCCTCTTCACCTACACGCAAGAGCCACAGTCCATCTGATTGATTACAAGTGCGGTGAACCGCAACTTCTTACCATGCTGGAGTGTGTCACAAAAACCTTGCACTCGTAATGCCTATGACGTTTACGAAGAAAAAAAAGAACGGCGACTCTGGACTGTGCAGATTCGTAAATCCGCAATTGATAAACAAGTACCGAGCTTCCTTCCAGGGCGCCTGCTCGTGGTCCGGTTCGGGACGAAATGTTTGATCTGTACCGCACTAGACACTTTAGTACTGTATGCGCCGAGAGCGTTTCCAGGTATTATCTGGACGTAAGCGATACCTCCCAGGGCCGTCATCTTGGGCCCTTGCCACTCGTACGTAAGATGTACGTACAAGAAGAAGATGAAGAAGAAGAAGAAGAAGAAGAAGAAGAAGAAGAAGAAGAAGAAGAAGAAGAAGAAGAAGAAGAAGAAGAAGAAGAAGAAGAAGAAGAAGGAGGAGGAGAAAAATTATATACAGTATATCTAAAATAGTCTTTCGAATTTAGGTCATAATGATCGTAGGAAGGCTGAATTCATTGCAACACAGGACGTCTCCCATAGAGTAAAAGTAAGTGGGAGTCGGGTCTAATCTATGGTATTCATGTGGCGGATTTTCAATACGGAGAGTGAAAGAAAGTTATCTGTTGTAAAGAGCGAATCTGTAAAAAAATAAAACGATTACAAGTGTCCGGGTTGCAACTCTAGAAAAACGAGGTGATAAGAAAATTGTAAACGTAAGAAAAGAAAACGACAAGTCTTCGAGTATAAAGGAAAGGCCGACGCGGTAGTTCAAGTGTGTCTTTCCAGCAGGAGAAAAAGATGACGGCAACGTACAATTAAGTGGAACGGTACAATTACAATAGGTCTACGAGCGAGATAGCATGATCGGAAGAACATCCACCGGTACTAGTTACGTGAATCAAGTAAATATATTATTGTCATGTGTTCATAGAAATGTTAATATTATGTGAATAACTAGCTGTTACCCGCGGCTTCGCATCGCGAATATTTGACTTTTAATAAATATTTTAATATAATTTTTATTGTCTATGTCTATATGGCGTTCTGTCAGTTCGTATAACTATTTTGTACTCATCAGTCGCATTCTCTCCAAAGCTGTTTTGAACACTTGTACTAAATTATTATGTTGGTACTACAGCCTTTGAAGATTTAAAATAATATTTATAAAGTACCCGTTAACTCAAAAACGTTAGATTCTTTATTTTAAGTGTTACTGTGTTATAAGCATTGTATATACACATTTTAAACGTTATGCTTTCCTCAACCATGGCTTTTATTTATTTCAGCAGTAAACTAAAAACCAAAAACCGTTGTCACCTAACCTCACAAATGAAAACAACCGTATTTTCACTTTGCATTAAGAAATAGGACAATTTACAATTAGTACAATTCTTATTTTCCACTCGTAATATCATACCGATACAATCGCATATTATATAAAACATCGAAACTGTATACGAGTAACACAGAAATAATTAATACGCATATAAAGAGTATCACAGTAGCGTGGCGTGGGTACATAACACCTGTTGTCGCTTGTGATAGGCCTAAAACTTAACCTGAAAATTAATTCGAATTTTTTCTTGTACCAAGTGTTCTTTTTAGACCATTTGCTACCATTCGCTGCGAGAAAAATGAGGGTCCCGGTTCAACGAGATCTGACTCTTATTATACTTACACAGAATAAATCAGAACACAGATAACCTAATTATATACTTGGATTTCGTTGTCCATGACGTGTCCGTTACTTAACTAAATATCACTATAATATTGACGACTCGGAACACTAAGTTTTTTATAAGTAAAAACGTAAAGTTTTACCTTACAGCCTAAACCGGCTTTCACCTATAGAAGGCTTCATCAGAGGCTGTCGTTAGTAGCGCTGTTTATCTTGTTGTTGGCGACGAGATAGTGTTTCGAAAGATCGAAGCTGTGTGTGTGTGGTGAGATGTGTTCGAATAATGCGTGCGATTTTAATTGTGTCTGTTCGTTTAGGATGTCGTTTTTATTTGTTTTTGTGTGTTTGTATATTTCTAATTGTTCTAGAGTGTCTAGTTTTCGGCATTTTGTGTGTACGTGTAGTATGTTCATGTTATTGTCGATGTTTTTATATGTCTACCTTCGCAAACCACCTCATTGAAGCAAACCACACATATAAAAACATCAACAATAACATGAACATACTACACGTACACACAAAAGGCCGAAAACTAGACACTCTAGAACAATTAGAAATATACAAACACACAAAAACAAATAAAAACGACATCCTAAACGAACAGACACAATTCAAATCGCACGCATTATTCGAATACATCTCACCACACACACACAGCTTCGATCTTTCGAAACACTATCTCGTCGCCAACAACAAGATGAACAGCGCTACTAACGACAGCCTCTGATGAAGCCTTCTATAGGTGAAAGCCGGTTTAGGCTGTAAGGTAAAACTTTACGTTTTTACTTATAAAAAACTTAGTGTTCCGAGTCGTCAATATTATAGTGATATTTAGCTAATTATATAACCTGTATATTATATATACTGCAGGAACGGATAAAGGCACAGTTCCGATGCCGCTAAATAGCATTTGTTTATTTACTTGTTACTATGGTAATTAATTCTGGTCTACATGGGGTTGTTGATGACATCTTTATTCGCGTCAACAAAAGGACATAATTAAGAGGACCTAAATCGTGTGAACGGGGCAGAATATCAAATTCCAAGTTAGAGTGTTTTTCTCCGTGTGTCAACGGTTACCTGTGCAAAATTTGGTGGCATCGGTGTACCGGTGAGGATTTGTATTCAATACAAAAAAATCCTCAGACTTCGAGTTTTATATGTATATAAATAACAATGGTAGCAGAGAACTTGATGGACGAATGGGACTGGCTAATGGCCAGAGAGGCGCCGGTGGCTGGTTAGAGGTGCCGGATTCGATTCACGGGTACCACCATCAAATCAAGATGCGATTTTCAAATAAAATTGTATGGGATAATCCGGAATTCCTCATTTGTCCTGAGAAAAATGGGGGGGGTCCAACCTTGAAGCTAGTTTCATCCCCACCCTGCAGGAATTGTAGTATTAGTATTAGTAGTAGTGGTAGTGGTAGTAGTAGTAGTAGTAGTAGTAGTAGTAGTAGTAGTAGTAGTGGTGGTGGTGGTGGTGGTGGTAGTAGTAGTAGTAGTAGTAGTAGCAGTAGCAGCTGCAGCAGCAGCAGCAGCAGTACTGTAGTAGTAGTAGTAGTAGTAGTAGTAGTAGTAGTAGTAGTAGTAGCAGCAGCAGTAGCAGTAGTAGCAGTAGCGGTAGTAGTAGCAGCAGCAGCAGTAGTAGTAGTAGTAGTAGCAGTAGTAGTAGTAGCAGCAGTAGTAGTAGTAGTAGCAGCAGCAGTACTAGCAGTAGCAGTAGCAGCAGTAGTAGTAGTACTAGTAGTAGTCGTAATTGCAGCTCAGTGGGATCCCTTTTCCGCTACCTTTCAAGCATTGCGTTCGTATCTGACAAAAAGTGTTTTAAAATTTACACGTACGTGAGACCGCAAAAATGTTTCTGTAAAATAAAACGAATGGTTTCCGTACAATATTGCGGTTTCCTGATCCGTTACCATAAACTGAGCCACAGATCGAGTAGTTTTTTAGGACAAAGGGGATTAACTTATGCTCGTTGGACTACGTACTTTAAAATACAGATTATTATTGGGCCATACGTCAATTGATACTAAAAGATGTTCTTACTTTAGTACTGACCGTGAGTAAGTCAATGACGAAAGGTTTTGTGAAATTTGATCTTTAATTAGACAGAATTTTAAAACGTTTGTGCCACCGTTTCGACAAAATTTACTGTTATAACTAAGAAACACTTATATAACTGGCGCACACATATATCGAGTGTTTTCTGTCCTACTGTATGTGTATGTGGTACAGTGGTGTAACACTGTCTGGGCACCCGTTGCAGGAATGCTTTGCGCCCCCCCCCCTACTACCCTTACTTCATTCATGCCATTGTTCCCTCTTGAATACTTGAATACCCTCCTTATGGCTGTGGCAGCCACTAAACTACTACTACTCTCCAGCACTACAGCCCATGGTGAGCCCTGGCTTCCGCTACGACCCGTCTCCACTCATCTCTGTCCATTGCCCTCAGTCTCCAGTTCCTAATGCCCATCTTTCTCAGATCTTCTTCCACATCCTGCTGCCATCTTCTTCGAGGCCTGCCTCTTCTTCTTTACAGCCACTAAAACTGTATAACGTAAACTGAATACGTTCTCCTCAAAACTGTTCAAAATCTCTTCTTCTAAGCCTAGGCCAGTTTCTTCAGTTATTCCTATAAAAACTAGAAAGTTTTCATACAATTTTAAGTTGGTGGGCCTTCCTGCTTCATGTTTAGAAATTCAGACATTTCTGCTTATTTCACTCAGTTGATTTTTCTGTTAATTTCTTGTGTAGTATCCATTATTGCTGACAAAATTGAGTTAATTCAATCTTTTTTAAAATAATATTTTCAACTGTTTTAGATAAAAGCTGAATGAGTTCATTTTGAATTTTTGAACTCATATATTTCTCACTGTACTTCAGACCACTGATTATCTCTTGCAACAATTGAATGTATTTACTCAAAAGATCGATAATTGCCAAAACGTTTCCACTAGCGGGATGGCCTGTCTTCTCTTTATGGGCTCTAAAGGCAGAGTAACATTTACAACACGATCCAGTACTTTAGCCCATTTATTAGTTTCCCTTCGTAGCTCATAATGAATAACAACGCGGGCTTCGGTGCTGGCATCACCGCTCTATTACGCATTTAACCAAATAATGTATACTTTCAAAGTTCATCATTTAGGTTCTGGAAAAATAACAGTAAATAAAAAAAAAATAATGTATTTGTTTTTGATGTTAAATACGTAAGATAAAATTTTATTTTACTTCAGTTCAATGGTTTTCACCCACTCATAAAAAGTTAAAGTTAAGAGGTACGCGCCCCCCCTAGTCCGCAGGCCCCCCGGATTTCGGATCATGTGGGCCTGGTTATTATACTACTGATGTGTTACATAAAGATTAACAATAAGTAAAACACATACATATTATTCTTATTTGACAAGGTATAATTATAATATTTACAATATTGAAATGAGTAAGGTGGCGCCCACGTAACCGCTGTTGCCGGCTGCAACAGTACTGGAACCAGGAGAAAATAATATTAATTATGTCACAGAATAAATACTTTAGTTATTCAATATTTTGAAATCCGAATAATATTAGCAGGGAAACTTGAAGAAAAGCGTAGCATTGCTTTTGAACTGTTGAGCACTCGCACCGTCTTGTGTTGCCGGCTCAGACATCGGCAATGTTTTACTGTGTACGGTCATTAACCTCGTACTAGTTGTCATTGTACAAACTGTGGAGGGACACACACACACAGTCATCAGTCCAATGTTTGCCGCTGTATAAACCGGCAAAACGCTCAGTTAGCAGCTATGTTCGTTTTCGGAACTGACGTGCAGCAGATACTACATACCTAGTTGTGTTTTGTTCGTTTAGTTGTGTGTTTCTTTGATTGTCTTTATTATTTTTAATTAGGTTATTTGTGTTCTATTTATTCTGTGTAAGTATAATGAGAATCAGATCTCGTTGAACCGGGACCCTCATTTTCTCGCAGCGAATGGTAGAAAATGCTCTAAAAAGAACACTTGGTACAAGAAAAAATTCGAATTAATTTTTAGGTTAAGTTTTAGGCCTGTCACAAGCGACAACAGGTGTTATGTACCCACGCCACGCCACTGTGATACTCTTTATATGCGTATTAATTATTTCTGTTTTACTCGTATTCAGACCCTGATGATGACAACAAATTTTGTCAACACAAATGTTTTAAAGTCGTATGTAGTCACTGGCCGAACCTCATAAAACGTTTAACACTACAAGTTGTGAAAAATAAAATGCATTTTTGTCAAACGACGTATGGATCCTCTGCATACTGTCAATCAACTGGTATTTATTCGGTAAAATTAAATCTAAGCAAAACGTTTTTTTGCACATACCAAAGTACTGAAATGGCTTGGGCGTGAAAAACGGAGATGCTGTAGGACCAAATTCTATAGAAAGATTACATAGTTTTTCTGCCTACAATAGTAAAACATACTGGTGCATACACGTTTGCATTATTTTTTTGTAAAAAAAAAAAAGACAGCCAAGACAAAAAAATATCTCCAACTTTGTTGTACTTACTTGCGAAACTGCTACCTGTCATCCTCCGGACGAGGTCTTTCAATGTCTCCACCATTATCAAGTCCTAAACCACGACGACAGGACTTGATAGGACTTGTCGTGGTTTAGGACTTGATAATGGTGAAGACACTGCAAGGCCTCGTCCGGATCATGGAAAGTAGCAGTTTGGCAAGTAATCACGACACAGTTGGAATCACAGAGACTGCTAATTCAAATAACAAGATGAAAAAAATATCTAGACTGAACGATCTCCTAAAAAACTATAGGCCCTAAACGATTTTTGTAAAACGTCCTGACATTAAAAATTAATTCTTAAAAGGTGTGCAGCATGTTGATGTGCATAGTCAAATCAGTCCCATGGCGTCTAATTCCTGCAGTGAGGTTAAGTTTCTAAAAGTATAAACAGTTGTAAGTACTGATCTGTAATATATATAATCTGGCACATAGTTATTACTGCAAACTCGTAACTACGTTCTCGAGAAAACCACAAAACGAACAGTCGACTATCGTAATTTGGCAAAACCACTGTACTTATACTAACACAAACGTAAAAGAAAATAAAAACGTTTTAACGCGACCAACTAAATGCAAAATAAAAACCACAACACTTATAAAAAATGTTTAAATGTAGACAGACGGAACGACTTGAATAACTTTATTCTTGAGCGATTTGTTCAACGCAGGAAGCTAAGTTTAAGAATCGGACTTTCCTCATATCTCTTACGTTACTTATTTAAATGTACGATGAAAGTATAAGGTGACTGTAAGAATAATGGTCGTCATAAGGATAAATAAAATGTTTAACAACATAAAATTAATAATAATAATAATAATCATCATTACCAACATTATCTATCCATTTTGTGTCATTAACATGGTTCAGAAGGCAAATTAGGCCCCCAGCTGTAGATGTGCAGAATAAACATTAGGCTAGGCAGAGTGGCCAGCACTATGCCTCAGCTGCCTATTATTAACAATCAAATAAACTACGTTACTCACCGTCAGAGGCTTAATTCTTATTCAGTAGTATTAAATAGACATGAAGCAACGCGCATGTTGTAGTGGGGAGAAGTCAGGAGCGGTGGAAGCTACGAGGAGGAAAATGTCTACTAACGCAGTTGAAAATATCGGCCTACTCTCACAATTGTGAATGAGACGCATGTGTGAGATGAGTAATCTATTTTGAGACGGATTAACTTTTTATACCTATTGTGCCGAAGTTACGCATCTAATTAAAGATGAAAGAAAAGTAAAATTTACGTTTTTCCCTGTAAAAGTACTAAAATTTAAAAACTGATATCGCTTATAATGACAGCTGAAATAAAGCAGTTATACTTCCTTGTCGATTCACAATAATTTACTTTTTATTAGTTTTATAACTTTATTTACTTCATTTTGATTGTCTATGCATTCTTATAATGCTTTCAACTGTTTATTTTTAATTTGTAACGTTTTTATGGGTTTATTAGGTCAGTTTTTACAATTATTTAGGTCAGTTCTTCCACCCCACTAATATTTCCGTCACTGTTACTATCACTATCAGTCTATCACTATCACTCAAATCGTCTTCACTGCTGCTATCCCGTCCAATATTAATTTCTAAACGATCTGTCACAGTATCCATTATTTGGTCCGATCTCACGTAGTCGTTTTCAGTTTTCATGACGTGGTCACATCTTGATCTCCAGTCTGCGGTAGAAATACAATCAAATTCTGTTTTCGCTAAGTTTATGACACTGTCTACAGAAAAATGCACGTTCTTTCTTTTAACACGCTCCTTCACGGTTGCCCAAATCAGTTCAATAGGATTAAGATCTGGGTGGTAGGGTGGAAGTCGTAAAACGGAATGTCCATGGTTTGCCAAAATAGCACCTATTTTAAAAGTTTTGTGTGTTGGTTTATGTTGCTTGATTAGTGCATAGAGATCAGGTTTTGACATAGATGGACTACAAGGAATGTTATGGTTCTGTAACCAGTTAATCATGTCTCCCTTTTTTGTTAATGATGTTGGAGGTGGATTTAATTGTACATTGTGGTAGGGGGCATTGTCTATTACTACTACACTGTTCTTATTCAAGTTCGGTATAAACATTTCACTCACCCACTTTTCATAATTTTCGTAGTTCATGTCGTTGTGATAATCGCCTTTTTTGAAACCCGATTTAAACATTACCCGATTGGATACAAACCCAGTTTCACCACCAGCATGAACTACAACCACCCGCTTTCCTTTATTTATTGGAGTTTTTAGGCCACTTTTATCACTGTCTGTCCACGTTTTTGTAACTGACGTTGAACTGTGAAAATAGGTTTCGTCCGTGTACACTATGGGCCGCCGTTCTCCTCTGTACTGCTGTATTTTTCTTATAAAATCTACTCTTAAGTTTATAATGTCATGTTTCTCTATTAAAAGTTTTCTATTGTTTTCAGCACGTTTCCACCGAAATCCCATTTGTCGAATAATTTGTCTAAGACTAGATACACTACCATTATAATTAATTCGTTCTCGTAAAATTCTTAAAATAACTTTTAATGTTGGTCTTTCCCCTTCCGTTGTATGACAGTCGTGAATAATTCGTCGAATAGTACACTTGTCAAAATCGTCTATATCGGTTTTTACTTTTTTTCTTGGACGTTTTTTATGGGGAGTGCTGAAAGATTTTGTATCACCACCCGTATACGTGGATGCTTCTTTAATAATTCTAAAAACACTACTTAGCGACACACCACACGCCTGAGCTACCCGTTCCTGTAATTTTCTTTCTGATGTTTCTTTGCCTTCAGATTTCATAAACTTGTAAACGTTATAAATTATTTTCCGACTCTGACTATGTATGACTTTCCTTTGCACAGACGTCGACGGTGAACCAGACTGATCCATTTCACTCGACAAACCGGAAAAAAAAGCAAACTACATAAATGAAACTAAACGCTACGTTTTGATGAATACTGATGTTTTTTGAAAAGTACGCACATAATAATCTCCACAGCCGTCTGGAAGGCAACTGAGTTTTGTTTCTCTGCTGACGCATGTGCATTACATAACCTGCGCTGTTAGCACGAAAACAGCTGGTTCATGTCTTTCTGTACTTGCAATGTTATGCTATACTCAACACGTTTCGGGACAGCTTGTCCCATCTTCAGGAGTAAAACACATACTCTTCAACCTCAATTGAGGATGAATCGTCAAACATTATAAAATATTAAAATCCAAAACACACATTAAATAAATTAATGAAACTACAACATTAAGCGCACGTATAGGCTCCAAGGTGCACACCTCACGCCGGCTGAACGCGCACTAAGTAAAATCACTCATCGCTCGAAAGATGTCGCAGTGCAGTATCATACAAAACATTTGACTTAAAGTTTAGTTGATCGTTCAAAACAAATGGCCTGGTGTCACTATTATTATAAGCTTTGTAAATCTCGAATTCTTCGAGAGCGTTCATATACTGTTCCTTATTGCAAATATGGAGGGGGACTAAGTTAGTCTTAAAATCAGTATAGCCGTGATTTTCATCGACAAGATGTTTAGCAAAACTAGATTTCATGTTTTCAAGGGCACGATAACTGGTGGGTAGCCTATGTTCAACGAACCTTTTTAAAAAACCACGGCCGGTCTGTCCCACATAAAACGCGTCGCAATCATCGCACATCAATTTGCATACCTCCGTTTTCTTCTCGAGGGCTGTAGGTTCATGAGTGCGCAAGATATTTAAAATGTTATTAGTTGTTCTATAGGCAGCGATAAGATTGCCATTATTTTTCAGAATAGGTGCTACAATCTTGGGCATAAGGTCTGTGTAAGGAGTCAGGACATATTTATGCGCTCCCTCCCTACGTGTTCCACGTGTGTTAATATCCTTATGTTTCTTACGTTTTCTGAGGATGCTGTCTATCAATGATTCCTTGTAACCGTTAGAGGACGCGATGTGTTTAATGATACTCAACGCGATGTGATTACTATAACGAGTTGAGAATCATTATACACTTTCCCGCAAGAACACGGAACTCTGTACTCACACCATCTGAGAGGGAAGGGAATCTCTGACGTCCTTCGTCGATCTCAGGCGTTGCTGGATTTTCGTGTCGGCAGGAAAATAGTACGCACTCCAAGCCGATCGACCGAATTTCTAATGCGGTTCGTCACACTCGGCAAGAACGACGTACCGGCCACCTGTTGCCCATCCATCGCATACGTCCGGCCACATCTACGTAGCCGCAAACCTCCTCTCACCTCCGCGGCGGACTAACCATTTGCCTCCAGCGGTACCTCAAGATGTCGGAGTTCTTCATGAAGATCCTGGGGCTCACATGTTTGCAAAGCCCAGCCAACCAGCGTTTTTACCAAGGCGCGCTTCTGGCTGAGACGGTGATTCGAGTCATGACGCAAATAGTGGTCCGTGTGCGTCAGCTTACGATACACTCTTTGTCCGAGTCCACCACGGTCCTTTTAAGGATCAGCACATCCGAGAACGCCAGCTTGTCGTCCGCTTCTCCCTCCACGGTGAACTGGCTTTTTCCATGAACGCTGTTTAGGTGATCCAAGAAACGGCGAAGTTCCTCCTGTCGTTGGCATCGGACAGCGAAGGTCTCGTCGACGTACCGGAGACAACACTTCGGTTTGTACGGCGCAGATATCAACGCTATAGGCCCGCCAGCCTTTCCTGAACAGTCATCTGCGCCGACCCAATGCATGAATTACCCCCACTTTCAAGTATAGCTAAGTTATCTAGAGAGAAGAGAGGGGAGACATCGCTATAACGATCACTGTCTCAGTTCCATATTATTTCCCTCTCTGTCACACACATGCGTCCGTTGTTCTCGCCAGTCTTGTCGCAGCCGGTGTTCACGCTTTGAAACACTGCACAAAACTGTGCTGCGCATGTGCGAAGCGAATGAAAATTTTGTTAGCCTCGCAAGGAGGTGTTTGTCTACTGTGCATTGAGACCTGAGTGTTCAATTTACATCGTCCTGCCTATACTTATTCAGATTTTTCTACTCAGATTTCTGTTCACTCCATTCATATTTCTATCCATGAACAGAAATATTTCTGCACAATTCTTATGCGTGTTCGAAGAAGGACAGGCGTATCCGACCTATTGGAAATGCGCTGTCGTCAACACGTGGCGAAAAGTAACTGTGATATCCACAGCTTTAGACTTGTATTTATAGAATTTTAATAATAAACCCGTAAACATAGTTTAATGTTTGGCTTTACCTCTCCATTCTTTATACTCTCCGTTGCATAACAATGGGGGGATCAGGGGGATTAATCCCCCCAACAAGTATTAATAAGTTGAGAGAAATTCCATAACACTTAACGTAAGCCTATTTCTGAGCCAGTCGGATATGTTAAATCAGGCTTGTAAATAAATGTATAAATAATTGTACGGGAAGAACCTTAAGTATATCATTTGTCGTGAGAAGAATGGGGAGTCGAGCCTTCAAGCGTTCTCCCCCCCCCCTCCAGACGTAACCACTACTCTAATTACGTCACTGATGGCTATTATATTTATAAAAATTATAAAAAGAAAATCGCTCGCGTGGTATGCCTAAGTTTCAGGGCCGTATTTACGGGTAGCGAGCGGGACCAAATCCCCCCCCCCCAAAGAGTTAAAAGTTGACGAGAAATTTTGTTAATCTCTTAATTTTTAAACTGTTTATTAATTTCTGAGCTGGTGTACACTATTACAGTAGTAATCCTTTTTTAAATACAGGTTTACAAACAAGTTTATTACACAGCATTTGCGTGTACGTACGAAGTATGAAACATAGGAAAATCAGTTGAGTCAACAAGTACCTTATAAACTATGTTTCAAATGCACTTATTTTTATTGTGTTATTACTTTAATGGGATTGATTTCAGTATGTTATTACACGTTTTTTGGCCACTTTTAAGATTGAAATATTGATTAGTCTTGTTTTTTTCTTTTGTATAAAGCCGATTCGTTCGGACCCCCCCCTCCCAAAGACCAAATTTTAGATACTCTACTGTTAAGTATCACAGCCACACGTGACTGTCTTGTGTTGCAAGAAACAGGCTATCACTTCACCAATCTAAAAGCGAATCTATCAAGCCCATAAAAAAACCAAGAAAGTAAGCTGATCTGTTGCAGAGAAGCAGGATCACAACAGCTCTTCTAACATTGTACAATTACGCAATCCCTTCGTGTAATTTAGGCTAAAGCCTAAAATTATAATGTCTATATTGTTCAAGGTTTCTTTAATCATTTCCTTTTACCTTCCAAGGATATTTTACCCTTTACTCTGCCAATTCACTTGAGTATTTTATGAATATAATCGCCAATAAAATACGGTGTAACAGTGAGACTAAAAATATTATACTTCTCATAATTTGTGTAGTCATAAATCAAAACATTTTTCTCCCTGCCTCAACGATAACACAAAACTTTTATTACGTAACAAGGTGTCGTACATCACAAGAAAGTGAGATCTAAAAATATAGAAGCAGCTGATGCAACTGAGAGAAAGTTATACGCTTACAAGTACACATCGTCCTGGCCAGTCCGTCGTCTACTGGCACAGTGTTGACGGGCAACGGAACCATGACACATATAAAATTATTTAACTAGGTTAAGTGATAAAAGTTTTATGTTGACTTTCAAAATGGTATGAGAATATTCGTTGCGTAAGAATCTTCAGGTTATGGTATTGTCTTGTAAGTACTGAATGCTATTTTGAGATACGATTTAATGATTAATAAATTTCTTCTCCTCCTTATAAGTGTTGGGCGAGATGCCACCTGCTTATAATTCCTTCAGCTGTCGGGTGATCATTTCCTGAATTACTGTCTGTTTAAAACCCCTCATCCTTCGAATCTATCTTGCTGTAGTTATTTGATCCATGAATCCCTTTCTTGGCCTTCCAGTAGTGCTTTCCCACTAATTTTTTGTCGAGTTCTGTACGCAAGTCTAACTAAATGCCTCAGCCATCTGTATTTCCTTGTGTCGAGGCTTTGCCACAGCCTTCTTTTTTTGTAGTGAGTAAGACGAAAGTCGCTTTTCGCAGTCATTTTTAAAAAGAAAAAGATCAACAGTTTGTGTTTCGTGGGCTTACACGTCGGAGTCAACGTCGTTAAGATTACTTCCCGGGCTGTTTGGGCGTGCTCCAATGTTTTCTGCAAAACCAGACGTTTCGGCAGTGCCGACGACTGCCGTCTTCAGTGAAAATAAAAGTCATCTTCAGTAACCACAGTTAAGGCCTTAACTACAGTACATACTGTGGTCACTAACGTATACCACCTCACGTTAGGGCACTCGATTTTCACTGACGATGGCAGTCGATGGCACTGCCGAAACGTCCGATTTTGCAGAAAAAATTGGAGCACGGTCAAACAGCCCGGGAAGTAATTTTAACAACAGAACAACAGTTTGCTTCTATGTTGTTGCACATACATACTGTATATTGTTCGAATCGTATGTTGTTTACAAAAATTGTTCGAATACACTGTACATTGTTTGTTTACACTTGCGTATTTACGAAGAACGAATGGGACCAAACCCCCCTCCCAGAGGGTTTAAAATGGACGTGAAATTTTGTTAATTTCTTAATTTTTAAACAGTTTTATTGATTTCTGAGCTGTGTAAACTACTACAGTAGCGACCCTTTTTTTAAATACTGGTCTACGAAACCTCTGTAGATCAGTGGCTCCCAAACTTTTCAGTTCGCGGACGCCACCAAATAATTTAAAAATTCACGGACCCCGTCTGAGTTCTGAAATAAAACAAACTCTTGTTCGTTCTATCTGAAATATGATAGAAACTCTTGTATTTTAATTAAAATGTATTAAAATCAAAATTCTCTTAACTTTCAAAATTATATAATATTAATGACATCAAACATAATTTAATATGAACAATGAAGCTGCTTTTGAACAGTTAGCTCTGCAACATTGGGTTTAATGGCTGATAATTTCAATACGTATTAAGTCACGCTCGACATCAAGTTTATTTCTTAACTCTGACTTCAAGCACATGAGCAGGGAGACTGCAGTTTCACACAAATAAGTACAGAGAAACACAGTTAAACCCTTCAAAGTTTTTTTTTGCGAGTTCAGAATAGTCAGTCATTACATATAATCAGAAGTCAGTTACCTGTAATTGCAAAAACTGTAATTTTAATGAACTGTCAGTCGAAAGTTCTGCCAATGAATCTTCTTTTTGTAGTGTAAGAGAGAGGTCTAGTTACTTCGGCTGACAAACAGATCTGCTACACGACATGATTTTAAGACATAATTAAAGCCATTAGTTTGAAATTACTTTTACAATTACAATTAGTTTGAACCCAAAACAAAAATACTGGAATCTTCTACTAATTGTTTTAAGATTCTAAAACGGTATATTCTAATTTTTCTTAAAAATGTCTGCGGACCCCCTGAAACATTGTCGCGGACCCCACTTTGGGAACCACTGCTGTAGATCATTTTAGGTCTACAAGACCCCTGGCCTACAAATCATTTTGTAGATTATCACGTAATAAGTAACGTAATGATCGAATGTTCGGCCTAATTCGTTCAATTGCCGAACCGCATATAGTGGAACAAAACTGAAGATCCGTACCCAAGTTCTGGTCGACCAACTGTTCCAAGTGATCCAAATCTCGTGGTTTCTGTACACACGCTTTATGATACCCTCAGGGATAAATCGCTTGGCGTGAGGTCGTACAATCCGAGTGACCACTCTGTTCTGCTATAACGAATGGATACATTCATTAAATTTCTTGTTTAAAAATTTCCTCAGCTCCAACGGACGATATCGTCTTTACAGAGGTACACTTTCACAGAGGCTTTCAGAACGTTGGTCATTATGGTTTTAATTTCAAATCACGTAATAAGTAAACTTATTAAAGCGAACGGATTAATCCTTAATTGAAGAGACCTTTACAGATGATCTTATGTGGACTTATGACAATTCTGAGCAATAACCGAGTGACAACTGTGCATTTTTTTTTTTGTTCAATTTGTTCTAGCAATTCTGGTAGGTCACCCGTCGCGTGGTACGACTGATCCTATTTGGATAAGTCTAATGTTCATATTTCGAATTGCTTGATGTGCCGGAGACTAAACACCAGGAAATCACTCTTAAAAACTACCTGCCACCAATTCTGTTTCCTTCTTGTATTTCCACCAACATTGTAACACAAAAACACGTTCTCCTTTCGTTAATATGATATTCATTTTTGTTGAAACTTCACGAAAGACAAAAGACGAAAAGGCAACGTATCGCGAAGGTCTAACACAAAATGGAAAATTGTTATTTAGAACCGTTGCCATGGCAACCCCATTTTGCCCACCGCAAATAAAAAAACTGTAAACTAAATTTTGGAGAACCGACTTTTATCTCGTTTTGTGTGTACAGTCAACCATCCATGATTATTCACCCTAGCAGGGAGTTGCTAACGTGAAAGCTAAGAGACATGAAGAGGCCACGACAACGTCCCTTGACAAGCTAAAAGGATAGAATGGTTATGTTTATTGGAGCAGTGACTGGGAAAGGATTACTCGCAAAAGAAAGCACCGAAGAAGGACAGTGGATATAAAAGTGCTAAAAGTGATGATGTATTTGTGTGCGTGTGTGTGTACAATTTTTGTATATACAAAATTTGTATATATTAGCCAATTAGCCTAGAAGGCTATTTAAAAAATATATAATACACAATATTATATCGTGTATTCTTTGAGCTAAAAAAGTATAGATGATCTTACTTAAAAAATTGTATATTAACTTACTACTACTGTACTAATGACAAATAACAACGGGTAACAATATCTGTTTCACTGCTAACACTTTACAGTTGAAACGTGCAGCCTAGACGACATGTGTGAGGGTGTGCGTGTGTGTGCCTCCGTATACTGTTAGTATAACAGTCCCCAATGCCTTTTCAGGCGACAGCAAGGCTGCCGTGCCATTACTACTAAATTGGTTTGCCGACAACGGGACACGATTAGTTCAACTACTGTACTAAGAAGTCAGCTTTTGTTTAATATCCATCGTCTGCGTGGACAACACGGCATATGGTTAGCGGGTAATTTGTGAATTCAATAACTTTACACAATTCTGTTCTTGAATCCATAGCAAGGTATGAATCCAACTTTGCCCATCGGGATCCTAGCGTCGGCTTGGGGACAGAAGTACGCCATTACATAACAGCGCATGTGAAAATTAATCACGAAACCCAATATCAGGAGGTCTGAACAAAACGACAAAGCAGGTCCCCCTTGTGTAGTCAACCCTAAGTATGTATTTCCTAACCTTTTGGCGCTGATTGCTTAAAATAAACCGTAATTATGATGAACAGTGAAAGAAATCTGAACAAACTATCAAGCGTCTGAAATTCTAGACGAGACACGTGTCTAGTACACTTGATCCGTTAAGCTAGAGAATTATAATATTAGCAGAAAAAAAAGAAACAAAGAATATAGCTATCCGTCAGCAAGAACAGTCGTGAACAACAAGGAATAACAAAGGAGTTTGGAGGTTGGGGGGGGGGGTTCAAAAGTATCTTCGTTTGCATCTGACAGCAATTGTTATTAGCAAATCACTCTAAATGTACTCACAAATTTTACACTATTATTAATAATACCGTAATCAACTTTTTTAACAAAAATATATTTTATTTTGTAAATTACATACGTTTCGATAGTAATCAAACTATCATCATCAGGTATAATTTAATTAAATTATATTTGATTATGATAGTTGGATTGCTATCGAAACGTATATAATTTACAAAATAAAATATATTCTTGTTAAACGATTTTTATTATTAATAATAATACAAAATGACAAGTAAAATTTGAGCAGTTATGAAAATAATATTACAAATTTTAATAAATCTTTTTATTTAAAAAGGGAAAGCGAACCAGAATAGCACAAAATAATTATAAAATGAGTAGAATTTTGAAAAAAATTGTTTGGGTAGCGGTAGGTAGCGGTCCTACTCCACTTTCGGGAACAAACGAAATTCTATGGAAATTATGGAAAACACCTCCGTAAGAACATTTACAAGACCATTCATAAAGTTTTAGGGAATTTACGAAAAAAAAACATCGTAAATTATCTCAGACCACCCTTTGCGATTACTTTATAAAGTAAGCAGTACTCTGTTTTCAGAGCTCTCTTTAGCTAACATTTAGAAACCGCCGAAATTTACGTAAGTTTATTAAAACGTTACCTACGTAAGTTCAGTTAACAAATTCATTTCAAAATAAACTATAAGAACTCGCTTTCGTGAACGCTTTTAGTGTACGGCAAAGCTCTCACTAAGAAACCACAAGAACTCTTCCACATTCACATACAATCGACTTCTTAGTTTTTTAATAAATGTTATAACTGCAGTTTTTACATATTCTCTTCAGACTGCCTTTGCTCTATTAATTTTTAGTAAAATTAAAAATAATCCTTTTCATACCCTTTCCTGTTTACAAATAGACCCGTTTTTACGATCTCTAATTCATGATTGGACCAGTATCATTATAATAACCCTTTTTATATATTTTGAAGTTGTCTTTACGATAATAATTTACACCACCCTTATGGTTTCAGTTTTGATGAAAGTTGGATATATCTTTTAGAGTTCTGCAGCGACTATAGGTCTTCTGCTCCTTCTCCATAGCTGTTTTCATATGCTATTTGTATAGATAGAAATTGAAGCTGTAAAATTGTCATCTTCAATTCGTAACCCGTAAAAGCTACTTTTAATCTCTTCTTCAATTTGTCTCTTCTTCATCAATTATCTAAGTTACCCTCAACCAGTTGTTCTTGTACTTATTTGAGTGGTGTCTTTCTTATACACATACCATTATCGTATAATCATTATAATAATCATATCACAATATTATCATAGTCCATATAATCAAAATGGAATCGTTATCATTATTATATATTATAAAGGAATTTAAATACATCTATTGAAATAGGTTTAAGAAAAACCTCATTACTAGGCGTGTACAAAATTCAAGAAACGAAATCAATCTCTTTTAACGTTCACATCTGTTTATTACGGTTCCGGGGTAACTGGTTGCTTGCAGATCTGGACAAACAAGCTTTTTCAGGGGAGACCTATACAATGAGTTGCTGTCTTGCAGGTCCGGTTTTATCATGTCAAATCTACCTGTAGGGGTGTTACAAAGACAACATTTCCTGGTAATAGTTGTCCCGTAACGGCCGAAACTGACTCGCGATCGCCTTTTTAAACTTCTCTACTGAGGGTTTGGTAGTTTCCTTCCTTCAGTTCTCAGTGTCAAAGCTTTTTTTAATTATTTTTTCAATATATATCTTTCCTTAATAGTGTATACAAAAAATTCCCTGGTTAGTTTGCTTGCAGCACTCTGTCCACAGTCCTATCCAACAACGCGTTCTGTGTATCCTAGCTGTGCATGGTTAGCCCAACCATGGATGCTTCAGAGCTCCTTTTATTCCTTGGGCTAGAAGCCGACCGTAAAATAAGATAAATCAATTGAACTGTTAATGGTGTAAAAACGTCAGGCAAGTAGTAGAGACCTTACAGATGCATTCTCGAAACAAGTATGACGCAGGAAACGCTTGTCCTAAGCCAAGCAGAGGTCATGGGTCTGAAACTAGGAAAAGTGCTATATGGCTTGTTTCGTGTGGTGTCTTGTGTTTTTATAAGAAGTTTGTACCAAAAACATTTACTTATACAAAAAATAACTTCGGTATATTCGTTATATATTTAAGGTCAGTTAGGTCCTAATATTGTGTAAAGACATTGTCTTATTATTTATAGTTTAGCTGGTAGCCCTTCGAGTTTTGCTTGTGAAGATGTCAACATCTCTCTTCTCGCTTCTTCTCATAGGTTGTTGCCCTGCAATTCCTTCCTTATCTTAGACAGCTTCTTAATCACCACATAACTAGAAACTGTCCCGTCACATCTCAACACTCTGAAACAAGGAATATCCTTTTGCATCTTTAATGGAGTTGTTTCCCGTTGCCTTCCTCCATCCCATGGCGCGTTGACTTGACAGTTCATCCGCCTTTAGGTTTCCCATCCCAACGGCAAGTGGTATCCTATTGTTACGTAATGCGGAACGTTCTACGATGGTGCCGTTCTACGAGCTTCTCGACTAGCCCTGCCGGTGTGTGTTTCCGCCAAGGCCGCGCTGAAGTATCCTCTAGAATTTTCGAGTGCTTGTTAAGGACGCATATTATGGAAACCTGCAGCTACAGATAACCCACACCTGCCGCTTAGTTGCAGTTTTACTTCAGGCGATTACTCAGTGCGTTTAAGTGGCGATTTATTCAAGTAAGGTTCGAAGTATTTTGGCGAAGTCTTATTGTGTTATAATTGTGCGGGACTCCATTAGTTGACATTATTATTGCATGTGAACAAATTTTACTTGAATTGTTGAAGAGACTATCTTGTTGATTACAGTTTATTAATTGTGATAATTAAAGATGGTTATTAGTGACTTCATTGGTGTTTTATGTTTTGTTTTCCACTGTACCATACGACGATCAGTGAGACCGTCGTAACACTACTCTTACATCTGCTTACCCGCCCTCCTTGGAGGCTGTTGGCACTGGGTAAAAGCAGATCTCCTCATCTCGGCAAATGTTCGAGCCCTGCATTCGTTATCCGCCTGCTTACACAATACGTGTAAGCGTACGTTGGCCCCTCACTACCAAGGGGAGGTGAATGTCAGGAGATTCTCTTCATCGAGTCAAAGACCTTAATGGCATTTCCTGAACTCTCCAGTACTTCCAGAAGTCGATTACACGCTCATCGTAACATGATTGTTTCAATCGAGTGCAATTACGTATAACTTCACTTCCCGTGATGGTAAATTAATGGATTATTGTAGCCTTAGCAGTTAAACTCGCGAACTGGCCACTTGCACTGTTGTCCAATGCTATTGTGCTTCATAGTGTTATCAGTTACAAACTTAAATATTAAATAAAATAGTATTCTCTTTATACTACTTAATTTTCAAAATTAAAGAAACATAACATTCACAAATTTGCTAATTATACAATTTGTGCAATTTAAAAAATGATTAACAGTATTCAAAAGGACCGCGGTCAGTTGCGAGGTGGAAATTTGAACCCGGTCGATTGCGACCCGGCCGATTGCCATCTAAAATATCGTCCTATCATCTACAACTATCAAAGTCGTGTGACGAGATAAAGACTCACGCCTGGAATGGTAACGCGCTACGACAGTTTGTATACTGTGACGAACAATCAACTTTCTGTGTGCTATCTTAGAGTGAAATTTACCCTGTCGTAAGGTGGTGTCAATCGTTACTAACCTTTTAATGTTATTATTATAATACTACATAAATTACCATTATAATTCTACTCATTCCTAATCTAACCTAAACCAACTTAACCTAATCTAATCCAACCTAACCCAACACAACCTAACCTGACCTAACGTAACAAAAATATTTTACTCGCACAAATGAAAACGTTACAGAATTGAAACCTTGTAGAAGTTCCGAACAGAGACGTTTGTACTAGCTGCCACAGATTCGGTCAGTTGCGACCGAATGAAAGTGAGGGGGCGCAATTGACCGGGTAAGGACAGGTAAAAACGTCGTTTCGTCGCAACTGGCCGAGACTAATTCAGAATGCAAACAACGGTAGTGGGTAACAGCACTCAGGAACGCGTTAACACGTTGCCAGCGCGGACAGTGGGCGACGTTTTACGAATGCGCCAAAACACAAGCCATGGAATCGCTTCCTTATGACGAATTTTTGTATGCGCTGCGCTTGGTGGGATTCTTCTCACATCCACCCAAACTTTAGGTAACTTACGTTTTGACCTCGTTTTCTCTGCTTTCTCGCCACATTATTTAATACTCTGATAAACCGTTACTGAATTATTTTATTTTATTTCATTTTTTATAGAGGTTTTTTTTAAAGGGAAAGTGGCGCTTACAACGCTTTCTTGACGCTGTGTCACTGGTAACCTTTTGCAATGTATATGTACCGAGTCTTCTACAGTGTTACAACGAATATTATTAGCTAGATAGTTATCTAAGACAAGGGAAGTATTTTAGTTTTTGTTCCCCGTTTTGGTTTCCCAAAGTTGCCATTCTTACTTGTCATTTACGCGTAGTGTTTATTATCCGTACAGCTCTAGAACGTTTGACACAAATGTCTATTGCCCACAGGCCTATATTCTGTAAATAAAGCGAAAAATGAATGTTTGAATGTGAAAACATCGTTTGAGTAAGAAGTGTCACGCTTATGAAACTTTACAAATCACTCAGTTGGGACTAGGTTAATGATGACAATGATGATAAGGTTTGTCGTTCAGGAATTAATTGGTAGGTCAACGAAATGACAGATTCCCTCAGATTTCATTCGCTTTCTTAAGCGTATGTAAGAAAATGGAGAGTGTGTTGAGTGAACGAGAAATTTTCTGCGAAGTGTTATACAAATTTAATGTTTAGAAAGACGACAACGATTTAAGGCTATAATGGAGATGACCTGTACGGTGAGACTCCGAAGCAGTGATCCTCGTGGGCAAAGAATCCACAACCATGATCCGAGTTAATGCTGTGCTGAAGAATTTTCTAATAGGATAAAGAGGAAGCAAAAGTCGAATTCAAGTAACGAAATAGAGTGATAAAAATAACAAACTCAGACGGGCAGAGATTTCCTATAGAAATAATAAACTGAAATTAAAAGTGTTATTTGTTTTGATGAAAACAAAATAAAATTTGATAAAACAATTCTAAAACGAATAAACACAAAAAAGAATAAAAACAATAAAAAATAGTTTAACAAAGCAAATCTTCAAATATCTGTGGGGGAAGAAGTCAAGATCAAGTTGGATTAAAGAAGTCCAAAATGATTTAGAAAAAAATAATATAAACGCAGAAGAAGCAATTGAAAGAGAAATTTTTCGGGTAAAAGTGTTAAAAATGGTAGGTGTCCAGGGTAAGAGAGAGAAAAACGCAGGTTCAAAGTGGACTGAAGACAGGAAGAAGACACACAGTGAAAAGATGAAGTAATATTGGAAAAAAGAAAAGAACAAAGAATAAAGAATTGAATTTGGCATGTGGTCCTTAGATGGCCGATACACACAAAAAAAAGGAAATAAAAATGATTTCAGTCTTGAACATACTCCAGATTTTTAACTCAGTCTAAGATGTTTAGTGAAGCGTTCTAAACCCACTTGGGTACTTTCTTGTGGGCGCATCCACGGCTCCGGTAAACACTCTTCTAAATTAGCAGGAGTGTCCAGGTTCTACCAGGATCGTGTACTGTGAAATATAACGTATTACACTGTGTCTCTCGCGTTATATTCATAAGATAATAATCAAGGTTTGTACAATGACGTCTCATTTCTTTCGTCTTTTCTGATATTCATTGTATTTTTTGAAAGATATTTTATATTTTTTCAATCGTTACGTAAAATGCCTACGAAAAATTTCGTATTATATTATATTGTACTGAACTTGTATTTTTGCACGTGCAACCAAAAATAAATATTGTTTGCTACAGTGGACATCGTACTCAGAAACAGTTTACACAAATCTTGTTGTTGTTGTTGTTGTTGTTGTTGTTGTTGTTGTTGTTGTTGTTGTTGTTGTTGTTGTTGTTGTTGTTGTTCTTCTTCTTCTTCTTCTTCTTCTTCTTCTTCTTCTTCTTCTTCTTCTTCTTACGATCCGTTTCGCATTCCTTGGTCCGACCATCTTTTCTTTGGTCTCCCAACATTCAGCCGTCCTCTCGGATTATAAACCAAAATTTGGTTTGGTATCCTGTTCCTATGCATCCTTTCAATATGGTCTGTCCAATCCTACCTGTATCGCGTTAACCTTTCGTTTAGGTTTAATATTCCAAGGATATTCCTTATATCAACATTTCTTAGCCGGTCCCTACGTGATACTCCACGTACCGATCGTAAAAACCTCATTTCACTAGCTTGTATCCGGCTTTGGGCCTTTCCGTTCAGTGTTAAGTCTCACACCAAAGCTAACGCGATACATAAAACTACAACGTCTAAGGTGGGCTGGTCATGTAGCCAGGATGGGGGGAAGACAGAATACCACAAAAACTATTAAATACCAGAATCCACGGGAAAAGACCAGTGGGAAGACCGAGGAGAAGATGGGAGGACGCGGTGGATGAGGGTGCGAAAGAAATACTGAAAGTGCGTTCCTGGAAGAGGATGGCTACCGACAGAAGAGAATGGGGGGGGAATTGAAGGAGGCCAGGGCCCAACAAGGGCTGTAGTGCCATAGGAGAGAGAGAGAGAGAGAGAGAGAGAGAGAGAGAGAGAGAGAGAGAGAGAGAGAGAGAGAGAGAGAGAGAGAACAAGTCTCACTGCATTAAAGGCCGCACGGCACTGCCAGCACTTTATAAAATTTCAAAAGTGTATATCTTCTGAGCTTTCCATTCAGTGTTCTTCTTATCTTTCCACACACGGGTTACATCGTTTACACAAGTAATACAGTTGATCTGTCAACAAGCCCGGCGCGTGTTCAATGTGCGCGTACGCACTCAAACCTTCAGGTATGCGGAGAATTGACCGTCGGCGCATTTCACGATTTCTCTTTAACAGGCCACAAGCGCAGTCGATGTCATTACAAGGGTAGAGTCGCAGTCGATGAACCACCAAATGGTGGTATACATCACAAAATATAATGAAGATATTAGAGCCGATTTCAGTATATTTTGTACGAAAAACAGAATAGATGAAAGAAAACGACACTAGATGGAGCACCAGGGGCGAACCTAGGATTTTATTTCAGGGGGGGGATTTTTTTTCAGCTACATATCGTTTTCTTAGAGTATTTTTTCTCATATTATAATGAAAATCGTACTAATAAATTAAAACTAATGGGTAAACAATGGCTGCAATTCACTATTTTCATAAAAATCAATTAATAACATACAGTTTGACTTGGAACCCTAATAATACCTTTCTCTGGAATATAAATACCTTAAAGGGAATGTTAAAATTAAGAAAGTAAATTTTGTATGTTTCTGTGTGTGTGTGTGTGTGTGTTGTAGGGTTAACACATGCAAATTTTAAACGAATGTATGTTTAATTTTACAATATTTTGTTTCTGAGAGCTAGATAGAGTCTATTACAACAACCCCCCATGTCCATTATGCAAAATAATGTTAAGAAATTAAAACTCATTCATAT
This sequence comes from Magicicada septendecula, assembly GCA_034769895.1. Classification (NCBI taxonomy): domain Eukaryota; kingdom Metazoa; phylum Arthropoda; class Insecta; order Hemiptera; family Cicadidae; genus Magicicada; species Magicicada septendecula. The sequence goes on along the minus strand of CM068372.1, from coordinate 84,683,685 downwards.
TATGTGCTTTGTGATTGAAGTTATCACATGTAACATTAAGTTAAAATATAAAAAAATATGTCTCTATTTATCGTAACCAGGGGAAAAACGTATCCTACTCTCTTTCAAGCCGACTTCTTTTCATTTTTCACCCATTTCTTTTAACATCTGTTATATTTATTATTGAGTATAAGGCATATTATTGTAGATTATTTAAACCTGTCATTGACCCAAATGGTAATTTTTTTTAAATTGACAAAACTTGGAAGTCAATTAATTACATTTCAAAAAACACAACCAGTTTAACATTTTTTGCTCAAACTTTTTTTAATTTTGTCCGGATTTCGGAGGGGGATCCCCCATATCCTCCCTAGGTTCGCCCCTGTGGACCACATTGACAGAATGGAAACTCGGAGGGTAGTTGACTACAAAGCGTTTGGAACACGATTTGTGGGGAAAACTGTTACATAGATGGTTGAAGTGAAGACGGAAAAGGCTATTTAGTCTATACCATGAAGCGAAGACATCGACGACGACAATTTTTATCTTGTTTTAACGGAACGAATAAGCGCCAAATATTATGTGTATCTGCGTTTACTTTCGTGTTCGCAAATGTTTGGATGTTATAATGACACTACTATATAATATGAAACGAGGTTATGCTAATTTGATATGCCTAAATAATACTGAAAATAGTTTTTACAATTACGTCTTTCTTAAGTTTACTTTATTTGATAATTACCTTATTAAAGACATTTAAGTTTGTCATTAAAAATAATTTTTCAATTTCACTAATAATAAGATGATAATTACAATGATAAGATATTCATTAACGAGTTATTTTTTTAATTTTTGCTCTGCGACAGTAATTTACACAAAACGTACGAAACGGAGTTCAAGAAATCCCGTTTGGTTGTCAAGAGGCCTGACCTTCGTTTTCTGTGTAATCAACATCGCTGGCGTAATTTAGGGGGAGGGGAACCAGAAGGATCAACCCCTCCCTCGCCAAGAGCTATTAAAAATTTCAGTAAAATTCCATAATCACGTAACTTAGGCCTATTTCTAAGCCAGTAGAGTGTTTTAAAACAAGGCTGATAAACAATTAAATAAGAAATTATACGGGGAGAAACTTGAATATTTTATTTGCACCTCTCCCATTTCTTATGTTTAATCCTCGTGATCTTGTCGAAGGGACTGTTTGGTTAAAAGTTACACATCGTGCATACGAAATGGCTTTTTTTTGACGAGATCTGATTAAACGAAGCTGTGATATAAGAGAGTCGCTGGATCGATGGATTCCAGCCACTGTCAGCGCTCCACTGCGAGAGGACAAACGACTGTCATTCTCGCAGTCACAGTGGTATATGTTTTTTCCGGTCAAAGAAGACAACAGACTACCACGAAGATTAAACGTGGAATAATTAAGAAACTTTACTTTTTTTAAAGCGCATGTACTATTATTATACTACTATTAGCACTTTTAAGTGCTGAGAATTAAGAAACGCAAATAGACCTACTATTATTTTGCGTTAATTCCCTGAAATTGTAAAAGTGGAATGACTTTTTAAAATATTCAAATTAGTTAAAGAAAATTTTCAAATTGTGATAGTATAGAATTTTTCTATAGATATATATATTATCCATAATTTTGGTGGTCTATCTACGTAGTAATTGGGTCGTATTTATGCTCGTTTCCAATCAAATTTGCATAGAATTCGATGTAGTGGTTAAAACTAGAAATTCGTGTGAATAATAAAAAGCTGTTATAGCGTATTGGGTTGTCAGGTGAGATGTGGCTGTGCATGCATGATTTACTAATGCTTCAGCTGTCTTCCCTCACTGGATGAAACATAGTTTGTTTGTCTCTTAATTTTTTTTTGCTACTTTTTAAGTATTTACTCTAAGTATGTTAGCATATATGAATACGAGTATTATTGTCGTAGCTTCGACAAGTAAATACTTGTTGAGTGTTACGTGTTGAGTGAATACTCGAACTTCATAAAGTATCACGGTTCAGTTGTCAAATCGAGAAATAGTGTCTTTATACGACAATTATAAGCATTTAGGGAGAGGCGTTGCAATAAATCTGTGAAGGATCGCGGGTACGTATCCCTGGGAACGGATGGGGTGACTAAAGTCATCGAACGATGTATAATATTGATTATTGTAGTCGGTTTAATGTTTTCTATTTCAAGGAGTATATACATATTGTTATTGTCGTTGAAGTTTTTGGTCATTCTGTTAAGTTTTCATGTAATTTACCAATTTCAATCAGAAAATGTTGTAGGTAATTGTTTAAATATTTTTAGGTTATCCAATTTAAATACCCATGGTTGTTAATATTATTTGGTAGTATGTGCGATTCCCGGACATTTTTCCTAAACCAATTTTCTACAAAACATTTTTCCGAAACCAAATAAAATAAAAATTCCTAATCTAATTTTCCTACAACAAATTTTCCTAAATTAATTAATATCAATGAAAATTACTTATTTATTTATTATTACAGTACAATAGTATGCGCTAATTCGCGTAAATAATCTGATTGATTATTTTCACTTGCATGTACTTGCATATTCGTGCACTATGCGCCTTATTCTTTTTTCGTTGTTGATCCACTTTCTTTGGGCCCCGCTTTGAGAGTTCGCCCTAAACTCGTTAATAATGGTTTCGGTTTCCGATTGTTCTTTCTGAAACTAACCCAACGCGGAGTATAAATCTGGGTGATGCTTTCCTACGACCAGTCTAAACTTATTGTGCCAGCCTTCACTTGAATTGTTTTTGCGTTGAGAATCGTTCAGAGTCGCTGCATATTGATTCCAACCCGTCTCATTGTTTCTTTAATTTTCTCGCTTTGGCATTTGGCTGAATATTCCAGATGGTACTGCACTTAACTCTCTCCTCAGAATTTGAGCGGGTGGTTGCTCAGGATTCTCTTCAGCAGTTCTTTTACGGGAACGTTTAATAACTTCTGCCCCAGTCTCTTCCAAGTTTGGTGGATGCGAATGATCGGTTTTTCTAGTGATTTGGTATTGTTACGACATTACAAAACAGTCTACGTGTTTATCGAATGTTCCAGTGGAATCCAGGTGTAATGTGTGTGCGTACGTGATTCTCAACGCGTTAGCTAGACTGTGTCAGAAGTCGCGCGCACTGTGTCAAGGCCGCAATGAATTACTCTCTAATGTTTTCCTTTATTGTTAATGCGTAGTATGCATAATTCTGGTATTTCAGCGGGATATAAATACAAGTACTCAACGACGTTCATTTCAGTTTGAGTTGCGAGTTATTGTCGGGCGATTAGTCTGTGCGTTCAAGTGAAAAGTAATTATTGTGGCGAACGTTATGTGTTTTAAAATCGTGCGGGACAATTGTAATACAATTGTGTTTTATATTAGCTGACATTTTATTGCGTGTGAACAATTTTTATTAGATTTGTTGTAAGATACTATCTTGTTGATTACAAACTGTTTAATTGTGATAATTAAAGCTGGTGATTAGTGACGTAATTGGTGTCTTGTATATTGTTTTCCACTGTACCATACGACGATCAGTTAGACAGTCGTAACAATATTTTCACCAATCTGCATGGTAACTAATCGCCCGCCCCATGCTTTCTTTTTTAGTCTTGGACACTCCCAATATGTTTTCCCTCCGACGGGCGGTCTAACACGATAATATATGTAACCACCACAAATTAATCGCTTGACAACAATTTTTGGATCCATTTCGGAATTTTGTTTAGTAAAATATACGAAATTGTACCACTTGAACAAAATCTCCTAACTGCAAAATTTTGTGATTTTGTTTAACGATTAAAATTTGTTATTGTTACTATGTTTTTAAAATAACCTACACACTGATTCGAAATTAGGAGAAAAGGAAAAACGGATTAGGAAAAAAGAATTTTAGGTAATATGGTCAACAGGAAACGCAGTATAGGAAAATTGGATTAGGAAAAATGTCCGGGAACGCTGTGTGCAAATATTAGAGTTGTTTGTATCGAGTAATGTTTTAATAATCATACTCTTTAATATTTCTTCATGTCGAAGCATGGAATATCTTCTAATGAACTTGCATAACTACTGCAGCTGGTACTTCAGTGTATTTTAGTTTACTTATTTCAATCATGTCTAACAGAACGTACAGGTTATAAGGCAATAATAATGGACCTAGGAAAGAAACTACAGCATAACATGGGCGCATTATATAAAGAGTCAAACATGAAGATAAATGTACGGGGATCAAAGTCTGCGATGTGACGCCGGAGGTAAGATGCTAAACATTATGGAGAATTAATACGTAGAACCAACAACTAGCGTTCAGTATTTATGTGAGAAGAAATTACAAGATAAAGGGACAAATTACGCAAATCATAAATATTCAAACAGAAATAAAACTCCAGCTACGAAAAATATCGTGTTATTTAAAATCTGAATTTATATATTTCTGTAGGGGAAAAATTTCATGAAGAACGCAAGTAAAATAATTGTTTGATGGTACAGCATCCGGAGTAACTTGCAAGTCTCACACAAATACTGTATACAACGTTTTGAGGGAGTGTCCTTCAGACCTAAAGTAGGCCTTTTGTTAACCAGTGGAGTGTCATCATTGGATGGTTCCCCTCTTCATATTGTTATGACGGTCTCACTGATCGTCGTATGGTACAGTGGAAAACAAAATACAAGACACCAATTAAGTCACTAATCATCAGTTTTAATTAAACACAAATACAGTTTGTAATCAACTCGTACAATAATTCCAGTTACATTTGTCCACACGCAATAAAAATGTCAACTATTATTGCGAACTAATTATAACACACAACCTGTTGATATCGCTTGACAAATCGCCCAACATAAACTGACTGTAGGCGGCAGCTGTCGTTGTTTAAATAGATAGCACAAGTGTTACAGAATAATCCATAAAACGCGTCAACACTACTCGAAAACACTAGAGCGTATTTAATTGCGGCCTTGAAACACAGTGTGTGACCGGTGAAGTCTGGAACAGCCCCGACTGTTGACGCATGTTAAGTGTCACGTACGCACACAATGGGTTCTGCTGGGATAGGCGAGAAATATGTACAACGTTCTGTAATAGCGCGACAATATTGTACTGCACTTTGGTTCGGATTTACTGGCTCCTTGCAAGTAGATTATCAATATCAAATAAAACTAAAACTAAATTGTTACCTCATTTTTCTTTAAAGAAAAAAAGAAAAATCCAAATAATTCTGTTGTCTTAGCAACCGCGAAGTCAGTTCCAATCAAACGAACAAACATTCTACCTGACCAAAATGATGTCTTCATTAGTTGGGTAGTAATTGTATTTTCGGTTTTTTGTTGTAATCACCTTTTTACGCACTAAATTTTATGATATTTTATTAAATAAAATGATACAAACTCCATAGGTTGTTTGCTTTTCACACAATATCGTGTGTAACAAACGCCATTTTCTAAAAATTCCGTTTCTTGTTGACACTTCCAGAATAAGACGATGATTTGACACCTGAGTTGTAACCTTTCCGACCTTTGTGCTTGCGTAGCCGAGTAACGAGCAAGCGTTAAAACAAATAAGAGCTGAAGTCTTAAAAGTGGTAGTGACTCCAGTGCTAGTACAAGGAAGCGATTCACGGCCGCTTGAAAAAAGTTAATCCGAATAATGCCGAACAGGTGTTGTTGAAGCGATATTTCCAAGGTAAACAGAAAGAAAGCCAACGAGAGTAAAATTGGAAATAAGTTTCCAGACAGCAGTTGATGATAAAACGGGTGACAAGAAAGACACAAGGATAGTTAGCAAAGACAACGGTAGGATGGTTAGCAAACTTAAATAGAATGTCGGAGCTCGCTAGGAGAATGCGCTAAACACGAGAACAAGGATTCGAGATATGACAGACCAGGAAAAGCATCATGTGAAGAGGAAGTGAAACAATGGATTCAAGATAGAAATATTCAGTGGATGAAGTTAAAGGAAGGCTTACACAGCCGGGGTCATTTTTATTAAAATTATTTCTCGGGCTGTTTGGCCGTGATCCAAAGTTTGTGACAGAACCAGACGTTTCGACAATACCACTGACTGCCATCTTCAGTGGAAACGGCAGTCATAATTTCCACTGTACTGTTGATATACTGTAATGTGGTCCGTCATCCCACGTTAGCCCTTACTCGTTTCCACTGAAGATGGCAGTCAGTGGCACTGCCGAAGCGTCTGGTTTTGTCACAAACTTTACACCACGGCCAAACAGCCCGGGAGATAATTTTAATCAAAATTCAGTGGATGAAGTTTAACATATAGTAATAAGACAAGAGAAAATGGGAAATCAACTCAATTCAGTAGAATTCATGATAGAAATACTATATTGTATTAGGTAACTACTTCCAATTAAGAAGTAGGAACATCATCTCCAACCCAAGGATTAGGCCCTAATACTCATGTCTACGTCGCTTTGTGTTTTAAGGCTGCTGCTATTAACGTATCAGCTGGTGTGCGGCTCAAATGTTCAAATCGTCTCTTTCTATACTCGATGTTTGTCTCATTTGACGACTGGATCTCTAACTTCTGTTTGATTTTCTCGTTTAGCTTCTGTTTAGCTGGCGAATCGCAGAAACTTATTTTCAGCAGCTTGATTCTTCTTTCCCTCCCTTCTCCGTTATGCCTCACTGTTATAAAAGAGTGTTGGAATAACTACTGTTTTACAAAACGTCATATGGGTATCTTCTTACTTTATTCCTTAGATTACTATTAATTGTTCCGCAGACTCTTCTAAATCTTGACAGTTTGTGATCCTAATCGTTATTACAGCCAACGGAGACGTTATATCCTAAATATCCAACCGATTCAACACATTTTGTTTCTGGTTCTCCATAGCTAAGTTACTATCCCAACGATTCCACCAAAGAAACTAGGTATCCTATAATCCTACATTGTTGATAGACTTCATTAATCCTATACTATTAAACGAGCAATAATTGTTTGTCTGTAATTTTTTTTCCCGAAACGGCTCGAGGAATTTTCTCGGAAGTTGGTACTTAAGGGAATTTTGACACCAGGAATCGATTGGACTCGGTCTCATTTTCCGCAAAATTCGTCTAAGGGCCACATCTGAGGGCCTTTATTTTAAAATATCGCGGGACCGATACCGCGCGACAATTAATTATTGCTAGGCAACTGTAATTTCTAACCAGCTTTCTTACCGTACAGATAAATAAATTACAGAAACCGTCGATAAATGCAAACGGCGCAGTATCGATATGTTTATATATGAAGAAGAATAAATAGCTGTTGCGATCAATGTAAATAAACAAAATAAGAGTTGAGACGAGCAATAATTGTCCGTCCGTCTATAAATTTTTTCCCGTAACGGCTCGAGGAATTTTCTCGAAATTTTTACATTACCGAAATTTCATTACATTATTATTCAAAAACGTTGTGTCTGTTTGTTTATTCAAAGGTTTATTTGAAAATTATAGGTGAGCTATTTCAGAAATTAATCGATTTGTGTGATCATTTTCTTTGTCTTTTACAGTGATTTTATTCCAATCAGTTATTTAGTGTTAGATCTGCTCAGTAAAATAAAAAAATAATTGCAATTTTTCTCTGCTCAGTGATCTATTTACAATAAAAAACCATTACAGTGTTTGTGCAAGTGCAAAGCGACTCAAATTCTTGCTCGGTTGGTAATTTATATAGTTTTTTAAGAAGGTAAGTGTCATCACCTTAGGTTACATATTACTATTCTGTGCACACCCACCAAGCATTGGACACTGTGCAACATTATTTATACTTCCAGTCTTATGCTCAAGTGTTTTAAAATATTTTTGGCAGAAAAAAGCAATCTGAAAATTGAAAATGTTATTTTTTAGATGCCTCGCGGACGACCTCCTAAACGGCGAATTTTTAATAACTTAAGGCCACCGCAACAAAGACAGCTAGAAAATGAGTTACCACAGCCTCTTCAGGAAATAACGAATGTCAGAGACGACCTTTCTGAAAATAATCCCATCAATGCTATTTATGAAAATCAGGCATCCACTTCAAGACCCCTTCCCCTTCCCGAAGTAACAAATGCCTGAAAACAAGTTCCTCAAAATAATACTAACAACGTCATTCATGAAAATCAGGCGTCAACTTCTAGACCTGTGCGAAGTGCCAAGAATGATTGTATGAATAGACTAAATGAAGTATTAAGGGAGGTTAACGATTACCAGTCGCAAGAATTACGTGAGCAAATAAGGGAGATAAATAATAAACGCAGAATATTGGCAGAATCAACAGAAGAGCGTGAACGACGGCAAGAAAACGATCGATTGCGAGCAAGTAAAAGGAGAGCTGAAGAGTCACCAGAGCAAAGAGCTCAACGGCTTCTAATCATTCGATTACGAGCAAGTCAAAGAAGAGCTGAAGAAAATGAAGAAAGACGTCAGCAGCGATTAGAGGAGCAACGTCGCCGGAATGAAAGACATCAAAGAGCTCTGCTATTGAACCCTTTACGAACATACAAATTAGCTGTCACTTCTGATGTATCCAATCACACATTAGGAAATTTTAATGTTGCTTCCTTGCATTGTGGCGCTTTGCATTTTACAGAAGAACGTGTTAGCAATCGAACCCATAGAAATTCTTTCGGAGACTGCTGTTTGCATGGCCGCATTGAGCTGCATCCACCTAAATTTCCAAATGAGTTGGTGCGACTATTTCTTCATTGTCATCCATTAACTGATGAATTTCATAAAAGAATACGTAATTTAAATGCATGTTTTGCAATGGCTTCATTCACTGTGGATGATAATCGAACCATAAACAATCGAGGAATTTATACGTTTATTGCAGCAGGGAATGTTTATCATAAAATTAACGTGGCTGCTCATCCAACTCAAAATTCATAAGGTGAGTTTGAACGACCTCGATATGGACAGATGTACTTCCTCTATAATGAAGATGCTGTCAATGAACGTGTCAACATTCCACTGAATAATGGAATTAGTGTCCCATTAATGAACCTGTTGGAAGGAATTATCCGCTCACAAAATCCATTTGTACAAGGTTTTATGATGATGTGAGAGGTTGAAGAAGAAGTGAACCAGCGTGCTGCTGAGGAAAGAACTGAACCACCTTACGTGAAACTTCTCTTTGCGTTGCCCGAGGGTGCAGACCACAGAAGGTATAACATTCCATTCCAAAATGATGTTTGCGCCGTGGTCACTTTGAATGCCGATCAAAGTTTTCCAGATAATGAATTAGTTATTCGACAGAGAGGTAAATCCATTGTTACAATGAGGAACATCGACCAACGGGTTAAGCCATTCACTTACCCTCTATTTTATCCCAAAGGTACTTTTGGATATTCCATAGATCTACCATTAAGAACTCCGTATGCGAGTCGTCATCACCTTACGAGACTTGAATTGGCTCAATATAGAATTGCTTTTCGGCCACAATTTGCTCAATTTCTTCCACTCAAGAATCCTGTAAGAAGTCCTGATCTGCGTCTCCTAAATTTTAATGCTCTACATTATGGTGGTAAATTTTTCCAACAGTACCTCGTTGATACTGCTATAAGAGTTATAAAAGATCGAATTGATTGGATTAAAGCTAATCAAAAAAAAATTCTTGCTGATAATTACGCTTCAGTTACCAATTTCATAAACCAACTTGCTGAACAAAAAAATGCTACTGTTGGGGAAAAACTTATATTACCTTCTTCATTTCCTGGATCTACAAGATATTACGCTGAACATTTTGAAGATGCTATGGCCTTAGTTCGTCGTCTAGGATCGCCGGATTATTTCATTACGATGACATGCAATCCTGATTGGTAAGAAATTAAGGAAGCAGCAAGAATACAATTCCATGATCAAAGTCTTTTAAATCAGCCAGGTCAAGATAGACTTGGCCTCGTTGCAAGGGTCGCAAAAAAAAATTTCATGAACTAATTGATGATTTGGATAAAAAACAAATTTTTGGTAAAGTTACAGTTTATGTGTGCACTTTAGAATTTCAAAAGCGAGGTCTTCCCTACATGCACTTGCTATTGATTATGTTTTCTCAAGACAAAATACTGTATATAACGTCGAGGAGCTTGATGATTTGATTTCTGCTGAAATTACTGACGACGACCCAATACTGCGAGATTTGATGATTAAATGGATGATACATAATCCGTGTGGAGAACATAACCAAGAAGCTCCATGTATGATCAATAAAGATGGAAAAATGAAGTGTCGCTTCAGATTTCCAAAATCATTAAAAGACTTTACATCTTTAGTTGAAGATGAAAAAGCCAATTATCAACGTGGTTATGATTCGAGAATGGATCCAAACAGTCCAGACTTTTCACATCATCATGCTGTTTATCGTAAGGATAGTCAAGGTTGAAGAATAACAAGAGACAATCGCCATGTAGCTTCATATAACGCTTACCTTTTAAAAAATTTAATTGCCATTTTAATGTAGAATACGTTGGTAGTATAAAAGCAGTTAAATATCTTTATAAATATGTTTACAAGGGACATGACTGTGCATTTGTCAAGGTAATTCAAGATCAACGAACATTAAATTACAATGAAGCAGAAACATATGTGCAAGGTCGATGCATCACACCTCCAGAGGCATGCTGGAGTCTCTTTGGCTATGAAATTCAGAAAAAAGTCACACTGTTCAACGTTTAGATATTCATCTACCTGGACAATATCGTATGGCAAATATTGAACAGACGCAGGAAGATTTAGCTGACGTAGGCCAAAGAGGTTCAACTTTAGAAGCTTACTTTAGACATAATTCACATTCAAAGCAGCAACAACAAAATCAAGTCCACAATGAAAATCAACAAGAAATACATTATTATTATAATTATTATTATTGGCAGATGTCAGAGCACTTTAGGTGGATAGGAAGTAACAGTGAATGGCAGCCCAGGGTCAGGCGCCTTCGAGTTATTGGTAGAGTTCACAGCATAAACTTTGTTTCGCAACCAGAACTTTACCATCTACGGCTATTGCTCTACCACGTCAAGGATGCTACAAGCTTCGATTACCTTTTATTGGTAGAAGGAACAAGATACGCTACATATAAACAAGCCTGCCTAGCTAGAGGACTAACATTTGATGATCAACAATGGGTCGAAGGTTTGAGAGAATCTGCCATGTCAAAAATGCCTTCAGTAATGAGAACACTATTCACACAAATTCTTATTCTTGGCGCTCCTGAAAATCCTAAAGCTTTATGGGATATGTTCAAAGAAGAATTGGCCGAAGACTTTATTAGAGAGGCCAGACTTAATAACACTTCTATTGAAGAAGCGATAAAAAGAGCTTATAAGGATAAGGATCATTGCTTACAAACTGAACACAGAAGCTACAGAAGGTCTAAATTTCCGCTTCTGGGTACAAAGATACAATATGGACGATATAGACAATTACGAAAATCAGTTGAATGAAGAAATAGTAAACGTTGATGAATACGCAGAATTTGGGGAAAGCATGTATCAACGTCTTCGAGGAAGACAATTAGAAATTGTGGATCGAATTTTAAGTGCTGCTGAAGGTCAATCTGAGCAAAGATGCTTTTTTATTGATGGACCTGGTGGTGCGGGAAAAACTTTTATTTATAAGACACTATTCCACATTCTTTCTGGAAGAAATTGTAATGTAAAGTGCATGGCGTTCACTGGAATTGCGTCTAACTTACTTCCTAATGGTCGAACATCCCACAAAACATTTGGACTTAAAGTTCCTTTAACTGCTGAATCTGTTTCAAATATAAAACCAGGATCTTCGAAAGGCAGGGAACTCGCTCAAGTTCAAGTTTTTTTAATGGATGAAGCACCCATGTTACCTAAGTATGGAATGCATAATATGGACCAATTGCTTCGCGCTCTAGGCAATTCACATTTACCATTTGGAGGAAAAATTGTTGTTTTTGGAGGAGATTTTCGACAGTGCTTGCCTGTTCAACAACGTGCCAACAAAAGTGAACTGATAGATCTATGCATAAAAAGAAGTAACCTTTGGCAACATTTCTATCTCTTTTCTTTGACTGAAAATATGCGTGTAGATCCAGAGCAAAGAGATTTTGCTGAATATTTGTTGAAGGTCGGGAACGGAGAGTTGCCTGTAAATAATATGGACGAATTGAGCTACCAGTAGATATTCTTTCTAATGGAAATCTAATTGATGAAGTCTTTGGAAACTGTATTACTAATAATAGATTTCAAGATATGAACGACAGAGCTATAATTGCTCCTTTGAACAGAGACGTAACAAAAATTAATTCTGAGATCATTGAAAAACTACCTGGAGATATCAAAATTTATCACAGCTACGACTCTGTAAAAATCAACCAGAAGGAGCTCTTCAATTCACTTCAGATTTCCTTAATTCTGTTGACATAGCCGATTTACCGCCACATGAACTTAAGTTGAAAAAAGATACTATAATAATGATTTTACGAAACGTAGACATTACAGAAGGGCTTTGCAATGGAACTAGATTAAATATTACAGAGTTGTGCAATAACATTATCAAAGCTAAGATAATTGCTGGAGAAAATCGGGTCGAGAGGTACATATATATTACATTGGATTCTAACAAAGGTCGGGTGCACCATGCAAAGACATCAATTTCCCGTAAGACCGGCATTTTCTATGACAGCTCACAAGGTCCAGGGTCAAACATTTGAGTACGTTGGTGTTGACTTACGGACACCAGTTTTTATGCATGGAATGTTATACATCGCTTTTCCCGAGTTAAAAGGAAAGGCAGTTTAAAAGTTCTGCTACCACAAGAAAATCCTCGACACACTCGTAATATAGTGTGGAAAGAAACATTGAATGATATTGATTCTAATAATAGTGTACAGAATAATAATGGATACTGATGATGAACATCTTTTTTTGGACATTCCAGACAACTTGGATGATTTCAACATGACTTTTTATAAAATATTGTAGAAAATTAAATTTTTAAATATATTGCTATATATATTTTTTTTTTAAATATATTATGTTTGTTAACCTACATGATGAGTTATAAGATTACTATTTTAGTTTCCCAATTTCATAAAATTCATTTTCAATTTCTAAATTAATATTGTAAAATGCAAATCTGTTTTTGTTTTGTTATGTAAAAAGAAAAATGTAAAATCTTATTAAAAAAATTATTTTTTATTTGAAACCGAGCTAATCTCGGTCCTCCGGTACTATATATAAAATAACAATTCTACTCCAAAGTTTGGTTTCAACAATTATTTGCCAATAACGAAAGAATTGTTATAAACTTATCCATGACCTCTTAGAGAGTGAAATTTCAATCTGAAGACAGGACTGTAAGACCGTAACGCATGGTATTTCCTATGAAAATTCAGAAACTGTAAGAAGAACAATTAAACAAGTAGGTCTACACAGTGACTCTGCATGCATACGTACATCTTTGCAGTTACTGTGCAGACTTATTACAAAACCAATCAATCGTAACTCCACATTTTTAGCACTTTTTCTGTAGTCAATAGCGTGTGGTCTCGCTAATGACGTTAATTAAGTGCCCTGGCCATCATCATTTCTGTTTGCGTTGTTTTCCCATAACCTTCTTCACGTCATATTTAGTAGGAATAAACCTGTTTTAGTACCAAGCCACGTTTCCGTTAACTATATGAAAAATATATTGTACTAACCGTCTGTGACTTCTCATGCAATGAAAAATTGTCATGCAATGACTGTGACGCTTTCTATGTGGGCCAGACGTGCCGTGGTTTCCTCAAAAGATTTAACGAACACAAACCACCCACTATCTGTCGCAACTATGATACCATCAAATCAAAATTCGCCAAACATCTTATTAATGAAAATCATAATTACACTGATTTCGGAACCAATTTAAAACCCCACCACTTTTGCATTAGGGGACGTTATATGAACGCACTCGAGGAATTTGAGGTATACAAAGCGTTCAGGGACACTAGTACCAAGCCACACATTTTGAACGACCAGTTATTATTCAAATCTAATATATTGTACGACACCGCGTTGAGATACTAAGATAACAAGAATCAATTGTGGTCAATGCGCGGTGGGTCGCTGCGCAGTGTACGCTGTTTGCCCGATGTGCATATTCATGTTACAAAAAATAATATAGTTCGTTATGTTAAAATGTGCTATTTGTGGTCATCATAACGCATGGATTTTAACGTTTGACAAGTATATCAGTGAATGATATGTGCTACAAATTTTATGCTTTGAAAATGGGACAAGTGTCTCGAAACATGTCGCAATAGGAAAGGACATCATATATGAGAAGTCACAGACGGTTAGTACAATATATTTTTCATATAGTTAACTTCTTCACGTGTTTCTCATCCCACAAATCCCCTTAAACGTTTCTCAAAAAAACTGCAGTAGCCCAGATGACTATAAGATACTTCTTTAACTTCCTTGTTAGGACTCAGTTCAGTTCTTTAACAACGGTCCTACATGCTGTCACTCCATCTCTTCCTTGGTCGACCAATGTTCCTCTTGGTGTTTGGTTGGCTATCTCTTGCCTTTTTCACTAGCTTTTTGTCATCCATTCTTGATGTGTGTTCATTCCGTATCCTTCTTCTTTCCGCAATCTAAGAATTAATATCTGTAACATTACACGTTTTATGTAGTAGTATAAGATACTACTAACCGCAAATACTGCCCTATGGAAATACTGCAAATGCTGGTTTTCTGTTTCTTGAACTACCACTTTATCATCCTCATAGAATATGTAATTCACGTCCATATTAATTTCTGCCAATATTTATTTGTAGAAAATACAAGTATTCTTCAATAAAAATTGAAAACAAACCAATATACGACCGCAACTGTATTTTTTCTAAAATGATTGGATGTAAAGTGGAGATTTTTCAGTCGTAATTGTTAGTCGTTCGATTACGCGCACAATGACGCCTTGACGTTGGAAGCAAGATATTATGTACCAACAAAAAACTGGTTTCTAAAATAAATGAAATGAGATTGAACTCGTTTATGATCGTAGGCCTGTATTCAGCAACTCTTCAAGTTTCTCAATTCTGCCACCCTACAATACGCCCTTGAACACTGCGATGATGCATACTGTAATTAATGCAGGATGGATCGGAGCCAAGACCTTCAGTACAATTAGCCTACATATCAATTAATCGAAATAAAATATAGTAAATTCCGTCCTACATTTGACTTCTAGATGTGTCCATCACGACTTGTCACGACTGTTAGAACGTGCACGCCATTTGATCTGGTGAACTGTTTTTGCGTCTTTACAACAATAATTTGTCGCAATTAATCGAATTGCATCTTGTACACGTACACGTACACGAGCGTACACGTACCACATCGTATGTAGCAAACGTTATTCTAAACATTCGTTCTCCTGAAGGTGGCAATAGCGGAATTGGACCGCTATTCATGAAAATAAGGAAACACTCAATGCATAAGCGTTGCCACATTGACAATAACAGACAATCGATACAGGCAGTTTTCTGGTCATTCAGTCAGCTCCACGGCCTCCGGTATCATACTAACATTTGTGTTAGTCCACATTCATCAATGAATTTTCCGACAGATTTAAAATAAGCCACCATTGTGTGGAGTACGCCCATATGAATAAAAATATTATCAAACACGACTTTTTAGTTGATAAGCAACTTTTGCAATTTGCAAATCATAAGTAACCTGCATACAAGTTTGTTACTGTTGTCACCTGTGTCACTTATTGTTACTGTCAATGTTATTATAGACTTTCTACACTCCTCCAAGTGTGCTTTCTTGATTGAAACGAAATGTTTGTAACGTTTCGAATGGTAGCCATGCATATTATCGACTGGGTCAGGTAGAATAACAGCGTTATATTTTAATTTTAAAGTAACACGCGCGTTTAATATTTCTTTACATATACCCAGTTTTTCATCAGTAAAAAATATTTGATAACACCACTTTATTGTCCACACTTAATACACACAAAAAGATTTAACACTTTCAGATTCCATTTTTGTTTAGCGAGAACGTAAATTTTTTAGCGCAAAATCAATACTTTCTGATAAAAATTTCTGTGACTTATGCTCCACTAGGGCTGTGCAGTGTGCACGCTGCAGTGGTCTAACGGAAACTGCTGTTCAGGTAGTTCGAGGGACCACAAACACTTGCCGCAGATTCTTTTCAGTAAGCCTACCAAATTGTCAGCAGTTTCGTTAGATACAAATAATTTTATGAAATTGTAATGAGATTACAACCTTTTCATACCATAGTGAATTTGAATTAAACAGTATTGAAATCTTATAAATTATTTATATAAAGCTAATGCTTGCCTTACTAATTTTTATAATATTTTACTAGAATTATTATTATTTATTTAAAAATTTTTTTCCATTCTGGTGTCCGCCTTTTAGCAGATAGACTAAAGAGTTGTGGAATAACCGCGTATCTTCAGTGGCGGATATATACTGAATATTTTTACAGGCAAACTAATAAGTCGGAATCGCGATCGTTGAAAAAACGCACAGCGCTCAAGGCACTTTCGATCGAGATTTTCAGGGGGATAGCTACCGAATTTTTTCCGCCCTTTTGCACACAAACTTATACATTTATAAACATTGCATACACAAACTTTCGGACATATACCTTGTGCTTTACGTTTTCTCCAAATTTTCCTAAATTTGACGCTTTCCGCCGGCCATTTATACTCCACTTCTGTTTCCGCCACTTTGCATAGGGCATAAGAACGACATTTGGAGCTCACTTGTAAATTTTCAGCCATATACCGAGTGATTTAAAAACCTTAAAAATTTTCCGACTTTCACCGCTTGCCCCCATTTTCACCTTCCGAAACGCTTTCCGCCGTCAGTTATTTACGATCGATATAGGTCATAGAACATTTTGCGACAAAATTATCCTATCGACCTAGTAAAAAAAATAAAAGGCCTCTATCTCTCCGTCTATCAGATCGCACCTCACACAGAAGAGAACATGTTTCCTGTCTTTGTGGAGGGTGTCCAACTTTAGACTTTGAACACGACTAAGTGGTGGATATCGAGGTTATCCATAATCACTCGCAACCTCTACGAGCAGCGGGCGAAACCAGCACAGTTGTGTAAGAAGAAGATCCTCTCCCCCCTCCCTACAAAATGGCGGACACAGCCCAAGATTAAAAGTACAGTGAAACCTCCCGTACAAATATTATAGATACGACGGTAAACAACGAACGATAAAATATTCTGGTATCGACAATAATCCTATTAGTTCAAATGTAAAATTCCTGTCGGTTAGCCAGCATTTTGATAAATCTTTCTGCTACGATAGTTTATTATGACTTACTATGATCGTTCAAAGTTGATTTGTGATTTTCCTATCTCTAAAAAAAGAAGGTGAAATAAATTATTATTCTAACTTCAAGTAAAATAGTGGTGGTAACAATAATATACGGTAACGCAGTAAATTTTAGCGTCCTCTACATGTCCTCTACCTGACGTGAAAAGTATACCCAAGAAAGCTATAAAAATTTTCGAGAAAATTTTAAAAATCCATGCTGGGTATCAGAGTAAAGGGGATTTTAATTCATTTCTAAATGTAGTGGTTACGCTAAAAATGTTCTAATTTTAGAATCACTACGGGCGAAAAATGGAACTCAAAATTTTAAGAAAATTTTAAAAGGCTATGCGGGGGATCAAGTTAGGAGGAAGTTTTTTAAAAATACAAACTCCTCCTAAAATGCAAGTCAGCAAGTAAAGGAACACGCCTAAAATTCTACAAGGTGATGGGTCTTCCCACACTTCTTTATGGGTCTGAGAATTGGACTTTAACGAAAGACCAGGCCAGTCGCATCCAAGACACTGAAATGAGTTTTCTCAGGCACGTGGCAGGGTATACTCTCCATGATCATAAAAGAAACACAACTATACGGCAGGAACTGAATATTATGAGTATATTCGACAGGATGGCCCAGTATCGGCTGAATTGGTGGGAACATCTCTGCCGAATAGACGACTGCCGCATCCCCAAACAACTATGGAACTATAAGCCGAGGGGACGGAGAGGTGTGGGACGTACGAGGAAGCGCTGGAGTGACCAGCTGTAATATTTGCCTATTTGAGACCGGAACAAACCATTCTTGGTTTAAACCTTGAGGATGATGATGATGATGATGACAAATTCCTAGGTGTCTTTAACAATTTAACAGAATTAACATCTCTTAACACGCCTTGCAAATGTTTGTATGCCTTCAGAAATTTTGTAAGCGACGTTTATCTTAAAGTAAATTTTACCAAAATCTAAATAAGTGGTCATTTTTGAAAATTTCAAAATTTTTAGACGCCATGGAGCCATAAAAGGGATGAAAAATTTGAAAATGTTTAGAAAAATCAAAAGGCATTTTACGGAATATACCATTTTCTATGAAAACGTGTTAAGCTTAGGGGCACCATGGCCCAAAAACAGAACTAAAAATTGTAATTAAGTTTATATAAAACTAAAAACATTAAGAAAATTTTAATTAAGTCTATATGGGGGACCAAGTTATGTGGAATTTTGTTCTAAATACAAACTCGGCTTAAATATATTGGCAGAATTAATACCTCTCAGCAGTCCTCGCTCCTTGCATATTTTGGATCGCCTTTAAAAAGTTTGTAAGCCGTGGGGTCTAGAGTCTATGCTAATGAGGCAGAGACTGTGACGACATCATTGGAGGACACCGTGCCAATTGTTACCGAACTGATGATAGCCTCCGGTGGTGAAACCGGTACGTCTGGCAGCATAGACCCTAGACCACGGCCTAACAGCCCGGCCAATAACGTTTCTAACTATTTGGACGCCGACCGTGAAAGCCTTACGAACTCTGTTTGTAAGCTATGTTTACAAAACAAAAATATATATGTACTGTTATCAGTTACCTTATGTATATTTATGAGAAGTGTTACAGATGGGTCTACAGGTATCTTTGGAAACAAACATAGACTTAAATTACTTCGTTCTTTCCCCGTTATACTGTTGAGACCCTAAGCATTTGGTCGCAGATAAACCATTTCTACTGCTGTAAGTCTTCCGTCAAATCTGAATTTAGAGTCCGTATCTCAGGACCACAGGTAAGTACCGTTCCACCAGATTCTTGTCTTGTTCTCACGGCTACGTTACGATCCCCGACAACATTTCCAAACGACATTTCGGAAGCTGCAACAAGAACAATTAAAAGGTATGTCTACGTAGTGACACTGCATGCATACGTATTTCTCAGCCGTTATTGTCCAGACTTGTTACAAAATCAATCAATCGTGACTTCACATTTTATTAGCACATTTCTGTAGTCAATAGCGTGTGACCTCATTTAGTACGGTTTTATAACTTAACTAACGGGAATACTATTAACTTGATGAAGTATTATAGTATACTTTGTTAATTAAGCGCCCTGCCCATTGTCATTCGTTCTGCGTTGTTTTCCCATAAACCTTCTTCACGTGTTTCTCATCCCACGGATCCTCTTGAACGCTTTCTCAGTTGGTCAGATTTTCATGTGATCAGATTTTATGGAAAATGGTTAGAAATATAATCGAAGACGAACATAAGGAACAAGAAGTGAAACAGTGATGCTGCTTTCGAGCTGAAAAATCATGAATTACTACGTAGTTTACCATAACTATTTACATAGAATCAAGGCTTAGGAGAATTCGCCTCATGTTCCTCGCCACCTTGCTACCGCTCGTCCAACGTCTCTTCTTCTATGTTGCTGGTAATTATAGGCTAACCGTGGAATGCGGGTATTACCCGTTCGTTCCAAACGGCTTTTCCATTTTTCTCTGTAAAACACTATCTTTTCTCTAGCTGAAAATATATTCAAATCCTTTCTTACATCCTCATTTCTTATACGGTCTGCTTTTGTACATCCCTTTACTGTTCTTAAGTATTTCATTTCCGCTGCTTGAATCTTATTCCAGTCGCTCTTCGTCATCGTCTAAGATTCGCAACCATATAATAATGCTGGAACAGCCATCGTCTTATAAAATTTTAAATTAGTGTCCTTTCTGACTTACATAGAAATCCAGCTGCAAAAGACGAAAAATACACTTGGTGCTTTTTAATTTACCAGATGTGTGTGACATTAAAGCGCACCACTATTAAAACTCTGGGAGGCTCTAGAACATATTAAATCATATCTGGATAAGAGCCGTGTATTGAAAGATTCTACGACAAAGGTTAACTTGGATCAGAGCATATCCAAAGAATTGAAGGTCACTACACGATTAACTCAGGGACACGATATACCTCCAACTGTGTTTAAAGGCTGCATAGAACATGTTTTACTAGAATGTAAAAGGAAATGTTTTCCGATGGGTCTTCCCGTACGCGATGGAAACTATTTACTTAACAGATTGGAGATATTCAGGTCCTCGTTTTCCAATATAAAGAATACTGTATTATGAAAGTTTAAAAACTTTACTACAAAAAATTAGGGCCTGTCAATGAGCAATGACAAATCGAAATATGATTGTGTTAGGAAACAGCAGATGAACTGCAATGAATAGACGACAATCAAAAAGAATCACGATATGACACGTGGATTCTTAGAGGTTAACATAAAGGGCCGAAGGAAGAGATCGAGGAGAAATACAAGGCAGGAAGTCAGAGGGGAAAAGTCAATTTAGGTGCCGAACAATATATTGAGGCATAAGAGTATTTCAGAAGGTGAAAATTGCATATTCATAAGAGGTAACGCTATGCGGTTAGGAAGTACGGTCAGTAACATAAAAAGAATGAGAAAAGGGTCGCTGATCTTAAGATGGATGTACTGAGAAAATCATGAAGTAGGCGTATATCGTGAAGCGTTTGTGTACATACACAATGAAATAACTGTAGAACTGATTGGAATACAAAAAAACCATAGTAGAAAAGATAGAAAACTTTTTCGCATAGGTTATTTTTTTTAGTCCCTAAGGGACAATTAGAATTTAAATCCTTGGACAGACAAATCTAGAACGATCGCGTTCATGAAATGAGTGTGTTCGGAAGGTTTATTTTTTTATATGCAAATATGAGGAATTTTTAATTCAAAATAAGAACTCGGTACCTTTAATGATTTGACAGAATTAATATCTCTAAACACTCCTTGGAAATTAACTTTTTGGATGGCCTTCAAAAAGTTTGTAAGGTATTATATTCACAAGAAATTTCATATATATTGTTGTCGGTTGCGTACATTTGTGAAAAGTATTAGATGTAGGCCTATAGATATCTATGGAAACATACATATCCTTTAAAGCTGGGACTAAATTATTTGTCATTTAGACATTGTGATTATAAATTTTAACTAAAAACGAATGCAGTAGTTCGGAATTATTAGTGCTTATTGTTTGATTGTCTCTTTTGCGATTGATATTTTACTAAAAAATAGAGTATTCCCGGGTTTCCGGGATTTTGCTGATAATTTGAAACTTATCTAATATTGACGGTAATGGCATTTCGAGGCAAGGGGCCAATAAGAACAAAAATAATGATTGGTAATCGAATTATAGAACAGGTGAGCCCCTTTAATTGTTTGGGAAATGGTATTGGCTATGATAGGAATTATGATATTGATGTTAAATTAGGTAAGTTCCAGACGATCTGTGGGATAATCAACCGTATTTTTGGAAACAATGTACGTCAAGATACAAAATTAAAGTTCTAGAAAGTTATGGCAGTCACTGTACTGTCATGTGGGTGTGAGTTAGGGACAACAACCAAGAAACAAGACAATAAAAATGGCCTCGGAAATGGCGTTCGTAAGACGAGTTAAATAGTGTTCTAAATTAGACCGTTTAAGGGACCGTATAAGGAATGAGGCCATAAGCGAAGAGTTACAAGTTTTTAACTTGAATTAAAAATTAAAAGATTACAAACTATGGTGGAAAGAACGCATAGAAAAAAATGCCAGATTCCAGACTGGCCAAGCAAGTCTGGAAATACAAACCTATAGGCTACAGGTGTGTGAGTAGACACAGAAAGAGATGGCTGGAGAATTCTTGACGGAGGAACAGGTAGCACCTTGCCTATGTGAAGATGATGATGATGATGATGATGATGCTGATGATCTAATATTAGCATTTACCTAATGTGTTTTGTTCAAAATAGTGAGCGAGCTCTGAAGCTCAGGGAGGTTACAAGCCTGACTCTTACGTGTTCGTCCAACGCTGTTAATTTCTATTCTTACGAGTTCGCATTTGTCACATGTACAGATTTTTCCAGTACCATGTTATTATTTTCTTCTCCAACACGTATCACTTTTTCAAATAGTAGGCTTTACAAATCTATATATATAAAAGAGAAATACCACTGACTCATCACGAAATCTCCGAAACTATAACACCTAGAAACTTGAAATTTGGCATGTAGGTTCCTTATGTGATGTAGGTATCCGCTAAGAAGGGATTTTTGGAAATTCGACCTTTAAAGGGGGAAAAATGGGGGGAAAATTTGCCTGACTGACTGACATAGAATCAACGTAGAGCAAAACTACTGAATGGATATCAATGAAACTTTGAACATAGCTTCATCATAGGTCTTAGGTGCTCACTAAGAAACGGTTTTAAAAACTTTTACTCCTAAGCGGCAAACCCCCCCCCCCCCCATTGTATCTATGTATGTATGTTCCACATCTCCTCCTAAACCACTGGACCGATTTCAACCAAACTTGGCACAAATATTTTACGCGACGGGAGAACCAACATAGGATAGGTGTTTTTTTCGATGGGGTCCTTTGGGGGATTCTTTGGGGTTTTTCACATCTCCTCCTAAACCACTGGACCGATTTCAACCAAACTTGGGACAAATATTTTACGCAGCGGGAGAATCAACATAGGATATGTGTGTTCTTCGATGGGGTCCTTTGGGGGTTCTTTGGGGTCTTCCACATCTCCTCCTAAACCACTGGACCGACTTCAACCAAACTTGGCACAAATATTTTACGCAACGGAAGAACCAACATAAGATAGGTGTTTTTTCGATACGATCCTTCGGGGGGTCCTTTGGGGTCTTCCACATCTCCTCCTAAACCACTGGACCTATTTCAACCAAACTTGGCACAAATATTTTACGCAACGGGAGAACCAACATAGGACAGGTGTTTTTTTTCGATACGATCCTCTGGGGGGTCCTTTGGGTCTTAAACAACTATTAGATCTGGTTACTATGGCAACCCAATAGAATAGATTCTTGTTACCATAGCATCGGTGGAAGTCTCCCGCGTAGGAAATAGCGCGGGAGTCGTCCGACGGGCCTTCCCCGGAGTTCATCCACGGAACCCGGGGAGTCTTAGGTCGGATCCCGCGAAAGACGGCGGGGCCAGAGTCCACGGTTCTTATAAATAAAGATATAGGTTATGATATCAAAGGTGGTGTATGCATCTTAAGAAACGTCTTAATAGTGTGTGAATTCAGAGTTGTTTCAGTTTGAATTTAAAAGTGTTAAAAAGTGTGTAAAGTGTTTAAGAGTTAAGATCGAAGTAAGTTATAAGCGAGTACAAAAAACAAAGTTTTGATAGCGAATGTATTCAGACCATAGAGCTCAGACAATATAAATGCACTTGCTTCAGTTTGAATTTAAAAATTGATAAGCTGAAATCTATAGAGGTATTGTATTGTTAGAATAAGTTTAGGAGACACTAATTTAACAAATGCTTTATTTCAACATTAACACAATGAATTATAAAACGACAGTTAAATACGCAGCGCGTGCAAGTACTGTAGACATTTTATTGAAAACTAATTTAGCTGTTCGCCCTCTCCCAGGGTTAGAAATCGAGCAGGAGCATCACGAACAACAGAAATCTTCTCCAGATATAAGAATACAGTTTATGACATGTTCTTAAACAGGTGCGCTACAGAGTATTCCTCCAGTGAGAATGCGAACGTAACAATATAAGGAAGATTATACAATATACAAGTAATATAACGTTAGAACAAGAATAGGTGCCTATGAGCCTATGAATAAATTATGAACCCGAGCAACGCTGGGTAAATCGGCTAGATATAGATATCTATATAACCCAAATACCACTGACTGACTCACTGATCACGATATCTCTGAAACCACTGAATGGATATCAATGAAACTTTTAACATAGCTTCATCATAGGTCTTAGGTGCTCACTAAGGAACGGTTTTAAAAAATTTCACTCCTAAGGGGCAAGAAAAAAAAACAGTAAAATTTATCGCGGGAACTGCATACTTTGTAAATGAAATGGCTGACAACTCAGTTTACTGGAAACCCCGAATACATTTAGTCCTGAGTTTTTAATCATTGTTTTAAATTGAAAAAAACTTCGTTGTTTGCAGGTTCTTATAGTCGAGAAAATTTCGAAGTTCAATTAATTAATAAATGTATGTCCTTTTTTTCTCGGAAACAGCTCTAACGATTTTCTCGAAATAAATAATAAATAGCTGTTGCTATGAATGTAAATAAAAAAACTAAGAGTTGAGAATTTGTACAATCTATCTAATCCTATACTATTAAGCGAGCAATAATTGTACAATTACGTACTACGTGAAACTCCGTAGCGAAGCACGGGTATTTTGCTAGTACTTGTATATAAGCTTATACGAAATCGTATTGCAAATAAAATAAATAAATAACAATCATATTAGGAAAAGTTCACGTGTACTGTATTGTCAGTAAAATAAAATAATTTTTGTCTAGAGTTGGAACCGTCTAAAAAAAAACACTCGCGTATACTGTTCGCTTTTGTCTTCAACACATAATGAATGAACGATTCACTATAATAGCAGACGTGTTGTAGGTTCAAGGCCGTCACTTTCTACACCAGGAAATTACCGTCTCGCGCTACAATTATCTAAATAGACTTTCACATAAACTAATTTTAGCCATTGCGATATAAACGTTGGTCGGCGTCAAATTGTATCTATCTCGCATCCTAACACGTGCTCGTGAGCCCGTACGAATGATGCGTTGTCTTTTAGTGTCGAGATCCCGTTGAGTTTCTCTTGAATAAATATCCCAGCGGGAGCTGGGAATTATCAGGAGTTGAAGAAATTAGTAGCGAGTAGAGAACTCTGAGGACACTCCAGTGTATATGAATGTGTATGTGGAGAGAGAGAGAGAGAGAGAGAGAGAAAGAGAGAAAGAGAGAAAGAGAGAGAGAGAGAGAGAGAGAGAGAGAGAGAGAGAGAGAGAGAGAGAGAGAGAGAGAAAGCGCAACGTACCGTTGTGTATATACAGTGGGCATTCGCAGTGACCCTCGCGCGCCTACAAGCCGGTGACGCTCCACTCGTGATTTATCCATTCACGCGCCGCATGAAATAGATTATCCGTCCGTTCTTACAAAATTTCTGAATTATTTATTCATTACAGTGGCTATCTGTTGTAGACAAACTAACTTTTGATAAAGTAGACAGATTATATTATCAATAAAGTACATATTATCTTTGTTGAAACGTGTTGTGTGTGGCGTGATATAAAATATATCCCGGTAAAGCGTGTGTGCGCGTATGACTCTGTGTGTGTGTGTGTGTGTGTGTGTGTGTGTGTGTGTTATATTAATATGTGTATGATGCGTTGGACAATCTGAGAAGAAACTTTTTAAAGCCATGTAGAGAAGAAGGCGTAAACGGATAAAGCAATTCCATGAGGCATAATGTCTTCATGGTTATTGTAATAGAGGGAAGACTGACAGGAAGAAAGGGAGGGGAATGCCAAGGAGGCAGACTGTGCATGGTGTGGATGAAGGAAGTAGGAACTGGAAGATACAGTACCACAAAAGAGTCCTGTGGGAGTCCTGTTCCATAAACGAGTACGAACTAAATAGCAGTCAGTTCGTTGAAATTTGATTGACTACTCTCCGGGGGCTCTTTCACACGGGTAAACCAGTTTGCGGCAGACGTCTGCCGTAGTAGGCTCACGCGAGCTTGCTCTCGGCACACTGTGCCTCTTTGCCTCGCACAAAACGGTCCAGCCTCAATTTAATAGGTGAAGAGTAAACACTCTAATTCAGCATATTTTTTTAAATTCCTTTTTTATACAGTATTTTAAATTTATGAATGAACAGGAAGAAGTAGTTGCAATATTGGCTCTAGCACTAATTGAAAATAGAAAAAGAAGAAAAGAAGGAACAGGAAAATGTTGATTGACCCATTAATAAACGACAGACTTGCCACTAGTAGTTTTGCACTGTTGTATCACGAACTGAGAAGTGACAATGAAAAGTTTTTTAATTATTTTCGTATGTCGATTTCTTCTTTCGATGAATTGCATAGTTGGAGAATAACATTCAAAAACAGAACACCAACATGAGGAATTCCGTTGCAACAGTTGAAAAGTTGGTTACATTAAAAATGTATACACTTTAAATTTGCAATACACATTGTTCTTTATTCAATTTGTATTTTTATTAGTAAAATTTTTAAGTACAGTTAATGAGACAAAACTGCAGTGACTACTTATCTAATGCAATCTTGTTTTTTCTAGACATTTCTTCGCAATTAAAAATATTTTGTTCCAGGACTATTGTTTTCTTATTTTATTACTATTATCTTTTCAAGAACAATCCCATATAGTTGGACGATTGCGAATTTCTTCAATAAAGGATTCGACATCGAAAGTGTGAATGACTTTTTCCATTCGGAAGAGGCAGACGTCTGCCTCGTGTGAAAAGGTTCTAAGGATTTGCACTTGTTAACTAGCAACTGGCCTGCCCGACGAGTTGAATTCAATCAATGTAACTAGAATATAGGAATAGGAATTCAATTGTCGGGGAGAGAACGTGCCGGCAGACGTCTGCCTCTCGTGGCTCACTCGCACAAAAGCTATGCAATGTACAGTATCAATGGGATTTCTGTCCCTAGCAGACGTCTGCCGCAGTTGTCTGCCTCGTGTGTAAGGGTCTAACGCAGCATAGAACAGACGTTTCGGCCCCACCTTCAGTGTAAAACGACAAGTCTTCAGCAGTTAACCACAGTAGCCTACTGATGGTTTGGGGGCCGAAACGTCTGTTCTATGTGGACTACGGCCTAACAGCCCGGAGAGTAGTCAATCAAATTTCAACAGAATTGACGCCGCGCCGGCCGCGAAAGCCTAAAGTACCAATTACGAGTCGGTTTGTTTGTACACTCCACTAATATAAAATGCAGAGTTCAACAACATGTTGTTGCCTACTTGTAACTTGTAATTATTACTCCATACATTTCAAATTACAAGGCTATTATTGAACTAACTAAGCGAGTTCTCAGTTTTAACTCGACCGTTTGGCATATCTCCGTCTGTATTTCTATCTACCTACCTATCGTCTGTCCGTTTGGGGTACGCTTATGTCTCACTATAACTTTTGAACCCATCAACCGATTTTCGTAAATCTTGGCAGCCGTGTCCATATTTTTTACCCCACAGAACCCTATTGTTTATTACATTAATTCCCCCCCCCCAAAAGTGGGGCTAAAGTCAAAAATATGAAGGAGTAAAAGTTATGAAGAAATCTTGGCGTATGAAATTAAAGATAATTTTAATCAAAATATAAATTTTGTGTTCATTTTTGCAATGTTTCAAAATTTTGGGACGCCGGTGACCAAAAAGTGGGTGAAAAGTTGGTATCATCGCATCGTCTTCACAACACGGCATAAGCAAGGTGTTGCCTGTTCCGCCTTCAAAGATCCTCCAGCCATCTTTTCCTGGGTCTACTCACACACCTGTGTCCTATAGTTTGTATTTCCAGACTTGTTTGGCCAGTATGGAATCTGACGTTCTTTCTAAGTGTTCTTTCCATCGTTGTTTGTAATATTAAAATTTTTCATTCAAGTTAAAAATTTGCAATTCTTCTCAAGGAAAAAGTTGATAACATTGCAGAAATTAATGTGGCGTATCAAATTTAAACAAATTAACTAAAATCTGAATGTAATGTAGTGCTGATTTTTATAAATTTCACAATTTTAGGACGCCAGGACCCAAAAAAGTGTGTGGAAAAAGTTTCATAAAATTGCAAATTCCATGTGGGATATCAAATAATTAATGAGAATTTTTTCCAAAATCTGAATATACTGTACAGTTTTGGCGATCTCAAAATATTTTGACCCAGGGCCTGAAAAAGAGATCTGAAATTTAAAAAATTTATATTTCAGCGGGTGTCAGGGAATTTTAACACAAATACGATTGTTTGGAATTTTTGAAGTTTTTTATATGATTTCTCCAAAATTCGTACTTTACGAAAAAAAATAGCACAGTTAATGGGGATTTTCGTAATTTTTCTGATATTTGAGAAATTATCTAATATCAAAATTTATTCAATAGACTAATAAATGCACTTCGCTCGAAATAGTGAGCGACTTTTACGGCTCACGGAGCATACTAGTTAAAAAGTATAAAAGTTTTGTTCCACAAATATATTAGTATTAAGTTAGTATTCTACTTGTAGGCCTAATTTCATGCCCAATTTGTACAAGTGAATAGAGTTGGGTAGAAAGTGCTATTAGTATTTATATTTGTTAAAAAATATATTTTTAAGGTATTCAATATGTGGCAAAGTGACTATACTGGTTGTGACAATGGTCAAGAAGTAAAAGTAGGTAATAAGAACACAGAATCGCATAAATTTTAATTTGAAATCAGACTTCGACTGTTATCATATTGGCATGCCAGTAATACTGCCTCGGCCAAAAGGATGACAACCGGAAATTTTTTATGTAAAAATGTGTACCGGTATACTTAATTGCGCGGCATTTCCCTACACTATCTCTGTGCACCAATCAGATTGCACCATTACTAAGATGGGATTACGTTGCCGATGTGCTGCCACCAACTGCAGCTTCAATGGAGCCGGCGCGTTGTGTCGTGTCGTCGTCATTTTGCTGGCTGTATAGCCGTTGTTGAATGACACGCAGAAACGTGTCAACAACATAACTATACTCTTTCCCTTCTTAGTTCATTCCTGATGTAAACAAACCCACGTGGTAAATCTGAAACGCTATTGGTCAGGGGCGTTGACACTGTTCATACGGTAATGTGTTACGCGCACGTGCAGAATGTCTGTATGAGAGTTATCTTGCCACTTAAATCGGGACACGTCGTTTTAAGACTTCCTCCTTATCACTGTATTCTGAATCCCATTGAATTAATATGGAGCCAGTTGAAAGGATATGTTTCCCGTCACAACACAACATTAGCTGCTTGATATAAAACAATTTATTGAGAAGGCGGTAAATGAAACAACAGCGGACAAGTGGAGTCATGGTATGCAGAATATAATCAAGGAAGATGATAAGCTATGACAACTGGCCCACATTACCGACCATTACTGGCCCACATTGTCGTTGTGGACAATGGACAATCTTATCAATAACGCTGACTCAAGTGATGATACAAATTCAGACACAGATATGGAAGGCGTTGAATTACTC
Organism: Magicicada septendecula; assembly: GCA_034769895.1. NCBI lineage: Eukaryota > Metazoa > Arthropoda > Insecta > Hemiptera > Cicadidae > Magicicada > Magicicada septendecula. The sequence goes on along the minus strand of CM068372.1, from coordinate 84,654,336 downwards.
TATGACAGCAACTTATAGTATTCAGTACACTGGTAGTTATCACAGCTTCTTTTTCCTTTAAATAAGCTTTACTTTTTTGTTTGTTCCGATATTTAAACGTTCATAAATAAAAGCAATTAACAGGCTTTATAAAATATTTCAATGTCGGTCTGACACTGTCACACATATTTTACTTTGGTCAGGACAAATTATTACAATTTAGGTGTGTTTATAATGTATCAATATTATATGTACCCTATCTGTACTGCTGCGAGATACACTGATGCGAGATAAAAAAATTAATTGCCATTGATAACATTTGCTTTGATACCGACTGTCATTCTTTTGGCCGAGGCAATATTGTTACTATAGGCCCTAGTCTTGCAGATACTCCTGGTGCTGCTCAGTCATCGATTTGCCATACTATTCACGCTGTAATAGGAATCTGTCTTAGTCAGTTGATTACTGAAACTTTTATACTTTCAATATTTTTCAGTGACAACATTTTCAGTTCTCGTAATGACGTTTTTTGTTCTTCAGTTAACTCACTGGTAAGATGGTTGTGATCACTTGTAAGCTATTGGCATAATCTACAAGTGTGTTCACGTACTTTGTGGAAGGTTATATTATTAGACCATATTTACAAGAGTTTGTAGATTATATTAGTATTGTTTTTTGTATCGGGGCCCAGAAGCTAAAAAAAGAAATTAACAATGAGTAGGAAACTCTGGAAACATCTCACAGTTCTGTACAGATGTGCGCATGTGAAGAGAAAGAGAGAGAGAGATGGTAGACAGATACTTGAATAGATGGACAGGCAGACAGACATGTAGACACAGTGCAAAAATCGTGTTAAGCTTTGCAACCCAACAAGGAATGCGGTGACGTTTGCCATTCAGAGAGAGAGAGAGAGAGAGAGAGAGAGAGAGAGAGAGAGAGAGAAGAAGAAGAAGATCTCTCTCTCACTGCACGTATCACGGTACTACTACACATTTAAAATACGTTTAACACTGTCTCTCGCACGGTATGTCTAATTGCATATAGCTTACTGAACAATGTTTATTACAGAACCAGTAATACCGCACCAACACAAGCACGCGTTATCATTCAGTAGACCCCCCGCTCTTCAGGCGTCTCAACACCATAGCTTGTGCTCGTGCAGAGTACACCATACGAGACGAGCAGGAAGGCCAATCCGGTGACGCCCCGCTCTTGTGATTCGTCACGCGCCACTACGCACACACACATCGCATCACCTGCCTACGTAAACGTTTCGTTATTGCATCAGCTAGTGTAGAGGATTACGTCGACGTCTGACTTCCTTAACCCCTACCAGCACCGCGGTTTCTCGGCTATTTCTGTCCCTACCCTACACCAGTTTCTAACGGCTTACTTATTTTTTTGGTGGTGGTGAAAGTTTGTTGGCAAAACTTGTTTGTTTCGAAATTGTTCATTTTCTGATCTTTGTGACATAATCGATTCGAGTGTGAGGCTCAGTATTATCCACAAAGTACGTGACCGCACTTGTAGATTATGCCAATAGCTTACTAGTGAATACAACTGCCTTACCAATGAGTTGACTGAAAAACAAAAACGACATCACGAGAACTGAAAATGTTGTCACTGAAAAATATTGAAAGTATAAAAGTTCCAATAATCAACTGAATAAAGCAGATAAAACTAAGGCTTGGGAGAAAATATTTGACTGCCCTTACTACAGCGTGAACAGTGTGGCAAATCGTCGATTAAGTAAAACCAGCGCATGGTCAGTTTCGGGGTTGGTACACTTGTACATCAGCAAAAGTAGACTTATATGTAACTCCGGATCCAATCCTTTGAGTACAGTGGGTAAATTGGAGCTGCTGTTGGTGGGGGGATGAGACTAGACCAAAAACGAGATTGAAACTATACCCCACCCCCAAATTTTCCTAAGGACAAATGAGATATTCAAGATTCCGTTTTCCCATATAATTTTATAAATAAATTTTATAAATGTTTGGGTCTTAAGAGTTTCTGAGTAACCCGACGTGAAGTTTAAGGGTTGAAAATATGCCTATATGGAAAAGCTCTGATTAATTCATTCTTATTCAAAATAAAGGTAATAAAGCTCATGTCATCAGGAACCACTTCAATTCTAGAAACGAGAAACGCAACATTTAAACAGTAGCTTACTGTGTGAGCACGGGACGTGGTGAACTGAATTACTGTAGACTTCACATCGAAGTGAGAAAAGATATCCTAAAAAAAAAACTCCGATGAAAATATCAAGGATGGACAGAATTAAAAATTAAGACAAGAGACGAGTGGAAACAAAGTTGCTACCGGATGACAAAGATAACTACGATGGCTAGGGGGTACGGTTTATGGAAAGGTTTTGCTTCGGTAGGGGGAAAGGTTTATGGAAGAAATGCAAACAGAAGACCAAGAGAAAATGTTTTAGGATCAAATGAGTCCAGAAAGAGATGTGAAATGGTACAGGGATTTTAATGAGAAGGTTACTAACAGCAGTGCTGTATGGAAGCGTAAGGTCACTGCACTGAGATTCTTCAGGCAGGTCAAAGAATGCATTCGATAAGATCGAATAAGAACGCAATAATAGAGGCGTTCTTATTAAATTTTACTTATAACAGAATACATACCGGATGAAGAATACAAGGCTGACCAGAATTTTTAAAAATTGTAAATCAAAGAGAAAGAGAGATGTAGACGTATATACGCCCAAAAACTTATTTTTGGCGCTACACCTCTTACTGAACTTTGCTTCCAAAGAGCCCGTCTTTCGTGGTCGGTGTCGTTCGCTGTGGACATCCTGTCAACCCTAGACGTTGTAGCCCAACATAATCTACGATTCTGAGTTCGTTGTACATACCGTTAGCATAGAATACCAAGAAGCGGCGTCATTAAAAACGATGGAACGGGCAAACTGCCTAATACCTGAAGATGAGAAGCAGAAGAAGAGGATTGTTAACAGGATTTAGAATATGGCCAACCTCAAACTCTCAGAAATAAGTCATAAGGAGAAGAAAAGCAGCATTATTTTACTGATATGAAGTACGTATTATGTGAATAAATATGGGAATGTTTCTGACTGCTTGCCCAGTTATTTATAATTACGGTACTAACCTACGAATACGATATTTTCGGACCAGTCTATTGAAATTGTTGCCAAACAGATGTTCAGTCACCTGACGACGACTCGTTTTGCATCTGTGGTGTCGGTCACAATCGGTGTACGTAATTGTCTGTTTACTGCCACTTCAAACCTGAGCGAGCGTGTGTTTGTAAAAATTAGCTAAATTTACGTTCTGTCGAAAAGCCAAATATCATTAGCTCCGTCCATTTTACGATCATTGTCATTTTCACTTCCTACTGTTCAATGCGTCTAGAGTTTGCAAACTTCCTTCTACTCCTCATTATAGAATTCTGACGTCACTGTGTCTCTATTTCTATCCTAGGTTTTGTCCTACTTTTTCTCCAACCGAAGGCCTCTCGCTACTTGTAACTCTAAAGTTATTCAGTTCTCACACGGAAAAGGCTTCTTTTAATTTTTAAACATACTTAAAGGCTAATTACTTTCTCAGATATTCCTGTGCCTATTCACTTGTTCTTCCAATTAACGATTAAGAACCAAACTAACTGAAATGAAAATCGTTACACGAACGAAGTGGCTTACCTTTTCTATTTCAAAGATTTAAAACTAGTGATGTTTTTCTTAATACCAAACTTTTCGTCCATTCTACATGGCGGCATCTTCAATTAACGACTTAGACGGTCAAGCGGTTGGTGATGATGGATCACTCCTCCGAGGCTAGCAAGTGGAGCAGCTCCCAAAAATGGCTCTGCACGGTATTTGACTAGTCCCGCGATCAAGGAGTTGAGAGTGTTCCGCGACGGCCGCGCATAGAATTTACCCGCCAAACGCCCCAAGGCGTCGAATGCCAAGTCCTCCTCCACAACTGAGAATAAGAACGGGAAAGGGATATCCCGTTACATCTCCTACTTTAAGGCATCTGTTTAGTATACTTTTCTATGTTTTTCGGCCAGGGAAGTCGATAGACAATCCAATAGGTATATACCGATAACACATTATCATTGACAGTAGCCTTTCCCAGAATTTTGGAACTCATCATTGGACACGAAAGAACGGAACATAATTCGCGGAGTTACGCCGTATTGATGAACTGAGTTCGGGGTGAGTCGGTAGTCAGTCTCCTCGGAGAAGGAGGAAATTAAGTGTTTGTTCTTTGTAATTCGAAAAATTGTGTTAAGTTTTCAATTCGATTCATTATGTACTTATATTCTCTATAAATTTTCTATGCTGTTCTAACAGATCGTGTCTATAGATCCGACATGAAATCTTTCTTAATCTGCATTAATCTGTAGGCTACTACACAGCTTACACTGCAATATAACAGTTATAGCCTATACATTATTTTTAATGCTGTTTCAAGCACTCGACAGACGCTCAAGTGTGTTTACATCCTAGCAGCCGTCACACATAGTCAGGAATTTTGTTCGCGATAAAATTACTGTTAAAAATAACTTTCGTCAAATAAAATTTGCAAAACTCATATCGCGTTAAGTGTCGTTCATTCACGGATTAACTTTTTTTGCGTTGTTCAGTACAATTTATCTCGCCCGATGGATTTACGATGACGTGACGTGAGTTCCATACAGTGATAATGACAGGTGTCAATCGACGCGGATTTTGTCACCTGTTTTGTAAACAGTTATAACATTTCTGTCAAGCTACACCTATATTATAATTTTGCTATAGGCAGGACAATGAAAATTGAACACTCAGGTCTCTATGTGCAGTAGACAAACGCCTCGTTGCGAGACTAACACAATTTTCATTCAGTTCGCACATGCGCAGAACAGTTTTGTGCAGTGTTCCGGAATATGCACATCGGGCTTTGCAAACTTGGTGTATAGTCATTTACAAATTATACTGTGACGACAAAACTATTTGTGTTAATCAGTGAAATTAATTGTAGGCTACCTATTTACATTTTGTTAGAGAACATATTATTATATTTTAGAAAAGTGTTAATAAACTATTTCATAATTGCGCGTATATGTTTTAAATATTAGTGTGAAACGTACATTAATATGTCCCCCAAAATTTCCAAATTGAGTTAAAAAACTGTGCATAGCCAGACTCGTGAGCTAGTGTGGAATGTGTATAATTTCATGAAGAGTGAGGCTGAAAGTGGGAAACTTCTCTTAGATTTCCGTAACGTACAAGAGCGTGTTGCAAAAGCGACGGGTATTTCTCATAGCTCCGTGAGGAGAATAATAAAGGAAGGTCAGCAGCTACACAGTCCAGATGCAGAAGCGGGAACGTCATTTAGCACACAGGGAAAGAAACACCGCGTTCGTTAACCTATAATCCAGCTTGACGATTTTGATAAAGGTGTAATTAGGAGAACAGTTCGGAATTTTTACATTGAAGAAAAGCGTCTCCCAACAGTAAAAAAGCTGTTAGAAAAATTAAAAGAATCTCTCAACTTTAAAGGCAGCATAGCAGCCTAAAAATCATCTTGAAGGAAATAGGTTTTAGGTGGGTAAAAACTAAAAATAATCGACCCGTGTTTACAGAAATTCACGAAATAAGAGCTATGAGAATACATTATTTACAAAACATAAACACATTTAGAGAAGAAGGCATATATTCATAGCAGCCACACACTTCCGTACACCTGGAATGATCAGATTCAGCCTGGTGGCTACATTGTTCCAGTTGCGAAAGGTCAAAGATTAATTATTGTTCACGCCGGCAGTCAATATGGGTTTGTTCCAAACGCACTGCTGATTTTTAAATCTAACCAAAAGACAGGAGATTACCACGATAACATGAACGCTGGCAACTACAGACGTTGGATTGAAGAAAAATTGGTCCCGAATTTGCCCGCCAACAGTGTGTTGGTAATTGACAATGCCATATCATAATGCCATATACAATGTACTATCATAATGTACAGCTAGAAAAAACACCTACGTCTAATTCTACGAAACGTGATATGCAAGACTGGCTAACACGACACGCAATACCGTTCCGTCCAGATATGGTTAAAGCAGAACTTTATGAAGTTGTTAAAATATATAAATCAAACTTTAAAACATACTTAATAGATCAAATTCTGCAAAGCAGAGGACATTTAGTTTTAAGGCTTCCCCCTTACCACCCTGAACTAAATCCTATAGAGATGATGTGGTCAGAAATTAAGCGGGGTGTTGCTGAAAAAAATGTAACGTTAAATTTAAATGATGTGAAAAACTTATGTGAAGAAAAAATTTCATCTGTGACTGCTGACGATTAGGAAAAAAGATGCAAACATGTAGAAAGCATTGAAAAAGAATATCTGGAAAAGGAAGCTATTGTTGATGAAGCAGTAGACCGCTTCATAATTAATCTTGGAGGAGAGAGTAGTTCAGACAGTTCCGACGATTTTGCTTGACTGCGACAATTTCAGTGCCTGACAGCGACTGAAAACTTCCTTCAAACGTAAGTACTGTAGAATAGTTTTTGTAGTTAAATAACTCCAATATTATTTTTTAAATGTAGTACAAATTTTTATATTTAATTAAATATATTCATATTCGCTCAATTATTCTTGTTTATATTTTTTATTATTAATAATAATAAATAAAACTTTTCTAACAAGAATATATTTTTTTGAATTTTTTGAATATATAACACTTTTCCGATAGTATAAATTATCATCAGCAAAACTATGATGATGATAGTTTATACTATCGAAACAGTGCCTTATTAAAAAAATACAAAAAAAATATTCTTGTAAGAAAAGTTATATTTATTGTTAATAATATTAAAAAAATAATTAAATATGAATAACTCAAAATGTTCTCGAATTTATAATTTTAAAATAAATTTAGGTTACGTACATTAAAAACAATGCAAATAACAAATATATCAAAAACTGTAAATTACTGTTTTCAAAGTAATGTTTTGAAGGGACTGTACGTGTCAAAAGCCTAGTACGCACTGAGAGACATTGTCTCTAAGACTTGTATGTAGACTGTCTAAAATTTGTCTAAATAATGTATCGAGACTGTCTCGAGACAAAGTCTCTAGACTGTATATAGGCAAAATGTAGACAAACATGCGTGTCTCTTTGTCTCCTATATGAACGGGAGACTTCGAGACAAAGTATATAGACTTTTATAAGTGCTTCACACATTTCGGGGGTATTTCAGATATCACTTGTTTCGATATCTTGAAAGTGTACATGAGACTTGTGTTGTGACGATTTAAATTGTAAAAATAATCAAGATAATAAAAAATTTTAAAAATTAAGGTTGCGAGCTCTTAAGCCATTTAAATCTCACTGTAATAATATAAAAAACCTGTATGTACTCAGTATGAGAGGAAGCAGTAATTAGTTAGTACAAAGATACTCTAATAAAAGGACAAATTGTAAAGAGTTATTAATATCGTATTTAACCCTTTGCTTGTTGTCAGGCGCTGACCTGTTGATTCCAGACTCGACATGTTTTCCGAGTCTTGTGTAAGTTAGAATAAGATAAAAAAACCTAATGTTAATAATTAAAAAACTGAAGACACAGATAGTCGCTAAAACAACTTATTTAAATTATGTATATTTATTTAGGGATAGTTTGTATAAATAAAAATGTTAACTTAAAGAGAGACAGGGACTATATTCTCGCGCAGTAATAGCCCGTCTACCATTTTGTCCAGTACCAGTCGAAGCGAGCAAAAATCTCTCTCTCGCTATGGTGACTTCGTGCAGTACAGACGTACGAGCTATGCTCTTACTCTATGTTACCGAGACTTTCGTTTACCTTAATGTGGTATACAAGAAATTGCTGCTGAAAGCATATGTATGTGTTAATTAGTATAGCTATGTAAAAAACAAGAGAATTAAAGTGTAACTCGAAACGTAAAAAAATGGTGTAACACAAGATGACTTCGAACTTCAAGAACTAACAACACTTCCAACATCATACATGGAGATGTGAAATATCAGAACTCACAAACTCTAGTAGACACGACAGAATATGCAGATCAGGACATCCGAGAATCTACAAGTACCATCGTAGAAAGTTCAATCTACCCTGCGGACTTTTGAACCCTTTGATGACAAAGACCAGACCGAGATGACGACGGCGCTATTCCGGATTCCCAAGACGGACACCCCAGGACGAGGTTTCTGCATACCAATTAAAAGGTGACTCGATAGCCTGTCTATCGAGGCTTACTAATATTTGTTACACAACACACCTTAAAAGAGACTTTTCAGAGACTATTAACTTTGTAAAGAAAAAAAATTAAATCTAAGAATTTAATGTAACTATTCAAACATCATACGTTGTAACAGTTTATATGCTAATGTATAGTAATATAATTCAAGTAATAATACCATTCTTCAAATGGTTAAATAAAAGAGAGTCTTGCAAGCTAATATCATGAATTAAGATAACTAAAAGTTTTAATGACTAAATACCGAAGGTTACCCGGATCCGAGGTATATCTAAATAGAATCAATTTTGATCCCAAAGTTTAAAGAAAGCATTCAAATAACTTTAATAATTTAATTAGTAATGTCATGGGATCTGTCAGTAAATGTTTTTTTTAATGTTAAATAAAGAGAAGTCGTCTTGTCACACACATATAAGGAGTGCTTAAATCAATAGTATACCTTCCCATTGTTTCCTTACACAGTTAGTAAGTAATTTGTTATTTTAATTATTTGTGATACATTCTGTTACAACGTAGGCAGCCCATCTAATTAACGGAGTTTAATTACGATGGGTTCCCTGGATTTGTAACGCGGCGAACAGACGTTACAAAATTGCGCCACTCTGCTAATTTTTATAAAAGTTTTGTAAGCATCGCGACGCAAACAAAATTGCGTCACTCCTTTTAAAAAAAAAAAGGGAAACAAAGGAAAGAGTTTTATTTGTGTATAGAGTGTCACAAACAAAATTGCGCCACTTGTGACATGTAAACAAAATTTCTCACTATGCTTAGATAATTTGTATGATCAATAACTGAATATATAATATTGATCTATGCACTCAGAAAGTTACCTTAATAACTTTAATGTTCAAAACATATTTAATATTTTATTAAGTTACGTAAATGATAGTATGTATAAGTTGAAATATCATTAGCGTCATACAATGCATATAGATTTTGCATTCTATATGCCAGTAGGAACCTGCATTACTCTATATAATTACTTGCATACATGAATTGTGACCAAACATTACAATTGTGGTCAACCGAACAATCTGTAACAGGTTTGTTTACGACAATCCATGACCTGTTGTTTCCTGATTCATTCTGCACAGTGTATGTCCAACAATATAGCTTACATACACTAGTATGTATAAAAAAAAATTAATTAAAAATAACTTTGTTAATAATAAAGTATGTAATGTAGACCCAGGTAATTAGAAGTTCGTAACTTGTGAACAAAATAATTAATTTATTTAATTGAGAAAAGTATATGAATGAATGGAGTCAAAGTGTTGTCAAGCGTAATAATAATAGTAGATTTGTTGAATAAGATTGCGCTCCCCTTCTCTTGTTTATACCGGTAGTTGTGTTATTCAGTCGCATTGTGTAGAGAACAATGAGAGTAAAACCCCCTTTCTCACTGACACACAAGATCCTTTGTTAACTAAATACAGAGGGTGACCTACATTCCAGAAAACAGCTGATCGGCTATTTAACTTGATGAACTTGATAAATATGTGTGTGGAATTTCTGTCTCTCCCTTCGAAGAGAAATGGTTCTTTTCTAAGTTGTGTAAATTGATTACTTAAGAATTTATTATACGTATGTGTAATATATGTGTAGTGTACTAGTATTAATTTTAAGTACGTGCTAATGTGTTAGAACAAAATGGCCCAATTTAACCCGGATTTGTTATTAAAAGACGAGCTGTCTTACGAAGCCCTTTTGCGTGGACTACCCCATGCTGATGTAACAGTCGCGGAATTACGAAGGTCAATTCGCGAATGTGGATTTGATGCGCCCGTGCAATTAAACTATCTAAGCCAACTCGATTATGAAAGCGAGAAAGAAATTTGTAATGCCAAGTATAGTGAACTATACTTATTGTCTCAAACCCTCCAAGACGAGAAATCTCCGGCAATAATTTTGCGGACTACCCAGAGAATAGAGCATTTAACCAGGCGAATAAAAAATTTGTCGATCTGGCCGAATCTCACAGCAATACCCGTTGATGTACAAAATCTAGCAGACGAAGCTCTACGCCGCTTACCTTCAATTATTAAAGACCTAAGACGAAAATCCGACTCATTCAGGATGGACGAAATAGAGAAATCATTAATGAAATTACACATCTCCCCAGTACAATCCCCCACCACTGGTTTACCCCCGCCTAACACGGATCGGAACTCACCCATCGTATCGCAAGTGCAAGCGAACCCAGAACAAAATACGGATACAGAGGTAAATGCCCCTCCTCCCGAGCATTTTCAGTTTCGTCCCGGAAATCATGAATTGACCACCACCTCCAATGAATCCAATCGCCCTCATCGAGGAATTACACCTATGAACTATAACGCGGATCTATACGGTAAAATGACTCATCCTGTGGAGAAGATTTTAACCGAAATCCCTTATACAGATGGCTTAAATGTTTCTAAATTACTAACATTCATTAGTTATCTTCTTCAGATAAAAGATCTACAGCAGCTGAATGACTGGCAAATCTTACAAGTTCTGTTACCAAAGTGTAAACCCCCGTTGAAAAATCGTGTCCTAGAAGCCCTAACCTCTACATTTCCAGTAGAAGAGCTACATAGCTCTATAATAAAACACTTTATTCCCACCGGCATCTATGAGGAAATAAAAAGAAAGACAGTACTCCGAGTACAAGGACATCAGGAGAGATTAGCTCACTACATCTCCGACATTAGGGAGTCATCTCGACTATTACGTGTAAGCTGGAATGAAACACAACTGGTGGACACCATTTTAATAGGCGTGTCACCTGAAGAAAGATCTCGACTATCATTGATGAATAGACCCAATACAATTGCTGATATAGAACAGTGCAGTATCCATTCTTCAAATGTATGGTATTCAGATCAAAATAGAGAAGCAATGAAAACCTCTGGAACTAATAGACATCAATTGCGAGCACTACTGCCTGATGTAACAACCTCGTATGAAAGACAAGTTTCTAGTAGACCTCACCATGTGCGCAAAGCTGGTAAGTTAAGTGTAAACCCAGATAAAGCGGAAACCAAGTACCCACCTCGCAGAAAACCCACCTGTTATAATTGTGGCAAACATGGGCACATAAGAAGAGAGTGCAAAAGTAAGCCATTGGAACGGAATAACCCCAATTCAAAAAACATGTAAGGCAGGGAGACCCGAAAACCTGTGTCTTCCGCAGCTACTCGAAATTGGGTAAACTAAAAGAAACCAATAATAATAATAATCAATTATTCTGTAACCAAGTGAAAAACAAAAAAGGTTCGAAAGAAATCGACCCCTATGTGAGAGAATTTCGTGAAAAGTGTAATGCGATTAATAAATGTAAATGGAAAAAAAATCTACTACCATTAATACGAGTCGACTTAGGCGTTACATCCCCCATCGCCTTAATTGATTCGGGATCTAGTAGAACTTTAATCAGCCAAGAATTAGCAGACATGTTAGCTAAACATCATCTAGTAAAACGGAACCAACCAGTGAAAATAAAGTGTGCTACCGCTGATAAACGTAAAATAAACATAAACCTGAGTATTACCGTTAAGGTTAAAATAAAAAACCTAACTTGGATGTTTACAATGTTAGTATGTAAAGAATTAGGACCTGATTTAATATTAGGTGCAGATTTTATTAGTAAGACAGGAATGATTCTTGACATCTACGAGCAAGTATTTTATTTCAGATTTGACCGTACACGGAAACATAAATTTGATAGTAATGAAGATAAACATTGTTCATCTACTGCACATGTAATACACCAAGATTCAGATTTATCTCACCTAGAACGAAGAGATAGACTCAGCATACTAAAACTAATAAAAGAATTTTCCTCGGTTCTTACACCTAAACTAGGACTTACGAACCTAATAGAGTATAAAATTAATCTGAGCGATCAGAAAGTAATACGACTACCTCCGTACAAGTTGTCGCCTCCCAAGATGGAAGTCATGCGAAACCATATCAACAAGTTGTTGGACCAAGGAGTCATAGAACCCTCTACGTCCCCATATTCTTCACCCTCCTTTTTAGTACCAAAAGGACAAGATAAACACCGACTAGTTGTAGACTACAGGCAATTAAATAAAAGAATAGAATTTGAATCAATCCCTCTTCCAGACATCCATAGTGCGTTTCATTATTTTACTAAAGCTATGGTCTTTACGGTAATGGATCTGAATCAAGCTTTTCACCAAATACCTCTTTCAGAAGAATCAAAACGTCTAACCGCGTTTGCAGTTCCTTTTAACTTGTACCAATTTACTAGGGTACCCTTTGGAATATCTCAAGGAAGTTCCGTATGTAGTAGACTATTAGAAAAGATATTTCACGACATTAAATTTAAATATGTGTATCACTATTTGGACGACATCGTTATATACAGTGAATCAATGGAACAACATCTCAAACATTTGCGTGAAGTGTTATCTCGGTTACTAAGAGCAGGATTAACGGTGAACCCAAATAAGGTAAGTTTTGCCGTCCCTCAGTTTTCTTTCTTAGGACACATCGTGAAAGCGAATGGAAAGGTAAGCATTGACCCCGAACGTACCCGCGCTATTAGAGAATTTGCACCCCCACGAGATGCAAAAGGTATAGCCCGATTTTTAGGTATGGTGAATTATTTCCACAAATATATTCCCCATCTTGCCGAAATAGCAGCACCCTTACGAAAGAAGGGAACGAAGTTCGAATGGAGCTCAATACATCAAAACGCGTTTGAGCAACTTAAAGAAAGTATTATATCTCCCCCAGTTTTGCAACTAGCTGATTTCACAAAACCATTCGTCGTGCAAACCGACAGTTCCAGTGTAGCGTTAGGTGCAGTGATATACCAAGAGATAGATAACTGTAGACTACCAATTAGTTATGCATCACGAACACTGAGCGATCAAGAAAGGAAGTATTCCGCATATGAATTGGAATGTTCAGCAATTGTTTTTGCGTTCGAAAAGTTTAAACCCTTCCTGGAACATAAAGAATTCCTTTTGGAAACCGACAATCAGGCGTTATCATGGTTATTGAATCACCCTAAACAGTTAGGACGGATTGGCAGATGGATATTGAAATTAAACTGCTACAAATTCAGAGTGCAGCATATTAGAGGTACTCAAAATGTAGTCGCCGATACCCTGTCCCGTATGTTCCAGTCACCCACTAAAACTTCCGAAAACATAGTGAAGCCGGAAATAGCAAGTGCTAACGCCGTAATTACTGAATTCCCCCTTGCCTTTACAAACATTGCCCTGTATCAACAACAAGACCCCTTACTGAAGCCTATTATAGAACAACTTACCCAAGGTATTAAGTCCGAGAAGTACGTATTGAGTAAGAATGTACTGTGTCTCAAGATAAGAGACGGAAAGGAATTAAGAATAATAGCCCCGGATGTAATTAAGCCCATGCTGATGGAATACTTCCATTCATCTACCATAGGAGCCCTTATGGGAATCAATAAGACGATACATCGTATTCGAAAGGAATATCATTGGAACAATATGAACTGCGAAATAGCCAACTTCGTAAAGAAATGTTCATTATGCGCCCTTAGTAAACCAGCCAGAAAGACTCAAGTAAGCCAATTGATTTCAGAAATCCCAAAGACTCCTTTTTCGAAACTTTATCTAGATTTCTCAGGTCCGTATCCACGATCCAAATCAGGAAATACCATTTTACTGATCTGTGTAGATTCGTTCACCAAATTTGTTTGGATGTATCCCATGCGACGAGCATTAGCGTCGACAACAGTTAAAATACTACAGGAAAGACTATTTAAAGACTACGGTACTCCAGTACGTATAGTATCTGATAACGGTCCACAGTTTAAAGCAAAAGAATTTAAGAATATGTGTTTCAAGTTAGGGATAGACCATATAACCACTACAGAGTATCGACCGCAAGGCAATATTGCTGAAAGGTATCTACGAAACCTCAAATCTGCGCTAATCGCCTATCATGCGAACGATCACACGTCGTGGGACCAAAATCTATCCTGGATTCAATACGCGTTTAATTCGGCTTACCACGAAGGTCACAAGTCGACCCCGTTCGAGTTACTATACAAGTATCGACCAAACCACCCTTTGTCCACAAGATGGAATATACACGATCTGCTGCCTCCGCAAATAACGGATAAGCAGATAAAGCGAATATGGAACAAAGCCCGCTCTAACTTAAGAGCAAGCTTAGAAAAATCCAGAAGATACCACGAGAAAGGTAATCATAGCAATTCAGTCAGGTACCAAGTAGGTGACTTAGTAATGTACAAGACTCACCCCATTAGTAGTGCGATTGATAAGACCACCTCTAAACTATCATTCCGATGGTGTGGCCCTTACCAAATCCAGAAGTACCTAACTCCCGTTACAGTAGCCCTGTGCGAACCTACAACTCAGAAATATGTGCGGAGAACGCATATTTCACAGCTAAAGTTGTATAAGAAGAAGTGACGGAATAGTATAACCCGAAATAGAAAAGGGAATACTAGGCAGTAAGGAAAATTATATTTCTGAATCCGCGTGGAAAAATGTAAAACGTAGAGTTTGGAAACGAGGCCTGATCAACCTGAGTTCCAGTTCTGCGAAGCATACATTAATGAATAATCATTAACTAGATGGGTACTAACACTCATTAACTACATGAGTTATCTAGGACTCACAGAAGACAAGATAGAATTCTAAATAGTAAAGATTTAGAAAGTTACTCTACAGAAGAGAGAGTAAAACAAACAAAATAAACCCGGTAGTAGATTTAAGTGATAGAGATAAGAAAGAGTTTTGTGTTTTAATTGTGTAAATATTAAGTGTAAATAGTATGTAAAAAAAAAGGTAGTTAATAAGAATATAAAGTATACTGTGTTGTAACTATAGGAAATTACTATGTGGGCAACGTTGTAAAGTGTACAACTATGTGAAAGAAATTACACACACTAAACCCATTCATACTCCCAGCCCCCAATTGTGAGTTAGACTCAAAAAAAAAAAATTAACCGTAGCGTGCAAATTAAGCGGTGGAGTATGTGACGATTTAAATTGTAAAAATAATCAAGATAATAAAAAATTTTAAAAATTAAGGTTGCGAGCTCTTAAGCCATTTAAATCTCACTGTAATAATATAAAAAACCTGTATGTACTCAGTATGAGAGGAAGCAGTAATTAGTTAGTACAAAGATACTCTAATAAAAGGACAAATTGTAAAGAGTTATTAATATCGTATTTAACCCTTTGCTTGTTGTCAGGCGCTGACCTGTTGATTCCAGACTCGACATGTTTTCCGAGTCTTGTGTAAGTTAGAATAAGATAAAAAAACCTAATGTTAATAATTAAAAAACTGAAGACACAGATAGTCGCTAAAACAACTTATTTAAATTATGTATATTTATTTAGGGATAGTTTGTATAAATAAAAATGTTAACTTAAAGAGAGACAGGGACTATATTCTCGCGCAGTAATAGCCCGTCTACCATTTTGTCCAGTACCAGTCGAAGCGAGCAAAAATCTCTCTCTCGCTATGGTGACTTCGTGCAGTACAGGCGTACGAGCTATGCTCTTACTCTATGTTACCGAGACTTTCGTTTACCTTAATGTGGTATACAAGAAATTGCTGCTGAAAGCATATGTATGTGTTAATTAGTATAGCTATGTAAAAAACAAGAGAATTAAAGTGTAACTCGAAACGTAAAAAAATGGTGTAATACAAGATGACTTCGAACTTCAAGAACTAACAACACTTCCAACATCATACATGGAGATGTGAAATATCAGAACTCACAAACTCTAGTAGACACGACAGAATATGCAGATCAGGACATCCGAGAATCTACAAGTACCATCGTAGAAAGTTCAATCTACCCTGCGGACTTTTGAACCCTTTGATGACAAAGACCAGACCGAGATGACGACGGCGCTATTCCGGATTCCCAAGACGGACACCCCAGGACGAGGTTTCTGCATACCAATTAAAAGGTGACTCGATAGCCTGTCTATCGAGGCTTACTAATATTTGTTACACAACACACCTTAAAAGAGACTTTTCAGAGACTATTAACTTTGTAAAGAAAAAAAATTAAATCTAAGAATTTAATGTAACTATTCAAACATCATACGTTGTAACAGTTTATATGCTAATGTATAGAAATATAATTCAAGTAATAATACCATTCTTCAAATGGTTAAATAAAAGAGAGTCTTGCAAGCTAATATCATGAATTAAGATAACTAAAAGTTTTAATGACTAAATACCGAAGGTTACCCGGATCCGAGGTATATCTAAATAGAATCAATTTTGATCCCAAAGTTTAAAGAAAGCATTCAAATAACTTTAATAATTTAATTAGTAATGTCATGGGATCTGTCAGTAAATGTTTTTTTTAATGTTAAATAAAGAGAAGTCGTCTTGTCACACACATATAAGGAGTGCTTAAATCAATAGTATACCTTCCCATTGTTTCCTTACACAGTTAGTAAGTAATTTGTTATTTTAATTATTTGTGATACATTCTGTTACAACGTAGGCAGCCCATCTAATTAACGGAGTTTAATTACGATGGGTTCCCTGGATTTGTAACGCGGCGAACAGACGTTACAAAATTGCGCCACTCTGCTAATTTTTATGAAAGTTGTGTAAGCATCGCGACGCAAACAAAATTGCGTCACTCCTTTAAAAAAAAAAAAAGGGAAACAAAGGAAAGAGTTTTATTTGTGTATAGAGTGTCACAAACAAAATTGCGCCACTTGTGACATGTAAACAAAATTGCTCACTATGCTTAGATAATTTGTATGATCAATAACTGAATATATAATATTGATCTATGCACTCAGAAAGTTACCTTAATAACTTTAATGTTCAAAACATATTTAATATTTTATTAAGTTACGTAAATGATAGTATGTATAAGTTGAAATATCATTAGCGTCATACAATGCATATAGCTTTTGCATTCTATATGCCAGTAGGAACCTGCATTACTCTATATAATTACTTGCATACATGAATTGTGACCAAACATTACAATTGTGGTCAACCGAACAATCTGTAACAGGTTTGTTTACGACAATCCATGACCTGTTGTTTCCTGATTCATTCTGCACAGTGTATGTCCAACAATATAGCTTACATACACTAGTATGTATAAAAAAAAATTAATTAAAAATAACTTTGTTAATAATAAAGTATGTAATGTAGACCCAGGTAATTAGAAGTTCGTAACTTGTGAACAAAATAATTAATTTATTTAATTGAGAAAAGTATATGAATGAATGGAGTCAAAGTGTTGTCAAGCGTAATAATAATAGTAGATTTGTTGAATAAGATTGCGCTCCCCTTCTCTTGTTTATACCGGTAGTTGTGTTATTCAGTCGCATTGTGTAGAGAACAATGAGAGTAAAACCCCCTTTCTCACTGACACACAAGATCCTTTGTTAACTAAATACAGAGGGTGACCTACATTCCAGAAAACAGCTGATCGGCTATTTAACTTGATGAACTTGATAAATATGTGTGTGGAATTTCTGTCTCTCCCTTCGAAGAGAAATGGTTCTTTTCTAAGTTGTGTAAATTGATTACTTAAGAATTTATTATACGTATGTGTAATATATGTGTAGTGTACTAGTATTAATTTTAAGTACGTGCTAATGTGTTAGAACAAAATGGCCCAATTTAACCCGGATTTGTTATTAAAAGACGAGCTGTCTTACGAAGCCCTTTTGCGTGGACTACCCCATGCTGATGTAACAGTCGCGGAATTACGAAGGTCAATTCGCGAATGTGGATTTGATGCGCCCGTGCAATTAAACTATCTAAGCCAACTCGATTATGAAAGCGAGAAAGAAATTTGTAATGCCAAGTATAGTGAACTATACTTATTGTCTCAAACCCTCCAAGACGAGAAATCTCCGGCAATAATTTTGCGGACTACCCAGAGAATAGAGCATTTAACCAGGCGAATAAAAAATTTGTCGATCTGGCCGAATCTCACAGCAATACCCGTTGATGTACAAAATCTAGCAGACGAAGCTCTACGCCGCTTACCTTCAATTATTAAAGACCTAAGACGAAAATCCGACTCATTCAGGATGGACGAAATAGAGAAATCATTAATGAAATTACACATCTCCCCAGTACAATCCCCCACCACTGGTTTACCCCCGCCTAACACGGATCGGAACTCACCCATCGTATCGCAAGTGCAAGCGAACCCAGAACAAAATACGGATACAGAGGTAAATGCCCCTCCTCCCGAGCATTTTCAGTTTCGTCCCGGAAATCATGAATTGACCACCACCTCCAATGAATCCAATCGCCCTCATCGAGGAATTACACCTATGAACTATAACGCGGATCTATACGGTAAAATGACTCATCCTGTGGAGAAGATTTTAACCGAAATCCCTTATACAGATGGCTTAAATGTTTCTAAATTACTAACATTCATTAGTTATCTTCTTCAGATAAAAGATCTACAGCAGCTGAATGACTGGCAAATCTTACAAGTTCTGTTACCAAAGTGTAAACCCCCGTTGAAAAATCGTGTCCTAGAAGCCCTAACCTCTACATTTCCAGTAGAAGAGCTACATAGCTCTATAATAAAACACTTTATTCCCACCGGCATCTATGAGGAAATAAAAAGAAAGACAGTACTCCGAGTACAAGGACATCAGGAGAGATTAGCTCACTACATCTCCGACATTAGGGAGTCATCTCGACTATTACGTGTAAGCTGGAATGAAACACAACTGGTGGACACCATTTTAATAGGCGTGTCACCTGAAGAAAGATCTCGACTATCATTGATGAATAGACCCAATACAATTGCTGATATAGAACAGTGCAGTATCCATTCTTCAAATGTATGGTATTCAGATCAAAATAGAGAAGCAATGAAAACCTCTGGAACTAATAGACATCAATTGCGAGCACTACTGCCTGATGTAACAACCTCGTATGAAAGACAAGTTTCTAGTAGACCTCACCATGTGCGCAAAGCTGGTAAGTTAAGTGTAAACCCAGATAAAGCGGAAACCAAGTACCCACCTCGCAGAAAACCCACCTGTTATAATTGTGGCAAACATGGGCACATAAGAAGAGAGTGCAAAAGTAAGCCATTGGAACGGAATAACCCCAATTCAAAAAACATGTAAGGCAGGGAGACCCGAAAACCTGTGTCTTCCGCAGCTACTCGAAATTGGGTAAACTAAAAGAAACCAATAATAATAATAATCAATTATTCTGTAACCAAGTGAAAAACAAAAAAGGTTCGAAAGAAATCGACCCCTATGTGAGAGAATTTCGTGAAAAGTGTAATGCGATTAATAAATGTAAATGGAAAAAAAATCTACTACCATTAATACGAGTCGACTTAGGCGTTACATCCCCCATCGCCTTAATTGATTCGGGATCTAGTAGAACTTTAATCAGCCAAGAATTAGCAGACATGTTAGCTAAACATCATCTAGTAAAACGGAACCAACCAGTGAAAATAAAGTGTGCTACCGCTGATAAACGTAAAATAAACATAAACCTGAGTATTACCGTTAAGGTTAAAATAAAAAACCTAACTTGGATGTTTACAATGTTAGTATGTAAAGAATTAGGACCTGATTTAATATTAGGTGCAGATTTTATTAGTAAGACAGGAATGATTCTTGACATCTACGAGCAAGTATTTTATTTCAGATTTGACCGTACACGGAAACATAAATTTGATAGTAATGAAGATAAACATTGTTCATCTACTGCACATGTAATACACCAAGATTCAGATTTATCTCACCTAGAACGAAGAGATAGACTCAGCATACTAAAACTAATAAAAGAATTTTCCTCGGTTCTTACACCTAAACTAGGACTTACGAACCTAATAGAGTATAAAATTAATCTGAGCGATCAGAAAGTAATACGACTACCTCCGTACAAGTTGTCGCCTCCCAAGATGGAAGTCATGCGAAACCATATCAACAAGTTGTTGGACCAAGGAGTCATAGAACCCTCTACGTCCCCATATTCTTCACCCTCCTTTTTAGTACCAAAAGGACAAGATAAACACCGACTAGTTGTAGACTACAGGCAATTAAATAAAAGAATAGAATTTGAATCAATCCCTCTTCCAGACATCCATAGTGCGTTTCATTATTTTACTAAAGCTATGGTCTTTACGGTAATGGATCTGAATCAAGCTTTTCACCAAATACCTCTTTCAGAAGAATCAAAACGTCTAACCGCGTTTGCAGTTCCTTTTAACTTGTACCAATTTACTAGGGTACCCTTTGGAATATCTCAAGGAAGTTCCGTATGTAGTAGACTATTAGAAAAGATATTTCACGACATTAAATTTAAATATGTGTATCACTATTTGGACGACATCGTTATATACAGTGAATCAATGGAACAGCATCTCAAACATTTGCGTGAAGTGTTATCTCGGTTACTAAGAGCAGGATTAACGGTGAACCCAAATAAGGTAAGTTTTGCCGTCCCTCAGTTTTCTTTCTTAGGACACATCGTGAAAGCGAATGGAAAGGTAAGCATTGACCCCGAACGTACCCGCGCTATTAGAGAATTTGCACCCCCACGAGATGCAAAAGGTATAGCCCGATTTTTAGGTATGGTGAATTATTTCCACAAATATATTCCCCATCTTGCCGAAATAGCAGCACCCTTACGAAAGAAGGGAACGAAGTTCGAATGGAGCTCAATACATCAAAACGCGTTTGAGCAACTTAAAGAAAGTATTATATCTCCCCCAGTTTTGCAACTAGCTGATTTCACAAAACCATTCGTCGTGCAAACCGACAGTTCCAGTGTAGCGTTAGGTGCAGTGATATACCAAGAGATAGATAACTGTAGACTACCAATTAGTTATGCATCACGAACACTGAGCGATCAAGAAAGGAAGTATTCCGCATATGAATTGGAATGTTCAGCAATTGTTTTTGCGTTCGAAAAGTTTAAACCCTTCCTGGAACATAAAGAATTCCTTTTGGAAACCGACAATCAGGCGTTATCATGGTTATTGAATCACCCTAAACAGTTAGGACGGATTGGCAGATGGATATTGAAATTAAACTGCTACAAATTCAGAGTGCAGCATATTAGAGGTACTCAAAATGTAGTCGCCGATACCCTGTCCCGTATGTTCCAGTCACCCACTAAAACTTCCGAAAACATAGTGAAGCCGGAAATAGCAAGTGCTAACGCCGTAATTACTGAATTCCCCCTTGCCTTTACAAACATTGCCCTGTATCAACAACAAGACCCCTTACTGAAGCCTATTATAGAACAACTTACCCAAGGTATTAAGTCCGAGAAGTACGTATTGAGTAAGAATGTACTGTGTCTCAAGATAAGAGACGGAAAGGAATTAAGAATAATAGCCCCGGATGTAATTAAGCCCATGCTGATGGAATACTTCCATTCATCTACCATAGGAGCCCTTATGGGAATCAATAAGACGATACATCGTATTCGAAAGGAATATCATTGGAACAATATGAACTGCGAAATAGCCAACTTCGTAAAGAAATGTTCATTATGCGCCCTTAGTAAACCAGCCAGAAAGACTCAAGTAAGCCAATTGATTTCAGAAATCCCAAAGACTCCTTTTTCGAAACTTTATCTAGATTTCTCAGGTCCGTATCCACGATCCAAATCAGGAAATACCATGTTACTGATCTGTGTAGATTCGTTCACCAAATTTGTTTGGATGTATCCCATGCGACGAGCATTAGCGTCGACAACAGTTAAAATACTACAGGAAAGACTATTTAAAGACTACGGTACTCCAGTACGTATAGTATCTGATAACGGTCCACAGTTTAAAGCAAAAGAATTTAAGAATATGTGTTTCAAGTTAGGGATAGACCATATAACCACTACAGAGTATCGACCGCAAGGCAATATTGCTGAAAGGTATCTACGAAACCTCAAATCTGCGCTAATCGCCTATCATGCGAACGATCACACGTCGTGGGACCAAAATCTATCCTGGATTCAATACGCGTTTAATTCGGCTTACCACGAAGGTCACAAGTCGACCCCGTTCGAGTTACTATACAAGTATCGACCAAACCACCCTTTGTCCACAAGATGGAATATACACGATCTGCTGCCTCCGCAAATAACGGATAAGCAGATAAAGCGAATATGGAACAAAGCCCGCTCTAACTTAAGAGCAAGCTTAGAAAAATCCAGAAGATACCACGAGAAAGGTAATCATAGCAATTCAGTCAGGTACCAAGTAGGTGACTTAGTAATGTACAAGACTCACCCCATTAGTAGTGCGATTGATAAGACCACCTCTAAACTATCATTCCGATGGTGTGGCCCTTACCAAATCCAGAAGTACCTAACTCCCGTTACAGTAGCCCTGTGCGAACCTACAACTCAGAAATATGTGCGGAGAACGCATATTTCACAGCTAAAGTTGTATAAGAAGAAGTGACGGAATAGTATAACCCGAAATAGAAAAGGGAATACTAGGCAGTAAGGAAAATTATATTTCTGAATCCGCGTGGAAAAATGTAAAACGTAGAGTTTGGAAACGAGGCCTGATCAACCTGAGTTCCAGTTCTGCGAAGCATACATTAATGAATAATCATTAACTAGATGGGTACTAACACTCATTAACTACATGAGTTATCTAGGACTCACAGAAGACAAGATAGAATTCTAAATAGTAAAGATTTAGAAAGTTACTCTACAGAAGAGAGAGTAAAACAAACAAAATAAACCCGGTAGTAGATTTAAGTGATAGAGATAAGAAAGAGTTTTGTGTTTTAATTGTGTAAATATTAAGTGTAAATAGTATGTAAAAAAAAAGGTAGTTAATAAGAATATAAAGTATACTGTGTTGTAACTATAGGAAATTACTATGTGGGCAACGTTGTAAAGTGTACAACAACTATGTGAAAGAAATTACACACACTAAACCCATTCATACTCCCAGCCCCCAATTGTGAGTTAGACTCAAAAAAAAAAAAATTAACCGTAGCGTGCAAATTAAGCGGTGGAGTATGTGACGATTTAAATTGTAAAAATAATCAAGATAATAAAAAATTTTAAAAATTAAGGTTGCGAGCTCTTAAGCCATTTAAATCTCACTGTAATAATATAAAAAACCTGTATGTACTCAGTATGAGAGGAAGCAGTAATTAGTTAGTACAAAGATACTCTAATAAAAGGACAAATTGTAAAGAGTTATTAATATCGTATTTAACCCTTTGCTTGTTATCAGGCGCTGACCTGTTGATTCCAGACTCGACACGTTTTCCGAGTCTTGTGTAAGTTAGAATAAGATAAAAAAAACCTAATGTTAATAATTAAAAAACTGAAGACACAGATAGTCGCTAAAACAACTTATTTAAATTATGTATATTTATTTAGGGATAGTTTGTATAAATAAAAATGTTAACTTAAAGAGAGACAGGGACTATATTCTCGCGCAGTAATAGCCCCTCTACCATTTTGTCCAGTACCAGTCGAAGCGAGCAAAAATCTCTCTCTCGCTATGGTGACTTCGTGCAGTACAGGCGTACGAGCTATGCTCTTACTCTATGTTACCGAGACTTTCGTTTACCTTAATGTGGTATACAAGAAATTGCTGCTGAAAGCATATGTATGTGTTAATTAGTATAGCTATGTAAAAAACAAGAGAATTAAAGTGTAACTCGAAACGTAAAAAAATGGTGTAACACAAGATGACTTCGAACTTCAAGAACTAACAACACTTCCAACATCATACATGGAGATGTGA
Organism: Magicicada septendecula; assembly: GCA_034769895.1. Lineage (NCBI taxonomy): Eukaryota > Metazoa > Arthropoda > Insecta > Hemiptera > Cicadidae > Magicicada > Magicicada septendecula. The sequence continues at coordinate 84,630,373 of CM068372.1, read as the reverse complement.
AATATCAGAACTCACAAACTCTAGTAGACACGACAGAATATGCAGATCAGGACATCCGAGAATCTACAAGTACCATCGTAGAAAGTTCAATCTACCCTGCGGACTATTGAACCCTTTGATGACAAAGACCAGACCGAGATGACGACGGCGCTATTCCGGATTCCCAAGACGGACACCCCAGGACGAGGTTTCTGCATACCAATTAAAAGGTGACTCGATAGCCTGTCTATCGAGGCTTACTAATATTTGTTACACAACACACCTTAAAAGAGACTTTTCAGAGACTATTAACTTTGTAAAGAAAAAAAATTAAATCTAAGAATTTAATGTAACTATTCAAACATCATACGTTGTAACAGTTTATATGCTAATGTATAGTAATATAATTCAAGTAATAATACCATTCTTCAAATGGTTAAATAAAAGAGAGTCTTGCAAGCTAATATCATGAATTAAGATAACTAAAAGTTTTAATGACTAAATACCGAAGGTTACCCGGATCCGAGGTATATCTAAATAGAATCAATTTTGATCCCAAAGTTTAAAGAAAGCATTCAAATAACTTTAATAATTTAATTAGTAATGTCATGGGATCTGTCAGTAAATGTTTTTTTTTAATGTTAAATAAAGAGAAGTCGTCTTGTCACACACATATAAGGAGTGCTTAAATCAATAGTATACCTTCCCATTGTTTCCTTACACAGTTAGTAAGTAATTTGTTATTTTAATTATTTGTGATACATTCTGTTACAACGTAGGCAGCCCATCTAATTAACGGAGTTTAATTACGATGGGTTCCCTGGATTTGTAACGCGGCGAACAGACGTTACAGTGTAGGAATTTCTCGAAGGCAAAAAACACAGTGTCACAGCTAATCTAATTTCTGCAGAAATTGATTGCCTGAAATTTGTATTTTTCCGCTCTATTTAGGCCCAATCGTGTTATGTAATAATTCAAAATCAGTTGGTGTACAATTAGGAAGGTTTTAGGAAGTTTCTAAAACCTTGTCCATTCCATAATTTTAAATCATTTAATAGATTTTTAGCATGACCTTCATGTCTTGAAAACACTTGTCTTCGCCACCATCGTTTTATTGACTTTTCTCATTTCTTTAGCCAAAATAACTACAGCACAGGCACAAACACCAGCAACTACTTCACTCGACATATTGCGTAGGCCTACAGATGTGGACGCTATACATTGTATCGAGACTGTCTCTCCCTTGTAGCTAGACTATCTCTAGAGACAGTCTTTATACAAGTCTAGATACAATGTCTCTCAGTGCGTACTAGGCTTTAGAGAGACGCTGTTATCGCATACTCTCCTTTCTCGAGTACTTTTTGAGTGGGGGTAATTCATACATTGAGTCTGCGCCGATGACTGTTCAGGAATCATTGGCGGACCTATACTGGTCTTAGTATACAATTGTTAAATGGAATCTGCAAACACTCTGGATTGGAAGTATCCACACTTAAGACCAAGGTAATTACTTTCCGTGGAACTGATCCCGTACGGGCAAAAATTGTGATAGATGGTACTGTCCTGGAAAAAGTCACCAATTTTGAATACCTGGGCTACAGTGTGTCTTATAATACAAGCAACGACGTTGTGAATAAGTTGCATAAGTTCAACCTTGTGTGCGGGACCATCAGGCGAACTCTTTAGTCAGGAAGTAAAGAAACACACATAAAATTCTACAAGGCGATGACACTTCCCAGACTTCTTTATGGGTCTGCGTATTGGACTTTAACGAAAGGCCAGGCCAGTCTCATCCAAGCGGCTGAAGTCAGATTTCTGAGGCACGTGGCAGGGTATACTCTTCATGACCATAGAAGAAACACAGATATACGGCATAAATTGAATGTTATGAGTATACTCGAGAGGATTGCGCAGTATCGGCTGAATTGGTGGGAACATGTTTGCCGAATGGATGACTGCCGCATCCCCAAATAACTATGAAACTATAAACCGAAGGGACGGAGAGGTGTGGGACGTCCGAGGAAGTCCTGGAGTGACCAGCTCTAATCTTCGCCTGTTTGAGACTGGAACAAACCATCCTTGGTTTAATCCTTGCAGGTGATGATGATGATGACTACTGGCCTTAGTACACCAATAAGGAGCTTCAAATTAACATGCTAATACGGAGAATATAGTGATGGAATAAAATAAGTTAAGAAGCTTTTAGAAAACCCAGAAGTAAGCGAAAGACTGAAAGATGAGGATATCGTAAAAGAGGTTATGGCATGGACAACGAGATAGTCTGTTCGAGTAAATAAATATACGGCCTACCAATGAGAGACGCTGTGAACTTATAGGCCTCAGTGGCCGAGGGTGGACTCAAGCAGTGGCACTCACGGCCTCCTCCCAAAAAAATTCAGTAACCGATGGAGAAAAAACACCAGAAGCGTATGAGACAGTCACTTCAGGTTCCTCGTTATTAATCAAGAATTGGAAAACAATCCAAAAGCTGACCAATTTTAAAAACAAAAAGCATCCAAAACTATAAACACTGTGATACGATTATACTATAATATATAAGGTGAATTCAAAAATACAGTATCTGCATGATAAGACAATAATAATTTTAAGAATAGATACAAAATTAGATCATTTACGCAATGTCGTAATTGTGTACAAAACTCGTTTACCCATCGGATACATGCTACTACAGTGACGGATTCTTTGAAGAGGGAAATGGACACCGGACCCCCCCCCCCTCTTCACGCGTTGGAAGCGTAGAGAAGTTGTCACTGTCGCTTAACGCATGCGTCCTGCTGACATTTTCAAATGCAGAAGGATTTACACCTCAAACGAGATGTGTCTTTCTTACCAGCCGTTTTCGCTTTCAGGATTATTAGACTAAGTTTAATATTCATTTTTAAAGTATCCAAGTCACTGTATTAAATAAATAATTGCTTATCTAATCCGTCGAGTGACTTACTTGTAATTCCGCTTGACGCGTTTCAGGGCATATGCCCCATCTTCAGAATAATTCCTCTTCACAGAACGTCAGACATTAAGATTAAAATGTAATAAATTAAAATTAAAATCCATGGTTAAAATATTAACTCGTCAAAATATTAACATATACTAAATGCACAGAGGAGCACGCACTATCACAACATGAGTTCACTTCGCGTTATAGTCGGTGTACACCGCCGCGATGTTACTCGTGCACTCTAACAGTAACATCGCGGCGGTGTACACCGACTATAACGCGAAGTGAACTCATGTTGTGATAGTGCGTGCTCCTCTGTGCATTTAGTATATGTTAATATTTTGACGAGTTAATATTTTAACCATGGATTTTAATTTTAATTTATTACATTTTAATCTTAATGTCTGACGTTCTGTGAAGAGGAATTATTCTGAAGATGGGGCATATGCCCTGAAACGCGTCAAGCGGAATTACAAGTAAGTCACTCGACGGATTAGATAAGCAATTATTTATTAGACTAAGATAAAAAAAAACCCATCGTCATCATCAATCTCAAGGATTAGGCTCATCCTGAACCTGTTCCGGGACCCACTTCGCTCTCGGCCGTCCAACATCGCTCTTCCCCCCTCGGTCTATATTCCATTGCTAGCACATTGCTGTCACCCGCCGTTCTTCCCAAATGTTCACACCACCTTCTTTTGTTGCTCCTTAGCTGTTCCAACAATGGGTTGCCCCCCGTTCCGTCCTTATATCTACATTCTTCTTTCTATCGAGATTGGTACAACCCGGAGTACGCCTCGTAAACTTCATCTCCGCTGCCTGAATCTGCTTTTTCTCTATTTCTGTCATAACTCTGGTTTCATCTCCATACATCAAAACTGGTACCGCTACAATGTTAAAAAACCTTATTCTTGTTTCTTTCATTGTCTTATTTTTAAGTATGTGAATTGTTCCGAAGATATGACTAAATTTTCATAAAATAAATACTAAATGATCAATTTAAATGAGAAATATTGATACAAAAGACAAAATTGAATGTGACTATCGTCCGAAGTCCATATGAGATTTTCTAAATCCACCACGAATATTCGCTACACAACGTGCAGCGTTGAGGAGTAGCCTGCGGTCGATTCAAATACAGGGTGCTTGAACGATTGAACTTATTTCCGCAGGCTTAGTCGACCCGAGTGTCAAAAAAATGTACTCTGATTTAACGAGGCTGCTGAGACAGAAGCAACAACAGAAGTCGACATCGACATCATAGAGACCGTCGAAGCTAAGGCCGGCCGCACACTGGGGCGACATTTTGTTTCACGACCAAACCGTTTTGGCGCAATTTGTCGCAAAACGTCGCAGATGACTCTACCGCCATTAGGATCTACACACACTGGCTGCAACATTGTCTTGAGGCGTCATGAGGCCCGTCGCGACCAAAGACGAACCTCCTTCAATTTATTTCTCGCAACAAAATAGATGGCGACATTTTGAACTGCGCATGCGCTGCATTCTAACCACACAAGGTGGGGAGTTTATATTACACTTACTTAGTCCTATGTGGAAAGTTACCCATCCCCACATCCGTCGACTAAGTACAGACGTCGGTCCACCACCTAGACGACACGAACGCCCCCGAGCATTGCTCGATGACCCCCCCCCCCCCTAAGCCGATTACAGAACTTCTGGCCCATCCCCCCATCTTGAGGATTTTTCACTCTCCTCCTCCTTCCTTCTTTATCCTGCCCGTGCTGGTGCTCGGCGACAGACTGGGGGGGGGGGGCTGCGCTTGCCTTAGGTGTGCTTAGTGCCACCTCTGGTGGACGCTACCTCCTCCTACGCTCTCTCCCGTGCCCCGACATTGCTGTTTGGCAGCCCTCGGCGACTTTTCCTGAGGTGTTAGATGCGCCCTACCCGTTGTGTGCGGGCAATTCCTACTTCTCAAACGAAAGGTCTGTGAGGTCTCCCCCATTCTGCCGTCGTGGGTCTCTTCCGAGGGTCCAAGAAAAATCACATCATCCTGTCCCTCCAAAATAAAATCGATGGAGGTTCCATTCCTATGATAGCGCGATATCGCTAGTCAAGGTAACAGGCAGGCAACATGGAGTCATCGGTTTCGCCCGGACACTGTGACCACCGGAACACGACTAGCTGCTGCTCCATTCAACTTGGACTTGGACTTGGACGTGTAATGTTAGTTCGTTCCTGATTCTTGCATACTGTTGTGTATTTATTATTATTATTAATTGCTATTTAGTATAAAATGGAAACGAGTGTAGGTGTACTTGAATCTGAAATAGATGCAAAACTGTGCCTGTCACGAACCCACGAATCACACACTTTTACAGCTCAAAAACAGCTGACAGAAAATTGTTTTGTCGTGAGCCAATGTCTCAATCCTCTCTCCACCGAAGCAACGCTGTGCAACACGATGCGTCAAAACAGTTCAGTCACGAAACAAGATGTCGCTCCAGTGTGCGGTTGGCCTAAGAGATTTATATGGTAGGCACACACGCGACATATGCCCGCAGAAAGTTGACCTCAAAATTACTGGAACGGTCGGCAGTAAGACGAAAGAAAGGAAGACCATGGTTGTTTTGGAATGATGGAGTGAATGAGGCGACAGATAATGGCATCCTAGAAGAGGAAGACTGAAGAGACAAACTGAAATGCAAGGAACCCCGAGTTGTGTAGTTCCATTCTCATCAGGGGCGTATTTACGGAGGGGGGGCGAACGGGACCGGAACTCCTCCCAGAGGATCGAAAAAAGTTGATGAATTTTATTAACCTCTTAATTATTAAACTATTTTATTATTTTTTAAGCTGTGCACGCTAATGTAGTAGTAACTCTTTTTAAATATACGAACAGGTAGAATATATTATACAGCATTTGCGTAAACGTGTGAAATATGAAATATAGAAAAATCAGTTTAGTCAATAAGTATCTTCTAAACAGTGTTTCAATAACGCTATTTTAATTGTGTTATTACCGTTTATTTTAATGGGATTGATTTCAGGATGTTATCACACGTTTTTCAAGCACTTTAAAGAGAGTAATTAGTCCAGTAAAATGGTGTTCAAAAAGGGCTTGAAGTGGAAAGTTCTGGTGTAATTGTTTTTTGTGGCGTAGTTTATGGTTTTTGGGGTGCTGAACACGAATCTGAAGTTGTCCAACAAAAATTTTCACGGCAAATATGAGATATCATAAATCATAAAAAAACACTAAAAATCAGTTTTTTTGGGTTTTGGCTTATAACTTGAAAAGTAAGCTTTTTACGCAAAAGATAATCCTATATTAAAATAAAGACGAGAAAATTACCTACAATTCATTTTTTTTGTACAACGTGTGGTTTTCGCGCAAAGGGGCGTTGAAAAACCGGTGAAAATCAGAAATTTTCGGAAAATAGCAAAAACATTTTTTTACAGCCTTTCCGTTCATAACACTAAAAGTAAGCATTTGCTAACGTACCTACTTATTATTAGGTTAGGCCTATATATTATTATTATATTTATAGTTATATTATATTATTATTATATAGGCATATATTAATAGGTATAGACTCTCTCCGAGTTAGAGTGAATTATTTCTTTTGCAACTCCTCACATTTTGACGTGTTGAGCTGGCAAACATGCTTGTGACCTTGAGCTCCCCCTCTTTCTGCTCACAGGAGTGGGGGTCTTCCCGCCTAACCTGGTCAGCTTTAGCGCCAGTTCGTTCACTGTCGCTGTCGTGAGAGTTCCATTTTGATGGTACGGCGTCCAATTATTACAGTTTTTTAGTGTCTTCGTTGTGGTGTAATGTGACGATTCGGTCGCGATGTTCAGTGATAAGTGCTTTATTTGTGACAAAGATTTGAGTGATGGTACAGTGAAAGTGGTCAAGGAAAGGAATAGAAACGTTTCGTGATGGTAGTAAGAAAAGAAATGATGGGAAGGGAGCTGTTTTGGCGGGTAAAAAATCGGTTAGCGTACATGCAAGCTGTCAGAAAAGCTACACCAATGAAAGAATGACATCTGCTCACCTGAAGAAAGCTGCTAAACCAAGCACTTCTTTTTTACAATTGCGATCATCCTCTGTTAACGAGTTTTCTTTCAAAACACATTGTTTTGTGTGTGGAACACGTATTCCTGAAGATTACTCAAGGTCACAACAACGACTACCTCCTGATGAACGTAATTTGGTGCATCAGGTGACTAAAATAGAGATGAAAGGTACAGTTGAAACAAGCTCAACTACGTGGAGATGATTTTGGTGCAGCGATTATCAACAGAATCCAGCCAATAACAGATATGGTGGCTGCTGATTGTCAGTACCATGATAACTGTTTAAAAAGTCTGTACATTCGTAGACCCAAGGTTGATGTGAAAAAAAAGGTTGGCCCTTATGCTAAAGAAATTGAGAGTGCCATGGAGAACATTTTCACTTTTATGGAAAACAATGATGAGGAATGTCAGTTTCCATTAGACCAGTTAATAGCTCAGATAGAGGGTGACTACATTCCTGAAAGAAAAACAGTAATAAACCATTTACTGGAGAGATATGGGGAAGATGTAATCATATCAAAGATTACACAGAATACGATCGTATGTTTCAAACATACTGGCCGTAAGATTTTGACAGATGCGTGGTACACCGAAAAACGTTCATCAGAACGGGAAGAACGTCTTCGATTAGTTGAAACAGCGGCTGATATAATTCTTGAAGAGATACGATCTGTAGCGTATGTCGTGGATGATTATCCCCCTCCAGATTCTTTCTTGCACGAAAATGAAAGCCTTATTCCTGAGGTTCTTAAAGTTTTCTTTGAAAGGCTGATACTGAAGAAGAAGCGTGGGGGAAGTGATAAATGAAAAAAAAAAGTTTTAGCCATTTCACACAGTGTTATTAGCGCTGTCAGACCTAGTTCTTTCGTCTCACCCTTACAAATTGGATTATCAGCTTTTTTTAATAAGAAGTATGGGTCACGAAAACTGATTGATACTGTGTCAGCCTTGGGATTTTGCGCCTCTTATTCTGAAGCTGTTCGTTTGGAAGTGTCAGCAATCATGAGACCATCTTTACAAATAAACTCGACAGCTTTCCATCAATTCGTTCATGACAACGCGGATTTTAACACTTGTACACTGGATGGGTATAATACCTTCCATGCAATGGGGGGTATACATTTGATAACCCCAAGAAATGCTATTGCTCCAGATCAGAGAATTGTCCGAGTGAAGAAAACACTACCAGCTCAACTAGTTGGCGAGATGGGCGCTGTTTCCTTGAAACATTTTGAGAAAGCAGGTTCTCCTGGCTTAAAGGATATCAAGATTGAGGGTCTCAAAAAGTTATTTGTTTCGCCCGATACTATCATACCCTCTTTGGCGGACCTAATTTGGCTTTACGGCAAGTGGAAAGATGTGCCCGGCATTCCAGGATGGAGTGGTTTCATGGAGCAAACCACAAGTGGTCTCCCTTGTGGCACAACCTTTGTTGCTTGCCTGCCATTTATCAATGTTCCACCAAGTGATTACAACACAATATATACAGCTTTACTCACTTCCGTAGAACAGTGCAAATCTATGAATCAGCAAGCAACTGTGAACACTTTCGACCAGCCTCTGTACCTAAAGGCGAGATTTATAGTAGCTTGCCTACAAGGAGACCCAAATTTTGCTAATGTCATCATTAGAATAGGTGGGTTCCACCTACTGATGTCTTTCTTGAAGGCAATAGGGTATATAATGGCTGGTAGTGGGTTGAAGGAGTTATTTAATGCAATATATGCACTGCTCTCAATAGAGAAAATTCTGACCGGCCACGCCTATTCAAGAGCCGTTAGAGCACATATTTTAGCTCATGCTACCCTGGCGACAATTATCTTTGAGACAATGGATTTGACCTCAGACCTTCAAGAAAAACTTAGAGTTTATAAATGATGCAGATAGGTCTGTGATTTTGTCAGCACACGAAAAGGAGTGTGTAGAGGAATTGAAAACCAAGTTTTCTGCTCAGCTCCAAGCCTTGGCTAACCGTGGTACTACATCAAAGCTTTGGATCCAGTACTTTGAAATGGTTACGCTTGTTAAGCTATTCATTGAAGCAGAAAGAACAGCCAACTGGAACCTTCACCTTCAAGTTGTGTACCAGATGCTCCCGTACTTCCACGCTAGCGGACATTTCTTATATGCCAAATGCTGTCACCTGTACCTACAAGACATGCACAGCTTGAAAGACAAAATGAACGCTGAGGAATATGAAAAGTTCACGGGTGGCGGGTTCACTGTTCGAAGGACCAGCAAATTCTGGAGCGGAACATGGACAGATATGACCATTGAACAGTCCCTCATGAGGATAATGAAAATTGCTGGGGGGCTGACTCATGGTCGTGGGGTCAGCGAAAGTATCCTCTGTAGGTGGAAAAAAGGAATGAGTTCCCTCCAAAATATTTGCGAAGAAATGGAGAAGATGTGTGGGGTAGCATTCACCAGTTCAGAACAACACGTGGAGATGAGAGAAGCAAGGATTAAAAGGGATAGCAGTGATTCAAAAAAGTTGATGGAGTGGTATATGCAACACTATCATTTTCCTGATGTCCCAGAAATCTTGTCTCTTAGCACTGGTGTTGTAGGAGACAGCAGCATCAACTGTCACATGGCCAAGGAGATTGGTCTCCTCGCAATTGATAGAATTGTGGGTGGTGATTTTCAAAATGTTAAATTTTACAGGAAAGACAGAGTTTTGCCACTTGCTACGATGAACAATGCAATAAAAATACATGATGAAACTATCCCCATCAATTCGACGACTATTTTTCACAGAATCACGATTGCTAAACAATCTGATGAAGAACTTGAAGAGTTTCTAAAATACGAATTGTGCCCGTATCCATTGCCTCTTTTCGACGACTGTGGTATGCGAAAAGGAACCAAGTCTGCTTTATACAAAGCATTTACACCAACTGAACAGGCAAATCTCCAAGGGTGTGTGTATGTCGTAGATGGAGGATATTTGCTGCATAGAGTCGTGTGGAGCAGGGGTCAATCATTTTCATCAATTTGTGAAAGTTACGTTTCATTTGTTAAGTCCAAGTACAAGGACAGTGCCGTAGTTGTGTTCGATGGTTACCCTCAAGAAGATAGTTGCAGAGGTACTAAATATACTGAGCGAGCAAGAAGATCACGCAAACAAACCTCAGTAGATTTGATGTTCGACGAAATAACGGTGCCTACAGTGTTACAAGAAAAATTCCTAGGCAATATGAAAAACAAAGAGCGTCTGATTTTAATGTTGAAAGACAATTTTGCAGCAGCTGACATTCACACAAAGCAGGCTCAAGAGGATGCGGATACACTTATTGTCACCACAGCAATGGACCTTGCACAACAACATAACTCTGTAGTTATCGTGGGTGAAGACGTAGATTTGCTGGTGATCATGATTGGTCGCTGTAGGGGTGTACATTCAAATGTATACTTTCTAAAGCCAGGCAAAGGTACAGTTTCACCACTCATTTTTTCTCCTGACTACAAACTTGATCAATCAATTGCTAACAACGTATTGTTTTTGCATGCCATGGGAGGCTGTGATACTACTTCAGCCTCGTTCAAAGTAGGAAAGATGAGGTTTCTTCAGACTCTCAAGAAAAACCCTGCATTAACTAAGACCATTGAGATTTTTAAAGACCCTATGGCAGATGCTGATGCAGTTATTGATGCTGGCCATCGTTTTTTCGCCTCATTGTATAAATTGGCTGACAAGGAAGCCACGTCATTAAACAAATTGAGGTATAAATGCTACCTTAGGTCTGTATACAAGACATCAGCCCATTTGGCGTCCCTACCTCCTACTGAGGCTGCAGCTCAGCAACATTCCTTGAGGGTGTATTTTCAAGTTCAACAATGGCTTGGGAATGAAAAAGATCCTGAACAATGGGGTTGGAAAAAAACCAAAGATGGTCTGGAGCCAGTAACCACGCTACAGCCACCAGCACCTCAAGCCGTTTTGAAACTTATTTCTTGCAAATGCAAGAAGACCTGCCAGAAAAACTGTGGATGCAAAAAAGCAGGCCTCAAGTGCTCCAATATGTGTGTGAACTGCGAAAGCAGTTGCAATAACATGCCGCTTACTGAAATCGAAGAAGACAAGGATGACCTGGAATTTCCTGAAGTACTTGAAGGTAACTATGCATAAATAATTCCATTTCACCTTTATTTTTTCACTCACTTTTTATTTGTGTGTTCAAAATATGTATCCTAATACAGTTTGCATAACTATTCAATTTTCAAACAATTAGAACTAAGTCTTTAATTATTTTTAATTTATTTTTTTAGGTGTAGAAGAACTGGAAGGCATCCCTGCTGACCAAGAGGGCTCGGTTTGACTGATGAGTTTCACTTCAGCGTCAATAATCATTTAATAATAAGTGTTTTATAACATACCTACCAACCTATTTAATTATATTGTTTTACATTACACAGTTTTCATACTTATCAACCACGAATCGCTGTTTATCATTCTGTTGTACCTATATAACCTAACGTTAACGTTTTACATATCTGCGCAGACGTATAATGATGCATTTACGTTATATGCCTTCAATAGGAGGCGGCTGACTACTTCGTGCATTCGTCATTGCTTTTCTCATAACTATTCAAGGTCCGAAAAAATTACTTACACATAAATTGTAGAGAATTTTATCTGCTTTTTCACAGTGTAGGATAATGTTTACAGTGAAATGCTTACTTTTCGTGTTATGAAGGGAAAGTCTCTAAAAAAAAAAGTTTTTTGCTATTATCCAAAAATTAGTGATTTCCGCCGATTTTTCAACGCCCCTTTGCGCGGAAACCGTATGTCGTACAAAAAAAAATGATAACAAAATGAATTGAAGGTAATTTTCTCGTCTTTATTTTAATATAGGATCACCTTTTGCGTAAAAAGCTTACTTTGCAAGTTATAAGCCAAAAACCAAAAAAAAACTGTGATTTTTAGTGGTGTTTGGATGATTTCTCATATTTGCCGAAAAGAATTTTGTTGGACAACTTCAGATTCGTGTTCAGCACCCCAAAAAACATAAAGTAAGCCACTAAAAACAATTACACCAGAAATTTCCACTTCAAACTACCATTTGACTGGACTAAATGTTGATTAGTCTTCACATGTATTTTTTCTTTTGTATGAAGCCGACTCGATCGGACCCTCCCCAAGACCAAATTCTAGATACGCCACTGATTATCGTAAGTAGATATATATGTATATTAATTTTAAAAGGGACCGGGGTATAAAGGCTTTACCTTATAAAGGCATCGACATTGTAGGAAGAAGAAAAAACAGCTATGATGGAAGTCTTTGTGAAATTGGAGAGAGCTGCAACAAGAATGCATCTGCAGATCAATCAGGGAAAACAAAGTATATGGCAGTGACAAGAAAAGACTGTTGTGTGGGACATAAAAATTTAGAAATAGGATCTTATAAATTCGAGATAGTACATAGCTTCACCTACCTCGGCTCAGAAGTTAACTGTGTAAATAATATTAGTGTGGAAATCCGAAAACGTATTTTGTCACCAAATAGGTGTGTGCAGGGCCTCAGAAAACATCTAAAGTCTCAATTAATACAAAGGAAGAGGTATTGATGTATAAGGCCCTAGTGCGTCTAGTACTGACTTATGCATCAGAGACATGGATGATGATGATGACAAGACACGCCCCCTATCTGCTATAAGTGATTGACAGTATTATCGATTGCACTCACGTTTTGTGATTCACAAAAATCCCGTTCATTATTTCGTTATCGATTCCACGGAATGCCCATTTCATGTAAGACGGGTTTTAAGTTTTTTCAATAGCTGAATCCTCTTGAAAACAGCTAATTTTAATAATCCGTCATATTTCTGGCTCCCGGATGTCACATGTGATGAATGGTTTGGATTTTTTGTAGGTGAGAAGTTGTTTTGATAAACGGTAATAATGAACAATAAAAATTGTCAAACAACAAAATATTGTTTATATTTACTTTATAATTGAAAAAACTTTTCATAATCTGTGTAATGAAATACTTGTCTAAACGATTTCGTCTCGCTGCATTCATCGTCACTGTCAATGAACAACCCACTACTGTAATTCCATACTTTTACTATCCGAAAACGTATTTTTTTACAGTATTACTTTTTTGTTAAAACTGCCTGCATGATTTACTGGGAGTTAAAGGAATTACTGGCAAATCACGAACGACTGCTGAAAGGGTGTTTACTACTCCATCTGTTTTTCTAATATACGTCACGGGACCGATCGTCATCAGTAACATTTACGCTAACCCAAAACAAACAACAGTCTCTGAGTGAAATGTTATCCGCCAATGAGATAATGGAAAACAATTACTACACCCTCTCCTTGCACTAATACTCCAAGACATTACGTCAGAGTTCTACTTTTTAGTACTGTCACTGGTTTTGTTATTGTCAATGTTATTGTTCTTCTTCTTCTTCTTCTGCTTCGTCATCATCGTAATCATATTTTTTTTTCGTGTGAGCCACTGTGGACTACGTTTGGTTCAACTGCTTTCTCCCTTCTTCTTCTCTCTCTTCTTCCTCTCCCATATTTCCTTCATTCTTGATCAATGTCTCTCCCTCCTTTCATCAGACAAGATAGCACCTGGGGATTTTTTAATTTATTTTTGTTTCAATTTCATATTATTATTTTTATTTTGTTGTTTTTGTTGTTGTTCTTCTTCTTTTTCTTAATCATCATTATCATAATCTTATTATTTATTATTATTATTAATATTTTGTTGTTGTTTATGGTCTTGTTGTTCATCATCATCATCATCATCATCATCATCATCATCATCATCATCTTCTTCTTCTTCTTCTTCTTCTTCTTCTTCTTCTTCTTCTTCTTCTTCTTCTTCTTCTGCTTCTGCTTCTGCTTCTCCTTCTCCTCCTCCTCCTCCTCCTCCTCCTCCTCCTCCTCCTCCTCCTCCTCCTCGTCCTCCTCGTCCTCCTCCTCCTTCATATTATTTTCTCTTTGGTACCCTTTGCTACTACCTTCTGACAGTATGACCCTCCCAGCGGGGACTTTGTAATCTAAATACGTATTTCGATAGGAGGCGAGGGGCTCTTTGTATTATTCATATAATTCATTATTGTACGTAGAGATCTCCTGTCTAGTTAGAATTTTTTTACTCAGGATATTGTGGGGATGGAAATTGTGATGTTCAAGTAATTTTCTTCATTGTTCTCTGTTTAAAAAGCTGAATAATTTCAGATCCATCTCTATAGATATATGATCCCGTCTTATCAATCGTTCCCTCTAACTAAACACCCGTAATACCCGTATACCTCCTGAGTCTATTTGTCGCCATTCAATTGTTGTCAGGAACTGGTGGGGTTGTTTCCAAACACAAAAAAGATTACACATCTGAACTCAGCGGCGTATCTAGAATTTATTTTTGGCAGGGGGTGTCCGGTGCCGGGTCGGCTTCATACAAAACAAAAAGTTAAGACTAATCAATATTACTATCTTTAAAGTGGCAGAAAAGTGCATGATAACATACTGAAATCAATCCCATTAAAGTAAACGGGAATAACACAATAAAAATACGCCTTATTGAAACATTGTTAAAATAACTAATTATAAGTATAATACTGCGATTGACTTAAGCTCTATTGATTTTGAGATCGGTCCCCCAAAATAGAGGGCAGGAGGGGAAATGTGGGGTGTCAGCATTTTGACGAAACCGCAAAAATTCATGAAGAATATTAAAATATGAGGGGTATTTTAATAAAGATACTTCTAAACACAATTTAAATATAGTTTTCAGTTTTAGAAATTTCAAAATCTTAGGACACCATGGCCCCAAGTATATATCAAAATTTATAAAAATCGGAAAAACCATGCCGGATATCAAATTAAACAGAATTTTAAGCAAAATATGAATATAGTATTCAAGTTTGAAAATGTTAAAATTTTAGTATGCAAGGGCTCCAAATATCATCAAAAATTTTGAAAAATTATCAAAATCCACGTCTAGTAATAAATGGCGTTTCAAGCCCAATTCCGAATGTACTGTTTGCACTGAAAATCTGTTAACTTTAACGGGCCAAAAGTGGAAGTCAAAATTTTGCACAATCTTGCAAGTCTATGTGGGGCACCAAATTATGAGGTTTTTTAAAAAATTGAAAATATGAACTCGGTGTTATTAATAAATTTGACAAAATTAATATAGGCCTATCTCAACACCCCTTGCAAATTTTAGACCGTCTTCAAAGTGTTTGTAAGCTATAATAGCAAAAGATTTTAGATATTGTTGTCAGTCGTGTATATTTAAGAAAAGTACTAGAATACATAGGCGTGGGATATAATATTAAGCCTCTATTACACTATGCAGTTGGCCGATTGCATGCAATTCGCCTGCGCGCGTATTCTGCAGACTAACGAAGAAATTTTTGACATGGAGTGAAGCAATACATACATTTTTTTTTCAAAACCGCCAATATCTCGAAAACGAAAAGGAGGAGGCACCAAACAAAAACCAAAATAACGTTTCCAATTTTCTCTAAACTTCACTTTCTGACACCATATAGCATATCTATATCTCTCAGAGAATAAAAATTTGTCGCAAACAAAGAAATAATAGAACACAAAGAATAGTAACAAAGAAATTTCATGACATGAGATCGATTTAAATCTCTGTTCTTGAAAATCGTTAAAGTTATCTGTTCATATTTATGTCTAACGTCATTCTCAAAGGAACGCGGTGGTGAAAGAATTTTTTTTATCGGATCAGTAGTTTCTGAGGTTAGCCTGGACAACGAAACGAACAAACTTTACCTCTTCATAATAGTAGTATAGACGTAGATTACTTGGCAGGCTTGCACGGCCGGAGTCGATGTTATTAAATTGAGTTCCCGGGCTGTTTGGCAGCGCCATCGACGCCCCATCATCATTGTAGGCGCATCATCACGTAGGTTACCGCAAACTCAAATTGAGTTCCCGGGCTGTTTGGCAGCGCCATCGACGCCCCATCATCACTGTAGGCGCATCATCACGTAGGTTACCGCAAACTCGAATTTTCCACTGATAACCAAACAGCTCGTGAACTCAGTTTAATAACAGTAGTATAGACGACACGCTTACTCTGCAACTGATTGCAGAGCAGTTGCAGCTTGTTTTTACTACCCTGCAACTAGTTTCACGTAGCCTTGAAATCAGTCGCGTAGTGTAGTAGAAGCCTAAAGGTACATAAATGTTTATATAAAACATTACATAAACGTTAAAGCTAGGACTAAATTATTTGACATTTAAGTTGTATGATTAAAAATTGTACTAAAAGAAAATTGCAGTGTTCGAGATTTTCAGTGTTCATTGATGATGATGATTATTATTACTATTGTCTGGTTTACAGATGTTATATTAGTGAAAAATACTAAAACAGTTTTTTTAAATTTTTCTTTTACCACGTTTACTTTTTAAAATACACAGAGCCATGGTAACAACATATGGTCACCAGTAGCGTGGCGTCCATGCAACCGCTGTTGCCGACTGCAACAGTACTGGAAATAAGAGAAAATAATATTAATTATTTCACAGAATAAATACTTTAGTTACTGAATAATTTTAAATCCGAACAATATTAGTAGGGAAACTTGAAGAAAAACCGTAGCATTGCTTTCGAACTGCTGGGCGCTTGCACCGTCTTGTGTTGCCGGCTCAGACATCGGCAATGTTTTACTGCGTACGGGTCATTGACCTCGTAGTAGTTATCGCTGTACAAACTGCGGAGAGGGGGACACATTCGTCCACCCAAAGTGTTGCCTCTGTATAAACCGGCAAAACACTCAGTTAACGGCTATTTTCGTTTCGGAACCAACGTGCAGCAGTTACCGCCTACATATTTGTGTTTTGTTCGTTTAGTCGTCTGTTTCTCTGCTTGTCTTTATTATTTTTTAATTCGGTTATTTTCTCTTCTGATTTATTCTGTGTAAGTATACGGGAGTCAGATCCCGTTGAACCGGGACTCTCTTTTTCTGCCAGCGAGTGATAGAAAATACTAAAAAAAAAATTTGACTCTAAAAAGAATATTTTGCCCCTAAAAATACCACTTGGTACTAGAAAATATTCGAATTAATTTTTATGTCAAGTTTTAGGCCCACCACAACCGGCAACAGGTGTTATGTACCCACGCCACGCCACTGAGTCACCTCCTACTGAAGGGTGGTCACTTTCTTGGCTGACGCTAAGAACCTTACATACGAAGAACTCTACGCACAGCTGTAACGAAATAACATTTATTATTTGGATTTTGTCTAATAATAAATGTATTTCGTTCAGAATAGTGAGGGAGCTCTGCAATCCAAGCTCAGTTAACCTTACTTCGGCTATCACAACGGAGACTGCAAGGATGCGACCACGTCTGGATACAGCAATACACTCTTGCCCACGCGCTTCCTATTAATGTCTACTGTCAACTGAACTGAGATTTACTAGGATTCACGTGTAAGATTCACATTTACTAAGAAATGTTGTACATATACCCGCATCCCGCCGTTTGTCTATGTTTATATATGGCAAGGATTGTTCAGAAGTCAGTATGCAATTGATCTTCGCCTGTTTCGACAGACTCATATTATTACTGTATTCATTTCTTTGCTTAAGGTCGAGACTATCCACCCACTTTTCTTATTCGCTGAAAGAAACCGTGGTAAAGACGATAGAAAACCTACCTTGTTTCTTTACGTGAAAAAACTACCTTAAACGGATGCATTTATATGGACGTTTTCAGTAGCGTGGCGTTGGTACATAACACCTCCTGCCGGTTGTTATAGGCCTAAAACTTAACCTAAAAATGATAAACATTTTCTATCATTCGCTGGGAGAAGAAGAGGGTCCCGGTTCAACGGGATCTGCCTCTCACTATACTTACACAGAATAAATCAGAATACAAACAAGCGAATTAAAAATAATAAAGACAAACAGAGAAACACGTGACTAAACGGACAAAACACAAATAGGTACGTAGTAACTGCTGCACGTCAGTTCCGAAAACGAACACAGCTGCTAACTGAGAGTTTTGCCGGTTTATACAGCGGTAACACATTGGGTGGCGAAAGTGTCCCCCTTCCATAGTTTGTACCTCTTTTATAGATTTGAAACTGTTTTAGGATTCAATGTATGTTTTTTTCTTATTTGGTCTGCCGTTGCCGTGTTTACATATTCCAACTGCAATCGAGTAAACTACCGGCGAGTCGAGTACAGAACCCGGGTCTTTCCAATTATATTCATGTTTTTGTAGTTATTTCCCTACTCCAAAGGACAGAACCAATCTGCCCTATCACCGTTTCCCCTGTTTTAATTTGCCGCTGATGTCTTTATCACTTCTACCGTCTCTTGCTAACGTTACTGCAGGATACGTAAAGTGTGAATCTACGGCATATCGGCGCTTCTTGATTTCCAATAAACAGCTGTTCGGTTTCTGAAAAATTTAACTCGAGGTCGCACGATCTGTGTATTCTTTATACAGTTTTTGCATCTACACTGTTCGTGCAGTGCTACTACGAACTGATCGTTTTACCAACAGAAATGAGTAGAGGTAGTCGTCATTTACTGAGATCTCCATTTCACGACACAACAGTTGCTGGGTAAATTTTGAATGAAATAAGTGCTATGGAACACCAATACCTTAAACCTATTGTTACTGCGAAGTACTGGGTTACGTTATTCCCAAGTATAACAGCGCTTACACACCCTTTATAAAAATTACGTACTGGAGTAATATAGATGGCTGTGATACCGTTTTAGTACACGGTGGCCAGAGCTTTCATAATGGAACACTTTACGCAGATCAGTAGCTCCGTGAATTACGTACTGATGTAATATAGACAGCTGTGACACCGTTTTTGTACACGGTGGCCAGAGCTTTCATAATGGAACACTTTACGCAGATCAATAGCTACGTGGATTACGTACTGATGTAATATAGACAGCTGTGACACCGTTTTAGTACACGGTGGCCAGAGCTTTCATAATGGAACACTTTACGCAGATCAATAGCTACGTGAATTACGTACTGATGTAATATAGACAGCTGTGACACCGTTTTAGTACACGGTGGCCAGAGCTTTCATAATGGAACACTTTACGCAGATCAATAGCTACGTGAATTACGTACTGATGTAATATAGACAGCTGTGACACCGTTTTAGTACACGGTGGCCAGAGCTTTCATAATGGAACACTTTACGCAGATCAATAGCTACGTGAATTACGTACTGATGTAATATAGACAGCTGTGACACCGTTTTAGTACACGGTGTCCAGAGCTTTCATAATGGAACACTTTACGCAGATCAATAGCTACGTGAATTACGTACTGATGTAATATAGACAGCTGTGACACCGTTTTAGTACACGGTGTCCAGAGCTTTCATAATGGAACACTTTACACAGATCAATAGCTACGTGAATTACGTACTGATGTAATATAGACAGATGTGACACCGTTTTAGTACACGGTGGCCAGAGCTTTCATAATGGAACACTTTACACAGATCAATAGCTACGTGAATTACGTACTGATGTAATATAGACAGCTGTGACACCGTTTTAGTACACGGTGTCCAGAGCTTTCATAATGGAACACTTTACACAGATCAATAGCTACGTGAATTACGTACTGATGTAATATAGACAGCTGTGACACCGTTTTAGTACACGGTGGCCAGAGCTTTCATAATGGAACACTTTACACAGATCAATAGCTACGTGAATTACGTACTGATGTAATATAGACAGCTGTGACACCGTTTTAGTACACGGTGTCCAGAGCTTTCATAATGGAACACTTTACACAGATCAATAGCTACGTGAATTACGTACTGATGTAATATAGACAGCTGTGACACCGTTTTAGTACACGGTGGCCAGAGCTTTCATAATGGAACACTTTACACAGATCAATAGCTACGTGAATTACGTACTGATGTAATATAGACAGCTGTGACACCGTTTTAGTACACGGTGTCCAGAGCTTTCATAATGGAACACTTTACACAGATCAATAGCTACGTGAATTACGTACTGATGTAATATAGACAGCTGTGACACCGTTTTAGTACACGGTGGCCAGAGCTTTCATAATGGAACACTTTACACAGATCAATAGCTACGTGAATTACGTACTGATGTAATATAGACAGCTGTGACACCGTTTTAGTACACGGTGTCCAGAGCTTTCATAATGGAACACTTTACACAGATCAATAGCTACGTGAATTACGTACTGATGTAATATAGACAGCTGTGACACCGTTTTAGTACACGGTGGCCAGAGCTTTCATAATGGAACACTTTACACAGATCAATAGCTACGTGAATTACGTACTGATGTAATATAGACAGCTGTGACACCGTTTTAGTACACGGTGTCCAGAGCTTTCATAATGGAACACTTTACACAGATCAATAGCTACGTGAATTACGTACTGATGTAATATAGACAGCTGTGACACCGTTTTAGTACACGGTGGCCAGAGCTTTCATAATGGAACACTTTACACAGATCAATAGCTACGTGAATGTAATAATAAACACTTGGTACAGTTCTACGGATAGGCCTACTTTTCATTTTCCTGATAATTGTTCCACCAGTTACGGCAGCTTCAGTGGTTACATTTCCTCAGTTCAAATCTAACCTCTGAAGCTGCCGTAACTGGTAAACAATTGTCACGAAAATGAAAAGTATCCGTAGAACTGTACCAAGTGTTTATTTATTAAATTCTAATCTTAATAAAACGTTCCACCAAATGCCGAGCGACCAGTCGATCAGTGCAATCGATAAATGTTAACTGTATAAGCTATAAAAAGACAAATGATCTGGCCACCACCATCCGACTGCACAGATTGCAATGGGGAGGACACATCATTAGGTTAGAAGGCAACCGAATGCCTAGGAAGGTACTGTTTGGTCAAATCGAGTGTAGAAGGCCTGTCGGAAGACCCAAGCATTGGTGGATTGACGCAGTGGCGAGCGATGCTGATAGTTTGCTTAAAATAAAACGACGGACATCGATCGCCAAGGACAGGAAAAAATGGAGGCGGATGATTATGGAGGCTAAGGTTCGACTCCGAACTGTGACGCCATAGAAGAAGAAGAAGAAGAAGAAGAAGAAGAAGAAGAAGAAGAAGAAGAAGAAGAAGAATCAATAAATGTTAGATACACAACCGTTCCATGGCTGGCAGCCATCTCACAAGGCTCTATTCCTCAATTTTGTAAATCATCCCCAAGGTCCCTCCACCCATATCTGTGAATGTGCGTTCTATCTTGTCTCCTTCTACCTATGGGTAATCGGAGATCATCCAACATCCCAATTTTTCTTTCACAACAATCCATTCAGTTCCATAACAAAGGATGGGTGTTTTGAGACATTTTCCTTTATTTCTTTCTGTTACCTTGCTTCACCTTTATCACCTTGTTTCACTTTCCGTAGCAGTGTTGTATCTAGAATTTTGCTTTGAGGGGTGTCCGGGTCGGGTCGGCTTCATACTAAAGAAAAATCAAGTTAAAGCTAATCAACATTACTATCTTTAAAGTGGTTGAAAAACACTAGATAACATCCTGAAATCGGCACTATTAAAGTAAACTGTAAAAACGCAACAAAAATAGCGTTATTGAAAAATTGTTAAAAGATACTTATTGACGGATTTATTTTCCAATATTTCATATTTCAAACGTATACCCTGATGCTGTGTAATAAACCTGTTTGTATATTTAAAAAATAACTACTAGGCCTTACTATGTTAGAGTACCAGCTGGAAAAATAAAATAAAACGTTACTTACCTTATTGTTGTCGTCCATTGCCTGTCGTCGATTCCACATCTTATCAGAAGTTTTATTAAGGAAGTTGTGTTAATGGTTATAATTACAAACAGAATTATCATTGTTGCTCACCACTATAGAAAAATTATTCCGATTAGCGCTATCAAGCTTCACAGCTCATCGTCGGATCGGAAATCATTAGCTTGAAAGCGTTAATCGGAATGATTTTTCTATAGTGGTGTGTAACAGTGACATTCTGTTTGTGATTATAACCACTAACACAACTTTCTTAATTAAACTAAAAATAAAACAGCTTAACAATTAAGAGTTTAACGAAATTCTTCAACTATTTCAACGCTATTTGGGGGGTCTCGTTCGTCCCCCTGTTCCGTAGTGCTTCGTTAATGTGAAAGAGCAGTATTTCCGGCAAATAATTAAAGAAACAAAAATGACGTAGCTCATTGTACGCGTACAATAACACTAACACACGGAACGTTTCAACGTACAATCAAACAGTCCAATCATTCTTTACCGCAACCCAACTATTAACAAATGAATTCCCCTGTTATGTAATTACGACGTCTTCCCTCTTGCCGTAATCCGTGACTCCGGTCACGGTGAAGCGGCAATGTACTTGTTGTGTTAATGTATGTTTATCGCTGATTCAACGAAAATTTATGTTAATTGTGCTAACATGTGTTATCACTCATTCAACGGAAACTATAGTGTTTCACAAAATTGTTAATAACCATTTAACACACTGTATTAGCAATACACTACCGTTAGCACGCGAACTGATCACTGTATCTCCGGAACCTTATGATCTACATTCTCCTATGGTACTATAGACCGAGGTGAGCCTTGGCCTCTCCTACGATACGTCGACACATTAGTCGGGATTCCGTGACGAAATCCATAACCCAATTGTTAATAACCATTTAACACACTGTATTAGCAATACACTACCGTTAGCACGCGAACTGATCACTGTATCTCCGGAACCTTATGATCTACATTCTCCTATGGTACTATAGACCGAGGTGAGCCTTGGCCTCTCCTACGATACGTCGACACATTAGTCGGGATTCCGTGACGAAATCCATAACCCAATTGTTAATAACCATTTAACACACTGTATTAGCAATATACTACCGTTAGCACGCGAACTGATCACTGCATCTCCGGAACCTTATGATCTACATCCTCCAATGGTACTATAGACCGAGGTGAGCTTTGACCTCTCCTACGATACGTCGCCACATTAGTCGGGATTCCGTGACGACATTCATCATCCAATTGTTAATAACCATTTAACACACTGTATTAGCAATATACTACCGTTAGCACCCTAACAGATCACTGTATCTCCGGAACCTTATGATCTACATTCTCCTAAGGTACTATAGACCGAGGTGAGCCTTGGCCTCTCCTACGATACGTCGACACATTAGTCGGGATTCCGTGACGACATTCATCATCCAATTGTTAATAACCATTTAACACACTGTGTTAGCAATATACTACCGTTAGCACGGGAACTGATCACTGTATCTCCGGAACCTTATGATCTACATTCTCCTATGGTACTATAGACCGAGGTGAGCCTTGGCCTCTCCTACGATACGTCGACACATTAGTCGGGATTCCGTG
Source organism: Magicicada septendecula (assembly GCA_034769895.1). NCBI lineage: Eukaryota > Metazoa > Arthropoda > Insecta > Hemiptera > Cicadidae > Magicicada > Magicicada septendecula. The sequence goes on along the minus strand of CM068372.1, from coordinate 84,606,994 downwards.
ACGAAATCCACCATCCAATTGTTAATCACCATTTAACACACTGTATTAGCAATATACTACCGTTTGCACGCGAACTGATCACTGTATCTCCGGAACCTTATGATCTACATCCTCCAATGGTACTATAGACCGAGGTGAGCCTTGGCCTCTCCTACGATACGCCGACACATTAGTCGGGATTCCGTGACGACATCCATCATCCAATTGTTAATAACCATTTAACACACTGTATTAGCAATATACTACCGTTTGCACGCGAAGTGATCACTGTATCTCCGGAACCTTATGATCTACATCCTCCTATGGTACTATAGACCGAGTTGAGCCTTGGCCTCTCCTACGATACGTCGACACAATAGTCGGGATTCCGTGACGAAATCCATCATCCAATTGTTAATAACCATTTAACACACTGTATTAGCAATATACTACCGTTAGCACGCGAACTGATCACTGTATCTCCGGAACCTTATGGTCTACATTCTCCTATGGTAATATACACCGAGATGAGCCTTGGCCTCTCCTACGATACGCCGACACATTAGTCGGGATTTTGTGACGACATCCACCATCCAATTGTTAATAACCATTTAACACACTGTATTAGCAAGATACTACCGTTTGCACGCGAACTGATCACTGTATCTCCGGAACCTTATGATCTACATCCTCCTATGGTACTATAGACCGAGGTGAGCCTTGGCCTCTCCTACGATACGCCGACACATTAGTCGGGATTCCGTGACGACATCCATCATCCAATTGTTAATAACCATTTAACACACTGTATTAGCAACATACTACCGTTTGCACGCGAACTGATCACTGTATCTCCGGAACCTTATGGTCTACATTCTCCTATGGTACTATAGACGGAGGTGAGCCTTGGCCTCTCCTACGATACGCCGACACATTAGTCGGGATTCCGTGACGAGATCCATCATCCAATTGTTAATAACCATTTAACACACTGTATTAGCAAGATACTACCGTTTGCACGCGAACTGATCACTGTATCTCCAGAACCTTATGATCTACTTTCTCCTATGGTACTATAGACCGAGGTGAGCTTTGGCCTCTCCTACGATACGCCGACACATTAGTCTGGATTCCGTGACGACATCCATCATCCAATTGTTACTAACCATTTAACACACTGTATTAGCAATATACTACCGTTTGCACGCGAACTGATCACTGTATCTCCGGAACCTTATGATCTACATTCTCCTATGTTACTATAGACCGAGGTGAGCCTTGGCCTCTCCTACGATACGCCGACACATTAGTCGGGATTCCGTGACGACATCCATCATCCAATTTTGTACTTCCAGCTTCTTCAGATCATCCAGGACAATATGGCTACTTACTTCATTTATTTGTAACTCATGTATGTGTATACTTACCTCAATTACTTTAAAAATAAGATTTCCGCTGGCTCTTTATATGTGCATAGGTTGTAATATACCGTATATATTTTCAGTGTATTAAATGTATATGTTATATGTTTGGGTGTGTCGCGTTGCATTGTGGTAGTGGGGCGTCTTTGCACCCATGGCTGAATTGCGGCTTCCGAGACGTGCCCGATGGCTGCCAGATGAGAACAGTGCTGGACTTTCATGAGACAGGTACCTAAAAACTTGGAATGACTGTGCAAATTTCAGTTCATATAATTAAAGATTAAAAGAGATAATTAATTTTATTTAATAACTCCCCTAGTGAGTGAGCTACGCGGTAGAGTTTGAATATGTCATAGTTATAAAAATTACCAATCAGATGTATATTCTAGAATAAGCATAACTTGGCTTGCAGCCAAGATAATCGCAATACAAATTGCAACAGGACATCCTGTCCGACATTTGAAATCCTAAGGCTAATAACAATTCTCAAACTGTGAGAATTATTTTCGTTCACACAAGTGAGGTGAGTTGAATTACAAGGAGAAGGGGGGGGGGTGTCTCAGCCAATCAAATTATTCTAAAAATTTGAACGAACCGGTAGATTCGGGCTGAACACTGGCACTCAACTGTAACGACTCGACCTGTGGAGACGTATACTTACGATACTCTTATTTTTTTCAACAAATAAGCGTACAGCTCAAAACACTAACCTGTTGACTTACGCATGTAAAGAGATCAGTTATATAATACGTGAAGACACATCGAGAGTACAACAGAACGAGGCCGACTAGTACGTGGTAAAAGCTGAAGAATTAACGAAGCGGAGCGCAACCCAAGGCGAAATATACACACCAGGAGTGCAGCGTATACCGGACCGAGGGCCCTGACGCAGTTGCATCAGTTAAAACCACAGACGTTAAGCCATCAACAGTTGCAGAAGGAGCTGAGTGTTGCTGATTCCCTAACTCTTAGCCGTGGAACCCAAGACGCAGAGGAAATCATCGCCACTAGCAGATTGGACCAGGAAAACCAAGGAATCCCGGGAGCACATCACGATCTTCAGAACAAGGGAAGTCAAATATAATTTATAACTTTATAAACTTCTCAAAAGCCTATTCTTTTTCTTTTAAATCATTATAAAACTAAATTGATTCAGATGCCAATAAAACAGAGACTCTAAATTAATAAGATACATTCATACTGTGATAATCTGTATAACACGTATAAGCTTAAGTAATAATCAATAGATAAGAATTAGACGTATATAACAAGCGCTATATAAATACTAACATTGAATTACTTAGAGACCTATACTGCAATATACGTGAAACAATCACAAGTAAATGAAAGCGCGTTGAACTAGATTCACAGCTAACTTATTTTCCAGAGTATTTAAATCATCTAAAGTAATAAAATCCGTACGAAAGTACAAAAGAATTGAAAATTCCTAGATTAAATTGTTTTAAAATTAACTTCTTGAAATTAATGAAAAATATAACTCGTATAAATTGAAAATAATAAGCTCGTCTTCTGAATGCTAATACCCATTCAGAAAACATCGTACAAGATACAAATTAGGCCTACTGTTTAGTATGTATTGCTCTAGTTATAAGATTTTCATACATATGTGCTATCAGAGTAATAAACTCAAATTTTATCCATCACCGTATTTTTATTGCTGTACTACAAAGCCTACCAACATCATAAAACTATTCAAAATAACTATAACAGTACTTTGCACACTTGAATTAACCTACTTCCGAATTCAAAACACAAACTCCTACGCCCTTAGTCGGAAGAAGTCGCAAGAACGCATAGCAGGTAGGTCACTTCACAAAACAACCATTTATCTCCTTATATTGATAAAATAAATAGAAGAGCAAGCAAAGAACTTTATAATATATATATATATATATATATATATTCTCAACTAAACATTGTAGAACACTGGGTAAGAAGTATTGTAGAATTCCTTTTTCATGTGTATATGCAGGTATAGACAATAATTTTGTAAATTAATCATAACTATTATATTATTCTATTAGATTTAGGATTGTGAAGTGAGACACCTCAAATTGTTCATAATTTGTCACTTTATCCATACACGTGCATCCCTAGCGCGTGAGTGTGCGGGAATTGTTTAAAAAATGGTGAATATGTCCGTTATTTATTAAAATATCGAAAATAAACTTCCACATGTTATAAATCATATTTGACGCTACAGCTTTCTAATGTCTTATGAACAAATCAACATAGTTTAATGTTTTTAAAGTTTTATATGTTGAATAATTTAATAGGGTTATAAAATTTGCAGATAACAATCGGACATAAATCTTCAACTTTCTGCAAAACCTGACCAGAGCTCGTAACTACCACGTCTTTATCTATGAAGTAGAAAGTATTTTCAACCAACTAGAATCCCCAACATGTCAGACAGATCGTAAATTCGTACGGTTTGGATCTTCAGTTCTTCAGAAAGCGCCGACCATCAGACGAATCCTCCGTACGAGAATTTCGTACGAGGTACCGGGACTCAAATCATTCTTATAATTTCAAGTACAAGTTTATGAGATAACTTAAAATATATTATTGGGATAAAATTAAAAATATATAATGCAACAGTACGTTTGCGTACGTTACTGTGCATTGTCGCAGTTAGTTAAAAAAACTGCTAAATTAGAATAAATATTAATATTTTCAAATGCGTATTGAAAGCTGTAAATAACCAGCGAAGGGGAACACTGAATGTGGGGGACGGTACTGGCATATCACGCCACACACAAGCTAAGACTGTGTACAGTGTAAGTGATTGTGTGTGTGTGTGTGTGTGTGTGTGTGTGTGTGTGTGTGTGAACCAGTAGAAACCAGCGTTCTACATTTATTCACCCCTGAATAAACTAGAATTAAATAAGTAATTTATTTAAATTTTTGTAAGTGCGCGTAAGATATGACAAAACAAATTACGCCATGTTATTAATAATATAAAGACGCGCACACGTGCAAAATCTAGTGAGAAACAAATAATACATATAATGCAGTGTCAATAAAAGTGAATAGAACCAAGAATAATTAAAGTATAGAAAAACTGTTAATATACAATTATACATAAAAAAATTACGGATCGTATGAACACCGAGTAATAAACAAAAGATTTCGCATGTTGCGAATAAAATTAAATAAGTACGAGAAATAAACGAATCTGCAAAGGACGCTTGACAAACTATAACAATTTAAATCGTGCACAGAATTGTTGAAACATGATTTTTGTCGCCCAAGAACGTGGGGCGCGACCATACCATTTAACTATTTAAAAAATAAAAGTTAAATGAATGCTCTACTAGTGGATATAGGTCTATGTTAAAAAATATAATATATTCTATGTTCATATTATATAATAATTATTATTCATGTTTAAATATTATTTGTTTATTATATTTAAATTGTTGTGTATTATATTTATGAATATTTGTGTTGATGTTATTTGTATACTGATAATAATTGTGTGTATGCTTATAATTTGTGTACACAAAAGAAAAATATTCTGCGAATAATAATGACGAAATTTTAATTCGTAATTTTTGAAAATTTATTTAATAAAATTTTGAATGATTTTTACAAAGTCGATATGTTATAAGAAGTGTTATTATTAGTTAAAAAAACACACCATACACCTTTTCTCGTTATATAATAATTTGATATGTATTATTTGTTTCGCACTAGATTTTGCACGTCTGCGCGTCTTTTTATTATTAACTAGCAGGTACCCGCGGCTTCGCACGCGAATATTTGTATATGATTGTTGTGGAAACTGTCGAGTTGGTAAATTGCTAATTGTACATCTATATTAATAATATTCTTATTTTGTAAGTTATGAATATCCAAAACGTGAGAAGCAATAGATCTATCATTCATGTTTTCTCGATACGTAAAATCAAAATTTTATAATTTAGTAGATATTTACAAACATGCTGTAACACAATTAGATAAAATGTTTATTCGTATAGAATAATACAAATAATGAATACATAAGTATATTGATAGGAGTTAGTCGAAATCTTACGTGCTAAGTCAGTCTTAAACTTTTTGGTAGAATCCTTATATACGTAAATGTATCACAGTCCAGTATACTCAGTTTTTATATACACTTTTATATCAGAGCCTCGTTATAAACTACATTTTTCGTTCTGCCGTTATCAGAGCAAATAAAGAGCTCGCTGCTTCTGCTTACTCGAGAACATGCCACATACAGTTGTCCATGAGAAAAGCAAGCAGTTCTTAAATCCACACCAGCTGTACGTAAAGTTTGCCCTTGTGACTTATTGATAGTCATTGCAAAGCATAAATTAACCGGAAACTGAAGTCTTTTAAATTGAAATGGAAAGTTATTGGGTATGATTGGAATTCTTGGGATTAATACTGTTTCTCCTTTGCCGCAGCCTGTTAAGATAGTCGCTTCGATGATATGTTTTTTTAACGACCTAACTTTCAATCGTGTTCCATTGCATAACTGTGGTGGCTTCAGATTTCTCATGAGTATAATTGGAACACCTAGTTTTAATTTCAATGAGTGAGCTGGTAATCCTGATGCAGATAAGGTATTCAACAACTCAGTTGGGTAATGTACTGCATCCTCTTCGTTCAAAACTGTATTAATGGAGTGATATGTTTTTTCGTCTCCTGGAAATTTATGCAATATGCAGCTATTTATGGCATTTACTTGTTCGTTTCTTGGTGCTAGTATCACACGCTCACATAACCACACATCATCGTGCAAATTTATAGACTCAGTATGTCCATAAACCTTTCCGATCAACTCTGCCAGTGAAGAAACTGTACGACATAATGATGGCGGGAAAAAAATCGCACCGTCTGTCTCAGGTATCTTACTATCTTCAAGGTTTAATTAAGTAGTAGAAAATTTGTGAATATCTGCAGCACCTCCAAGTTGGACTCTCATGTTTATTGTGAGTGATACTGTTTGAACGGTACGCCATATATTCTATCGTTTGACCCAAGCGTTTACTTCATCAGCACTGGTACCTCGCGTAACTACGGGAAATGTTTGTCTGAAATCTCCGGCAAAGAGAAAAGTTATTTCACCCATAAATCTGTTGTCATTGCGCAAATCTCGTAGAGTTCTATCGAGAGCTTCTACTGATTTTTAGGGGCCATAGTGCACTCATCCCAAACAATCAAGTCTGCATTTCTAATCAATTCTGCTTAGCACTATTTTTGGAAATATTGCACACTGGAAATTCGCTGCAATTCAAAGTTATTGGTATTTTAAATAAGGAATGAGCCGTTTTTCCGCCAGGTAATAATGTAGCAGCGATTCCCGAGGAAGCTGCTGCTAATGCGATCTTGCCTTCGCTTCTTAACTTCGAAAGAGTCAATTTGATTAAAAATGTTTTACCTGTGCCTCCTGGTGTATCAAGGAAAAATGCATTTCCAAATTTACAGTAAACACTTAGAAGAATGAGTTGATATATATTTCTTTGTTCGTCTGTCAGTATATTCTCTTCAACTGTAGAAAGTAGCTGTTGTCTGTCATAAGTGGTTTCAGAAAGATATTCCTTTGAAATGTTTTGCACGGTAGACTGTGGATTTGGTAATCCGTATTGAGCTATCGGATTACCACCGACAGAAGTAACAAAATCTTGTAAAAGCAGTAAACAACTATTTTCAATGCTTTCCTTGTATAAACTCAAATCAGCATCAGAGATGCTGACGCATCAGCATCAGATATTCGAGACGCATAATATCTCGAATCAAGTCTTCAGAGAAGTGGTCTTTGTATTTAATCCACAATGCACTCGGGTTTGAAATACTGCAGAACACCAACAGTATTGCAAAACGTTCTCTCATTTTGTCAGGGGTAGCAAATAAACTTGCCTCTGACAATGTGTCATTCCAATGATTGTCATTCTCTAGGAGATCAAGAGCTTGGCATGCAGCTTGAAACGTTGGATGAATTACGTTGTCGACAGTCTTGATATTTTCAAATGAAGTTGGGTTATAAATGGTATTGTGCAGAAGTAAACGAAGAAAATAACATTCACGATTGTTTGGATGAACTGTATACACTCGAGCCAATACGTGTTCACGATATACGTTATCGCTCCCTCCTAATAAGACTCCTCGACGTCTACGTTGAAATTTTCCTGTCTGCCTATTGAAAGTGTAATATGCTGGCACTTCTTCGTACAACAAAGTTTTGCCAAAGTCATCTACCCGACATAGATTAAAAAATGCCATGAGAGTGGTGTTTCATGGATTTTCTATTCTTTCGTGTAAATTATCTTCACGAAAATAAACTCTCTGCTCATTTTCGAGATGTACATCTAGATGAATAATAGGTGGAAAACGCTCATGTATAGGGAAAGAGAAGATTCTCCATATAGCTTCAGATATGTATCGACCATTTTGAAACTGTAATACCTCATCGTAAGAATTTTGTATACCAATCGTAGCTAGATCGGAGCCTTTATTGACGTATTTACATATATATTTAATGGATTTTACACTACTACACAATTCAACATTGATGTGAGCACCAAAAGCTCGTGAAAGCACCGGTTAGTATGGAACTACCCATCTGTTGTCAACTATCAAAATCTCATCTCTCAAACGGATTTCACACTGGAAACCTCCATCTTCAGGACTTAGTCGGCGATAATTAGGGTAGCTGTCATCATTTATCGTCGTTTCTTTTGTAAGCGATTTAGGATATCGTTTAGCACACTGACCCTCCTTCATACATGGTGACTGTGTATTAATTGTTCCATATGGCCATGAATCATATGTGTTTTAACTATATCATAAAGCTCTGGATCTTTATCAGGGTCCGGCAGCTCTGCACTAATCACAGAATCTATCTGATCTGGTCGTATTTTTCTTCTAACCAGAGCAAAATATGCGCATGCAGCAAACCTCTTTTTTGCCACTCTACGCTGTACATGTAGCAGACAACTGAGCTAAAAATTTTACCTTTCACTAAGAAATCCATTAATTTCTTCAATTTCAGATGAAATACGCGTGCTACCAAGTCGTCTCGATCTTGAGCTGAAAAACCTTGATGCAACTCCTGGACGATCTCTCTCCACTTAGGATTTGTAGTGGACGTAATAAATAAATCAGACCGCGAGTATTTGCGTACGTAGCAAAAAGTGTCTTGCGTTCGCTCATGCATATATCGTGGACCTCCTGTGAAACTTAAAGGTAGAATGACCAAGCGGCCTAAATTATCCAAACTTTCATTATTTCGTAATGCATCTTGCAACTCTATGTAATTCTCAGCTCTTAACTGAGTTTGATGAGTACGGTTGTATATAAGCCTTTCCGTCTCTATCTTAGCATACATATCAACAATATATTGACTCAGAAGCTGTTTGTAATAAATTAAATGATTGTACTCATCTTTTCTCATTATGAGTCTGTAAGAATAAAATTGTAGAGCTGAAACTTTCTTAGTAGTTTGTAACCCAGTCTGAGGATCGACTAATTTTAATGTAAAATGATAACCATCTTCACCTCTGCAAAACATTAAAGGGTACTGTAAAGCATCATAATCTCGATGTGTTTCTGCAATTCGATGTAGCGTATGGTCCCTCGCACGGATTATTATATCGCGTTTATCGCATTCCTGGTTAACTAAAACTACTGCCACCTCATTAGTTGTCGGTGCATTGTAGCGACCCGTGTGCTCTTCATTATTTTCTTTTCGATCAGCATGAATCACAATATTGTACTGATTATTATTCGCAGATGTTACAAATTCAAACGCACTTTTCAGTTCACTAACATATTGGTTGATTGCGTGAAGTAAATTTTGAAGTTCTGTTACTAATGTCTTATCCAAGTTACGAATATGATCCATTCTTTTTTCAGCTTGCTGTAAATAATCAGCTATGAAATACACCTGTAGAAATTTTGGTACTTCGTTTTGTGTGGGGAGTAATGATCCCATGAGGTGATATACTTGCCCTTGAATTTTGAAAGTAGGCATGAAGCTCCCTTCGACTATTTTATTGGCTCCGAATGATGTAAATTGAAAAGCTGAATTGTACGATCTTAATGCATTCAAACATTTTTTCGATAAAAGATGTTCTCCATTTAATAATGATTTTAACGGTTCTGGAGGAGGAAGTATGGGATCTAATCGCACTTTTCCTGCAGAGCAATATAATCCATGTGATTCATTTTTTCACTTTAAAGCTTTGCAATGAGGGCAAACCATACTCGGTAACCCGATATCTGTTTCATTCGCGTAGTTAATAACTGGATTATAATTGAAACCACTATTCAATTTTGCATTCCATCGTAAAGTAGGACCTCGTGCTCTGAGAGTTGCTTGCCTGCGTCTTTGTGCCGCTAATCTATTTTCACGAGTCGTAGGACTTTCAACCCGTGAGACTTCTTCTAATCCAGATCTTTCTGAAGAGTTTCCAGGAGCTGATTGCATTTCGACTCCTTCGACGTCATTTTCAGATGCTCTAAGACGCCTCTTTCTTTCCGCAGCAGCAGTAGATCTTCCTAAACATGATCGTCTTTTTGGCATTGCAAAGATAAAAAAAGTGGAAATGTATTTATTTGATCTATACTAATAAACCTCTAGGGGGAATTAATAATTTATACAATACATATCGCACATATTACTTACCGATGACGTAAAATTAACGAAAAAAGGGACTGATACTACATCGCTGACGCTCATCGCATAATTCTCGATGAATTAGGTTAAGTATAATTCTCGACAATTAATTATTCCTACTGCACATAGGCATACTGAATTTTCAAATGTCGAAGAGTATGGTTTGTCAAAATCAACGTGTACTATATAATTAGTGTTACAATACAATCAAACAATGAATTATTGTATTGTTTATATGAATTCCATATCCCTACTAAAATGTAAATATTCAAATGGACTAACTGAAATCAATATACTTATGTATGCACTATTTGTATTATTCTATACGAATAAACATTTCATCTAATTGTGTTACTGCATGTTTGTAAATATCTACTAAATTATCAAATTTTGATTTTACGTATCGAGGAAACATGAATGATGGATCTATTGCTTCTCACTTTTTGGATATTCATAACTTACAATATAAGAATATTATTAATATAGATGTACCATTAGCAATTTACCAACTCGACAGTTACCACAACAATCATATACAAATATTCGCGATCGAAGCCGCGGGTTTAAAAAAATGAGTTTTTTTTGCAATAACTTCGGTTCTTTTTAACCTATCGTTATTCGCGATCGAAGCCGCGGGTTTAAAAAAATGAGTTTTTTTTGCAATAACTTCGGTTCTTTTTAACCTATCGTTATCAAATAAAGTGGAAAACCTTCCGTTGGGTACCTGCTATCAGCGTCCAAAGTTTCATTGAAATCGGTTCAGTAGATTCTGAGATTACCGCGGACAAACGTAGACCCCCCTAAATATAATAATAATAAATAGATAGAAGAAGATAACGTGGCGTAATTTGTTTTGTCATATCTTACGCGCTCTTACCAAAATTTAAATAAATTACTTATTTAATTCAAATTTATTCAGGGGTGAATAAATGTAGAACGCCGGTTTGGTTCACACACACACACACACACACACACACACACACACACACACACACACACACACACACACACACACACACACACACACACACACACACACACACACCACTTACACTGTACACAGTCTTAGCTTGTGTGTGCGTGGTATGCCAGTACCGTCCTGCACATTCGGTGTTCCCCTTCGCTGGTTACTTACAGCTTTCAATACGAATTTTTTTTTAAATATTGACAATATTAATATTTATTTTAATGTAGCAGTTTTTTTTAACTAACTGCGACAATGCACAGTAACGTACGCAGACGTACTGTTACAATAATTAATAATGCGGTTCAGTCAAGTCCACGACCCCGTCGTGCCCCCTGGGACCTTCTGTAGCCGCGCTGTAGCTACACATGCTAACGACCTCTGTGAAGACCAACGGACGGAATGGTGGAAGAGATTTCCTTGATCCAACAGCAGGACGTGCGGAAGAGCCTGAAAGGAGCACACCTCTTCAAAAACCTGGGTTCATCTGGCTCGGGATGACAGCACCCAGTAAGGGCCCCTGCCTAGGGTTACAGGTGAAACCCGGTCAACGGTCTCAAAGGTGGATGAGGCATCTCAGTTCCCAACGGCAGAGGGAGCGGGAGAACCTAGTGGAGTAAACCACAAAAAACAATCATTTCGGACTAACAATCCGATCTTATCTCGGAATTTAATTCCTATTTTTGCACTCTATTCAATTTCAATTGCAGTGTGGAAAGTCCGCTGGATGAAGGCACTACTCCAGGTGGCAATTTGAAAGAGAAATCCACCATGGCATTATGCTATCCATTGGGACCAAGGGTTCTGGGGAGTCCTAACAACTGCAATCAAAGGTTTGAGTCGGAGCAACCTTGGAATCCCTCTAAACTTAAATTTAAGAAGAAGTTCTTTTTAAGCACTTTAAATGTAAACTCTTTACTCAAGACTGGCAAACAAAAAGAATTGGAAATGGACATAGCCAGTAGAACAGGCTTAAGAATTTCTGCAGAAAAACCTTTCCCACGAACATTAAAAATGTGCCATAATTCCTGCTAACAGATATTGGTCGAATAGAGAGGGTTAGAAAATTTAAGTACCTAGGGAAAATAATTCAAGAGAATGGTTTAGAAAAATCTGCTATAGAAGAAAGGATTCATAAAATGGAAAGAGCGTATGGTATAACTAAAGATATTTACACTAAAAAGCGCATATCTAAAAATTAAAAAGTAAGGCATTACAGTAAAGTAATGAGGCCAGAATGCCTATATGCAAGTCAGTGTCTAGCATTGAATTATAATTTAAACAAACTAGAAATATTTGAAAGACGAATTATTAGGAAAATATTAGGAAAAACTTTAGAAGGTTAGAAATTAAAAAGTAATGATGAAATATATCAAAGTATAGAAAATATAATAGAAACAGTGAGAAAAAGGAGACTAGTATTTTTTGGACATTTATATAGAACTAGGGGAATACCCGTGCTTCGCTACGGAGTTTCACGTTGTACGTAATGAAAATGTTAGTTTAATTAATAAAGTTCAATTAAAGTAGGTTTCTTAAAAATAAATAGCTGTTGCCCACGACTTCGTTCGCGTGGTCTTCAGTTTAATGCGATAATATATTTATAACAGAATCTATTCTATTGGGTTGCCATAGTAACCAAATCTAATAGTTTGGGGGACCCCCCAGAGGATCGTATCGAAAAAACACCTGTCCTATGTTGGTTCTCCCGTTGCGTAAAATATTTGTGCCAAGTTTGGTTGAAATTGGTCTAATAGTTTAGGAAGAGATGTGCAAGACCCCAAAGGACCCCCCAAAGGATTGTATCGAAAAAAACACTTGTCCTATGTTGGTTCAGTGGTTTAGGAGGAGATGTGGAAGACCCCAAAGGACCCCATCGAAAAAACACCTATCCTATGTTGGTTCTCCCGTTGCGTAAAATATTTGTGCCAAGTTTGGTTGAAATCGGTCCAGTGGTTTAGGAGAAGATGTGGAAGACCCCAAAGGACCCCATCGAAAAAACACCTATCCTATGTTGGTTCTCCCTTTGCGTAAAATATTTGTGCCAAGTTTGGTTGAAATCGGTCCAGTGGTTTAGGAGAAGATGTGGAAGACCCCAAAGAACCCCCAAAAGGACCCCATCAAAAAAACACCTATCCTATGTTGGTTCTCCCTTTGCGTAAAATATTTGTGCCAAGTTTGGTTGAAATCGGTACAGTGGTTTAGGAGAAGATGTGGAAGACCCCAAAGAACCCCCAAAAGGACCCCATTGAAAAAACACCTATCCTATGTTGGTTCTCCCTTTGCGTAAAATATTTGTGCCAAGTTTGGTTGAAATCGGTACAGTGGTTTAGGAGAAGATGTGGAAGACCCCAAAGAACCCCCAAAAGGACCCCATCGAAAAAACACCTATCCTATGTTGGTTCTCCCTTTGCGTAAAATATTTGTGCCAAGTTTGGTTGAAATCGGTACAGTGGTTTAGGAGGAGATGTGGAAGACCCCAAAGAACCCCCCAAAGGACCCCATCGAAAAAACACCACTAATTCAGAAACCTTCGCGGGCGTGCGCACAACAACTCACCGAAGTTTCATTGCAATCCGATGAATGGTATAGGAACGCATACGGGACAAACAAAGAAACATTCATTTTTATATATAATTTCCTGGAACCCGATCGCAGCGCCACCTACCGGGTCCAATTGTGAATCTAAACCATCCAGGGACCCACTCAAACACACACACAAAATTTCATCAAAATCGGTCCAGCCGTCTAGGAGGAGTTCAGTGACATACACACGCACACACGAAATATATATATAAAGATGGACATTTAAATATAATTTATATTTATAGGTTAACAAAACAGATCTTCAAATATCTGTGGGGAAAGAAGTCAACATCAAGTTGGATTAAAAAACTCAAAAAGGATTTAGACAAAAATAATATAAACGCAGAAGAAGCAATTAAGAGAAGTTTTTCGGGTAAAAGTGTTAAAAATGTAAGGAGTCCAGAGTAGGAGAGAGAAAACCGCAGGTTCAAAGTGGACTGAAGACAGGAAGAAGAGACGTAGTGAAAAGATGAAAGAATATTGGAGAACAGAAAAGAACAATGAATAAATAACTGCAATTGGCATGTGGCCCTCAGATGGACGATGCAAATAGGAATGAGGGTCAGTATTATGCAGTGATGTCCGTGTGAATGGAAGATGTCCGCATAGGTAAGTTATGCTCATTCGGAGTTATAGCTGAAGTATACGCGAGAACACTTTAAGATTGCGTTAAGTGTAAGTTCGGCACTTGAGTAATCAAATTACTGAACCTGTATAAACGAACCTTAAGATAATAATCATAAATTGAATAATTATCGGATCTTGCTCTAATTTAATACGATACTGAGGAATAGGGTGGGCCGAAAAAAGTCAACTTTATCCGATCAAAAACGGGTATGTCTCAAAAGTTGTATTTTAGGTCTAGGAAGAACAGCGTAAAATATTAAGCCCGAAAAATAATATCTTCAGTCTGCGCAACTGCCTTAAAAATTCGATTTTTTACCAAAAAATTGAGAATTTCCGAAATTTTTTTTATTAACTTCTTGAAAATTTTTATTAATTGTTAAAATTTCGAAAAGAGTACGTTTTTGGTGTAGTTTATCTTATTAGTTTTTTAATTATTTAATAATCACACAGTTTAGTTTCAAACTCTATGTCATAAACAGTAAACACTATGCAACTTTTCGTTATTTCAAACAGAACTATCCAGGACTCACCACGAGGAGGTGGTTGCATGTCGAGTCCCACGCGTGCCCTCCCACCCACCCAAACATGAGAGCACGCTAACTTCTCTAAGCCTTAAATTCCTTCTTTGATTCAAACTTTGGTCTTATTGTTCTGTCCCAATCTTGCTCTAATTACTCCGTCCCTCTTTGTTTCATCACGAACTTGTTGAGATGACTTTGTCACTTCTTTGACTGCCCTTTCGACAGCTTGAGTGGGTGATGGTAATTTTACTTATGTCAGATACACCATTCGCCTGCATTCTGTTTAGATCTTCTTCTAATAAATGCATTGTTACAGGTGGTTCTGTTACATTTATAGATAGCAACAAGATCATCTCAATGTAGTCTGTGGCAGAAAAGTTTATCTTTGGAATCTTGAACTGCCTAACACAAGCAGATTCTCCAATGTTCGACTTATTTCGAGCTGCCATGATTCGTCTGATGGCGAGCTGCCGGATTGTTTTTCTGCTGTCAGTTAGCATTGCAACTATCACATTTTCTGGGTGTGCGAAATAACCATTGTTTTGTAAACAGTTATACACCACTTTCTTGTGTTTATCTTGCATGTATGACGAAAATTGTATCATTTTCTACAGATTATTGCTCCATCTTTCAGTTTTGGATTACATTTTATTGTAAACCAGTTTAGAGCATACACTTTCACAACGTAGTTTGTCATTTCATTTAATGTTTGTGATGGTGAACCTGAAGCAATATACAGTCGCAAAATCCAGTTGGCAGTAGTTACCCATCTGCCATGATTCAGCATTCCTGGACTTCCATCTTCGAACCCAGGTGGACATTCTCCAACGGAAACTATTCTACATATACCAAACTTGTATTTCTGATCTGTGCTCAATTCCTTTTTTAGATCAGGAAATAATTCTTCAACAGGACTCTTGATCGGTCTAAACTTTACAGGTGGTAACTTGTGACAGTTAACTAGGACTTCCCAATGGGGCCACTATAACCGCTAGGACCAGATGTTTCACCATCTAAACATTCAAAAAGATGTCTAAGCGGAAGCTCGTTTGCATGCACTGGCATACTACCCATTGAAGTGGTCTGCCGAGTTTCTTTTCCAGGATACTGATAACGCCATTGTTTTTTCCAATATTTGTTGGACAACCATCACATCCAACACAAACAAGCTCGGACAAACTAATGTTTTTCTCAGTCATATAGTCTAAAATTGAGTTAGCAATGTCAACAGCTTTTCCTGATAAGGGTTTTATATGTCCAATATATTTAGAACCAAGCATTATCAATATTATTAGTGATAAGAGGTCTTCTTGACGTACTCGCCGGTGCTTTTTACCATCTTCACTTGTCTCAATTGTAACGCAAAATTTGAGCAATTGTTAATTTTACTCAGTCAACTATGCTGAACGCAAAGAAATGGGTGTGTTTTAGAAAGCGGAGAGGTATTGAGACGCCAGAACCGTTAGGCAGCATTACTTGAAAGAAATTAACTTGTAAAAAAGCAGTAGAGTAGAGTGGTAGGTTAATAACGCCGGCCTTGGGGCTGACGACTATAAGGAAGGTAATTTTAAGCTAAGTCACGTTTTGGGACACAACTGTCATAAAATGTATTATTCGCTAGGATATTAAGGGTGTTTGCCAATGTTGTAAACGTTAAGTGCATGTAACAATAGATACCGTTAGACGAGAGAGAGCGATGTGTGAGCGAGATAACTATAGACGCTAGTTTTTTAAGCACGTGGATCGCGGAGAAACGTTGGGCGAATCAGAAAAAGCGTAATGTGTTGCGCGGGAGGTTTTAGCGAAGCAGATTGGGTGATTTTGTATTTAGCGGTAGTTTAAACCTATAGGAACGTTTTTCTATCGAATGTAGGTAAGGGAAATTAAAAGCAAGCATAAAATATGAACTTGTAAAGAAATAAGTTAGTCTTCTTTAAATCGGCGAAAACACACCGAAGAGACTCGCGTACGCTGTTTTGCGTGAACTATAAATTTTAATAAGTAATGTAAAGAATAAGTAATTCGCAGAAGTAACAGAAGTACGGGAACGCGATAATTACTGATACTAAAGTTATAAAGTTTCTTAAACAGTAATAAGTAAATGAGTGAATGATCGGAGTAATAACAAACAACACGAAGTAATATTACATATAAATTTCCATCAATTCGATACGTTGTGGTGAAATTCACGGAAGAAAGCGGATTAGTTTGGATTAAAGTTACGACGGTGTGAGATAATCGGAACGCATGCTACGCGAACTGTGTTAGATGAACTTAAGGTCAATTCAATAATCGTTGTAACCAGAGGGTATAATTATACGACATAATTATATGTATAATCAATATGTCAAGTGTAGTGTACATCTGTGATCAAGTGAATTAGTGTATCATAACCTGGATTAACACGCAACAAACGGCTGCTGACGACTCACCGACCTGCAACATCTTCAGGACTACGCACTTCGGAAGGATTCTCCACGCAAGTAACGAAAAAATGAACATTTGATTCTATATTGTTTTGATAAATATATGTTTGTATTCAAACATAGTGACTCAATTTGTCAGAAAAGAACTCATTGCTAATTAATAATATTCAAATAGTAAGATAAAACGATCCAAATCATATTAACAAATTTTGTAATACATAAATGCAAATGGTTCATTAAAAGTTGGTTAATATACTTTAATACAAGTATTGAGGTACAATCAAGAGTCGGTACACTGGAGTAAGTATTGTAGACTATTAAGTAAAAATATTAAGATTACCAGTGATTAAAATAGTTTGTAAAACTTACTTTTCACATGCTCGTAGGCCAACGTAATATGCAAATGATTAATTTAACTCTTTCATAAAGGCCTATCAAGAAGTGTATTACACTGCATAAAAAGTTTTATCGATTCTACCATCAAAATACAAAGCTTGCAACACTGTTTCCTCACTACAATCATTGTTTAATATCAGGCTGCGGATTTTCTCTCTTTCACGTCTGACTTTATTTTTGTAGTAGCTGTAGATGTAAACTTATCATCACCATTCATGCTAATGTCCATTAACAATCCTGACGCCAAAGAAGCTGCAGGCCTGTCTGATATCCCTGTCTGATATCTGTCACAAGTTCTAGCAAAAGTGCTTATATTTAATCTAGTTTGCACATTAGTGTTTGTTTGAGAAGAGTTTTGTGGACAAACAATTTGATCTGCACCAGGACATTCATCCGAGTCAAGATCGGAGTAGCTTTCTGGTTCAACAGAATCGTCATTTTCTTTTTGTATCTTACTTTGTCTAGTAGCATGCCCTTTTTGTTTCCTGACTTCTCTTTTTCGAATGCGTGATGTAATTTTGCCATCAATGTTTCCTATCATCATCAGCCGATCTGCTCTTTTGTCTGTTAAAAATTCATGTTCTAATTGCGGCACTTTTTTCCCGCACACAGTTGCAAGAGCTTAAATCACTACACTTACAAGCACAGACATCAAGTATCTAGTTTACTAGATTTTTCCAAAAACTCTGAGAGCCGTTTTTTAAAATTATGTTTGTATTGGTCTCTTTCAAATGATTTGTTTAAGCCTTGCATAATATCTATGCTTTTTTTCAACATGTCTTTCATTGTTCTGTGAGACACTACCGGAATTGATGATTTCTGCCACAGTGATCGCACTTTATGCGCATTGCGCACACTAAAGAAGTTATATTACGGGTTCAATATTTTTTTAGCTATATGTGGTGACATTTAACATAACTCTACGCATCACCCGATCTTCGTCCACCTTCAAGAAGTTAATAAAAAAAATTTCGGAAATTCTCAATTTTTTGTTAAAAAATCGAATTTTTAAGGCAATTGCGCAGACTGAAGATATTATTTTTCGGGCTTAATATTTTACGGTGTTCTTCCTAGACCTAAAATACAACTTTTGAGACATACCCGTTTTTGATCGGATAAAGTTGACTTTTTTCGGCCCACCCTACTGAGGAACTGTCCCAGGTTATTGAGTATCCCAACAAGCAAATTTTTCTCCCCTGAATCTCCCCCTTCTCTCTCTCTCCCTCTCTCTCTCTCTCTCTCTCTCTCTCTCTCTCTCTCTCTCTCTCTCTCTCTCTCTCTCTCTCTCTCTCTCTCTCCGTATACCTACAACATCCCATATCCTCAACAGTCTCCCTTCTCTTGTAATTTTTCCATTCACTACACCGTCCATCATCAAAGTCATTAATGTATGATTGTCTCAACCAGTGCTCAACCTACCTATACTCTGCATTTCATGACCTAGGAAGTTGAAATTTTACAAGAAATTAACCCCTAACATCTAGGTGGTCACCAAGAAACCTTTTCAAAAATATCGTCTCCAAAGGGTAACTTGTAGTTTATTTGAAACATAATTAATCTTCCAAAAACTTGCCTACTTCTAGTCTAAAAATATTGTTTAAGGTATCGCATTAAAGAAAATGTCAGCCTGAATATAAACGTGCTATTTAGCGAAGCACGTACGATACAGAAAGTACTGAAGTACAGTAATTAAATATATTACCTCAAATAACTCTTGTAACATAGATATCATAGTTATTAATCGTAACTTATAACACAGTTTATAATAATATTAAAGCTAAAAAATAAATTTGATACTCATACTAAAAATGTGATATACAAAATGGAATGCCCCGTCTACAGTAAATTTTATGTAGGACATACAAAGAAAAAATTATATGCTAGAGTCATTGAACACTGAATTAAACTATTTGCGCCGAATATCTATTACCTTAATTTACTCATATCCTATGTGATTAACAAAAATTGATTCCCAGACAATGAACATGTTAAATTAACAAAGTAGTACAAGAAAAGACAAACACAAAGACAGCAACAATAAAGAACACATATGCATTAATTAAAGAACAAAATGCTAAAATTATTTTTTTATATCTTATTGCATTAAATGTATATGGGCCCTGCGAGTGGGTAACATGGTAACCGGAAAAGCATTTGCCCGTTTAATATTACATCGAAAGGATTTTCAAAATTTAAAGCTGTGTAAAATTTATTTTAAAAACTTACCTAGCGGTGCTTCGAAAGTTAATCTTCAGCCCAGCGTTCCTCCGTTCTTCTTCAGCTACCTCGTACGTATGCATGGCGGAGAGAGAAACCAGTCCACATCTGAGCACGTGCAGAGACGTTGTTAATGACCGAGTCCCGCCTGTCTCAATCAGACTGCTGTACTAGCCCATCCTTTTAGTCGCACACGAATAGGTACAGATGCTTCAAATAAAATAGAACAGGTTACAAGGAAGGAAATCTTTATTTTAAGAGCGTAATGGGCGTGTGGAGTTTCGTGAACAGTGTATTATAATAATTGGTAACGCGTCACGATAATCTGCTTATTACGGAAAGGAGACTTTGAACGTTACATGAATGTGAATACAGGTTGACACTAGAATCATGTATGTTTCCTCAAGAAGAGAAACGAAGTAATATAATTTAAAAAATATGCTAATTGTTAAATGAACAGAAAAAAGGGAAAAAATTGTAAATCGAAATTGTACAACTAACGGAAATATGCAACTGATAATTACGAAAATGGATAGAAGGAGACATTTAAATACCTGATTTACGGAGTTTCATTGGCTGGTCGATCCTTGTAAAACGTTAACTCTCTAAGTTAACAAAGCAAAGTATAAACAAGCTTTTCTGGAGAATATGCTGTTAACGCCAAAGAAAGAGAGGAATTAAAAGAAGAATAAGTCTTATAACTTTTCTTAAAATTAAGAATTATATGAGAAGCTCTTGATGTTTCTTGCAATATTTTTACGTTATATATTATATTGCCAAATAATAAATTACTTCTGCAAGTGTATTTTTTTTACTTTATGACTATATTTGCACCTGACGCATGTTTCATCGTCAATCTGAAGCTCCTATACTGAGGAATGGGACATACTTCAAGAATACATTCTACAGGTTGAAGTAAAGAAACAATTTTATATAGACATAGGTCCGAAAACTCTTTGTTTTTCCATTTATGGCTTGCGAAAAATTTCTTTTGACTTCTGTTCCAAGCCTAGAATTAAACCGTACAGAAATTCTTGAAACTTAAATTAAAGGGTGAATTTGATGGTTTCATATGAAAATTGATAAAAGAGGGTTCCAGAACTGTATCTTGAGTAGTTTTATAGAAAAGTTTCGTAAATCTCAAAAAATTGGTGACGAAAAACACACTTTCTTAGGTTTGACGTGAATTTGTTTACATTGTCAATAAATAAATGTAAATTTGTAATACAATTTGAAAAGAGAAATTTGATGTGTGTAAAATTATAAGCCTTAGAAAGAATTCATGAAGAATGCCCCATTTCTCATGGGACACCTGTACAAATTTCTACAGATACACAGATTGATTCTGTGAAACGAGCGTCAGGTGAAAATATAGTGATGAAAATAAGAAAAATTAAGATGTAATCTATTATTTGATAATATAATAATTAAAATACTAATATATTATTATTATTAGAAACTCGAAGAGTTGCCAGAACAAAAATGATAATAATAGCATTTAAATAGGAGGGTTTACTTTTTTTATTTAATACTATGATACTGTTGTAAATGTTATCAGTTGTACTATTATTAATTTTAATTTAACATTTGTTCAATGCTTGCTAGTGTCTGTAGGCGATAATATGTCAGAAAAATTTCCTGCTCCCCTTTCGGAAGACGCGTTCCCTGGAGGGGGGGGTTGCGCCCACAGTTTGAGAAGTTCTGAATCAAAGAGGCTTTGAGTCACCGTGCTGGTAGAGAATACAGTTGACTTAAAGGAAAGCAGACTGCTAAAGAAGATTCTTTATAAACACGGCTATGAAAAGCCTTAACGATAAGTCCTCTGTTACATAATTGCTGGGGTACACAAACGATCACGATAATTGAGTAACACGGAAGAGAACTGTTGAAAAATAAACGAAAAGGAAAGGCTAAGATAGAGGTTTTGACTCGGAAACGGGTAAACATAAGGGAGTCAAGATGGCTTCTTGGTGACTTAGGCCTCTATTACACTACGCAACTGATTTCAAGGCTACGTGGAACAAGTTGCCGGGTAGTTAAAACAGGCTGCAACTGCTCTGTAGTCAGTTGCAGAGTAAACATGGGGTCCATACTACGAGGTGAAGTTTGTTTCGTTGTGCAGGCTAACCTCAGAAACTACTGATCCGACAAAAAAATTCTTTCGCCACCGTGTTCCTTGAAGTTTGAGGATGATTTTAGACATAAATTTGAAGCGAAAACTTTAATAATTTTCACGAACAGAGCCTTAAAACGAGTCAAGAGATTTCGTTGTTAATTTGCGTGTAGTGAAATTTTCGGTATGCGAGAAACTTTCTTTCTATAAAAGGTAGCCATATGGAGTCAAAGTGAAATTTAGAAAAAAATAAAAATTTTATTTTGGTTTTTGTTGCAATAAAATCCCCCTTTTTGTTTTCGAGATATTGGCGGTTTTGTAAAAAATTGTAGAGGTTTTTTCGGTCCCATGTCATGAAATTTCTTCGTTTTCCACAGAATGCGCGTGCAGGCGAATTGCATGCAATCGCTTGCATAGTGTAATAGGTTATATTTGAATCAATACGCCACATCGAACGCGTGAAACTAATAGTTGCAACTGTCTTGCAATCGATTGCAGATCGTGCAGCTGATTGCAGTAAGTGTAATAGGCGTCATTTAAACCGATGCCCACACCGTTTTCTGCAATCAAGTTGCCTAGGATAATCATCGATGTCATACTATATGGATCGCGTGCTGACAGGCAAAGTGAACGGTAGAAAACGTCCGAAGCACGACAGCTTCCCCCACCACGGGGGGGGGGATAAAGCGTTTGGCGCTAAGTTAACACGTGTACTAAACGAGTCATTCAGTCAGTAATGCACTTGCTTTGACACCTTACAATTATTACATTTGGAACAGTTCTACTGAAAATTTGTGCATTACTGCATAATCAAGGAATTATAGGTTTTAAGTACATTAAAAGATTAAATAATCTGCAAAAAAAACAAGGTTTAAACTTTAATGTAAATTAGCATTGCTAATTGAACACTTTAAGAACCATGGCCAGCGTATACGCCAGCTTCTTTTACGCAATAAACATTTTAAAGTATACGGCTCACGTCTTTTATTCTTTCTTTCCCTTATTTTTAATCTTTATTCGTCTGGTTTCTTAAACATTAAATGTTCATAAATAAGTATTTATGAACACAACAGAACTTAGCGATAAACTGAAATAATGTATCAGAATACTGAAATCTTACAGTGAAACAAATGTGTTTATTTTGTAAAAGAACTTATTAAAAACCTCCCACTTTGGAGTCATTAGTTAATGAAGAAATTTGTGTTAGTGGTTGAAATCACAATCAGAATGATCACAGTTGCACACCACTATATAAAAATTATCCCGATTAGCGCTTTCAAGCCTCACAGCCCATCGTCAGATCGGAATAATATGCTATTCCGATCTGACGATGGGCTGTGAGGCTTGAAAGCGCTAATCGGGATAATTTTTATATAGTGGTGTGCAACTGTGATCATTCTGATTGTCATTAGTTAATGTTAAAATATGACATAACTATACCATTTAACGTAAAATATGCTCCGCTAAAGCAACAACAGCTATAACAAAGCAGAAAAATCAGGCTTTGTACAGGTATACACAGTATTCTTGCCCCCCATTGGTCCAGCGGTCGGACCGAATTCAGTGAATGCAGCACGCGATCCATATAGTAGGCCCTATACATAGATGAGTGTAATAGAGGCCTTAGGAACATAGCCACCACCGGTCCCCCGAATCATGTTACAAGAAAAGGGTTCATTACCCAAAGTAATTTCCACTCGCACGTCCCGCAATTGTAATATCACCGAGCTTTCCACTTGCAGTAGGTCTACATAACGCTTACCGGTCTATTCAGACCCCCATTACACAGACGCGCGAACGTAGCGAAACCGCGCGAACACTGACACTATTTCATGAAAGTACAACAAATGACTTTTTTGGAAGAAACGATATTTATATTCTACGCCTCTGTGTGTGTGTGTGTGTGTGTGTTTTGTGCGTTTTACAAACGAGACCTTAAATTCCGTAAGGTGTTTTCGCGGTATTTTAACGGGGAATAACGCGAATACACGGACACTCGCGCACTCGCATACGTTTAACAAAACGGCCTATACATATTTTGTTTTCTCATCGCCAATGTCACATATGCTGCTGTTACTTCTTCGCACTTGTGTCCACACTGTCGTCACGTTTGCGCATGTGAATTTTCGCAAAACTGAACAAACCGCGCACACAATGGAACTTTGCATTTAGAACTACACACACAGAAACAATAAGACATCGGTTTATCGGCTGTCTTCTTCTTGTTCTTCTTCTATGTTCAATCCAAAGATCGGTGGGCGTTGTATTCTGAAGTTGTCAGCTTATCATGTCGATTGTCTTCTTCTTAAAACCTGTCTGACTCGATTTTAAAAAAGAAAAATGACTAGTGTAGTATTGACAGGAAAGACTCTGATAACACTATAGATATCATTCACCCTCGGCCGATAACTCACAGCGAGAGTCCAATTCATTACAGGAATCAGATCACAGCTCTTTTTGGCCAGCTCTTCGTTCGACCTACAAACATTTTATCCAAAAGTACAGTCCTTCCTCACGACGGTTGCGGATAGTCTTCACCCACCTGACGTGAGAGTACCATTTTAGCTGATACGTCATTTCTTCAGAACTTAAGCATCCACTTATTTGATGTTTTGTCACCATATCTAGCTCTGATTCTTGTCGACTATATATTATAAACACAAACGTAAAATTCTCCACCTGTCATGTCTTAGTTGTAAAGAACGTAAGTTTTCGTGGCTCCGTGCTCAGAGCACCCGTACTCAGAGCACCTATCTACAAATACAAGTAGCGATCACTAGTCCTTCTTCGGTCTTTTTGATTGGCACAGGTAATGCAAATTACATCTGAAAGTCATCCTATAACATATGCCTCATGTTGAACGAGGATGCGAGTTCTTAGGGTTTAACTCGACCGTATGGGGTATGTTAATTAATTGGGGTATGTTTCACGATAACTTTCGAACGCATCAACCGATTTTCGTAAAACTTTGCACATATGTCCACACTTCACCCTACAGAACATTGTTGTTTTCGAGATTGATCACCCCAAAAATAGAACGGTGAGTCAAAATTGTGAAAAAATCGCAAATTCCCACGTGAAGTATCATATTAAAGGGAATTTAAACCACAATCTGAATATAGTATTCATTTTTGAAATTTTCAAAATTTTAGACGTCAGAGCCTAAATCATTGGCGAAATTTTTGATAAAATTACAAAAATTCATGTGGCATATTAAGTTAAAGCAATTTTGACTAAAATCTGAATGTAATGCATTCATGTGTTTATAAAACTAAAAAAAAATGTTGATTGGATCAACTGTGAAAAGGAAAAGTTGGATGGCACCTGCTATGCCACTCAAAGTGGTTCGCCGCCCCGATCAAGGGCGTAGTGGGACTACACGGTTCCGGTAAGAAAAGGAAGAAGTTATGTGGTGATCAAGAGGCTGTCTACATAAAGGAAGAAATTGCAACCCCATTAACCTCTGGGTTGAGAAGAAGAAGAAGATAACTAAAAATATGTAATTTAACTTTTACGTAATGTTAGCTTTCAAGTGTTAAAGTTAAGGCTTTTACATAAAGCGCAACCTACATTGTACGACACCACCATCGATACGATAGAAGCAACACCAAAACAGAAAATTAAACAAATATATTAACGAATTTTTTACAAATTTGTTAAAGAATATGGAAGCTATTAATTATAGTAAAGAAGTACATTACATGAAGTAACAAGAAAACTCATATTTGTAGTTTCTGTTAATATATTTATTATAAGTCCGACATGGTGTACGTGTTCATCTAACAGAAATGTATATATTTATTTTGTCGAATCATAGTCCAGAACATGTACGTGTTTTGTATGTTGTCTCTTCAATAAATTCAACCCTGGCTGAATTTGCCCATTGCGAACATACTACAGTTGCAAAATTTTACTACTATGATTGCCACAATTAAAACAACGAAGCATGTGTGTACACCGCGAGCGCACATGTATGCGACGTACCAGAGTGCGTGATGGAGTCAATGCAAGGCGCGCGCTTGCACTGACCCCCAACACGCAGACTGCATCGCAGGACATGTGTCAGCTCAGCGGTGCGGTGTGAGTCTGTACGCGCGGGCAACACATGCGCGCGCTTACCAGAGTGCGTGTTGAAGTCAATGCAAGGCGCGCGCTTGCACTGACTCTCAACACGCAGACTGCAACGCAGGACATGTGTCCGCCAAACGAGTGTGTGTGAGTGTGATGCACGTATCCTAATCGCAACAGTCAGAGTAGCAAAGATTCCATTACCTGGAGTATTTCACAGTGGGTAAAGGAGCCACAAGCTGAATTTATCTGCAGAGACATCGACAGGAAACATCTGTTATCGTTCCCGGTTTTAATTAAACTAAATTATTTCATTAAATTTCTATCAATTGCTTAGAAACGAACAACTTATTGTTATTAACAATTACAACAATGATAAATTTTAAATTTTTTATTTTCTAAATGCTTTACGTTTTTCGTTACACGGTGTAACATGTGAACAGAACTTACACCAACTTTGAGTGTTTCGATGTTTCATGGGGGTGGATCATTGTACACCATACTCTCAAAATATCCCAATTAGAATAAATGGCATGCTGGCAATCACGGAATGTTGCTACTCCTGAAGGTAGCTCGTTAAGCCGCACCCCCATACTGTTTGCTATGATTTCAGACTTTTCTGCGACTTGGGGTGACAAAAATTCTTTATCATTTGGACATATTTCTCTGATGTGACAGTAATGGAATTCCCAGAAAATAGGTGAGGACTGATTATTTCAAAGGAAGTTATTGCACACCATACAGTAAGTTTAGCAGTGTGCAATGGTTCTCGAAGCATTTCTCGACGGTTATTTGGCTCTCCGTACCGAAAAGTTTGATTATGTACATATCCGCTCTGATCGAAATGAGTTTCATTACTCATTAGCGTATTCAGAGTAACGTCTACGTTGTTATTTATGACATACGAGAACTGGCGGCAAAAAGTCACACAGTTTACTTACCACTGTCACTTAAGGTTTACAATATTTTAATTTTGTACGGCTGCTTTTTTAAATCATTATGAAGAATTTTTCAAACACTGGTATTCGACGAGCCACGTGAAACTGTATGGCGTCATCCAGAATGTTTAGCATAGGATAGCAGCTCTTGTGCGCGCAATGTTTTCAGGCGTCCATACAGTTCTATGTTACCTGGAGGTTCCTTTTTACTTCCATGTTCCGTAAGGAAATGGAAGAATGGTGGTCGCGAAAAAAATCGTGTTCAAGATAAGGGCTGATTCTGATTGCGCTATCCTCAAAACATGAAGAAAAGTCATTTTCCGAAAAGTGTCTGCGTGTGTCTGTGTGTTTGTATATAGAATTTTTTTCTATGGCGAACGATAACTGCCGCCAATTCAAACAAAATCAAATAATTTTTTGCATATGTGTCCGAGTTGTAGAGACTCAAGGCCTATTGATTTTGGTGAAGATCGGTTAAGGGAGAGGGTAGATTACCTGCAACGTTTTACGATTTAACAAGATTTAATTTTGATAAATAAAGGTATTCTGAAAAGAAGATCATACTAATCCACTGTAGAAAGGTAGATGAAATATCTATAAATAAAAAGGGTAGTTGAAGGGGGAGGGGTGATTTAATGAAAATTTCTTTGCCGATATCAAGTAAAGTACGAGTATTTAATTTTGAAGGATAAGGTACGTAGCAATTACATACGATAAAACTATTACTCTATGAAGTGTAAATATCATTAATGGTGGGAATCGGTTGAGATGGAGGGATGATTATCTCCAGAGTTCAGACTCTTTATAAGAATAAAATACCTAAATTTTATAGATAAAGTGACTCGGAAATAACATTATATTAAACGGCTACCCCATAATTACAAAATATCTATAAATAGTGAAAATAGTTTGAGGTTGGGGAATATTTTTTTAGAAATTATCGATCCGAATTCAAGTAAATGATTTTAAATATAAATCTTAGAACTTGGAAGCCATGTATGGTTCTCCATACCGATATTCCATTTGGTTTCCCGTCTCTAAACCTCTCGTCTAATCCGGTGTCCTCCATACGTTCCAATACCTTCAATACGTCCAACATAAGTAGACTTCTCTGCTTACTACACAGCCGTTTAACGTTCAGTTTTAAATTCATTACAAATTATGGCATTTATGACACTATTTCTTAGCGATATCTGTTCTATTTTCCTTAAAACCCTATGTCCCTCTTATTAACTCCTCATCCTTATACCCCCTATTCATTAACTGTCTAGCTTTTTGTGTTGTTGCTGAGGAATCACATTCTTAAGTGAGCTGCGGTCTTATAATTGCTTTGCACATTTTGGTTTTATTATAACATTAAAGCTTCCACGGCCGGAGTCAACTTCAATCAAATTATTGTCAGGGCTGTTTGGACGTGGCCCTCTTGTTATAAATCCAGACCTTTCGACTGCAACGGTGGCAGTCATATTCAGTGGGTTTTCCGTCTGCTCCTCTGGCGGCTGATGCTTGTATTCTTGTTTTAGTTTCCTTTTCGTGGATTTTTATTATTCCATATATTATGAATGCAGTCCCCAATTTGGTTACAAAGTTGTCTCGATGGGTTACTTCATATTTTATTGTGTTTGTATTATTAATCATTCCATTTACATTGACTGTATTAATATTTCATTTTCACGTAATTCGTTTACTTTACTTGTGCATTAATTAGTCATGTAAATGTGACTGAGTATTTTTTTTTTCAATAAATTTGTGTATCTTCAGGACTGTTGGGATGGTGAGGGACAGCTGTGTATTAGGAGTTCGCGAAGCACTTATACTCTCAATTACGTTACTGTAATTTTTTTTATTATTTAACTATTTGCAATCAGTATAACATAAAAAAACATACTATAAGCAAATTGTTTGTATGAAAAAAATAGGTGTTGACCATGTGGAGCTGTTATCCTGTGATAACAAACTCAGTTATTCCTTAAAAGTAAGTTACAAAACGAAACAATAGTCACAAAGATTATGGTTCCTTAAATCTAGATGGTAGGTCTAGTATTTTTTGTCTCTTTAGTCTATGAGTGTCTTCACTATTGTCTAGCAAATTTATTGCAAGAATATTAGGGTGTAGTTCTAGTTTACTTATATACTTTTCACTGCACTTACTCACTTCATTTTTAACAGATGACACTTTTAAGTCACAGAGGATTTCTCTATTTGGTATAGACCAGGGTGCATTTGTTATAATCCGTAGAACTTTTGTCTGGAATCGTTTTAGTATCTCTATATTAGACGTTGATGCCGACCCCCACAGCTGTATGCCGTAGGTCCAGATTGGTTTGAATGCCACTTTGTAAAGTAGTAATTTATTGCTAAGGGACATTGTTGATTTACGCCCAATCAGCCAAGTATTTGCTGAGTTTATGGCCAAGTTGTTTTCTTTTGTTGAAAATATGCGTCTTCCATGTCAAGCCCTTATCCAAATGAATGCCCAGATATTTAACATTGTCCGCTTGTGGTAGGTAATGGCCATTAAAAGAGACTTGAGGTGACGCTCCTCTGCACTTAGTGAAAGTGACATGGACAGATTTTGTTTCATTGATCAGGATGCGCCATGATTTCGTCCAACGTTGAATTTGATCCAAGTGTTGTTGAAGCATTCTCGCAGCAATGCCAGGATCTGCATGACTAGCCAGTATTGCTTTGTCGTCAACAAACGTTGCTGTTCGGGTGTAGGGACAAGTAGGAAGATCTGACGTGAAAAGTAGATATAACGTTGGTCCAAGGACGCTTCCTTGTGGAACACCAGCTCCGACAGGGAACAACTGTTTTACTTCTAGTCCATATTTAACCCTAAAGTACCTTTCATGCAGGTACGACTTCAGAATAAGATATAGCATGTGAGGGAGTACTTTTTTAAGTTTGTAAAGGAGGCCCACGTGCCAAACCCTATCGAAGGCCTGGCTTACGTCAAGGAAGGCCGCGGTACAGTAACCCTTTTTTTCAAAAGTATGGTTGATGAGTTCAACTATCCGGTGAACTTGTTATATAGGGCTGTGTCCTTTTTTGAAGCCAAACTGGTGGTCGGGTATCAAGTTTTTTCCTCAATCAAAGTTGTTAGTCTTCGGAGAATAAGTTTTAATAGAAGTTTACCAAGTATCGGTAACAGGCTAATAGGTCTGTAAGATGTTACATCATTTGCCTGGCTTTTGAATAAGGATGATATCTGCCACTTTCCAATGAAGTAGAAAGTATCCAAGACGTAGAATTCCATTGTATATCGCTGTAAGTAGTACTACTCCTTTTCTCGGTAACTCTTTAATAAGACGCCCGGTGATAAGGTCATAACCAGGTGATTTTTTGGAATTCCGATCATTTTTTACCATAAACATCACTTCTTTAACTGTAAGAAATTTTGGTAGTGGTGACATTTGATACGGTGCCTGTAAAAAGTTTTCAATGTCAGCGTCATCTACTGAAGAATTTCGAGACGGCAGCGGTTGGAACACTTTTTCCAGGTGAAGTCCGAAGGTGGTGGCCTTTTCATGATCTGTACGAGCCCAGGATCCATCCTCTTTCTGGATTGGTGGAAAAGGGTTTTTGGGATGTTTCAGGTTTCTCGTTGCTTGCCAAATAGAGTAGTCTGTTTCAGCTGTATTTGTAAGGTTTTCTAGAAAGTTCTTTAGTGATTCGTTTTTTAACTTTTTAATTAGAGTTTTTAGTTCTCTGGAGGCCTTGTCGTAACGTCTTTTGTCTGAGGGGTATCTGGAATTATGCCAAATCCTTCTTAGCTGTCGTTTGATTGCTATT
The DNA here is from genome assembly GCA_034769895.1 of Magicicada septendecula. Taxonomy (NCBI): domain Eukaryota; kingdom Metazoa; phylum Arthropoda; class Insecta; order Hemiptera; family Cicadidae; genus Magicicada; species Magicicada septendecula. The sequence continues at coordinate 84,576,293 of CM068372.1, read as the reverse complement.
TTCCCCTGACTGCTACTGGACAGCTCTGATTTATTCTTTTTTGAGGAATTTCCGGTGTAGCTTCCCAAGCGGATTCTTGAATTATACAGTTTAATGTATTTACCGCTACCTCTATGTCCATGTTCTTTTTGAGGGGAATCTTTAAGTTTATCTTCCGGTCAACGAGTTGTCTGAAGTATTCCTAGTCGGTTCTCTTGTTGAAAAGGTAGCTGGTTTCTTTGTAGCGGCGAAAGTGCTACTAATGGTTGCTATGACTGGGAAGTGATCAGAGGACAGGTCCAGGTTTGATTCTATTGTAAGGTATCCTGTGGCTATCCCTTTTGTTACGAAGAAATCTAGTAAGTCAGGAATTCTGCCTGGATCTGTGGGCTAGTACGTTGGTGCAAATGTTGATAAAAAGCCAAGCTGGAGTTCTTGCATAATTTGAAATAGTAGTCTGCCTCTGCCAGGTGCAGTCAGATGGGATCCCCACAGCGTATTTTTAGCATTAAAATCGCCTCCTCCCATAAACCTGTTGCCAAGAGAGTTTATGAACTCTATAGTTCCCTCCCTGTTTGACGGATAGTTGGGCGAACAGTATACAGAGGAGATTGTTAGCGGTCCGTGCCAATCTTCTATGACAATACTTGTGGCCTGAAGATAGTTTTGTTCAAACTTAGGGAGCTCGTAGTGCTGTATGTGGTTTCTTATTAATATTGCGGTGCCTCCCCTAGGTCTCTTGGCTGCATCAGGGTGAGGGGTGTGGTAAAGTGTAAAGTCCCGAATGTTGAAATATGAGTTGATGGAAAAGTGAGTTTCTGAAACGAGTAGAATATCTATTTTGTTATGAATTAAGAAAGTCTCAACTTCTTGCCTGTGAGCAGTGTAACATTACATTTGGCATAGCTTGATATCGTACCAGATTTAATGAAGATCATGGATAAGAAACTTAACAAGAAGAAACATATCTTTTAAAAATGATAGTGATGATGAACAAATAGCAACTTTAGACTGACTTAGACTATAACTGACCGTACCCAAAATAATGTTTAGGTAAAGTGATGGAAAATACCCAGATGATGAGATAAAATTCGACCAATTACGATAATAATACCTACGAAGCCAGACAGCATTATGGACCTTTACTATCAGTAAAACAAATTGTTTTGTTAAATGTATCATACAATATAGAAATAATCAAAATACAAATTGAGGGATAATAGGCCAAATACACAATAGAAATGTAAAAAAAAAAAAATTTTAACTAACCAATATAATTGAATAACACAAGAACACAATCATTATAGACACATGGAAACATACAATTAAAATAGTGTGATTAATGGTGGACCTAATGTTATAAAATAAATACTGTACAATCAAAGAAGGGATTATTGTGTAATAAAAACAAATAATAAAATATGGACAAAAATATAGAAATGCCAATCCATGTGTAAACAAGGCTTAAGAAATAATAATTATCAAATGTATATGACAGATGAAAAAACCAGTAAAAGTACCTAGTACAGCAATGGCTGAACTGTCTAAGACAAATAGAAAGATATAAAATCATTATTAAATGATTAAACTTTTTCTTTTAATGTTTGAAAGTAAGAATAAAGTTGTGTTTATGTTATTTATAGTTTTGTTAGGTAATGAGTGGATGATATGTCTTATGCAGGATTTATGTAACCAGGCATATACAGATTGTTTGATCACAAAATGTGAATTATGTTTTTTATAATGTTCCAGTGATAATTATTGTTCTAATTTTAAATAATAATACTAATAGAGTTATAGGGAGTAGTTTTGATGGTAGTTGCATAGTTAATAGGTGTTACAATAACAGAAAATAGAAATTTAACATGTCAAGGCCTAGGCCTATAAAAACTTTGGAATTTTGTAAATTTTAGGAAATACATTTAGAATTTTATAAAACAAATGTTGTAATATGGATAGGTTTATAATTAATAGTATACACAGTAAATATGGAATCGAAATAATCAGTTTTAAATTATTTAAGAAAATTCAAATAGCAAAAATGTAACATCAGAATTTCTTAAGCAAAAATAGGCATGTTTGGTGTCTATGTGTCACAAATGTTAAGACCAAAATAATGATGCTATTAGTTTTAAATTCCCAATTAGTATAACAAAGTTATACTAATTTAAAAGTTTTGGCCAAGTTCATGCAATAAAATAATGAATTTGTATGACAATGTATATCTGAATCAACCAACCAGATTTCAAGTTTTACCTTAGCAACCGAAAATTCAGATAAATAAAATAGGGACTTCTTTAACAACCATCATTGAAAACAGACGTGTTTTTATAATGTCTTAGCTAATTCTATTTTAATAAGAGGAAACCTATACCAAACATAGTAAAAAGAATCAGGACAGTTATTGAAGAACAGTAGAGAAACCCAAGACCAACAAGACCCCAATTCGGAAGAATTTAAATCCTGGAAGAAGAATTAAGGAAGATTTGGACCCCATCTTCGTCCTGAACGAATAAAAGAAGAGGATCTGGGTGAATCTGTATAATGTTATAAACTTATTTAACAACACCCACATCTGAGCACACGAACCACTTAGAAAACTAAACAATTAAAAACCACATACACTATAATATACACCAACACTAAAGAACACTTGAAGGTAACACAAATTGATTATTACACCTTTAGAATACCAAAAAACTGAACGACAACCAACAAATATCTAAAACTTTTCATAACCTAGAACTGTGGACAACACAACCACGACTACTAGTTTGCACTATAAAACCATCAAAACCTTTTATCTTGTAAAGTTTGTATTTTGATTTTAAGAGTTGTATTACTTGTTTAACCATAACATTCGAACCGAATACGCCCTGAGATTATTTTATTTAATAGAATAAAAACAACGAGCATCATTATCGAGGTTGATCCCAGCATAGTTATTAGTAACTACCAACTTATGAACGAAGACGACATAATTTTGTCACAATTTGTATTAAAATAAAGAAAAAAACGTAATTGATCAATTCGTTTGAATAAAGATTAATTAAAGGAGTACATCTGTTTGTTTTTTTGCATTATTATTACTGATAAAATTAAAAGATACGATAGCACAGCAAAGCGGACGTAGCGACAGTTGGCAGCTCCGAATTACGTCACTGGTTTTGAGCGCCGAGGCGGGAGCGAACGGCGGAAATAGTGGAATACAACAGTAAATGAATTTACTTACATCTTATTATTCAACACTATAGAGAGTAGTTGGGTTATATCAGACAAGCCATTTGCATTCCATAACGCTATTTTATAGTTGTGCCATTACGTAAATTTTTGTTGTAGGAGTTCCGTTAGTGTATCAATCTTATCGTTGAGCCTTTTTATTTCTGCGGACATGTGATTGATAGTTTGCTGTTGACTCGTTACTATATTCTGAAGGAAACAGATAAAGTTACTGTTATTATACTCGGTTTTCTGTAGTTCTGTAGGTTGTTGTGGAACTTGTGAGTTCGTGCCATGAAGAATTTGCGCATAAGTTGATATATTGGGTTGTTGCTGAGTGGTGTTAAAAACAGGCAGAGCATTGTCAAGCGGTTGCTGCACATTAGTTGAGTTGCTGAATTGATTATCTTGAGAGCCTTGATGGATTTGTAGAGGCTGACGGTGTTGTGTCTTTTGTAAAGTAGTGCCATTAGGGGACCGGAATCTTCTATTTATTATTTCCAGGTAAACTCTGCATATTTTGGCATTGGCAGGGTGAGCACCACCACATAGGGCGCATTTAGGGTCTCGTCCATCTCCCTTTTTTTTGTACAGGTTTTATAGTCATGATTTCCTGCACATTTGTAACAACGATAGGTCCTAGTGCAGTTTTTTCCAGTGTGACCGTAGCACCAGCACCTAGTACACTGGGGTAATTTGGTTTTCTTTATAGGTTCTTCGAATTGAACGACCGCATTTAATAGTCGTTTAATTTTGAAGATATCAGCATTATTTGCTTTTTTTGTAGGTCGACAAAGAAAAGATTTTTTGGTATGTTTTTTTGCTCTTTCCACACCTGTATGTTTGTAATAGCTACAGCTGTATGACCTTCTTCGTTTAATGCTGGTGCTATGTCATTTGTATCTGTAGTGTGATGAAGATTACGTAGGACTACTCTAAATTTTTTTTCTTCGTCCAGAGTGTATGTGTGTCGTATAACTTTATTGTCATCAAGAAGTTTCTTAACCAGCTTATAGTTTGCCAGAGGGTTTACTTGTAGTTTTATCTTGTTTCCCTTCATTACCTGATAATAGTAGTCTTTGTCAGTAACGACCGATTTTAGAATGTCTAATAGAGGCTGCACCTTATCAACAAAGTGAAGGATGAAGGGTGGAATATTTTCTGTGCTGTTACCAGTGGTAGTTTTTCTGTTGGTAGTTGTTCACCATTGAGACCGTTACTGCAATAAACCCAAAACTTAACCAAAGCATCTGTTCCAAAAACTGTGTTAATGGAAAATTTAAAACGTAGTAGACCTTTTAAAGATAACGGAACCAGAGTATATTTGTAATACAATATATAATGTAATAGTGTAAACCCACACATAATTTTGTGTGTACAAATTAGAGTACGGAATGGCCAGCCGGTATCATTTCCGGACACGTGGTAGGCGACGTTTTGGCATTATGTAATGCTGTCACAAAACAGGGAACAGAAATTACATTGTTGCACACTGCTATAGAAAAAATTCCAGATTAGCGCTTTCAAGCTTCACAGCTCACGATCAGATTGGAAATGTATGTTCGATCCGAATGATGAATGTTCCCCTTTTCTGAATGATGGATGTTCCTTTTTTTTAACGCGGCGATACACAGGCAATTGCACGTGCGCTTCTGAAAGACTAATAAAAAACAATGAAAGCCTCCAAATAAAAGAAAATGACACGATTTTCATTTAAACTCGAGAATCAATAACTAAAATATCGGTACGGAGAACCATACATGACTTCCATGTTCTAAGATTTATGTTTAAAATCATTTTCAAAATGAAATTTCCATAGAAACTACTTCTTTCTTCAGCCTTAACCACAGTACTGTGGTCACTAACGTATTTCACTTCACGTTAACGTATTCGACTTTCACTGATGATGGCAGTCGATCGCACTGCCGAAACGTCTGGCTTTGCAGAAAACACTGGACTACGTCCAAACAGCCCGGGAAGGAATTTTAACAACAAACTACTTAGTTCTTGCCGATAACGTAGTACACATATAAAAAATTATCCCCTTCCCCTTCAACTATCATTTTCATTTATAGAAAATTACCCCCTCCCCCTTCAACTACCCTTTTCATTTATAGATCTACCTCATCTACCTTAATTCATCTACCTTTCTACAGAAGTTTATTATGACCTTATTTTCAGATTATATGACTTCCATGTTCTTAGATTATATATAAAATCATTTGGTACTACCTTTATGCGTACCCGCAGTTATTTCGATACTGCGATTTTTGGGCTTCGATATGTAGTGAATATCGCACATAATTTTATGTAGTGAAAGAATTAAACAAATTTCAATTTTGTATGTTGCAAAATAGTTGGCTGTTGATTGCAATTGATTTCGTTTGTCATTTTTTAATGGAAAATGAGTGTAGTAGTAATTTATCACTGGGTCGTGGCTGTGACACCAAAAATTTATTATGTTAGTTTAACATGAAAACTGAAATTATACATGGAAACCGATACGTGTGTAAAGTAAAACTATTTTTTTTTTCAAAAATCACGAAAAACCCAACTCGAAGTAAGGCGGGAGTGGCCCAAGGGTCAACCCCTTGCCTATTATTGTAGGCCTACATGTCACTTTTTTGTGGCAGAACTCGTTTTTTTGGTAAAATTCGTTTTCCGACAAGTACCCGTTTTGTGACTAACAAAAAACAAACATCCATTATGTACAATTTGTAGAGCATATGTTGTCATTCCTTAATACAGTGTTTTTTTTTTGTTTTTCATTAACCATAAATAGGCCTATTTGTATTTTTCATTTTGTATTTGCTGTTGTTTTATCCAATTTGTAAACTTAAAAACGTTAGGTTCTTTATTTTAAGTGTTACTCTGTTATACGCATTGTATTACACGTTTAATGTTATGTTTTCTCAACCACAGCTTTTATTTTTTTTAGCAGTAAACCAAAAACCCAAAACCATTATTACTTAACTACCAAATGAAAACAACACGTATTTTTGCTTTACATTAAGAAACAGGGCAATTTACAATTAGTACACTTCTTCTTTTCCACACCGTAATATATCGATACAATCGCATATTAAAAACATCGAAATGTATTCCGGGTACTCATACAGTTCCAATCATTTACTTGAATTCGGTTCGATAATTCCTAAAAAAAATATACAATTTTTTCAAAGTGAAATAAAATGTTTCCATAGAAACTACTTCTTTGTTGTCAATAACGTAGTACACATATAAAACTTTAAAAAATTATCTCCTCCCACATCAACTACCATTTTAATTTATAGAAAATTACCCCTTCCCCTTCAACTACCCTTTTAATTTATAGATATTTCATCTACTTTTCTACAGTGGACTATTATGACCTTCTTTTAAGGATATTTTATTTATCAAAATTAAGCACTTTACTCTTGTTAAAACGTAAAAGGTTGCAGGTAAACTACCCCTTCCCCTTAACCGATCTTCACCAAAATCAATAGGCCTCGAGTCCTCTACGATTCAGAACTGTATGCAAAACATTATTTGATTCTGTTTGAATTTGCGGCAGTTATCGTTTACCATAGAAAAATTCTACAGACAGACACACACAGACACTTTTCGAAAATATCGGTATGGAGAACCATACATGACTTCCATATTCTAAGATTTATATTTAAAATCATTTTCGAAATTAAATATTACCATAGAAACTACTTCTTTCTACTTACTGTTTCAGCCTTAACCACAGTACTATGGTCACTAACGTATACCACCTCACGTTATCGCACTCGATTTTCACTGATGATAGAAGTCGATGGCATTGCCGAAACGTCTGGTTTTATAGAAAACATTGGACTACGGGAAGGAATTTTAACAAAAACTACTTCTTTGTTGCCGATAACGTTGTACACATATATATATAAAAAATATGCATAAAATTAATGGCTTGTATAAGTTAATGATTGATCTCCATTAAGTAGTGCTCAAGTTTCCAAAGTTTTAATATTATGATGTCCGTAATTAAAACATCAGAGCAGGTTTAGTGTGAATGAGGGTACACTGTTGACAAAAATTTTCAACATTTTCTATTCAGCGTTGCTTAGAGTAAAGCTGCGAATCTACACTGTATGTTTCACAGAACAAACACGCGAAAAAGAAGGAGCGCTCCGAAGTCACTCATGGACCCTCAGCATCTTGCAGAGGGTTCATTCCCTAAAGACGAAAAGTCTGTCTATGAATCGTTCCTCTGTAAACACGTGCAGTTACACTGCCCAGCGATCCACAGGAAGCAAATTGATGTCAATTTTTTCGGCTTGCACGCGTTATGTTGGTGTGGGTTTCGGCACTTTCCATTTAAAAAGCGTGCAAATGTAAGAAAATAAACATGAGTGAGGCCAGAAAAAACGTGAATTGTGTGTGCGTGTGCGTGCGTGCGTGCGTGCGTGCGCGCGCGCGCGTGTGTGTGTGTGTGTGTGTGTCTTACCTGCCTTTTTATTGCTGTAGGCATAATAATAAAATGGAAACGTAAACATTACATAACTGAGATATGCTTACCTGCCACGAACGATATATTATTTTATACATGGAGGAGTTCAGTGACATACACACGTACAGAAGAATTATATATATATATATATAAAGATATTAACTCATACATAATTTACATTAAAATGAAAAAATTATAATTTTATTCCCTGGCAACAAAATTATTTTATTTTTAACAATTACCATTGTTTGAAAAAGTTTAAATGAATTTTCAAGTACTTTACTGTTGTTAAAACGTAAAAGGTTGCTGGTAAACTACCCCTTCCCCTTAACCGATCTTCACCAAAATCGAAAGTCCTTGAGATCTCTACAATTCAGGGACGTATGCAAAACATTATTTGATTCTGTTTGAATTTGCGGCTGTTATCGTTTGCCATAGGAAATACCCTTGTTAAAAAAACGTTGCAGGTAAACTACCCCTTTCCCTTAACCGATCTTCACCAAAAACAATAATTCTTGACAACTCTACAATTTAGGGCTGTATGCAAATAATCTTTTGATTCTGTTTGAATTTGCGGCTGTTATCGTTTGCCATAGAAAATACCCTTGTTAAAACATAAAACGTTGCAGGTAAACTACCCCTTTCCCTTAACCGATCTTTACCAAAAACAATAGGTCTTGATAACTCCATAATTCAGGGCTGTATGCGAAACATTATTTGATTCTGTTTGAATTTGCGGCTATAATCGTTTGCCAAACAAACAAAATTACCCTTGATAAAAAAAACCGTTGCAGGTAAACTACCCCTTTCCCTCAACCGATCTTCACCAAAAACAAAAAAACAATAGGTCGTGAGTACTCCACAAATCAGGGCTGCATGCAAAAATTATTTGATTCTGTTTGAATTTGCGGCTGTTATCGTTTGCCATAGAAAAAAATCTACACACAGACAGACACACAGACACATAGACACACAGACACACACACAGACACTTTTCGAAAAACGACTTTTTTTCATGTTTTGAGTGTAGTACAATCAGAATCTGCAATAATCTCGAACACGATTTTTTTTGCCATCACCATACTTCCATTTCCTTAAGGAATATGGAAGTAAAATGACTTTTTTTCATGTTTTGAGAGTAGTACAATCAGAATCTGCCATTATCTCGAACACGATTTTTTTCGCCATGACCATACTTCCATTTCCTTATGGAACATGGAAGTAAAACACTTGTCAACTAGAATAACTTAGTGTAATTGACGCCGAACTTCCAATCGTATAACTATATAAAGCATCAATGTCCAGTTTGAAATTAGTACGTTAAAATGGATTACGTAACTTATCGAACACTGGGGAAATGTTATGAACAGAAGAAGAGGCAGCTTACAACGAAAAAAATGTTTTATCCGTTGCGGTAAAAAGCGGTAAACTCGGATGTAGTTTGATCGTCCTGGGATTAATGTCATTAACGCGACCTAATTTCCGTGAACTATACTTAGTTATAAACGTTGCTTGTGTGTTGATGGCTTTGCGTTAAAGCTTCGATTTCTTTATATTACTTCCATGTTCCATAAGGAAATGGCGAAAAAAATCTTGTTCGAGATAACGGCTGATTCTGATTGTACTACCCTCAAAACATGAAGAAAAGTGATTTTTCGAAATGTGTGTGTGTGTGTGTGTGTTTCTATGTGTAGAATGTTTTCTATGGCAAACGATAACAGCCCCAAATTCAAACAGAACCAAATAATTTTTTGCATACATCCCTGAATTTTAGAGTACTCAAGGCCTATTGTTTTTGGTAAAGATCGGTTAAGGGAAAGGGGTAGTTTACCAGCAACGTTTTATGTTTTAACAAGAGTAAAGTACTTAATTTTGATAAATAAAGTATCCTGAATAGAAGGTCGTAATAATCCGCTATAGAAACGTAGATGAAATATCTATAAATAAAAAGGGTAGTTGAAGGGGAAGGGGTAATTTTCTATAAATTAAAATGGTAGTTGATGTGGGAGGAGATAATTTTTTAAAGTTTTATATGTGTACTACGTTATTGGCAACAAAGAAGTAGTTTCTATGGAAACATTTTATTTCACTTTGAAAAAATTGTATATTTTTTTTAGGAATTATCGAACCGAATTCAAGTAAATGATTGGAACTGTAATTTTCTATAAATGAAAATTATAATTGAAGGGGGAGGGGTTAATTACTTCCATGTTCCATAAGGAAATGGAAGTATGGTGATGGCCAAAAAAATCGTGTTCCAGATAATGGCAGATTCTTATTGTACTACCCTCAAAACATGAAAAAAAGTCATTTTTCGAAAATGTGTCTGTGTGTGTGTGTGTCTGTCTGTCTGTGTGTCTATCTGTGTGTCTGTGTGACTATAGATTTTTTTTTCGATGGCAAACGATAACAGCCGCAAATTCAAACAGAATCAAATAATGTTTTGCATACAGCCCTGAATTGTAGAGTACTCAAGACCTATTGTTTTTGGTGAAGATCGGTTAAGGGAAAGGGGCAGTTTACCTGAAACATTTTATGTTTTAACAAGGGTAATTTTTTTTCTATGGCAAACGATAACAGCCGCAACTTCAAACAGAATCAAATAATGTTTCGCATACAGCCCTGAATTGCAGAGTTCTCAAAACTTACTGTTTTTAGTGAAGATCGGTTAAGGGAAAAGGGTAGTTTACCTGCAACGTTTTATGTTTTAACAAGGGTAATTTTTTCTATGACGAACGATAACTGCCGTAAATTCAAACAGAATCAAATACTTTTTTGCATACCTTCCTCAATTATAGAACACTCAAGGTCTGTTGATTTTGGTGAAGATCGGTTAAGAGATAAAGGTAGTTTACCTGCAACATTTTATGTTTTAAAAGGGTAATTTTATTTATATGACGAATGATAACTGCCGCATATTCAAAGAGAATCGAATAATTTTTTGCATACGTTCCTGAAGTTTTAGGTATTCAAGGTCTGTTGATTTTGGTGAAGATAGGTTCAGGAAAGGGGTAGTTTACCTGCCACCTTTAATGTTTTAACAAGAGTAATTGTTTCTATGACGAACGATAACTGCCGCACTTTCAAACAGAATCAAATAATGTTTTGCATGCATCCCTGAGTTGTAGAGGACTCAAGACCTATTGATTTTGGTGAAGTTCAGTTAAGAGAGAGGGGTAGTTTACCAGCAACGTTTTATGTGATAACAAGGTTAATTTTTTCTATGACGAACGATAACTGCCGTAAATTCAAACAGAATCAAATAATTTTTTACATATGTGCCTGAGTTGTAGAAGACTCAAGGCTTATTGATTTTGGTGAAGATCGGTTACGGGGAAAGGGCAGTTTACCGGAAACATTTTTTGTTGTAACAAGAGTAAAGTACTTAATTTTGATAAATAAAGTATCCTGATAAGAAGATCTTAATAATCCACTGTAGAAACGTAGATGAAATATCTATAAATGAAGAGGCTAGTTGAACGGGGTGGGGGTAATTTTCTATAAATGAAAATTATAGTTGAAGGGAAGGAACAATTTTTATATGTGTACTACGTTATCGGCAACAAAGTAGTAGTTTGTTGTTAAAATTCCTTCCCGGGCTGTTTGGCCGTAGTCCAATGTTTTCTGCAAAACCAGACCTTTCGGCAGTGCCGTCGACTGCCATCATAAGTGAAAATCGAGTGCGATAACGTGTGGAGGTATACGTTAGTGAGTCACTAATAGTGACCACAGTACTGTGGTTAAGGCTGAAGCAGTAAGTGGAAAGAAGTAGTTTCTATGGAAACATTTCATTTCGTAAATGATTTTAAATATAAATCTTAGAACATGGAAGTCATGTATGGTTCTCTATACCGATATTTTTACTTCCATGTTCCATAAGGAAATGAAAGTATGGTCATGGCGAAAAAAATCGTGTTCGAGATAATGGCAGATTCTGATTGTACTACCATCAAAACACGAAAAAAAGTCATTTTTCGAAAAGTGTCTGTGTGTTGGCTGTCTATGTAGAATTTTTTCTATGGCAAACGATAACAGCCGCAAATTCAAACAAAATCAAATAATGTTTTGCATACAGTCCTGAATTGTAGAGGACTTAATGCCTATTGATTTTGGTGAAGATCGGTTAAGGGAAAGGGGTAGTTTACCTGCAACGTTTTACGTTTTAACAAGAGTAAAGTGCTTAATTTTGATAAATACAGTATCCTGAAAAGAAGGTCATAATAATCCACTGTAGAAAGGTAGATGAAATATCTATAAATGTAAAGGGTAGTTAAAGGGGGAGGGGGTAATTTTTTTTACAAATCAAAATATTAGTTGATGATGGAGGAAGTAAATTTTATAAGTTTTATGTGTAATGCGTTATTGACAACAAAGCAGTAGTTTCTATGGAAACATTTCATTTCACTTTAACAAAATTCTATATTTTTTCATTTTAATTTAAATCATGTGTGAGAGAAAATATATCGTTTCCATTGTATTATTATGATTACCGCAATAAAAAGGCAGGCAACACACACACACACACACACACACACACACACACACACACACACACACACACACACACACACACACACACACACACAATTCGCGTTATTTCTGGCCTCACTTATGTTTATTTTCTTACATTTGCACGCTTTTTAAATGGAAAGTGCCGAAACCCACACCAACACAACGCGTGCAAGCCGAGAAATTGTCCAGCGTGGATAGCGATTTGCTTGCTGTGGATCGCTGGGCAGTGTAACGGTGCACGTGTTTACAGAGGAATGGTTCATAGACAGACTTTTCGTCTTTAGGGAATGAACCCTCTGCAAGATGCTCAGGGTCCATGAGTGATTTCGGAGCGCTTCGTAGGAGGGATGATTATCTGCGTAGTCGGTTTCTTTATAAGAATAAAGTAGCCTACCTAATTTTTATGGATTAAGTGACTGAAAATAACATTATATTAAACGACTACCCCATAATAACGAAAATATCTACAAATAGTGAAATTAGTTTGAGGGTGGGCGATATTTTTTTAGAAATTACCGAACCGAATTCAAGTAAATTATTTTAAACATAAATATTACAACATGGAAGTCATGTATGGTTCTCCATACCGATTTTTTTATACGTATACTACGTTATCGGTAACAAAGAAGTAGTTTGTTGTTAAACTTCCTTCCCGGGCTGTTTGTCTGTAGTCCAATGTTTACTGTAAAACCAGACGTTTCGGCAGTGCCATCGACTGCCACCAACAGGGAAAAACAAGTGCGCTAACGTGAAGTGGTATACGTTAATGACTACAGTACTGAGGTTAAGGCTGAAGAAAGAAGTAGTTTCTATGAAAATATTTCATTTCGAAAATGATTTTAAATATAAATCTTAGAACATGGAAGTCATGTATGGTTCTCCATACCGATGTTTTTTAATTACAACAGCGATCAGAAATTACAGTATTTTCTACAATCTATTTTGCTGGCTTGTGAATAGGCTATGTATGTTTCTCTAACTCAGTGGTTCTTAACCAGTGGTCCGCGGACCACTGGTGGTCCCTGGAAGCACCCGAAGTGGTCCGCGAAGCCATCCGAAAAATATTAAACAAGTGACAATGAGTCGTCGGACGGACGGATCCGCCGTCCTGGGCGAGGTGCGCGGTGGTGTGCGTAGCACGTGCAGCGAGCAGCCAGTGTCTCATTCGGTTTGTTCCGTTCGCTTTTTGTTTGAACTAGTTAGTGATAGTCCAACTACCTACGTTCGTTGTTTTGTTCTGAGTGCTTGCTTATTTTCAATTTTAAAGTTTAACAGCAAAGGGCAAATATCGTTGGTCTACGAAGGTATTTATAGTAAGTAACTGCTCCAGATTTTAATACGTAAGTAAACTAAACCTTTAATGAAGAAATTTGTGTTAGTGGTTGAAATCACAATCAGAATGATCACTGTTGCACACCACTATATAAAAATTATCCCGATTAGCGCTTTCAAGCTTCACAGCCCATCGTCAGATCGGAATAGACAGGAAATATGTAAAAACAAACCATTCACCCCTCTCCCCCACCCTGCTCACACACAACAAGCTATAATATAAATGACCCTTCCCCACCCCCTAAACCCTGTCCCACCATCTGTACAGTTACATATTTTTCTAGCAAATTCCTTGTGTTTCAGTGGTGTGTGTGTGTGTGTGTGTGTGTGTGTGTGTGTGTGTGTGTGTGTGTGTGTGTGTGTGTGTGTGTGTGTGTGTGTGTGTGCATCCTTTTAAACTTACCATCTTCCTCTCCACGCACGTGGGTCAGTCACACACCCTTATTTTAAAACATCCAATTAGTACTATGCAATATAATTCTTAATCTTATCTATCTGTCCTCTATCATTTACTTCTTAATCATGTTATAAAATATTTCTTCATTATCAAATTTAATTTTAATATTAATTAAATTGTCTAACCCTTTTTCTCTTTCTTTCAATATTTCTAACTCCTCTCTAAGCTTCCTTTCAACTGTGTTATTTACTACTTTTATAATTTCGTATTCTTCCAAAGGATTAACAAACTTATGGTTGTCTTCTATGAAATGTCTTGCATATAACGAATTGGTTGTTCTATTACCTTCTCCACGTTTGTGGTCAGACAACCTGCATACGAATTTCCGTCCTGTCTCACCTAGGTACACTTTGTTGCAGTCTTTACATTTTAATTTATAAATTCCGCTTTTCTGTAATACTGGAATTTTTTCTATATTCTTATTCCTTATCTTATCAAATACCGTTTCACATTTTTTAGTAGCTATATCTACTCCATATTTATTAAAACATTTTATAATTTTTCTAGTATGTGAACCTATGTATGTCAATGACCCTGCATAATTCTTTTGTTCTGGTTCTATTTTAGCTTTTTGTATGTTAACCCTTTTCATAACTTTATCCACTATGTTGGTGTTATAATTATTATTCCTTACAATTCCCTTTATCGTTTTTAACTCCCTATCTTTTGATTCGGTCTCTTTTAAACACTTCTGAGCTCTGTAACAAAATGAATTGATTGCCGCCATTTTGTATCTATATGGGTGGTAAGACTCTCTTGGTATAATTATATCAGAACACGACTCTTTCCTAAATATCCCAAACTGTAGTTTCTCATTATCTTTAATTTCTATGTTTAAATCTAAGTAATTTATTTTTTTACCTCCTATCTCTTCTTTAAATTGTTAGTTTTTATCCTTATTATTTTTTTTAACTCATTTATAAACTCATGCACTTCTTCTATGCTTCCTTCCCAAATTACTAATACATCATCAACGTATCTAGACCATAATTTTATATTGTCTTTATACTTAGTGAAAAGCAATTAATAACTTCCACTAAGTATAAAGACAATATAAAATTATGGTCTAGATACGTTGATGATGTATTAGTAATTTGGGAAGGAAGCATAGAAGAAGTGCGTGAGTTTATAAATGAGGTAAATAATAAGGATAAAAACTTACAATTTAAAGAAGAGATAGGAGGTAAAAAAATAAATTACTTAGATTTAAACATAGAAATTAAAGATAATGAGAAACTACAGTTTGGGATATTTAGGAAAGAGTCGTATTCTGATATAATTATACCAAGAGAGTCTTACCACCCATATAGATATAAAATGGCGGCAATCAATTCATTTTGTTACAGAGCTCAGAAGTGTTTAAAAGAGACCGAATCAAAAGATAGGGAGTTAAAAACGATAAAGGGAATTGTAAGGAATAATAATTATAACACCAACATAGTGGATAAAGTTATGAAAAGGGTTAACATACAAAAAGCTAAAATAGAACCAGAACAAAAGAATTATGCAGGGTCATTGACATACATAGGTTCACATACTAGAAAAATTATAAAATGTTTTAATAAATATGGAGTAGATATAGCTATTAAAAAATGTGAAACGGTATTTGATAAGATAAGGAATAAGAATATAGAAAAAATTCCAGTATTACAGAAAAGCGGAATTTATAAATTAAAATGTAAAGACTGCAACAAAGTGTACCTAGGTGAGACAGGACGAAAATTCGTATGCAGGTTGTCTGACCACAAACGTGGAGAAGGTAATAGAACAACCAATTCGTTATATGCAAGACATTTCATAGAAGACAACCATAAGTTTGTTAATCCTTTGGAAGAATACGAAATTATAAAAGTAGTAAATAACACAGTTGAAAGGAAGCTTAGAGAGGAGTTAGAAATATTGAAAGAAAGAGAAAAAGGGTTAGACAATTTAATTAATATTAAAATTAAATTTGATAATGAAGAAATATTTTATAACATGATTAAGAAGTAAATGATAGAGGACAGATAGATAAGATTAAGAATTATATTGCATAGTACTAATTGGATGTTTTAAAATCAGGGTGTGTGACTGACCCACGTGTGTGGAGAGGAAGAGGGTAAGTTTAAAAGGATGCACACACACACACACACACACACACACACACCACTGAAACACAAGGAATTTGCTAGAAAAATATGTAACTGTACAGATGGTGGGACAGGGTTTAGGGGGTGGGGAAGGGTCATTTATATTATAGCTTGTTGTGTGTGAGCAGGGTGGGGGAGAGGGGTGAATGGTTTGTTTTTACATATTTCCTGTCTATTCCGATCTGACGATGGGCTGTGAAGCTTGAAAGCGCTAATCGGGATAATTTTTATATAGTGGTGTGCAACAGTGATCATTCTGATTGTAAACTAAACCTTGTTTGTTTTGTTTGTCACACGTTAATTCTAAGTAGGTACTGTGAATACTACATCGTATTTAACATTTTACTATATTACGTCACATTGTCAAATCTGCTAGGTTTCTTTTTCATTGCGATTTACTTTATACCACAGTTCCAGGGGTTTGTCATTAAAATTAGGTATGTTTTATCCGTATTTTTTCTGTGACCACTTTCTATTATTAATGTACATAGGTTACTAAGTAGGTGGGAATGATATAATTATTTTGTTTTCAGAAAAATGCCACCGAAACGAAAGTATGACGACGATTATATTAGACTGGGTTAGTAGGGGGAAAATGGGGGTTCAAACGCAACACAATGTCAACTAATAGAGTCCCGCACCAATCACTTTAACTTTCTACTGGACCACAGCATCCGCGACTTTTTCGCGTATATGCCGTCTTTCGTGAGCCTAGATCACTTTCACTTTCTACTGGACCGCGAATTTCCGCGAATAAATTTTTTTATTTATTTTTTTTAATTTGATATTTTTATTTTTTTAATTAAATTGATTTGCATATCCGTGAATATATGCAGCCTTTCGCGAGCCTAGATCACTTTCACTTTCTACTGGACCACAGCATCCGCGACTTTTTCGCTGATCTGTGTCAAGATCCGCGACTTTTTCGCGTATCTGGACCACAGCATCCGCAATGTATATTAAATCTATATGATCAGGTTTACCAACCTATGTATGGGTTCAAACTTGATATGTGTGTGTATTATAGTGTATATTAAAATATATGATCAGGGTTACCAATCCTGCATTATTGTGTGTGTGTATAGAACAGATCTGTCAACATTTTTCTTCGGTGGGAAATTCAAACTATATTATAGTAAATTGTTGACGACGACTTCGATATCAACTCTCTCTCCCCTCCTCTCTCTTTGTCTCTAGACACAGTTGTCATCAGTTTTACATAAGCGTCGTGCTACTTATGGATTATTGTAATTAGCGATACTAAAATGTAATCACCAGGAAATATATATTTATCACCTATCTCGTGGCGTCCTTTTTTGACACATGACAGTCATTGACTACGATTTAGAAATTAATATACTGTCAAGTCTGTGTGTGTGTGTGTGTGTGTGTGTGTGTGGTAAAGTGTTACGCATAAAAAAATCTCCTTGAAATAAGGTATTTTCAAAAGTTTTGTGTACACACACATTGTATAATAATTTTCGTAATTGTAAGATACAACCTACAAATTATTAAAATGTCTCTCTCACACATTTCTGATTACTATACAAATAATTGGATGCATATTCGAAGATTTCCCTTATTCAAACGATTTGTATGTGTGTACACGAACTTAAATACAGACGATTGTAATTTTAAAAATTCATTTTTTGCATTAAATATATATCGTAAACAATGAAATAATAATATTTCGTCATTGTAAGATTTTAATAAAACAATTATCAGTTTAAATAATAATTTTCATGATTGTAAGATACAACCTACAAATTATTAAAATGTCTCTCTCACACACATTTCTGATTACTATACAAATAATTGCATGCATATTCGGAGTACGTTGACAGTGAAACAAGTCTATGCACACACACACACACACATACACACAACGATACTGAATTAGATATAGTTATTATTCGCTAAATTAAACCAGAGGTCATTAACCTTGTGTACGAAGTCCTACATTCTAATTTCACACCTGCTAGTCATTAGCAGTAATTAGGATTATAAAGTATTTACTCTAAAAACGGACAACTCTACTTTCTAATTTGACACCTGTCAAGCATTAACACCGCTTACAGTAATTACTCTAAAAACGGACACACACACACACACACACACACACGTGCTTTCCCCACTACAGAGTACACTATATATACGCTAAGTAAGTTAGCGGCAATTTCTTATTTGTCGACTTGTACATCCTGATACTGCACATATTACGTGTCTTCCAGTATACACATCTTCTTTTGAAAGACTGTTTGTACGTCTTCAGTGTAGACAACGCACATACTAGTTTGGCTGATACTGTACGTGTCTTCCAGTATACACATCTTCTTTTGGTAAGTGTATAAATTTTATTTAAACGTAAAAATTATCAAGTGCATTATTTATTGAATTTAATACATGTGTGTGTGTACGCGTGTGTGTATGATCAAATTACAATTTCTGAAAATATATTCTTACTGTATTTTTATAGTGGCAATTTCTCACCAACGTGTGCTGATACATCGTGAAATCTCTACATCTGTTTTTTAATAGTTGAAAGACTGTTTGTACGCCTGTAGACAACTAGACTCTAGACTGTAGACAACGCACATACTAGTTTTTTGGTAAGTTGTACAGATTTTATTTAATTTTAATGTATGTGCAGATTTTTATTTAAACGTAAAAATTATTTGCATTATCAAGCGTGTTATTGAATTTAATACATGTGTGTGTGTGTGTGTGTGTGTGTATGATCAAATTATTATGTCTGTTACAAATTTTCTGAAAATTGCTTTAAACAAACGTTTTTAATGTAAAAAATTTAGAAAGTAGGTCACAGCGTATGATGACATTTATATCTCTCTCTAATTCTGTTGTGGACATACATAGCTGTAAGCAATGACTATCTCCTTATGAATGCGGAATGTAGACTTTCCTAAAATTATTTGCATTAAAACATTATCAAACGCATTATTGAATTTAATACATGTGTGTGGGCGCGTGTATGTGTATGATCAAATTATTATGGAGTGGGTTATACAAATAATAATAAAGTGTGTGTAATATATATATATACATTTATTAAAATACATACACACAGCTCCAAGATTATATTAAACAGTTTTACAATTAAAAATACATACACAGCTCCAAGATTATATTGTTACAAGTATGAAAATATATCTAAACTAATATTTACAATTTAAAAAAAAAAAAAAACATACACAGTTCCAAGATTATACTGTTACAAGTATTAAAATATATCTAAACTAGTTTTACAATTAAAAATACATACACACACATAGCTCCAATATTATAATGTTACAAATATGATGAAAATATATATATTTAAAACTAGTATTTACAAAATATGTATAAAATAAGACTTAAACACGTCTATGTACTGTGTTGGACAATGGTGTATATTCTACAAGCGAATCATGTAGTATCATACAGTAGGCGGTTGTCTGTCTAGGAAAATTCATTGACGATTCAAATTCTAAACGTACATCAACTACTGAAGACTTAAGTGTATCGTCTTGCTTGCTACAATCGAAAACAACCAGCGGGGCTTTTGATTTGAATAATTCCGGTGTCAGTACTGGGCTACCGTCTAAACGGTGGTAATACGGACTTTGAAAACTGCTGTACATATTGTACAATAATGCAAAACGGTCTTTCCCAATATCCAAGTTTAAATTATCGTAAGGATAATACTTGTCGTTTAGAAACAGTCTCGCATTGATCACGTTACAGTGATCAAATTCATCAGCGTGTGCTGTCAGTACATTTTTTCTTGCTGTCTGAAACGCTAACACAACAAAGCGTGGTTTTTCCAGCTGACTCGAGGTCTTGACAATCCAATTCTGCCTTTTAGTCTGTGGTAAGGCAGGATACTCGTGCAACTCCCAGGTCCTAAAAGGCATAGTTATCGGGTGGTCTTTCTCTATGAGTCGTAACAGTGGTAATCTGTACACATTAGCTACATGTACATAAGGCATTTTCCAGTAAACTTTATCTAGTTCAAGAACACAATTAGCAGTCGTTTGTCCGCTTACTAAAACCATAGCATTTATGTCGGTAGAAGCGCGTAGGAGTATAAGTTCTTGTTTCACGTTCAGCACGATGCGTGTATAGTCTTCTGCGAATCCCATTAGCATTTTCAGTGGTATACAAAAATTGAATTCGCCGTCATCATTCACTTTTAATATGTTCGTGGTCGGTGCCACCCAACCTGCGTTTTCCATTGCGTTACGTGCGTTGTTGTTGAGTGATAGAAAAGTTTTAATAGTTGACGTAACACCGACGTTTCTGGTATGATCCACTACCACGCCGGCCAACTCGTAACGAATCTCTTCAAAGAGAAATGCTATAGCATTGTTCACCAGTTCCACATTCAGTGCAGTATCTGCAGCCGCACTAGGGTTTTTTTTAACCAACTTGCCTTCGATGTAGAGGAAACTTTCTGACGGCAGTGTAAAGACGTCCTGTTGTTGTATTGGCACACGTATTTCATCATTGTTTCCATATCTTGTTGTTGCGTACGGTGCGTGTGAGTGAAATGAAAAGTGTGTGATACTGTCTTCAAAGAACGGTTGCTGCTCCACTGATAATATTCCACTCGCCATGTTACTTGTTTACAACAACAAAACCCAGTGAAATCAGGAAACGGCGGTTAACTGATGTTAATCGTTTCAGTTTCGAACGAGTACTGATGCGTTTCCTAACTGATCTTTCTTCTTCTTTTATTACTGACGACGACTGTGGTAGCAGCGGTGGCGAAGAAACAAAGTACAAGCCCATGTCTATAGTCGTTTTAGATGTAAACGCACAGTGATGACTTCTCCACGAAAATCTATTACGTCACCGTCCTGATCGTGTAAAGATAATGTTATGTTGTCCAAACGACTCACATTCACAGGTAGGTATATGACGTTTGTAGGCGATTCAATTATTTTGAATCCTGGTTCGACTGACGGATAGAACGAGTGCAGTGTGTGCTCGGTTTTACCGTTCTTGTATGATCCTTGCGCTATATTACACCTTATCAGTATACTGTTCACTTTTATAATGTTAACTGTGGCGTCAGACGTGTGAGTTTTATTCGCTTCAAGCAGACGCTTTCCCTTGAAACCCAACATATCACCGATACCGTACACTGTTTGTTGAAAGTCAATATCCAGTGCACAAGTCAGCTCACATTTCAGTGTATTGTTGTTAGGACGTAGACTAATCTTTGAGTCTCCTAACCGCTTTTTGAGGAAGGCTTCTATGTCACCGATTTCATAAGCACCTGTAGGTAAAGTTATCAAGTCCCACGTTGTTCCGTCTCGTAGTACTGGAAACACGTTGTTTTTTCCTTCAATCACGTTCGGTATACTGTTGTATGTAGTAAAGTCCAATAGACCTACATACCATTCGCCGTTTGTTAGTTCGAGAGGCGGGAAAAAGTCACATACAAGAGCAGCAGCATTCGTACCTGTTAAGGTGACCGACAGCGAAGACATCTTGT
Organism: Magicicada septendecula; assembly: GCA_034769895.1. Classification (NCBI taxonomy): domain Eukaryota; kingdom Metazoa; phylum Arthropoda; class Insecta; order Hemiptera; family Cicadidae; genus Magicicada; species Magicicada septendecula. The sequence goes on along the minus strand of CM068372.1, from coordinate 84,554,697 downwards.
CGCTTACTGATCACTCGCGCGTTAAGAAGTCCAAACATAAATGCCCGCAGATGACTGTGTGTGGTGGCTGTTCACGTTCGTAATTGTAGTAAATGTCAGTGTCGGTTCCAAAATACTGTGTCAGCTCAAGAGGTGGCTGCATATTACCATACGCATCATAGTAGTAAATTTGTTTGTTTCGCTTCTTGTAGCAAACCCAGTGCGTACCAAGTCCTTCTGCACTGTCTAGATTAACAACTGCACTCTCATTCTTCCATGGTCGTGTGTGTGGTAAAGTGTTACGCATAAAAACTCCTCTGAAATAAGGTATTTTCAAAAGTTTTGCGTACACATACAAATCACTGTCAGACAATGCACGCACTGGTATGCAAATTAGTTTTTTTGTCTGTAAGGACGTAGGTATAGACCTGACGCTATTTTTTTATTGTTACGTTTATGTCTTGGGACTGTTTTGCGTTTGCAGGTCGTTTTGCGTTTGTTCACGGATTGACGTTTAATTCCTGAACCCTTCTTCTTCTTGTTTTTTCTGCAACCACTACGCGAGCTCCCTCCACCCACTGCCGATTTCGCCTTCATCGCTGCCGCTACGGCCGCCGCGTACGCTCTTTCGCTGATGCCTGAATTCAAAGCTTTCACTCGATCCCACGCCTTGCCGGCTAGCACACGATCCGCTACGCGTCTTCGTTCGTTGTCCTTGTACTTACCGTAAGCGATATCGTGTTCGCGACAGGCTTCGTCCAACTCGTTGATTCCGCGCTCGCCACGTGCCAATCTCTCTTTGAGTTTTGTTCCAGGTCCACAGAATCGGTAGCCCGGTAGGTGTAATTCTACTGGTAATGCGTCCACCGCCCGATTAATCAAAGTAGGTACTGACGAAACGATAGCGGGCACAGTGTTTTTAAGTATTTTTCCAATTACACCACGCCCCATTCTTCTTTTCTTACGAAGTACGTGCATTCTTGTAAACAGATCTCCAATCCTTGATTTCCGTTTCCGTATCGAGAACGTCTATTAAACGCCCCACCTCTTCAATATATTCAGACAGGACTGAACGCTGTCTCGTGCTGTCTTGATATTTATAGACAAACTTTATTAGATTGATTATATGAGCGTGAAATACCTGAGTGACCTTGTACAATTCGGTCTTTATATGTAATTTTAATTCATGCATTTGTCGTACAGTGACTGCGTCTTTGTCATTGACACCGTTCGCTATATTCGTAATTTTTCTTCCGGCAGCGTAGAAAGTATCGTTTTGCAAACTGATTGTGTGTGCATGTAAAAATTCCAAATTCACTGCGTCTTTGAAGTCAACAGGCGCTTGCACACGCGTTAGTCGACAGTCATTAACGATTACGTTACCTGCACGATCTTTTTTCAAACTCTTCTCGTCTACGTATCGTTTTGTGGCTGCATCTCTTGATTTAAGCGGATCGTTTAGCCTTATTATTCGATGATCTTTTGTGTCTACGGTAGCGTTGTCGTCGTTCTTGTACTGTAAGCATGTGTCCTTTACGTACTGTAAAGAAACAACATCGTGCAACTCTTCAGGATCACCCAAGTTGCATATCTTTTTGTTTTTCACATCAAAGTGACCGTCGTTAGTCACTCCTAAACCGATATCCTCACGCAGACTTCGATGAGTTTCTTTTCGCACTCTTACAGCGCTGTCGTGTCTACCGAACTTGTCTACACTCATATTTATGAAGAAGAACTGATGGTTATAGAACGGTGCGTCTGCTTTTATATGATAATGCCAGTTTCACGTAATTCTTCCAATATCGAAACGATTTCATTCCTATGACCAGTATGGCCGCTATTTTGAGACGCCATTAACAGTCTCAATCTATTAACCAACTCGTTAGGATCATCCCAATGCACGTAATCGATTGCAGTGTTCGGTTTCATCTCCATATAGCCTGTACGTTTTCGTGCAAACAATTTAGATATTACTAGTCGGTACTTGACGCCACTGTTACTGTTTATTCGCGTATTGTGTTTATATTTTTGTTTGTGTCCGTTGGTTGCTAGTAGTATAGACTTATATTTCCTCATATCATCATTATTGTATTTTTTCGGTAGTTTCATAAACAAAAGTTCATACAGACCAGGTGTACCCTCGTAAATTTTTCCTTTGACATGAAAGTTGTCGTTATCATCGATTTTTACATTTGAATCACCTATCATAAATTTACCACCTTCGTATCGAACACCATACATGCGATCTATAATCCGTTTACAGTCCGCCGATTCACACAAACGCATATATTTGTTTGCTAATGAATCCTCGCTGAAATGTAAAACGTTAGGGTTCCATGCGCTATTGTCACTGAAATGAGAAGCGTTATGACTCTGCGTGCCACTTTCGTTTTCTGTTATTACGTGTTGTGTAGGCTCTTCTTGTTTTATCTGCTCCTCCTCCTCCTCCTCCTCCTCCTCCTCCTCCATCATGTCACCACTTAACTTTCGTGAAATAACTTCTAACGGTTCCAGAATCGGTCTGTAATTTTTTCTAAACGCCTCGTCGCTTTCTCTGATACCGTGTTGTAATGCATGATATTTTTTCCTTATGTTGTCGCTTATCGTGTCTATATCATACGCGAGTCGTTCCTCCTTATTCATTGCCATCGTGTGTTAGCAAGAGGACTGATTACATTACTACAGTGCAACCACTTTTATACTTCGTCGGAAACAATTATGAATCGATCAAAGCCGATTCTATATCTACCTTCATTTATTGACGAGTCTTTGTCTATGACTAGAAATCCATAACGATCCTTCCACGCTTCCATGCAGACGTCTTTGAAAGCATCATATTTCATATCTATGTTAACGTGATCATTGTATGCATGTCGTAAATTTAGATCGTCTTGTTTGAACAATATCAACAAGTTAGCGTTGTCACGTACCAATTGTTTCGGTATCTGGCTATATGTCTGGCATAGATAGAATGTGTCCACACCGCTATGTCTCCCCATAGCAAAATACTTTCGAATATTGTTTTGTCTTTCACACGATACGTCATCGAATACGATAACAGAGTCGAGACCAGTGATTTCACTCGGTAGCGGGACTTCTTCGTTCTCGCTGTATGCATGATAACCTAAACCTTCATCAGCGAGTGATTTCATCACTGTTTCTAGCATTCTGTATTTTGGTTGAAATAATGATTTTGAAAACACGTATACGTTGCGGAAACGTAGTCCGTTGGCATCAAACAGTAGGTTGAATAGCACATTTGATTTCCCACAGGAACTTGGGCCTGTAACGATACAGCGAATACTGTTCGGTAATAGCGGGCCATGTTTACGCTTAGCACTACCTTCGTCACCAGCCAAAAAGTCCATATCCTTTATTGGTAATTTGTTTGCTTGCTGTACAATCTTCATCTTTGTGAATACCGAAAGCATACTGTTTTCATCACGTGCTGTCACCTTTTTTATATTAGATCTTTCTTATGTATCCACGCATCGTGTTTACCATCGAAACCGAGCCAACGAACACGCACTCTGTCACCTTTGCGTTGTAACACCTTTTCCACTAGGTATACGTCGCCGACTTTGGACTTACTAATCTCGTGCTCGTAAAAACCACCTTTCAACACTTTGTTTAGATGATCTTTTAGCAGATAAGTGACGGGGATAGTAGTGGATTGTACTTTATCCACAGTGAATATTTCGTTAGTCCAATTCGGCGTATAACCTTTGGCGAACGTCATTTTGTGCTTACTTATACGAACACGGTCACCGACTTTAAATTTGGGTGGTTTCGTTGGACTGATTTTAGGCGCTGTGTTCTTCCTTATTCGTTCCAACACTATATGTTCGTTGGCGTCATTCACTTCACTCGGTTTCATACCAATGGTTCTGTGTGTTGTATTGTTGTACGATTTCAGTAATGTAGGTAGTAGATCCAACCAGCGGTAGTGTCCTTGTTCACTGAAAGCTCGATACATGTGTGTCTTCAGTGTGCGATTAAAACGTTCCACTATGGAAGCTTTTTTCTCACTGTAGGTTGAGTAATGTTTCACATTATACTTTTTTAGTAACGCTTGTACTGTGCTGTTGTAATACTCCTTCCCGTTGTCTGTCTGTAAATATTTCATTCGATTAGCAGTTAGTATAGGCTCTAGTGCATGCTTTACTTCTTTTCCTGTCTTTGTTTTCAATGGTACAGCGTACGCGTACTTGCTAAACGCATTGATCACTGTCATCATGTACTTGTACCCTTTGTTCACTCGAGCGTATGGTATCATCTCCACAAGATCCGCCTGGTACAAGTCGTGTAGACCCTTCAATTCAACCGCGCGTCTAACGAAATTCCTTCTCGCTGCTCTGTGTAGCTCTAGAGCTATAGTCTTGCGTGCGTTGTTCATGGTTTAAGATACACTAACATAATACCGGCGTTAAAAATACTATATATATCTATAACAGTTTCTTTGTTTTTCAGTATTCATTCACACATCTGAATATCACCATGGCTGACCTTCAACAGAATCCAGAACAACATCAGCAGGAACAGGGACATCCTCAACAAGGTAAAAAATTTTTTTTAAAATACCAATTGTCTCTCTCTATAATTATGCAACAAACCAAATTTGTTTGATATGAATTAACATATGATTCAACTCAGTCTAACATGTACAAGATAGTCTCTTGACGTTGTTTAGAAATTGATATGACGGAGAAAATTTTTTATGTTCTGACATAGGTTTGTCACCTTCTCCCCAATGTATTGTCTCTTGACATCGTTTAGAAATTGACATGACGGAGAAAATTTTTCATGTTCCACCATAGGTATGTCACCTTCTCTCCAATGAACTAATTCAATTCCGCAACAAAAGCATTTAACTCTATCGTCTATGAATGACATACTATGTCCACAAACATCATAATTTAGCGGATAGTAGTAAAATCCAGCAAACGCTAACTCATCGGGGCTGACAAACGTCACTTCCCAATACTTGAACGATTTTCTTCTTTCACTTTCAATGCTAAAATCAGGAGTAGCTGCCATCTTCACAGTTTGCAATAAACTAACGTATTACTAACGTGTACTATCTATTTATTTACCACAAACATGAATGTGTGTTATTCATCATTCCTATTAGCTAATACATGTGTTTCTATTGTTTCAGATATGACACGATTTTATATTGTGCGAAACAGTAGTATTAGAGGATGTCTCACAACTTTTAATTACCTGCCTGTGTACACAGAAGAAGAAGATCAAGATATAGTACCGATAATGACCGAGGTGCGACCTTTATTGTGCAAGGATATTCTGGCAGAACAAGCACGTTTACGCAGTATCAAATGGCATATTGCGTGCAGGATACGTTTCACTAAAACTGCGTTAGATGGTGACAGCGGCGAAGAAAAAGTGGTAACCAAAGACGTCGTCTTCCACGGACGTTGTCGTACGTTGCTCACGGACGACAACGACGAGTTGAACTGTCTACTCGATGAATCCTACGATAAAATCATGAATAGCATATCCAATTTTACCCGTGACGGGAGCGGATGGTCGGTGGATGCTGTACTGAAGCTGGAACTAGTTGTTGGACGGTACCGACCTCTAGCAGCATCCTCCTACCTTCCAACCCCGCGAAAACTTGCATTCACCAGGGCAGTAGTCAACATCAAGAACCCCCAAGATGAAATGTGTTTTCTATGGTCCGTACTAGCTCACATACACCCTCAAGTAAGAGATAAAGAACGTGCTTCAAAATACGCTCCCTTCAAAAACACCTTAAATATGTCCGGTATCGAGTACCCTGTTTCTATAAACTCACTTTCTAAATTTGAAGCACAGAATCCCAACATTTCTATAAACGTTTTCGGCTATGATATAGACGACAATATCAGAAACGAATCAAAAAATGAGGTTTATCCGTTAAGAATTACCCCCAATAAGGACAGATTACATCACGTTAATCTTTTACTTCTGTCCGATACAAATAGCCGAAAACATTACTGTCTTATCAGTAACATGAGTAGATTATTATCATCCCTTACAAAACACAAAGAAAAATCATTTTACTGCGACTACTGCCTGCATCGTTTCTCCACAGAACATGGTCTGTCCGATCATCTCCCCTACTGCACACCTCACGGCGAGCAGAAAACCAAAATGCCCACAGAGGAGGAGAAGTTTATGTCATTTAAAAATTACGCGCACTGTCTTAAAGTACCCTTTACCGTCTACGCCGACTTCGAGTCCCTCATCACTCCGCTTCAATCGTGTTCACCTGGTAACAACGTCCCGACGACAGTGCACGAGTTAGGTGAATTCTACTTTGTCGATAGCAACGGTGCCCGTCAGAAAATAACTTCTCCTCCTGTATCGTCCACATCATACGAAGCGATGCATATTCCGTCAGGTTTCTCCTATGCTATCGTGGATCATACACACAGACTTTGGAGAGAGGCTAAAGTTTATCGAGGTGAAAACGTCGTAGACACTTTCTTCTCGTGGTTGATGAAAGACGCCGAGGATATGATGAAGGTAGTACGACATAACGTACAAATAATTATGTCCGATGATAACAATGTTGCGTTCACTAACGCCACCGTTTGTCATTTGTGTGAGCGCCCTTTGACAGACGATGACAAGGTACGCAATCATTGTCATCTTACGGGGAAATTCTTGGGAGCAGCCCACAATAGCTGTAATCTAAGCTACAAGATGCCTCGTCATATCCCCGTCTTCTTTCACAACCTTCGTGGCTACGACTGTCACCATTTAATGCAGGGTTTAGGAAAATATAAGGACCAACACGTATCCTGCATTGCAACATCCAGTGAGCGTTACGTGTCGTTCTCCCTGGGTCCCTTGCGTTTCGTAGACTCTTTTCAATTTCTTAATCGCTCTCTGGACACACTCGTTACCAATCTGTCCACGTCCGGGAGCCAATTTCCTTTGCTCAGAGAGGAAATGCTTAGACGGGGTTTCGACGAACAGACCAATCTGCTCGTACGCAAGGGAGTATACCCTTACGAGTACGTTGACAGCATTGATCGATTCAACGAAACAAGTCTACCCGCTCGTGAACACTTTGATAACCGGTTGTTGGAATCGGCTATTTCGGACGCAGATTACGAGCACGCACAAAACGTGTGGAGTGCATTCAATCTGCGTACGTTTGGCGATTACCACGATTTGTATTTGTTGACAGACGTAATGCTGCTGGCCGATGTCTTTGAAAGTTTCCGAGACATGGCCTTACGCGATTACTGCTTGGACCCGTGTCATTTTTACTCGCTTCCCGGACTCGCTTGGAACGCGATGCTAAAAATGACAGGGGTCGAATTAGAGCTGTTAACAGAGATAAATCTGCATCTGTTCCTTGAGTCTGGGGTCCGCGGAGGCTGCGCGATGATATCCAACCGTCACGCAGTCGCTAACAATCCTCTGATTCCAGATCAGTACGATGTATCGAAACCGACCTCCTTCATTCTGTATACAGACTGTAATAATTTATACGGTGCAGCCATGTCGCAACCACTCCCTTACGCAGACTTCCGATGGCTCGATCGTAACGAAATCGAGTCCTTGGACGTACGTAATGTGAATGATGATTCCGACATCGGGTACATCCTCGAAGTTGACCTACACTATCCTGATACCTTACACGACCTGCATTCCGACTACCCGCTTGCACCTGTGCGCCAGCGCGTAACACCCGATATCCTTTCTCCCTTTTCCAAACGTTTACACGAGAGTATATACAGATCATCGTATAACGAATCAGGGTCATCCGTAGAGAAGTTGTTAACAACTTTGGAGGACAAACAAAATTACGTTCTCCATTATCGAAATTTGAAATTGTATTTAAGTCTTGGCTTAGAGCTGAAAGCGACTCATAGGGTGTTGTGTTTTAAGCAAAGCGCTTGGTTGAAACCGTTTATCGATTTCAACACTCGCAAGAGGCAAACAGCCGTCAACAGCTTTGAAAAGACCTTTTCAAACTGATGAACAACGCCGTATACGGTAAGTCGCTGGAGAACGTACGGAAACATATAGACTTTGAACTAGTCTCGAATGAACGACGGCTTCAAAAACTAGTTTCCACACCTAGGCTAAAACGTATGATTCGTTATACGAACGATCTGGTGGGGCTCTCACTCCGTAAAAAATCCATTGTTCTTTCCCGTCCCGTGTATGTCGGCTTCACGGTGCTTGACGTTAGCAAAACGATAATGTACGACTTTCATTATCGTTATGCTGTCGCCAAGTACGGTTGCAACGTTAAATTATTAATGACAGATACAGACAGTCTGATGTATAGCATTCAAACATCAGACTTGTATGCAGACATGAAGAAGGACCTACACGTTTTTGACACATCGGATTACCCTACGTCTCATCCTTGTTATAGCCTTAAGAACAAAAAGGTTGTCGGCCTGTTCAAGGATGAAACGTGTGGTCGTCCTATTAGAGAATTCGTGGGTCTCCGTGCGAAATGTTATTCGTTCCTTGTGGCCCACGAAGATCCCACCCAAGAGTGTCAAAAACGTGTATGTAAAGGTGTGCCTCGAGTTGCAATTAAGAGGAGTCTGCGACACGATATGTATCGCAAGTGTCTCACTGATCATTGTCAGTTTTCTACCAGTGCGCTTTGTTTACGTAGCGATCATCATACGCTGTACACGATGCGTGTAAATAAGCAAGCGTTGTCACCGTATGATGATAAGCGTTATATATTAGACAATGGTCATGATACACTTGCATACGGTCATTATCGGATACGACAACGCATCAACATGGAGAACGACGACGACGACACCTCCCCACCTACTAAAAAAATTCGTCTCCATGTATAGTAACCCCCCTCAACACTTGTTTCTTTCGTCAGTTGATGTCTCTCGGTGCTTCAGTTCAGACGTCTGTAAACGTAAGTTCACATATTAATATCTCAACGATATTTGTATGTTTAAACATAATATATATATATATATACATATATAGAGTTTGTAATGTGTGTGGTTTCTTTGTCTTACAGTATTATGGATAACACTGCAGTTATAATTGACTTCCAGTGCTTTTTCGACGACAACGGAAAATATATTGTGAAGGAACTGTCAATCATGGACGTTCTGAGATTTGCTGGTAGACATTGGATTTTGACACCGCCTGCTACATCCGTTACGAATCCCAAATACGTTAGGACAAACCACTGGTTAACGACAAATTATCATAGACTTAGATGGAGCGAAGGAGAGACACCATACGACAATCTTGTTTCATTGTTAACATCACATACACGTATATATAAATATGTGTTTGTGAAGGGTTTTGAGAAAAAACGTTTTTTGCAATCAAAGATAATACACAATAATATCATCAATCTCGATGACTTTGGTTGTCCTAAAAACATACCGTATATAATTCATGGAACAGAATGTCTTAGACATTTCAATTCTTCTGACCGTTGTGCCAACTATAAGGTGCATGCTATTCGGGAATGGATGATTCATGATTTTTGCTTAAAACAAACATTTTTAATGTAACAAATTTAGAAAGTAGGTCACCGCGAATGATGACATTTATATCTCTCTCTCTCATTCTGTTGTGGACATGTACATACATGCATAGCTGTAAGCAGTGACTATTTTCTTATGAAAATGGACTTTCCTAATGACATTGTTATATTTTTGGTGTCTCTAATTTCGTCTGTGGGACATGTTCATGCAAGCAAATGAAAGTGGGACACCGACGTTACCACCACCACCACTATCACATTGTACTGTCCTTTTGTGACGAATATTCTGTCATTGTTTGGTTCTCTCTGGTTTGATACAGACGTGTTCACTAGTGTCTTCTAATAATGTCGTTTCTTGTAAAGTTTAATGCTGTAAGTGCTATCGAGTACAAACGATGTTCAGAATTGATAGTGAATAAAAAATATCCCATCATGGTCTTAACAAATGTGGACACAAAATATGGGAACTCTGTGCTTGCTACGTTGGAGGATGGCGACCGTCACTATCGTGTCTATCTTCCCAAGAGGTATGCAGGTGTCTTCACGAATGAGGAGCTCAGACATATCAAACCTAAAGAACTACATTTAGTGTATCGAGGGACGAGAAATCAAACAACACAAGTAGAGATTGAGTCCTAACGTCGTAAGTAGCAATCGTGTTAACAAACAATTTATTGATGTGTGTGTGTGTGTGTGTGTGTGTGTGTGTGTGTGTGTAGTTTCAACTCACTGTACTTAACACTTTAATAATTGAATTTGTATGTACATGATAAATGTATCATTGATTCTATTTAGTTTCGTTGAATAATAATTGGTTCGATTAGAAATTATTTGAAAGTACATTACCTTTATGCGATAAATGTATCATTGATTCTAAGTAGTATTTACAAATTTCCAGTGAATAATATTTGGTTTGGTTTGATTAGAAATTATTTGAAAGTACATTAACTTATGAAAAATGACATATACTTGAAAAAGTTTACTTACTTAACACATTTGATTCTTTCCACTAACTGTGTGTGTGTGTGTGTGTGTGTGCATGTGATAATTGAATATTATCGTATCAGTGATTCTAATATCGACTGTATTGTTATGTTACAGATAAACTTCCTTGTGAACTGTATCTACAGCCGTGAAATTATTATTTTAAAATCTTACAATGTCAAAAAATTATTATTAATATTTATTTTATATAACAATGTTTGTTTGTGATATGTGTATATTTAATCAATGTAAAATGTATTTTGAATAATTGTATTATAACGGTTTGTAAACTATATTTTAAGTTTGTGTACAGTGCTGTAAATATATATTTAATCATTTAAAACATTATTATTAATATTGTATTTATTTTATATATAACAATGTTTGTTTGTGATATATATATATTTAATCAATGTAAAATGTATTTTTTGAATAATTGTATTATAGCGGTTTGTAAACTATATTTTAAGTTTGTGTACAGTGTTGTAAAATATATATATTTAATTTTTTAAAACAAATTATGGTTTTTTTAAATTTATTTCGTTATAAACCTCCGAATATGCATGCAATTATTTGTATAGTAATCAGAAATGTGTGTGAGAGAGACATTTTAATAATTTGTAGGTTGTATCTTACAATCATGAAAATTATTATTTAAACTGATAATTGTTTTATTAAAATCTTACAATGACGAAATATTATTATTTCATTGTTTACGATATATATTTAATGCAAAAAATGAATTTTTAAAATTACAATCGTCTGTATTTAAGTTCGTGTACACACATACAAATCGTTTGAATAAGGGAAATCTTCGAATATGCATCCAATTATTTGTATAGTAATCAGAAATGTGTGAGAGAGACATTTTAATAATTTGCAGGTTGTATCTTACAATTACGAAAATTATTATACAATGTGTGTGTACACAAAACTTTTGAAAATGCCTTATTTCAAGGAGATTTTTTTATGCGTAACACTTTACCACACACACACACACACACACGCAGACTTGACAGTATATTAATTTCTAAATCGTAGTCAATGACTGTCATGTGTCAAAAAAGGACGCCACGAGATAGGTGATAAATATATATTTCCTGGTGATTACATTTTAGTATCGCTAATTACAATAATCCATAAGTAGCACGACGCTTATGTAAAACTGATGACAACTGTGTCTAGAGACAAAGAGAGAGGAGGGGAGAGAGAGTTGATATCGAAGTCGTCGTCAACAATTTACTATAATATAGTTTGAATTTCCCACCGAAGAAAAATGTTGACAGATCTGTTCTATACACACACACAATAATGCAGGATTGGTAACCCTGATCATATATTTTAATATACACTATAATACACACACATATCAAGTTTGAATCCATACATAGGTTGGTAAACCTGATCATATAGATTTAATATACATTGCGGATGCTGTGGTCCAGATACGCGAAAAAGTCGCGGATCTTGACACAGATCAGCGAAAAAGTCGCGGATGCTGTGGTCCAGTAGAAAGTGAAAGTGATCTAGGCTCGCGAAAGGCTGCATATATTCACGAATATGCAAATCAATTTAATTAAAAAAATAAAAATATCAAATTTAAAAAAATAAATAAAAAAATTTATTCGCGGAAATTCGCGGTCCAGTAGAAAGTGAAAGTGATCTAGGCTCACGAAAGACGGCATATACGCGAAAAAGTCGCGGATGCTGTGGTCCAGTAGAAAGTGAAAGTGATTGGTGCGGGACTCTATTAGTTGACATTGTGTTGCGTTTGAACCCCCATTTTCCCCCTACTACTGGGCTTTACTTCAATAGAAATAAATGGGGAGACTAGACCTCAATGCGTAATATCCACAACTGTTCTTGCCAATGATGCTTTAAAACCGGCAAAGTTGGAACGTCATTTAAAGACCGTACATCCGAATTATTGTGACCGTCCCCGAGAATTCTTCGAAGGCAAACTAATAAATCTGAAAAAAATGAAACTTGGACCCAGTGGAACAAGTTATGCAACATCTGAAAAAACATTAGCTGCATCGTTTGAAATTTCAAAATTGATTGCCAAATCCAAAAAAGCACACACAATCGGTGAATCTCTAATAAAGCCTTGTATGCTTAAAGCTGTAGAAGAGCTTTTAGGGCAGGAAGCTCAAAAGAAAATTCGTGAAACACCACTTTCAAACGACACAGTGAAGTCGCGTATTCAAAAAATGTCAAATGATATTGAAGAACAAGTTATTGACAAGATAAAATGTAGTCCTTATTTTGCGCTACAACGTGATGAATCTACCGACGTTTCACAATGTTTCCAATTACTTGTATTTATTCGATTTTTGAATGACAATAAGAAGTTTAAAGAGGAGTTACTATTTTCTCAAGAACTGGAAACAACGACGCAAGGTGCAGATGTTATGGATGTAATAAGTCAATATTTGGAGAAATATGGACTTATGTGGCAAAAGCTTGCGGGGTTTTGTACGGACGGTGCTCCTGCTATGCTTGGTTCTCGCTCTGGTCTTGCAGCGTTGATAAAAACAAAAAAATCCATCTGCAATTACGACGCACTGCGTTATTCATCGTCAAGCATTGGCTGCCAAAACGCTCCCGGAATGCTTTGCTATTGCGATGAAAACAGCTATAAATGTAGTTAACTTCATTAAAAACAGTGCACTTAACACTCGTCTCTTCAAACAATTGTGCTCTGATATGAACTCTGAACACGAAACTCTGCTTTTCCACACGGAAGTGCGTTGGCTTTCCAAAGGAAACATGCTGTCGAGATTGTACGAACTGAGAGAGGAAGTACAAATATTTTTAACGAAGAACAAAGAGCTGCTAGATCAGTTCTGTGAGTCCAAATTTCAAATACGTTTTGCTTATTTGGTCGATTTTTTCGCACAACTAAATAAATTGAACCTTCAACTGCAAGGGTCAGGAAATTTGAAGTTGCAAGGCACGAGTAATATATTTGCATATGAAGATAAAATCAGTGCATTTATCGCTAAAATCGAGCTATGGATCAACAAAGTTGAAAGAGAAAACTTTTCTGCGTTTAATACACTGAATCAAATTATTGACGGACAGTGTGCTGATATTAAAGTAGAAATACAAAAGAACATTACACTCCATTTGAAAAACTTAAAAAGTGAATTCAATCGCTATTTTCCTGACTGCGAGGACAAAGGTATTCGGAAACTGATCCGCAATCCTTTCATTGTCAACGTTTCTGAGGTGCCTGATGAAATTCAAGAAGAAGTGATTGAAATGCAACACGATAGTAACTTGAAAGATACATTCGAGACAGGAATTAATCTTGAAGATTTTTGGATCCAAAAGGCAATTTCTTTCCCAAAGATTCGAGAAATTGCTATACGTTACCTAACTTTATTTTCATCAACATATCTATGCGAGCAGGGGTTCTCGGCGCTTCTGATAATTAAAAATAAGCACCGAAATCGGTTGGATGCCAGTGCCGACATGCGTTTGGCTTTGAGTAGCACTGAACCAAGGATTCAGAAGTTAGTAAAGAGTATGCAGTCACAAAAATCGCATTAAAATAATATACTTATCTCTGTAATGTAAAATTTTCGTAAAAAAATTAAAATACTGTTGGGTTTGAACAATTGTATGCGTGTTTTATTTATAGATAGAACAACCCTTTATTCGTTTACATTTACTGTATATTACCTCCAAACAGTTGGTGGTCCATGGCAAGACAGAAATTTTTTCAAATGGTTCCTCATCTCTAAAAGGTTAAGAACCACTGCTCTAACTCTTTGGTGGAGCGTAGGACTTCAACAAATTTCCAGCGCCTTGTCAGATTTTGAGGTATTAGTTTTACTTCTCTCCACGTTTTTCTGTGCTTTTTAGTTCCCGTGACACTGTCCTGAGGAGTTTTTAGCCGACCCTTCTGTACTCTGTTATAGTTCTCTATAAGTTGCTACATAAAATTACTATAATATGACTAATGCGTGGGTTGTCTCACAAAGGAACTGCTTGGCGTGAACAAAGAATATTGCAAATATAATGTTTTTAAATTTGCTGCCAAAATAGATTATACAATTGTTATTATTTAAAATAAAATCGTAATTGATACAACCTTATCAAAAAAAAATTGCGATTATAATAGATTTTAATGTAACAGTATGCACGATTTTTCACGAAGGTTTATATATTTATAAGACACAAATAGCTTTAAAATAGGGGGTTTAATTTGTTTAAAAACGATGCATTAACCCGAAAATTTGTGAAAACTGATAGCAAGCTAATTTTGTGAGAGCAGTTGATAATTTATAATAATAAGATAATTTAAATAAGAAACCTGTAAAAAAGTGTGTTATAAAATATTCGGAATATTTTTAAATTTGAATTTAGCGCTTAAGAAACATATTAGTTAATTACAAATTCTTCTTTTTGAAGAAAGCTTTGATCTTGTTAATAGAACATAAAAGCATTTATGCTTTTATAATAATTATTTACAAGTTTACGTTAATTTCATGTATGACGTATTTTGTGCGTTTTTTTCAAAGCTGAAAATTGAGTTGTACAGTTTGTTACATGTTTCCGGGGCCAAAATTTTGGAATTCTTTTTCATTTACGATGTTCTTTCGGAAACTCCTAGCCCCATCAACCGATTTTGTTCACGACAAATGAGGTTTCCTTGTCAGGCTTAGACTGCATCGCGCCAGTAAATTACGTGCGTTACGGCTATGCCTCGTCAAGGAGGCAAGAAGAGCGGCCTCGCTAAGCGCGATCGGAGAAACCGCATTGTTTTGTTTAGTCTGAAGCAACGGGTCCGTTATAATGCAGAGACCCTTATAAGCACCAGCCGCTTCAGAAATGCCGTGAAAATAAAATTTAAAAAGTTCTTATACTTTATTATTTATTTAAAAAAAAGCACTATACTGGACAGATTACATCGTTTGGAACAGTGGTTTCCAACTTCAAAGCGCCTGAGGGCCACGATTAAACTCAGGAATCTACCGGCAGGCCTCATCATAAGCGATCAATTTTTAACAAATAATCCAGTATTTGTGCTGCATAACTAATTTGTAACTACATTTATAAGATCAAGCAGTAACTAACTAAATAATGCAGTATTTAATTGTAAATAAATAAAAAGAGAAAATTTCCAATTTAACATATCTTATTGTATATACCTTATATACCTAACGGTACATCCTTATTGTACTGTTATGTCAACGGAACAGAAAGACCATTCTCAGTTAAAATAATATTTTATTACTCGTGTACTCAGTGGCGGATTATCCATAACGCTAGGGCATGCTGCAGCACAGGGCACCAGGGACTCAGCTGTCAGAGGGACACCATCCAGCTGAATTGCCCCACAAAGCAAAGTTTACGATCACATTACGCAATTGTTTGATTTTCTTACGTAGTTATTAACCACGGAGAGTGTCGAGTTGGAAAATCAAGCGAAAGCTCTTATCGATGTTTACTCGAATGATCTGAATAACAATCTTCTAATAGAATTGAAGCACTTTGTTCCACGAGTAAAATTGCAAGAAAGAGGGTTTTTTCAAATCGTTCGAATGAAGATGATAGATTCCATGATCCATGATTACAGTTTGACCGCTCAAAGTATTAAACTGGATTATTGATTGTAAAACGATTGATGTATTTCTGAATATATGCATTATGCATTGCTTATCGTCTGCTTTTTACGATTCCAACAGGTAACTGCAAATCAGAAAGGTCATTTTCTGTATTAAATCGCATTAAAGATATGTTGAGTTCAACTATGGGAGATGAGAGATTATCTTCGTTAACAAGGTTGAATACTAAAAGCGAGATAGTACTTCAATCGCTCAATTTAGAAGAAATTATACAAGACTTCGTTAAGGCAAAATCAAGAAAAAAAATGGGTCGATTAGTATTTTCTAAGCTTAAGTACTACTATGCTTATTGTAATGTCTATTTATCTAAATATTTGATGTAATTTGAGAGTTTAATAAAATAATTGTTAACTTTCGAAAATTGTGTATGCCATTTATCAGTGTAAATAATGGATAAAAAGTTGAATTTTGAATCGAGGGGGGCACCAGTCTAATGGGAGCATAGGCCACCACGTGCTTCCAATCTGACCCTGCGTTTGCTTTAAGTAAATAGAGTAATTATTAAATCGGTTTTCCAAGATAAGATCGTGGGCCGCCAGTTGGAAACTCTGTTCTAGAACTATTATTATAATTATTCCTATCGCTTTCACAAGTATACTTTCAATCACACTGAAAATTGAAAAATGTTTGTTAGAAGAAACAAAATAATTTGTTAGAAAGAAAAGAGAACATTCTGGAATCACATAAAACATCTCAACCTTCCGTGCTGCGAAGTCATTTATGGGGGCTAATAGCGTTTACCGATTAATTTTGTCATTATCGCACGATCAGTTCAGTAGGGAAAACACAAAAATAGTGTTGGAAAACGTTCACATTCACACAATATTATTTTCGACTAGAATAAATTAATAGATTAATATTTGTATAATAAGTCGTCAGCCTTGTCACTGCAATATTTGGTCAACAGCGTGACAGGTTAATTTATAACTAACCCAATTTAAAGAGGGTAGTATGAGAAACAATTTGTTTAATGTATGACGTTCAGCACGTATTTACGCTACCAACGAATACTGTACCTGTAATAATTGACGTAAATTCGCATTGTCAAGTTAACAGCGTTGTGTCATGCGTTCATTATTAACAAATGTGATTAGTAGAATAATTTTAAACAAGGTGCTGACCACAGGTACATTCAAACGTTGTTGATCCAATTAAAAAAAGCAGAAGTGGAGGGGCGATCAGCTGTTGTTATATATGGAACGCTGCCGCCGGTTTGAGCGCTAGTCGAGCATTAGTCTCAAAGCGTTCGCCGCAGATTCGAAACACGCTTAGTGTCGTTAGTGAAAATCTTACGGAGCGAAAATGTGCGTAAGGACCGAACCCGAAGTGCTTACTGAAGAACAAGTGGCCGAAATTAAGAGACAGAAATTCATACTGAAAATGAAGGCTCTTGCGAAGAGAAAAGGTTTTGACATCGAACCCAAGAATAATAAGGAAGTTCTGGAGTTGGACACTTTGGCTGTGGTCACTGCTCAGCAGAAGAAATTATTGGAAATCTTCAATGAAAAATGTGAAGAATTTAAGAAAACACGTGTTTACAAGTAAGTAAAATGATTACTGGTTCTTTTATCGTTATAAATTGAATTTCACCCTCACCCATTGCAAAATATTTCAGAATAATATTTCGCTGATTACTGTGTTATCTAACAACTATTACTGGTAACTTTCTTTTATGAAGCAACATCCTTGCTGCTTTCATCAGACACTAATGAAATTATTAGCTTACTAAGAAATTACAAGTATTTTTGGCATAAATCGATGTAATATACGTTACTTACTCCCCCAAAATATGCGCATATTTTAGTTGAATAAGCGTTTACATAATGCATAAGTAAATTAATATAAATACATTTCATTTTCTTCTTTTAGTTTTACAACTCACAAAAATGTCTTGGCAGGACAATGTGTTGCATTATAGGAAGAGCATTTATAACGAAATATTCTAGTTTATTTTATACAATGTTCCCCTTCAACAAAAGTTTTAATTAAATATTGTGCTTAATCAGCAAGGATTTTTTGTATGTTTAATAAGAGAATAGTCTATTGTTTTTAATTAGGACGTACATAGTCTAGAACCAATTATACTTCCAATAGGTATAAATCATTATTATCAACCAACAAGTTTAGACGTTGGACAAACTTGATAGAATTCTATGAAAACAATTCCTTCAAGTCCAGGATAAATTCATTTGTTTCATCTGTAGACACTGAGTAGACAAGTTTCTGATTGATTCTGTTACTCTTGATGGATACAAGAGTATCTTCTGGTGGTATCCTAAAGCTGACTAAGTTAAAAAAATACAACCTGTCCGGTTATGGTTATAGTTTTTAAGTGTGGCTTTTTAACAATATAATTAACACTAATTTCTGCTCTATTAAATACACATTTATATAGACTAATATTGTGCTTCTTTCCTTTGCAATAAAATTTAAGAATTTTTTTTTATATACCGGTATATAAAATAGGTCTACTGTTAATAAGTGTGTGTGTGTTTTTTTAAATCTTTATTTCAATCATCACCAGGCATAAACATTAATGAAAGTTTTTTAAATTTATTTTAAATATAAAAGAAGTATAGAAAAAATTGTATTCAATTTCAAGTTTTGAGACGCGATGATGATGTTTTCTAACTATGGAAATGCTATCATTTTTTTACAAAAATAATATATCTTTGACTCATATTAAATGTATAAGTACGTAATAATAATTTACATGACTTAAGATTTGTATGGCGTAAATAAATATGAACTTTCTGACTACAATAAAATAAAAATAATTTAATATATTTGCACAAAAATAATACTAAATCAACACAAATCTGATGTTATGGTTCCTTTAATAGGATTTTAAATTGTGTGTAACTCAAAGAGTTATTTCAACTCCGAAAAGTCAGCTAACACAGTCAGAATTTGTTTCGGTTTCAAACCACTGTGTGTGTGTGTGTGTGTGTGTGTGTGTGTGTGTGTGTGTGTGTGTGTGTGTGTGTGTGTGTGTGTGTGTGTGTGTGTGTGTGTGTGTGTGTGTGTGTACATGCTTTGTTTAACAATGCTTTGCATAAATATATTCATTCATACTCAAAGTTCATTCAGATGTGATTGAATATGCGTTTCAAGTATCAAACAAGCAATGATGTCAAATTAGGTAAACACTTTTATAATAACTGATATCCACATGCAAAATGTTTTGTATTTATTCAAAATATATTTGAACTCTAAAGTTTTTAAAGTACTTCATACTTATCCATTTACAATCTTTGCTTTAAAACTAATGAAATAGATTATTTTTAAGTGATTCTGATTTGATCAAAAAGTTAAAATACAGGTTACACATTAAAATTAAATCGAATCAAATCTTCACTTTCATTTATGAGTCTAGGGGTCTCTGACCAATACACCATCATGTGTCCTCCAAGTTTTGTATTAGTTCATGTGATGCTTGATTTTAAAACTGGGCCCATAATACAGTTGAAAACTTCATTAGAAATCTTATTTTACAGTGCGTATGAATATTTATAACAACAATTAGAGCTTTAAAATTTTCACATTATCATGTCTTGGTAAGGATTAAAACGACTCAGGTAGAATTAACAAGTACAGTATCTTCATTCCCTTTTTCTCTAAGGGAAGACAAATTAAAAAATATAAAAGTAT
Organism: Magicicada septendecula; assembly: GCA_034769895.1. Classification (NCBI taxonomy): domain Eukaryota; kingdom Metazoa; phylum Arthropoda; class Insecta; order Hemiptera; family Cicadidae; genus Magicicada; species Magicicada septendecula. The sequence goes on along the minus strand of CM068372.1, from coordinate 84,534,942 downwards.
AATTTAATCCAAAAAATAATGGGCACACTGTTATTTTATATTATACACATAAAGTTTAGAAACTTTTTAGTCACTGGTAGTGAAAGTTATTTATGAAACTTCTTGAAAAGATAAACTGTAAATATAATATGACATCATTAGAAAACTTCACAAATTTGATAATGGTACTTAATTGGTCAAAAAACTGGTATAACTTAACAAAATTGAGCAACAAGGACGTTACTGAGGGTTGTTTATCAGTGTTCAGAATGTTAATTAATAATAATTTAGTGCCTGTTTAATTTTTACTACCTGTTTTAATTTAATAATTTACTACCTTAACTAACACGGTAAACAATAGCCACTTTCTGATACTCGTAATCTAGAGATTGTAAAAATTTATAGGTATCAAAAGGAGAGCTTATACTTAGTTAATATCTACTTCTACCCTTGAAAGTATAAGTTGGTTTATGTAAAATTTAATTTATTGTTTTTATTTCTTTCATTTCATCCTGGACTGTATTACCTCAGTTGTTACCAATAGTTGTTCTTTTTCAGAAATTTTATATTTCAGAATGTTTGATAAAGTTATTGTGGCTTATGCCGTACAAAGTGGCTCTGTAAAGTGCTCTTAATATGCTCTGTAAAGTGGGTTCTGTGTATGCCTCTATAAATACTCAGTTCCAATAAAACCTGTACAGTTAAACATATAATTTATTACAAACTGTTTTTTTTATGTAGTTTATTAAATACATATCAGCATACACATATATTTATGTATATACACACAGTCTCTCTCTCTCTCTCTCTCTCTCTCTCTCTCTCTCTCTCTCTCTCTCTCTCTCTCTCTCTCTCTCTCTCTCTCTCTCGCTCGCTCGCTCGCTCGCACACACACATACACACACACACATGCCAAGTATACACACTTAATCAACAAGGATTTACAGTTGAATGAATAAGTAGTAATAAATTATTATAACACTGCAATATAATACAAATTCTAGTCTTTTATAGACTCCCTTTATAGTACTGGCTCAAGCAGAGTTTTATAATTTATAGAGACACTTGTGTTTCCTAAAACTAATTATTTTGTTTACAAAATAACATCAACCCAATGCACAAGCAACTTCCTCTGTATAGTCATCTTTATGATCAGAAACCAGTACGGTATCTGATTTGTGTATGTATATGAGTGTGGGTGTGCGTGTGTGTCTGTACACGCACGTTGGCTGTAGTTTATGTAAAACGACGCATGTGAACAAGCTATAAATAAATACACAGCATTATGTAATTATTGTGTTTATGAGTTCAGTTACTTAACAAGATGAGATAAAATATATGCGTGCTGTTAGTCAATGAACCTAGTGGTGTTTAAAATGATTACTGGCTATTATTATTATTGCTTAATTACCTTTGTGTAACAACAAATATTGTCTCTATTTCTGTGAACAAAGTTCAGAATAACTTTTTACTTAATTTGGGGGTACACAGGACTGTCATAGATTATACACTAGTCAGGCTTTTATGCTACCTTTTTTTAAATTCACTCCTGGATTTAGGCAAACCGCTTACTCTGACCTGAAAGATCCAACCATCACTCCATGGTTTGCCTTCCTGTCACGGGGCCTACAAATCAGTTGTTTAGCAACCTACTGTTAACATTTTCTTTACTTGTCCTTTTTAACAGTTTTCTTAATATTATCAAGTTTAATACTTTGTTATTTTATGTAGCTTCATTTCTTTGCTTATGTTGTCACTTCTTTCAAGTCTGACAACTCACAATCTCCTATGAAATTTCATTTCAGAAGAATCTATTCTCTGTTTTTATTTTTCTGTCAAAATACATGTTTTATAACCATATAGAAATTAAGGAGGTATCACTTTAGTTTTATAAAATATGATGTTTGTTTCCATTCTTGGTGCCTTTTTTATTTTAATTTAATCTGACAGAGTAGTAGCAGAAAATCTTCAAGAATTACCACAGTGAGTAAGATTCAGGGTCCGTTCCCCTACGTATCCCAACAAATGAGTCCAGACCTAATGAGTACCTAAACTTCTCAGACTGGGATGCCCAAGGTGATCTAGACATAGTCATGACCACAATCCCCTAATTGACTGACTTGTAGTTACAATTATGTAGCCTGTCAAGGGAATAAAAAGGTTATTTAATCCTTGAAGGAAAGGCCAACAGTTGTAAGTCTGTGATAGTAGAAAAAAAGTTTGTTAATATAAATGCTAGTGCAAGACCAAGAAAGAGATTATTTGATCAGTACCTGCAGAGTGGGCTTGACAACAGAGAGCAATGTTGATTCAGGTCTGACCAAGAGGAGAACGCGACAGTTTCAGAATAAAGCCAGCCACCATTACCCACACTGAGGTTGAAAAAGTACAGAAAGATCCATCATAGGTTGGCTACTATGTTTAAGAATGTAGTAAATAGATCTATTTAAATAACAGACGTCTCAATTAGATTATCCAAAGCTGTATAATGGACACCTGAAATAACTGATTTTAATTTGTGTATTTTTATTTCCACTTTACATACAGTAGTGCAAATTTGGATGTTAGTTCAGCATAATAACCCATTAATAATTACTGCTTAAAGTACAGTTGAAACAAATTGCTTGTGACTAAGAATTACTGTAATATAATAAATTTCTGTAAACATAGAAACTACAAACTCAATGGAATGGCCATGAAATAATTATTTAGCGCTCCAAATTAACACGATTTCGTTTTCCTCTGGATAATTGATCCAGCCCCTCTTCTTCTGCCCTTTTATATTGTGAACATTTGATGGTACAACAGAGTTTCAGTACCTATTCATTTGACAAAAAGTGTGCCCTGATCTAACTATATTGCTTCCAGTAGTGAATTTATAGTTGTATTTTTAAGTCTCGTTGTCCATTCACTGAATACCTTGCTCCAGGTTTTTATCTTGCACTACAAGATTTTCCACTTCACTCATTCTTCTGTCTTTCTAAGATATGTTCAAAAGATGGTTACGGATATAATAGCAAATTGTTTTATTAAACTATTTTTAATTTACAGTTTTATTGTAATAGGGGAGTATTTGCTCTTTGCTGTAATAATGGAACACTCTGATATTACATTTCATAGGCCCACAGGTCTCAGATTGTTAAAGCTTTTACTGTGTACCATCTTCAGTGAACAAATTTCAGATGCAAGTATTAGTAACATTAATTGTAACTGTTTTAGAAATAGTTTTGATCTATCCATATGTTCCCTGGCTTTTGTTGTCACCACTTTGACTGTAGCTAATCCTGTTTCAGTTACGTTGGTTCAGTCCCTATTGTATTGTTAGGTACAAATAATCCTTAACATTTACGTTTGATTACCACTTCATAATTTGTCATGGACATTGATGAAAACATCTAATATCATGACTGTGGTCTTAAATTTATTTATTTTCAAGCAATGTGAACCAATATTTGTGTTTAATCTTATCAGTGCTTCTTTAGTGATGGTCAGAAAGCTTACATTACATGAACTCTCCTTCCTCCAATTTAATTCCACTCTCCCAGTCATCGAGGACCTTTATAACACATTTTTTAGCACCAAAAGATTACTTGTGATACAAAACATGAAATCTTTGGACATATGGATGATTTTTTTTTTTTTTTTTTGCTACATTTTATATGCTCATCTTCTAAGTTAGAAGAAGCTTCGTGACAATCAAACTCAAACTGCTATACCAAATGAACTTGATCCAAATTATTCATGTTTTAATTTTAATCTAATTTTAAATGGTTGCTCTCTGAAAAAGTTATGTTGTTATGTGTATACAAATTTAGCGTGTCAGAAGCTAATTAACATTGCAGCAAAACAATTGTAAGTTTTATTAAACATTTTTATTCATATTCACTTCTTCTTCTTCCTTTCTTTTTCTACAGTTCTTGGATTAGGGATCACACCTGTTCCAATTACACAGAGTATCTTCATGACCAATGTTTGGCCAGTATTTATCTCTTATATTTGTTGAATTGTAGTTTTATTCTTCTTTAAAAATCATTATTATATTCCATACTGTCTACATATTCATATGTTAAGAATGTCATACATGTTGCCAAGTTAGCTTTCCAGAATTTGGACATTTGGAAAATGCAGTGTTGGTTGTCCTAGGAAGAGGTGGGTGGGTTACAAGGCCAAATACTTGAAGTCAGCAACGATGATTTTGTACCTGTTATCTCTAGTTATCCCTATATTGATCACTTTTCTGTTTCATAGTGCATATTTTTAGTTTCTTTCATAATTTCAAACACTATTTGTCTGTGAACATCCTTTTAACTCTTCTCAAAAACCTCACTTATTTTGCATATAATTTACTGTTGCCTTCTTCATATCCAAGCTAGAGGATTGTCCATGTTTCACATCTGTATATAATTACTGGGAGAGCCATCACTTCAAATACACAACTTCCATTTGAATAAATAATTAATAGTATATTTTGATCAAATACACTGTCAATATATTTTGAACAAAAATTCGTAACAGCTATTACATAATTATCACATTGAGATATATGATGGTACTTTCTTCTTCTTCTTCATCAGCACTAAAGCCCAATGTGGGCCCTATTTTATATGGATCACAGAAATTATTAGTAGAGCTCTTACCATTAAAGTTCGGAAACCATTGCCACAACCAAAGAAAGTAAGAAAAGTTTTTATGCCAAAATATTTTACAATTTTTTTGAACTCCAAAGAGTTTTAAAGTAGTTGGTATACACAGTACATAAGAATAGCAACTTTTTTCCTTTCTGAAAACTGGTGTTTATATTTATTAACTCACTAGATAAATGAAACGTCTACTTTTAATCTTCTATGTAACTTTTTCATACCATACCATAAACAAATCAACTTATTAATTTTCAGAGTATTATTTGGAACAACTCAACCTGCTCATTTTATTGCATTCTTCGCTGTCATGTTCGTCGCATCTGTATTTATTCCATCGAGTAGAACAAAATCACCATCTTCACTGATTAGTCTACTCTATTTGGCAGCATTCAGCATGCACTTTGGAGCTCAGTTCTGGATGACATTTATTTCAGGTAGAAAATCTTAATAAGTGTTTTAATAAGTGCAGTTAAGTACATTCCAATTGGTAATTAAAATTTTATGAATATCACAGTATTAATCACAAGTAACAAAGACTTAAAATGCTTTATACACATGTTGCTTATAACTTCAATTCTAATAAGATATTCTCAGATTTAATAACTGCTTAACTTATCTAGATTTTAAAAAACTGTTGATAATTTTGTCTAAAAAAATTATTTGTACAATAAGCATCTGCTTAAATTTGTTCATATAAATTTGTTTAATTAGAATATTACAACTTTATAATTTGTGTATTACCTTTAATTATTATCATCATAAATATGAAAATTTAAACCAATATCTTGTTTGTTCTGCCTTCACTTCTCTGTGAAATCACCAATTTCTAGGTCTGTCAGTACATCTTCTTCCAGTCATAGTCTATACTTTACCAATAGTTCTGTTTGCCTTCTGTACTCCCACTCATGTAATACGTTCTTTCCATTTTCTTCAATATCTTGTAATTTCTGCATTTAGACTGAAATTTGATTTCCTCACTTCCTTTCCTTTCCGACATATGAGAAAGGTCACTTCTGAGCTTGCTGTTATTTTCATTTGGCCTTTAAAAACATAAAGCTATACGTAGATGTTGACATGTTAAGAAGTTGTTGCTATGTGTTGATGTGATGGAAATATCCAAATTTTTCATACTGATACCATTCATATAAATTTTTTAATTATACATATACAGAGAAAGATTTTCCTTCATCATATACAAGTCTGGAAATACAAACCTATAGAACACAGGTGTGTGGGTATACCCAGGAAGAAATGGGTGGAGGATCTTCGAAGGCGGAACAAGCAGCACCTTGCCTCTATGCCGTGTTGTGATGATGATGATGATTATTTTGCTTCATTTCTTCCTCTTTTTCTTGTAATGTGAAATCAGAGTTAGTTCTGTTGCTTTTTATAATTGATCATCCACTATTTAAAATCTCTATGTCCCTTCAAACCTCTTTCTATTGTCACTTGATCAGTAAACTTCATTCTGGTCTTCCCTCGACATTTCTCACTTCAACATTTTTCCCTAGCACACAACTCACTAATCTCTAATTATTACTTCAAAAATTAGCTTGAGGCTTTTCTTTAATCCAGTGTTTTCATTTGTTTACAATTTTATAATTTTAAACTTGAGTACTCATAAACGCTTGTATCTATTCCAGGCCTTGCACTGTACTTCAATCTTCCGAGACATGCGTTCGGAGAAGTCCAGAAAGTGTTGTTCCCCATATACTTCACTCTGAACAGCATACTCAGCTTATTAACGCTGGTCGCTTTTACACATCTCAATGACAGCACATCTCTCGGGTGGCATTTCAACAGGATTCAACAGGTAATTGCAATTTCAGATTTATAGTCACAATTACATAATCCATAAACTTTGCTAAACAAGTTGTAGCATTTAAATCAAAACAAAAACTACAGACTGCTCCACCTTCAAATTTACCAAATACTGTGTTTTAACTTCTGCAGATCATGAGTCATCTTATGATAGATACATAGATAAAAAGGCTAATGCATAAATCACAAACCATGTGTAACATGAAACTAATAATTATGCATACTAAAAGTAGATATTATTTATGTATTAGGTTTTTATCTATCTAAAATATAGAAATAGTTGTAAGGTTTTTCAACGAACAAAGTATATACAAGAATTCTCAATCCGAGATTAAGAATCATTACAGATGCATTACTTCTTGAAGAGCAAATGGGTTTTAGAAAGGGTAGGTCGACTGTGGATGCATTGTTTGTATTACAACAGATAATAGAGAAAAGGCAGGAGTATAACCAGGAAATGCACACCGCTTTTGTTGATCTGGAAAAAGCATTTGATAATGTAGACCATCAAAAGATATGGAATATTATGGATAGAAGATGATATCCACAGCATTTAATAAATTCAGTTAAGGTCCTTTATAAAAGTACATCTGTAGTCCTGGATCTGAATGGTAGGCTCTCAGGTGATATTCAAATAAATAAGGGAGTTAAGCAGGGATGCTGTACGAGAGCATGGAAAACCAAAGTGACTTCGGGAATACAGCTTAACAAATTGAGTTCCCTGCTATATGCGGATGACATAGTTGTTATTGAAGAAAATGAGGACGATTTGTAAAAAGCTATGTTTCAATTACAAGAAGTGGCAAGACAGTACTCACTGATAATTTCAGTAAGAAAGACCAAAACCATCGCCTTTAAAGGTAAATATCTAGTGAGGACTAAGATAGTTATAAACAACAGCACTTTAGAACAAGTGAGCCATATCACATATCTCGGCTATGCAGTAAGCTATTAATCTGAATATGATATAAGAGAGAAGATAAATAAATTTAGGAATATTTGTGGTACAATTCATAGACATCTTAGAAATAAAACAAGACACAGCACAAGGATTAAATTTTATAAGACAATTGGAATACCCACATTGATTTATGCAAGTGAGGTGTGGGTCGTGACAAAAAAGGAAAGAGGGAAGATTCAGAGTGCTGAAATGCAGTTTCTTCGAAATACTTTAAATCATACATTGCAAGGTAGAATAAGGAATGAAGATATCAGAACAGAACTCGAAGTAAAGGACATACATGAAATTATTGCATCTTACAGAAGACAATGGTGGGATCATCTGCAAAGGATGACAGAGGATTGATTGCCGAAAGTGGCACTGAACTATAAAGCCATTGGTAGAAGAGACGTGGGTCGTCGGAGGATGAGATGGGTGCCGGAACTGGTTTATATAACTTAATCCTTGAAGAGGAGAAGAAGAAGATCTATCTAAAGACAACTTCCGATCTATAAGAGTCAAAACAGTGATTATACTCTCTCCCTCGGCTAAATTAAAATTGTATTTAAAAATGAATAGGCATGCTGTGGAAGACACATGCCCTCTTCTTCCAGGAACTGCAGCATTTAGGACCAACTGCGCTGTTACACAAGTATGATAATAAAAATAATTATACATTTGTAATACTATCCATCCTCAGTGCTACAGCCCATGCAGGGTCTGGATTCTTCCACAACACACCCCATTCTCTTCTGTCCTCCACCACTTATCTCCAGCTGTGGACACAAAGTTCTCTGAGGTCCTCCTCAAGACAATTCAAACCACCTTTCCTTTGGTCTTCCTTTTGGCCTTCTTCCACCCAGTCTGCCATGAAATACTCTTTTAGGCATTTGTTCTTCTGTCATCCTTTGTAGGTGGCCTGCCCACCTTATTTTTGCCATTTTCATCTCAACTAATATTTCAGGTTTCCCATACAGCTTATTATTTTTCCTTATTCTCCACACTCCATTCTCCATTTTTTAGTACGTACTAGTAGTGCTAAATTATAGTTGTCTGACATACAATTCACCAATGCTTACCACGTTCTAGAGACTTAAATATTTTCAGCTTCCGATGATACAGAATTATCTCTTGTGAGATCCACATCAGAAAATTATAATATAATACCTGTCCTAGCATTAGACAATAATATTTTTATAAATTTTATATTAACTCTACAAATAAACTTGTGAATTGCAATTAACAACAAATATTTATAAGAACAATTGGTCACATATCATAATATGGTTTGTTGCTATTTAAATCTGATTAATTTAATTTTCTAGAATAAAAAAATACCAGGAAGTCATCTGGAACAGGATGATTTATTACATCAGTGTAAACATGTGCATTTGACTAAGAAACTGAAGTTTTATTAATATACCAGTATATAATTATATACATACAATATATATTAATAAGTACACTAAAGACCCATAGGGTAAAATCCCAGGTTCTGTGGTTAGAGATTTTCTCAGATAGAATTCTCTTCATAAAACTGGTATCCATTATAGTCAGTTGAGGAAATAAATGTATTATTATGTGGAATTACAGAAAGTTATTATTTAACAAAATCATTTGGCCTTGATGATAAAAAAGTTTGTCGAGACTTGGGTGTTCTATAGCTAGTCTGTATTTATTTGCAGTAAAACAAATTTTATCTTTTCTTCCTCTAGAGAAAAGCAGACAAACCATTATATAACTGTTACTGTTATCTGTGAGATCATGCAATATAATGTTCTTTTGAAGTGGTTAGAATTATGAGTATCAACAAATTAGTTTTTTTTTTAGAATGTTAAGGCTACAAATGAAACAGCACTTTTTTATAAAACACTGAACAGGTAGTAGTAAATTATAAGTTTAAAGATATTTGCATTAACCTTATAAAATTATATCCCGAGAGGAGTTGTCATCATCTGTGCATGTGACTTTACGGGCGAGGAAAAAGTTGAGTAAATAATGTTTCAGTGACACCGATGTTAAGCCATTCTAATTTCATTAAGTTCTGCTAATTTGATTGACTAATTTGTTTTAACAAATTAACTTCTGAATCTTTTGACCATTGTTACTGGACATCACTGTCCACACCAGATAATGTGTCCACTATACAATGTGTTTACTACTTCAGGATTCTTTACAAGTTTAACACATTATACATTATACTTGGATTCTATACTCATCCAAATTTAACATTTAATTTTACATTAATCATGAGTCATACATAAATTGATTTATGCACTAGGATACAATATAACTTTTTTGAAAACTGTTTTAAGCTAGTAAACTGTTGTTTTAACTGTCAAAAAGCAAGAATTGGTAAGTTTGGTTTCTGACCTATTCTGTGAGATTCCATCTAACTTTATTTCTAAATAAACAATACAATACTATACAGAAGATTGTATATTTGAATCCCACAGCTGTTATTTGATATGAGATATTTGATCATGAAATCAAATGAATAGCTGTGATATGCAGCATCTCCTGTAGAAAGTCTGCTAAGGGATACACAGCAGGCTTGAAACAAAAAAGATTCATAAGCCTAGCTCCACAGCGGGCTGTCGTGCAAGAAGTTAACCATGTTTTCCAATCGTTTAAATGATTCCCATGCCATAACGCGCAGCTTATAAAAATTTATAGTTTCATGTTAGACATCTACGGCTGTTTTACAAACCAGTTATTTTCTGTTTCAGGCATGTGTGCTGAGTGTCTGTTTTCTTTTGGAGCTAACAATTCGCCTGTATGTCGTACCACCTGTGTTAAAACTAATCACCATCAAAAGCAAAATGGAAGCCGAAGCAGGTGTTGGACAAGAAATCGGCCACCACAACCCTGGTCCACTCAAGCACTGTCCACACTATGTACGGCTACACTCGCAGTTCCGCAAAATGCACATGGTCGTCGCGATAGGCAACATCACAACTATAGCTTGTTCAGCATTTCATTTACACTACATAGCTTACAATTGGCTTTGCCAACCTGTATGACATATTTATTCAGATTTAGATTTAAATAAATTTATTAGGCCTATTTATAATTACAAGTCTGTATAAGAGAAGAATTGTTGCACATATTTCCACTGCGCATAAAACCTGGGTGCGCACAATAAATTACATAAGTTTTATGTTAACGTGAGGAAATTATGTGAAGGTGAATGATGTGTTTTAAGTATTAGTAATTTATACTGAAATAGCTACTATTTTTTTTTTTTGTAGGTTACATGACGTATCATGGACATTCATATTATGTCCATATTATCATATTATGGGCACAGTGTACTTATATCCATTTAATGTTTACAGTGTGAAGGTTACATGAATCTAATTTATACAAATATTTATACTTCATTTTTTAAAAAGAGACTGTAATAATTATCATCTGGACAGTCAGAAGTTCGCAAAAGTGTTTCTCTAGCAAAGGACTCAATTTCCTTAATGGAGGTACAGGATTTTTATTTAAGTTTGTGTATATACTTATCAAGCGTAACAAAAAAAAGAAGTCAAATAAAAATATAATTTAATTCTTCTAATAAATACCTGGTTAATGGAATTTTTTGATTTTTGTATTAATTATTATGCTCGCAAAAATAACAAAATTATACAAGATATTGTATTTATTGTACTGTACTATATTCCAGGGCAGTTTCTATAGGAGGTAGCTAGTTAGCACAACCACCAGAAATACTGAGACATAAAAAAAATATGTAAAGTATTTTTGTTATATGATCATACATATAATCAATTTATAGTCCTATATTTAATATTATTAAAATTTCCATACTGAGTTCCTTTTTAAGTTGGCACTGCCTGCTCCGAATATCCTAGTATTATAGAGTGAGGCTTCTTGAGTTTGTAGGTAGCAGTTTCTATTCTACCTCATGCAAAGTGTTAGGGAATCACATGACTAGTCTGAGGGGTATGCTGCAGCTAGAGTGAGTGAGAGTGCAGAAGACCAAACAAGACAGGCTTAGGTAGCATATGGCAAGCTGCCTACACACTGCCAAGTATGGTTTCATTTGTCAGTGTTCAGTTAAAGTTTATTTGAATGTGTCCTATGTGTGTAGTCTTTTGCAATTAGTGACTTAAAAATTTATTTATTTGAATTATATATTTACAATTAATTAAGTCTAATAATATTTTAGTAAAATCTAAAGTTATTCTTGCTTGAGGGTTAATTTTTTTGTGCACCACCAGATTTTTTGGTCACGAGAGCCACCACTGCTATAGTCTGTTGGGGATGTTGCAGACATTTTGAGACAGACACTAGAAACTCTCACCGATAAATCTGTACATCTACGGTTAGCAATAACAACCGTAGTTTATTATTCCAGACTTTTTCTTATTCTGTGATACAGCACATCTTCACCCAGTATAGGTAAACCTTTGGAATCGACAATAAAAATAGTGGTTGTTACCTAATAATGACAGTGTTGTCACTGACATCTGCTGTTACCAATAAATAACATTGTCAGGAAATATAAGGCAAAGCCTTGTCCTATACATAAGATATAAAAAAATGTAATATCTTGTATTAAAAATCTCAGGCATACATTTTTAACAGACTCTCTTATTTAAATATTGTCGCATTAACTGTGCAACTAGTCACTACTTCACACTGGACAAAGCTATTCAGTGTCTTCGTCTTTTACAGATTCTACCTGAGCACAGTAAAATACCCAATGAAGTGTGTGTGTGTGTGTGTGTGTGTGTGTGTGTGTGTGTGTATGTGTGTGTGTGTGTGTGTGTGTGTGTGTGTGTGTGTGTGTGTGTGTGTGTGTGTGTGTGTGTGTGTGTGTGTGTGTGTGTGTGTGTGTGTGTGTGTGTGTGTGTGTGTGTGTGTGTGTGTGTGTGTGTGTGTGTGTGTGTGTGTGTGTGTGTGTGTGTGTGTGTGTGTGTGCAGAATTATTTTAATTGTGACAGGATCTGTAAGTGGTGGAGACACCAAAGGTCTCTCATCCAGTGACAAGCAGTTTGGTAAATTGTCATTGTAAAAATAATTTCTATCTCCAATTGTTGAACTAGTGTATTATGTTACAGATGAAAAAATAAAAGTATTGTCATTATTTTAATCAGTAGATAATATAATATTGCATCAAATATGTTGCATGCCACTAATATTTTACCCTAAATTACAATCAATTTCATAAAAATTATATTTTCATAAAGTATAATTCCCTGAGGAGAAAGAACATTTTGAGAGGTTAGTGGTAAAACTATCCAAGTCCACTCATGTGATTTTACGGGAAACTGAAATTAAAGGGTTTTAAGTGCAATGATAAGTCATAAAACTAATTTTTCAACGTAATTTTTATTATTAACAGAGTTTTTTTATTGATTACATAGCTGTTAAAAAGAAAAAGTGAAATGCATTAAAAAATGTCATTTTTGAAACATCTTGAAACAATTAAAACTTAGACCTCGGTAGTTTTGCCACTAACCCCTCGATTTGTACCTCTCTACGAAGGGGGGTGGGATAAAAATAGTTTGCAATTTCTTGTTTTGACATTTTTAAGTTTTGAAAATTCTGTGACTAATTTCTGAAAAGAGTTGTGGTTTACTGCCCAAGATTCACAGGAAAACTTGACTTTGCAGTAATGTGTAAGATGTACTTTGGTTGTTTGAACTAAGGCCAAGAAGTTAGGTTAATCCTGAATTATGATTTAATTGATATTTTATCTGAACAGGGTCTGATTATAATACCAGTTATTCCAGAACATTCCTAGCATTTGTAATGTTAAATATATTTATTTTTAGTAATTCAATTGCGTCTACTTCAGCTACATGAGCTTTGTAATGTGATTGTATTTATGATGATAATCAGTTTCCTGTACATGATTAAGATACTGAAAAGCAACCAGTTTGTCAAAACAAGGATGAAAATATGACATGAACGTACATAATTTTACTCTACTGAATTTGATATATTAGCCAAAGTGATTTCATATTTAACATTAATATAACTTTTCACTAGTTTGAAAGGTTGTTAGAATTTAATACATTGTTCAAGATTACTAATAATATGACACTTTTTCTATTTTTGTTACTGTAGCATTTTGTAAGAGTGACAACGTGCATCTTATTTTTGTATCTCTTTATAACATTCCATATGGTTAAAATAGTTTATATTTTTTCATTAGTTGTCATAAAAGTTGTGTAATATTAAATGTATTATGGATACGCTGGACGTTATATGTAGTAGTAATACACTAATGTACTGAATTAGATTCGTATAAGTTACTATACAAAACAACAAGTGTTTATTTAATTGAACGGGTAAGAAGAAGAAGAAGGAAAAGATTCCACTTTTTGTTCAAATTTAACTGAGGTAGCCATTTTGTTTAAAAAGTAAAAATACATCAGTTGGTGTACAAGAGGGAAACACTTCTTAATTTTTAATGTTGTTTTCAACGGGTTAAAAATTTGTCTGAGTGCAAAAAGGAAAATATTCCTGGAATGTATCCCTTCTTACTCACAATATGTAGTTAGTGTACTGTATGTTTCTTACAGTACAGAGCGACTATAAGATCAATGGAAAATCAACAAATACTAAATTTTAAAGAGTGGTGCCCTAAATTTTTGAAAATAAATACTAAAAGCTTGAGGTAGAGATATGTTCAACATAAGCAAAAAAAAAAGGAAAACACTGATCTGATTATTTTTACTTTACTTATATATGTTTGTTTGTTTTATAATGACAAATATTACTAATAATATACAGTACTAATGATAAAAAGTGTTACTAACTGATAAGAGAGAAACTCTGGTTATTTTAATTTTTGAATTTTTGTTTGCTATTTTATAATTTGTAAAACATTTGTAATTACTGTGAATCTAAACAATCATGTGAACAATAGTAAAACGGTAAGAAAATATTTTATTAAGATTTTTTTTAAAATCTAATTTCTATCAGTTGGAACTGAGATCAAAAAGGAAAAGATTCCACAAAGTTTACTATCATGTAATGGCATTTTTGTTAAAATTGTGCTAACATTGTAATTTGGAACCATTAATTATCGTTTTATTGAGTATCTTTGTAACTGAAAGTTTTTCCATTCAGTCACTCATTCAGCTACAAAAAGATTTTTTTATTGTTTTCTGAAAATAATGATTGTGGAATGTTTTCCTTTTTCTTCTCACCTATTAAATTAAAATGAGGTCATATTGCTTTTAATTTAATAAGAAAAATGATTTTCAATGTTTTATTATCACTATTGTATTTTTACTACGTATTGCTGTTGTAACTAGATATGATTATCACAGAAATAACATTTCACAAAAGTATATCCTGTATGATCAGAGGCTTGAATATTTTGGCATCTAAGATTTAACAGACAGAGAAGGTCAGACTTATGACTGGGGTCAAGCAACAGACTTTAAAAAGCCCTCTCCAAAGAGACCCTTAACACAAAGGCACATCAATAAAATGTTTGACCAGACCAAAGCCCTCATGGGCTGTTTTATTATAGCAGTGGATTCTAATACATATCCCTGAGGACCATTCACAACAATATAACAATATAGCCCTGTGTTGATCACACAAAAGTTCAAATTCTTGAGACATTTACGTAGATCACTATAAATGGTGAATGGGATGTTTCAACACTGGATAAGAATCACCTAAAATACCCCTTTCGTTATTCTGGTGAGAGGCAGTGGGTGGGTTATATTATATTAACCTACTTATATTAAAATTATCAACTTTAAGTTTTAATGTAAAATAAATTCAATGCTTTCTTATATGCACTTTGCACAGTTTTTTTAATTGTTTTCAGAATTTGTATTTTTTTAATATTACGAATTCAAAAGTGCAAAAATGTCAATTAAAAATATTTAAAAAATAGGTTACTATTTATAGAACAGGGCTGCCAAAGAGTAAAAAAACAAAACGTTAGGAACAAGTGACTATAGGCTTTTTCATTAACATTAAGCCTCTTGATTCTACAGCATATGCTACTTGAAATCTATGGCCTTCTATAATTTTAATACATACAACATTAAAATAATGTATGTCTATAATTATGCTAATTGTTCTGTATATAAAATTTACAAAATTAATGTATATATTACAATGGTCAACTACAAACTATACTCTCAATTATATATAACTGAAGACTGATTACAAAGTAGTTTTTCTGAAAATATGTTTGAAACTGTAGGGATATAACTCTGCATTATCATTCATACCAACATAAAGAATAAAATAATTCTTTGAAATTATTCAACATGATAATTAATTTGTAAAACAAATTAGATTAAATTAATTCAAGCTCAGATGGAAACACAATTTTTTAAATTTATTGTGAGCTTTAATAACAATATAAAATGCATATAAAAGGGCTTCTTCAAAAGCACAGGGCATAGACAGAGACACTCATTAACACAGGGTTAAAAGTGTATAGTTTGTTATTTTTGTTTCATCATAGAGACTGAAGAACATAAATTTTATTCTCTCTGTCTCTGTCTATCTATCTTGCTAGTTCTCAACATATATATAAATGCTTGCACGTGTGCGCTTGTGCACACACACACACACACACATATGCAATGAACAATAAGAGGTCCCTTTAATAAAAATGAGATTAAAATTATGTCAGTCAGATAAAATACATGTTATGATAACTGCTCAAATATAATATAGCTCTAATACTATCTTGCTGTTGTTCGTATTTAAAAGAAGCATCTTTTAGCCAAAGAGTAATTAATATGAAACACCAATATTAACTTTTAAACTGAAGTTTTCATGTTTCTTGTAGAAAACATCAGTTAAATACAAAAATTACCTTTTAACAAAAACTGTAATAAAAGATAAAAATAAGTTTATTGTAAACTACGGAAATGATCTGATTATTACTCTTTTACTGTACCATAGTTTGTGTATACCTTATGATGTCAGTATGTACATGTACATAGACTATCATATTTACTTTATTTGTAACGGAATTAACAGTGACACAATCTAAACCAATCTGCCTATATATCTCTCTCTCTTACACACACACACACACACACACACACACACACACACACACACACACACACACACACACACACACACACACACACACACACACACACACACACACACACACACCCCAAGATGTGTCACAAATAATTATAACTGTGATATCATAAAATATATTCTTGCCAGTAATTATTAATTTGTTAATATTATTATTGTGTATTTAATATTATTTATGCTTTAGATATAAATTATGTACTATGATAAACCTTTTTGTGTACTGAAGTTGTATGACTATTATTTATTTATTGAAAATAATTAAATTTGTTTGCCACTACCCTTGTGTTTCTGTTTAATCACAAATTCTCCTCCCATTGCTGCACAGATGCCAACAGTGGAGTTCATCATTCTCACATACAACGAGGACGAATTGTAGCATATATAATTTTCTGGCACTGTTGGTGATACAAGAGGTCTGAAAAAATTTCCAAACTCACCATATTCTGTTTGTTGTCGTATTATTTAACAAAAACTGAGCACACAATTAATCAGAATTACTGTATGGAATTACTGAAAATGCTAGTGGAAAAGTTAAAATGGAAATGACCTGAAGCTTCTACCAGCAACTCAGGTGGTGTCATACCCATATGACATGATGACAAGTACCTGTTCACATGACATTGTCTGTGAGAGAGTTTGTAGAAGGAAAAAGTAACTGTGTTCTGGCAACCATCCTATTCACCTGATTTGGCCCTGTTTGGGTTTTGCTTTACCGACTGAAAAAGATGCATTATGTTGACATAAAAGACAAGAGGACAGAAGCTCTAAAGGTGATTCACCAATGTCAGTACCAAAGCTACTTTGATAATATGCAATTGGGTACACAAAACATTTATTACAGCAAGTTCTCAAACTTTGTTGTCAAATGACTAATTAGACTAACAGAAAACAATGCTGCAAGTAATAAGTGTCTATCTACACATATAGATGAGACCTGCTGATTTAACAACTTACTCATTTGACAAGTTTTACAGGCTATTCATTAATACAATGTAGTGCTTGAAAGCCTGACCGTGCAGTAATATGAATAGGCTCTTGGGTGGCTTTTTTTAGGGTTGTTTGAGTCTCGTCCTCGTTAGGCCAGACTCAGGCTGATCTGGGGCAAGCCCCCTTCAGCCATATGGGAAGGAGATTGTTGGGAGACGTACGCCAGTGCAGGCCAGCTCTTGAGAAGGTGGAGGCAAGTAGAAGGAAGAGTAATGCATGTAGGAGTATTTGTGTGTCGATGTAGTTGGTAGCCAAATGTGTAAAGGAAGAGGCAGATGGAGGCGCCAATAATGAGTGTTTGTTTTATGGGGTGGGGTTTGGTTTGTTTTTTCCATGACTCTTTAACTAAGCCCAAGTATGTATAGCAGAGGTTGACACACTATGCCTATGAACTAAATCCAACCACCACTTGATTCTACATGACCCAAGAGTATTTTGTGTAATTTCAAAATGCCAAAATAATTTAGTACTACACACTTAAAAATAAAGCAATCAATTTTTGTGTTTGTAAAAATTATTGAAATACCAGCACACTAATTCATTGCCATATTGTTTTTAATCCTCTCTGCCTTGATTTATTTTGTTGTTAAAGGATTTGAGAAAAGGTTTTATTAAGTACCTACATACAGACTGATGTCTATTCTGTCTCTTGGCACAGATAAATTATCAAATATCTTGCCCTTTACAAAAATGTTTGTTGTCCATTTATTTAAATTACTCCTGGTGATTTATATACTTGAACTGATATTCTATTTTAACAAAGTATGAAACTTTTATGTTATCACAAAAATATAGTTTTTCTGCAAGTTCAAAATTGTTCTGACTATTGCATGTTTCACACAATTTTCATCCACATCACCACCAGAAACTGATTGTATGAATGAATAATCAAACAGTATTTTGATTCAAAATGAAACTAAACAATTCAACTCAGATCAATTGTCTACTTTCATGAGATGCAAGGCCCTTGGCCACACACTTAAATCAATTATTTGTTTGTACACTGAAACTTTCAGTCTCTAATCATGCAGGCAGTAATTCTTTGAAACGAGCGTAATACAATACAATTCTATACTTGCAGATCATTAATTATTGTTATAATATGAATGCATAAAACATTGGTAGTTGGAATTTCAAATAAAAAAAAAAAACAAATATCCGCACTCTCCCTCCCCTTTCCCTCTTAATCTCTAGGCTTTTCTAGAAACTAATAATATTCTAGAAACTAAAAAGTTGTAAACAACAAAAATATTTATATTTTTGTCCGAATTTTATGTGGCTTTATTTATATTGGAGTTTAGAACACACTTTTGTTTAAACAAATGATTTTGAGCTGATAGTTCTTGCAAAATATCTGTGGAAGGCTTTTAATGTGTGATGTCCACCCAGATCTGCCAATATTATTATGAATTCTACATCTTAAAATAAATGTGTATTTACTGGAAAGGTTGAATATGTTAAGATATAAAATTCATAATTGAAACATAACAAAGTAACAAGATCTGGATGGACGTACCACATTCAAGGCCTTCTACAGGCATTTAGCGAGCACTGTCAGTTTAAGTAATTTTTAGTGTCTAGTTTATACAAAATCTGTTGCAATCTATGTATTCAGATTTTGCAGTTTCCATTGTTTAGAGTGCGTTGTTGCCAGATGGGTTGTTTAAGTTTTATGTAATGTTATTGTTTGTTGAATGCTATTTAGTGTTTCTGAATAATCTGCAAATTTTCTTCAACAAATACAACACCACACAGCGAGCTAACATAGCTAATGAAGAGCATTCTGTAAACACCTTGGTTGTACATGTACACAATATTAAGTCATTTATGCTCTGTATGATGGTGGCTGGCGTGTGGACCCTTGGCATACCTGCTACCTCTCCCCCATTCTAATACTTCCACCCAGGCTTGACAGCAGCTAATTGCCGCATGAGTCACCTCACTGTGCGTCCAGTATGAAACAATTTTTTTTTACCTCGCCCAATACTGGTAAAATTTTGTTATATTTGAAATCAGCAAAATAATACGATGAAAATGACACCAAACACGACTAAAAAATATTAAATTTTAAGGTGTTTCAAGGTAAAAGGTCAACAACTACTTTAATACACATCTTCAGTGCATACTGCTCAAAGAATAAATTTAAATGAAAAATACGAATACTTGTTTAATTGCTTTGATTGAAAAAGAACACACATAATATTTCATGTTTAAGCGCTGGTAGTGGACAGAGAACTTCCTGCTCATTTCCTATAATGGGGTTGCTATGAGTCATCTCGTGACTAGTGCTGCTTGGTATTTATGACTCGGCCTCATCTCTTCTTCAGTTGCTCACAAACAGTTGAATAGTTTAGTGTCTAATCTCGTCAAGCTACACAAGCCCCAACTGACTTCTTATGTCATTGACAAGAAAGCATCTGAGCTTGGATTCCGGGTTATTCGGCTTCCACCTTATCATTGTAATTACAACGCTATTGAAAAGGTCTGGGCTCACTTGAAGAAATACGTCAAACAGCGCAACACAACATTCAAACTGGACGATGTGCAAAATTTGTTTTTTGAAGCTGTAAACTCCTACCAAGCACATTCGTGGAAAAACTGCATTAAACACGCAAAGAAAGAAATGGATGATGATGGGCTGAGTGAAGGACTTGATGACCGCAGTGTCCAGGAAATGATCATCAACTTGGCTCCAGGAGATCCAGATGATGACGACAGTGACTGGAACTCTGACGAGGAAGAAGACTTTGGAACATCTCCATTGGAATAACTGTTTTCATGAGAGTAAGTAGACTTGGTATATTTATTTAGTGTTTTATTTTATTTTATTTTTTGCCTTATATTTCAAAGGTCAAAATGTTTGAGAAACGTTGTTCCAAAAGATATTATAAAAATATAGTACTATCTAAAAAAATATTATCAAAGTAGGGTACTATTATGAGCTAAGTCATAATAGTAAAAAAAGATTAGTAGAAAAAAATTTATTTTCATAAGCTAAGTCATAACTGGTCTTATTTACAAATAATTATTTTCAGAAAAATGTTAGCAAATGTTTGTTTTTTCCATAGGTTCTCTGGTGACACGGATCGATTTCGTTTACCAGCATCAACTTTGACCTGCTTTATTACAATCGCTAGCATAAGTCATTGTAAATATTGTTACGGCATCACGAACAATCTACGTGTTTGTCGAACGTTCCAGAGAGATCCAGAGTGTATGCGTGTGGTGTACGTGCTTGTATCCGCATCTACGAGAAAGTTCTCGATGCCGCCAGCCGTGCGGACTGTGCCAAGGTTAATTACGTAGTTCATACGCACGCTACGACGCAATTAGGAATCGTCTAGATATTCGACTAGCTATAAATACCGGTACTCAAACGACGTTTAGTTTAGTATGAGGCAAATTTTTGACTGTGCGATTCGAGAGTATTAGTGCGATATATTTATAGAGCGGTTCGAGTTATTACTGTGTACGTTCAAGTAGTTATTAGTGAAGTGTTGCGTTTTATATTCGGACGGTATAATTGTAATACAACTGAGTTTTAATATTAGTGGACATTTTATTGTGTGTGAACAATTTTCATTTGATTTGTTGTAGACACTGTGTTGTTAATTACGAACTGTTTAACTGAAAAAAGGTAAAGGTGTGATTAGTGACTTGATTGGTGTCTTGTACTTATTTTGTTTCCACTGTACCTACGACGATCGAGTAGACCGTCGTAACAGTGGTGTCAGAAGTGGGATAGAACGGTTAACAGTGGACACTTTGTACAAGACGAGTGTAGTTCGTAATTAATTAATAAAAATGGATCCCAGTCAGATGATGGAAGCTTTACAAACACTGCTTCGGCAGACACAGGAAGAAGCAGAGAAACGACAGGATGAGAAACGCAGGCAGGAGGCGGAAGAAGCAGAAAAACGACAGGAAGAAAAACGTAAGCAAGAAGCAGATAAAACGGAAGTTCTCTTTGAAGTTATGCAGAAACAGTTGCAAGAACACAGTACCGCAGAATTGGGTATCCTACGAGGTGAGCTTAATAAACAAGTTACTAAAATATCGGAGGTACAAGAATCAATGACATTAAAAATAGCTGAAGTAGAAAAATCTGTCTCGATTGTTGAAGAATCGATGTCTACAAAAATATCTGTTATAGAAGAATCTGTGTCAAATAAAATATCTGCAGTAGAAAACTCAATGGCAAACATAAGAGAACAAAAGTGAAGTCGAACAGTGCATGAAGATTCAACCAAAACAAATTTCTGAACAGACTGTACCAGTGATAAAGACAGAAAAAGACACAGAAAGTAAGTCAATAGAGAAAGTCACTTTGCCTGCAGTAGGGACAGTTCATGTCAAAGCTCCAACCTTTGACGGAAGCAGTCACTGGGCAACGTACCTCCGCCAATTTGAAGATGCTGCATGTGCAAATAATTGGACAGAGAAAGACAAGGCTGTTTCACTCGTTCTTGCATTAAAAGGACCCGCGGCAGAATTACTACAGAAAGTACCACCTGACAGCCAGAACATCTATGCCGAGTTGATAAAAGCTCTAGAATTACGCTACGGTGATAAACATTTGCGACAGGTGTACTACGCTCAGTTGAGAACAAGACGACAACGTTCCGGGGAGAGTCTTCAAGAATTTGAAGCAAGTATTGAGAGATTGATTAGATTGGCCTATCCTGAAGCACCAGAAGACTTCTGAATAAGGTTTGCGGTGCAGACATTTATTGATGGCATCGGAGATTGTGAACTTCAGCAAGTGTTACGAATGGCAAGACACCGAGATAGCTCAGAAGCTCTTGTTCACGCCCTAGTTTGAAGCTGCCAAGTCAGCGTTCTGCTACATTAACGGGTTTGTGCCATCACATTGCAGTCAGAAGATCCCTGTATCACATTACCGTTACGATGGGTGCAGAAAAACAATGTTGTCGGACAAACAATTCAAATGTTCAAGAGAGTCACAACGATTTCAAAAAGACAGAAGACTGAAATGTTACAACTGTGGAAAACGTGGTCATCTACAGGTAGACTGTTGGGAGAAGAAGATACCGAGAGAAGAGACTGATCGCACCAATTGGAGAAGTAAAGCCCCAGAACAGCACACAGTTTCCACGCTACATAAGATCAGTGGAAACTTTATTGTTAATGGATTTGCGGATGGTAAACCAACATCATTTACAGTTGCAACGGGCGCAACAGTGTCCATTGTGCGCCCTGACTTAGTCTGTAACCGCCATCCTCTAATTAGCTCTTGTACAATACAGACTGTGACTGGAAGCCCCGTCAAGGTGCTAGGAAAGGTAGACGTACGTGTACGCCTGGGTCTTCTTGAGTTTAGCCACCAAATGCTCGTTGCAGACATTGTCGATGAAGTGATTCTTGGCACGGACATTATGAATGCCTACGGATTCGTTGTGGACTTAGGACAGAATGTCCTGAAGGTTGGCCAAGAGAAGATAAAGCTTTGCATGGCTAAAATGACAGGGTCTACCAACCATTCGATTAAGTGAGTGGCATTAGTCGAAGAAAAAGTCAACAAGTCTGGTCAAGAGGAACCCTCCCTGTTGCAAGCGGAAATGGAGGAAGAACTAGCAGAGGAAGTACAAATTAGTATAACGACAAAAGAAGTGATTGGAAAGCCAACTATGGGTGTCGAGACAAAACTCTTGCTTGTTCCTGAGCTGATAGAAGCGCCCGAGGGTAAAGTGGCTGAAGATGAGGTTACGCAAGAGGTTGTTGACGAGAAACAAACTTGGATCAGCCAGTGGTAATTAGGTCATCAGTACATGATGCAACTGGAGTGATTCCAGAGAAACTAGTGGTTGCGCGAAAGACTCGCATTCCTGGGAACGTGGTGTTCGGATCACACGAGACTGAATTCGATGAACGGGAAAATTATCCTTCGCAAGGACGTCTACCTAGATCGCCTGGTCGAGTGTTACTTCGGAGACGGTTTGCCAGTTCGGGATGAACAGGGTTGAGGAGGAAGCAGTGTTACGGCATCACGAACAATCTACGTGTTTGTCGAACGTTCCAGAGAGATCCAGAGTGTATGCATGTGGTGTACGTGCTTGTATCCGCATCTACGAGAAAGTTCTAGATGCCGCCAGTCGTGTGGACTGTGTCAAGGTTAATTACGTAGTTCATACGCACGCTACGACGCAATTAGGAATCGTCTAAATATTCGACTAGCTATAAATACCGGTACTCAAACGACGTTTAGTTTAGTATGAGGCGAATTTTTGACTGTGCAGTTCGAGAGTATTAGTGCAATATATTTACAGAGCGGTTCGAGTTATTACTGTGTACGTTCAAGTAGTTATTAGTGAAGTGTTGCGTTTTATATTCGGACGGTATAATTGTAATACAATTGAGTTTTAATATTAGCGGACATTTTATTGCGTGTGAACAATTTTCATTTGATTTGTTGTAGACACTGTGTTGTTAATTACGAACTGTTTTACTGTAACAATTAAAGGTGTGATTAGTGACTTGATTGGTGTCTTGTACTTATTTTGTTTCCACTGTACCTACGACGATCGAGTAGACCGTCGTAACAATATGTAAAGTTATTGTAAATTAAATAATACAAATGAAGTCATTGTTATTATTCAGTCATTGTTACTTTATAACGCCCAATTTTTAATATTCCTTAGTCGTGTTTGGTATCATTTTAATTGTATTATTTCGCTGATTTCAAATATAACAAAATTTTACCAGTATTGGGCGAGGCAAAAAAAAAATTGTTTCATACTGGACGCACAGTTAGGTGAGTCACGCGGCAATTAGCTGCTGTCGAGCCGGGGCGGAAGTATTAGAATGGGGGAGAGGTAGCCATCGATGTATAATAACACTGGATTGACGGCTGCGTGTACTGAATTCGGTCCTTTCAACTCTACGCTCGCCCCACCACATTAAGGCAAAACCCACTTCGCCTGCATACTCGCAGTGTTATCTTAATATTAGTTTAACTGATTTGATCGTCGTCGCATAAACAATATTGTTATGAAAATTGTGTATTTTATATTAATCAGATTAAATGGAACACCTGATACTAATTTAAAAATAATGTAAATATAAATTTAATTTCTGTTGTTCATAATAGAAGTTCGTACACTTTTTTTCGTTGGTACAGATCTACAAACAACAAACAAGTTACCGGTAACATTAAAGTTATGCATACATATTTTCGCTAACTATACCGGTTTGTTAGGGTGTAATAATTACCTCTTTTTTGTAGTAGTTTGTTTTTATTTTGTCAATAAAATAAAGGAAACTGACTAAACAAGAATACAAATGATAACGAAATTGTTTATTACATAGCTTTACATTTTTTTACATTGATGAATATGTACAACAAAATCTTAGTTTACAGCCTATCTGCATATAATTACAACGTATCTTACTATTTCTAATCAAAATATATTACATTTGATATAAAACTACATTTGCTATGAATAACATATTGAAATTCTGGGCTAAACATTGCTAAATAGAACTAACTTATTTAATTTTTGACGCACACCAAGTTTCGAAAACATAGCTGATGATGTCTTTCTTTAGCTATACTAAAACATACAATTTTGTAAAATAAACTACGGTACCTATTAACATTACTAATCTAATTTCGTGAGTGTCTTCACCATAATCATTGTTAGAAGTATGGTTCTACACGCTAATATAATCATCTTTTTGTGTCCAAATTGTTTTTGTCAATGTTTTGTTTATTTTTAAAAAGGGAGTACATAAATTTTACTATCCTGATTACATCTGAGGAAGCCCTGACCAAATTTCCTTTTGAAATATAATCAACAAAATGGGTGTAAGGGCTAAGGTTGCTATCATCGGCTATCAGCAGTCTTATACATTCTTCACATTTCAACTTAGAAATAATTTTTCTGACAATAAATCCAGACAAGTAGAAAAGAATATTATCTTTATAATACGAGTTTTTATTTTCCAGCAGACATTTAACGTTTTAATGGGTTCTTCGTAGACGCTGACTGAGTTTAGGTCTACTGTTTCTTCTGCTTCTGCAAAACTCATAACAGAGTTTTGAAATGTCATGTCAAAACTCAAACAGTTGCTTTTGTCAGGTGCTTTAACGGTGTTCCTGAAAATAGGTTTCCTCAAGGCCCATTGGAACTGCTTGACATTAGGATTGTTATTATGTCCCCCTCGAGATCTTACACAGGAAAATAACAGTTCCAATTGATCTTGAGAAAACTTATAAGTCAAAATATACTTGAATTGTAAACTATTTAATAATCTGTTTGACAGAATATTTATTGCGTTTATATTCGTAATAAATCCAAGTGCAAATGTTTTCTTAAGATGCCGCAGAACCTGAATATTTTCAATTTTTAACGTCGTTAAAAATGCCAAAAAATTATCTAACATTTTATTGTCATTTTCTAAATTCTTCTAATATATTCCACTGTTGGTTTAGCACCAATAAAATCAGGATATTGTTTATACATCAAAAATTCTATGGCGTCTGCTACGCAGGCACTTAAGGTTTGGGCCGCAATTTTCACGTTCATTTTTCTGTTGCCATAATGTATGTCTATGTCTGAAAGGCTATTGGCAAACTTTAATCCTTGTTCTTTTTGTAAAGTGTTTAGGCGTTGAATATATTTAAAATCTATCACACCATCTGTAGATAGTAAAGCACCTTTATCTGCTAATGTGTTGCGAGCCAATTTAATCATATGGCTAGCATCTAGCATTACACAAACTGTTACATTTTCTTTGTTTATTTTCACATTGAAAAAGGCTTTTCTGGCAATTCGCAAACAAGTTTCGTAACAGCGTTTATATTTGTACTAGTACCATCAAATGTTACATTATGTACATGGATACCTGATTCGTATAATTTAATAATGCACATTTTTATTAGTTTTGATAAAATTTCTGAACTAATCTTATCAATAAAAAAATAACCAACGGCACATTTGAAATTTCCTCGTAGTGCAACTATCTGAAAGAATAGTGCTTCACTAGCTAATGTTTCGTGTTCATTTACTTTTATATCATTACCCAAATTCATATACCAAAAAATTCTTCCCCTCTCGTGGATCGTAGATTACTTGTTTCCTTATGCTCATAGCATCAAAAACCAAGTTAACGTGTTGTAAATGTGGCTTGCTTTGAACGTTTTCTTTTAAATATATAAAAATCTCTTCTAAAAAACTGGGTGAGCAATTAAAATTAGAAAGCTACCTCCTTAAAGTTGATGGGTTAGGTAACTGAAAGTTTAGATTTCTCAAATACTTACAGGCTTTGGGACTGTAGAAATAAACGGTTAAAGCAAACTCCTTCATGTTGTCTGAATAAAACCTCTTAAACTTACTTCTATTATTATTGCTAAAGTTATTAATAATAATTTTTAACGGAAAACCAGAAAAATTATCTTCTAAAATTTCTAGTAACCTTTCAGAATTTAATTTTTTCTTTAAAACTAAAATAATATCTTTCATGGATTTAATTTTAGCATCCCTTCTGTGTAAACGCTGTTGCAGTATTTTCACCTTCCGGCGGAGAAATTTTTCAGTAGACGATACACACAACTGAAAAATAAAAATCAGGACTTAATTTTATGCTGTTTATTCATTGGCAATAACAACGTTCTTTAATAATGGTCCTTCTTTTTTTTTGTCAGAGGATTTGAAAGATGCACGGGGAAGTCAAAGAGCGTTGGCACGGCATCGCTTTTCAACAGTTCGTAATTACAGTTGGGTCTGAACTGATACTGGTCTTTAGCAAAATGTTTGCTACAAAGTGACGCATGTTTTGAAGGAACAAAATTTTTTCTTTTTGTAGCTATAATCCACTTCTTTCGTAGCTCTTGATCTTGTGGAAATCTGGAAGAAATAATGTTATTATAGTACGGTCTTCCTTATTTTTAATACTGTACTTTACGTAAAATAATGAAAAACCACAGTTTTTTCTTAGACATTTGCATTTCTTATATTATGGTATGTTGATAATATAATAATGCTATCAGACAATACACTGTAATAGACAATTCACAGTTTATATGAAAAAGAATACAACGTTAAAAAAATAACAATTTATAATTAATTTAATCAGTAATTAATTTGTAGAGATTTAAAAAAATGAATGTTTTATATTAGTCTAATAAAAGTTACAAAGGAATTAAACAAAATACAGTACTTACCTATAAAATGATATTCCACTGTTCTTCTTGTATCTGTTAGTGCAGTTGTAAGCAGCACAGGAAGTTACCATTATGCAAAACTAATAATCACAATAATCAAAATTATGGAAGCACGGCTGCATACAATGTATAAACTTGTGCTTAGTGACGGCTTCTTGCCTTATTGTGGTGGGGGGCTGCTGCTTACCCGGTGGACCGTTTTTTGCGCTTTACTCCCACCTAGCGCGCTATCCAGTGTTATTATACATCGATGGAGGTAGCAGGTAGGCCAAGGATCCACACGCCAACCACCATCATACAGAGCATACAGAGAAGGATTATTTGCTTACAAAGCTATACATACATTCCAAAATTTTATGTTTTATAAACTGGTAAACATTTTGGACACATTTTGTAAACAACTATTCTTTAAGAATCAAAATTGAATTTTGTGAACTGACTTATCGAAAACTCTGAAGTTACAATTATGTGTCAAAACGAAAATGTTTTACGCAACAGAAATTATGTTACCAAATTAATTTTTGGGAATAAAACAAGTTTATATCATCTATATTGCCTACCAGTTCTCATCAGATAACAGACAGCTTTCTATAAAATAAACAAAAGTATGGCATCTGTGTAACTTATAGCACATCATATAACTTATCACATGTAAACAAACAAGCATAATCACTTAACAGCATAGGAAATTATGACTGTAACATGATGCGCATATTTCCCTCTGTTTAATCAGTACATTACTAAGAGTTTAATAATAAAAATATGCTAAGAAGTAAGAGAAAAATTATTAAAAGTGTTCACACGTTCTCAAACACTTTGTCACAACTAAGTCCAATAATAAATTAATCATAGTAAAACCGACAAATAATATGAAGCCTGTTTATGGCTTGTGATGAATGAGGCCTTACAATTAATACTGGCAAAATAGAAAAACTAGTCATATTATATATACTTTAATGAATGTTTTGAAGAATTTTTTGACAATACTTCAAGGATCAATCATGTAGCAAATTTAAATACTAGCTGAATCCATAACTATGCCAGTGTGACACAAAGCATGCCATCTATCGTTTTGGTGGTTGCAGGTAGTTGAGTGGATGAAAGAGGGATTAAAAAACATTTAACTATCATAATCACAGTTATACAAAATTATTATTGTAATTTTATAAGCTCAAACAACGGATAACATTTACCTTGAACCAACGTAAACACTAAACCTGACACAACTTATAAATCAAGAAGGCTGTGCTGATTTCATGACACAACTAAGGATGAGCTACAACGGTACTAGCGGAACGTTGCAGAAACTTTGCAACCGCCTAGCTAACATAGAGGAATTGTGAAGAGTAGCGGACGACCTTCCATGTGTTTGTGTACTAAGCTCTGTCACTTACTGTTCAAGTTGCAAGCGGCCTACAACCACCAGCCTGGACGCCACTTTTGAATTGTATCCGAACATTTTCGCGTAGAATCTAATATGCTCTCCATTGAAATTTATGGCACTTTGAGCTGCTCAACGTTTTCGTATATTATTTTGTAGTTTAGTTATTCTATATTGGTGGTTGTGCAACGCTCCAACCATAACACCAACCGCCACTGCTGTCTATACTGAAAACAGACTATCAATCATGAAGTATACAACACAGAATATAGCACAGCCATAAAATAATGGAAACACTTAATGCAATGCTGTTATATATGCCAAATACGCACATGTTATAATAGACAAAGGTAAGTGTATAGGAATACCCTTGTCTTGAGTCTGTCTTTGTCATATGGAAGCGAAGTGTACACACTAAATGCAGACTTGATAGGAAAACTCAATACTGTAGAATTTAATTACATATGACATAGTACTTGAACAGGGATACACCATCAAATATCCTAAATAAAGACTGACTGAAGTACCTCTGCCTTAATAGAAAGACTTCGAACTGGTCACTTCGGAGGAATGAAGATTGATACAGATGGCACAAGGATGTGCAAAAATGCAATAACTGCCCTAACACAATTTTTCACGTGCCCTGCAGTGACGGTGGTTATGTAAACAATAGACCGTAATCCTGAGCAACAGTTATACATAAACAAAATTATCAACACAGCTAAAGCAGTCCAAGAGGCACTTGAAAATATCTGAGACTCTGTAGAGGACATGACAACAATATATACAGTAGAACCTCTGTTAACCAAAAAAAGGGGGCAAGGGAGTTTCGGATAACCAAAATTTCAGATAATTAAGATATCCTTTTTTTAAAGTGTGAAGTAAAATAACTGTAGGCAATATACAATATTATCAAAAGATTTTAATAAAAACCAAAATATTTACATATAGTCAATTTTTAATACTAGTTTTAAGATTTTTTTTAAATTGTATATTTTCCTTTCCTTTTTCTTTTCACATTGCTTTCTTGCAGCAATATCTCACCATCGCTTCATTAGCAGAACGTCAAAGTGCTTTGATTCTTCTGATCGTTCAACGAACCATAAAGCTCTGAAAATATGAATAAAACTTAGTGAGAAAAACGTGTATTTATACAGCTTAATTTAATGCCCTATCCCAAAATAAAATCTCTTACCTCTAAGGCATCGAAAATTTCATCAGCTGCACTCTGCTATGTCATCGTCTTCATCGTCCCTTTGTTGTGTGAACCATAAAGAAAAACAGCCTCATTTACTGTCTCGTTTTGACATGTCTTCATTTTCTTGTTTGGCACCTTCAAAGCATGCTCTACAAACTTATTTTTCATCTTGAGCCATCAGAAACAGTAGATATACCAACACCAAAATTGGCTGATACAATTCGCAAAATCTCGTCATTTTGAATTCTTTTAATTGCCTCCGATTTTTCTTCAATCGTTATCATGACCCGTTTCCGCTTTGTTGACATGACCCACAATTTATTACATTAGTTTTTGTGTTTCATCCGGAAAAAAATTTGCATTATAGTAAAAATTGGGAATATATAATTTTTTATTTTATTGGTTGCTCGTTTTGGTTAAACAATATTTCGATTAAAAGTGTTAATGGAGGTTCTACTGTAGTACCAGAATCTTTTCATAATATTATATTATTAACGAAGAGATTAGAAGTAAATTGAAGCTCATCACATGATAATAGTTAGGGCAGAGAAGTGAGGACTATGACAGTGGTTCCATATTCTGTATGAACTAATCAAAATAATATTGAAAAATGGCCCTGTGAAGTGGATTGGAAACTGTCTATGAGAAAGAGTTGTACTTCTGCAATTTGTAGAGTACAGACACATTGCCTGTTCTAAATTCACAAACTATCTTGGTACCTCTTCCTAGTCTCCCAATGTTTGTCCTTCCCACAGGTTTGTATCTCTTCTCGGTTATGTGTGGAATACTTCCCATTGGCATTCTAACCACATACGCTTTCCATTTCTCCCATTAGTTTATAATGTCGTCTACAGGGATACATCTTGTTAAGTCTATTTGTTCCTCAACCAATCTGCCCTACACTTTTTCACCTTCCATGTCTTGCAGAAGCCTCAATTTCTCTTTCTTTCTTGCTGATCAGTGACTGAGTCTCACATCCAGACATCAGACTATACTTTTAAAATTTCAGTCCCTTTTAACTTTGTTTTTGTTAGTATTTTGTAAATAGTCCCACAAGTTATCTGAAATCTACTCATTCTGATGTTAAATTTTGTTGTTTGCAAAATTCAGATCATTTGTACAAGAACACCAGAATTCATGAAAAGGAGAGCCATAACATATTTCTACGACAATTACAGAACACTCTCGAAAAGATGAGTGTCGTTTTACATGCTTATTGACTAGTCCAGTGTGTGGTGTCTGTGTCAACACCTTCCACTAACATAGCACTCCAGACTGTTCGAGAGCACTTGTAACTACATAAATTATGCTGGCACGCCGCCAAAAGAATGGAAAATTATTCTGCAACACCTGCGAAACCTATAGAAGCAACAGCGGCTGGCTTAGGGAGTTAGTTACAGCGGGCGATTTTTCAGTGCAGATCAAATGGTTGTTACAGATGGTTATAGCACCATCTTTAAAAAGGATCTTTTTAGTAATAAAATACAAAGAAGAATAAAATAAACTTAATAAATAAAGAAATGAAAACAATATATTATTGAAAGATAAACAATAAGGTCAAGGAATAAAAAGTAATCAAAACAAAAAGGGAAATGATAATAAATAAATACTAGGGAAATAGGGAAATCAATTTTAGGAATTAAATAATTCAATTACCATGACAAAACAATAACTGACGATGACCATTATACCCAGAAGAGACGATCAAAAGAAAAATACAATGTAAATAGTTATTAGTAGACATAAATATAATGTACAAATGTTAAATGTAGTATGTAAGAATAAGACACTGGTTATAGCCTAAGACTAGTAAACTAGAGGGAGGTCTGCGAACCTCAAACAGTTATTTTGTGTTAAAACTACAAAATGTGAGTGACATTAAAATTACTAATAAACTAATAGTAAGCTATAATTATGAAAGTTAAGTGGTGCAATAACATAAAATAATTAAAAGAACAATGATAAACAATATAAAACAGTGTAGAGTGAAGTAAATAGGAAACGGACCTAGTGATATAATATACTGTGAATAAAACATATATATTATATTAACACATTATAGTCAATATAAAAAAGTGTACAAAAACTAATAACAGTGAAATCTTGCGTTACAAACTTATAATATATAGTAGTGACGAAGAAAAAATACAATTCAATGGAATCATATTAATTATAAAATATGAAACCGAACCTGTGACCCATAAATATTCCATCCAAGACCTTAATTGAATGAATTAGTGTTTTGGTAAAAAGGAATATATTGTTGAAGAATTTTCAAAACAAGCCAGAACATGTTAATTTTAATGCTGGACTTGTATACTAAATAATTGAAGATATAAGACAAAATTGTAAAGAAAAACTGTTGAAATAACGAGAAGACTAATGTTTTGATTGAATATACCAAAAACTTGAAGGCCAGAAGCGAAGAATCAAGCAATAAATTCGTAAATGAAACTACCAGATTGGTGAGATTGCTCCATAGTGTTAAGGCACACTATTGAACAAACATTACTTCATTTAAAGAGCGAGTTACAGTGAAACACTATAACAAAAACAATATAAACATTAGAATAATGAATTTTATTTGTACACCATAATTATTTGTACACACAGTTTCTGCCCCGACAGAAATACCACATTTATAATGTACTGATTTTGATGATATGAATTTTCTAGTCCGTTCGTATACAAGGGAGTTACATGATCGTAGTTAAAGAATTTCATATTTGTAAGGCATTTAAAAATAAAGAGAACAATGAAATGTTACTGAACTGTCAGCTGATTTTTCCAAGTTAATTCTCAATATTTCACAACTGTAAACATTAAAGATAAGATGTAATGTAAACATAATGTTCAGTAGGTGTACAAAGTTATGTGGCATCCACTAAAATCTCACACATGTTCCAAGAATTTGCACATTTGGTGAATTTATATGTGTACTTATTGAATCTTAATTTTCTAAAGTCCTCCAAGTGTGTGATAAAGCATCTGAAGACTCAAAACAGGTACACAATTTATGTCTAAATACAAAGTCATATGGATGGATAAATTGATAATTTTACTTGATTCAAAATTATATAAAACACTTTTTTGATGTGGCTGTTTTGTTTCAAAATAACACCCCACAGTGTTAAAATTATGGTTTACTTTTATCTACCTAACCAAATTTGGTAGGTTGGTGGATAACCCAGTTTTACAGATTTGCGGTTAATGAACTATCTACAATCATACGTTGCGTACTTGCAAATACAAATATTGCTGTAAATAGAGACAACTATATCCATTCATTCAAGTGGTAGCTTCACTGCTATTTCCAAACATGACTTAGACTACTCAGCCATGGAAACATGTTGTTTGAAACTATAGTGATCAAAATTTTAAAAAATTTATAATTTCTTGATCAAGTGGCACGCTCACACACTCGAGTTGACAAACCCAGGCCCGAGTCGTAAATATGAACGAATTAGATACACGTCAGACCCGACGTCAGTGGGAAGACAATGCAAAAACGTCTGAGTACACGCTACAATAGAAAATAGGGTACGTCGTTGACAGCACGAAGTTAGCTACGATTTACAGCGCCAAACAAACCAAGACAAAAAAGGCATAGTCCAGTAGTCTGGTTACGCAGAAGTGAAATGGAACACATGCTGTGGGGTTGAGTTGTAACGAGCACACGTATGAACGCTACACCCAGTAACAAAGGGTGCAGAGAAATCTTGACAAATATGTAGACAATAGAACGGATATTCAATGAATACTAGAGATACACACAGCCCAGCATGAAAACACGCCCTGACGTTCAGTCAGATTTACGACTAGAAACCGTGGGACCCGTCCAGGGATGACACCCAACGAAGAGTTGATAATTGGCGGAACGAGCGAAGGGTAAACGAACAATTGACCAAGACACTGCAGACTCTTAACAAAAGCTATATCAGAGTGCCTCGACAACGTGGAAACAAAGGTTGATAGACAGGTGGGAAATTACTCTAGTTTCTGAGAATCAGCACAACGTTCGTCGCTGGAATATTCCGGGGATGTCGACGACCAACCAGCGTTTGGCATCTCCCAAAGGAACTGGTGGAGAGAGTAGTAACGACTTGAACGACGAATCAGGAAACCGATGACAAAAATCTACAAGGCGGTAGGAATTTTGGAACCTATCAACAACGGCCGAAGGCGTGGAGATGAGGAAATTGCCTTCTGGGAGAGAATGATTGATAAAAACTGTTTGCGAGGACGCGGAGCCCAGTAGTAATACGGGTAATACAGTAGTAATTGAATAACAGTAGTAATGGAGTAGGAGTAGTAGTAATTGAAATAGTTTACGCGACTTACTCAACTTTTAACTCGGTTAATCAATCAGTGGAATTGTAACCAAGTCGCGGTCTTAAGTGAACTTAGACATTCAATTCAATCGCAATTCTACAAAACGTATGTTCAATATTTTGTATGAGTTACCGATAATTAACAGTGCGAATAGACATAACTATCGTTAAATACCAGTGTATACGTGACTCTAAACTACGACCGACACACAACATAATGCAATACGAGTGAGTAACAATCCGAGAGTAAAACAGTGGGTGACGATTTCAGACACTATTCAACCATAATGATTCTCAATTTTGGGCATCTGAACTGAGTGAATTAACACGAACACTATTACGCACATTGCATACATTACGTCCAAGGTAGACGAAATAGTTAGCTATGAACACGCACACAGCAAACTCTAAAAGCAAACCACTTCAATGACGATGATTGCATCTTAACACTTGAAGCCATAAAACACTTAACGCCAACGGAGAGTCCAACACCACACTATACATAACGAGAGTGGGGAAATTCAGTGAAGTGAAAGTGAAGTGTTCTTCGATCAACAGATATTACGATGTATAAGGAACGCACTAACGGATGTAATCTTACACCGATGGAATTTGTGGATAAGCCTTTTGCAAGATAAGTCTTTATGTTTCTTAAATGCTAGTTGATACATACTACTGCACTGTCTCTTCTTTTCAAAGAGCTACTCCCGAGAGATTTCTGTAAATCTATATAATCATAAATCTAATAATGTTAATATTAAAGTCATTCATCTGAGCATAATGAACGCATTTAGCTAGGGATAAAATATATTTGATTGCTTATTGTTTGTATATGTATATTATTGTGTTGTATTTGATTGTACTATATGTCTTGTTTTTCAGGAAACAACGAAAGAATATTATTGTGATTTGTTATTGTGTGTTTTGTTATGTATTTGCAGGACATAATTTCATTTGTGGTTCAGTAATTTACTTAATCAATGGTATAATAAATAAGTAATTATTACCTATACACATATATCTTGCGTTCATTATTGCGATTAACCTTGACAATTAATTTATCACGTTCCAAGTGATTTCATCTTGTAACTTATAAAGAGTCTCAGAATGATGCTAATTATCAATGGACACACCCAAATCGACCATTGAAATGTCAGATTAACATGCTCATGTAAATCATATTGATTTGATAACTATATTGAGTCAAATCCGACAAATATAATTTACTCTTCCATATGTGTGTTAAATATAAATGATACCCAAGGAAAGTTGGGCTTTATAAATGTCAATTACAACCCCATTAAGTTAAACATAAATAGCATACGAATTTAATTAGACCCAATTCATTAATTTATAATTGGATGATTTAATAATTCATAATAATTAGCATAATTGCATTAAATATAAATGGC
Organism: Magicicada septendecula; assembly: GCA_034769895.1. NCBI lineage: Eukaryota > Metazoa > Arthropoda > Insecta > Hemiptera > Cicadidae > Magicicada > Magicicada septendecula. Next base: position 84,499,016 of record CM068372.1, on the reverse strand, counting down.
GCCCATCGCATGGCAAAAGAGAGCAGGCAGTAGTTGTAATTAGATTAAGTCAAATAATATAATACAATAGGATATTTATAGTGTAAGGTTAGCTTGACTGGTGACTGGATGTTAACAAGGAGTAAAGCTAAAATGGCTAGCAATAGTTTAGATAGCATGAACTTCGACATCAACAACCAGTTAGGTGTACCCGACAACGGAGAAGAAAACTCAACGGTGAAACCGAACATGACTGAGGAGACATCAGAGGTTAGAGCGCGGGGACAGGAGTCCCAACAACCACAACAGGAAGCGACACTGCGTTCACTACTGATGGATTTCATGCGTACACAAAGTGAAACCCTCCAAGTAATTAATGAAAAATTCGACCAGCAGAAGGAACAATTTAATGAGAAATTCGACCAGCAGAAGGAAGAAATTAATGAGAAATTCGACAAAATTAACGAAAATTTTAATAGTCATAAAGAAGATGTCAAGCGACAGATGGCCGAACAGCTCGCGCAAATACAAGTGGAAATGCGTGACTACAAGACCAGTTGTGACGACAAAATAAGTAAAGTCCTGAAGAAACAGGAGGACACCATAAAAGAATTGATGGACGACAATACAAAAGGTTCGAAGAAGTGTGGGAAACCCGGGAGTCAGATCGTCAAGAAGTAAAGAACCTTGCACAGAACACACAAACGAGTATTAAGAAGGTCCACAATAAATTAGAGCCACACGTCAACAATAACCAAAAGAGACAAGAAGAATTAAAAACCGAAATATACCACACGCTTAGGCAACAGCAACAAGAACTGGGAGAAACAAACAACACACTACAGCAAAAATTTGAAGAAGTAGACGGCAGACAGAAGACGACCGAACAGAAACTGGACGAAAACGTCAAAGAAAGGGCAACCCACATGCAAGAACTGAAGTGTCAATTAGAAAGGTTGCGGCGACAGATAACCGAAGGGGAGTCTGGGCCAAGTAGAACAGTCAACGGGCAAGTACAGGTGGAATTTAAATACGATGGAACCGACAGATTCCCGATGGAGTTCCTGAAAGAATTGTCGGAGTTCCAAGAATTGTATTACTCGAATAGTGACATTAAATGGATCGGGAAGCACCTAGAAAAGGACGCAAGTATATGGTGGCGCGTAATCAGGGACCAGCTATCCACGTTTGAAGAGTTCAAGAGTTCAAAAGTTCACGTTAAAGTATTGGGGATTAGAGCGACAAGACATCATTCGTGATAACCTCGAATACGGTGAAATTTGAGTGGCAAGGACCGATTATGGCTATCCAGTATATAGAAAGGATCCTATTAGAAAGCCGACAATTAACTCCCGCATTGACCGACAGGCAGTTGATAAGAAAAATTTCTAGGCATTTTGGTAGAGACCTGCAGATCGCTGTAATCACACGGGGGATCACCACGATACCTAACTTTGAAGCTTTAATCACTGAATACACAAGTATTCAGTCGAACAATGGAAATAACAGGCGGACGCATTATCGGTTAGCTAATGAAGGGGAAAGAGGAGCTAACAACCGACCGAAAGGTAGCTTTGCAAATAAAAGCGAAAGTGACAAAAAACAAGTTTGGCAGGGCAGGCCACACGGAACTCGTTTCGGGGACAAGCAGTACAATGGAATAAACACTGTTGATTTCGTTAACAGTACGCCAAGTACGAGCAGGGCGACTGACGACACCACCCCAAGGACGAATACCGACAATAATGGTAAAAAAAAACACCCCTGCACAGCGAACGACTTAGTTTTTGTCAACAAACACAACTTCACCAATAATGTCAACATTTTATTACCGGACCTGAGGAATGACCTGCTACAAGAATATGACGAGGACATTAATAAACAAATATTAAAGTGTCCCGAGGTACTTATTAAATTCAACGACGGCATTACGGTGTCGGCACTTATTGACACAGGCTCTGTTATTAACGCACTATCAGAAGAGTGGTTCAACGTAAATAAGAAGGACATTGAACCATATAAAATTTTACCAATGACAAATTCCCTCATCATTAGTGCTGTTGGGAATAAATCCAAATTAATCAGAAAGCAGATACTGTGCGATATTGAAATTGACGGAATCAAGAATGAACGTGTTTTCTTAATTATACCTGATCTCATTAAGCAATGCATATTAGGAATAAGTTTTTTATAGGAAGTGGGATGTCGCATCGACATCGGAAATAAGAAGATAGAATTAATGAATGCAGCTGATGAAAAGGTGCGTGCTGTACCCATCATGAACATCGAACTACTAAATAATGGAGAGGAAGAAGAAATCCTGAGGAATATCAACGATAAGATAGCAAGCATGGATTGTCAAGATAAAGAGATATTGGAACGATTGAGGGAAATACTTATAAAGAATAGGAGTGTTCAGGGAATGCCCGGGGAGGATAGAAGGATACGAGCATGAATTTCAAGTCACGGACAGGACGCCCTACTTTCAACGGGGTTGGCCTGTACCACTTGCATATAAGGAAAAGGTAAAGGATGAGATTGACAGGATGCTGCGGTACGGAGTGATAGAACGATGCAAGAGTCCGTTCATAAATCCACTCGTCACAGTCATCAAAAGAGATGGAAGGGTCCGTTTATGCCTAGATGCAAGAAAGATAAACGGCGTTACGATTCCCGATTATGAAGGCGTTTCCCCGATCAAAGAAATTTTGGCAAGATGTAGTGAGATGCGCTACCTTTCTACCGTTGATTTGTCCAGCTGCTTTTGGCAGGTGCCATTGAAGCAAGAATGCAGAAAGTATACCGCGTTCATGTATGAGGGAAGGTGCTACCAATTCACTGTAACACCATTCGGCCTCAGTACCAGTTCGGCGGCACTGACACGCGGATTGGATACAGCCTTGGATGAAGATGTCAAAAGAAACACGCTAATATACGTTGATGATTGCTTATGCTATTCTAACGACGTTCAGACGCACCTAGCAAATTTAGAGGCACTGTTAAACAATCTCAACAAAACAAACTTGACCGTTAACTCAACAAAACAAACTTGACCGTTAACCTAAAAAAAATCACAGTTTTTCAGAAAAGAAATCTCGTATCTTGGATACCAACTGACAACACGCGGCATCCAAGCTACGGAAGAGAAAGTAAAAGCCATTATGGATTTCCCGAAGCCCAAGAATCAGAAACAGTTAAAAGGTTTCTTAGGCCTCACTAATTTCTATAACCGCTTCACAAGTAAATATGCGGAGACCACGCAACCTCTACATGAATTATTGAAGAAAGATCGCAAGTTTTTATGGACAGCTGAATTAGACGATTGTTTTGTGAGGGTCAAGAACTTATTTGTGGATGCTGTAGTTTTAAGATTTCCGCGCCCAAACCAGAGGTACTACATACAATGTGATGCTAGCGATTACGCATATGGAGGGCAACTTTATCAGCTTGATGAAGAAGGGGAGATTGGCGTAATTGCCTTCACGAGTAGAACATTCAAGGGTGCCGAGCGGAACTACTATACCACAGAAAAGGAGCTCTTAAGTATCGTTAGATGCTTAGAAAAATTACGCATGTATGTTCTCGGTCAACCGTTGACGATAATAACTGACAACAAGGCGTTGACATTCCTGAACAAATGCCATTTGAATAATTCGAGGATTACGCGATGGATTCTCGCTGTACAAGAATATAAATTCGATATCATCCATTGCAAGGGCAAGGACAACATCGTAGCCGACATCTTAAGCAGGTACCCACACGATACGAAACTAGACGAAGTTCAGGACAATACGCATGAATATTTAGTCAATCACTTCACCGTTAAGATGAAACTCGAAGTACGAAAATTAATCAAAAATATTGGAAAACACCAAATAGAAGATAACAAGCTTAAGACAATTATTAATAAAATTAAGGAGGGAAGTTTAGACCAAAATTTAAGTAAATTTTATAAATACGTCAATAACAAATTATATAGGCGGCAGCGGAACGAATGGAAGCTATATGTTCCTAACAACGTATCTGGGGACATAATCGCTGAAATTCACCAGATGTTTGGACATTTAGGGACGAAAAAGTGCATGAAGATGCTCCAGGAACATTTCACGTTCGACCGGATGTTGAAGAGGGTCAAAACTTATATACAAACATGCGACGTTTGCCAGAAGTGTAAGGACACCAACAACAAAGAGCTGTTTGGTGTGGCACACGTGCAGTGATACCTACAGCAAGAGGAGATCTGGTAAGCGCGGACTACTATGGACCCCTACCGACAGGAGCAGGTAGTGTTAAATATTTACTCGTAATAGTGGATAATTTTATAAAATAAGTTAAGTTATTCACCCTCCGAAGAGCAACAACCACCACGACATTGCGGAGAATAAAAGCCTATTGTGAAAAGTTCGGACAACCAAGGGCCTTTTTGACGGACAACGGGACCCAGTTCACTTCCAGAAAGTGGATCAACGGTTTAAAGGAGTTGAACATCCAACCGAAGTTTACCGCAATACGAAACCCTTGTACTAATCTCGCCGAGAGGATTAACCGGCAACTTGTTCCGAATTTTCGTGAGTGACCGACATACTAAATGGTCCCAATACATAAAGACAATCGAAGCGTGTCTGAACGAGGTGTACCACGAGACAATCGAAATTACCCCTCATGAAGCACACCTCGGTACGAGACCTACACGAGCATGGGAACAATGCTTGGACAAAGGGATCATTAACAGTGAAGGAAAGCGCGAGAATAATATATTTGTAAAAATCAAGGAGAAGAGAGAGAAGCACGCGAAGCGTTGCAACGAGAGTAAGAAGATAACGAAGTTTTCAATTGGCGACAAGGTATTGGTAAGAACATACCATCAATCAGACGCTATGTTGAGAAAAATCGACAAGTTTTTTGAACTATTCTCAGGACCTTATAAGATCAACCGTATCATCGGCGAGGCCACGTACGAGCTCGTGGAATGGGATAGCGGAAAGGTACGAGGAAGATTTAACGTGCGACAAATTAAGGCATATCATGAGCCGGTGAAAGAGGTACGGATTATACAAGAAAATGACTCCGGCTGCTAGATGACTACAAAGCGGAATACATAAATCAGGTAATTTGCTCGCGAGACCAGTCCAGCTAGCCAAAGAATGATGTAAGTTTTACTATACTGTGTTTAATTCAAACTTCAATGTCAATTGTGTTTGTGATCACGATGTATTCTTTATTTACAATGTTAATTAGGTATCTAAACATCAATGTGTATAGAGTAATTTGATAACGTGTACCATGTATCAAAGGGACATTATGATACAATGATACAGGACATTAAATAATTGTGAAATAATAACTTGATAAAGATGTAGTGAATCGAGTAATTTGCTTATACAATTAATAATTTAAATATGAGACAATCGTTTTGTAACTTTAGGAATAAGCGTCTAGGTATACATCATGAGGTATGATGAATCCTTAATTGTTTATTTATTATGCATATTTCATTTATTAATGTAATCATTTATAATATGTGTCACAAGTTAATCTTATGTATGTATTTATTTGTTTAGCAACTATAGTCATGAGACACTAGTAGTGAATTAAAAGTATTTTGTTGTTATATGATTCATCGATGTACGATCGATTGATTTAATTGCTAGCTAATCTTCAGATAATTTATTATGTTATAGATGAACGAAAGAATGTAGACAATAACAAAACAAACTGTCTAATGAGCAGATGTAAATATTTTATTTCAATTATTTACATGAAATAATATTGTATAATCCACATATAGACGGATAGAATGTAAAAAATGCGTTCATTTCACGCAGATGGGCGGCAATAAATTCATATAATCATGTAAGACCCCAAGACAGGGAATAACTATTAATTGCACCATATGAGAGATATAGGTCATCCAACCATGTCCATTCCAAAGCAGACGTCCACGACTGGGACAGAGCGCAGAAATTGGATCAGATGTCTCCTGTTAATCCAACATCCAATCCAATTTGGGGACAATATAGTGATCAAAATTTTAAAAAATTTATAATTTCTTGATCAAGTGGCAAGCTCACACACTCGAGTTGACAAACCCAGGCCCGAGTCGTAAATAAGAACGAATTAGATACACGTCAGACTCGATGCCAGTGGGAAGACAATGCAAAAACGTCTGAGTACACGCTACAAGTAACGTCTACAAGTACACAAGTAGTAACTACTTGAACGACGAATCAGGAAACCGATGACAAAAATCTACAAGGTGGTAGGAATTTTGGAACCTATCAACAACGGCCGAAGGCGTGGAGATGAGGAAATTGCCTTCTGGGAGAGAATGATTGATAAAAACTGTTTGCGAGGACGCGGAGCCCAGTAGTAATACGGGTAATACAGTAGTAATTGAATAACAGTAGTAATGGAGTAGGAGTAGTAGTAATTGAAATAGTTTACGCGACTTACTCAACTTTTAACTCGGTTAATCAATCAGTGGAATTGTAACCAAGTCGCGGTCTTAAGTGAACTTAGACATTCAATTCAATCGCAATTCTACAAAACGTATGTTCGATAGTTTATATGAGTTACCGATAATTAACAGTGCGAATAGACATAACTATCGTTAAATACCAGTGTATACGTGACTCTGAACTACGACCGACACACAACATAATGCAATACGAGTGAGTAACAATCCGAGAGTAAAACAGTGGGTGACGATTTCAGACACTATTCAACCATAATGATTCTCAATTTTGGGCATCTGAACTGAGTGAATTAACACGAACACTATTACGCACATTGCATACATTACGTCCAAGGTAGACGAAATAGTTAGCTACATGAACACGCACACAGCAAACTCTAAAAGCAAACCACTTCAATGACGATGATTGCATCTTAACACTTGAAGCCATAAAACACTTAACGCCAACGGAGAGTCCAACACCACACTATACATAACGAGAGTGGGGAAATTCAGTGAAGTGTTCTTCGATCAACAGAGATTACGATGTATAAGGAACGCACTAACGGATGTAATCTTACACCGATGGAATTTGTGGATAAGCCTTTTGCAAGATAAGTCTTTATGTTTCTTAAATGCTAGTTGATACATACTACTGCACTGTCTCTTCTTTTCAAAGAGCTACTCCCGAGAGATTTCTGTAAATCTATATAATCATAAATCTAATAATGTTAATATTAAAGTCATTCATCTGAGCATAATGAACGCATTTAGCTAGGGATAAAATATATTTGATTGCTTATTGTTTGTATATGTATATTATTGTGTTGTATTTGATTGTACTATATGTCTCGTTTTTCAGGAAACAACGAACGAATATTATTGTGATTTGTTATTGTGTTTTGTTATGTATTTGCAGGACATAATTTCATTTGTGGTTCAGTAATTTACTTACTCAATGGTATAATAAATAAGTAATTATTACCTATACACATATATCTTGCATTCATTATTGCTATTAACCTTGACAATTAATTTATCACGTTCCAAGTGATTTCATCTTGTAACTTATAAAGAGTCTCAGAATGATGCTAATTATCAATGGACACACCCAAATCGACCATTGAAATGTCAGATTAACATGCTCATGTAAATCATATTGATTTGATAACTATATTGAGTCAAATCCGACAAATATAATTTACTCTTCCATATGTGTGTTAAATATAAATGATACCCAAGGAAAGTGGGGCTTTATAAATGTCAATTACAACCCCATTTAGTTAAACATAAATAGCATACGAATTTAATTAGACCCAATTCATTAATTTATAATTGGATGATTTAATAATTCATAACAATTAGCATAATTGCATTAAAAAACTCATGAGATGGAAACTTTAATTATTATATATTTTTAGACATTTCATCTCAAATTACTCTCAATTTATTAAATATAGTAAACAAAAATCTACATAAAAACAAATGTAATACTTGTAACGGGGCAAAAAGGTGTAAAACTAATTTTAATTATTTTTAAACCAATCTTGGTACTATTCGGTGATCATCAGTGTAAGTTGCGCGTTAGGAATTGTGAACAAGCATATACGGTGAATTGACTGTATCGGCGAAACTGTCGCGTTGTGGTACAAGAATAGACTTTCAACGAGGGTGCGTACGCGCCCCTACACGCGCGCTCAGGCGGCCAATGTTCCCATGGTTTGGTCACGCGCAGGTACTTTCTTTCGCGCTGTGTGCGTAGAAACCACGCTCGGTCGACTACAAAACTCCCGTCTGGCCAGACGAAATTTGTTTAAAAGTGAAAATGTGATTTAAACTATAAAATTGGCGTGATATAAAGTAACAGTAAACAGCGAAATCTTCAAAAGTTAATCAGTGCAACATCTTTTGGACGCAACCAGTGAACAAAAATGTAATAAGAGTGACACGATGTCTGCAGAGACACCGCCAGTCAAGTAACAGAAAAAACTTAAAACAATCAATATATCTAAATTCATAAAAGCGCTAAATGTAAATAAAGGGGTTTAAAAGATATGAATGTTTGTGTGAACGAACTTCTGGGTTGCTTTTAATTAAAAAATTTAATGAATAAGTTTTAGAATTTTAAATAAATGATTTACCTATAAGCTTGTTATTTCAATCAGATAGTGTCGTCACCTCAACATTTAATTGTGCGTAAGTGAAATGTTAGCAAATAGAGAAGGAGAAGAGATGAAAATACAATAAAGTAGTGTGTTATGTGAATTTTAACTATGTACTATTTGCATTATTTATTTGCATGTATTATTTGCATTGACCTATTTTTCTCTGCTGAGTACACAAGACGACATCTTGGTTAATTTCTACGTCCGAACAAGGTAAAGTAATTTAAATTTAAATACTTCTAATAATATAATTAAAAGAGTACTATTTCATTGGCGCCCGAACAGGGACTCGATTTCAATATTTTAATTAATAATAACGTGTACTGTTTCATTGGCGCCCGAACAGTGGATGTTGTAAATTAAAATTAAATTAATTTACAACCTTGTCGAAGTGGCAGAGAAAAACAGGAGTGCAAATGTATGTGAGGGTGTAGAGGGGGAATCAATTTTAAACGTTACACAAGACGATTTAATATCAACAAATATTAACGAGAGCGTAGACGATACAACAGACGAAGTTGAAATAGTAGACGCTAAGAATAGCAAAAGCGATAATGTAAATATATTTAACCAATTGGCGTTGATGATGGAAATGATGTCCGGAATGAGAACTGAAATGAAATCGGAAAATAATAATTTAAACACGAGTTTAAATGATAAGTTTGACCAGCAAAACACGAGTTTAAATGAATTTAAATCTGAAATCAAATCCGAGATAAATGTTGTAAATATTAAACTTAACAAACAAGACGAAAGGTTAATAGAAATAAATAACGAGTTTGCGAACATAAGAAGCGAACTAAAAATGAGTGATGTAAATATGAATAGCCGATTGGAAAGTATGAATGAGACTATTGTTGGAGTGAAAGATGAACTGACTATAGACATAAACAAAATACAAACCGAAATGAAAAATGATATAACAACAATTAATGAAAAACAAAACGAGAAACTAATAGAGACAAACAAAAAATTTGACGTTTTAAAAACAAATAAATTTAACGATAAAATTAAAAAACAAAATGACAAAATTGACAGTAATGTTCAAAGTGTAATTGATGAGTGTGAGCAAATTAAAAAAGCAAATAAAATACAAGAAAATATAAATGAGGAATTCAGAAGTAACTTTGAGCAAATTGAGACAATTAAAACTAATGTAACTAGTTTGAAAAGTAAACAAACAGAACACGAACAAGAAATAATTAAAGTCAGAGAAGATTTAGGTGTAGCAATTAACCAAAAATTAACTAATGTGAGTGAGAGAGTGAACATTGAAGTTGAGTTAGGTTATTTCAGTAATGAAAGTAGGAGAGTGAACCCCATACAATTTTTAAACTCAATAAAAAGTTTCAATAAATATAACCAAGAAAGTTGGGAAATTAAGTTAGTACGAATTTCAAATATTTTAAAGGGGATGATAAAATATGGGCGGACGCTCATAATGATAACTGGGTAGATTTTAATGAGTTTGAACAAGCATTTAAAAATAAGTACTGGTCAGAGGAAAAACAAGAGGGCGTACATACACTGCACAACCACTTATATAATTTTATATTATATGTTAATTGATACCATGCAGTGTTAATATTGACGAAGTAAAACATGCGAATGAGAGAAGATTTCCCCACCTTTTTGGGTGATTACCGTCTTACCAGCACTAATCGTGGTTTTGGACGACAACCAGCTGTGGGCAGAAATTGTAAAACTGACCATGGTTGGTTGCCATTGAAATTGGTGAAAATTGAAATTAACGGGGGGCAACTTAGGGGAATCCCCGGAACTATGGAACACTAAACAACTCCGGATTGCTGCGAAGAGGGTATTGAGGTACTTAAACGGTACCAAGCATTTGAATCTCACATTTCATAAAAATCAAGATACTGGATTAATCACATATTCAGATGCAGATTGGGCAGGAGACATCACCAGCAGAAAGAGTGCAAGTGGATGTATAATATATCACTGTAACAACCCTGTATCCTGGTTTACAAAGAAACAAACATGAGTATCCCAGTCAACAGCTGAAGCAGAATACATAGCATGTGCAATGGCAGCGATGGATGTGGTATACTTTCAATGCATACTTGTGGACTTGAAGTGCAATGTCTTAATTCCTTTAATTTATGTAGACAACCAAAGTGCACTTAACATGTGTGAAAGCTATGAGAATAGCAGATGTACTAGACATATATTAAATATCACTATATTAAGGATCTTATACACAAAAAACTTATTGAATTAGAGTACATAAAAACCCAAGATAATGCAGCTGATATTTTCACAAAATCCTTAAATAATATAAAGTTTGCAAAGTTTTTTGAAAAACAACATAAAATAGTTTTCAGATATCAAAAATTTTCAATTTTGCATTCATTTTTTATTTAAGTATATTTATCAACTGTACTCATACCAAAAATGTTCCAAATGTAAATTAAGGGTATTTAAATTATATGGGTATTTAAATTGAGGGGGAATGTCAAATATATCATATGTACAATTTAAATATGGTTCAACAATGTATGTACAAGACGCATGCGCGTACTCTTATAACGGATGTTATGTATTCTATCAAGTTTAGTTCTACAAATAAAGTCTTTTCTAATCAACGTGTTGTCTAACTGTATTTGGCAATATAATTCCAATATTAAATAATATCGCTCACAAGTTGTTCTGAGATTTGCATCGCAGTGTCATACAACGAGTTAGAGCGAAAATTCAACTGATCATTTAATAAATAATCTGGACTGGTTTTAAAGGTCTTATATATTTCAAATTCTTCATTCGCATTCATATTCCTACCTTTATTGCATATGTGTATTGGTTTAAAGTTTGTACTAAATTTCGTATAATTATGATTATTGACAATCAAATGTCGTCAAAAATTGGATTTAGTTTTTCCAAAGTCTTTTTTGGGGAGATGTTCTTTGAATCTCTTTATGAAAGGTCTCCCCGTCTGGCCTATATAAAAACAGTTACACTCATCACATATTATCTTGTATACACCTGTTTTTTCTTCTAAAGGTCTGGCCGTTTTTGGACCAAGTATATTATATATGTTATTGCTTGTTTGAAAGGCCGTCACTATATTCATTTTCTTAAAGACATTTGTTAGAATTTTCAGAAGGACATTACCATACTCAGTTGATATGTGTATTGCTCCATCCTTGTTCTTCGGGGGCCTCATTTGTCTGTTTTGCTGTTTCTTGAGTAGTCTATCTATCATTGAACTTTGATATCCGTTAGCTCTGGCTATGTATTTTATTGTATTTAACTCTTTTTGAAAATTAGTTGTCTCAAGTGGTATTGTAATTAGCCTATGAATAAAACTGTTACATGCAGCCATTTTTTGAGATGTAGGGTGGTGGGAGTCTGCGTGTATAGTGATATCTGTTGTGGTTGGTTTTCCATAGATTTGGTATTGGAATCTATGTTTTGCTTTTATGACTGTTAAGTCAAGAAAATTCAAGAAAATAATTCACATTATTTCAGCGTGTTCCTTTACCTTTATTGCCGTTTTTGATGTGTTCTTAATTTTGATGATAGCATGCTTTGGTATTACGTTGTTCTTAATGCATTTTTTGTTGAATTTTATGTGTAGGTTGGTTTTCAATAATTTCAATAACAAAAATTATTGAAAACCAACCTACACATAAAATTCAACAAAAAATGCATTAAGAACAACGTAATGTTCTTAGTGAGTAAGTGAATATAATGACATAACTTACCTAATGCTAACGGAAAATATTAATGGAGAATTTACTATACCCAATGTTGACAGGAATTTTGAATTGATAGTATGCAATAATATTTGTAGTTACTATATTGATACAATGGAAAAAATTAATGATAATGATTATTATAATTATAATAATAAAAATGTGTCTGTAATTGTAAACGTAAAACCAGGTTATTATACGATGATGGGGGGTAAGCAATTAATGTTTATGAACGTTTAATTATGTGATTAATGTTTTTGAATTGGTGTTTTATAAAATGAGGTGTGGTAAACAATAAAATAATGACAAAAAAATTGTAAATAAATTTATAGGGAGATTAATTGTGTTTGTGTTGTAAGATGTATTTTACGTGAACAATGTATGTATGCAGTAGTAATTGATTTTAATAATAATATTTTATCAAACTAAACAAATAACAAAAGTAATAAGGAAGTTTATAAAACAACTGAATTGTAATTGTTTTGGAATAAGGTAATTAAAGTAATGTTGTGTTTAAATAACTGATTGAATTAAAATAAATTGTAGATGAATTAATTGATTAATTAACTAGATGATTATATATGATTTGAAAATGATAATAAATAATAAATGAATAAATGTAAAATGTGTTTAGTTGTGGAGTCATATGATTGTTATAATGTTTCAGAAGATACATGGAGTTATGTACGCTATATTTGTTGTAATGACTTGTTTATATTTGGAATTAATGACAGTAAGCATGTGTTTATTAGAGGGAGTGATTGACCATATAGAAGTATGAATTTGAGAATGACCTTGAAGTAAAGTAAAAGAGTCTTATAATGGCACTAAATGAGTTTGAAAGAAGTTAACTTAGGTAAAATATTATAGTAAAATGTTATGCAAAATGAAGGTAGATAACAGATTTGAAATTGTGGAGAATTTAATGGCATAATAAATGAGAAATAGTTAAAAGTTGATATAAAAAGAATTAATAGAATTTAAAGCTAAAATAAAGCTGCAAGTTGTGTAAATTTCTTGATAAAATCTGCATTTGAAATGTGATATAATGAATGTTAATAACAAATTAAAAATTTTTTCGATAGAACATACTTTTGAGGGCGGACTATGGTTGGCGGTATATTAGAAAATATAAATTAATATAATTATAAATATAAAATATAAATTATAAAATATTATTATAAAATAATAATTTTTGTTATGGTTTAACAATTGTGAAGATAAAATTATGAGTGTTTATAATAAAAATTAAATTCAATTAAAAGATACGAATTTGGTAATAAATTTGAAAGTTTTGATGGCCAGGTTATGGAAATGATTAATGGTAACTCACAATTGAAATGTGGTAGTAAAATATAACAAGATAAAGAGTTAATAGTATTAAATTAAAACTATTAATTGGTGCTAGATTGTACAAGTATGAATAAATTAGGCTAGGTAAACAAGTAAATATTTGGTGATACTCACTATTTGTACGAAGTGAAAGATGAGCTTTGTGGTAAATGTCTATATACAAAATTTTTATTGAAAAAAAAAGAGACTTGTTATTATGCAAGATTAATGGGTGATTTTTGGGGGTTGCTTGGTGTTAATACAAGAGAAAATCAATTGTGGAATGTAGTGACAGTACATGTAGAAGGACATAAGTTTAGAATTTAGTTATGCTATTGCAGTGGTGGCATGTGCCACTGCAGATAGCGGTGAGTGTTGGTGGTAACGTCAAGGTACGTTACCACCATCGGTGGCCTCAAGAGGGCGTGTATACACTGCACAACCACTTATATAATTTTATATTATATATTAATTGATACCGTGCAGTGTTAATATTGACGAAGTTTACGAAGTAAAACATGCGAATGAGAGATTTCCCCACCTTTTCGGGTGATTACTGTCTTACCAGCACTAATCGTGGTTTGGGACGACAACCAGCTGTGGGCAGAAATTGTAAAACTGACCATGGTTGGTTGCCCTTGGTGAAAATTGAAATTAACGGGGGCAACTTAGGGGAAATCCCCAGAACTATGGAACAGCGGCTATCACCTTGTTCGAACAGCAAAAAAGGTGATAGACTCGTTTTAAGGTTATAACTATATAAAATCAGATATTCTGATATCTGGCAGTTTAAAATGTAAAGCCGAAGCAAGGACAGGAGATGCCAAAATTCCTCCCCAAATTCAGTCCTTGTGGAAGCAACTGGGCGCCACAGTCCAGGGGGGTCATAGTGTGTGTGGTAAGGAGGTTACTCAGGGGAGTAACGAATTAAAATTTGAAACTGAATGATGCTGACTAGCTGATAAGCTAATTAAATGATTTTATTTTGAGTCAAGAAATACTATGTAAATGCAGATGATTAACGTTTTCCAATAGATAACTTGGTCAGAAGTAATTGATTTAAATATGTGAGGCTCTATATGATATTTTATAAATGACTTTACTGATTGAAAAGATTAATTCTAAGAGAGAAGGAGTTTATTATGTTTCATGATGTTGTACTATGTTAGAGTGTAAGAATAATAAACATGTGTTATGCCTTTTACATTGCATAATTTTTTGAAGTGTATCTAGGGTAAGGTCATTCACCTGACCATGAGACATCAGCTGATGACTGGTGTTAGATATGAAGTATGTTCCTTATAATTGATTTGTAGATTCTTTTGTTAATCAATTTAACTAAATGATTGAATAATAATTTTTATTGACAAAATAATTCTTATTGGAAATTAAATTTTTTTGAAAAAAAAAATTGTTCTTTGCCGTAAAGAAATCTATTTAATTTTTTATTTTAATTTTTAATGTTCGCTATAAGTAGAGAAGAGGTCAGCTGACTCATAATGTGTATCTTATGTTATCTTTGTAATCAAGTGTAGCTATTTTTGAATTTATAGTAGAAATAAGTTGTTTATTTTTATTTGTTTATTATGAGTGTGAGCATCTAATTAATAAGAAGGATAAAGTAAATTCATTTGAAAGATTTTGGAAATTTTTGGAAAAATTTATAATTTGCAATGAAATTAAGGAATGGAAAGAAATAAGATAGACTAACTTGGATGTGGATTTTGATAATAGACCTAGGTCGTGTTCACTAGTTGAATAAAATTTAATTAATTGAATTTGATTAGCAATAATATCAAGAAAAACAAATGTTTTGTTTAAAAAAGGAGAATTAATTTGTGTAGAACCAAATATAGAATGCTTGTGAGTTTACTTTAATAATTGATAGGTGGAGGTAGTATGTAGTTGATAATGAAAATGTGTACGCACCCAGTACTTGCTAAAGGCAACCCAGTATGTATGTAAGGGGAGACATATCGGTTGAGGATCTGGTATGGTATAAGACTAGTTTTTGATTTTTTGGTGAAATGATAAAAGGTTAGGTGGTATTACGGTGAGTGCCTGTCCGATTTTATGGTGTTGGGATCTCGAATAGAGAAGTCCAGTAATCTCGTTCAGGTGTAGCCATAGTCGCCTAATTAGGGGGGTAGTTTACTAATGACGTGTTTAGAAATTAAAGGGGGGTTGTTGGCGCCATATCCTCACTGATCCTCTTAGGGTTTAGCAATGAGAGTTTTTCTGTTTTGGGCAGAAAACCTCTCATTAGGGGGGGGGGTATTGTAACGGGGAAAACCAATTTTAATTATTTTTAAACCAATCTTGGTACTATTCCGTGATCATCAGTGTAAGTTGCGCGTTAGGAATTGTGAACAAGCATATACGGTGAATTGACTGTATCGGTGAAACTGTCGGGTTGTGGTACAAGAATACAACTTTCAATGAGGGTGCGTACGTGCCCCCACACGCGCGCTCCGGCGGCCAATGTTCCCATGATTTGGTCACGCCCAGGTACTTTCTTTCGCGCTGTGTGCATAGAAACCACGCTCGGTCGACTACAAAACTCCCATCTGGCCAGACGAACACAAAGGCTCGCGAGCCGAAAATTTGTTTAAAAGTGAAAATGTGATTTAAACTATAAAATTGGTGTGATATAAAGTAACAGTAAACAGTGAAATCTTCAAAAGTTAATCAGTGCAACATCTTTTGGATGCAACCAGTGAACAAAAATGTAATAAGAGTGACACGATGTCTGCAGAGACGCCGCCAGTCAAGTAACAGAAAAAACTTAAAACAATCAATATATCTAAATTCATAAAAGCGCTAAATGTAAATAAAGGGGTTTAAAAGATATGAGTGTTTGTGTGACTGAAATTCTGGGTTGCTTTTAATTAAAAAATTTAATGAATAAGTTTTACAATTTTAAATAAATTATTTAACTACAAGAAATAAGAGATAAGCTTGTTATTTCAATCAGATGGTGTCGTCACCTCAATATTTAATTGTGCGTAAGTGAAATGTTAGCAAATAGAGAAGGAGAAGAGATGAAAATACAATAAAGTAGTGTGTTATGTGAATTATAACTATGTACTTGTTTATTTGCATTGACCTATTTTTCTCTGCTGAGTACACACGACGACATCTTGGTTAATTTCTACGTCCGAACAAGGTAAAGTAATTTAAATTTAAATACTTCTAATAATATAATTAAAGAGCACTATTTCATACTGCATTTATTTCAGGTTCTTGAAATAACAAACACACATATTAGTGTCTACGAGCCTTAAGAAAACAGCAAATTAAAAGCTGAAAAAAAAATACTGTAACAGATATATTAGCGGAAATTTACAACTTCCTTAGTTACAAAAATGTCAAGGAAAATCTCAATAAACTAAAATTAAACTCGATTAACTATAATAATGTTTGAGCTATAGATGCTTTTCAACATAAATATTTAATAGTTAACCATGGAGATCCAATAACCTAGATGAAACAATTTTTCTAGCGATACTGTTTTTCAGAAGAACGTAGTTTTATCATGGAATACACCAAGACCCACATAAACTTTAAAAACATGTAACCATTTATAACAAAATTGGTTGTAAAAATTAACTGACCATAACTACACTTGAGTTATGTTCCACTTATATGCTAATAAATATCACTTCAGTCTAAGAAATTGTGATAATATAATTAATTACAAATATAAATAAATAAAATTATTTATTCACCTACCTTATTTTTGCCCTCATCCCAGGATCCGTCACACGAATGTCAAGATGCAAGAGTGGTTTACAGGTTATGTGAATAACTTACGCCACTCGCTTTTTATGAAGAGAAATTAATTAAATTTTATTTTTATTTAAAATTTTCTATATCAAATTATTCTTTGTTCATTTCTGCATCTTTAAAAAAACAATCTAGTACTTCTAGTCAACTTTTAAATTGAATACAACTTTCTTGAAATAATTGAAACATTATCTGGTACCATTAAACTTATTTAAGACATCTTACCTTATTATATACAGACAGCCCAGTCTGCCCATTCTCACATTCACACTTATTTAAATTTTTCCCTTTTTATAGAGATCTCTTTATAATTATAATTTTCATTATTATATTGGTTTAAATTATACGGTTACTTCTCTGGTTGTGTCCGTGAAGACCACGTGTTGCCGTCAGCACATTTTAGTTCCCTTGTCCGTCCAAATTAAGTTCTCACTACTAATTTTGATTCACGGTTGATTATTTAACTTTTTTACATTGTTTTCGCACTTCAATCACAATTTACTGGTCGATCTGCTATTTAAGTAGACTCACTTTTAAGATTGTTATTAAATTTTCGGCCCGCTAGCCGGTTGTATTCAGCCGGCTGCGGCCATGGTTGATATTCGACGGGGAAGAAGTTATCAACGGTCCTCCCTCCAAACGCTCGGACAGAGCGGAAATTTCAATGCCTTATGATCGCATCGTCCGTCACTGTTCATTCAACACATGGGTTTCTCGTGTATTTGACGCCGACGATATTTGCGTTCACTGGTCGACGTCACTATTGTGGGCTGGACTTAGTTTCATTTCCGTCAGCTCAGACCACGAGGCGAAAAAATAGAGTCTCAAAGCCATACTGCTTTTCTAACTTGGCGTCGGTCTGCGCATCTGCTGGTGGTTGCGCGTTTGTGCGCTGGTGTCACATAGCCGCAAAGTTCTAAGAATCGACGACTGGCACATTCCTTTGCAAATCTTTCATCACCCAGCTACAGCATACCGTTTCTTTGTTCGCACAAAGCTTTTATGTAACACGTGGCTTATCACACAGATGAAAATGAATTGTGAAATAATATTTTAATAAAAATAAAAAGCCCCCTTTTTTGTCCCGTTACAATACCCCCCCCCAATGAGATATCTTCTGCCGAAACAGAAGAAATCTCATTGCTAAACCCCTAAGAGGATCGGTTAGGATATGGTGCCAACAAAACCCCCATTAGCTCTTATACATCATGGGTAAACAACCCCCCTGGCTCGGTGACTATGGCCGCATCCGAACGAGATCACTGGACTTCTCTATTAGAGATCCCAACACCATAAAATCGAACAGACACGCACCACAGCGCACCTCACCTTCTATCATGCCACCCCAAAATCCAAATCCCTGGTCTTATATCATGCCAGATCCTCAACCGATATGTTCCCCCTTATCATGCACACTGGGCTGCCTTTAGCAGTTACTGGGCTTGTACACACTCTCATAATATTTTACAAACAAACTCATCATTTAAAATCACAAAATATTCATCTTTAAATTCACCATTCTTTTAAGTTCAAAATCAGGTTGTCATATTATTATTATTTTCATCAAAACCAAAAAAAATCTTTTATCTGAATTGATTAATTCTCTTCGTTACTATTAATACTTAGAAAACAAATAAATGGAACATTTAATTAAAACATGAACTTCCTTATCCTAACATTTGATTAGACATATATCCTAAACAATACAATTCAATAAAAACACTATTAATACACCTAAACAATAACATAATCAGAATTCAAAACATCAATTAGATGGCAGGCACAAAAATCAAATTTTTTTTTTCAAAAAAATTTAAATTTATTAAAATATACTTTTTTCAATATTAAGAAAATCTAAAATTATTTAAATTAATTTAAACAGCAAAATTGGCATTACTTCATTGCCATAACTGGTCTAGTTTACAACATCACCCATCAGCTGATCAAACTGGGTCAAGTCAACAACCTTGACCTACACAGGTTATACACGGGCCACATCATAAAATACATTAAACATTTTTTAAAAATTCTATCTTCAAACACAATAAAATCAGACATTTAAAACTGACATCGTATTAATACAATTAACAATAAAATTGACATTTAAATTACTCAAAATTACACATTTTACCACTTGACTTTATTCTCACAATATATTAAAATTGCCACTTGTTTCAATTAACATTCTACATTTTTACTATAACTCTCTTTCTTTACTATTCTCATTCTCCATTAGTTTGGGTGATTTAATTATTCATAATAACTTGATGGTATCAACTTGGCATATATATATATATTCTTAATCCCTTCTGACTTTAATACCACTAACAGCTTTAACTAAACATGACACCCATCTCTATCAAATACATCTATCAAACATCTCTAAACCCAACTTACCACTCAACTCAATTCGCATCTTTCTACTCTTATATAAAAAAAAAAATACTCTCTACCCCTTTGTACTCAGGATGTGTTCCCTCCCCAAAGCTCATTCCCTTATTTTGGTCCCTGGATTCTACCTAAGGCAACCCTTTCCAGCACTAAACGGTCCCTTCCCGTCCCAACCCTTTTGTTGCGGACTCCTACCACACTATCCCCTCTTACAAAATTCCCATCCACTAATTACCATTCTCATTACCTCGCTTCAACTACAACAAAATATCTCCAATTACTTATTACATCAAAATATCAATCAATACTCTACATATTATCCTCATAGCTACTGTGTCACTATCAATACTTCTCAAATTCTACATTACATTTATTCATACCAATATTATTCTCTCTATTACCCCTTTAAACTCAACATGGACTGATCTACATGTCCCAACAAAATATTAATCACCCAAAATCTACCTTTTACTATCTTTTACAAATCATTTAAAATTCTCAACTATATCAAATTATTTTCATCATTTAAAATAAACTCTTTAACACATTAAAATCACTATTCAAACATTAATTATATTCCATTTTCCTCATATTCAAAGATTTAACTAACCTGAAAAAATTGCAAATCGTTTATAAGTGATATTGTACAGCTGATCAACTGATTTTCTTAGCAAGGTGAATGACCTTACTACAAACATATTTCAAAATTCTACAAATCACACATTTCATCAATCCTTATCTCTAACACAATAAAATAATACATTTATAAGATAGAATAAACACAGTATAATAAACATTCAAACACCTATTTATCAAATTATAATACAATTATTTAATTAGTGCAAGAGCGAGTTATCATCTTTAGGTTACAAAATTTTAATTCATTGCTCCCCTGAGCAACCTCCCAGCCACACACACTATTGTTTTTTCTGTTGGACTGTGACGCCCATGTGCTTCCACAAGGACGGCATAGGTGGAGGAATTTGTCATCTCCGTGTCCTTGCTTCCGCGTTACATTTGAAAGATTTAGACATCAACATATCTTTTGTTACATAATTACACACCCTTAATCCGGGTCTACCACCTGGCCTTGCTGTTCCTCCTCGAACAGAGTGGCAGCCGCTGTTCCATAGTTTCCGGGATTTCCCCTAGTTTCACCCCCCATCAATTTCTAATATAGACCAATTTCAAGCCAGCTATGGTCAAGGTTCTTAATTTATGGCCATAGCTGACCGCTAGCCAAAACCACGATTAGTGCTGGTAAGGCAGTAATCGCCCGAAAAGTCGGGGAAATCAACTCTACTTTCAGGCATGTTACATCATCATTTGTCTGCACGGCACGGCAATTTATCAAGATACAATATAAAATTGTAAAAAAAAAGGTGTGCCGTGCATTTTACGCCATTTTGGCCTCCGATGGAGGTAACACTTTCTGTTACCCCCAACACTTTCCGCTATCTACTGTGGCACATGCCACCACAGCGATAGCACACTACTAACTAAATTAAATCCTTCTACAATAGCAGTCCTTACATTCCACTATTCTATCACTTCTATAAACACCACTCTACCCCCCCATATTACCCACACATCTTGTATAATACATTACATAACATAATAAACAAATAGACATTTACATTGATCGTTAGCATACATTAAACAAACAATTATCTTTTAAATAATTTGTATAGAAACTTATAAACATTATTACTTGAAATTTTTCATTAACTCTTTTATATATCATCATTTCATTATTTATCCCTGTCTGGAATTAGATTCCTCAAAATTTCAAATTTATTATTAACATTTATTTTACATCACCTTTCAGTTATTATTATTTTTTAATTATAGTTCTATTTAACACAATTATCTCAAATTATTTTCATTATTGAATTTAAAATTTTTTCATTTGAGTTAAACACCTGTAAACATTTATTCTATCTGACTTGTATTATAAAATTTATACTTACAGTACATTATTCATCTACTGACATAAACACAAAATATACACCACACACACCA
The DNA here is from genome assembly GCA_034769895.1 of Magicicada septendecula. NCBI lineage: Eukaryota > Metazoa > Arthropoda > Insecta > Hemiptera > Cicadidae > Magicicada > Magicicada septendecula. The sequence goes on along the minus strand of CM068372.1, from coordinate 84,477,171 downwards.
ATACCTCCACGTAACCTCTGAAACATTTAACAACAGTGTTATTTCATTCCAAACAATTTACCATTTATCTATTTATTACAATCAAATTCACATCTCGTAAAGTAATTTAAATAAATTAGAAAACTCAATTATACAACCTTTTAAATTAATCAAAATATTTAAACATTTCAAATTATTTTAATTAAATCAATTATTGAAAACAACATCTTTAATTACATTACTTCCAAAACAATTTATCATTCATTAACTACCACTGTCGGAATCATTTATTGAATCTGACAAAATATTTTATTATTAAACAAATTCTATTACATACACACATCGTTTACTAACATTTTACAATACACACAATTACTTTCACTAACAATTTATTTACAATTCTTCATCATTAATTATTCAAATTTATCACACTTCATTGTCCACGTTTGCAAGTCAGAACCATAAATCAAAATATTTAAAATTGTCCATCTATTTAGTTCATGTTCAGCCTCCATCATCAAAAATTAGTCTGGGTTTCACATAACAGTTTTCAATTTTATTTACACACATCGTACGGCTATCTTGTGTGTAATAACCATAAAATTTTAGTTCATTCATTTTACCACAATAATCATAAACCAAGTCAACATTATTTATTTCTGTCCAGTCTACATTAGTAGTTATATTCATTATCAAGTCAGTTATTTTCTCATTATAAGTTAAATTATTACTATTTAAACAGGTATTCTCAAAATAATTCTCACTCTCTATTTTAACAGGTAAGTATTTCATATCATTTATTTTTACCACTCCTAACATCTCTTTCCATTCATTATAATCTCTCATTAATTTATATAATTCTATCTCTCTATCAACACACAATTCTCTATCTAAATCTCTCTCATCATAACACCATCTCTCACTTTCAACACCATTCCACACAGAGGGTACTAACTTATAAAAACTTGGGAAACAATTTAAAGACCTCATGTCTTCTAATAATAAGGGACTCTTGCCCCTCAACAACATTTTTGAACACCTTGGTTCATCACAAATAAGGGGAAAATTTACCCTCTGCCCTACATACCCATCTATTCTCTCTTTCCATTCTTTCTCTAATTCATCAACACTAATTACTACTCCATTACAACCTATTACTCTCTCTCTCTCACTCACCATCTATTTTCAACGTATCACTCTCTGATACCACCTTTTCAATTACCTTACCATTTTCAATATCATTGTTATCATTTGTTACCTTGTTCTCTAATACCAAATTTTTAATTATATTATCATTTTCGACATTATTGTGATCACTTGTTAATTTTTTATTATCATTATTACTCTTACTTTTAATCTGTTCTCCTACTGACTCTACTATTTTCTCAATATCTCGTTTCAACTACTTTCGCATTTAATTTTGACCTCATTAATATCTCTTTTGAGTTCATTAAATTTTAGATCATTGTTATCAAAACGGTTACTAAGAAGGTTAAACAGGTCATTCATTGACATTTCTTTTTCTTTTAAATTTGCTTTAATTGTAATGGGAGTAGAATTTGCTCCCGCCGCACTAATTAATATAGATCCGTCTACGTTAGTGTCACTCATTGACAGTGACTCTGTCTGGATACCTGAATCGCTTTTATCAGCCGATTCAGTTGACATATTTTCATTACTTTCGTTCATTACTTTACATTCGGCATTATCGCCTACAATTACATCAACTTAATTTTCGTTAGTAGCCATCTCTTATTCTTTATAATTTATATTTGTTAATTTACTTGAATTAATTTAATTTATCATAATACAATTTCGATTTTGTGCCAGTCATGCGTAAATTACGTACTTTTACGCATGTTTTGCGTACCGTTACTTAACCTCGTATCACGCTTGCATCTTTTGTAGGTGTGGAATTTTAACGTAATTTAATTAATCAAATTCGTCCCTGTCGTAGCGCCAATTGTGATAATATAATTAATTACAAATATAAATAAATAAAATTATTTATTCACCTACCTTATTTTTGCCCTCATCCCAGGATCCGTCACACAAACGTTGTAACGAGTAGTTGTGAGTGGTACCTTTTAAAATGTGTTTACACTTGTTTATTATGTGTATTAGTGTTAATGTGGTGTGTTTGCCTCACACCTGTCGTTACATTAATCGTAGTCACTACTGGAGTCTGTAGCGTTGTCAAAATTACCAGTACAACCTACCTGTTAATTCATAGGGGTTGCGAAACCCGGGTGGCGCCAAATTGTTTCTATCAAAACAATTAAAATAGTTAAATTACAAGTTGATAAGTGTTATTAGCGTTGACAGCTGGAGCGTTCAAATGGTTCCCGCCGCTGTACAGGTTGCCGTGTTGTCCACTCGTGACGAGCGCTAGTTGGTTACTGAATAAAAATTGCTAACACACATATATTCTACAACGTCCTATGAAATAAAACGATAGTAATACTCTGTACTGTAATTTTAATACAAATTCAGTCATTAATTAATATGACAAGGATTATAAATGGTTTGATAACAAATTGCTCCGGCTTAGAACATGAGACGCCAATATTTCAAGGTTGGCAAATCGGTTTTTAAAAACAAATTATTTCGTTGCCGAGATGGCTACTGTTTACATACAATATATTAATCTGTTCAAAATCTGGGGTCCTTTGGATTATGAAATAAGACATACAAGTTGGTTACATTAAAAAAGTACACTACCATACCTTATACGTACTTAGAAAGTATAATGTGTTTGTACAATTTGTTCGGTAGTGTCGTATTTTTGTTACAAAGTTCGCCCACTAACGCGAGGTTATATTTTGATTAACAAAATGTGTTTACGTAAGTTAATTATGCATTAAACCTTTGAAAGAAAATTATATTTGTTCAATAGTGAGAAATTTGATCATTTGAGAAATATTTAAAGTAATTTGGTTTCTGGGAGAAAGGAATTTATTTGATACTTATCAGTTCAGACAGTGTTGATATGTTGTCATCTGGGGTAGTGGAAATTCTGCAAATTTGGACTGGTTTTAGGCTTCGGACATCTTTTTCTCTAGTCTTGGGATTTCTGCTAATTAATTTATTGTTATTTGGTTCCAGGACATCATTTAATCTTGGTAGGTCTGCATCTATTCGTCTTTGGTTTCTGTGGTTAACTGCCGAACGTCTATTTAACTATTTAATTGAAAATTTCAGTCATCACAATTTTGCGTGCCGCTTACCCACGCGTCATTTCTTCAAGTCTAATAAATTTAATGGAAAATTCTTATTCAACGGCCCGTTACTATGGTAACAGTAACCCTTTGATTGGTTAAGGCCTCCTTCAAAAGCATTGTTAAGAGATTTGAATTTTTATTCAAATTTATTATGTATTTTCTTAATGATTTTATTCCTTTATCATTCCTTTGGGGTAGTAAATAATATCACTATTATATTTCTTTCCTTTCAAAGTTTAAAATGATACCTTATAAGGTCATATTCTATTATACATTAACTTTAGTCTAAATATGTGACATTTGATAAATTACATATCTCTCTTAAATTAAACTTTTATAAGAACATTTCTCTTTTAAAATGATTTACATATAATTACTGGCCATTTTCTGGTCTTAGATTAGTAAAGTTCCTTGTGAATTGGTTACAATTGACATTTGTGTGTGTCTGGCAGTTAGATGTTTTCATAGCCAAGAGTAGCCATGACGGTATTTAGTTTATTTCTTTTAAATTACATTTTTAATTCAGCCTGATGGGCTTCACTTTGTTATCATATTTGTTTGTGTTGTGTGTTGATTCTGTTTGTGTTTTAATTACTATTCAAAATACATTTTGATTATACGTATTTTAAAATATAACAATTAGGCTTATGGACTGCAAGTTCCCTTCAGCCATATCCTCTTCATAACATTGAAACAAACTGTTCTTTATAAGTTATTAGTTATTGTTGGTTTTAACATTAATTTCATTCTTTTGTTACTACTTTGAGTGATAAACATCATCACTTCTTGCAAACTTATTAAAGTTATTTCCCCTTTCAACATGGGGTGTTTTATTCCTTGTATTCTTAATTTTAAAACAAAACCTTATTTCTATACTACTATCTCCTCCATTCCATGTTAATACAAACTGTTTTTTATCTGGGCTTTCTCCCTGAATAATATCACACGTTTTACTTATCTTTATTTGCAATATTATTGTTAATTATTCTTAATTATATAAATGTTCACAAGATCACTCAAATCATTGACTGTTTATCAATGCTTTATAAAGTGTTTTCTTATTTATTATTACATCTTTATTGCTTAAAATATCTATTTCACCGTATCACCTTCACCTTTAATCAACAGAGGTTTATCACTGATACACTCTCACTATTTTTAGGGTATATACACTTTCACTATTGCACTTTACTTTGGTTCACTGTTTGTATTAAGTGTTACTTAATGGGTAATCCCTATACTCATTTCTCCTATTATTTCTCACTATTTCTTTACAACATAATTCTTATTATTAATAATATTTGGTTATTTATCTTTCATTAAATCTAACCTTAATAATTGTGTTAGTGTACTTTTCTACACTACGTTACTTTACAATTGTCTTTTGTCTTTAAAATAGGTCTATAAGTTATTTCAATTACAACAATACTATTTGTTTCATTAGTGGATAATTATTTGGGGTTTATTTACAGTATTCTATCTTTGAGTCTACTATTTCTCCCCTTTATATGAGTTGTTAGTTTCTCCTTGGGTTCAACCTGTCTCCTCTTCATTCTTCCTCTTCAATTGTCTTCATCTTGGTTCGGTTCTCCTCTTCTCATCTGGTTTAATTTCTATTTAGTTGTAGGAATTTGTTCCCTTCCTTTGATTCTTCTTTAGTTCTGGTTTCCTATCTTCCTTTGTTAGTTCCTATTTGTTTGGTCAATCACCTTTTGTCTCTGTGTGTTTCGTGGTTCCCTTCTTTTGTTTCTGTTGTTGGGTCAATCACTTGGGTTGGGTAATATCGTCGTTTGTCGTATTATAATATTTATATTTTATTTATTTTTAAACATTTTATTTTATATGAAGTATTTTTACATTAAGAATTATCTTTTTTATCCCTGGTACGGGGTTTGGCTTATTTGTGTTGTAACAACGTCAAGATGCAAGAGTGGTTTACAGGTTATGTGAATAACTTATGCAACTCGCTTTTTATGAAGAGAAATTAATTAAATTTTACTTTTATTTAAAATTTTCTATATCAAATTATTCTTTGTTCATTTCTGTATCTTTAAAAAAAACAATCTAGTACTTCTAGTCAACTTTTAAATTGAATACAACTTTCTTGAAATAATTGAAACATTATCTGGTACCATTAAACTTATTTAAGACATCTTACCTTATTATATACAGACAGCCCAGTCTGCCCATTCTCACATTCACACTTATTTAAATTTTTCCCTTTTTATAGAGATCTCTTTATAATTATAATTTTCATTATTATATTGGTTTAAATTATACGGTTACTTCTCTGGTTGTGTCCGTGAAGACCACGTGTTGCCATCAGCACATTTTAGTTCTCTTGTCCGTCCAAATTAAGTTCTCACTATTAATTTTGATTCACGGTTGATTATTTAACTTTTTTACATTGTTTTCGAACTTCAATCACAATTTACTGGTCGATCTGCTATTTAAGTAGACTCACTTTTAAGATTGTTATTAAATTTTCGGCCCGCTAGCCGGTTGTATTCAGCCGGCTGCGGCCATGGTTGATATTCGACGGGGAAGAAGTTATCAACGCTCCTCCCTCCAAACGCTCGGACAGAGCGGAAATTTCAATGCCTTATGATCGCATCATCCGTCACTGTTCATTCAACACATGGATTTCTCGTGTATTTGACGCCGACGATATTTGTGTTCACTGGTCGACGTCACTATTGTGGGCTGGACTTAGTTTCATTTCCGTCAGCTCAGACCACGAGGCGAAAAAATAGAGTCTCAAAGCCATACTGCTTTTCTAACTTGGCGTCGGTCTGCGCATCTGCTGGTGGTTGCGCGTTTGTGCGCTGGTGTCACACAGCCGCAAAGTTCTAAGAATCGACGACTGGCACATTCCTTTGCAAATGTTTCATCACCCAGCTACAGCGTACCGTTTCTTTGTTCGCACAAAGCTTTTATGTAACACGTGGCTTATCACACAGATGAAAATGAATTGTGAAATAATATTTTAATAAAAATAAAAAGCCCCTTTTTTTGTCTCGTTACAAAATCCTGTTACAATGACACCACCTAAAACAACAAAAACACCTGTTGCAGCTAGATATGGCAAACAATAATTCATCTATCACTTATTATAACATCTACACGTATTTACGGTTTTCCAGTATGTGCTACTCCAATCTTCTTGAAATTGTGTACAATATTACTACATACCGAAATGAAGAGTATCAGAAAAATCAAAACATACGTTTCATGGATAAGGTGAATACAGAAACACAGCATGCAACAGATGATAACAAGTTACAGCCTCCGACAATTTCAGATCCTTTACATGATACTTTAACTTTTTGTATTTATTTTCTTAATCCAACATCAAAAACAGATATAATTGAAGCTTTATTACAAAAAAAAATTATTGACTTGCAGGGCACAAAAATTCGGCTTTGTTCAAACTAAAAAATGTAATTTGGTGTAAAATGTTACTATTTGGGATTTGTTTAATTATTTTGCTGTATTTTAAAACACAATAAAGCCCAATACAAAAACAACATGAAAACAAAAATGTAAAAATGCATGTTATGTTTTTAGTGACCACTGGCTATAGCATACGAGTTTTAGTGGTCTCTAAAGATAAACAATTCTTTCTTTGTATCGAAATATTACACTGAAATCTCTTTAATAAATTCAAATAAGATCCTTGCCAACACTAATTCAAATGTCTTGTTATCGTAAACACTTCACAACTAGCACTGTTTCATAATAATAAAAAACAAAACTAACATTTATTCAGTGACATAAACGTTATGATAAAATCTGTTTCAAATAAAACAAAATTATACAATATGACTCAAAATAACAATACTATAAAAAACTGTTTGTAAACTATAAAAAAGTCGTATTTACAGGAAGCGGAAACTAGGACTTGTGTTGGGATTTCCTATGTGATTCAATCGGGTGTTGGAAGAGTCTGGAAATTTTCGGAAAACGAAGGAATCCATTGAAAGATAACCTCACCTGAAATAACACAATATATATTAAATGTATACCAAACACAACAAGGAACCCAAACTGTTTTAAGATGATAATCTACACAAGTAATACAAGTCTAGTACGAAACACAATGTGGACCTTATATGTAAAATCATAATGGGTTTTAATAGAAATGTCCTATTATCCTACTATAACATCTGATGTCGCTGTTCATGTAGCATTGTAACATACAATGATGTTCCCACAGTAACGTACAATAACCCTGGTATCTCTACTGAATAAAGATCAGGACGATCAAGTCAGTCATAAGCCCGTTCCAAAAACCAGGCTCACTGTTGACACGTGGCTCTGTCTTTTTGAAACCATTAGTATCTTTCATCTTCCTCTACTACTATGTCGAGGAGCGCTCTATTGGAGCTCTGCATCTATTATGTTTCCCCCCAAAATGGCCACTAACTACTTTCTGTGAAACAACACGCATACACCAAACATTCTTCTTTGTTCAAAACTAATTTCACAACAAAAAATTAAATAAATAAACAGAAGTCACTAAATGAAGTATGAAATTGCACAAAATCCATCAATATAATCATATCAGCTTAAAGACTATGAGTTGTATAAACCAGATCTAGCAACATTTAGATCAAAATTACTGTAAATGTCTACACAACTCACACTTGGGTTGACAACGTATACCCTATATGCAACAGATCTCTAGTGAATTCATAAGGTCTACAAGAATGGGAAGTAACAATGAACACTAACAAGACACATTATTTAGGATGATTGTCTACGCAAATAATACAAGTCACGTACGAAAAACTCTGCAGTTCTCATACGTTTCAACAAAAATGTCTTTATTATCATTGGAAATCATACATCGTATTATGATTCATAATTTGTGAATCGTATTATGTATTACACATCGTATAAACGGCTGTAACATAATCTATTATAACGTCTGTTGTCGACATTGAATCACTGACATGTAGCATTGTTATATACAAATGATACTCTGATGTAGAAATCATCTATCAATCACATTATTTGAATTTAAAAACATGGATGTATTAATGACTGAAGATAGGTTAGTCAGCAAAGACCTAACACAGAACAGAGAAGTCATAAAGCAACAGCAGATGTAACTGACAAATAATATAATAGATATTTACCATATATCCGTCGTGCGACTTCGTTTTTCTCGTCTTATTTTGACGCGTTTCGGCAACGAATTGCCATCTTCAGAAATCTTAATCACTCATATGAGATCGTTAAAAAATTAAAAACACTAAAATCATTACGGTAAAAGTGCACTTTTACGACATTGGAAACTCACAGACGCGAACATGAAAGTTTATGTTTCTCGCGTGGACTATATCGATCGACTGCTTTCGCGTGGACAATATCGATCAACTGATTCACTGTTTATATAGCCACTGATAAACCTGTTTTGCTTATTATAGCTCGTATGTACTGTGACATTTCATTTACCGGCGCCCGTGTGCAAGTATTGCCGTGTCGTACAACATGTTAATACTTGCACACGGGCGCCGGTAAATGAAATGTCACAGTACATACGAGCTATAATAAGCAAAACAGGTTTATCAGTGGCTATATAAACAGTGAATCAGTTGATCGATATTGTCCACGCGAAAGCAGTCGATCGATATAGTCCACGCGAGAAACATAAACTTTCATGTTCGCGTCTGTGAGTTTCCAATGTCGTAAAAGTGCACTTTTACCGTAATGATTTTAGTGTTTTTAATTTTTTAACGATCTCATATGAGTGATTAAGATTTCTGAAGATGGCAATTCGTTGCCGAAACGCGTCAAAATAAGACAAGAAAAATGAAGTCGCACGACGGATATATGGTAAATATCTATTATATTAATATAAGCGACTTGGAGACAACTAACCTAAAATGTATTATTATTATGACAAATAATATTGCCAAAGACACACCACGTCTGTATAAGAACAACGGTTGAGTCACCCTTGGCATAAGGAAACAAGTGCAGACACTGACTGTAGATCTGAAGTGGTATGCATTTAATATTTATGAAGATACGTTGTGTCAAAATATTCAGTCAAGACTGTATTAGCGCTAAGGAAACTAGAAGGAAAATGACTTCTTATCAGACAAGTTAGTAAATCCAACTTCTTCTTAGTAAACAGATTGGAACAAGAATTAAGTGATTTATTTTACTCACTCCAGATATTTAATTTGCACATTCCAGACAGTTAAAAATATCATTCCCTTGGAATTTTTGAATGAAGCTATCTGGTGCATACAAGGTGTGAATAAAAAGTATCTCTTCTGATTTGATTGCGAGTAATCCAGTTGAGTTGAGGAAGTACGTGTAGTACATCAGTTGAAGGGTTGCGTGAATGGACTAGTCATACTGTCTAGTCACCTTCTCTCAGTTCTACGAGGGTTATTCGAAAAGTAACATCCGTTTGACCATAAATAAAACACGGATGTAGATACATAAATTTTACAAGGGCGGTCTGAAAAGTTCTCAGCCTAACAATGAAAAAACAAATTTATAATTTCAAAAACATTATTTATCAACATAATCTCCTTTTAGTATAACAGATTTATTCCAGCGATGTTATAATGCCACTATCCCGTTCCTGAAGTGGTTGACTGTAAGGTCTGCAAAATACCCCTCTACAACTGAAATCACTTCTTGAGCCGATGAAAAACGCTCCCCAACCAGAAAGAGAATGAGTTTTGACAAAAGATGGAAGTCCGAGAGACCCAAATCTGGGTATTCGGGAGAATGTTCCAACAATACATAGCAGATATCTTTTAATTTTTCCATGGCCAAAACACTTTTGTGCACAGGTGCATTGAAAAATGAGTTTTTTCTTCTGCAAACTGGATCTTTTTTCACAAATTTTTTTCTCTAGTTTTGATAAAAGGTTGGAATAATATTCCTCGGTTATTTTTGCATACTTTTTAAGGTAATCGATGTACAAAACTCTTTCAGCATCCCAAAACACTGACGCCATGCATTTTCCTGCTGATGGAATTGACCTTGCCTTCTGAACAACCAGCTTCTGTCCACTGCTTAATTGTTGTTTGGACTCTGGGGTGAGTGGTGGGTCCAAGTTTCATCCAACGTAATAAACCGACCCACAAAATCTGCTTTGTTCAAGCAGAACTTTGTCTGAGAACTTTTCAGACCGCCCTTGTAAAATTTATGTATCTACATCCGTGTTTTATTTATGGTCAAACGGATGTTACTTTTCGAATAACCCTCGTAGAACTGAGAGAAGGTGACTAGACAGTATGACTAGTCCATTCACGCAACCCTTCAACTGATGTACTACACGTACTTCCTCAACTCAACTGGATTACTCGCAATCAAATCGGAAGAGATACTTTTTATTCACACCTTGTATGCACCAGATAGCTTCATTCAAAAATTCCAAGGGAATGATATTTTTAACTGTCTGGAATGTGCAAATTAAATATCTGGAGTGAGTAAAATAAATCACTTAATTCTTGTTCCAATCTGTTTACTAAGAAGAAGTTGGATTTACTAACTTGTCTGATAAGAAGCCATTTTCCTTCTAGTTTCCTTAGCGCTAATACAGTCTTGACTGAATATTTTGACACAACGTATCTTCATAAATATTAAATGCATACCACTTCAGATCTACAGTCAGTGTCTGCACTTGTTTCCTTATGCCAAGGGTGACTCAACTGTTGTTCTTCTTATACAGACGTGGTGTGTCTTTGGCAATATTATTTGTCAGTTACATCTGCTGTTGCTTTATGACTTCTCTGTTCTGTGTTAGGTCTTTGCTGACTAACCCATCTTCAGTCATTAATACATCCATGTTTTTAAATTCAAATAATGTGATTGATAGATGATTTCTACATCAGAGTATCATTTGTACATAACAATGCTACATGTCAGTGATTCAATGTCGACAACAGACGTTATAATAGATTATGTTACAGCCGTTTATACGATGTGTAATATATAATACGATTCACAAATTATGAATTATAATACGATGTATGATTTCCAATGATAATAAAGACCCACAAAACTCTCCAAGCACTGTTCACATATTTTCATGCGCATGAGTTTTTGATCTGCTGTGAGCAAGATTGGCACCCACCTACCACAAAGCTTTTTCATCTGCAATTCCTCATGTAAAATATGTCCGACAAATTCTTTCGAAATACCTAGTCTCAGAAAGTCAATGCACTTTAATTCGGTGATCGTCCAAAACCATGTTATGCACTTTTTTTATGGTTTCTGGAATTGTTGCCGTTCTCTCTTATTGCTTCACGTGGATCGTCTTCCAGGCTTGTACAACCACGTTTAGCACATTTAAACTCGGTAGCCCATTTTGTAACTGTTGAAAATGAAGGAGAAGAGTCCCCATACACTTCAACAAACCTTGAATAAATTTCGGTTGGTGTTAAACCTTCTTTCACAAAGAACTTTATTATCACACGATACTCAATTTTCTCCATTTTAAGAAATGCGGACAACATTTCTGTTTAAAACGGCTGTATAATACAAATTATTTGGAAGAATGGCCAGAAATTGCACACCCATAAAAACTCTAAAATGTAGTACCAACATAAGAAATTCGTGATAGTCCTGCCGCCTATGGTCAAGGCCGTTAACTTTCCAGACTGCCCTCGTATTATATACATCTTAAAACTACACCTTCCCACTATTTTTCTACATAATCACCATTTAAATTTAAGCATTTATCATAGCGTTTGACTAGTTTGGAAATCCCCTCTTCATAAAATTCTGCCGCCTGGGATTGCAGCCAGCCTGTCACAGCATTGTGAAGTTCTTCGTATTCACCAAAGTACTGGGACCAAAGCCACTTTTTCATCTCCATAAACAGGTGAAAATCACTGGAAGCCAAATCTGGACTATATGGCGGACGATCAAAAACGTCCCAGAGCCCATTCGTTGTTTTGTGGTTCTCAGGAAGCACTTTTGGTACCCACCTAGCACAGAACTTCCAGTAGGCTAACTTTTCTGTGACTACCTCATTTAAAACAGTCAAAGAAATTTGCGCGAATTGTTCAGAAAGTTCAGAGATTGTGAACTGCCACCTTTCACAGACTTTTTCATCAATTTTCTGAACGAGTTCATCACTGACTACAGTTGGCCTGCCATTCCTTTCTTCATCGTGAATGTTTGTTCTTTCACTTTTAAACAAATGAACACACTGATGTTTTGGCCGTATACAGTACACAATTCACAATGAATGTCTGCCGCCAAAAGATTTTTCACCATCAGAAATCTTATCACAGCATGCACTTCCATTTGGCGGGGTTTTCTATTGCAGAGCTTATTTTGAAAGGCTATAACAAGTGAAAAAAATGGCAGTGCGACTCAAATTTTACAGCTGGATGCATACTGAGCAACTATACAAGTCTGAACAGGAAACACGCCACTTCCCCCACTACTTCTCTTGCTACGCGGCAATGACGGTTACTTTCCGAATAGCCCTCGTATGTTATACACTGTTGAATAAAGTTCGATTTTGTGTCTTGTCAGATATCATTATGAATGAAAAACCGAAAAATGTGTCTGCATCAAATACTGTAAAAAAGAATGGGAAACCTACCACAGAAAATTCCCAAGTGTTACTGGCGATTATGGAAGAGAAACATTGTCATATGTGCTGTTGTTCATTAATTTAAAAGCTTTAAAGAAGGAAGAACGAGTGTTGAAAGACACGGACATGAAGGAAGTCCTTTTAAAAATTAAATTAAAAACTCAATATATTGTTTACAGATACACGGCATTAACCTCCTTCAAAATAGGCTCCTTCTGAATCCACACAGTGCCTCCAGTGTTCCTGCAATTTGTAGAAACTCTATGGATGTCTTGTTTTGTGATCATCTGTAGCTGCTCTATCACATTTTGTTTTATCTTTGGTATAGGGGAAAATCACACTGTGTTAGGTCTAGTCAGTATGGAGGTTGCTGGGCTACTGGGATGGATTACTTGTTCTGTAAGCGCGTGGTTCCCTCAGACTTTCAACTGTTCCCAAACCTCAAGTGGAAAGTGTTTCTTATCTAATAAGAGGCGATAAGCCGCAAAGGAGTATGTTGCAGATCTTACAGAAAGCCACTATAATGATGGGATAGCAATGTTGGAGCATCGTTGGAATGGGTGTGTGTTGTTCTTACAGAAGATTACATTGAGAAATAAAATGTATTTTAAATTGGAAAACTACCTTTTTCAATGTGAGGCCATGAGCTTAATGGGCCACTCTCAAAACTGAAAGAAACATGATTACAATGGCACATAACAAAGTAGAGAAGAAACATGAGTTAGGGCAGACTCTGAAATGCAATGAATTTGAAAATACAGGAAATATGGTAATAGATATCAAAAAATTACAATTAAATTAGAATATTATGGTTTTATTGCAAAGATACAGTGTTGTTTTGCATTTACATTCATCTCAATTATAACTGCTTTACTAAGACTTCAAATGTCACACCATCTTCTTCCACCATCTTCATTCATAAATTTCATTCCCATCATCATCTTAATAATAATCACATTGTTCTTTAAATCAATAATGTTCACTATTTACTGTTTTACTGAAACAATTCATCATTACAGGCTGTGTGTTGTGTTTTGTGTTTGTGTGTGAACAACTGATGATGCGTCGACATAATAGGCACATAATGTTTACTGCTGTCAATTCTGCTGCTGCACAAACCAAGTTTCTGCCCATGACTACAAATGTACATCATTTATATCTATAACGTGTTATACTAAGCAACAAACAAACTCTTACACAGTTCATTCGTCTACTAATACAATACGATAAAAAAATTACTGAAAAAACTAAAAGAATTATTTACACAATATATATTAATATTATTAATCATCATATAAATCTCTTCACACTCTCTAAAAAAAAGTATTTGGTTTATCAATGTCGAAAAAAATTTTGACAACTATATAATAAACAAGAAAATGAAAGCATATTGATCCAAAAGAAAAAAACAAAACGCAAATGCGCACATATCACGGATCCCCTCGAGCCCCTGCCCCCCTAATACAGCCTGCGCAGTTTGAAAACATTATCAGTAGCACACCCTTTGGGTACGAATCCTATACAGTCTAACTGACAACTCAGCTCAGGTCCATCAGGTTTGAATCCTGGTTCAATAACGATGAATCCTTCTGGATCGAATCGAATATCACTTGCAGTTCCGGTGTTGCCTTAATCTGCGTTACAAATTCACTCAGGTGTGGGTTTTTGTCTGAAAGAAGTTAAGATAATTTAAACATATTACTACAAAAACGAAAATATTAACCTTTGAATGCAATATTTTAAATATTCTTTTCCACATTCTGCGATTATTTCTACAGTTCAGTCATGAACATTTTATCCCCACTCCATCATGCATATACGTCTGCATTACACAGTTATAGCAAGAACTTATTTATCGTGTTATGATAAACAAAATATGACTAACAAGACTTTTTTTTTTTAAGTTTTTCAATTTTCTGAACCTGAAGTGTTGAATTCAAAAACTGTTTCAGTGATGCTGGTACACGTAACTGTAACAATATCTAAATGTGTAGCCAGGCATATTGGACGTACAGTCTATATCTGAGAGCTAATTAAATAAGTTTTAGTGTATTATGGCAATGTTTTACCACACTACAGTGCAAGCTGATAAACTTACATTACATTTTTTTACATTATATTGTAACAAAGCTTCCAAAGTGAAGTTTAACTGGAACCGGCGCTTCAGCTGAGGCTGTGAATAGCCAGACCACGATCATTGTACTTTGTTCCATACATTTTTATCATTATGGTTATGGTCAGTAGTACAAACAGTACTTCAAGTCATTTGCATGACGCTACAAGTGTAGGGGACAGCCAGATTTATGGAAGGGTATTTTATGAAAACTGCATTGTGACAATGTAACAGTTTATTGTAATGACATATGGGTTTACAAATGTTTAGCAAAAAATAACAATGGAATGAACAAGAAAGGGCAAGTATTAAACACAAAAAATTCACTAAGTGAGCTCAAGAGTATACTGGAAAGTACACTTCGAATATGTTTGAAAAACATTGCTATAAACTGTATTATATGCATTAGGAATTTCTTTGAAGGGGACAATATAAATGAATTTCCAAATAAACAAAAACTGCATGAACATTTTGATCAAACCTAGTTTATGTACAATGATAATTTTAAACACTTAATACTTGGCTCAGTTAACACTAAATCTGAAGAGGCGAGATATAGCAGCATTTCCACTGTGAGTTGCATGGGGATACAGTTGATTCTCTTATGCTGTGATAATAATCTTGTTATCAGACCCTTGAACTTATACTTCTGTCCACTCTTTGGTATGTAGATGAAATGTGGACCTTCAAAGAATCGACTCGAGACACCTGAAGTGAGGATGTACTGATGGATTTTGAAAATACCAAGAACAGATTAGACAAAAAACAAGAAAATCCTTCACAAAGTGTGAATAAAGGTCTAAAACCGCTTTCCATCATAAAAACAAAAACAACATATCTTGAGATATTTTATGAAAAACAGATGAATGTTCCTTGCAGTTTATAATTGAGTCATTTAGTTTCAAAACCAGATACATCCACTTTTTTCACATTCACATTTTTTTTTTGCATTTTCCTATACATACGTCAGATACATCCTTATTAAAATTGGAGTTGAAATTGCTGGTTAGTTGCAAAGCCAGCTCTCCTTCAATAAAGTTGTTTAGCTCTCCTGAAAATTTTAATTTTTTGGGTGTATCTGGTTCTGAAACTAAACGACTCAATTGAAATTAAAATTGAGATCAGTAAAATTATAAAGGGAAATTTGTTTTGACCACTTGATAGTCAATCCTTAACTAGCTAAAATTTCAAAGATGGAATAAAAATGATTTAAACTAAGAACAATTTGCCTACATGACTGTTAACTTCAACTAGTGGAGACATCACAACAGATGAAAAACATCATGGCTATAATTACCACCCTAGAGGAAGCAGGAATTACTTCCTGTAATTACCACCCTACAGTTTATACAATATGTCTGTTACTCATGAATAGAATGACAAAGATGGAATGGTTAAGCAATTTTAAGTACTGTAAACAATTAAAAATATCCAACACTCACTACTACAAATATGCAGGAGATTGCCTGAACACATGTTACAGCACATTTAGGTCCTCTGGAACAGGAACTAATCATTATACACTCTTGGGCTATAAATTTTAAGAATTACCTTCAGTGACTGAAATTTCTAAGCACAACTTGAATTATAAACTTAACAACTTATAGTTACCATTAATAACTAACAAAGATGCAGTAGAACTCCATTTATCCGAATCGCCAATTATCCAAATCGATATTAGGAAATTAAGACAAATGCAATTTCTAAAAAAAAGTTTATTCAAACTCCAGTTGCCGTACTAACAAAAAACATCGTAAGTAAATGAAATTCGTATAAGTCTGCGTTAGCCATGCGTCATAGTTTAGGTACTGATCAGTACAATGTTTCGTCGCCTACGGTTCGTGTTCTTAAAATAGAATGTCAAGGATGCACCCATCCCCCGCCAGGTCACTCACCTCTCTGACATTTACAGTTAACCAGTGTCTTGCTGTCTATCGTGTGGTGTATGTCATGCGTTCTGTTGATACAGCACAGTATTTTGTCAAGTTGTTTACAGTTTGTGTTCGTGTAGTGTGTATATAAAATGTCTTCTAAAAGGTAGCATGTCATATTGTCGATGACGGACAAAGTGAAAATAATTGAACAATTAAAAAAAGGAGTGTGGCAAAAAATTAGCTGAAACTTATAATGTAGGTGCAGCCACAATTTCTGATATAAAAAGAAATAGTTCCTTTGATTTTGAACTTTGTTTCTAATTTGGGAAGTGAGGATGGAATGTCGTCCAGAAAAGTGATGAGAACGGCTGAAAATAAACACCTAGAAGATGCAGTTTTTAAATGGTTTTTGCAGCAACGGTCACTTGGAAATCCCCTCTCTGGCCCCTGTGTTAATGAAAAAGCAAAAATGTTTGCTGAAAAGATGGGTGTTTTATCCGAATTTAAAGCTAGTAACGGTTGGCTATGTAATTTTAAGGCTAGGCATGGTATTCGGGAGTTAGATTTGAATGGAGAAAAACTTTCTGAAGACAACAATGAAGCTGATAGGTTCATTGTTGAATTTAAAATCATAACTAAAAAACTAAAAACTATGATCCTGAATTAGTGTACAATGCCGATGAAACAGGACTTAATTGGAAAGGATTCCCCCGTAAAACTTTGGGTTCAAAGAGAGAACCTAGTGCTCCTGGTCACAAAATTAGTAAAGAACGTGTGACAGTGCTTACTTGTGCCAATTCAATGGGCAGTCATTGACTCCCATTGCTTTTAATAGGAAAATCGAAAAATTCTAGGGCTTTCAAAAACGTTAGAAAGCTCCTGATCATATACAAAAGTCAACCAAAAGCGTAGATGACAGCAGCATTGTTCTCAGAGTGGTTCGAGGAAACGTTTATTCCAGAGGTAAAAAAATATCAAAAGGAAGTGGGAAAAAAGGGAAATGTGTTGCTTCTTATTGATAACGCACCAACCCATCCTTCAGTGGATCTGTTGGAAAGAAGAAACAGACGTTTTAAAGTGCTCTTCCTGCCGGCAAATGTAACGAGTTTGTTCCAACCAATGGATCAAGGCGTAATAGAGTGTATGAAACGACATTACAGAAGGCAACTCTTACGTAAGCTGCTATTAGCAGATGAAGATGAAGGTACAGTAGCATACCATAAGAAAATTGATTTAAAGGACTGTTGTTACATTATAGCCGATTCATGGAATTTGATAAAAACCATTAACATTAAAGAGGGCATGGCATAAAATTAATAGAATTCCGACAAAACAACAAATCCAGGAAGAAAAAGAAGAGACAATGAACAAGAAGGAAGAGGAAAAAAGAGCAGAAGAAAGTGTCGAAGAAAATGAAGCTGTATCAACTGAAGACATCCAGAAAATCATTGTACAAATTCCTGGCTGTTCCGAGTGTGACGTGGACGACATAAACGTGTGGTTGCAGTGCGATTCACCGGACCCTGAATATCAAATTTTGGACGATGATGAAATTATCCAAAGTGTAAACGATGAATCTCAGCAGGTGGACAAAGAAGATGACAACGTTGCTTCAGTTGAACCGGAAAAGGAATTTATGGCGAGTGAGGCATTCGCTTGTTTTGACACTGCTTTAAAGTGGATGGAACACCAGGCTGAATGCGATCATATGCAGCTTCTTGCCGTCAAGCATTTGTGGGACCTGGCTGGACGCAAACAAGTTTTTACGTCAAAACAATTAACTTTGTTTGACATGTTCAGTTGAAAAATTATAATTATGTGCGAGTATTATTTTTAATTATTTTGTAGTAAAAGTGAACTTTTTGCAAAACACGTGTGATCTGGTTTTTATTAAGATAATGTACTCGCATAATAAAAATAAACAAAAGTGATTTTTAAGCAATTTTCGCGTTTTCTTTCATAACATAACCTTTTTCTTATGTTTGTCCCAATTATCTGAATTTCTGCATAACCGAATTATGTCTGGCAATCATTAGTTTGGATAAATGGAGTTCTACTGCATCAACATTACGTACCTGCATCGGGTATTGTAAGTAATGCAGCAACAGCACGCATTGCAGAACGCTTCAGTTCGTCTTGTTTTTCATATTCCTGTTTCACCGAATTCGCTTTTACTTTTAATGTACACGTATGACGTAAAGGTTCAACAAGCCTCTCCAACCCTGAATCACAAACACACAAAGGTTAGATTTCAGTATTGTGTGGTGTACTAGCAAGACACAGCTAGAGAAACACACTGTTCAAAACAAGTTCAAGGAAGATCAGTATACCCAACGAACCTATTATTTCAGCAACTATACCCAACAATATAATTATTATTACAAAAGTAAGCAAGACTAAATTTTATTTTTTATAAAATAAAAAAAATACATAAAAAATAATGTAAGGATATCCAGAAAGTTAATTTTGTTTTTAAATGTTGCCACTACTGCCAGCCATTTAGAAGCATGCGGTGACCTATGCTGCAATCAGAGGGGTGCCCCCTCCCTTCAAAATACAACTTTTTATCCATTATTTACACTGATAAATGGCATACACATTTCAAAAGTTAACAATTACTTTATTAAACTCTCAAGTTAGAACAAATATTTAGCTAAATAGTGATTACAATGAGCATAGTAGTAGGCCTACTTAAGCTTAGAAAATGCTAATCGATCCATTTCTTTCTTGATTTTGCCTTAATGAAGTCTTGTACAATTTCTTGTAAATCGAGAGGTTCAAGTATCTTGCTTTCAATATTTAAGCTCGTTAACGAAGATAATCTCTCGTCTCCCGTAGTTGTACTCAACATACCTTTAATGCAGTTTAATACAGAAAATGATCTTTCAGATTCACAGTTACCTAAAGAAATCGGAAAAAGCAGACGATAAGCAATGTATTGTTACGACGGTCACTCGATCGTCGTAGGTATAGTGGAAACAAAATAAGTACAAGACACCAATTAAGTCACTAATCACCAGCTTTAATTTTTACAGTAAAACAGTTCGTAATTAACAACACAGTCTACTACAACAAATCAAATAAAAATTGTTCACACGCAATAAAAATGTCACTAAACACATTAAACACAATTGTATTACAATATACCGTCCGATTATAAAACACAACACGACGAATGACCACTTCAACGCGCACAGTAATATCGCCGAGAAAAACTCTCGAACCGCTCTGTAAATATATCGATGTATTTATAGTCTCGCTCACACACAAGAAGGCTCCAAACTGCGTCATCTCTCGTGTGAACTACGTAATTAACTGCGGACTTGACACACTCTGAGTGCCCGAGCGAAGCCCGGCACAGTCGAGAAGATACTCACAAAATGTGTCTACAAGCACATACGCCACACGCGTTACATAGAGTTTCTTCTGGCACATTTGACAAACACGTAGACTGTTCTGTGATGCCATAACACTGCCCCCTCCTTAAGCCTGTTTGTCCTGAACTGGCAAACCGTCTCCGAAGTAATACTCGATCAGGCGATCTGGTCGGTAATACTCGACGTCCTTGCGAAGGATAATTTTCTCATTCTTCGAATTCAGTCTCGTGTGATCCGAACATCACGTTCCCAGGAATGCGAGTCTTTCGCGCAACCACTAGTTTCGCTGGAATCACTCCCATTGCGTCATGTACTGATGACCTAAATACCACTGGCTGATCCAAATTTGTTTGGTTCTCGTCAACAACCTCTTGTGTAACCTCATCTTCAGCCGCTTTGCCCTCAGGCGCTTCTATCAGCTCAGGAACAAGCAAGAGTTTTGTCTCGACACCCATAGTTGGCTTTCCAATCACTTCTTTTGTTGTTATACTTATTTGTACTTCTCTGCTAGTTCTTCCTCCATTTCCGCTTGCAACAGGGAGGGTTCCTCTTGACCAGACTTGTTGACTTTTTCTTCGACTAATGCCACTCGCTTAATCGAATGGTTGATAGACCCTGTCATTTTAGCCATGCAAAGCTTTATCTTCTCTTGGCCAACCTTCAGGACATTCCCTCTTAAGTCCACAACGAACCCGTAGGCATTCATAATGTCCGTGCCAAGAATCACTTCATCGACAATGTCTGCAACGAGCATTTGGTGGCTAAACTCGAGAAGACCCAGGCGTACACGTACGTCTACCTTTCCTAGCACCTTGACAGGGCTTCCAGTCACAGTCTGTATTGTACAAGAGCTAATTAGAGGCTGGCGGTTGCTGATTAAGTCAGGGCGCACAATGGACACTGTTGCGCCCGTGTCAACTGTAAATGATGTTGGTTTACCTTCCGCAAACCCATTAACGATCAAGTTTCCACTGGTCTTATGTAGCGTGGAAACTGTGTGCTGTTCTGGGGCTTTACTTCTCCAATTGGTGTGATCACTCTCTTCTCTCGGTATCTTCTTTTCCCAACAGTCTATCTGTAGATGACCACGTTTTCCACAGTTGTAACATTTCGGTCTTCTGTCTTTTTCAAATCGTTGCGACTCTCTTGAACTTTTGAATTGTTTGTCCGACAACATTGTTTTTCTGCACCCATCGTAACGGCAATGTGATACAGGGATCTTCTGACTGCAACGTGATGGCACAAACCCATTAATGTAGTGGGACGCTGACTTGGCAGCTTCAAACTCTAGGGCGTGAACAAGAGCTTCTGAGCTATCTCGGTGTCTTGTCATTTGTAACACTTGCTGAAGTTCACAATCTCCGATGCCATCAATAAATGTCTGCACCGCAAACCTTATTTGGAAGTCTTCTGGTGCTTCAGGATAGGCCAATCTAATCAATCTGTCGATACTTGCTTCAAATTCTAGAAGACTCTCCCCGGAACGTTGTCGTCTTGTTCTCAACTGAGCGTAGTACACATCTCGCAAATGTTTATCACTATACCGTAATTCCAGAGCTTTTATCAATTCGGCATAGGTGTTTTGGCTGTCAGGTGGCACTTTCTGTAGTAGTTCTGCCGCAGGTCCTTTTAATGAGAGAACGAGTGAAACTGCCTTGTCTTTCTCCATCCAATTATTTGTGCATGCAGCAGCTTCGAATTGGTGTAAATACGTCGCCCAGTACGTGCTTCCATCAAAGGTTGGGGCCTTGACATGAACTGTCCCAACCGCCGGCGAGGTGACCTTCTCTATTGGCTTATTTTCTGTTTCTTTCTTGGTCTTTATCATTGGTACGGTCTGTTCACAAAGTTGTTTTGGTTGTAACTTCAGGAACTGCTCTCTTATGTTTGCCATCGAGATTTTTACTGCAGATATTTTATTTGACATGGTTTCTTCTATGTCAGATATTTTTGTGGACATCGATTCTTCAACACTCGAAATAGATTTCTCTACTTCAGCTATTTTTAATGTCATTGATTCTTGTACCTCCGATACTTTAGTAACTTGTTTATTAAGCTCACCTCTTAGGAGACCCAACTCTGTAGCGGTTTGTTCTTGTGTCTGCTTTTGCTCCTGTATTAACTCCTTGATGTCTTCTGTTTCACGCTTGCGTTTTTCTGCTTCTTCTGCCTCCTGTCTGCGTTTCTCATCCTGTTGTTTTTCTGCTGCTTCCTGTGTCTGCCCCAGCAGTGTTTGTAAAGCTTCCATCATCTGACTGGGATCCATGTTTACCGATTAATTACGAATCACACTCGTCTTGTACAAACTGTTTCCACTGTTAACCGTTCTATCCCACTTCTGACACCACTGTTACGATGGTCACTCAATCGTTGTAGGTACAGTGAAAACAAAATAAGTGCAAGACACCAATTAAGTCACTAATCACCAGCTTTAATTTTTACAGTAAAACAGTTTATAATTAACAACACAGTCTATTACAAATCAAATAAAAATTGTTCACACGCAATAAAAATGTCACTAATATTAAACACAATTGTATTACAATATACCGTCCGATTATAAAACACAATACTTAACTAATGACCACTTGAACACGCACAGTAATATCGACGAGAATAACTCTCGAACCGCTCTGTAAATATATCGCAGTAATACTGAATATTAAGGCCGCTACCGCCATGTATTTATATATGCTCACACACCAGAAGCTTCCAAACTGCGTATTATCTCTTGTGTGAACTACGTAATTAACTGCCTGCGGCCTTGACACAGTCTGAGCGCCCGAGCAAAGCCCGGCACAGTCGAGAAGATTCTCGCAAAATGCGTCTACAAGCACTACGCCACACGCATTACATCGAGTTTCTTCTGGCACATTCAGCAAACACGTAGATTGTTCTGTGATGCCGTAACAGTATACATGGACCGGACAAACTGTAGTACCATGGAATCTATCATCTTCATTTGAACGATTTGAAAAAAAAAAACTTTTTCTTGCAATTTTACTCATGGCACAAAGTGCTTCAATTCTATTAGATCGTTATTCAAATCATTCGTGTCAACTTCTATAAGAGCTTTTCTTTGATTTTCTAATTCGACACTCTCTATGGTTAATAAATGCGTAAGAAAACCAAACAATTATGTAATGTGAACATAAGCTTTGCTTTGCTTAGATAGTTCAGCTAGATGGTGCCCCTCTGACAGCTAAGGCCCTGGCACCTGGTGCTGCAGCATACCCTAGCGTTATGGATAATCCGTAACTGGGGTCACAGTGATGCACGGTGCATGCTGGGACGGTTGATTTGTTGGCAAGGCATTGACATGTTCATTTGTTGCCGATTTGAGACATTCCAGCAGTGTGTTAAAAAGTTTAAGAAAACTGAGATGTCTGTCGCATACGAAATGCAGTCTGTGATCCGTTTCTTAAACATGAGGACAATTAAACCGGCTGAAATTCACTTTTCAAATTTGTGAGATTTATGGAGAACATGTAATCAGTGATTCAATGATATGGCAACTAACTTTTGTGAATGACAATTCTGTCTGTGAAATTAGATGGAAGATTATAGAGAACTGACAATTCATCATTACATCACTTTGCCTTGTATTTCCTAAAATTTTACATTAATTTCTTCACTATATTAATAGTGCCTCGTTGGGCACTTGGTGAAACATATTACTACACAGGTTTTGTAAAATATATAAAAACACTTGGTATGTTTCACAGATTTTATTTAACTCTGACAGCTGTTTCAACTACCGAAGCCATTGTCAAAGAGACGAAGCCGTTGTTAGAGCCATTTAGTCTCTTTGACAATGGCTTAGGTAGTCAAAATAGCTGTCAGAGTTAAATAAAATCTGTGAAAACGTACCAAGTGTTTTTATATATTTTACAAAACCTTTGTATTAATTTCTTCATGAAACTGTGTCTAAGAAACTGAACTACTGGAAACTGTGTAGAGCTGGATGCCGAAGATGCTTATCTAACACAAAATGAAGCAGCACGGGGCGCGCGCGCGCACACACACACACACACACACACACAGAGGGAGGAAGGCAATGACTCCTTAAGCAACATACAGTCACTGATGACAAGACACAGCTCCACATGAAACCCCAGTTCACGGAATGGAGACACACTTCACCATAAATATAAAATTAAAATGTATGTTCTCCACTTAGAAGATCACGTGCACTCTGTTTTGAGACAGACAAGGTGTTTTGCTTGTGCACTTCTTGCCTTACGGCTACATAATCTATGCAGATACTTATTACAAAACACTTAAGAAATTGTACCATGTGATCCAGAATAGGCAATGTGGCATACAAAAACTCCTCAGGACCTTCAGCTGAGAACAATTCTATCCTCCTTATAGTCCATACCATGAAACTGTCATATGGAATTCTGCATTTGAAATCTTTCCTCGGTAACTTACAGTTCCACAATGACAATAAGGGCAAACAAGCAGTTGTTAACATGTGATTTGCATCCCTTCTACAATGAAGGAATACAACTCCTGATGTCCCGCTATGACAAGTATCTTAACAACAGAGAAAACTATTTCGAAAAACAGATGAAAGTAAGTTAGCAGTTAGCAATAAAAATGATTTTCAAGTATATTCTTGTTTCCCTTAACAGCCCATCGCAACTTACTTTCTGGATATACCTTGAACATGATAAAAAGTGATTTTTTTTCTTGCAAACTGTCAATACGTTACAACCAATGAGAAGACTGCTTATGTGTGCCATACATAGTTCCTACAGGAGGTTTTGTGGTTTCAGATGATGTCATTGTAGTGAATATTTCTACTAAAGAACCCCCAACTCACATTCAAAATAATATTATGAATATTCTATAATATATTAAGTGATACTGTGATTGGTATTTTAAAAGTATTTGTCATCAGAATAATACACAGGTTAAGTGCATACGTTATGTTACTCGCATATACCGGTATTTACATTATCCACAACTGATGTATAATTTAAGTATACTGATGGACACTATTTATAGAATACATTAAAACATTTTGTATCAAAGTACAATACATTTATAGGTAAGCATACTTTGTTCTACAAGATTCTAGTTATGCCTCGAATGACCTTGATTATACTAGTAAGTGGCCAATACTCAAATGGCGCATGAGTGTGAATGATGTCATTACCAACTATATATAAAACAATAAGAGACAGTAAAAAGTCAGTTTTGATTCAGAGTTCAATGAGCTGAATTGCAGAGTTAGTGCATGTCTTTGATATCACATTTGAGGATCAATATTGTATTTGTTCTGCTATCTTTTTGCTTGTATAAATTACGGTTGTGTTAATATTTGATGTCATAGTTGTTGATCAAAACTGTACTTTCCGGGTTACATTTTTATTTGTGATATCGGTAAATACACTAGATGTCAATAGTGATACAAGTGTATTATTTCAATCACTGACCTAATAGACAACATTCTTCTACTGAGATAGAACGTACATATAAACCAGACATATTCTGAAAGTATGAATCAACGATTCACCCTTACAGATCATAATAAACAATTTCTACTGTACTTCACGTAAACAAATATTATTCAGAGCTAAATAATTCTGAGACACAGAATTGTTTATACATTATTAAACAAACTGTTTCAAGCATATGCAGTTCAGTTTACAATAAAAAACTGTATAGGCATACTCTGAAGGACTGCAGAAGGCACAAGCTGCGCAAGACGAGCCACCATCAGGTACGTCAACATCTTGATATCGTAATGATCCTTCAATCCGTGTTCCAGGTGATTGAGGAATTCAAAAATGTCAAGCCTGTCCAAGCACGTATCCAACAGTGTGTACATACATTCAAATGCAGCTTTCCTAATGTCTAATCCATCGTCTACAGTGTGTTTGAAGGGACCCATCTCAACTTCTCGTATCAACTCTTTCTGTAATACAACAAATTTTATTACTTCAATAAAAAATAAAAAATAGTAAATTCAATGGAATTACATATTATTTATGCTAATAAAGTAGTAGGAACTGGGCCTCAGTATACTTAAAAATTATTACACGTTTTCAAACCACAAACATTTTTAAAACACTATATGTACACACTGTAGCTTCTTCATGACACAGTGTGCATTTCTCCATGACCACTGAAGCTGTTCCCAACAAAGAAATATTTCATACATATAACTTATTTTTCTTTCTTTCTTATCAATTAAAAAAAAGTGGCAAGTTTTTTTTTTTTTTTTGCATCTCTACGAAAACTTTTAAGTAAAAATTTATTGAGAAATATACTGACAGTAACATCAACCTAATGTAATCAAATGATGAAAATTATCAAAGCCTTTTTTGCCAAGACTTGAAACATAACAAAAACGTTGCAGTCATTCAACTGATAACACTATAACGTATAAGTACTCCACGAGTGAAATACTGCCAAAATAATATTCCAAAATTTTTATCCCATGACTCTGTCTTTATGTCAGTAGTAATCACAGATTTTGATAGTCTCACTATCAGTATCTTAACATTGTTATACCATTTAAATGTTGAAAGTTGTACAAACAAATATTACACAATATGTGAACTATTAAAAAACACTGTTCTCCTAGTAGAGATCAGCCATTAAAACAGTTTCTTCCACTGGCAGGCAAAATCTAAGAAGATAAATAACTTAAAACAGATGACAACTCATCTACAGACTTTCAATGAAACTGTTTATATTTCAGTAGGTATCATGTCATATCAGACTATCAATTTGTACAAACGACAATTACCATATATATACACCAAAGAGACACCATTACAAGATGGTTTGCTAAAAGCAAAAAGACACTCTTGAAATCCACAAAAAAGAACTCGATGAATCAACTACTATAAGAAACGGAGAGACACACAAAATCTGGGCAGATTACAAAAGCAAATGGAGGAAGGAAGCAGTACCAAATTTTAAGACTTAAATCTGGGAGTGATTGCCAAGCACCTCACTTACAGAAGGTCAGTATATCACAAACTAGTGAATGCATGATATTTCATACACCAAACTCCACTATGGGCAAAGAATGTCTTTACCTTATTCCCCTGACCTTGATGCAAGTCAACAAAACCTGAACAAGACTATCAAACACTGTTGCAATACCAGAACAACAATGATTGAAGTAGTACTTGTGAATTAGTAATTAAAATATTTAAAATTGTGTCACCTTACCTTTATTTGGACGTCAAATATACATCTATTTAAATCGTGACGTTCGTGTGCAAGTTAAACAAGGTGTCGTCTAGTGTACTCGGCAGAGAAAAACAGGTCAATGGAAATGACAAATACATATTTATACGTTCACATAAAACATTATTTTATTTCGTTTTACTCTGTCATTCTCGTTAAACCACCACATCAACAATTTATCCCCTTTCTCTACATTTTGTATTCTTACTCACCAATTGATTATGGTCCGTTATTGGCCATTATTTAAAACAGATTCTGAAATATAGTTTAAAATAATTTCTGTAACCTTAAATTTACTTATTTAACTAGTTTATATCTACTTTAGAAGGCAACCCAGTTTGCTCATACTCTCATTCATTCATTATACATTTTCTCATACTCTCATTCATTCATTATACATTTTATATTATAAAGCGCTTTCTATTTTAATTTTCATAATTAGTTTCGGTGTTGAATTCATTTAAAATTGAAGTGTTTTTATCTGTTCAACTGCTTGTATAATGTACTCATCCTTTTTTCGCCGTCTCCACGTGGTTACACCATCACTGTTAACTTCCGATTTCCCTAGCACACTCCGAAAATAAGTTAAACTGTTAATGTTTGTGAATTACGTCTGATGGATCACTATTACATGATTTACTGTTGTTTTACGTAAAAATCACATGATTTACTGTTGTTTTACGTAAAAATCACATGATTTACTGGTCGGCCGACCCTAATTTGCTCGGGCAATGTTTTATATACGACCGCACGGTCTGATGCTGTTAGTTGACTCACTGCACTTTTTGTTTGATGTTACACTGTCTCTACATCCATTTAGTTATAGTTTCAAATACATTTTATTAAAATTTTGCTAGCGAGCTTATACTCTGAACCGGCCGTAGCCGCAGCTGTAGAACGACAGACTTATTTTTCTGCGCGCCAAGCGAGAAAGAATGTATATTGACGTGACATTATCGTGAGAACGTTGGCCGACGTTTGCACGCTTGTGTGTGAATGCGCACCCTTGTTGCTAACTTTACACTCCTGTACCAAGTCACCTCAGTCTTGACGCTATAGTAGTCCGTTCACCAAATATACTTGGGTCATGAAAAAACTTTAGATTACAATTTCCAATTATGTCCCGTTACAATACCCCCCCCCCCAATGAGAGGTTTTCTGCTGAAGCAGAAAAACTCTGATTGTTAACCCTAAGAGGATCAGTGAGGATATGGTGCCAACAACCCCCTTTTAATTCTTTAACACATCATGGGTAATCTACCCCCCTAGCTCGGTGACTATGGCTGCACCTGAACGACATTACTAGACTTCGCTGTTCAAGATCCCAACACCGTAAAGTCGGACAGGTACTCACCACAGTACCACCTAACCTTGTAACATTCCAAATAAAATTCCATAACTGGCCTTATACAATACCAGATCTTCAACGGATATATCTCCCCTTACACACATACTGGATTGCCTTTAGCAAAGTACTGGGTGCGTACACATATTCATTACCAAATTAAATACACTATCTCCACATTAATTATTAATATAAAATTCACATAAATATTTTATATTTGCTTCTAAACAAAGTTCATTCCCATTTCTCAACTTTTAATTGTTTGCTTGATGTTACTATTTCCAATCAAATTAAAGTATTTAAATTTTGTTCAAATAGGGAAATAAATCTAAGTCCCTTACCAAAGATTCACATTGTAGTTAATTTACATCATCTCTTTCAATTAGTTAATTTAATCGTAATTTTCAAAATTCCAAAATCCTTTAAATGAATTTACTTTATAACTCCTCTTAACTAGATGCTAACAATCATAATAAACAAAATAAAATAAACAACTTATTTCTATCATAAATTCCATTATCATTACATTTGGTTACAAAACATATAATATGAACACTATTAATCAGTTAATACATTACCAATACACAATCATCAATATATCTTGAACATGCAAACACAACACAATCTGTACTTCAAAAAATTAAAATTAAAATTTGGGGACTTTCCTTTTCAACCGCCATTATTAGTTTAACTGTACGGGAGGTGGTGGTTCGCTGTAAACCCCCCTATGATCCCCTCTACTGTTTTGATTATTAGAAGGTGCTTCAACGCCCTAGACTCGTTTGGGTTACCAACATATCCCCCTCTCCCTCTGTGGTTCAAATTTCCCGGCATTCCACGATTACTGGTGAAACCTCTCCCTCTATTACTACCTCTAAACTTGTTACTATAATTTTCCCTTCTATTGTACTCACTATTATTCAAATCCCTATTATAATTATCTACTCTCCATTGAGCACCACCCCTAGGACCCCGACACCTATAACACTGATTTCGGGAACCATTATAATTGCTAGCTCTACAATTAGGGTGTGGACATAACCATGCACTCTCCTCGGATCTACTCATATTATTATCGTGTCTAAACAAATGGTCTGGTTGTCTTATGTCGGTATTCATTGATCTCGATTCTCTATCTCTAATACTTATTGATTGATATTTGTTGTCTTCTTCCTCTTTCATACTCTGGTAAGCTTCTAAGATTTTCTCTAATTCAGCTACATCATTAAACTCCCGGGTTCTAATTGTGGATCGTATGTCTTTAGGTAAATGCTTACTAACATACCTTATAGAAGATGAAAGAGGCATTGGTGGTTCTAAATTTTTAACCTGGCTATATAGTCGTGTCACATACGACGTAATACTCATATGTTTAATATTGTAACGCAACAGAAATGCTAGCATCCATGTTACATAAAAACAAGGTTAACAGAATAATAAACAAGTCAATATCTAACCCCATGATAGAACAAAAATCTAATAATTACATTTATAATTATAGATAAAGGTAAATAAGGATGTAAGGTAGTATTAACAAGAATAAACGAACCTGTAAGTTAGATAATAGTTAATGATATATGTTCAGTGAAAAGCAAACAAAAAATGAAACAATAATTTACTTTATAGTAATAGCAAGTAAGGATTTTGAGTTAAAGTTTATGTTATGTTATACCAAATATGTGTTGAGTTAATGAAAGGTAATGAAACGAGATGTATTATTCAATTACTGTTGTAGAATGAAGTGTGAAGCAGCTAGTTAACATTAATAGATTTGAATTTTCTTGTATGTGACCCATAGGTCAAGATAAAATTGTCATTAGATATGGAAAAAATAATTGTTTATGTAAATGTTAATAGTTAAGATTTGATTATATGTATGAATTTATGTAAAAGGGGCTATAGATGTTTACCAGTTATAAACACAGGTAGATCCGTTTACAATAAAAGGCCTAATAGCCAAAACCACTATATAACCACTCATAACATAAAGGTTAGGTACATAAATTAATAATAATTAATGAATACGGTTTGAAGAGCTAGAAAAAAACATTAAATTAATAATGATATATAATAAACCATATCAATTTATACAAATTATGATAATGCCATAATGCCATGATATCGATTGAAAACGTTTAATATCGAAAAGGTAGTAAATATAAAAGAAACAGGCTTATATCAAAAAACCAGCAGAATATGTGTAGAAAATAATAAACCAACTATCGGTAAAGTTATATTCCGATAGGATAGCAAATTGATAAGGAATAGACAAAAAATATATGAAATAAACACTATATTCAAAACATGTGGAAGGAAGAAAAATCATGTGTTGCTAGGGACTACAGGAAAAGAAGAAGTTGTTGATTTGTCAATAATTGTTTTTGATGATCTGAATGTGATGAGATTAAAAATCTAGTAACTATCTCATATAATTGGAATATTCTAAAATATTTGACACAATTATAATAAACAAAATACTAAGATAATATTCTTGAATCTTGCCAGTATAATTTAACCAAACCGGACAATAGTATGAAATCACAATAGAAAATAAATAACTGGATTCTACAAGGAAGGACTTGAATTGTCCCATATCCGAAAGGAATTGACGATATAATAAACCAAATAGAACGAGTCAAATGTATCACAACTAATAAAATACACTACACTAGAACTCATAACCTTTCAAATACACGGAACATCACTAATTGCTTCAACCGAGAGAAGAACGTATTTGTATCCAGGAATCGCAGAAGAAGCATCAATCGGGCTGTAAATCAATCGAGAGAGCTGTATTTCCGAGGTGGACAGGACAAGAATTCCATTTTATTAAACCGAAGAAAGAATATTGTACGGCATAATCGTCCAGAACAGTAAATTTATCAATCAACCGCCTACACGATTTGCTTCGTTCTAGTCTGGTAAATTATCATTATATCAATCATATTAACTACTCAACACTTCAAATTTGTAAATCTTGCATTCTTATCTATGTATTTTTAATCTTCCCCACAGTTACAAGAACCTTCACACCCTGAATTAAATTAATCACAAATTAAAACACACTATATAACTAAATTTAAATAAAGGATCGGAACAATCAATAATCGATTCACGCAATCTATAGCCCAAGCATATGTCAGTTAGAACATATCTTATTCAATGTTAGAGAAATAAACAAATAAAGAACCTTTATATAGTTGCAAAATCTTGTCATTTGGAGTATGATTTAATGAGTTGGGAATAAAAAGTAACTGACTAAGTATAGAATAATTGGTTAACATAAACAGTGAAATAACCTATAAGTTTCGTTGCTCCGGTACTACAGCGCTTATAGCGGAATTATCCGACACCAAAAAGAGAGAGCGTAAAAATACAAAATTATATATAATTCTCTTCAAGGTATAATAGGGTTGAACGAAATTACAGAATAACGCATTAATTATTTAAGTTTCAAGTACACTAACACTGATATTTTTTAGAGAGCTAAGTAAATATTAATTAATTACATCAATATATCCCACAACTCCAAATATCTCAGATATTTAAATAATTAAGTAAACTAAACGACCTAAGAGAGTAAGACAGGGGAACATACCCATTCATAGCAACGAATAGGCTTACATTGCGTGAAAATAACGAGACGCTCGTACTCGTCTCATTACAAATTAACGAACTCAACAGTGGGGACTTGAACCGTACGTACTCGTCTCGATACAATATTGAAATTACCCCATCCCATTATTGTACTGCGTAAACCCTCTTGTTTTTCCTCTGACCAATATTTATTTTTAAATGGTCGTTCAAACTCATCAAAATCTGCCCAATTATCATTATGAGCGTCCGCCCAAATTTTAGCATCCCCTTTAAAATACTTCAAAATTCGTAGTAACTTTATTTCCCAGCTTTCTTTATTATACTTGTTAAAACTCTTTATAGAATTTAAAAATTGTATGGGGTTCACTCCCTTACCCTCATTACTGAAATAACCCAATTCAACATCAACATTCACTCGTGCACACATATTCGTTAGTTTTTGATTAATTGGTAAGCTTAAATCTTCTCTAACTTTAGTTATCTCTTGTTCATGTTCTGTGTGCTTACTTTTCAAATTAGTTACACTAGTTTTAATTGTGTCAATTTGCTCAAAGTTACTTCTGAATTCATCATTAATATTCTCTTGTATTTTATTTGCTTTTTTAATTTGCTCACACTCATCAATTACACCTTGAACATTACTGTCAATTTTGTCATTTTGTTTTTTAATTTTATCATTAAGTTTATTTGTTAATGCGTAACATTTTTTGTTTGTCTCTATTAGTTTCTCGTTAATTGTTTTTATATCATTCTTCATCTCGGTTCGTATTTTGTTTACATTTATAGTCATTTCACTTTTCACTCCAGCAATAGTCTCATTCATACTTTCCAATTGGCTGTTCATATTTACATCTCTCATTCTCAGTTCACTTCTTATGTTCGCAAACTTATTCATTTCTACTAACCTTTCGTCTTGTTTGTTAAGTTTATTATTTACTACATTTATTTCAGATTTTATTTCATCTTTAAATTCATTCAAACTCGTATTTTGTTGGTCAAATTTCTCATTTTGTTGGTCAAATTTACTACTCATCATTTCCATAAACAATGCTAATTGACTAAGTACTTCTACATTATTGATTTTACTACTCTTAGCGTCTACCATTTCAATTGTTATTTCGTCTATGCTCTCGTTAATATTTGTCGATACTAAACTGTATTGTGTAACATTTAAAATTGACCCCCCTCTACACTCTCACATAAATTTGCATCCGTATTTTTCTCTGCCATTTCAACTAGGTTGTAAATTAATTTTAATTTACAACGTCACTGTTACGGGCGCCAATTGAAGTAATACTCGTGAATTAGTAATTAAAATATTTAAAATTGTGTCACCTTACCTTTATTTGGATGTCAAATATACATCTATTTAAATCGTGACGTTCGTGTGCAAGTTAAACAAGGTGTCGTCTAGTGTACTCAGCAGAGAAAAACAGGTCAATGGAAATGACAAATACATATTTATACGTTCACATAAAACATTATTTTATTTCGTTTTACTCTGCCATTCTCGTTAAACCACCACATCAACAATTTATCCCCTTTCTCTACATTTTGTATTCTTACTCACCAATTGATTATGGTCCGTTATTGGCCATTATTTAAAACAGATTCTGAAATATAGTTTAAAATAATTTCTGTAACCTTAAATTTACTTATTTAACTAGTTTATATCTACTTTAGAAGGCAACCCAGTTTGCTCATACTCTCATTCATTCATTATACATTTTATATTATAAAGCGCTTTCTATTTTAATTTTCATAATTAGTTTCGGTGTTGAATTCATTTAAAATTGAAATGTTTTTATCTGTTCAACTGCTTATATTATGTACTCATCCTTTTTTCGCCGTCTCCACGTGGTTACACCATCACTGTTAACTTCCAATTTCTCTAGCACACTCCGAAAATAAGATAAACTGTTAATGTTTGTGAATTACGTCTGATGGATCACTATTACATGATTTACTGTTGTTTTACATAAAAATCACATGATTTACTGGTCGGCCGACCCTAATTTGCTCGAGCAATGTTTTATATACAACCGCACGGTCTGATGCTGTTAGTCGATTCACTGCACTTTTTGTTTGAAGTTACACTGTCTCTAGATCCATTTAGTTATAGTTTCAAATACATTTTATTAAAATTTTGCTAGCAAGCTTATACTCTGAACCGGCCGTAGCCGCAGCTGTAGAATGACAGACTTATTTTTCTGCGCGCCAAGCGAGAAAGAATGTTTATGGACGTGACATTATCATGAGAACGTTGGCCGACGTTCGCGCGCTTGTGTGTGAATGCGCACCCTTGTTGCTAACTTTACATTCCTGTACCAAGTCACCTCAGTCTCGACGCTATAGTCCGTTCACCAAATATACTTGGGCATGAAAAAACTTTAGATTACAATTTCCCAATTCTGTCCCGTTACATGATGATATAACTTCCCCACCATCCACTACATGACAAAAACATATTATGAAACACACACATTTCTGGGGCATGTGTGAGATGTATAAATGAGAAACACACGTTTTTAAAAAATACAGTTTAACTTTGTGAAAATATGTAAATTCTTCCCAAGCCAAAATTAATTCACAAATGTTGCACTGTATTTCTCTTTAAAAATATTTATTGAAAAAATACAAGAATTTAATTTGGAAACTTCACCGACTATGAGAAAGCATTTGATAGAGTTAACAGATCCATTCTATGGGACATTATGTGTAAGAGGGGTTATCCTAAACATCTTGTAGACATAAAGAGCTTATATCATCATACAAAAAGATAGTATTGTCTATAGGAGAGGATTTGACAAAGGAGATTTACATTAATCAGGGCATGCACAGACTGTAGCAGATCTGCCAAGGCTTAGCAGATCTCCAACACTGTTTAATATCTGTATTTGTGAGATATTTTTGTTCACATAAAAATTACGAAAACCTCATGTAATGAAAACCTGTATGATTTAATAATTTGCACCTCCAGTAAGACTCGAGCAAGTGGTGTATTGTTAGAAAAAGAATATTCAAATAATAAATTCTGTGATTAACTTATCTTAAAGTCTCCACGTTCCAACAGATTTACACACTACGGGAAGCAGGACACTGTAGGAACAACGGATGATAGGGATCACAGGGTTTACCTGCACTGATGAAAAAGTAAATTATCCAGAGATGGTCCAGGAGGGGAGGTACGTGAAAGGCTGGATTTCTTTAGGCGGATACTATGTGGCCATGATTGAGTCAGCCCCAGCTACGTGCTGCCCATTCAGTGTCTGAGTCTGAACTAACTCAAACTTGCATGCCCTAAGCGTGTTCCAAAAGGCAGTCACTAGGGCACTACATACATAAATACTTCGTTAAAGAATGTACATAATTCGCACACTAAAATATCGAACAATACTGACGACACAGAGAGTGGAAATTTGCCCTCCGACAGTCAAGATACTTTCAAACAAATCTTGCAAGTATACCTGCATACCATAATCCACACATAATTAGAACCAAATCAGTTAATGTTATACATAACAGATATTAAGAACTAACCCGAACTTGTGTTTCGCTGTACAACTGTGGAAGCACAACATCTAACAAATCACGGACAAGGGATGGTTTGTTGTGTGCTGCAGAATTAAATGCAACCAAAGCCACTCTTCTCACATTTAAGTCAGGATCTTCGAGAGCATTCAAAAATCTACCAATGTTCATGCGGAGTAAAGGATCAATTGCCTGTGGCTGTAAACAGATGAAATTCTTTAGTGTAAGACAAATTTTATTATGCATAAAAACATTATGTATTCTAGTTACATAACTTACATTATTGAATTAATTTTTTTTAACAATATTGTAAATTTCTGAAAGTGTTTTAAAATAACACAATTTACTTCCTGTTCAGCATCACAAAGAACTTATTTTGTATGCTTCTCTTGTGGACAGTGTCATGAAAATATTTAATTTGGACTGACCACTCATCTCATGTATGATGGTGAAAAGCAGGGTGTACGATAAAGAGTTGTAGGGTGAAAAACGTCAGGTCCAAATAAGAGAGAAATCTTATGCGGATAAATCTGTATTTAATTATCAGCACAACCTCCATTCAGCTTGATATACTAGTGCCAGTCATGTTCTAGAATGGTTATACAGACTGATAAGTCAATTTGAAATCTCAAAACAGCATTTACAGCAGTGCTGATTTCATTGTTGCCTGCACACCTTTTTCTAACACACCATTTTATTTCCTTATGAGGTCAGGAAGATGCCTGGGAATAAATTTGGCAAGTACGGTGGTAGTAAAGCAACTGAACGTTTTTGTCTGATTTTAGTTTTCGCAACAACTGTGTGTGTATGCTGGTGCACTGTCTTGGTGAAACAGCACCGTCTTTTTTGCTAAATGTGGCCAGTTTTTTCTTGATTTCAACATTTAGATACTGCAATATCTGCATAATACTCGGCATGAATTGTTTTTTCTTTTTCAGGGAAGTCAATTTAGAAGAGTATCCCTCATGAGTCTCAGAAAACAGTTGCCATAACCTTATCAGCAGATGGAATTTGTTTGCCTCCTTTGGAGTTCGTTTGCTTTATGTGATCCATGTACGTGACACTTGTTTGGTCTCAGGAGAGTTGCGGTGGATCCAAGTCTTATCAACAATGTTATGAATCACTGTATAAATTTGGTTATCACTTACAGTGGCAAATAATTGGTTGAAACATCCTTTTGATCCTGTTTTTGGTCAGGAGTAACCGAACACGCATTCATCTAGTGCATGGCTTTGTTATACCCAAATGTTCATACAAAATATTGTACACATGTTCCACTGATATGCCAGTCGTCTCTATCTACTTCACTTTCGCTTTATGGTCTGCTGAAATCACAGTTACGGATTTTTTTCACTGCTGTTTCTGGTAAAATCACTTAAATGGGGATGTTCACTGTGTGGTTTATCCATTTTAAATTCAGCAATCTACGGAGAAAAGTGCTCAAATGTTGAATTCCAGCTCTTCTTGTATCAGTTACTGTTAACCCTTTGGAGGCACTTAGTGTGATGGACTGTAAAAGTAACACTAAACAACTTGCTGATTTGTGTAGCATCGAAATTCAGCCTATGAAATCATATAACAATGAGAATCAAAACAATGAGAATAGTGGTACCATGTTGCCATCTCTATGCAAGGCCCGGAACTTTTCAATCTACCCTCACAATGTGAGCACATTTCTCACATTTCACAAAGGGGTCTTCATTTACAATATTTATTTCAGGCCATTTACAAGTATTTCTTCTGGTAGATATGTAATACAATAGTATGTATTATATAATACATTACACATTAACCTGATGTCACACATGGCAGATGAGTAATGCATTCTGGGTTTCACTTTACTATTGGACATATGCAAATTCTGTTTTTTTTTATCCATTTCTTTTTGTCATAATTTACAACATCAGCACATGAAAGTATCTTACATCTTGATTTTTATGCAATTCTTTTTGTTCATGAGTTCATCAACATCTTGTGAGTCAGAAAATTCAACTTGTGTATCTGTGTAAAGATTTGCAAATTTAGTTTGGTATCATTTAAAACAATCACAGATAAAATTAGTTTTTATTTATGAGAAAATTAAAGTCATATTACAAAGAGGCAGAAACTAGCCTGTTACTACAAGCCCTTCACTTTTGTACATGTCACAAGTAGTAAAACATAATACAATTTTCAAAATTAAAATTTAATCTTAACTGAACTTTTAAATTTTACACAAAACTTTAAAGAAACCTAAGAGGGTTGGGTGTTGCTTCCAGGTTTGATACCTGAGGTTAAAATTATTATAACAGTAGAAACGATTAAAATCTTTTATTTTGTAATCAGTTTGCTGGTAATTATGTTAGCACCTTGTACAAAAGGTCAAATAAATTCTAACCACTCTTATCAATTATCATACATTAACTTATAGCACTATACTTAATAATTAAAACACTATACTTAGAACTCAAGCATTTATTTTTAAACATTTCATGCATTCAACAATGATGCATCATCATCAGTAGATAGATTAAGACTAGCAACTGACGTCTCAACCTTGTCACTGATGATGCCTTACGGTATGGGCAAAACATCTGACATAAATAAAAATAAAACTTAAGTTAACTCAAAAGCAATGTTATTTCTAATAATAATGCAAACCACAAAAGCTTATCAGAGGTAGAAAAAAAAGATATTCCTAAAACATATTAAAAGACTCCACTGCATGTAAAGTTTCTCACCTGATCAGAGATTGTAAATTTGACTGCAGTTAGAACGGTTGTGCGCATCAAAGATGAATCAGAAGCAAGTGACTCTTGAAGTCGAGGCAACAATGTGTTTGGATCTATCAGTGTAAGCTTGCCCAGGCACTCTGCGACAACATTCCGTGTACCCTCTTCAATGCATTTACAGTGACGAAACAACTGTTGCCAGATAGCAGGCACAAATGGTAGAAGCTGAGTGATGCCATTTGGGGATGCCGACTGACAAGTGATTATCTGTAAACAGATAATAATTATGTGTATTATCAAATACAATCTCCACCTATCTCTTTAATTTCTGGCTATTTTATGAAAAGTTTCATTAATTACCACAAAACAAAACCTAATAGTTTTTCTACTAGTAATTTTATACAAACCACTATGTTGTCTTAGGTATTGACTGTTGTCAATACCAAAGACAATCATGTCATTTGTATAAAATTACTAGTAGAAATATTTGAGACCACTAACATTCCAATACAACAATAAACTAATAGTTTTGACTGAATTTTTTTGTATACTCCTTTATTAAGCTAAGTAATGGCATGTTTACACTATACAGATGGCAATCATCTGTTTGCTTTAGTGAGTTCAGTTATAACACGTGAAGTTTCGCTAAATAAAATCGCCAGTTACTTTTCTTAAACATAATTCTTACATACATTTGCTCATGTGTTTTTCCTCATGGTGTATCATGTTATTGTTGCGAATAGCTAATTAGGGTTTTGATGAAAGTCATATTCAGGGCCGTATTTAGGCATGTGCAACATGTGCAGGTGCACAGGGCGGCAAAATATAGCTGGTTAAAAAAAAACATCGCTTCATATCATTATAAAGCCCGAAGTAGATTAGCGTTCTGGCTCTGGCATTAAAGTAGTATGGTACTATTAGTGCACCACTTCTCTTCGAGATGGCAGCACCTATATTGAAATTACTCTGGCTAGACGCTCGTGGCTCGTACACCTACGCGGATGCAGCAGTGCGCATATTCTTTGGTGTGTATGTTGTTATTAGTTCAGAGTTAAGTTGGTGTTTCATCGTTCCACGTGGTTCCAACTTGTTATTAACTTTCAAAATCAAGGCATTTTATACGATACGCCGAATATTTTAACTGTTGACAGTGAATTATTCAGTTTTAAATGTTCTACAAAACAGTATTTCTATAGGTTTTTCCGTTAAGGTATAATAGCTTAGGGACGGTATGGATGGGCGATCTAGGTTAAGTGGTGCTGCATATCGCAAGAAAGCTGAGGAAAAAAGACAGAGGGAGAGTAAAATTTTGCAGAAAATACCTCGACTGGACTTATACTTCAGTGGTGAAAACAAAAGTGAACAGTGTAGCCCTGAAAATTCGGGTGAAATTATAGTGGCAAACACTATACTAGGCGAAGTACAGGAACAAGCTACGCTCTCTACAGAAGTGGATTTTGCAGTGTCTATTCCTAGTAATGATCCATTCTATTCGGAAAACACTGACCACACTCGGGATTACTTGATAAAAAATGGTATTAATCAAAACAAAGACGCTGACTTTTCACAGTCCTCGCGGCGATATGCTGATGGAACACAACGGTTTTGCAGCAAGAAACTATTCCATAGGATTTTAGTAAATGGGGAAATTATGAACCGTAAATATCTTGTTTACTCTCTCAGCCAAGGATCACTGTTCTGTGCCCCATACAAATTATTCGGTGGTACATCTCAGTTTGCAACATCTGGTTTCAATGATTGGAGCCATGCTGGCATAAGACTAGCCGAACATGAAAATTCTGCTTCTCACAGAGACTGCTTGTTAAAATTGAAAATTAATGAAGAAATTTCTGTTAGTGGTTGAAATCACAATCAGAATGATCACTGTTGCACACCACTATATAAAAATTATTCTGATTAGCGCTTTCAAGCTTCACAGCCCATCGTCAGATCGAAATAGACAGGAAATATGTAAAAACAAACCCTTCACCCCTCTCCCCCACCCTGCTCACACACAACAAGCTATAAATTAATGACCCTTCCTCACCCCCTAAACCCTGCCCCACCATCTGTACAGTTACATATTTTTCTAGCAAATTCCTTGTGTTTCAGTGTTGTGTGTGTGTATGTGTGTGTGTGTGTGTGCGTGCGCGTGTGTGTGCATCCTTTTAAACTACCCTCTTCCTCTCCACACACGTGGGTAGTCACACACCCTTATTTTAAAACAACCAATTAGTACTATGCAATATAATTCTTAATCTTATCTATCTGTCCTCTCTCATTTACTTCTTAATCATGTTATAAAATATTTCTTCATTATCAAATTTAATTTTTATATTAATTAAATTGTCTAACCCTTTTTCTCTTTCTTTCAATATTTCTAACTCCTCTCTAAGCTTCCTTTCAACTGTGTTATTTACTACTTTTACAATTTCGTATTCTTCCAAAGGATTAACAAACTTATGGTTGCCTTCTATGAAATGTCTTGCATATAACGAATTGGTTGTTCTATTACCTTCTCCACGTTTGTGGTCAGACAACCTGCATACGAATTTCCGTCCTGTCTCACCTAGGTACACTTTGTTGCAGTCTTTACATTTTAATTTATAAATTCCGCTTTTCTGTAATACTGGAATTTTTTCTATATTCTTATTCCTTATCTTATCAAATACCGTTTCACATTTTTTAATAGCTATATCTACTCCATATTTATTAAAACATTTTATAATTTTTCTAGTATGTGAACCTATTGTATGTCAATGACCCTGCATAATTCTTTTGTTCTGGTTCTATTTTAGCTTTTTGTATGTTAACCCTTTTCATAACTTTATCCACTATGTTGGTGTTATAATTATTATTCCTTACAATTCCCTTTATCGTTTTTAACTCCCTATCTTTTGATTCGGTCTCTTTTAAACACTTCTGAGCTCTGTAACAAAATGAATTGATTGCCGCCATTTTATATCTATATGGGTGGTAAGACTCTCTTGGTATAATTATATCAAAATACGACTCTTTCCTAAATGTCCCAAACTGTAGTTTCTCATTATCTTTAATTTCTATGTTTAAATCTAAGTAATTTATTTTCTTACCTCCTATCTCTTCTTTAAATTGTAAGTTTTTATCCTTATTATTTACCTCATTTATAAACTCATGCACTTCTTCTATGCTTCCTTCCCAAATTACTAATACATCATCAACGTATCTAGACCATAATTTTATATTGTCTTTATACTTAGTGGAAGTTATTAATTAAAGTGGAAGTTAGTGGATTAATAACTTCCACTAAGTATAAAGACAATATAAAATTATGGTCTAGATACGTTGATGATGTATTAGTAATTTGGGAAGGAAGCATAGAAGAAGTGCATGAGTTTATAAATGAGGTAAATAATAAGGATAAAAACTTACAATTTAAAGAAGAGATAGGAGGTAAGAAAATAAATTACTTAGATTTAAACATAGAAATTAAAGATAATGAGAAACTACAGTTTGGGATATTTAGGAAAGAGTCGTATTCTGATATAATTATACCAAGAGTCTTACCACCCATATAGATATAAAATGGCGGCAATCAATTCATTTTGTTACAGAGCTCAGAAGTGTTTAAAAGAGACCGAATCAAAAGATAGGGAGTTAAAAACGATAAAGGGAATTGTAAGGAATAATAATTATAACACCAACATAGTGGATAAAGTCATGAAAAGGGTTAACATACAAAAAGCTAAAATAGAACCAGAACAAAAGAATTATGCAGGGTCATTGACATACATAGGTTCACATACTGATGTGAATTGTGCAATTTTAACCAAATCAAACCAAAATTAATAAAATAAAAAAAAACCTCCTAATTCGCCCCATTACAAGGAGCATAATTCCAAGGTCACTGGTGGATGAGCGAAAGCAAGCAGAGATGATGGCGGTGTATGTGATGACGAACTCTTAATAATAATTGTGATTGGTTCACAAAGCTGTGTCGTCATTAATAAAAGACAATGACGTAGGAACAACAGCGTATGAAATAAGGCGTTGGCCGAGCAAACAAAAGACGGTGACATCAAATGCACTAATACATACGAAAATTTGCATATTATTCGTTCTCAGTTCCGCACAGCACACCAAAGGGTCAGCAGCGATGTATCGCTGTTGACTTAGTTTTCATCAGAAGTTTTAAGAAAATTATTATTCATTATTAAAAATGTAATAGTGGAGTTGTAAAAGACTCAAATAACAATTAATAGTTAAATATCAGATGTAAAATCAGTGCAAACCAAACAAATAGACAAGAAACATGAGGCGACCACCTGCCATCCAAATGCGCAACATCTAACACCAGCGAGGGAGCCATCCGAGTACTTACAGAGAAGTTGAAACAATTATCCTATTTTTCATATTTAAATGAGCTCAATAAAAAGATAAATCTGATGAAATGTATTTGTGATAGTGTGTGTGAGTGAGCGTATGAGGGAGCGAACGCATGGCCATGATAATTACTAAATAGGGCATTGGTTTGTGGAACATACAAGAATATAATTAATTACATGTTATTAGGGCTGCAGCCAGGAGTAAATTTCAAATATGAACAAGATTCACAATAATATAAATTAACAATGACTAAATACGGCTTAAGAAAATGTAGACGCCATTTTGTTTTGATATTTGTATGTGACGCCATTTTGGGTTATTATTCAATATATATATTTTAATTCTGGCAATTAAAAAAGCAAGTGAGTACATTCAAATGATAATCAGTGTTGTTATTTCGATTACCTCTTTGTGTCTGAATCTCGCCGAGAATGAACCCTGGCCCCTTAAAGAGAAATTATATTGGAAGTGAACCACGTGCTCATACATACATTGACATGGTAAGTACATGTGTTTACTTTATATCAGTAAATATATATAAAAATAAATGTGTGTATTAGTGTGTGAGATAACACATTGAGGTAGCATTCATGACATCAGTGTGGGGTTCTATTCTTCAACAATTTGGCAAAGTCATGAAAAAATTGCAGGCTCAGGAAATGGACATTTCCACTGTTATTGAAATGTACGACTCTCTTACAGTGTATTTAACTGAGCTTCAGACCTGTTTCCCCAATCACAGAGATTCAGCTGAAAAGAAACTTAATCAGATCAGGAGTCTGGAATCAGTTCCTTCTTCTTCTTCTTCTGGAGATTTCAAGACCAAAACGTCACATTAAACGTAGGCAATTTTTTGATGAATCATCTGAATCAGAAGCGGAACCAGAAAGTCCTGAAGAAGAACTAGGATCAGGTGAATCAGATGACTTGGAACATGACAAGATCTGGAGACTAATGGAAATTTCATATTCCAAGATCATACAAACTCTCCAGACTGAGTTACAGAAGAGAGTTAATGTCTACAAAGAATATAATTTAATATTTTCATTTCTCTCAAATATCACCAAACTAGAAGCTCCTCAAATTTATGATGCTGCAGAGAAACTTCGAGCCATTTATGATTCCGACATAGAAAGCAGCTTTGGTGAAGAATGCATCCATTTGAAAAGCTATCTGTTATCTATAAAGACAGAAGATGGTAACAAATTATCGTCTCTTCCATTTCTCTGCAGAATGTTGGCTTCGAAGAAAATTAGTGATGTCTACCCAAATGTGTACACTGCACTCAAGATCTACAACTGTACTCCAGCAACAAACCGTTCTGCTGAAAGGTCATTTTCAGTTTTAAAATGAATCAAGAACTATCTACGGACAGCACAGAATCAAGAACGAGTGGTCAGTCTTGGAGTGCTCGCCATAGAATCAGACATCACTGTCAGTCTGGATTTTGAGGAAGTGATAAATGCATTTGCAAATGCAAAAGTCAGAAGAAAGTCATTTCTCTAAGTTCGGTACGTTTCACAAAATGGTTAGTATCAAATTGGAGTGTTTCTACCATATACGTTTGACTGACCAAATTGGATGTTTCAGTGATATTTTTAATTCAGGTTATTAAACTGTAGTGATTATTTTCTATGTGTTTACCATATATCGTCTTCAGAATAATGTATAATGTTTAACTTGCACCTTTGTTTCATATATTGTGTATTCAGTTAAGTTTAAATACTGTCTATAATACAGTTTAAAATTGAAGTAAGTAATTAAACAATTTATTGTCCATAGTCTGTAAACGAATAGCGACACTGAAGTTTAGCTCAGGGAATAGGGGGCGTAAAATTAATGACTGCACAGGGGCGTTATACATCCAAAATACGGGCCTGGTCATATTTATCACTAAAGTGTATTTGATGTGTCGAAACAAGCCATTGTTGGTTTCTATTAATTTCAAACAGTTAAAATTTTTGTTATTCAAATTACGTGTAACTTATAGTTAAATTTGTTAGAAGTTATTATTTCCATTAAAAAATCTATTCTTTATTTTGTTACAAA
Source organism: Magicicada septendecula (assembly GCA_034769895.1). Lineage (NCBI taxonomy): Eukaryota > Metazoa > Arthropoda > Insecta > Hemiptera > Cicadidae > Magicicada > Magicicada septendecula. Next base: position 84,432,217 of record CM068372.1, on the reverse strand, counting down.
TTACTGTCAGTGAATTAATTTGAAAAAAAGTAGTAATAACTTTTAAATAAAATTTTCTTATACTAGAGGAATAGGAAGTACTACTACTACTACTACTAATAATAATAATAATAAAAAGGTAGACGGAACCGTGTAGGGTGTTTTCTGCCATAATTTGTTACCAGATTTGAATAAACAAGATGCCATTGTGCTCACAACAAAATAAGTAATATTTTACAAACCATAATTTGATAAAATTAAAAGTTACCGAGCTATTAGTGATCAAAAAATTGAAGCAGTCACCATTATTAAAGTGTATTATTAAAATTACCATTACAGTGGAACCTTGGATTGCGAGCATAATTCGTTCCAGGAATGTGCTTGTAATCCAAAGCGCTCGTATATCAAAGCAAATTTTCCCATAAGAAACAACTGAAACGCGGATGATTCGTTCCACAACACAAAAATATTTATTCGCATGACATTTCTAATACAAAATACAGTATAACGTAAAACAAATTAAACTGCCCCTTACCTTACAATAGAGTCATTGTTGGTGTGAGGGAGACGAGAGAGATGACATGAGAAGGGTTATTGTGTAGCACGAATTTCACTAACGGAATCACTGCTATCTGTTGGCTCACTAGAATTGTTTTCTTTTCGTGCAACTTTAACAAGGAACCTGTTCAATGACTGTTGCTTTTGCCTCTTTTTGAGGATTTCACGAAAATGTGACATTGCATTGTCATTGAACAGATTCATCGCTCGCATTGCTACAGCCTTATTCGGGTGGTGTTTTTCTATAAAATTTTGCACCGTTTCCCACATTTTGCACTTCTCCCGAATCTCATTTGAAGTGAGAGATTCCTCTGACTTTTCCTCCTCCTCTTCACCGGACGAGATCTCCTCCATAACCTCCTCCTGTTGTTCGCGATGCAGGTCCATCAGTTCGTTGATGGTCAGTTCCTGGCTATGTTCTTCCACCAGCTCTTGAATGTCGGCGTCATTCACCTCCAGCCCCATGGTCTTCCCTAAGGACACAATTTCATCGACAATCGGCGGCTCATTTTCACCAGCAATCCCCTCAAAGTCACGTCCAAGAACGCAGTCAGACCACAGTTTTCCCCAAGCAGAAGTGAGAGTTCTCTTGGTGACCCCATCCCATGCTTTATCGATGATCTTCAGGCAGTTCACGATGTGGAAATGATTTCTCCAAAACTCTCGGAGGGTAAGGTCTGTTCCTTTGGTCACTTCGAAGCATCGCTGAAATAGTGCTTTGTTGTATAGCTTCTTGAAGTTCGAAATGACTTGCTGATCCATATGCTGGAGTAGTGGAGTAGTGTTGGGAGGAAGGAACTTAACCTTAATGAACTTGAATTTCTCCAGTAAGTCGTCCTCAAGGCCTGGAGGATGAGCAGGAGCATTGTCCATAACCAGCAAGACTTTGAGCGGCAGATTATTATCTAAAACGTATTTCTTCACTACAGGACCAAAGACCTCGTTCATCCATTCAACAAAGAACATACGAGTGACCCAAGCCTTAGTGTTGGACCTCCACATAACATTTAACTGGCTCTTCTGCACCTTGCATTTCTTGAAGGCTCGTGGATTCTCGAAATGATACACAAGCAGGGGCTTTACTTTTAAATCCCCGCTGGCATTAGCACACAATAACAGGGTTAAACGGTCTTTCATGGGCTTGTGACCGGGCATTGCATTCTCTTCTGCTGTAATGTAGGTCCTCTTCGACATCTTTTTCCAAAAAAGTCCTGTTTCATCGCAGTTAAAAACTTGCTGTGGCAGGTAACACTCGGTAACAATGAGCTTCTGGAACTCAGCAGTGAATGCCTCAGCTGTCTTAGCATCCGAACTTGCAGCCTCCCCGTGCCTCGCAACACTATGGATGCCACTTCTCCTCTTAAAGTTGTCAAACCATCCCCTGCTGGCCTTGAAGCTTTCTTTGATTTCTGTTGACGTACATGTACTACATGGCAGTTTACTTACGAGGTTGGCGTACAACGTCTTTGCCTTCTCGCAGATTAAATTCTCGGTCACAGTATCACCTGCTAGTTGCTTATCATTTATCCAAACGAGAAGCAACTTTTCTACATCTTCCAGAACACGTGGCCGTTGCTTTGATACTCTTGTAACTCCTATTGCTGCATCTAGCCCTTTTATTTCTTCTTTCTTCTTTAATATTGTGCAAATCGTTGACGTAGACTTGTTATAAAATCTCACGATATCAGCCACTCGCATACCTCGTTCGTGCTTTTCGATCATTTCCTTTTTAACTTCCATCGTAATCATCTCCTTCTTCCGACCGAATTCCTTTTCAGCCTTCTTTTCCTTCACTGGGGCCACTGTTGCAGTACAGTTATAACACTAATTATAACACTAATGAAAGAAACAAAACATGTATACGCTCGTATGGTGTTGACTATGCGAGCGACTATGCGAGGCACGCCAACTGAATTCCAGCGCGGGATAATATTACACACAATCGCCCAGGAAAGAGAGGCAGAGGGGAGGGGAAAACGTAGGCACACGTGACGCTCGTATTGCAGAACCTTGCTCGCTTATCAAGTTACAATTTATTTAAAATTTTTGCTCGTCTTGCAAAACACTCGTAGACCACGTTACTCGCATTCCGAGGTTTCACTGTATTATTACAAGTGTATCACTTTCATTATATCTCAATACCTTCTTGAGATATAATTTTTTCTTGAAAACACAAAATGGTGACCAGATGGGAAACAAGACAATCCCAGACCTATGTTTATAGGGACTTTTACTTATACTGATGCATAGAATCTGAATATGTATAGTAAGGATATCTTTTACATTACACACTTATATCAGTTTTGCTGAATGTCTTAATAATACCCAATCTATATACAACTAAATCTTAATACGAATTAATTTATAGTTTTGAGTACATTTAATCAAATTTCTATATTATGTTACCTCTTTTAATGAATGAAGGAGCAAGTATTGTCTTTTTGGTTGAGTTTCAATTTCCTGCAGAACAAAAGGTAGATACTGCGGCAAATTGCCGACTGCAATGTTGCCCAATGCATAACTGGCTGCTGACTTCACTTCTTCTGACGGAGGCGAGAAAGAAGCTAATATGACTTGTTTCAAATTGCTGACTCCGCTCAAGTCGATATGCCGACCTATCTCGCCAATCACAAGAAGCGCAAAAATATGTTGTGAATAGTCACAATGCGACTGAACATCGCGTAAAAATGTATGCACCACCGAGATTGCCTCATGCTGCCATGTCACCGTTATTGCTGCCACACATTTGGCCAACGAATGGAATGCCTGTAAAACAAAATGGTTAATGTGACCAAATGTTCTTTAATAGATTAGCAGGTAACGGTTTTAATTATCATTTGAAAGAAATGTTAAATTTCAATTCTTAAATATTTTGCAGTTATATTACAATTATATAAAAATATAATTATTTTCATTTCTAAGAATGAAAATTTATTACCTGATACAGTAAACTCTCGATTTAACGAACTAATTGGGGCTGAGGGGTGCCCATAAAATCGAAAGTCCATTAAATCGTGAATTTAGTTTTTTGAGGATATATTTAAATCAAAGTAGGCCTATAACACTTGAAATTTTAATACTATTAATATCATGCAAATATTTTATGTACACACCTTTGTTTATTTATGCTGGATAAAAGCATCAAGAGTCAGTCGTTTTCCACCAGAAAGTTGCTTCTTTATTATTAAAGATCTAAACTGTCTAAAATGATCATAGTAAGCACACACTTCCAGATCTGAAGACTCCCCTATGTACGCGATAATTTCGTCCATGCTGTTTCTTATCGCTGATAATTTAGGACCTCCTGTAACAGATGTTTCTTCATCATCAACATCATCTCCATCTTCTTGATCGTTGTGTAGAACAGATTCCGTGATCTCTTCCTGACTCAGGATTTGGTAGCCTGGATCACCCTCGTCCAAGTTTAGCCACTGTTCTATGTCATTCTCGTTTACTTCTTCACCAGCCTTCTTTACGGTTTCGCAGAAATCGGATGTTTCAAATCCTCTGAAATCGTACTCCAGTTCAGTCCCATTCAGTAACTGTGTCCACTCATTAGCCAATGTTGTTTCCTTCATCTCCTTCCATGCGGCAGCAAAATTAAAGATGGCGGACTTGATGTTGTATGCACACAGATTTTGCAGGGTTCTAGCTCCTCTCATGTTGTTTTCACGGTCTTGTTCGTCCTCCAAGACAACCATCACCTCTTCAAGACTTCTTGTACAGCCTTTTGCAGGCAACAATGACTCCTTGGTCCATTGGCTGTAAAATTGAAGTGATGTTAGGAGGGAGGAAGAGGAATTTTATTTTTCCGTCATTGCTAACTAACTTCTCGGCGTTGGGATGGGCCGGTGCATTGTCCAGTAGTAAGATGGGTTTCAGTGCATGCGATGGAATTTTCAGTCTCTTCTTGAAAACGTCGCACTTCTGGCACAAAATGATTAAAAAAACAGTCTGAAAAAATACTGGAGGTAAACCAAGCATTTTTTGAACTTTCATAAATGACTGGCAACTGGTTCATTATGTTCTTTATCGCATGAGGTTTCTTTGCATTTTCGACTATGACTGGAGTAAGTCGATGCGAACCATCAGCATTCGCACACATTAGGGCAGAAATGCGCTCCTTGTTGAGTTAATGGCCTGGTGTGCTAGTTTATGTTTGTGCGCCAGAGTATTTGCAGGCACAGCACGAAAGTAGAGACCAGTCTCATCAGCATTGTAAACCTGAGACAAAGTGAGACCCTCAGATTCGATCGTTTCCTTTAAATGTTGACGAAAAGGCTCAACTTGTTCAGTGTCTGCACTCAGCGCTCCACCACATGTTGATCTATTTGTGATGCCATGCCGTTTACGAAAACGCCAAAGCCACCCATCACTTGCCTGAAAGTGGATGCCCATATGTTTCGCCAGTTTATCAGCAGTAGCCCGCAACTCCACACTACGAACAATGACGCCACTAGAACGTTGTTGAATAAACCATTTGTACATAGCACCCTCTAACTGTTTGTGTTTGGGTAATTTAATGCGTTTTATTTCTCCCTCATTCTTCGAACTATCAACACTGTACTTTAGCGAAAACTGAATAAGTTTATCTTTATTCTTTCAAATGTCTGAAACGATTTGTTCCTTTACGCCGTACAGTTCACAAACATGTGCAACCTTCCAGTTTACTTATTAGTTCAAGCTTTTGCTTTACACTAAAGTTCACACGTTTTTTCTTAACGCCAGACATACTTATGCTGTAATTCACTGATAAAATAATGGACCTTGCTGTAACAACGCAAGTATAAACTCGTTCGTTAACACTCTCTATTTAACACGTGCAAGGTTCGTACTAGGAACACATGTAGTGTACACGCTGCGTTCTCTGAATTCTGAATAAACTGATGCGACACTGTACGAATGTGAACCGCGCGTGCATACGAATCATCACGAAGATAACCGAATATTCAAGAGTGAAAATGCGCATCTGTTGCTATGGTTACGAACTACCGCCAAATTTAAATCACAACCAATGGACTTCAAAAACTTAATCGTGATTTTTTCGTCTCAAAATGATTAACTTTTTTGAATCTTTTTGTCTGTCAAATTCTGTCCATTAAATCCGTAAGTCCGTTAAATCAAGGTCCGTTAAATCGAGAGTTTACTGTATATGTTTTTTTATATAACAGAATTGATTGTGTGTTCATATATTAAAAATTGCCCTGAAGGTCCTTTAGATGTGTTATAATTATCACTAGTAAGATCTGTGAGGTGCAATCACTCACCATTTAAACAAAATATATTTATTATTAGATAAAATCAAATTAAAAATATTTACTTTTTTTAATGCAGAGAGTAAAGATCTGTACAATTCTTGGTGTTCGCTAAGAACATCATGTATACACATTTATAAATGTCGATAGACATGTATGTGCCTACATCTAATACTAACAAATATACATAACTGATAACAATACATAAAGTTTTTTTGCAAACATAATTTATGAACTTTTTAAAACCAGTCCAAAATGTAAAAGGGATGAATTCTGTCACTTTATAAAAGACAATGAGTTTGTATTTTTAATTCTTTACAATCTAGTGCTCCACATTGACGACTATCATTTTTCCAAAATTTGATTTCCTTTTTGGCCTGCAGTGCCTCTAAAGTTAAAAAATTTTCACAGTAAACACTACATTTGGATGAGGATTAAAAGTCTTTAGTATGATACCCGATATGGATTAAAAAGATGTTTTTAAAATTCTGATCCACTTTTGGGCCCAGGTGCTCCCTAAAATTTTAAAATTTCGTAAATTGAACACTCTATTTTGTATCTGGTTAAAATTTTGTTTGATTTGGTATCCATTATGGATTTTTCTGATTTTTCATAATTTTACCCCTCAGATTTTGTCTGATGCCCACCTATTTTTGTGGAGATCAATCTAAAAAATAATCGGAGACTGTGTGGAAGTTTGGAGATGTATGCTAAGTTTTACAAAAATTGGTTGACGCATTCAAAAGTTATCGCGAGACATCCACCAACAGACAGACTGACAAATGGCAAATAGTCGAGTTAAAACTGAGAACTGTCTTTACTCGTTACCAAAAACAAAAGTATACTTTTATTTGCCTGATATATGTTTTACAAACCAAAATTTCTGTCTTATTAGGGACAAATATTAACAAATAATAAAATGTTTACTAGTTAAATGTTAAACCAATTATTTTTTAACATATTCAGCTTCTGATGATGCAGAAATTTTGATAGCAAAACATGTCAGATAACAAAATTTTTATTGTTACAAAAATAATTGTGATAATTACAAGATTATATGTAAAACTAGAAAGTTTCCATTTTCTGCATCTGGGGCAATGAAATGTTCTCAGAACACTAAGACATACATAATAATGCAAGTTTCAATACATCACTATTATTTCATCAATCACAGAACTGAAGTTGTTAAGACGGACACTTCTAACTGTCATATACATTGTTAGGTTGTGTATTCACTTAATACTGACTGCTTCACTCTGCCTGTAGCACTTTACATCCTATACTGTGATGAATCACTGTGCAGATAACTGGGCATCTCTTAATTACGTGATACATCTCTACTTCCACTTCCCCTACCATTCCAATTAACTAACATTTTGTTAAAGAGCGTCACCAACAAATCATCTTCTTTCATGTCAATTCCTTCTCCTATTCCTTCTTTTTGTATACATCCAGTGTGTGTGTGTGTGTGTGTGTGTGTGTGTGACTGACATTACTTCACACTAAGGCTAGGTGGCCACTAGATGCAGAATGAAGTGGAGCAGAGTGTAGTTGAGCTGAGTCACTTAGGGGGCGGCAATAGAAAGTGGAGTGTACTGTCAGTTGCGTTTATAACCTCGGCGATGTAAGACATGTTAAATTTCAAACAGATGGAATATTCGATTCTTCGTTCGGAATCTGATGATTCAGACACTGAATTCAGTTATCATGTGTGGAGTGCGTTGGCTACTAAGCACAAGAAAGAGTGGAAAAGTCTTTATCTGAGACGATGAAATGACTGCAGTGAACATCTTTTGTTCCCTCACGCATTCAATCAACATTTCCTCAACTTCCATTGACATTGCTAGCTGCTAACTGACTGAGATGGTTGTCAATGGGAAGGTGGTGTGGTGGGGGAAGCGGAGTCAGCTTCCAAACGGACCTCGGCCGAGGCAAAGCTGATCGGAGTTGACCCGTGCGAAGTTGCTTCACTCCACTCAACTCAGCTCTGCTTTTGGTGGCCGCCCTTTCATTGAACAGCATTTTTTACATTTTACAAGCTCAGTCCACTATGTTCAACTCCGTTCCGGTTCTGGTGGCCGCCTGGTCTAATGCAGAGAGGAAGATAAAGATTAAACACCACAACATTTCTGTTACAGACATCAATATTTTAAAAGATAATCGTGTGATGGGACGAATCTGGGGAAAACAAAGATTTAATAATGTATAGTACACCATTTTGGGTAATACATTTAATGACAATCTGTAGCCGTGTCTGGCAGTACAAGGTACGCGTTAGTAATTGCACAAATTTATTATGAAATAGTCTGTGGCCTAGCCAGAACCATGCGGTGTCCAACGCGCCTTGGTAGCGGGGTTGAGTCACAGTAAAGTATGTGATATGACGTATGCTGCTGTATCAAGACGGATAAACCAAGCCTTATCAGGCCAGATGTGAGCGAAATTAGTTCAACATCACGAATGAATCATGAGTAGAGACGTGTTTCTAATTGCGCAGAGACGTTCTTGTTGGCGCACAATACCGAGAATCAACCAGTTGGGAAATTACAAGAATTTCCTGGCTGAGCTTCGAGAACATTCTATAGAAACAGCCAATCAGGGCTCGAATTTGTGGGCACGTGATCGGCCATATGCAAGGGAGTGCGTACCCCAGCCTTGCTTGGCGCCCAGTGGATTTTCTACTCCAGAACCGCGCGGTTCAGTAAACCAGTGCTTGCGAGTTAAGTCGGCCGGCTGAAAAGAATGTTGATGTTATTTTGAAACAACAGTAAAGTATGTGATCGACAACAGAATTAAAATTAAACAGTATAAAACCAGTTTTCAGAGTGTTCTACAAACCAAAAAAGTGCGTAACACGTGGTGGCGTAACCCCTTGGATTACAACGACAAGATAAGTAAAAGCGAAAGAACGGAATTAATTGGCCAAAATTAACATCATTTTATATCAATTTCTTTTCTTTTGAAAAACCTGTTAAATTTGAAATGAGATCTCTGCTTGGGGGGGGGGTCTAGAATGAGTGAGAGAGTAGGCGAAATAAAGAGAAATAAGAAATTCAAAGTACTGGTTTGTCAAAATGTAATTATATAGTAGTTAATCTTTTGCAATTCTTATGGTAATCAGTTTTTGTAATTTTATATCTATGGTTTCGATGTTCTAAATATGGAGTAGTGTGGGAAAGGAAAGAGAGAATTTAAGTTGGTTGATCTATAAAAACAAAAATAAAGAAGATTTATGTTAATTGCTTAAACATGTGTTTAGTAGTTATTACACCGTACAACATCCAATAACCTATTTCTGTAGCTAAGAAAGTTCGTCTATAAAACCTTGGCGTGACCTCAAGGTAAGTTACGAAGTGTAAGATTAGGATATTTCTTTAATTTAAATGAGTAAACAGTTACAATTGGAAGCAGAGACTTAAACAAAACCGTGTGACTTAAACAGTGTTTTAAAATAATTCTTCTCACCTGATGAAGCTGCAAGTTACAGTAAACATTTCGAAGTGTGCCTACTGCATTCATAAAATTAAGATTGCAAATGATAGTGTGCCCAACGGATTCAGAATCCTTGAATGAAGCCTCTTGCTAGCAAACAATGTCTAATAAAATTCTGGCATAGTTATACAATATTTCAAAGGGCTTTGATAGTAAATTATAGATATATTGCAGTAATTTACATTTTTTGTTTGTTTACCTGTTTGTGTAATCCTGGAGTTGGTGAAGGTGTTATCGGTGAAATAAGCATTGTCAATAGTTCTTTGTAACTGAGTCCAGGCAGGCCTGCTTGCACCAATGCCTGGAAAAACTCCAACATAGAGTTCAGAGCTGCTCCTAGAATATTAATCACAAACAAACAAAATTAATCAACAGTATATTACAGATCAATTATTTATAAATAAAATGCGAGTCAGGAATCATTACTAATCAGCATCCACATAATTTTATATGCAAAAAATGAAATTTTCTGTCTTTTGCCTTTGTCCGTGTGTTGGTTATATTTACATGTTTAAGACACTTGCATTAATCAAATACTTGTCAGTCCCACACCTCATTATAATCTGACAAGTGTGAGGTTAATTAACAATGAGATGACTTTCATTATTGACTTATTAAGGGGTTGCATTCATGTTGAGGAAAGAATCTGATGCTGATGTTACTGACAATAAAATTTTAAAACTGAATCAGTGAACCAGAGAAACAAGATTCAATTCAAGATGCACTGACACTTACAGGACTCGGTGTTCCTTACAATGAAGATGCAATAGCTGTGATTACGACTGAAATGGGCTGAGGAAAGAGAGTCAGACTCTGAGGATATTTCAAAGCTGAAGAAAATGCAACAAAACATGGTAACACACTTACAGGGCAAGAAACAAATAGCCTATCTTTAAAAAAATTCTTTAAATCTTAAAGGGAAGACATACAAAAGGGTTTACACTATTATTTGGCACTATGCTATTATCTAAATTAAATCTTATTAAGTAATAGTGATGTATAAATCTTATATTTTTAATTCAACAGATTAGAGTACTGAGCTTTATAAACAAGTTCTGTATCATCTTTTATTCACCTTGTTGTACTAAACAGCGCTTAATTTAGGATTTTTTTGAATTTGGGAGAAATCTAATCAAACAGACCCTCAGTTCCATAAATGTCAGATTACTGTGAGTCTACTATACTCACAGTAATCTAAGGGTTTCACTGTTAAACCCTTATTGCTTCTTCGAACATTATTAAATCACACACACACGTGCATGGTTTTTCTCTGTCCCTAACTCTTTCAACATGATGCCCACCATAACAAGGACAGCACTAAATTTCACAATCTATGCCCGTATGCCATAAGGGGGGGGGGTTGCTTTTGTGTGTTTAAATGCATTTACTCATATGATCTCTAATCAAAGTCTGTTGCGTAAGGCCAATTCATTAATTACATAGCCTGTTGTTATAATTTAGTCCGATATTTTACCAGTAAACATCTCCTACAAGCCAGTGAAGTAATCAGTGTTCAACAAATCGCCAAATATTAACATATCAATATCATTACATATTTATAAACTTTAATTGGAAATTAAACAAAATTGCTAAATTGATCTCTTTAATTTCTTTTATATGAAATATCTGTAACAGTGTGGACGGAATGATAAATTGAAATAATACACTTTAATATTGTTATGCCCACCATAACAAGGACAGCACTAAATTTCACAATCTATGCCCGTATGCCATATGGGGGGGGGGTTGCTTTTTGTGTGTTATTATTATTATTATTAGTGGATCACTTCTAGCTTCATCATGTGATACAGCATTTGGATCCAATTCTTCACTGTTGAGAAATTTATTTATAAGAAGAAGAAATAAAGCCACCAGACGGACAAACAAAATAAGGTAAATACTTTATTCTATCAATATAATAAATGACAATTCTAATTTAAAAGTGTATGTGATGAGAACAAAACATAATGGAAATGAAATTAATAATACTGATTATTAATGATATACAAGTACCTTGTAGTAGAGGTGACTTGGCCAAAGTGAGTATTTCTGGCAAAATGGCTGGCTCATTGAGATTAGCGAGAGCAGCCGGCTGAAGTTTTGCTATGGATGTCAGCAGAGTTAGTGTCAGCTGAGCTATGTGCAGGTCGGACTCGCTTAGCAAAGGCGGTAATTCAGTCAGCACCTGTAACAAAATATAAAAAATATTTATGAAGTAATAACTTCATAAGGTTGCATTAGTTCAACCTTCTGTGTGGGACCGTTCGGCGAACCCTTAAGTCAGCAAGTAAAGGAACACGTCTAAAATTCTACAAGGTGATGGCTCTTCCCACACTTCTTTATGGGTCTGAGAACTGGATGTTAACGAAAGGCCAGGCCAGTCACATCGAAGCGCCTGAAATGAGATTTCTGAACCACGTGGCAGGGTATACTCTCCATGATCATAGAAGAAACACAGATACACAGCAGAAACTGAATATTATGAGTATACTCGACATGATCGCCCAGTATCGGCTGATTTGGTGGGAACACCTTAGCTGAATGGATGATTGCCGCATCCCCAAACGACTATGGAACTATAAGCTGAGGGGACGGAGAGGTGTGGGACGTCCAAGGAGCACTGGAGTGAGGAACTACTAACCAGTAGGGGTGACAGGCATGCTGTTATAAGAGCTTATGGAATTAATTATATGACTGAATACTTATGCAGTGTCAACTTCATAAAATAACAACTGCACAGTTTTAGTATCCACTTCAAAATGTTATATAGTATAAATGATAATACCATTGTTAAATTGCTAAGTAATAATGTAAACATAATTTATGAGAATCTAATCTTTATAAACCAAAGAAATTCAACTGTAGAATGTGCTGAATACAATACATATTTGAGACCAGATATGGTTTAATCCTTGAAGAAGATGATAACGTAATAACTAGCCCAGGTGTGTCACCATGTGTATTTGTGTTCTTGACCACAGTAACTAACGTCTGCACAGTATCTGACATGAGTATACAATACAATACAATCGATATAAGGTCTATTGAATACAATACAACTTCAAGTAAATGGCAGTTAACTGTAATGTCAATTATCAATACAATTCTTTATATCACTATAGTATTGACGACTCGGAACACTAAGTTTTTTATAAGTAAAAACGTAAAATTTTACCTTACAGCCTAAACCAGCTTTCACCTATAGAAGGCTTCATCAGAGGCTCTGATGAAGCCTTCTATAGGTGAAAGCCGGTTTAGGCTGTAAGGTAAAACTTTACGTTTTTACTTATAAAAAACTTAGTGTTCCGAGTCGTCAATACTATGGTGGTATTTAGTTAAGCAACGGACACGTCATGGACAACGAAATCCAAGAATACAATTCTTTCTTACTTAGAATTATTTGCTGCATTCATGATTATATCCAAGACAGCAGTTGGGCAAAGCAGTCATTAGGGATGTGCAAACACAAAGAGTACAAAAGTATAAATACCTGGGTACTTTAGTTAATGAAAAAATGACTATATGGAAGAGATACAATCAAGAATAGGACAAACGAGGAGTGTCTTCAGGCGTGCAGGAAAGTGCTGTGCAGCCGAGACCTTAGTCTGAGTCTCAGAATCAGATTGTCGAGAGTGTTACTTGTTCTCAACACTTTTTCATGTTTCAGCAGCCTGGACTTTAAGGAAAGCCAACGAGAAGAATTACTGACACACTAGATACATTTGAAATGTGGGCCACAGAAGGATCTTGATAATTAGTTGGAGGGTTAGGATCACAATTAAACAAGATACCGAGGAGAAAAAGGAAGTAAATGGAGTAATGCATATTATAAATATCGGTATGGAGAACCATACATGACTTCCATGTTCTAAGATTTATATTTAAAATCATTTACAAAATGAAATGTTTCCATAGAAACTACTTCTTTCCACTTATTGCTTCAGCCTTAACCACAGTACTGTGGTCACTAATGTATACCACCACACGTTATCGCACTCGATTTTCACTGATGATGGCAGTCGAGAGCACTGCAGAAACGTTTGGTTTTGCAGAAAACATTGGACTACGGCCAAACAGCCCGGGAAGGAACTTTAACAACGAACTAGTACTTTGTTGCCGATAACGTAGTACACATATAAAAATTATCCCCTCCCCCTTCAACTATAATTTTCATTTATAGAAAATTACCCCCACCCCATTCAACTGGCCTCTTCATTTATAGATATTTCATCTACGTTTCTACAGTGGATTATTAAGATCTTCTTATCAGGATACTTTATTTATCAAAATTAAGTACTTTACTCTTGTTACAACAAAAAAATGTTTCAGGTAAACTGCCCTTTCCCCATAACCGATCTTCACCAAAATCAATAGGCCTTGAGTCTTCTACAACTCAGGCACATATGTAAAAAATTATTTGATTCTGTTTGAATTTACGGCAGTTATCGTTCGTCATGAAAATATTTCTCTTGTTACAACATAAAACGTCGCACATAAACTACCCCCTTTCTCTTAACTGATCTTCACCAAAATCAATAGGTCTTGAGTCCTCTACAATTCAGGGATGCATGCAAAACATTATTTGATTCTGTTATCGTTCGTCATAGAAACAATTACTCTTGTTAAAACATTAAAGGTGGCAGGTAAACTACCCCTTTCCCTTAACCGATCTTCACCAAAAACAATAGGTCTTGAGTACTCTACAATTCAGTGCTGTATGCAAAAAATTATTTGATTCTGTTTGAATTTGCGGCTCTTTATCGTTTGCCATAGAAAAAATCTACAGACACATACACACACACGTGCGTGCGCGCACACACACACACACACACACACACACACTTCAAAAAATGACTTTTTCATGTTTTGAGGGTAGTACAAACAGAATCTGCAATTATCTCGAACACGATTTTTTTTCCCAACACCATACTTCCATTTCCTTATGGAACATGGAAGTAAAAGTACGGAAACTCCAATAACTAAGGTATGACAGAGAAAAATATTAAATTCTATAGTTAATATATAAAAAAAATACAATGCAGAAGAAGTCGGGGCAGAAGGTGTATTTCCTGATGGCATGAGCTAAGACAATGGTTCCAGTATACCTCAATCAATTTTTTAGAGCAGTTGCATCTAAAATCCGGATTGTTGCAGTGGCTGCCAAACTTCTCACAATAAACAGCATTTGAAGAAGAAGATTCACTGCAACAATATTAATACCACAGACGTGTTATTAAGTTTACTTATCTAAGAGAATGATTGACTGGCATGTAACACATTACATAATACTTTGTCTTGTCTGTGCTGTGCACAGGTGACACACATTTGTCTACATATGTGCTCTGCAGTCTACAAAAAAAGTCTGTTCAGGAAATGGAGTGATCATATGAAAGCGCAATATAACTAATATTATTCTATGTATCAGATACCAAATCAGATGCAGCAACAATCAATCAGATGCAGCAATATATTAAGTCAGAGAAATTAAACGAAATATTATTAAGTATATAATGAAGACAAAGTATGGTAGGTTGCTAAACACTAACGCAATAAACATACTAGAAACATGCAATGTAATGGACATAAATACGTGGCTGCTGGAAGAAGATTATACAATAAACAGATTTTCAGAACGGATGATTTATGGCTAGTTAAAAAGTTAAGGGACTGCAATCTAGGAGAGATGGGTACCTAAGGAAGAGGTGGCACTGTGTAGAACCACAAGCACTGTAATGGCAAAGGACAAGGCTGTAACAAAAAACTTCAACAGAAAATATTATAAAACATATCATACTTTAACTGAATTTTAAGCCAAGTTTAGAATGAGTGATTCAGTGCACAGAAGAATTAAATTTCTCATGCAAAAAAGGTTCAAAAATAATGTACGTATACATGTAATTCAATCTGTCTACCTTGTTAAGTAGGTCGGTGGTTAGGGCTGAGCTGTAGTTGTTGACCAATACATCCAGCAGAGTCAGAGTGCTCAGTTTCAGTGCTCTCTGATTCTTACGCAAGAAAGATCCCAGAATTGGCACCCCTTCACCCTGAAATTATAACAATCACATTTATTATACACAATTCACATTACAAAAATATTAATTTACATCTCTACATTTTACTATGTTCACATTCAATTCAATGAAAGTTGCACAACATTTATGTAAGTATTAAGACGCACACATACATCCACTTTTTCACCATGCTTTACATTCTTGTTTGGAATTGAAGCTACCAATGTTTTGTAGTTCGTCTGACCTATTTCTTGTGCTGGTTTACTCTGTGTTCTCATTTTTCTGCATTCACCTCTTTACTTTACTACAGTGAATCTAAATACTTGACTTCACAGAAGTGAGCAATAGTAACCATCAGTAATAGCCTAATCAAAAACATAACTCTATTATTATATTTGTAACTATCTGCATTAGTTCGTACAGGACTGCAATGTGCAGACAGAAAACTGTTTTTAGTTTTTTACAGTAAGTTGCAGTTCTCAGTCACAGTAGTTCCACCTCCTCTACCCCTGAACTACTGCATCTGATTTAAGGTAAAACCTTCAAATTAGTGCTGACAAGAATACATATGGTGGGATCATGGTAGACCCGTGGCACCTGACTACTAATCTAGACACACTGGGTTCAATCACCAAACATAACATAAAATCAAAGTGTTTTTTTTTTCAGTCCCAGGATGACTCATACTGGTGAAAGTGAGTACCTGTGATAACTTTTGGGGTAATAATTGGGGGCTGAAGCACAGAGCTGGTCACACTACCTTCCTTGTAGCAGCTCAAATCCTACCCTACCCAACTCCAAACTACTTCAGAGGTACAAAAAGAAGACATTATTATTATTATAAGAATAGACATTGTGTATGTTCTCATTTTCAATTACTTCCGGCTTCCCAGAGCTTGCATTTCTTACTTCTACCCTATTTCTATAAAAGATGGCTGTGACGGATTGTAGAAATTAGAATTTGAATCTAAATGACAGACTTTTGCTATCACAGAAAAAATATAAATGCGACGTTTCGGCTACCCAAACAATCAGCACCCATTTTCTGACAAATTATAGCCTAATACATGTCAAGTAATAATAATACTCTATCAGTGGGTGATAGTGTCAACAAATAATAATGACAAAATGCCACATAATATATGATCAGAAGGCTAAATACAAATAAGTACTTACTCAGAAATAACACCCAACATTCACAAAACACAAGCACAATGCACGCGAACACTTGCACACTGCAAGATCAACAAAACACTGCGACAGGGACGCAAGTCGCTTCCTTAAGGAACAAATGAAAATTTCGAATTAAGATTTAAGGAACCTGCTTTTATTGTTACAAATAATAATTGCATTAGTCAAACTAACAGCAAAATTCCAAAATCTGCCTTTGTTCCATTCATAAAGCACTTTAGATAGTTGTTGGGTGGCCTCAGCAGTTTGTATTATTTACCCTTTTAATCATATGTTATGTGAACTTTTGTTATTATTATTTTGTTGGCATTCTATCGCCTGCTGATAAGAGTATTATTTATTACTTTCCACATTTTCATAATTATCTGAAGATGGGTGCCACTGTTTGGGTGCCTGAAATGTCGGATTTCTATTTTTTCTGTGACAGCAAAGTTCGTCACTTAGATTCAAATGTCCATCCTACTTATTATTCCCATCTTCTGAAACTGCTGATTACCTGACCTTCCCATTGTATCTGTGGCTATCTCCATTCTCCATACATGTTTCTAAACATCGAGACATCAGTCTTTCTGTTTATGTGTCCAAACTACCATATTCCATATTCGTCACAACTGTTTTCCTTTAACTGCAGCATTCTCCTTTAGAATCTCATTTCTTTCTTCATTTATAATCCTTTGCCCACCTTATTTGGACTATCAATTCTCCATGTGAACTTTCCCTCTCATGTCTATTCTCATTTCGGTTTGTAAAGTACCTCATTTCAGTTTGTAGAATATGTCATTTCTGTCATATATATTGTCACATTACTGACTATTGCTGGGTTCAGTATGCTTTTCTCATTTTAGATTGGATAAAAATCCTGAATACTGTATCCACGTGAAGATTATTCCCTGAACTTTGCTCTAAGACAACTGGGACACACACTGGAAGTATGATGTTTAAAATATCTGTTAACATGCCAAGAGTTATTTATTTTGTCTTTTAAAATATTGTTTTCAAACTACTTGTAAAATGTTTCCAAATACTTACGAGAATAGGACGAAGATCGATACGAAGTGGTGACCCTGCAACCTTGGTCAGTGCCTTCACTGTAGTTAATCTAGTAATTTCATTGCGTAACCGGTCTAAGAATATAGGTAGACATGTAGGCAGTTCTCCCTGAAGACAAATTACAATAAAAGTGTGATTACTAAAGAATACTTGCATTATATTAAGCAAGTGTTAACTGAATGTATCTTATCTACATTTATCTCTTAAAATATAAAACAGCTGTGATGCTGGTCAGGAACATTATGACCTTTATATTCCTCAAAAAATTACACTTATGATTACAATAAAACACCTTTTAAGTGCTTAAATTCCCCATTATGTGTATGGAACATTCTTCCACTGATGAATTATAAAAACTCACATGGTATTTCATAATGAGTATAAATTACATGACGTTAACTTTGGATGCTTCGAATTTATACAAAAAATGTACAAATTACATTTATACCCGACTGACCCTCTCAGGTACTGCAAACACATGTTGTGGAATTGATGTTTCTTAAAAGGTTTTTAAAAATTATGACCTATGTGAATTCAATTTTAGTTTTAACTTTTAATGAAACATTGAGTGGATATTTACTCTAGATGGCTACATGTCCTGTTTACAAAGACAAGTGAACAGAGTCATGTGATGGTACGAAAAAAAAGGTAAAAAGTACATTAAATTCTATTTAGAGGCATAAACAGGAAATGGTGTCTTATTATTTTTACATACATATAAAATACGAATTAAGAATATTTTTAAAAGTGCCATATTTGTACAAAAATTTAAACATTTTTATACATCAGAAAATTACACTGGAAAATATACTTCTTAGTCAAACAGAGGCCACATTCAGGCTTTGCTCACTAAACAAAATCAACTATACTTTTTTACTCTATTCTATTTATTAACATGACATAATAAAGTCTATTTATTCTATTCCATTTCTACATGTTAACATTACCCTATAACTACACATAGAAAGGTTAATATTTATTTCCAAATACTAAACATTTATAGGAACAAAGACACTCTTAGGTGTGCACTTCAGAGGGCCCTTGTAAGGTATCACTCAGTAAGAAAGAAGGAAATTCATAAAAATATCAAAAGTTTTATAGTCACTCATAAAAAATAAATACTTTCTAACAATTTTAAAATTGCTTTAATATGTAGCATGATGTCTATGTGTCAGCTGTTTAATTTCAAAGTTAAAGTCTGAATTTCTGTGGATCTCTGTGGATCTGTTATAGATTTACAATGTAATGTACAGACTACAATAATTGTATAGTTATTATAATATAATAATTATTATAGTGTATATTAGTAGCTCCAGAATACATACAGTGAGTATGTAGAGTGCTACGTAGGGTGGTTGTATATCTGAGAAATATACAAAACAAAATATATGTTTATTACCTGTAGATAATCTCCTAAGTTGCATATAATTTGCCCCATGCATGAAATAGCTCTTTCTTTGACTTCCTGATCAATATCAGCTGCCTTCAGTCTTACCAATGTGCAATGGTATAAGTCATGAGTAAATGGAGCAAAGTAAAAATTGCTAGGACAGTCTGTAAGAAAACCAGGAAGAAAACAATTAGACTTGTAATAACAGTGAGTAATAAACAAGTAAGAAAAACAACAAAAATTTCATGTTTTTCTACACATGCATTTATAATATATATATATATTTCATTCAACATAAGTACACCAATGCAATAAAGTAGTAATAAGATACAAATGTTACGTTATTATGTGTCCTGCACTGACTTCAGGTGTTTCTCGCTGAAGAGTTTACTGAAGTGTTTTGGCAGATACAATCCTCATGGGATTCAACCCGAAAACAGGACACATCATATAAGAATAATAATATTATCACATTACACGCAATCATATTAGTCAAGTAATACATTTTTGACTAACATTAGGGATTTTTAAAATAATAAGTTTGCACTAGTGGTTAAATTCACAAACAAAAATTAAACTGTTTCACACAACTAAACAGAGAATCCACGATTACCGTTTTTGAGCCTTTCCAGCTCAACATCAGATTGGAAATATACCATAATAACAAGACAATTCCTATATGCCACTTACTTGTCCAGGAAGGGTGTACACATTTTTGTAAACAACCGCAGAAGCAAACAAACGCCCTTTTCATCTAGTTCCTACTGCAAATGGACAGGGTCAATCACCTGTGTTGGTGTTTTGGTCTTATTTCTGATACATTCTGTGTCCGCGTTATGCCCTTTCTATACCTAATGCTTTAAATCCATCCACTTCCTTTTACTTTTAAATTATATTATAAAATACATCATCATTTTCAAAATTAATTTTGATAGTTATTAAATACATAAACCTTTCCTCTTTCTGTCAATATTTTTAAATCTTCTACAAGCCTTCTTTTAACTGCATTGTTAACTACTAAAATTTCTTAATTTTCAAATGGATTAACAAATTTACAATTCTCTTCTACAAAATATCTAGCACATAATGATTTCGTTGATCTATTACCTTCTTCTCTTTTATGGTCAGACAACTGCATCTGAATTTACATACTGTCTCGCCTAGGTAGACTTTGCTACATTCTTTGCATTTTAATTTATAAACTCCGCTCTTCTGTAATATCAGGATTTTTTACATTTTTACTTCTTATCAAACACCGTTTCACATTTTTTTATTGCTATATCTGCTCCATATTTTTTAAAACATTATTTTTCTTGCCTGTGTTCGTACGTATGTAACTGACTTCACATAGTTCTTTTGTTTTGGCTCATCTTTAGTTTTTTCTTGTTAATATTTTTTATCAGCTATCACCTGGTGTTCTTCACAATTCTCTTTATCTTTTTCACCACCATATTCTCTATTTCTCTATATTTTAAACAATACTGTACTCTATAACAAAATGAATTTATTGCCACCATTTTACACTTATACACGTGGTATGATTCTTCAGAAATAATCATATCGGAATACGATTATTTCCTAAATATATCAAGTTATAGTTTCTCGTTATCTTTTATTTGTATGTTTAAATCCAAGTAATTTGATTTCTTACCTCCCGTCTCTTCCTTAAACTGTAAATTTTTATGTTTAGTATTGACCTTATTTCCAAACAATTTAACTTCTTCACTACCTTCCATATCACCATCAATCGTTATGTATCTAGTCCACAACTTTATATTTGTTTAAACCTAGAATTTAATAAACGTTTTTCACAGTCGTTCATATGTATTTTGGCAAGAAAAGGAGGTATCAATCATGGTGATGGATTGTAACGAGGCCAATAATAAAGACTCGCCACAATTATTTTTTACTTTAATTAAATTTATTTACGAACAGAATAATCACTGTTGCACACCACTAAAAAAAATTATTCAGATTAGTGCTTTCAAGCTTCACAGCTCATTGTCAGATTGGAAAAGAGCTTTCAGATCGTCCGATCTGATGATGAGCTGTGAAGCTTGAAAGCGCTAATCGGAATAATTTTTCTATAGTGGTGTGCAACAGTGATTATTCTGTTTGAGATTATAGCCACTAACACAACTTTCTTAATTAAATTTATTTAGTTAAAATTTCATACCTAATGGTCTGATTACTTTGACTAGCTGCTGCAGAACCAACAGGGCCTCAGCAGTTATTTTGTAGAAACTGTCTGCAACAGCAGCAATGATAGGAGGTATCAGCACTTCCATGTGTTGATGGAACACTTCTGGTGGATGTGTTGTCACCAAACAGTGGACAAACGACAGAGTATCAATCTTCATGTTGCTGCTAGAATTCTTATCACTGCAAGCAAATCGTATTACAATTATTAGCTTGTTACAAAAGTGTCGTATATAATTTTTGTTTTTGGGTTATTCCATGGTTTTGAATATTTCAAATACCCAGTTAATTAAATTAAATTAATACTGTTTTTGCCAAAATTCATATCTCATGTTTGGTATTTAAAAACCGTGGTATTTACTTGTTACATGGTTACTTGTGGTTACTTACATGGTTACATGTTAGAGAAGGGTATATCTTTTGTCTATGGCAAAGAAGAAAGGAAGGTTAAATTTACACCTGACAAAATTTTTTATTACTTGTGAATCCCTATATGAACACCATTAGTGAACCCCAACATGAAAATTTTGAAACATATGAAAGATTTCTCTGGGATGAATGATTTTTTTAAAACAGAAATCTGCCCCCGAGTTTTCTATCATGGTCCATGACTGAAACTATATTACTTACTTTTTTTATGTTTTTATTGTTCTTCATCCTGTATTTTTTTAAAAACATCTTGTCTTCTATTTATCAGATAAAAAACTTTTGATTCTATGTCAGTCTAAACAGATATCAAATGTTGCACCTTAAGAATATGAGACACTTCTTCACCAATGAAGTAAACTGGCATCGTAAAGTAGTACTTACTTCAAAGCATTTTGAGCATTGTACTTACTGATTAAACCAGTCACTTTGAACTTTTATATTCACAAGTATTATGAAATAACCATATTTACATTATTTGTCATCAACAATATTGTCGTTGTTACCAGTAACATTATTACACACTACTTCTGACTTAATAACTTTGAAGTTAATGAACATTACTAACCCAAGTGAGTAGATGATGCCGGGTATAAGTGCTGGTATATGGTTGGTGACGGCACCAGGCAACACAGACACCAGCTCCTTGAGTAGTGAGAAGCAGTCTTGACGTGTTTTGATGCTGCGCTCCTTCATCTGAGTATGCACTGCTTTTACTATCGCTGGCACCTCAACAATGCAAATGTATAATTGTACAAATACAATTTTTTAAATTTGTGTACAATTTTTATAGAAGAGACTGAATTTTTTGAATTTGTGTACAATTTTTATAGAAGAGACTGTGATAAAATTGACAACAAAAACCTGTTATAAGCATGGAATTGAATAGGATACACATGTTCTGACAAAATGCCATTATATAGGCCCGACAATCGTTACTGAATAGTAAGCTGTGCCTACCCAATGCATGAATTACCCCCCACTTGTATAGGTTAAGTTATCTAGAGAGAAGAGAGGGGAGACAACGCTATAACAGTTCACTGCTTCACTTCCATATTATCTCCCTCTGTTATACACACGCTTCCATTGTGTAACGGTACAGAATTGTGTGTCAAAAAATAATAATTTAAATCAATCTTAATTCAAAGCAGTCAGTGTTAACCTTCTGCAACTTGTTCGTCTGTAGAACCCTGGATTGGAACCCGAAGGTAAGAGAAGAGTAAATTTTTAGAAACTGGGTAAGTTTTATTAAAGCATAAAATCGTACTATAACAATTGTTCACACCAGTCTTGGTGCAGCCGATCTTCACAGTATGACATACTGTACAAGACTGTTGTGCGCATGTGCGAAATAAATGAAAATTTTGTTAGCCGTGCAACAAGATGTTTGTACGCTGCACATTTCTAAGCTACTGTTCAATTTCTATAATCAGGTTTCTACAAAAAAATGGCATATTTCACCTGCAAGAATTTAACTTGGAATTAAGTACTTCTGTATGAGAGGATTCTTGGTTTCTATATGTGTAGTAATACATTTGGTCACAAAATGCCCTATCCCTGTTTACTTCTCTAGTACCAACCTTAGCATTGCTCATTGTAAAATATTGTGTGATTATACGCAGAACATGAACTGTAAGTAGACATTAATCAAAACAATGTTATAATATTTAGAAGTTATTAAAAATTTTAATTTACACACAACAGGCAAAATTCCTTATAAAAGATAAAGTATTATATTAGTTTATGGATGAGGTGAACCAAAAAAAAGGTCAATACCTTATATAGCACGTATACAGGTGTCCAGTAGGCTACAATATATTAGTTTATGTCATCATCACTTCTATTTATGGCATAGATCACTAACATGTTCCACCTCCAAATTTCCAGTCATCTTTTCCACAATTTCCTCCATACATCATCTTCTGTCCATCAGTTTGTATCGGAGGATTAACTTGGGAAGTCAAGCATTTTTCCCATGCACTCTCACCAATTATTTTTGTAAGGCACTATCCAATGAATCATCTTGTATATTTGTAGTTTTTCCATCAAGTTTTAATTCCTTATGTGATCCAAAGTTCAAAATTTGGGGAGGCTTTGAATTTTAATAATTATTAATTTAATAATGTTTAACTTTGGCTTTCAAGAGGATTTATGAAATAGAAATTATGAATCAGGATTTTATTTATAAATTAGAATTTATTTAATGCACATCATGAAGTAAACTGATTATAATATCATTCTGATACATCTGGCTGATTACAGTATTGAAATCAGTTTACTTCTGGATATAAACTGAGTAGATCCTAATTTCTACATAAAAACACAATTCCTCTTGAAAGATAACAAATAATTATTAGAATTAACCCCCCTACCGAAACCAAAATTCTTTACAAGTTGAATCCTTTAATAATAATTCCACCTTCACAAGTGTTATCTGTCTTCAACAAATTTTATACACATCTCATTCAATTTTGTCATTCTCATACCCATCACTTTGCCTCATAATACAGTGACTTTAAATGTATTTTAATATACTGGTACTTTATTTTAATCATAATACATAGTTCCCATATCTGGACCAGTTGCCACTTACTTGCTGTTGAAGTAGACACAGCGGAGCATCCTCCTGTTCCATACAATTGGGGTCAAGTCCTAATCCGCTACTTCCCGAAGGTCGTGTCTGACGCAGCAAAGCCATGTACGCATGAAATATGTCACTTTTTACATTTTCTTCTCGTTCTGTAACATACAACAGTCAGTTGTACTAAAGTTTCTATAAACACATAACAAACTAATATAAGCTTGCATGCTTTTATGTCCACAGTCACATTAGTTAAAAAATTAAAATGTCTGAACTGTAAAGTTGCTGTTTCCTCACAGATAAGATGTTTTAACTGCTACAACAGGCATCTTCATTGTGGCTGCCAACCAACTTTTGTTATCTTTATTGGTCAAATGATAATATGACCTGACAGAGATTCAGCATAATCACATCTTTTATTGTCTCAACCAATCAGATAACCAAACTAATTGTCTCACATAACAAAGTGTATGAAGTACACACATCTGACACAGCAGACAAACAATACACATAACACAACAGGTTTGTTACTATTGTACTACTAACAACATTCAAAATTCTACAAGGTAAGAAATATTAATACTTATGGTAACTGATCAGTGGATCAGTCAGTGGAAATAAAAAGAGAGCTTGGCTGACCTGGATGGTAAATTTGGTAAACTGGACTAGAATCTAATGACAAGTTATACCAAAAGTTGGGGAGGGACGGAGAGGGGGAGGGGGGGAGAGAGAGAGAGAGAGAGAGAGAGAGGGGGTACTGATTTGCCTGAATTTATATAATAGGATATAATTGTATAAACAAAAAGATAAGATGAAACAATACTTTATTAAAATAAAATAAAATGTATATTAATAATAATGTGTTAAGTTATTTTTCTGTTACCTTGCCATAACCTATACTCTGCGTTCCAACGGTTCGTCTAACAGGCCTAGATCTTCTGTGAGGGAGAGTTTTTATTTTGAAATTGTTTTTCACGGGGAAAGTTGATACGGTTTCTACATTTCCTCCTATAAAAATGTGGTGGTGACCCTGGGGCTTTTGGTGTTTTTGGAATCTTAGGTAAGTAGGTAAGTAAAAAAGTAGTATCTGGTCTTAATTTCTTCATTTCTTCCTTTTATTTTATTATTGTTAATTTAAATGAACAATTAAAAAGTATCGTAACACCAAAGTATTTAATCAGTGGAAACTTTCTTTTGTTACTTAGGTTTCATAGGTATCAACATTCACAAACATAAAAAAATTGTGAAAACAAAGAGAAGTGGAAAGGCAAAATTTAAATATAAAATTGTTAGATAAGAGCAGAAATGAATGGATCAGAAGCAAGACTAGAGTGAAAAACATTTCAGAGAAGGTAAGAAAACGACATGCAGGCAAGATGATATAAGTGCGATATAATACACATATTGTACATGGAGATAGTAGCAGCATAAGAATGGAAGACAGATGAGATAGCAGAAGAGATAGAAGAGATGGGTGGATGATTTAGTGAAACAAGGAGGATCACGATGATTGTTGCAATGAATAGAGAGGAACAGAAGCAACTATAGAGACATATCATCAAAGACCGATCAATCTAGTTGACTACAAAGACGAAGCAAGGCAGCAGGAGTAGGGAGGAGGAGGAGAAATATAATCATTTTACAGATGTACAGAATGTTCCTATGAATCACAAGCAGTCTCATTCATCTCTACACACTAGCTTGTGACTTGTCATAGCTTATGTCATCATAATAGTAGTATTATTAACCTATGATTATTCTACTGTGTTGATTTATCAGTCACACAGAAAATGAAATACAATACCGAGTGTTCTACAATATCGATTATGTTGTTAACCACATAATAGAATATGAGTATCCACCGCATAACAAAATGATGTGTAATGAGATAAAAGTATCACATTAAGAACAGTATTGATATATCTGTACAAACTGAGGCAGCTCTGGTAGCATTACAATAATTGTGTTATTCTTTAATTGTAGCATTATTCTTTAATGTGTTATAGGTAACCTTGGTTGCATCTTATATAAAGCATAGATAATGGCAAGGCAATGGGCAGAGATGGTGAGTAGTTGATTTATGGTGATTAATTTGTATATCGTAATTAGTGCAACATAACATTAACATTTAGTTGTACCTTAGTACATCTTACCGATTTTTATTGTGACTACTATGTAAGGGAATACTGTGATTGTAAACAAGACTGTTGAATTGGACTGTGATTTGGGGAAAAGGGTTTCATAAAAATTATGATTGATTTACTACTATTTCTGGTGACAATATTATTCAACCATATACTGAGTATGTTATAGGCCTATTTAGGAAGTACATATATTTAGAACAAATTATAGCATTGAACAAAGTAAATCAAACTGTAGAAATAAAACAATAATAATGGCAGAGTATTTGGCACTTGACAAACTAAGTTAAATTTTGAAAATAAGAAGTATCCCCCGTGAATGTTTATGAAACTGAAGTATCTGACCAATACATTCTTCTGGTGCCTACATGGTTCCCACACCTAGACATTTATAAAGGCAAACACCGATAAAACAGTAAAAACACAAGGCTTAAACAAAACACAGATGAAACAACCACTTATTACATAGAACAAGAGATTAAAGGTACACAACATAACAAAAGTGAATAACACACTTAAAAAATAAACTTCCATTTACTTTCCTTAAGACAACACTACTTGCCAATGTTAAAAAATTCATGTGTGTTAGGTTAACATTTATTGCCAGATGTTTATACTGAAGTAATTTAGAAATCCACATTAGACGCAGGTATTAGTGACAACCCGAAGCAAGTCACATCTTGTAAACTGTAAAATAACTGTAGACTTCATCCCGACTAATGATTATCAAGAAACAAAACAAACACAAAACCAAAGTGGCAATTCATTGGCTGTAATACTGGACTTGAGAAAGAAACGTCAAATAACTAACCCAGACACCATGGCAATACAAAAGGAAAAGGCGAAGACTACAGATGAGATGGATGGACAACCTGAAAAGGTATGTTGGATTGAGGTGGACACTTGAAATAGAGAAAAATGAAGGAATGAGGAGGAGGTCTGTGTTCAACATTGAGTCTTTGACGGCTGAAGAAGAATGTCTATATAATATGTGATCAATGTATCTGGCAATGATTATTTTAATTAAATACTCATTTCTTCAAAGGTCTGATGCACTTTTGATTTCTCAAACTATACAGACCTTCAACAATTAATGATTTTTATTGTAGGCCCAATATAACTACCCAGCTGATATTGTCAACATCAGCTGACTTGAAAACAATGGCTAATTAATGTATTTAAAAAAAAAAACTTCAATTTACTTTTCCTAAAAACAATACTACTTGCCCATATCAAAAAATTCATGTGACCATTACTGCCAAATGTTGTTAGTGACAACCAAAAGCAAACAACATTCTATTAGAAAATAACTGTTGGCTTTATCCTGACTAACGATTATAAAAACCCAGTGACCAGTACACACGTGCTTACACTCCACTAACAGTACAACAATAATCTACAAAAAGTAGATTACAATATGATACCAATAAACAGTTTTCATTTTAAGTGTAGCTTTACATCATCATACACAACTAAAATGATATATGGCCAATGAACATGTGGTAATGTAAAAAGGGTGTCTTTATTGGAAGGCACCCAATTGCACTAATAGCTCCAAACCAGCCCATTAGTTAACAAAATACTTTACAATTTATTTAATAAAAAAAAAAACAATGACTGACATCTACAAATAGTTCTTACCCTTGAATCTAGCTATAAGAGCTGGTGAGACAACTCTGTACAGCTCGGAAAGCAGATCCCGTCTTGTAGCGATCACTGCTTCTAAACATTTTGCGGCCGCTCTTCTCACCTTCCAGCTCATATCATCATCATCTGAGTACTCATCATTAGCATCCTCGTCTTCACCACCTTCCTCTTCAGTTTCCATTCCACCTTCACCGTCTCCATCACCATCATCATAGTTATAGTTGGGGTCATATGTCATGTAGTTCAGGCACAAATCTGTAATCTGAAATAGACAAATTGGAGGTTTGTATAATCTGATATTACACTCGAATAAAACTTGTTAACTTAAACATAAATTAATGTCTTTCAGCTTCTAAACCAGCGTTTCCCAAACTGCGTGCTGGGTGTGCCATGAAATTTTGGAAAAATAATCAAAATATAAAATAAAATACGTCTAACTCAGAAAAAAAAAGAAATCAAAAAGATGTTTGCATACTCAGTTAATAGTCCTGTCTTGAACAGTAAATGTAGTCCTGATTAAATTTGCATTACAGATGGAAAAAGTCCACTGACATAACTGGGGAAACCACAAGTAGTACTGAGGTAAGTAACATTCATTATTATGGTATAGTATGCTGCACTGTGTTTTAAAGACATCATGGAAAGGTACTGATGGTGAGGAGAGAGTCAGTATGTAGAGGCAGATAGTGTGCCACAGTTTCTGACTATTTATTTGTAATGTGCGGTGGGCTGAAAAAGTTTGGAAAACGCTGTTCTAAACTATTTACCACAATTTTGATATTACACTATATTCACTTGCTTCAAAGTTACACAGACATGTAAACACAACAAAAGAGAATGGTAGTATATGTAACTGGAGAACTCAAACTTTCATTGTAATGAATAACAGTGGACTTACTATTGGACATACGGTTATTACTGTGAAGTTTTTTTTAGTATTAAGGCGTTATTGGTTTCAAATAGGAATAAAGTTTTCTTAATTAACATTCTGCATTTAAGCAAGTGCTACCATGGGCTGCACTGAGCCATTTCCTGCAAGCTGTTCATAAATGTTCTGGACGATTTTGTTAAACGAAGCAATTTGCCACTACTCCTGCTGTACCTGTAAGTCTAATTATTGTTTCCATTACGAAATAAGGTTTCTTTTATGCTCTGAATGCAAGTCCAGTGACTGATCTCAAATCTGAGAACTATGATTTGAATGGAAGTACGAAGTTTTCAAAAAATTAACTAAAGTAACTTACTACTTGTATGTGTGGCGTGATTTCTTTCGGACAGCGCTGGACAAAAGCTTCACATGCCTGCAGACAATATTCCCTCAACTCATCGTCCTCTTTGCTACTGTACTGCACTAACAGAGGCATCACTCGTTCTATGTGCTCACCAAATCTGTGTCCTGCTTGTCGGCTATAAAAAATGTTTAATCGATACTACAGTTTGATTGTGCTACTTTAAACAAATGAGCACAAAAATTTCTGGTTTACGTAAGAGAAATGAGTTTGATACGAAATTCTGACAATAATTGATATATCAAATCTAAACTTTGAGTGACTTGATTTCTAACCTTCCAAAAACATAGACTACTCTTTGGCATTATTACCTTGTTTTTTTTTCTGTGTAGGTGCTGAACATCCAAATATCATATAGACTGTGTTCTTAAAAAAAAAAAATAAAGGTTACATGTGAACAAAGACTGTGATAACAAAATAGATAAACTTCAAAACGATTACATGACTAGCCACAAGTTATCTAAAAAAAAAACCAATGCCAGGAGAATCAAGGTTCATGATTTATAAAATTATGACTAAACTGGTTTTAATAAATGGTTGTGAGAGTTGGACACGGGTCAGTAATAATGAAAGAAGATTTGAGGTGTCAGAAATAACACTACTCTGGAAGGTGTACTTGGTTCAATAAGATAAGGAATGCAGACTTATAAGATGTACTGGAAATCAGAAGAACTGTGGATAACACAAGGTAAAGATCAAAAAGTACACATGGCAAGAATAGCATTGGGTGTTATTCTACATGCAGGCCTGGAATTCAAACTGTTTTGAAGAGAAAGTAATGTCAAACCAGCAAGCGCTGGAAAGATAGCTTGTGACATTGCTACAGCCCTGAACTTTGAAATTACAATAGAAGACACGTGAACAAATAAGACATATTTTTAAAGTATTAATACAAAAGGCTTATATGCATAATGAAACAACTATCACAACATTGAAAAACCTCTTTGTGGAGATTATATGTGAACAAAGACATTGCATAAAAGCATGTAGATTTCAGATGAAATTTGTGGATGTACACCATAAGAAAAAAATAAGCATAAAATCCGTTCACAATACACAGATATCCGTACATACTTTAGAATGTACAGAAAATATACAAACATTTTTCTCATCACAAAATTATGAGGGACATTCAATAATTAAAGAGGCAAACTGATCTAGAGAAAAAACAGTTGGCAGGAAAAATTAGGTACTTTTAGGACTTCGTGTTGGCATCCCTGGGATGATCTCTGAGCAGCTGTTTCATGAAAATTGTTTTGCTTATAACCTCAAAATCTCATTTAACAATGGCAAGTCCGCTAGAAGTTTCCACATTAGTTGAACAACGTTCAGTGATTCGATTTTTACTTTCTGAAGGTGAAAAACCCTCTAATATCTATTCTAGAATGACTAAACAGTATTGTGAAAGTTGCATGAATCGCGGAAATTTTTATAAGTGGGTGGATCAGTTCAAAAATGGTCGAACCTCAGTGACAGATGAACGGCGATCTGGACGTCCAAAGGAAGTTTCAACTCCTCCGCTTGAATCTCGAATAGACAATATGATTCCTGAAGACTGTCTTGTTACAGTTGAACAAATGGCTGAAAATTTGCAAGTAAGTGTTGGTACAGTTTATAGCATTATCAGTGACAAGCTTAGGTACCACAAAACAAGTGCAAGATGGGTTCCAAAAGAGTTAACGCAACAACACAAGGACAACAGACTCAGAGTGTGCACAGAGCTGAAGCAACACTCAAGAAACAACACATTGGCTGGGAGACACTACCACACCCCCCCGTATAGCCCAGACTTGGCACCATCAGATTTCCACCTGTTTGGCCCACTCAAGGAATCGCTACGTGGTAAGAAATTCAACAACAACGAAGAAGTCAAAAAATTTGTGGGAGACTGGTTCAAATGTCAAGATAAAGAATTATTTGCTGCAGGCATAAAAAAGCTGATTCATCGTTGGGACAAGTGTATTAGTGTTGGGGGGGGATTATGTTGAAAAACAGAAAAATTGTCATTTTGTAAAAATATACACACCGGTACCAATCTGAGAGCTTGACCTTGCCGACAGCTTGGCAAGGACAACAGCTAATTGTCAACTTAAAAATCTCGTGTTGTTACTCTATAGGTGACTATTTGCATTACTTTATACCGGATCATATTTTAATATATTATATATTATTCATATATCCTGTCGGAACTGTTCAAGGTCAAGCTCTCAGATTGGTACCGGTCTGTATACACCATTTTTTCTCTAGTTCAGTTTGTCTCTTTAATTATTGAATGTCCCTCGTATATAAGCGTCCAATAAATTGTACTGCATTTACTGATAAATACAACCTAGTCCAATTGTGCACAACTTCTGCACAAATGATCAAGTTTAGACAGGCACAGTATGTTAGGGTGGTTCATGAGTCTAATGAACACAGACGTTTCTTTGCAGCTTCATGTAAACAAATGTTATTACTGAGTAATCTCGTTGAAAATACCGGCAAGCGTGTAGTTCATGCTATGATACAATTTTTGTACATGAAAATTTTAAGCAGGGCAGAAATCCATCATCAAATTACTGAGTTTTATATTGAAAATATGATGAGTAATATGTGGATATGGTGTTGGGAGTTCTCTAACAGGTTATTCATGAGACTGCAATGTTGGGCAGTAGCTGATCTTCACTTGTTGCTGACAAGCCAACACACCATGTAGACAACAAAGTACATGTAAACAGATGTTTCACAATAAGTGATTTACTGGTGCAGTTTATTGTATTCTTGAATTATACTCCTTATAATGAAGCCTGTCTACAGAGCACTGCAGTCATAAATATGTGTAACATCAAATGGAATATTTTTTATCATCCCTCTTATACTCCAGACTCGGTGCCATGTGACTTTTATCTTTCTATACACCCTTTTGGCTTCACAAAAGTTCATAAATGATGAACTTGAAACTTTGGAGAGAGATGGTTGAAATAACCAACAGCAGACTTATTCAGAAGTGGATAAAAAGCTTGTTCCACACTATAACAAGTGCTTGTATAATTAGTGGTAATTATATGAAAAAATTAATTGCTGTTAAATGTAATAAACACTCTTGCAATTAAATATTTTTTTAATGAAAAGATTTTCTTAATAACCTACCAGACCTTACTTTCCAAATGATACTTGTAATGTTTTACAAATTTTGTTCATGCATTCAAAATCTTTGTACATATAAACTTACCATATTGCAGCAATACACTGAATGTAAGTACGAGTTGTAGATGTAGAAGAATTCTGTGCAAGACCTTCTAGCAAGTAATCAATCAGTTTTGTATACAACTGCTGGTTGCAGGACATAACTAGGTGACTCAGGGCTACGATTGTCCTAAAATTACAAAACAAAATATACATTTTAAAAGTTGAGCATCTCCGTAGATCTTCTAGAGGAAATTATAATTACTTCAAGTAATTATCAGAAATTCTGTATTTGACTAAAATAAGTATTCGTAATATTTGTTTTTATTCTAACCTTTTTCTTACTGCCTGTCTGGGTGATGAAAGTTGTGGTAACAGTGCAGAGAGAATTGTGGTGTGGAAATTAACTAACAATGAACCAAAACGTGACAGCAAATCTGCAAGTATATCCAAAGCTTCCAACTGGACAGACACGTCCTCTTGCTGTAACAATAACAATAAATATACATATAAATTGTACATTATGTTTAAATATATTGGATTCTGGACAAAGGAGGATTAACAAACTTTGACAGTTGCAGCTCCTCCAATGACAATAAATGTCAGATAGGCAAGTACATATATAGCTATTTCAATATATGGTCGAATTATATACCGGTAAATCAGAAGCTGTGGTTAAATGCTTTAAAATCACATACACATATTCAAAAAACTATGATGCCTGATTATCACAATCAAATAGAGCATCAATGCATGGCATACTAAGCTCTACTTTCCCATATAAAGTAAGTTAGAGGTTTTATGTTGATGGCTTGCAACAACTCCTGAGAAACCTCCAGACAAGCTCAAGTATGAACAACATATAAATTAAAAAACAAAATTTATAAATCACTATACCAAAAAAAAAAAAGAAATATATGACTGCACACTATAGGGTCTATAGAAATGGGGTCAAGACAATATGGAGAGGTAGTACCTTTTCCCAGGGTTGTATGAAGTAACGTTAGCTCCCAAAGGAACCATTAGCCTCTCTCCAGCCAAGACCGTACTGCATGGTGAAGTGACACATCCTACAAGAGGTGACCCTGTTGATGTAGAACAGAACGGACCTACACTAGAAGATCGAAATACATTTCTGGTGGTATTGGTAGCAGTATCCACCAGTACCAAGTTAGGATGTAAAGGAAATGTTCCTGGACTGGCTTATCTTTGGAATATTACAGGCGGCAATTACGTCAGCTGTAACACTGTGTCTTATTGTTATAGGATTATATTTTACTGCTGCCTTGCGGTTAGGTGTTCGGGCATCAAAGGCTAGGGGAAGACAATCTTGAATTAAAATTACCAGGAATCATGGTCCGCCAGGAGGCAGCCCCTTCTCATGACTTACCCATCCATAGGCTGGTACCCTATAATGGGGAATTAATTTAATTTACTCAAAAAAGTTATACTTACTTTCAAAGAACACAGCCTATAGATACAAATCTATAGGACACAGGTGTGTGGGTAAACCCAGGAAGAGATTGCTAGAGGATTTTTGAAGGCGGAACAGGCAGCACTTTGCCTATACCTTGTTGTGAAGATGATGATGATATGCACAAATAAACTACAGTATCATATACGTACTTTCCCTCACACAAATTTTCCCGACCTTGTCCCACTAAACTTTTTTATTGAAGGCACATGAAAGAACCTGTTTGTAAAACAAAACCTGTAACACTCAATAAGTCATGCACCCAAAACTATAGGAATGATTTATGATGATTACAACTGTGGTTTATCTGGCTAAACCACAATGACCATTACTTCAATGCCTCTGATAATTCAAGATTCTACACTTATTTTAACTTAGATTATAAAACCTGAATATACCTCTTCATAAAAAAAAATACTTATCACAATTCCAAGTATGTTTGCACTTTTTTTAGGACACCTCACAGTATCATATCAAACCAGCATTCTTTTTATGAGCACTCAAACCTGGATAATATGAATGGAGAAGGAGAGAGAAAACGCACACGCACACATGCGTGCGCACACACACACACACACACACACACACACACACACACACACACACACACACACACACACACACACACACACACACACACACACACACACACACACACACACACACACACACACAACTTTGACATAAATCCTTCATATCAATTTCCTACACATTTTTGTAATTATAATCCAATTATATGACATCAAACACAATACATTGCACAAAATTTCCATGCTGAATGAACAAAATCAAATTAAATTCTGTGATCAACAGAAATGGAGTAATAAACATTATGAAATCATTTTTGTGGTTACAACGTTATTTATGTAACCATAGGTGACCTATATACAGAGTTAGATGAAAAACTGCATGTAATATATATTTTCTTTAAGTTATGTCTTTATTCATCTATATTTTCCTCTTCAAAATAATCATATCTGAACCATCAGGAAACACTGTAAAATAATGTTTTTTTTCTTTCTTGGGAGTTGGGAAGAGGAAAAAGGAAATAACCCATATCTAGTGACCTCAGTGATTGTGATATCATTATGGCATTGTTTTTGGCTAAATAATTCTGGAACAAGCGTAACTTGTAAATCAGTGTATTATTGTGGTGCTATTTCATATACTACTGTCCTTCCATAAATCTGGCTGTATACTAGGAAGAGCCTTAAGGAAGTCATTAAAGCTGCCCAAACAGTACTGTGGACTGGCCACAGCACCTGATAAAAAATTTCATTGAACATAGTACCATAATGCAACTGATTCACAAACGTCTTGGAAGCTTTCATACCATTTTCAAACCACTTGTTCATGCAAACTAGACTACAAAAACCTTATCACAACATTTTCACCATGTTAAAAGAGTTTATCTTATTATTTATACAAAAATTAAGACACATTCATTATATACTCTTACATTGTAGAATGTTGAAAAAAAAATCACCTAATAATCCAAAACGCAACTTACTCAATAAGCAGTCAAATTTAAACTATGGACTCCATGTGGTTATAAATTTAGATAACTATTATAGACAAGAGTTACATCAGTTTTTTAACACGTTCTCTGCCATGTTTGTGATAATGTTGGTCAGTGTAATGTTGACCAAAAATCAACATTACATTATGTGCAACACAAAACCGTCTGGCGCAGGTGGTCACGAAAAAAACACCAGCAGAGATCTTGTTAAATGCACATTCCTGATTTGAAAATTTTTTAAATTATGTGAACATTATATCAAACCTAATATACACTGAAAACACACACCATTAAGTTCACAACTTACCTTTTCAATAGCACTACTGAGTCTGCCGGTAATTCTTTTACAGACATTAGCTGCTAACGCGCTCGATGCTAAAGGAAGCTCACTTATTACTGTCTTCAAACCAATGCTGGAAATATCGCGAAGCTGTTCCTTCTCTGAGACCATGTTTCCACAAAGAGCGTCAACAATCGTTTCCACTTGATATTCCTTCACTTTATTTACTAGCGGTCCCAAGCTTCAATAACATTAGAAAATTTTTGATTACAAAAAAAGATATTTTAAAAATCACATTTTAATGAAACAAATGAAGCAACCGATTAAGGGCAGATATTGAAACAAATTTATGAGGGTAGATATTTGAATAGTGGATTTACATGAAACTTTTAATCTTTTTTTTGTTAACAAAATTTGTATGGCAATTTTGGATACCAACATAGAGAAGGTATGTGTATTTATTATTATGTTTGTTTGTGTTAAACTTTGTACTTTTAATATTTGCAATGTAACGGGGTGTGCGTGCAGTGACGTCATCCCCCCCCCCGCTAAACTACTGCCAGCGTCTTCCACACGCTAGTAGCAGTCTGTTGTTAGTTAACTGTTGAACTCCGAACGGGCAACAAGCCTTCATTCGCCAGCCGCGGCTATGTAATTATTTTCAATACGGAATATTCTACTTCAAATTATTATTATGCTCTTCTGTGTTTAATACATTAGCACTTAGGCGATTTCGGCCTCAATTCATTATCATGACTTTCAGTATTTAATTTAATTCTACTTCTCAGGCAATGTATGCCGTGCTACACTGCACGTGCTATGCAATCATTTTCTTACAACCTTTAATAAACAGTTAATTCAAAGAAAATATACAGTCCACTACTTTATTTCACATCATACCAGCCAACGCCAACTCATCACCTAACGTTGTAAGACCAACTCAAGATTATTTCGAGAGCGTCGAAGATGTAACATTTGGTCCTCCGGGCCGGATCAAGATTCTGATCTATATTTCATTTAATGGGCCCAAACAACATTTTGTTCAAGCCCGAATCTTCTCAAGCGTAAGATTGCTGGCTGTAGCATACCTTCATTATTTAAAAAAAAAAACTTCATACTTGGCCGTACAAGATTCTGCAGGAAATCATCTCTAAGACAGCAAGATATTACAATTCATCGTCACTTGTCATACAGCAGCGAAAAATTAGAACATCAAGCTTGAACGGAGAGCTACAGCTTCAAGCATTACCCGACAAGCGGAAACAAGACTTGCGCCACCAATCCAAGGCTGCCGGACAGGATCGCCAAGGAAATGACAGGCAACTGAGCCATCTTAAACCTGCCGGGGACTCATAATCCACGTGACTATGAACTTGTATTTCTTCTAGTTTTTCACTTATAATTTTATGTACAGTAAAAGTCAGTAATATTTTAACATATATAGTTAATAGCATTTGATATAAAATCATTAATAATTTTTTTATAAACAGAAATTAGTTTCAAGTGACCATAGAAATGTATTTTCACATAAATTTTCACTTATACAATTTTACAATAATTCAGTCAGATACTTAAGTAATGTGATGAAGCTATATGTATATTTTTACTTTAAATGAGTCATATTTTAAAATAATTTTCATATAACTATTTAAAAAAAAATAAGTACCTATTATAATAATGAGTTAGATTAAGTTATATACCGATCACTGGCTGCCGCATTATATCGGAATTGGATAAAGTACGCAAATTGCATTAATTGTTCACCTGTTCTGTATTTATTTATCTGTTTCGGATCACAGCTTGCAGTTCAATCATGGCTGATGTGAAAGCTTTAATTAAAAAACGTGGCACAATTAAGGCCTCTATATCCCGTATAAACACCTTCGTGGACAATTTCGATCCTGAATTAAATGATCACCATGCTTTAAAAATTAAACTTCGTCACTTGATGGAGTTGTCCGCGAAGTATGACGAAATTCAGACCCAAATTAAGGCTGATGAAGCTGATTTCACATCGGTAAGTGACAGGGTTCAGACAGAGGATGATCTCTGCACTATTGAGTATAAGCTGCACAATTTATTAGAACGTGTAGAAGAGGTGAACAAAAAACCATTAAATCAAGTGGAAGTTACGCCAATTAAAACATCCCCTATTCAGTTAGAGCCAATTAAATTGCCCTGCTTCTCAGGCAACATTATTGATTGGCAGCATTATTACATGTTCTTGGAGTTAGTACACGTCAGAACTGACCTCATGGACATCCAGAAATTACATTATTTACATTCTTCACTAAGGGACGAGGCTTTAAATATAATAAAGTCTCTCCCAATGACCCATGATAATTATGCGGTAGCCATTGATCTATTGAAGGCCAGGTATGATAGTAAATTAATTGTCTCAGCGTATTATATAGGGAATGTCTTGGGCATGAAGTCCATTCAGCAAGAGTCCATGGTTGGCATTTCAAAATTTATTGACGAAATCACCGCAAATATAAACGCTTTGAATTCATTTACCTGTAAATACTTTTGAAATTATTTTTGTTCAATATTTAACGCAGAAACTCGATAACCAGACATGCCGACTATGGAAGGAAAGTCTATCCGACGAGCGATTCCCTAATTTCGACAATTTTATTAATTTTTAAATGGTAGAAGGCAATTAATGCAAAACGTCGGCGCCTCGACCAGTTCAGCAAACAGAATACTAGTTAGCGATAAGATTCCCTATCGCAAGACTATTAAACCCGTTGACCTCACTAGGTCAACATTTCATACTCATATCAACAATAACATTTGTCAGCTGTGTCGCGGTAAACATAGACTCTCTGAATGCCCACAATTTGTGGCTATATCTCCCTTTGAGCGAAAAAACATTTTAGTCAAATACAAACTTTGATTAAATTGCATGCGTCCAGGCCATGAGCCCTCACACTGTCCTTCCAAATTTTCTTGTAGGACATGTGCTAAACGACATCATACAATGATCCATATATCAGGCAATAACACTTCAAGCAGGGGCAACAATCAATTTTCCCTCAAATTGCAAACAAACAAATCTATTCTATTATCCACCACT
Organism: Magicicada septendecula; assembly: GCA_034769895.1. NCBI lineage: Eukaryota > Metazoa > Arthropoda > Insecta > Hemiptera > Cicadidae > Magicicada > Magicicada septendecula. The sequence continues at coordinate 84,393,491 of CM068372.1, read as the reverse complement.
GTCTGCATGACAACGGACCAAGCCAGTAGGAAGCATCCAGTAAGGATTCTATTAGATTCAGGATCTCAGGCAAACTTCTGTACCATGAGTTTCGCATGCCGCATGGGTCTAAAATTAACCAAGTCTCAACTACCCATCACTGGTATAAACAATTCCTTATGTCAAGCTGACTTTAATACAAGGGTAAGGCTGAATTCTCGTTACAAGGATTTCAATCTGAACGTGCATTGCGCGGTGCTTCCCAGTATTACAAATAATCTCCCTGCAGAATTGTTTGATATCTCATCCCTAAATATACCAAAGGGCATATTCCTACCTGACCCGCAACTGAACTTTTCTTCACAAATCGACTTATTACTTGGTGCCCAGTACTACTTACAATTGATTGAACCGATCAAATTCATCCGCAGCCCACATTTCCCCATAATACAGGAGACAAAATTGGGATTCATCCTCGCTGGTAACCTGCCTTTTAATGTCGACATGACAAAACCTGTTTCATCATTTATAGTGTGCGAAGATAACAATGCCATTTCATCACAATTAAAAGACTTCTGGCAATTGGAGGACGTTGCACTCCGTACTCCCTCAGTTGAGGACTCAGAATGCGAAAGTCATTTCATCGCTAACACTTTCCGCAATAATAGTGGTAGATTTGTGGTGTCCCTACCTCGCAGGGGATACAACTCTCATTTGGGCGATTCCCTTCCCGGAGCTATTCGCATATTTCAATCACTGGAACTTAAGTTCAAGAAGAACCCTGCTCTTCATAAAGACTATAGTAAATTCATGCAGGAATATTTAACTCTGGGTCACATGTCTTTGCTTGATTCTTACGATTTGTCAGTCAATAAGTCAGACACCTTCTACTTAACGCACCATTCAGTTTTTAAGGGCTCTAGTATAACCACCAAATTGCAAGTTGTTTTCGACGGCTCGGCCAAAACGACAAATAATTTGTCCTTGAACGACACATTGATGGTTGGTCCCACGGTCCAGCAGGATCTTTTTTCGATTATGTCTCGGTTTCGTACGCACAGATACGTCCTCATTTCGGACATTGAAAAAATGTACCGTCAAATTTTAGTTACTCCCAGGGATTCTAATTTACAACGAATTGTTTGACGCGACGCCCCCCATAGGGAACTTCAACACTACGCCTTGAGGACAGTCACATATGGGACTGCAAGCGGTTTATTTCTGGCCACAAGATGTTTGGCACAAATAGCCCAGGAAAACAAAACTCAACACCCTATAGCCTGTTCTGCTATCGCAAACGATTTCTATGTGGACGATCTCATGACCGGCTCAGATAACCCACACATGTTATCACAAATGAAGTCCGACATTACAAATTTATTAAGTCAATACGGGTTTACTTTGCACAAGTGGTTTTCCAATGATCAAACCATTATAACTTCACCCGCCAAATCTTCCCTTGACTTTAACAATAACCAAACTATACGTACTTTGGGTATTCAATGGGACATTAACGATGATAGTTTTGTATACAGTTTTCAAAGAAATTTCGAAGTGGAGGTATTTAACAATAGAAGGGTATTATCAGTTATCGCCAGAATTTACGACCCTTTAGGACTTATTGGCCCGGTTACATTTTGGTGCAAACATTTCATGCAGATACTGTGGTCAACCGGAACAAGTTGGGACGACCCCCTGTCAGACTCATTATCTAATCAATGGGTAGAGCTTTATGCTCAGCTGATATCAGACACTTATTTTAAGATTCCAAGGTCTGTAAAGAATTTAAATAATTCCCAAATCATTTCATTTCAGCTCCATGGGTTTGCCGACGTGTCAGTAAAGGGTTACACGTGCTGCATTTATGTGCGAACGGTGTATTCAAACCACAGCATTTCATCAAACTTGTTATGCTCTAAATCTAGAGTCGCTCCCTTAAAGCAGGTAACATTACCCCGACTGGAACTTTGCGCCTGTCTCTTATTGGCTCAGTTGGTTTCCAAGGTTGTAAACGTGGTGAGTTACAAATTCGACTTGTATTTTTACTCCGACTCAATGATCGCCTTACACTGGATTCACCAGCAGTCTTCCAGATGGAAGGTATTTGTCTCCAACCGCGTTGCGGAGATACAGCGACTCACTGCAAAAGTTACCTGGCATCATGTCTCCTCACATGACAACCCTGCTGACATCCTATCACGTAGTTGCCTACCCCGTTTTTTACATGGTCACCCACAATGGTGGTATGGTCCATCCTGGTTGTCCAATGAGTCATCATCATGGCCCACCAGTGCTTTCGATGCCCATTCATCCTGCACTCATCCCAATCTTGACCAATAACAACGTAAACAAGTCCAAACCACACTGGTTGCCGCTTCATCTACGCCTAGTTATTTTGAAAACTACTCTTCGCTTTCAAAACTCCTTCGTGTATTTTCGTACTGCCTTCGATTCATTCGGAACTCTACGCTTCCCATAGCTGATAGAAACACTTCTTTTTTAACTTCCCATGAGTTACATGGTACACTTTTGATTTTTATTCGCCAGTCCCAGCGATCGCACTTTAACATCGAAATCACGGAACTTGAGGCACAAGCTCTATCCCTAACAATAGCAAAATTCTTTCACTTAACCCCTTTCTGGACAATACAGGGATATTACGCGTGGGCGGACGCCTTCAGCACTCCCAGCTTACCTATGATAGCAAACACCAAATCATACTCCACCCGCATTCTCATCTCAGTAAACTAATCATAGAAGGCGAGCATCTTCGTCTACTCCATGCTGGTGTACAATTGACTCAGTACTCTCTACGCCAGAAATACTGGATAATTAATTATAAATCGTACATACAATCAGTAATACACAAATGCATTACTTGCTTTCGATTCCGTGCTAGGGGCTCAAGCCAATTATTAGGACAACTGCCCTCTTCCCGAGTTACTCCTGCTAAGCCATTTTCTCAATGTGCAGTTGACTACGCCGGTCCTGTATTTATACGTCATGGCGGGCAGCGTTCCAAATCGACGTCAAAGGCTTATATTGCTCTATTTATATGCATGGCCACTAAGGCCATTCACCTTGAATTAGTTTCAGATCTCACCTCAGACGCTTTCATAGCAGCCTTAAAAAGGTTTATAGCTCGTAGAGGCATCCCTTCAGATATTCTCTGACAATGGTACAAATTTTCATCGTGCTAGCAGTACACCTCATGATTTATACAAACTTCTCCAATCAAGCGAATTTGAACAGACTACCCAGGACTTTACCAGTGCCCAAGGAATCAAATGGTCCTTCATTCCCCCGTCAGCACCTCATTTCGGTGGCTTGTGGGAGAGTGGAGTCAAGAGCGTCAAGTTTCATTTGCGGTGGCGTTGTCGGCAGAACCATTCTCACGTTTGAAGAGTATTACACCATTTTAACTCAAATAGAGTCCTGCCTTAACTCACGCCCCTTGTTCGCCATCTCAAATGACTCTAGGGATCCCGAGCCTTTGACTCCAGCGCACTTCCTGGTTGGTTCTCCACTCACTTCACTCCCGGAACCTGACTATTCCGAGGTCAAAATTGATCGTTTGGGTAGATGGCAGCTGCTGCAAAGATTCACCCACTCTATATGGAAGAGGTGGTCAAAGGATTATTTGCACCAGTTGCAACAACGCAACAGATGGCGTCTCCAGTCAAAAAACTTGGCTCCCGGACAACTCGTCCTTATTTTGGAAGATAATCCCCCCCTGCAGTGGAAACGCGGTGTAGGTCACTCAGGTCCATTTGGGTCAGGATTCCCTAGTGCACGTAGCAGATGTTCGCACTGCAAACGGCATCCTACGTAGACCCATTCACAAATTATGCCCACTTCCAGTGGCCTCAGATTAATTACACTAACGTTCAAACGACATGTATTATTGATTTATACTTTTAGCGCATTCTTGTGCTTCATGCCCGGGACATACCCCGGGCGATAGCATGCTTTCCATTTGTTATTCTTATTATATTATTATTATGCTTTTATTATTGTATTATTATGTATTATTGAATTTTTTGGATCATTATTCTATTATTATGTACTGTCAACTATTATGTCTTTCGTATTATAATATTATTATGTGTTATTGAATTTTTGGGATCATTATTCTACTATTATGTAATGTCAATCATTATGTATTTTGTATTATCATATTATTAATGTATTACTACGTCTTAACATTTGTGATGCACTATTCACATAATAACTTAAACTGCAAAATCGCCCGATTTTGTGCGGGCAGTATGTTAAACTTTGTACTTTTAATATTTGCAATGTACCGGCGTGTGCATGCAGTGACGTCATTCCCCCCCGCTAAACTGCTGCCACCGTCTTCCACACGCTCGTAGCAGTCTTGAACTCCGAACGGGCAACAAGCCTTCATTCGCCAGCTGTGGCTATGTAATTATTTTCAATACTTATTTTCAATACGGAATATTCTACTTCAAATTATTATTATGCTCTTCTGTGTTTAATACATTAGCACTTAGGCGATTTCGGCCTCAATTCATTATCATGACTTTCAGTATTTAATTTAATTCTACTTCTCAGGCAATGTATGCCACGCTACACTGCACGTGCCATGCAATCATTTTCTTACAACCTTTAATAAACAGTTAATTCAAAGAAAATATAAAGTCCACTACTTTATTTCACATCATACCAGCCAACTCATCACCTAACGTTGTAAGACCAACTCAAGATTATTTCGAGAGCGTCGAAGACGTACCAGTTTGTTAAGCAATTTAAAACTGTAAACTTCTATTATGCTTAAAACATGGATACAGAGTGTGTTGTAATATAAGAATTAATTTAGAATTCATATGCACAAGGACCAACGTATGCCAAAATCTGTGTAAGGAATAGGAAACATGATCTTATCTATGAAATGGCTGTATCTTTATATGGATGATATATATAATTTCAGTTCTCCTACTGTTCATTTAAATCTTTAAATGATTTTTTAGGAGACTTAGTTTATGAATATATTCTGAATATTTATTTTACCCGTTGTCATCAACACATTTCAACAATTTTATTTCATTCAAGTTATTACAAGTACTGTCGCCAGATAAGACTGCACAATTTTTTTAAATTTCTAGATAAACATAACTGTTTGAATTAGCTTTTTGCTCGTTGAATTTATTTGTTTCATATCAGATTAACTAATTAGATTATCAATTTATTACAAAGACATTTGCCATTTATCTCTAGTTTTAAGTCAGATCTCATCTACCCTAAGTTACTGATAAGTTGTAGATATTCTGTTTTAAAAAGTTAAATTTTATCTTTCTAAAAGTAAATTATCCTTTAAATGTTGAAAATGTTTATAAGAGCGTGTCGCACATTTGCGGCCGATCGCTGGTGCGTTATTGAAAATGGGAACCGATGAGTTTCCATAGAAACTACTTCTTTGTTGTCAATAACGTAGTACACATATAAAACTTAGCTTATAAATGTGACTACATTTAACTTATAATCTGTACATTGGTAAATGAAGAATGAATTCATTGATTGGTGAATGAACATAAATATATATTTTTTGGATTTATTGAGGCATTTTCAATGCCCTTCTCTGTGCAATGCGTTTGTGCAATGCCTGTAAATTTTTAAAAATATAAAGATTTTGAAACACAGTAAATTACTTTCAATAATTTTGACAAAAACCCATCATCATAGTAACATGTTGTAACGCAAAATTTGAGCAATTGCTAATTTTACTCAATCAACTATGCTGAACGCAAAGAAATGGGTGTGTTTTAGAAAGCGGAGATATTGAGACGCCAGAATCGTAAGGGGGCATTACTTGAAAGAAATTAACTTGTAAAAAAGCTGTAGAGCAGAGCGGTAGGTTAATAATGCCGGCCTTGGGGCTGACGACTATAATGAATGAAATGTTAAGCTAAGTCACGTTTTGGGACATACTTGTCATAAAATGTATTATTTGCTAAGTTATTAAGGGTGTGTGCCAATGTTGTAAACGTTAAGTGCATGTAACAATAGATACCGTTAGACGAGAGAAACGTTGTGTGAGAGAGATAACTATAGACGCTAGTTTTTTAAGCACGTGGAACATGGAAAAACATTGGGCGAATCAGAAAAACCGTCATATGTTGCGCGGGAGGTTTTCGGTAAGCAGATTGGGCGAATTTGTATTTAGTGGTAATTTAAACCTATAGGATCGTTTTCCTATCGAACGTAGGTAAGGGAAATTCAAAGCGAGTATATATTACGAACTTAGAGAGAAATAAGTTAGTCTTCTTTATATCGGCAAAATTACACGAAGAGACTCGCGTACGCTGTTTTGTGTTAACTATAAATTTTAATAAGTAATGTAAAGAATAAGTAATTTGCAGAAGTAACAGAAGTAAGGGAACGCGATAATTACTAACACTAAAGTTATAAAGTTTCATAAACCATAATAAGTAAATGAGTGAATGATCGGAGTAATAACAAACAAGAAGAAGTAATAATACATATAAAGTTCCATTAATTCAATACGTTGTGGTAAATCACGGAAGAAGGCGAATTAGTTTGGATTAAAGTCACGACGGTGTAAGATAGTCGAGCCGCACGTGACGCGAACTGTGTTAGATGCACTTAAGGTCAATTCAATAATCTTTGTGTCCAGAGTGTATAAGTATACGATATAATTATATGTATAACCAATATGTCAAGTGTAGTGTACCTCTGTGATAAAGTGAATTAGTGCATTCTTAACCAGGATTAAACACGCAACAAACGGCTGCTGACGACTCATCCACCTGCAACATCTTCAGGACTACGCACTTCGGAAGGATTATTATGCAAGTAACGAATAAATGAACATTTGATTATATATTGTTTGATAAATATATGTTTTTTATTCAATATAGTGACTCAATTTGTCAGAAAAGAACTCACTGCTATTTAATAATATTCTAATTATAAGATAAAACGATCAAAGTCATATTAAGAAATTTTGTAATACATAAATGCAAAGGCTTCATTAAAAGTTGATTGAATATTTTAATTTGTGTTTATTATTACTGGCGCCCTGAGGTATAATCAAGAGTCGGTACACTGGAATAAGTGTTATAGACTATTAAATAAATTATTAATATTATTATTGATCAAGGTAGTTTGTAATCTTATTTATCACATGCTCGTAGGCCAACGTAATATGCAAATGATTAATTTAACTCTTTCATAAAGGCCTATCAAGAAGTGTATTACATTCTGTCGCCCGGAACGTGGGACAATTGAGTCACTATTAAACAAGTTATAAATTAAGACTAAGTAGAAGTTAAGAATAGAAATAGTAAAAAACATAGTTTATGATTACGCGAAGTAGGAGTGGGAGAGACAAAGACATACAAAACAACAGTCACAACCTATACAATAACATGAGCACAAATACAAATACCCAAAGCAACGCTATGGAACCTGAAATAAATAATCAATTAGGTGATCCAGACACGCTCGCAGACATTTCAGAGGAGGATCAAGCGTCAGGGACGCGGGGACAAAACGGGCAGAACGATGAAAACACAGACACACAACAATTTACACCAACAATAGTAACAGAAATTCGAGAAAGACCAATATGTCAGACACCACTAGAGACAGGAAAAAACACTGATATATACACAATACTACAACAATTACTAGAACAACAGTCGAGAAATAGAAAAGAACAACTGTCACTTCAAACAAAACAGCTCTCACAACAAATACAAGAAGAATCAAGAAAAACAGAAAAACAACTGGCATTTCAAACAGAACAAATACAAAGACAATCAGAACAGCTTGCACAAACAAAAGCGCAGATAGAACAAAATGAAGTAAGATTAGAACAAGCATTACAACAAATGAAAAAACAAATCCATACACAACACATAGAAATAAGAAACGAAGTCGCTATACAATTAGAACAAGAGAGAACAAACAACAAAAAACTGTTCCAAGACTGCCAAGTAGAGACCAACAACAAAATCCAAGATAATACCGATAAGATTACTGAGCTTAGTATTAAGACTAAACAGCAGATTGTAGAATTGGACGAACGGCATAGCAACAACATCCAAATTATAAGTGAAAAAATCAAAGTAAACAACAAAAGATGCGAAGACAATACGACAGCAATCAAAGAGTTACGAGCCAAAAAGCTGGAAGAAATGAAGAAAGTGAACGAAATTGACTGTAAGTCGGAAGGAACTGACATACAAATATGACAGATACAACGAGAAATTAGAAATAAATTAGCCTCAATTAATAACCAATCGTGCAACCATAATGTTACTCACGAACAAGTCAAAAATATCAAGTACAACGGGACTGGAGACTTCCCGATGGAATTTATGAAGGAGATGGAAGACATCTACATGGAACATTACCAAGATAACGGTAACGTTGCATGGATCGGAAGACACCTAGAAGGAGAGGCCGCAGTGTGGTGGAGATTGATCAAGAATAGCGTGACTAACTTCGCAGAGTTTAAGGAAGCCTTCACGAACAAATATTGGAATATGATCCAAGAGAAGGTAAGAAACGAGCTCGAGTTTGGACGTTATCAGATGGAGAGTGGTATGAGCATGATACAATACCTAGAACGGAAGTTGTTGGAGAACAGGCAGTTAATTCCACCGATACCTGATCAGAAAAATTGCTAAACATTATTCTCAAGGGGTACAGATCGCCATTATTACTTGTGGGGTTACGACTATTAATGAGTTCGAGCAAGTGTTATCAGAATTCATGGATCTGAGAAGTGAAACAAGGACAATGACTCGGACACATTATGATAATCGACGTTGTAACGGTACATAACCCGGTCCCAATAAAGTAAATCATGAGAATAAAAGTCAGAAATGGGTAGAACTAAAGCCCGCTCAAAATTTAAATATATCACTCCACATAATAAACAATTCGAGTGGTATATAGTGCGAAGTGAGTTCTAGTGTACCCATTGAGGTGAAAAACCAAAGTGAAATTAATGTATTACTAAACTGTGCTGTATGTTTTGGATAGGATAAAACTATGGAAGTAGTATGTAATAATACTAATTGATTTTTGTAATTTTATTTATTTATTGTAATTTATATTGTATGAACCACAATTTGTTATACCCAAGTTAATATTATATTGTTTCAAATAATTATGTTAGATTGTAAGAAAACCCAGGGTTAATTTTAAAAGACATAAAAATTTTAACTACCAAAGATAATATAAAATTAAAATAATCCTATGAAGGAAATGACAACAGGAAGTAGTACCGGGTATGAACACTATTCGAGACTAAATAAATAATATATATAAATTTATTTAATGATAATAAAATGATAAAATATTTATATACAATGTCATAAAAAAAATAACCAAAACATATTATGTAAATTAAATTAGTAAATAAACCGGAATGGAAGGGAATTATTTTTCCATAAATAAAATATAAATTTATAATAATCACAAACTGCCTACCCCCAAAGCAGAACAACGGGCGACAGTGCGACATTGTCGCAGAAAGGAAACGAGGCCTGCAGAAAGATCGTCCACCGCGTTAACGAAAAACGCGTAAAACATTTGCTGCAGTAAAATTTCTAAAAAAAATAAATTGTTGCATAAAAACAGATACGAATAAATAGGCTCACTACTTTGTCAGGTCAGACTTTGGAATTTTGTGTTCTGCATGTGGTACAATTTTGCAGTACAATTACAATGATGGTGATTGCTTTAGTGATACTGCGATGCCTGATTCTTTTCGCCATTTAAAATATGACCTAAAGCGCCATCTTATTCTGATAAACACAAAGAAAGTGTTAGGGTACTTGAGAATAAAAAGTTGAGTGATGAATTATCATACAGAGAAGGGAAATAAAATGCACTTATTTGTGCAAGTGCTGCTTACCTAACTTACAAATTAAATACATCGTACAAGTCATACGAATCTATAACTACTGAACTGCATAACAGTGGGAGTTCTGTAGGAGTCTCCAATCATTCACAAGAATTTTGCAGGTTGTTTCTACCACATGTACATTCTGTTTGATGAAGGACATTGCAGCCTACATCGTAGATTATGATCTTCCTGTTGGTATTTTTGCTGACAAAATAACAATTAACCACAGATCTAGACATATCATTGGTTTGAGAGTCCCGATTTTCGACATTTCATCAGAACACTTGTATAACTGTATTTATCTTGAGCACAACTTTGTTCATGATTTTACTGGAAAAGGTTTGAAACAAAGTATTTTAAATACATGTAAAAAATTTGGCTTTGATTTATCATTTTTAAGAAATAATTTAGTTGGTATGGCATTTGATGGACAGTATATTCGACTAGGTGTTGAAAAACACATAAGAGATGAGCTTGCTTTAGAAAATATATCTGTTTCTTGGGACTTGATGCACAGAATTGAACTAGCTGAAAAACATTCTTCTGTACCTGAGCTAATTCAGAAGAGACACACACTCATTGATGAAGCTATGAAAGAATTTTCTACAGGAAAGAATTATGAATTACTTTTACAGTCATCAAAAGAATTCGAAGACTATTTTTACAAACCAAAAGCATTTAAAACCATGAAATTTGCAAGCTATTCTGAAACTGTGTTTAATACTTTTCTTGGAGATTACAGAAGTTTTGTGTGTGCTGTAGAAAAGTGCCCAGAATCTTTTGCCCTAAGAGATAAGCTGCTATCAAAAACAAATATGTTTATTATTCTTTACTTGCTGACACTTACTCCATTTTGTCTTCTTTATCAAAAGAAGTTCAATCCAGTTACCATTTACCATGGCAGTATGTTCAGTTTATGGAAAATATCCCAGTACATTTAGAAGTTATGATTCGGCATGTAGAAAATATTGCTTCTGCTGATTCCAGACTCTCCAGAGACAGTTTATGTCAAATGATCAACGAATTGCCTGAGGGCTTCTTTAAACACACAAAACTCTCTAGTGAATTTATTATGGATAGTAGCACCTTTAAAGGTGTCCCTTTGCCCGATGTTCCTGTGAGCAGCAAAATTTTAAGATCTTTGTCTGCTTCAGTTGGCAATGAAGTAGTCAGTGAAATTGTAAAGTGTGCTAAAGAGTTTTTAAAGTTTGTAGGGTCACTCAAGGAACAATGTCAGACTTACCTGAATGTTGATGAAGACAGTAATCACTGTATCAAAGTTATTAAGATAGCAGATTTTTTGTTCAACTTGGACTTTCTGATATTTCCAAGAAATAATGTAAGTAACGAGAAAGCAGAGAAAAATTTTCATTCTTTTCAAGAGTTTTATGATAAGATCAGTGTTTGCTCATATCCATTTCTTCTTTCCATTGATAAAATGAAACTTTTTTTAAATATAAACAAGTGTTGCTCTGGATGACTGAGAAATTGAATTCTGCAAGAGTTACTGAAAATATTCTTGATTTCAAGTATTTGTTCAAAATGACAGTAACAGATCTTCAACAAGAATATCCTTTGGGTATAAAGTTGTTGAAATTTTTGCTTAGTACTCCAGTTTCAGAAGCCATATGTGAAAGCTGGGGTTCCATTATTACCAACATAATGACTAAGCGCCCTGCAGCCAGTGATCTCACATATGACCAAATTGGCACTACTGATATGTTGGCTTTCATAATGATAAATGGTCCTCCTGCTGGTTACAAAAGAAATAGGAAATTTTTAAAATTGGCTGTTTGCAAGAAGTATGGGACTCAGCACGACAACCATTTCAAGCCAGTTTCAAAAAGCAAATTAATGTCTGAATTGGTAACATCCAAAGTTATAAGAAGGGTCCAAGAGGACTTAAATAAACCCTTGCCATGTTTTAAAATATAAGAAAACTTCAAATGAAGTAAGTGTATTTACATGTTTTCAGTACCTATTAAAAAGAGTTGTGTATTTGTGGACTGATTTTTTATATCAACCTAAAATCAATATCCTATAATTTCAATATATTTAAATGTAATTTTTCAAATTTATTCAAATAAATCCTGATAGACCTTATATTTCCGAAAACCTAATCTAAAAATATCTCAATTTTTGTCTCTTGAAATTTTAAGGATTATTATTTTAATACTTATATAGAACGGAGATAGCCGTTGCATCAAACAATTTTAACTACGTTACTACTGAAATGCTTGCAGAAAGTACTTGGTTTTCTTAAAATCCGTTGCAGAAAGATGAAAAACATTCTGCCGCTGGGCTGCCTACATAATAAAAATACTATGTGTTACTAAGAGTGATGAAAAATAACAAGTATTGTTAATAAGATATAAAAATTTTGACTAAACCAGAGAGTTGAAGAAGCGATGCAACAAAAATTATAAAAAATAACCTTTTTTGGACGTTGGAGGAGGCGAAATTCACGCAAGAGTAATAAACAAAGTGAATACTAACTAATCATACCTGAGGAATCCAAATTAAATGGTGATATACATTATAAACCAGTGGATGAAAACATTCTGAGGATCCAATATAGTTCGGCCTACTTCTAGTAGACAATCAGAAAATACTCGAAATGAAAAGGAAATAATAACGCAAGACGTACCTCATCACAGAATAAAACTTCAATCCAGTAAGGACAACACGGAGCGAGGTAATATAAACATTTTTCGTAATAAATCCAGAAGAAAACTCGTTTTTTAATAGTGAAATAGAACAAAAAATATTCATTTTATCATATGTTTCTTTCAAAAGTAAACAAATACATGCTGCTCTCTTACGGCAATTCCGGAAACTACGTAACATGTGAAAAATAAACAAAATTATTTATTAATTTTTGATATTTGTAAAGCGTAGCAATTAGCCATTTCTGACACTCTCATAACACAAAGATTTCACCCTGAACCCTGGGGAATTAATAAGAATTATGTAATAACTGATGTATTTTATTATAGCGTAATATTGGTTAAATAACAACATATATGTTTTGTTCTTTAGACAGATCTATGTTTACTCGGTAAAGTCGAGATGATGTTTTCTTTTTAAAAAGATTAATTGTGATACCTATACTTTGGTGGCTGGAGACAAAAGTCAATAATCAATAAAGCCATATTATTGAAAATTAATATTGAATTATAACGTGTTATAATTTATTGTAGTGGGTAGTTAATGAAAATTTCAGCACAACATACAGAAGGAATCGTCACAACAGAGGGGCAATAATGATACTTACTCTCTCTTCTGCATAAGGCTGAACAAATTACCTCCTTGACCCCAAATCACACACTCTCGATTTCTTTTAGATTGAGTAAAACAAGATAAACAAAATCCTTTATTTATACCGTTTAAAACGTCAGTTAGTATAATTCAAAAGTGACGCATACTGCATGAGGCATACAATATAACTCTACTACACCTCACCTCAAAAAGCGGAACGTTACAGAATGGCGAACCCAACATTTGGGGCTTGACTCAGACTGACGTTTCGCTCTACAACACCTCTAAAGCGGTACGTTACAGAATTGGCGTACAACTGTGGGGCGGAATTAACGAAGCTCGATATAACTTGCAATACACTCGTAAGTGGTAAAGTGCCTCCAGAATAAGCAGGACGTTACAGAATTGGCGAACCCAACATTTGGGGCTTGACTCAGACTGACGTTTTGCTAAATAACGCCTCGTGAAAAAGCGGTACGTTACAACGTGAACATAAGCCACGGAGGAGAGATGAAGAGGAGAGTGGGAGAAGGGTCGAGCAAGGACGGGCCCACGAAAGTGAAAGCCGGCCAGCTACCCAACATTACAATAGACGACCGAATAAGTTTAAAAATGAACCCGAGCCTATCCCTTCGACTAGCGGTACGCAACATAACAAAAGCGCCACTGCAATGTCAAAAAACTAGGTCAGTTTTGTACATACGAATTAGATTTAAGCAACATACATAAGTATATTAATAACACTTTTGTAGATATAAGAGAAGATTTATTGTGTAATGATGATATTAATGTAACTCATCGTGTAAACAAGTGCCCGGAGACCAGGATATCATTAAATGGGGTGCCCATCTGCGCGTTAATTGATACCGGAAGCCAAGTAAACGCTATATCTGAACAATGGTTTAAAAATAAGAAGAAGGAATTAGGTAACGTAGAAACCTTGAGGCTTTCCAATACGGTCATCAAAGGAGCAACTGGAAATAAATCAAAAAGGGTGACGCAGCAGGTATTGTTAACAGCCAGGATCGGAGATGTGGAAGTTGACAGCGTATTCGTCGTAGTACCAGAGTTAGTAAAGGATTGTATCATAGGTATGGGGTTACTAGAAGAATATGGGTGCGTTATCGACATACCCAACAAACAATTAATAATTCCAGAAAAGGGGGACCAAAAAGAAGCCACGGCAGAGATATTCCACGTAGAAATCACGTCTGGGGAAGAAGATATTGAAGAAACAATCAAACAAAAGGTGAGATCAATCAACGGAATCACCGAGGCCAAAAAAGGTGAACTACAGCAAATCTTAATGGACAACAAAACAATATTCCGAAATACTCCCGGTAGGATTCAAAAGTACCAGCACAAATTTGAAGTTACAGATCGGACGCCGTACTGCCAGAAAGGGTGGCCGATTCCACTGAACTATCAGGATGCAGTTAAGGCCGAGATACAAAAAATGGAGGCATATGGTGTGATTGAAAGGGTGCAAACTCCATATGTCAACCCAATGGTCACAGTTATCAAAAAGGACCAGACGGTCAGACTATGTTTGGATGCGCGCAAGCTGAATTCTGTTACCGTTCCTGACTACGAGGGAGCCATTCCGATAAACGAAATTTTAACAAAATGTGGGAATATCAAAGTGATGTCCACGATAGACCTACGCAGTTCGTTCTGGCAGATCCCACTACATGAGGAATGTAGGGACTTCACAGGGTTTTTATATGAAGGAAAATGCTACCGATACACAGTGACGCCGTTTGGGCTCAAGACAAGTTTGGCCAGCTTGACGCGGGGACTAGACCGAGTACTATCAGAGGAAGTAAAGGAGTTCACCATTTTGTACGTCGATGACTGTTTATGCATATCAAACAGTATCGCAGAGCACTTATGGCACCTGAAGTTATTATTACAAAATTTAAAAAGAGCCAATTTAACTGTTAAATTTAATAAATCACAGTTATTCCGAGAGGAAATTGATTATTTGGGGTACCGATTAATGACCACTGGTAATACCACAGCACCAGACAAAATCAGGGCTATACAGGAATTTCGGACACCAAAAAATCAGAAACAGCTCAAAGGATTCATTGGTTTGACCAATTTTTACAACAGATTTACCAGTAGATACGCCGAGGCTACCCAACCATTATTGAACCTCTTAAAGAAGAACGCTGCTTTTAAGTGGACGAGCGAGATGGACCGGCACTTCGAGACAGTCAAGAAACTATTTATCAAGGCGGTAATTCTCAAGCATCCCGAACCCAACAAGCGTCAAAAAACTAGGTCAGTTTTGTACATACAAATTAGATTTAAGCACCATAAATAAGTATATTAATAACACTTTTGTAGATATAAGAGAAGATTTTTGTGTAATGATGATATTAATGTAACTCATCGTGTAAACAAGTGCCCAGAGACCAGGATATCATTAAATGGGGTGCCCATCTGCGCGTTAATTGATACCGGAAGCCAAGTAAACGCTATATCTGAACAATGGTTTAAAAATAAGAAGAAGGAATTGGGTAACGTAGAAACCTTGAGGCTTTCCAATACGGTCATCAAAGGAGCAACTGGAAATAAATCAAAAAGGGTGACGCAGCAGGTATTGTTAACAGCCAGGATCGGAGATGTGGAAGTTGACAGCGTATTTGTCATAGTACCAGAGTTAGTAAAGGATTGTATCGTAGGTATGGGGTTACTAGAAGAATATGGGTGCGTTATCGACATACCCAACAAACAATTAATAATTCCAGAAAAGGGGGACCAAAAGGAAGCCACGGCAGAGATATTCCACGTAGAAATCACGTCTGGGGAAGAAGATATTGAAGAAACAATCAAACAAAAGGTGAGATCAATCGACGGAATCACCGAGGCCAAAAAAGGTGAACTACAGCAAATCTTAATGGACAACAAAACAATATTCCGAAATACTCCCGGTAGGAAAGTAATAAATAAGCGGTTTTATTTACAAACCGATGCGAGCCGTTATGCGTTGGGCGGACAATTATACCAATTAGACGATAACAAGGATATCGGAGTGGTTGCGTTCACGAGCCGAGTGGTAAGAGGGGCGGAATGGAACTACTTTACTACGGAGCTGGAACTGATGAGTATCGTCCATTGTTTACAAAAGTTCAGAACGTACGTGCTAAGAAAGCCCTTGACCATCATCAATGATAACAAGGCGTTAGTTTTTATCAAGAGATGTCATTTGCATAACTCTCGTATAACACATTGGATCCTCGCCATACAAGAATATGACTTCGAGATTATGCATTGTAAGGGTCGTGATAACATTGTAGCAGACATCTTAAGCAGACATCCGGAGGACATCAATGAAGAGCAGACAATAGACCAAAATGAAGAATTTGAAATTAACCTTATCAGTGTACGCATCAATAACGATATAAAGAAAGAACTGAAAAACATACAGAGTTATCAATTAGCCGACACCAAACTGAAGAAGATTATTGAATCCATTCGATCAAATGAACAACATAAACTTGCCAGGAAATACACATGGCATAATGGAAAACTATACCGGAAGGATAAGGGAGTATGGAAGTTAATGTTGCCGGAGGAATTGTGCTGCAGCATGATCACGGAGCTACACGAGGCATACAGTCACGTGGGGAACGGAGGACATATCAGTTGTTTAAGGAGAATTTCACCGGAGATGCCATCAATAAAATCACAAAAACAGTTACAAAAACGTGCAACACTTGCCAGAAGAGTAAGGACCATTTTAAAATGATGTTAGGAGAGACGAGACCAGTCATACCAAAGCAGAAGGGCGAACTGATCAGTGTCAACTATTATGGACCGCTGCCGATTTCCACAGGGAAAGTGAGGTATATTTTAACTATAATTGATAACTTTACAAAATATGTCAAATTATATAAACTGAAGCAAGCCACAACAACTGCCACCATTAAAAGAATCCAATTGTATTTTGAGGATATAGGAAAACCAATAGCGATTTTATCTGATAATGGTACACAGTTCACCAGCAATAGATGGACTACCGCATTGACAGCCATGGGTATTAAGGCAAAATACACCGCAATCCGTAATCCAAATACAAATCTGGCAGAGAGAATAAACAGACAATTGGGTAATATGTTCAGGGCAATGACCTCCGATAAGCACACCAAATGGGCGCAGTTTCTTAAACTCATTGAGGCGTGCATAAACCAGACCTATCAGGAGACAATTGAGACCACCCCTTTTGAAGCGCAGTGGGGAAAGAAACCAGAGCGAGATTGGATAAAATACATTGACCAGGATATGATACCTCCAGACCAACCCATCAACTATCACAATATCTAATTACGTATTAAGGAGAAGGGAGAGAAGAGGACAGATAAACTCAACAATACTCACCACATTACTAGATTCCACTTAGGAGATCAGGTCTTCTTACGGGCATATCCGATGTTGGATTTAAATAAAAAGATTATAGGAAAATTCTGTAACATATTCGAGGGTCCATATAAGGTGATTAAAGAAATCGGAACAGCGACCTACCAGTTGGAAGATCCACAAAGACCAGGACATATCCTCGGGAACTTCAATGTACAACAACTAAAGCCTTACTATGAGAAAGGAACCCAAATTTTACACACACACACACACACACACACACACACACACACACACACACGCACGCACGCACGCACGCACGCACGCACATCACATGAAAACTGAGAAACAAAATGTAATAGCACACATCCAAATATTGATGTAGTAGTGGTAAGTATCAAATTAAATGTAAGGGTATTCAATGTAGTAAAGTATAATGAAAGTTAGTCATGTAAGAAATTACGAATGTTTAGAAAAATAAGTAAATGAGAAATGTCACAAAATGTTAAAAAGAGAAATTGCTGTATGTAAACAGTTGTTAGTGAAAGGGAAAGTGGACTAGCCATATTTAAAAGTATCGTAGTTTGACAAGTCAGGCAGAGGGGACGGATAGTGTATGTTTGTAAACAAACCATAAACCGGCTACCAACCCTGGTGTCTAGTATGCAGTAGTAACTGAGTAATGTTGTAATAATCTACTCACTAAGTTAGACTAGCAAGCAATTAAATTGAATAAATTGTCAATTTTAATTATAATTAATGAATTTATAATTATGTCAATTTATTAGAATATATGAAAAAGGTACTTATAATTATAATAACTTTAGGGACGCATCAATAGAATTAGTTTCCAATTTTGATAAAATTGTAATGCTACTTCTATGGGAGGACTTATGTAACGCAAAATTTGAGCAAATTGCTAATTTTACTAATCAACTATGCTGAACGCAAAGAAATGGGTGTGTTTTAGAAAGCGGAGAGGTATTGAGACGCCAGAACCGTAAGGCGGCATTACTTGAAAGAAATTAACTTGTAAAAAAGCTGTAGAGTAGAGCGGTAGGTTAATAACGCTGGCCTTGGGGCTGACGACTATAATGAATGAAATGTTACGCTAAGTCACGTTTTGGGACATACTTGTCATAAAATGTATTATTCGCTAGGTTATTGTGCCAATGTTGTAAACGTTAAGTGCATGTAACAATAGATACTGTTAGACGAGAGAGAGCGTTGTGTGAGAGAGATAACTATAGACGCTAGTTTTGACATGGAATCCATAGGTATGTAATGTCTTACTCGCACGTTTCGCGAAAATCGACCGTTATGTTTCAAATGTACTTTCGGCATACCTCTATCTCACGAACCGCAAAACCAATCCCAGCAAACCAGGTGTCATGTGATCGAGTCACTCGGCCCCCTTCCAACAATAGTACTGAGAATTTTGACACCTGACTTCAGTCGCCTCTAGGCTTTGTCTGCGTGAGGGTGTTTTTGCGCCGAAAATTTCTAAATTGCTCCACTAAAACTTAAATATCTCGGGAACTACAAGTCCGATCGCGAAAATACAAAGTGCGTTGTGATCCTCAGAACTAAATCTCTCCAATAACACCAATTCCGAGTACCAGAAGCACTCACAGAAAATAATAACATTTGAACTCAAAAATTTGAAATGCCTCGACCTAAAAATCGCGATAAAACTCGAACCAAAAATTTCAAACCGAAAACCGGCAAATCCTATGCAGAGCGTCAACAGGCCTATCGTTTGAGACTAAACTCAAAGACATCGGCCGAGAACTTAGAAAATGGCAACCATTTGAAGATTGACAAAACCCCGTCAGCGCCCAAGCGGCCCGCATCTCCGATACCTGGGTCATCCGGCGTGCCCCCAAAGCGACTCAGATCGAGCGTACGGCTAGCTAGCAAGAAAACAGACGATGAGAACATTAATAACTTGTGCTTCGACAACATTGGACCCTCGATGCTCTGTGCAGAACAGCCCGGTCCAAGTCGCCGCTTCAAAGGAGTCGACAAGGAATTCTCTAAGCACTTTATTAACAATCCGTTCGGCTCGGTGTGTGGGATCTGCGATCGCTTGTGGTTCAAGAGTGATCTAAGACCGTGCGTACCATCATACATAAGTCTCTTGGCCACAGTGTTCGGAGCGGACGAGTACTCAAGTGCGAGTAATATGGAAGGCGTGTGCTCTACGTGTTTTGCAAGTCTCAAACAAGGCAACGTACCGCCGCTGTGCAAATCATACGGCTTCCAATATCCACTGATCCCACCAAACTTGCCACCTCTGAATCCCGTTGAAGAGAGACTTATATGCCCGCGGTTACCGTTCATGCAGATTCGTCGGCTCCGCTATGTAGACGGTATGTATGGTATCGTGATACGGTATGTATGGGCACAAGTCTGCCCATGATTCCATGTCTACCGATAGTCCCACGACTACCAGGTTTAATTTTTTTAAGCACGTGGAACACAGAAAAACATTGGGCGAATCAGAAAAAGCGTCATATGTTGCGCGGGAGGTTTTCGGTAAGCAGATTGGGCGAATTTGTATTTAGCGGTAGTTTAAACCTATAGGATCGTTTTGCTATCGAACGTAGGTAAGGGAAATTCAAAGCGAGTATACATCATGAACTTAGAGAGAAATAAGTTAGTCTTCTTTATATTGGCAAAATTACACGAAGAGACTCGCGTACGCTGTTTTGCGTTAACTATAAATTTTAATAAGTAATGTAAAGAATAAGTAATTCGCAGAAGTAACAGAAGTAAGGGAACGCGATAATTACTAACACTAAAGTTATAAAGTTTCATAAACCGTAATAAGTAAATGAGTGAATGATCGGAGTAATAACAAACAACAAGTAATAATTCATATAAAGTTCCATTAATTCAATACGTTGTGGTAAATCACGGAAGAAGGCGAATTAGTTCGGATTAAAGTCACAACGGTGTGAGATAGTTGAGCCGCACGTGACGCGAACTGTGTTAGATGCACTTAAGGTCAATTCAATAATCTTTGTGTCCAGAGTGTATAAGTATACGACATAATTATATGTATAACCAATATGTCAAGTGTAGTGTACCTCTGTGATAAAGTGAAGTAGTGCATTCTTAACCAGGATTAAACACGCAACAAACGGCTGCTGACGACTCATCCACCTGCAACATCTTCAGGACTATGCACTTCGGAAGGATTATTATGCAAGTAACGAATAAATGAACATTTGATTATATATTGTTTGATAAATATATGTTTTTTATTCAATATAGTGACTCAATTTGTTAGAAAAGAACTCATTGCTATTTAACAATATTCTAATTGTAAGATAAAACGATCAAAGTCATATTAAGAAATTTTGTAATACATAAATGCAAAGGCTTCATTAAAAGTTGATTGAATATTTTAATTTGTGTTTATTATTACTGGCGCCCTGAGGTATAATCAAGAGTCGGTACACTGGAATAAGTGTTATAGACTATTAAATAAATTATTAATATTATTATTAATCAAGGTAGTTTGTAATCTTATTTCTCACGGCCAACGTAATATGCAAATGATTAATTTAACTCTTTCATAAAGGCTTATCAAGAAGTGTATTACAATGTTACTTTTAAAATGTCATGTTCTTGTTTGCTGTTCGCATACCTCATATAAATCTTATATAATTAATTCCAATTTGTTTCTGTTTTCTCCTTTGAACTGTTTTTGTGTTCGAATAACATGAATCTTAAATTGCTGAATCTGATTTTAAAGGAGTTGTTACACAATTTTTTCTGTTTTATGGTACTGTCAAGTAGAGGCAGGACGATGAGAATTGAACACTGGGGTCTCGATGCACAGTAGACAAACACCTTGTTGCGAGGCTAACAAAATTTCCATTCACTTCGCACGTGTGTAAAACAGTTTTGTGGAGTGTTTCATAGCGTGAACATCAGCTGGAACAAGACTGGCGAGAACAACGGAAGCATGTGTGTGACAGAGAGGGAAATAATATGGAAGTGAGACAGTGAAACAGTTATCTTATCTCTCTAGATAACTTAGTTATACTTGTTAGTGGGGGTAATTCATGCATTGGGTCGGCGCAGATGACTGTTCAGGAAAGGCTGGCTGACATTTCATAAGTCTGCTCTTTATAAAGAGTATAACTCACACACTGTACGTTCTTATGGGTGTAACCTACAGTCTGGGTGTAGCAGCAATCTGCTTCCTAAACAGCTCATTGTCTAATACAAAATTAATCACACATACCTTTTGTTGGTTTCTATAATTAATTCTTATTATTGGACCCCTGATACTTAGCTGGTACGTTTGCAAAACAGCCTAGCCTACATGTATAAAAAAATGTTACAAAACAACAGTTACCACAATAATTAAAATGTCACTTAAAATTGTATTCAACATTCAAGAAGAAACGGAATACCAAAAATTCTTACTATACAATGTTTAAAATCTGGGACACTCCATTTCTGGGACAGTGAGGCAAAATTTATATCTGGAATTCCAGATTTCTGGTATGTTTTCATGTTAAATACCTTCTTCTTCATCTTTAACTTCCTTGTTAGGACTCAGTCCTGTTCTATAACAACGGTCATCCTACATGCTGTCACTCCACCTCTTCCTTGGCCAACCAATGCTCCTCTTGGTGTTTGGTTGGCTATCTCTTGCCTTTTTCATCACTAGCCTTGTGTCATCCATTCTTGACGTGTCCATCCCATATCCTTCTTCTTTCCGCAATCCAAGAATTAATATCTGTTACATTACGCGTTTCTCTTATACTATTGTTTGGCAACCTATCGTACCTTGTTTTTCCTTGTATCCTCCACAAAATAGTCACTTCTATAGTTTGTCGTTTTCTTCCAGTTGTTGCTGTTGCTGGCTTGGTCTCTGATGCATAAGATATTACTGGATTTATTGTGGATTTATAAACCCTAGTTTTTGCTTCCTGTGTGAGGTATTTATTATTCCATATAAGGTTATACATGCATCCACCATTTCTTCTTGTTTTCATCAATTGATATTCTATTTCTTCATCTGCCCTACTGTTACTTGTAAGCCTTGTTCCTAACCTACCTACTAGAAAAATATGGATGTCTCAAAGAAACAACCGACAGCATCGGAACTGGATGGATGAAACTGTAATGACCATGTTAAATATAAATAAGGACACAAGAAATGGTTACCATTAAAAGCAAGAAGATGTAAATTGAGAAGAAAGAAGAAGCCTAGGTAGAAGGAGATAAATATGGAATCATACAGAGCAAGGTACACAGTACACGAAGCTTTTTGCTTGTGTGTCCGCACACGTGCGCATATGTATATAAGGCATTTGTAAACTTAAAAAGTATATATAGGTCTACTAGTTTTGATTAATTAATCAGAAAATTTACTAACTGTTTAATTAGATACTTTTTATTTGTTTATAATATAATTAACAAAAAACTTACAAAATACATTACAGGGCTTTTCCAACATAGGCTTACCAGTTTCAGTTTTTTAGTTTCATTGGTATACAAACAGTGCCTTATATATAATATTCACAAATAATTTAGACCCTATCCCTTGATCAGGTCGGCAGTCAGTACATATTGTTTTGACTAAACAGAACTGTCTTATGTAATCTGCGTACACATTGTTTTGACTAAATGGAACTGTCTTATGTAATCTGCCAATTTCAGGTCTAAATATTTTTGCAGTTCTAGAGAAGAATATTTCTGTTATATGGGGGTTATGTACGTTACCATTGCAACACTATATTGTGAATTCAATATGTAGTGTGAATGATAATCCATCAATCTCTCTGGATCGCAAACATTTTTACTTTTTTTATTACTGCCAAAATTGATTGGGAAAATTAGTATGTACTAATAAATTCTATAATATAAATGCAATGTATACCAAATAGTTTCTGGAAATGTAAATGATGTCAAAAAGCTCACTCATTTGAAGAAATAAATTTTGTAATATTTTCGTTCGTCTGTAACTTGTATCAAAAAAATCTTGCTTCTTTTGTCTAGCTTATGGAGATGTTATTATATGAATTATATACCTTCTCTAATCAACTTCTGTACGTCATTTTTTGTTTGCTTCTGTAGTTTGTTTAGGTAGTATCAATATTTGGGGTTTTACTGTCAAATCCCTGTAAAACGGATGCATTCTTCAGGGTACCCGTGTAATCTAATGACACTGTTTTCCACCGACTCAATTATGACTTTGGTCTTACACTGCACACAATCATAAATTAAAACAATTCTGGCTGAAGTTGTTGAAGACGCGTTTCTGCTGATGGTAAAATAGGCTAGGAAGGTAAAACAGTAAAGTTCAAAGGGACTGTTTAAAAAATTTTAAAAAGCCAACAATATTTACCTGCATAAATAAGCAAGGAATGGGAAGGAAAAGAAGATTATACAATTTACAGATCATTAAAACTTGGTGTTAACCACTACAGTGCAAACTTCTGGGCTAAAACAGTGATCTGCAAACATAGCTGCCAGACGGTTTGTACCTAACTTCAGTGTCATACTGGTTCCTATTTACTTTTCATATATTTTAGCATGGTCAGTCCATCACTGAAGATAAATACCACAGATGTGGTCAAAATATTTAGGCAAATGTGACAAGAGAATCACTGCTTCGTGTTATACAAGATTGCAACGTGGTGAATTTATCAGAACTGTTACAGTTAATTTTGTTTACTGTAACTGGTTACAAAGACTAAAAACAAGTAGTTTCAGAGTGGCTGGAGAAGGAAAAAGCAAACAAACAAACATATGAGCAAATATCTATAACAAATAGCTCCGCATCAGTGAGAAATTGTTCATGTCACAGTTGTCTGATGCATGGAAGCTGTACAGTTATTTAAAAGCATTGTACACACAAGTACAGATATTACATCACAATCAACATCCAACAATGTACCCTAGATTTACATAGTGAAACTCTGCCAATTCAGAGTTCATTGGTGCAGCTAAATGGAATATGAATGTACACTGAGCATGACAATGTTTTATTACATATTTATGTTTGATAAAACAGACTGTTTTGGTAGAAACTATCCTACATATGACTACGTGCCAAGCAACAATCACTTTACACAATGTATCTGAATACCCGTAACTACTCACCATTTTACTGCCAAATTCTGAACTTCTCCATTCTTGTCTTCTAGTAACCTCAGCAGCATTTTCACCACTTTGCGTTCGGAATCATCATCAAGCTTAATGCTGTCTTTCTGTAGTTCACTCATCAAGTCGTTTGTTGCCATAAACCGAAAATCCTTATCACTTGATGTCATCTGTAACACAGAAAAATAAACACTAAAGTAATAATACTGTTACGGCGGTCTAACTGATCATCGTATGGTACAGTGAAAAACAAAATACAAGACACCAATTAAGTCACTAATCACCAGCTTTAATTATCACAATTAAACAGTTTGTAATCAACAAAATAGTCTCTTACAACAAATCAAATACAAACTGTTCACACGCAATAAAATGTCAACTACTATAAAACACAATTGTATTGCAATTGTCCCGCACAATTATAAAACACCTAACACTTCGCCACAATAATTACTTTTCACTAATAACCACTTGAACGCACAGAGTAATCCCCCGACAATAACTGAAAACTACGCAGCAGGTATGTAATTTATAGTCTGCAGGGTTTCATAATATGCGTCCTTAACAAGCCATCGAAAATTCTAGAGGGCACTTCAGTGCGATCTTTGCAGAAACAACCACCGTTGGGCTAATTGAGAAACTTCTCGAACAACACTATCGAATGTACACGATTGTTCCATATTATGTAACACTGGCTCGCGTATTAAGCATTACGTATGCATTACAGCTGCAGGAATAAAGTAAACAATGTTCTCCAATGTACCAGAACGTTCTGTAATGGTGTAACACTTTTTCTGCATTATGTAACAATACACATAGAGTTTAAAGGGTAGTACGGAGTAGCAGAAATTCTGCTCAAGTGAACTGTTATGATTTACCATGAACATCATGATCTACTCTTCATGCAGAAGACATATTTCCTAATATGCTTCCCATCTTTTTCTTAGTCTACCTCAGCTTCATCTTCCCCCCTTTTATATTTTCTTGCTTTTATGGCAGCTTAGTTCGTCTATAGATATTCATGCCATTTCACATGGTTTAATCTTCCCATTTGGGAATGAATATTTGAAGCTTTTCTGCTTTCTCCTTATTCATTATCATATGTCTCTGTTGCATTCTTTAACTATTTTTAGAAATTTTGTCTCTCATGTGCCCAATGTCGTAAGAGAATTTTAACACTGTCTAATCCCTTGTTTCATTTTTATCTTCATGACAAGAAACAATTGTTTCAATCTCTACGATCATTAAGCAGTTGTTAACTAATTACCACTGGGTGTTTGTTCGTCATAAGCGAAACTATAAATTAGATTTCTAAAACTGACACATGCAGTTTCCAACTGTAAGATTGTTCGACAAAAACAAAACTGTATTTCAAGAAGTTACTCAATGCTCTACACATACACCCAATAAAGTAATAAAATCATTTGATTGCACTGTTTAAATACTTTTTCTTTATGACATTTTTACTGAAGATGTAATACAGCCCTACCTAAGTGGCTGTATTGTAATGTAACACTATCGGTTACAGCTAATTGTATAGTAAAACACACTATATCAAATACATATTTCGATGTAGACTATTAATATTAATTTTAGTAATGTTAATAAATAAGCATATAGAGGAGAATTATACCGAGTAGTCGTTATATAAGTGAGAGGTGTGTATGGCGAGACGACACATTGATGCCGACCCAGTGTAAAATTGTATTGCAAGTACAACTTTCTAAGTCATAAAGATATAAAACGCTTTGTTTGCTAAAAACAGCAACAAATATGCAGTACCATTAAATTTAGGGTGTTTTCGGCCTTCAAAATACAATGAGTGAAACGTCATAAACGAGGGTGGTGGAGAAAGCAATTTCCTTTTCCTTTAACGAGAAAACGGTCTCGCGGCAAAAGTGCGAGTCTATAAGATCTCACCAATCATAAAAAGCATCACCTCTGCGCGCGAAGTTATTTCGAGTGGTTACTGGACAATTTCAAACTTACCAGCAACACGTTCGAATTTCAGCCAATGATGGTAATTTTAAGAGTAGCAGCAGTAAGGGAAGTTTAGGTGAAGCTATAAAAGTAACTGATGCAGGAACTTAAGGAGTCAGTCAGTCAGTGAAATCAAAAGAGACAGTCGCAATCAGCTGGAGTCCGTGAAATCAGAAAAGTCAGTGAAATCAGTAAAGTCAGTTAAATCAGTCAAATCAGATAGCTAGTTAGTTAGTTAATTACTCAATCGTTCAGTAAATTAGTCAATCGTCAATCGACAGTCAGAATCAAAAGTCGGAGAATCAGTCAGTCAAGTAGTATTATTTATTCTGTGCGTGGCATCAAGTGCGAAGAAGTCTTATTTATTATGTGCGTGACCGTATGAAAAGTAAAAGTTCGGAGGACATGGAGACGAATGATTATCGCGAGTGTGGTGAATAAAATAAAGCAGAGTAATACAAATTGTGTTGTGATGTGTAAAGTGTGGAACGAGCAAGACGGAGAAATGGATAATCGAATTCAAGTAACAGTATCATATTAAATGTTGTAATCAAATAATTGCATGTAATATATTTGTCTACTCAGTTTAACCCATTTCATTCTAAAAGAACCTACGAGTTGTTCAGATGCTGAAGAGTTTTATATCTTACGACCTAGAATAGGAGTACGAAGTATAAATATTTAATATAAAATTTGAGTGATGATTTGATATTTTGGAAATGTTAGATATTCAGTCATGTTATTGATTCATGTTAATTTATGTTGAGAAAGAAGGAGATTTTCTAGTTCAAGAGTAACTTGTTAATGATAAATAATATTTCATATGTTTATTAATCTTTTATGGATGATAAATAATATTTAATGCGTAATTAATCTCATAAATGAAAGCATAGTCAATGGACTGATTAAGCGTTCATAAATGGTAAATGATATCAACTGTATTCATGAAATTCTTGTAATGATTAACTAGGGATAAGAAGTTAGTAGTAATTGAGACGTAATTAACCTGTCAATTTGAAATGATGATAATATTATGTTATATATATTTAAATGTATTCAAATGTTAAATATAATATCTTTTACTTAACATCTGGAGATAAGAGTTGTTATTAACAACACCCTGAGATTCCTAATTATCTCTGGCGCCCAGCATTTTATACTAAAAATTAAAAATAATAATTACAATTGAAACCCAAATAAGTTATATTTGTCGCCAACCACGTGGTGCAAAAGCCAGTAAAGTTATATTTGGCGCTCCAAAACATGGGGCAATCACAAAAAGTTATAGTATGTAACATAAGACAGATATAAATTAATACAGTTTTGGTTGAAGGCTGAAAAAGTTGCAGGAATTATGTTATTGAAAAAAGGAATAGTGGTTGTGCAAATTATGCAAGTGTGCAATGTTTTGATATTGTTCATAGAAAGTATTGTGGCTATTATATCCATTTTAACTACAACCGTATGTACTATCACTGAAATCACAAATTTCCAAATATAAGAAACATTCATCAAATAACAAAACAAACTGATCACAAAAATAATAGGCCTAATAATTTTTACTTTATGTTTTCATATAAGACAAGGACAAACATTTCGACCTAACGTCTACAACTTAATTATTCCATGTCCCCTAAGAGCTACAACAATCAATTCATTACAATCAATCTCACACCCTCAAATATGTATGTTGGCTCTGGTAAATACAACACTTAGAAATAGCATGGTTCCTGCCTCTCGACTGGTCTGATCATAACAAAAAGAACCCAAACATTCTTAAGTGCTACATTTCCAGAACTAATAATATATGCAGACACATGTGATACTCCCCATTCTTTCAATATTTATTGAAGTCTTCGTGCAAAATTAGTTTGCAATGACAACATTGCACAGTAATTGTCTTGCTATGTACATCTGTCTACACCATACAATGTAAAGTGTCATTTAATCATTTTATTAAAGCTGAACACTTCAATTTGATTCACAATGACCTAGAAGGATGTCAATGGCATCATATCTTCTCTGGTTTACATTACTTCATCACCAATTCAAGGGATGTCCCACACTATGGCATTCCTCAGACTTATAATGACAACATATTAGGTAGGCCTATGCAGTTCCTATCCATTCTGGTTGTGCACAGACGTTTTCCCAATTCACCTTACATCTATGTATTTTGTCTTTTGTCTTCTAGTTGTTCCACATTCAACTCATTCCATATGGTTCTTTTTATCCTATTCTCTTTTGTGTATCCTTAGTTCTGCTGAGTAATTTAATTTCCAATGTTCAGAGTTGTTGTTCCTTTGCCTTTGTACATGTTCAAATTTCACTCCAGTACAGCATTACAGGGAGAGGCAAAGTATTATACAAGTGGACTTGTGCCTCTATTCTACCTTATTTTTAAATGTTTTTGCTTGGATTCCAAATATTGTGTGATACTTATTTTGTTACCAGTTCTCTATTGTATTCACATGTGACATCACAGCTCCAATATTGAAACTGAGAAACTGCTCCAGGAGCTTATCTCTTCCAACTGTTTTTGTTCAAACTTGTCTTGTCTGCTGAATGCCTCTACCATACACGGTTACCATTTTATCTAAATAGAACATTGTTTCTGGAAATCATCTTCAGTTGGTCTAATCAGTATGATCATCCATAAACTACACAAGTGACTTTGTCAGTTATCATTTGATTAATGCACAAATTAAAATGTGTTGATAAGTGATATCCTTGTCTTACACTGTATTTATTTGTACTTTCAAATTGATTTCCTCCTGCCATTTTAAAGCCTAGTTCGATAAAGTATAGCAGCCTAGAGAAAGTAGTATAGCATAAAGTATAGCAGCTACCAATAAACCCTGATGGCACAATTACGACTAGAAGGTCGCAGTACATTGCATATGCTGACAATACTGTTCTCGTGACAAACAGGCACTGCAAGAGGCATGGACGAGGTGTACATCTCTCTGGAGCACCAACCTAGGGCTACAAGTGAACAACCAAAAGACAAAATATATGCCGATGAAGAAGAATGTCCAAGAAGAAAGAATCCCAAAAATTAAAGTTAATGGCAGTGAATTTGAGAGGGTAGATAGTTTTAGATATCATAGGTCCCTCTTGACATAAAAAAAAATCACATGGCAATGGAAATTCAAGACAAACTAGCGATGGGAAATAGGTGCTACTTTCCTTTGCTGCCTACCCTAAGGTCCAGAAATATTTCTAAACCCTCCAAGGTCCAGATTTACAAAACCATATTGTGGCCATTAGTATTGTATGCTTCAAAAAAGCCTCGACCATGACCTCAGCCCAAGAAGATATGATCAGAAGATGGGAAAGAAAGATTCTGAGGAGGATATATGGAGGTGTACTAAATGCTTCAAAAGCCTGGACCATGATATCAGCCCAAGAAGATATGATCAGAAGATGGGAAAGAAAGATTCTGAGGAGGATATATGGAGATATACTAGATGATTGAATGTGCCATATACATATGAGGACAAATGCCAAATTGTACAAACTACACAAGGAACTGAACATCGTCATAGTAATAAAACAAGGTATGTACAATGGGGGGGGGGAGGTCACGTACAAAGAACGATAGAGGAAAGGGCGGTGAAAGAAGTATTCATTGCAGGACCATGAGGAAGAAGAGCAAGAGGGAGGCCGAGAAGAAGATGGCTGGATGATATAGATGAAGACTTCAGAAGACTGTGGATCAGAAGGTGGCATTAAGAGTCGCGAGGATAGAGAGGCGTGGAGGCACATCGTTCTGGAGGCCAGAGCTCTTCATGAGCTGTAGCGCCGTAGAGTAATTAAGTAAGTAAGTATTTTAAAGCCTATGTTATGATAGCAGGTTTGTATTACCTTATAAAATGAGAAATTGTGTATTTTCAATACTAACCACAATGTTCACCTATTTACATAATCAAAGGCTTTTTCA
This sequence comes from Magicicada septendecula, assembly GCA_034769895.1. Taxonomy (NCBI): domain Eukaryota; kingdom Metazoa; phylum Arthropoda; class Insecta; order Hemiptera; family Cicadidae; genus Magicicada; species Magicicada septendecula. The sequence continues at coordinate 84,362,934 of CM068372.1, read as the reverse complement.
AGGTGGGTTTGTAGGTTACACTCACTCTATAGGTTGCATTACAAGTTGTTCATGTGCCAAAACATGATTAATGGTGGAATATCCCTTCCAGAATCCACTCTTAAATTTCAGCAATTGTTTAAATCAGTCTGCTTATTATTTTTGTATAAATTGTATACTCTCTATATGCAAAGATATTATACTCCTATTGTTGCTACTATAGTCACCTCTGCTTGCCTTTTTGTGAATACACTGAACTTTGCTGAATTTCCAGACTAATGGTCTTTCTGCACATATCCAATAAGTATTAAACAAACAACAAAAAAGATAACTTAGAAGAACAAGCTGACAATTTGTCAGATACAACTGATTTAAAAACAAAGAATGAGGCAAGAGACTGGAAGATGCTGATTTAGAAAAAACAAATGAATGAATTATTGCTGAAGTCCTCTGGTTTATTGGTTGATGCTATTTGTGACTTGTCAAATTTTGTAAGTTCAAAAATTTAAACTGTTTTTCACAATGTTCTTTCAACTAAAGTATAGTATTGTGTATGTTTTAGTTAAAATGAAATTAAAATTTTCTTTTTATGACCCTCAATTTTTCCATAAAAAAAGAAAATCAGACATATCAAAAGGTTGCTAATCAACTACTTTCTTCTCAGCATAATGAGTAAATATGCATTATAAAAATGTCAACAAAAAATAAGTTTACTCACAAACAGTATGATTCAAAAAAAGGCCTCTCCACAATATCAGTTAAGGTTAATAGTGAAAAAATGACAATTTACTCACACTTGATTTTGAAGTGTGATTAGAATAGGGCCTACTGACTTTTAATAATATCCAACTACATTAAAAATCATGAAAAGAATTTGCCTAATATTACATACTATCTTGTTAAAATTCTGATTATCTGTTCAGGCTGTTTAAAATCAATATAGCTTATATTAAAAAAAGTGACTATTACTATTTAAACAGAATTATATTCATCATTAAGTGTTAATGTTTTCAACAAGTCAGAGGTCAAAATAGGCATCTGTAAGCTCAGTCTTAGGTAGAATAGCAGAAAAGCACCACCACTTTCTAGAAAACCCAGCGGCCAGTCATGCATACCAATATGTAATTCTGATATCACTCCTTTAAAGGCGGCATACTAAATTACATTTTCAGAAGGCTGATTAGCTTGTGTGCATGACTCAAGAGTTCATACATATACAACAGTAACATTCACTTTAAACCTCAAAATTGACTTTCATATTTTGTCAATTGCACTATTCTATCCTGTAAAAGACAACAACTGAGCGTTTTTTATGTTCACTGTTAAAAACATGAAAAAGTAATGATTAACTCGACCTCTGAAAATACTAGTATGTCTCATTTTCTCATCAAGAATCTAGATACCTGGGTAAAAGAAAACATCAGAACACTGAATTCTACATAACACACTGACTGCTAAACTACTCGGATTCTAGTAGCTAGGGTCTCTCAACAGAAGTGTGCTACTCACTTCTGACTGACTACCTGTGGTATGCGAAATGTTTTTGTTCAGTCTGAGCTCAGTTCTTGTGGTAATTAGGCTATATGCCATGAGCAGTCGATGTGTTAACCGAGTTTATTACAGCACATGGATAATTTCTGTCCTGTCTTCACAATGTGGATAGGGCTGCTAGACCAGATTGTCTACACTGTGGACATCGAAAAGCAGATACATTTGTTATATGCAACAAATGGACAGAAGAGAGACATCATCTAGAAAGGATAGAGGGATCCCCATTACACCCTAGACAAGACTGACAAAAAGATACTAAGTAAGCAGGAAAACTGGACTTAAGTGGTACTTTACACCAAAAAGATCCCAAGGAAGAAGAAACAAATTGAGGCTGCCATAGCGCTCTAATAGTAATGTTATTCAAGGAATGTGAAGCCAATGAAATAACAATACCATGAAGCGCTGTTGTGTAAACTTAGTACCACAGTGATTCTTGCTATAAAAGAATTAATGGTTTAGTGGGTGCAAGTCCCAAACACCAGGAAGTATATTCCTGATGGTGTGTACACGTTTTCCCCTCCTCGGAACAAATAATGTTTATCTAAACAATCTCCAAAACATAATACCGCTTAATCATTTTTTCTCATTAGACCCACAAATTAATGTAATATTAAAAAAAAAATCAATTAAACAAACCTACTCTGACTTTCTTTCTTGGCAATATTACGACATAATACATTAAATAATAAATATCGGTATGGAGAACCATATGTGACTTCCATGTTCTAAGATTTATATTTAAAATCATTTTTGAAATGAAATATTTCTATAGAAACTACTTCTTTCTTCAGCCTTAACCACAGTACTGTGGTCACTAACGTATACCAGCTCACGTTAGCGCACTCGATTTTCACTGATGGTGGCAGGCGATGGCACTACCGAAATGTCTGGTTTTGCAGAAAACATTGGACCACGGCCAAAAGCCCGGGAAGGAATTTTAACAACAAACTACTTCTTTGTTCCCAATAATGTATTACACATAATATCGGTATGGAGAACCATACATGACTTCCATGTTCTAAGATTTATATTTAAAATCATTTTCGAAATGAAATATTTCCATAGAAACTACTTCTTTCTACTTCTTGCTTCAGCCTTAACCGCAGTAGTGTGGTCACTAACGTATACCACCTCACATTAGCGCACTCGATTTTCACTGAGATGGAAGTCGATGGCACTGCCGAAATGTCTGGTTTTGAAGAAAACATTGGACTATGGCCAAACAGCCCGGGAAGGAATTTTAACAACAAACTACTTCTTTGTTGCCGATAACGTAGTACGCATATAAAAAATTATCCCCTCCCCTTCAACTACCCTTTTCATTTATAGATATTTCATCTACCTTTTCAGTGGATTATTATGACCTTCTTTTCAGGATACTTTATTTATCAAAATTAAGTACCTTACTCTTGTTAAAACATAAAATGTTGCCGGTAAACTACCCCTCCCCCTTAACCGATCTTTACCAAAATCAATAAGCCTTGAGTGCGCTACAACTCAGGCACATATGCAAAATATTATTTGATTCTGTTTGAATTTGTGGCAGTTATCGTTCACCATAGACAAAATTCTACACACAGACACTTATCGAAAAATGGCTTTTCTTCATGTTTTGAGGGTAATACAATCAGAATCGGCCCTTATCTCGAACACGAATTTTTTCGCCATCATCATACTTCCATTTCCTTACGGAAGTAAAAATGTTCAGAAAGTGTCATGTATATGACGGCCAACAGCAATAATTAAAACAAAATTGTTAATTTTACTTCCATGTTCCTTAAGGAAATGGAAGTATGGTGATGGCAAAAAAAAATCGTGTTCGAGATTATTGCAGATTCTGATTGTACTACACTCAAAACATGAAAAAAAGTCGTTTTTCGAAAAGTGTCTGTCTGTGTGTCTGTAGATTTTTTTTCTATGGCAAACGATAGCAGCCGCAAATTCACACAGAATCAAATACTTTTTTGCATACAGCCCTGATTTGTAGAGTACTCACGACCTATTGTTTTTGGTGAAGATCGGTTGAGGGAAAGGGGTAGTTTACCTGCAAAGTTTTATGTTTTAACAAGGGTAATTTTTTCTATGACGAACGGTAACTGCCGTAAATTCAAAGAGAATCAAATACGTTTTTGCATACAGCCCTGATTTGTTGAGTACTAAAGACCTATTGTTTTTGGTGAAGATCGGTTAAGGGACAGGGGTAGTTTACCTCCAACGTTTTATGTTTTAACAAGGGTATTTTCTATGGCAAACGATAACAGCCGCAAATTCAAACATAATCAAATAATTTTTTGCATACTGCCCTGAATTGTAGAGGTCTCAAGACCTATAGTTTTTGGTGAAGATCCGTTAAGGGAAAGGGGTAGTTTACCTGCAACGTTTTATGTTTTAACAAGGGTATTTTCTATGGCAAACGATAAGAGCCGCAAATTCAAACAGAATCAAAAAAAATTTTGTGCATATTGCCCTGAATTGTAGAGTTCTCAAGACCTATTGTTTTTGGTGAAGATCGGTTAAGGGACAGGGGTAGTTTACCTGCAACGTGTTATGTTTTAACAAGGGTAATTTTTCTATGACGAATGATAACTGCTGTAAATTCAAAGAGAATCAAATAATGTTTTGCATACAGCCCTGAATTGTAGAGTTCTCAAGACCTGTTGATTTGGTGAAGATCGGTTAATGGAATAGGGTAGTTTACCAGTAACGTTTTATGTTTTATCAAGGGTGTTTTTTATGGCAAACGATAAGAGCCGCAAATTCAAACAGAATCAAATAATTGTTTGCATACAGGCCTGAATTGTAGAGTACTCAAGACCTATCGTTTTTGGTGAAGATCGGTTAAGGGAAAGGGGTAGTTTACCTGCAACGGTTTTTTATCAAGGGTAATTTTTTCCTATGGTAAACGATAACAGCCGCAAATTCAAACAGAATCGACTACTCTTTTGAATACCTTTTTGAGTTATACAGAACTCAAGGTATGTTGATTTTGTTGAAGATCGGTTAAGGGAAAGGGGTAGTTTACCTGCAACGTTTTATATTTTAACAAGTGTATTTATTATGGCAAACGATAAGAGCCGCAAATTCAAACAGAATCAAATAATTTTTTGCATACAGCCCTGAATTGTAGAGTACTCAAGACCTGTTGGTTTTGGTGAAGATCGGTTAAGGGAAAGGGGTAGTTTACCAACGTTTTTTATCAAGAGTAATATTTTTTCTATGGCAAACGATAACAGCCGCAAATTCAAACAGAATCAAATAATTGTTTGCATACAGGCCTGAATTGTAGAGTACTCAAGACCTATCGTTTTTGGTGAAGATCGGTTAAGGGAAAGGGGTAGTTTACCTGCAACGGTTTTTTATCAAGGGCAATTTTTTCCTATGGTAAACGATAACAGCCGCAAATTCAAACAGAATCGACTACTCTTTTGAATACCTTTTTGAGTTATACAGAACTCAAGGTATGTTGATTTTGTTGAAGATCGGTTAAGGGAAAGGGGTAGTTTACCAACGTTTTTTATCAAGAGTAATATTTTTTCTATGGCAAACGATAACAGCCGCAAATTCAAACAGAATCAAATAATGTTTTGCATACAGGCCTGAATTGTAGAGGACGGAAGGTCTATTGATTTTGGTGAAGATCGGTTTAGAGAAAGGGGTAGTTTACCTGCAACGTTTTATGTTTTAACAAGGGTAATTTTTTCTATGATGAACGATAACTGCCGTAAATTCAAAGAATATCAAATATTTTTTTGCATACCTTCCTAAATTTTAGAGAGCTCAAGGCTTGTTGATTTTGGTGAAGATCGGTAAAGGGAAAGTGGTAGTTTACTGGAAACATGTTATGTTGTAACAAGAGAAATGTTTTCATGACGAACGATAACTGCCGCAAATTGAAACAGAATCAAATATTTTTTTGCATGCATCCCTGCATTGTAGACGACTGAAGGTCTATTGACTTTGGTGAAGATCAGTTTAGAGAAACGGGTAGTTTACCTGCAACGTTTTATGTTTTAACAAGAGTAAAGTACTGGTACTTAATTTTGATAAATTAAGTATCTTGATAAGAAGCTCATAATAATCCACTGTAGAAACGTAGATGAAATATCTATAAATGAAGAGGTTAGGTGAACGGGGTGGGGGTAATTTTCTATAAATGAAAATTATAGTTGAAGGGGGAGGGGAGAATTTTGTATGTGTACTACGTTATCGGCAACAAAGAAGTAGTTCTTTGTTAAAATTCCTTCCCGGGCTGTTTTGCCGTAGTCCAATGTTTTCTGCAAAACCAGACTTTTCGGCAGTGCCATCGACTTCCATCTCAGTGAAAATCGAGTGCGAAAACGTGAGGTGGTATACGTTAGTGACCACAGAACTGTGATTTAAGGCTGAAGCAATAAGTAGAAAGAAGTAGTTTCTATGGAAATATTTCATTTCGAATATGATTTTAAATATAAATCTTAGAACATGGAAGTCCTGTATGGTTCTCCATACCGATATTTTATTTTCCAGCTATTAATAGTTCAGACATCAGACTTGCGGATAAGTGACATTCTATGGTATTATTATTACTATTATTGGTGCAGAACAAACATGCTCACTATTTTGAATGAAATCCATTCACTCTTATGTTTAGTAAAGTAACAATAATTGTAGACAGCAGCACATAATAAATTCCAAAGAATCGGATTTGTGTTAAAATTCCCTTCAGTCTGATATCCAGCTGGATAATAATAAATTTTTGATCCCATTTTTGGACATGGGGTTAAGAAATTTTTAAATTTCCAAAAATTAACACTACATCCAGATTTCAGTTAAATCTCTTTTAATTTGATGTGCCAGATGAACTTTTGAGATTTCATCAAACTTTACACCATTTTTTGGGCCCCGATGTCCAGAAAATTTTATATTTTCAAAAAATGAAAATTATATTCATATACACTGTGGTTAAAATTCCCTATAATTCGATACCCCACATGGCCTTTGTGATTTTTTACAATTCTGACTCCCGTTGCATTTTTGCCTCCCCACCTTTTTTTGGTGCGAGGGTTCAATCTCTAAAAAAGTATAGTCCTGTGGGGTAAAGTATGGACACAGATATCACATTTTACAAAAATCAGTCGATGCATTCAAGAATTATCGTGATACATACCCCAAAAGACAAACAAACAGACAAATGCCAAACAGCCGAGTTAATATGAGAACTTGCTTTGCGCATTCAATTATTATTATTATTATTATTATTATTGTTGCTGTTAATACATTCATTATTATTACTCACATTGGTTTATTAACAACCAACTCCCCACTACAGATAACAATCTTAATTTTTACTCACAAGTTTGTAAAATGTAAGCTATATTAGACAATGCTTACTATTCTGGAAGTTAGAAAGCCTTCTCATGTTAGCTTATTAAAATTTGGACAAATTTAGCATTCTCTTGGTTGTTGCTTATCGTAATGATGTTTGGACAGAACTGTAATTTTTAAATTATGTCTATCAAAAATGCACTGATTATTTTTCTACTTACATAAGTTTTACTTCGTGAAGGGGCAATGAAATAAAATAATTTAAAATAATCAAGATTTTCGAGTTAACAAGCTTCAAGTTCCCATGATCAGGTTACAGCTGATTGCATGAAAAAACATCAAAACTTTTAAAATAAATTACACCCAACTTCAACAAATTATTGTAACAACACCTAAACTTATGAAGATTCAGGATGACCTCTTATATTATGACGATACACAGGCAATTATATTACTATACCGACCATAGAAAATTGTTTTTATAATTGTCATACTATAATAAAGTATAAAAAAGAAAGTACAGAAGAGAACTGAGAGTAGGGAGGGGAAAGAGAAAGGATAACAAGGGTGTGTGTGTGTGTGTGTGTGTGTGTGTGTAGGGGGTTGCACAAAACTACTTGTTCATTGCTGCTTTCACCATTGTAGCCTCACACCACTTTGATGTTCGGTCTGATGACACCCCTACCCTTCTTCATACACGATGTGCAGTGAACTGTAAAGACTACGACTGACGAATGACACCGCCCACCACATAACCCACTTTCAAACAACACATCATCAATAAATAACAAGACATATAAAATGTTAGAGTGAGAAGTATAACATTATTTAACAATTAAAATGTAAACATGTTAATTTAAAAAAATCCAAACTTCCAATGATAATCTTAGTGCGTAGGCTTTCACGGCCGGTGTCATTACGATTATTAACTAAAACGTCCGGGCTGAAAGGCCGTGGTCGATTGCTTAAGTTTCTGCTAAACGTTTCGGCCGCACCACCGGTGGCCATCTTCAGTAGCAAAAGAAAAGTGTTCGATAGATGATACGCCGAACAACGTCTCCCAATGGACTGGGAACAAGCAACAGTGAGTACTTGGAGCGCGAGAGTGGTGATCAATTGGCTTTTCTGGATGTGTTAGTCCTGAAAAGGACCGATGGCAGCTTGGGACATAAAGTTTATAGGAAGCCAACGCACACCGACAGATATTTGCACAAGACCTCCAATCATCATCCTAGGCAGAAGAGGGCGGTGCTGAAGACTCTGGTAGACCGGGCAAAAAGAATCTGTGAGCCCCAGTATCTCGAAGATGAGTTTCGGCATCTCGAGAAAGCACTGCAGTCCAACGGCTATTCTGCTGCGGAGGTTAGGAGAGCTGCCCGGCCGAGAAGATCTGGTAGGCCGGACCAGTCGGAGTTGCCTGAGGTTGTTGGCTCTGCTGTCTTGCCCTACATCCGTGGCGTGACTGATCGCATCGGCAGGTTGCTGAGTAAGCGGGGCGTCAGGACGATCTTTAAGCCAACTAAAAAGATCCAACAGTTCCTGCGACCGGTGAAAGACGCCAGGGATCCACTCTCGTCGTGCGGGGTGTACAGTATTCCTTGTACGTGTGGCCAGGTCTACATAGGCACCACGAAGCGTAGTGTCCGGACGCGCCTCTCTGAACATCGGAGATACTGCCGCCTGGGCCAGCCGGAGAAGTCCGCAGTTGCTGAACACGCTCTGTCCCACGACGATCACCGGGTAATGTTTGATGAAGCCCGCGTGTTGTCTTCTGTCCGGGGTTACTTCACTCGCCTGCATCTGGAGTCCATCCATATTCATAAGAATGCGTCCGTCGCTATGAACCGCCGAGGAGAAAGCATCTCCTTAAATAGTGTCTGGCATGGTCTATTTTCCATGGCCAATCAGAATTGAGTATGACGAGCTGGCTTCTCATTGGTCCGCGTGATACACCTGAAGCGGACAAAAATGTTATAAATAGAGGCATCGTAGCAGGTACTCACTGTTGCTTGTTCCCAGTCCATTGGGAGACGTTGTTCGGCGTATCATCTATCGAACACTTTTCTTTTGCTACTGAAGATGGCCACCGGTGGTGCGGCCGAAACGTTTAGCAGAAACTTAAGCAATCGACCACGGCCTTTCAGCCCGGAAGTTTTAGTTAATAATCGTTCCAATGATAAGTTAGGTGTGACATAATTTAGTAAAAAAAAAGACTTGGAAACTTGTCAAACTTTATTAGCAGATGTCTATATATATATATTATTGGCTCTATTTTGGTACAATGAACCTATGTTGTTAAAAACTGTTTGATCATACCACAGAGATAAATTAACGCTTCAAACAAAAATAAAAGTTACAATTGTGTGTGTGTGTTAAAAACTGGAACATGATTAAAAAACTGATTTACTTTCTGTGATGTAAACTGCAGAAAATCCTTATTATTAAAGATCATACTTTTGATGAATTTGGGATGGATCAAAATAAGTATCTTGTAACATCAGAAGAAAATACAGGGACAAGTAAAGGAGGGTGATGTATGGAAATGATGACAAAATAGAGAGCTTGAGATGATGATAAAAAGTTAATATTGTATATCATACTGTCTCCAAGAATAAACTGGATCACAGAATGAGGCTCAGCAGAATACCTAAATTGGCACATGGTGCGGAATACTTGGATCAAAAGGAGAGGGCGTCCAGCAAAGGTTGCTACAGGTTACAGAAATCTGAAGAAGATACATGTAACAGTGGAGAACTCTATAATAAAATTAATGGACATAGATTGTGTGTGGAAAGTTAACAAACTGAAATAATACTGATTAGCTACAATATATTTTAAAACACCACATCATGGATTCAAATAATTATTTGTATTATACATGGTATTCTACAATATGCAACCAAGCTAATACCTGGACTTTTATCAGCTAAAGGAGTTCTGTATAGACAATTTATGCATAGACTGATATATCATGTGGAATGAAAGAACAGAAGAAATATCAGAATACATATACCTGGTCATTCAGTGATCTTTAATTGTAGAATCAAAATGCATAAATCATATGTCAAATAAAGCTGGCTGGACAGCGTTTGGAAAATTAGGTTTGCGTTAAAAAATTAAAAATTTTCATTAAAAATATATTATTCAATTAATATATATATAATACAACGTTAAAATATACATCAGAAAAAATAATAAAGGAAAGTATGAACAGACTACAAATCTAGCATGTAAAGATGAAAAAGAAAACATAAACTTAAAAGATAAAAAGAGAAATGATTGAAGGTCTGAAACATTGCCACAGTTATAGACAAAAGATAAGGCAGTGGCCATGAGGAAGTGAAAATCTGCACAACAAATGTGAGTCAGGGCAACAACACAGATAGAATGCATAAAAAATTCACTGGCACTCCTTTGAATATAAAATGGAAGAAAAAGAAGATCACACATGATGGGCCAAATAATCTTGAATAACATGTGAGCTCAAGGTGGATGAATTTAGCCCAGAGTAGAGAAAATTTTATGGAAATTGGAAATAAATTGAATAGAACAGGATACAGGAAAAAAAGAAGGCATGATGGTTAGTGAAAAACTATTACAGCAAGACGTATTAAAACTGCTCATATTTCATCAACTAAAATTTATTCACTTTACAGTGTCTGGTGGTCATTCTTTTCAAATTTGTTGTTTTCCATAAAAGACGCCAGTGATGGGTTATTGACATTAGGCCTATCAGTGCTGGATCTAGATTTTTTCTTTGGGGGGGGGAGCAAAGATAAATTTTGCCGCCCTTTCCACCCTCTCCATATTTTGAACTGTTAAACGTTTAAAATTTGCGTTTCGAGTGAAAAGGGAAAAAATGATTTTTAATAAATAATATGTACAGAAATTTATTTACAGAATTTAAAACATTGGGTTTATTAATTAGGTTTTAATTATTTTCCAATACTTTTTAAAGAAAAATACATAATGTTGTATATTTTCAACAACTTTACCCTCTCTAGTATAGCCTAGTTAAATGATAATTTTCAAAATTCTGTGAGATGTAAACGTTATAAAATATAGCAATTCAGTATAAAAACACTCTTGACAATAATTTTACTATGTTGTTTTAAATTTAGTTTAGTTTATGTAACTGAACAGATTAAACAAATTTAATTTAATTTTGAGTTTTGATTTGTTTTAATAATATAAACTGTACACTTTTATTAGTACTAATTTAAAGTGGCATTTTTCTTGCTTTTCTTTCAGCAAATGAATTTATTGCATCTTCGTAATTAATTGAATTAGCAATATCACTTTCTATGGATAATATTGAAAGGTTAGATAGTCTCTCTTGACACATCGAAGATCTTAAATAGTTTTTTATCAATTCCAGTTTACTGAAGCTTCTTTCACAGCCAGCAGGTGTTGTTGGAAGGGTAGAATAAATCCTCAATGCGACACAAACATTGGGGAATGCGTCGCAAAGATCCCTCTTTTGAATAAAATTAAGTAGGTCAAGTGCATTGAATTCTTTGGAGTTTGTTTCAGTTACGTGGTCTCGAAAAACCAATACCTCAATGGGAAATTCATCTTCGCTTAAGTCTTCGGGATATGCAATGGCCAAATTTCTTGATCGAGTTTTCAAGTCTTTGTCTTTGTCTGTGAGTTCCCACAGACCTCTCCCAGTCAGAAATGAAAAACTCTCGTTGAGGTTTTTGGCACTTCCCATCCTGGTTTTCAACTCAGTCGATATTACATCGATTACTTCTTTTATAGAATGGAAAAATCTTTCTTCAGGGGAAAATGACCTCACCTGATCTTCCATAATTTCCCCTGGCGTTTCTTTTTAGGATTCCTGTGTGATGTCAAAATTGGCTCCACGCCGATACGTTCTGCAATTTCTTTAGCAGTTTGTAACCACAAATTTGGTTCTTTCCTCAAACGTTCCATCGTCTTTGTCAAGCCTTTTAGCATATCAAGTGACTTCGAAAGAATTACATCATTTTTTTGAATTTCTTTATTAACTCTATTAACTTCTTTCAATAGTTCGGCCCATGCTACCAGATACAAGAGAAATCGGAAGCCGAGAACAGCATGTAAGAGGCTTTCTGCTTCTGACTTTGTTTCAGGTGGATTCTGCCCCTCTTTCAGCACTTTTAGAGCCTCAATCACTCCATCAATGTTTTTAACAAGTGCATGAACAGCTTCAGACTTAGCGGACCATCTAGTCTGGCTTGTTCCTTTTAAGTTAGTTTTAGTATTAGTTTCATTATTTCCCACCTTTGAGGTGAAGATACAAAAAATGTATAAAGTCTTTGAACCACTCCAAACACGTTAGAAGTTTCAGCAGAAACTGACGATGCATTCAGTCCAACCAAATTCAGAGAATGAGCTATGCATGGAACATACACAGCCCTTGGATTAGTCTCTTGAAATCTTGCTTGTACACCCTTGTAGACGCCACTCATGTTTGAACCGTTGTCATACGATTGGCCACGGCAGTTTTTTATTTCTAATCCATCTTTTTTTAATTTACTAATAATAGTATCTGTCAAATATTCACCTGTTTTCCCACAAACTTCTAAAAAATCAATAAAGCTTTCTTTAACTTCATATTCATCGTGGTTGTTTTTCGTAACATAGCGAATGACCTGGCTCATTTGTTCTGTACGAGAAACGTCTGGGGTGCAGTCAAACATTATTGTATAATACTTAGCTTGCAAAACATCATTGAGTATTTTATTCTGGACACAGTCACCCAACATTTCAATTACTCCATTTTGTACTGTCTTGGAAAGGTAAGACACTTGCCCTTTTTTTCGTTCCTCCACTGCTGCCTTCAAAGTTGTGTTGTGTTTCGAGAGCAAAACAATCAGGTTCAAAAAATTGCCCTGCTCTTTAGAAGTAAACGACATTGTCAGTTTACTTTGAGTTTCTATTTCTATTGTGCCTCTAAGTGGAAGAGAGTTACATGCCAGGTAGAGGATAGCATCAATAATTACACGTAAAATTTCCCTCCATTTTAATTTTTCACTTTCAATAGCATTTCCCAGTTGACTGCTAATGCCAAAATTTTCATTGTTCATTGATTTAATCAAGGTCTTCCATTTAACAAAATTTTCCTTGTGCAGTTTTGAAATTTCGTGTTGGCAAAGCTTTTCTAACGCTTTTTTCCAATTCGTTAAACCGCTTGTTTGTAATGAGTACATTCCCGGTTTTAAAGTTTCAGGGCTCTTAAACAGCTTACATGGAATACAAAAAAGTGCGTTGTCCTTTTTAGAATACATTAACCAAGTCCTTTTAACTTTCTCGTTGTTGAGCAACTCTTTGTACCAAGCTGAATTTGTTAAGTGTCGACCTTCCCTTTCTGTTGACTGAAACTCGATGCATTTGGGAAAACTTGTTACCAATTTTGTCGTCTCAGCGCTTAAAAAACAACGAACACTGTCATTGATTTTGTCATGAGTAGGCCAAGTTCTTGGTTCAGATGGATCAATTGTCAATGTCACGCTTGATACAGATTCTTCTGCAGTTGAACTATTAATATGGAGGTAGTTTTCAACTGGCCTGTCTTCCAAATTCGAACAGCTAGGCTTTGAAGGATCGAATAGGACCGCATCGATAGGCTCTGCACGAGTCGTTTCAGTTAAAGGCTCTACGAAGCCTACGCTACCTTCATCTTCACCTTGATAATCTGAATCAGACTGGTTTTCATGTTTTAATCCGTCAGGGTCAGCGTCCTCTGTAGACTTTTTTAGCCAACTAGACATCGCTTTAGCACTTTGTTTCGCTTTTTTAGCACGTAATTCAGCTCTCTTTCTATACTCAGCCCCCGACAACTGTTTTCGAGGTAACATGATAATGACAATGATTGTAATGAATAGAATATATCTGAAATAAATTTATTTTTACTGGGTCACTAAACACGGACTGCAATATTCAACTCACTAACTCGCATAAACAATTGCACGCACTCCCCGATCACTACTGACTCCAACTGCAGACTGACAGTGGCGTGATATTTTTGTTGTTTTGGTGAAATGGGGAGCGGAAGAGGAGAAGAGGATGACTCACTCAGATTTTGTTTGCATGAGAGTCCACGAGAGAAAACTTACAATTTCGTTACGCTACCGTTCGGGTTTACTCGGCTCTCAAGCCAAGACCGACGTTCGGGTATACTCGGTGTCGAGGCCCGAATATACCAGAGACAGCTTTCTTTTCTTGTTTAATAAATAAGTGCAAGTAAATTAACCGTATGACCGAATAATCGGAATACAAAACGGTTCTTAGTTAAATACATGCATTTGTTTTTCAAATGCGTGTATAACTTCTAACGCGCGTTAATAGGTACACGCACCCAACTTTTTTTTATATTTATAATATTTGAAGTTTTCACTTCTGTCGGCCAGTCCCCCGACTGCGAAATTTTTATTTTACAAATTTTGGTGGCCTGTTATGACCGATTACATTTTTTTATTTAAAAATTTCAATCGGTGATTTTAAAATTTTCTTAGTTATTTTTAATTTTTACCTACAGCTCGTTTTGCCGCCCCCCGGGCGTGCTCCCCCCCCCCCCCAAGATCCGGCAGTGAGGCCTACTAGTGAGACGGACTTCTTCCATCACTAGTGGATGGGAGACATCATCATATATAATATAAAATATCGGTATGGAGAACCATACACTTCCATGTTCTAAGATTTATATTTAAAATCATTTTTGAAATGAAATATTTCTATAGAAACTACTTCCTTCTACTTCTTGCTTCAGCCTTAACCACAGTACTGTGGTCACTAACGTATACCACCTCACATTAGCGCACTCGATTTTCACTGATGATGGAAGTCGATGGCACTGACGAAACGTCTGGTTTTGCAGAAAACATTGGACTACGACCAGCCAGCCTGGGAAGGAATTTTAACAAAATACTTCTTTGTTGCCGATAATGTAGTACACATACAAATATCGGTATGGAGAACCATACATGACTTCCATGTTCTAAGATTTATATTTAAAATCATTTTTGAAATGAAATATTTCTATAGAAACTACTTCCTTCTACTTCTTGCTTCAGCCTTAACCACAGTACTGTGGTCACTAACGTATACCACCTCACATTAGCGCACTCGATTTTCACTGATGATGGAAGTCGATGGCACTGACGAAACGTCTGGTTTTGCAGAAAACATTGAACACGACCAGCCAGCCTGGGAAGGAATTTTAAGAACAAAATACTTCTTTGTTGCCGATAACGTAGTACACAAATAAATAAATTATCCCCTCCCCTTCAACTATAATTTTCATTTATAGAAAATTACTCCCACCCTGTTCAACTAGCTTCTTCATTTATAGATATTTCATCTACGTTTCTACAGTGGATTATAATGATCTTATTGTCAGGATACTTTATCAAAATTAACTACTTTACTCTTGTTAAAACATAAAACGTTGCAGGCAAACTACCCTTCCCCATAACCGATTTTCACGAAACTCAATAGTCCTTGAGTCTTCTACAACTAAGGCACATGTGCAAAAATTTATTTGATTCTGTTTGAACTTAAGGCAGTTATCTTTCATCATAGAAAAAATTACCCATGTTAAAACATAAAACGTTGCTGGTAAGCTACCCCTTTATCTTCACCGATCTTCACCAAAATCAAAACACCTTGAGTTCTCTACAATTCAGGGATGTATGCAAAAAATTATTTAATTATATTTGACTTTACGGCAGTTATCGTTTGTCATAAGAAAAAATTACCCTTGTTAAAACATAAAACGTTGCAGGTAAAATACCCCTTTCTCTTAACCGATCTTCACCAAAATCAAAACACCTTTAAGTCCCTACAATTCAGTGATGAATGCAAAAAAGTAATTGATTCTGTTTGAATTTATGGCAGTTATCTTTCATCATAGAAAATATCGGTATGGAGAACCATACATGACTTCCATATTCTAAGATTTATATTTAAAATCATTTTCACCCAAACAGCCAGGCTGTGTCTTACCTGCCTTTTTATTGCTGTATTAAATGAAAAATATTATATTACATTAAAATGAAAAAATTATAATTTTATTGCCTGGCAACAAAATTATTTTATTTTTAACAATTACCATTGTTTCAAAAAGTTTAAATAAATTTTCAAGTACTTTACTCTTGTTAAAACGTAAAAGGTTGCAGGTAAACTACCCCTTCCCCTTAACCAATCTTCACCAAAATCGAAAGTCATTGAGACCTCTACAATTCAGGGACGTATGCAAAACATTATTTTATTCTGTTTGAATTTGCGGCTGTTATCGTTTGCCATAGAAAATACGCTTGATAAAAAAACGTTGCAGGTAAACTACCCCTTCCGCTTAACCGATCTTCACCAAAAACAATAGGTCTTGAGTACTCTACAAATCAGGGCTGTATGCAAAACATTATTTGATTCTGTTTGAATTTGCGGCTGTTATCGTTTGCCATAGAAAATACCCTCGTTAAAAAAACGTTGCAGGTAAACTACCCCTTTCCCTTAAACGATCTTCACCAAAAACAATAGGTCTTGAGTACTCTACAAATCAGGGCTGTATGCAAAACATTATTTGATTCTGTTTGAATTTGCGGCTGTTATCGTTTGCCATAGAAAATACCCTTGTTAAAAAAACGTTGCAGGTAAACTACCCCTTTCCCTCAACCGATCTTCACCAAAAACAATAGGTCTTGAGAACTCTACAATTTAGGGCTGTATGCAAATAATCTTTTGATTCTGTTTGAATTTGCGGCTGTTATCGTTTGCCATAGGAAATACCCTTGTTAAAACATAAAACGTTACAGGTAAACTACCCCTTTCCCTTAACCGATCTTCACCAAAATCAACAGATCTTGAGAACTCTACAATTCAGGGCCGTATGCGAAACATTATTTGATTCTGTTTGAATTTGCGGCTGTTATCGTTTGCCAAACAAACAAAATTACCCTTGCTAAAAAAAAACCGTTGCAGGTAAACTACCCCTTTCCCTTAACCGATCTTCACCAAAAACAACAGGTCGCGAGTACTCTGCAAATCAGGGCTGCATGCAAAAAATTATTTGATTCTGTTTGAATTTGCGGCAGTTATCGTTTGCCATAGAAAAAAAATCTACAGACACACAGACAGACAGACAGACACACAGACACTTTTCGGAAAACGACTTTTTTTCATGTTTTGAGTGTAGTAGAATCAGAATCTGCAATAATCTCGAACACGATTTTTTTTGCCATCACCATACTTCCATTCCTTAAGGAATATGGAAGTAAATATCGGTATGGAGAACCATACATGACTTCCATATTCTAAGATTTATATTTAAAATCATTTTCAGCCAAACAGCCAGGCTGTGTCTTACCTGCCTTTTTATTGCTGTATTAAATGAAAAATATTATATTACATTAAAATGAAAAAATTATAATTTTATTGCCTGGCAACAAAATTATTTTATTTTTAACAATTACCATTGTTTCAACAAGTTTAAATAAATTTTCAAGTACTTTACTCTTGTTAAAACGTATAAGGTTGCAGGTAAACTACCCCTTCCCCTTAACCGATCTTCACCAAAATCGAAAGTCATTGAGACCTCTACAATTCAGGGACGTATGCAAAAAATTATTTGATTCTGTTTGAATTTGCGGCTGTTATCGTTTGCCATAGAAAATACGCTTGATAAAAAAACGTTGCAGGTAAACTACCCCTTCCCCTTAACCGATCTTCACCAAAAACAATAGGTCTTGAGTACTCTACAAATCAGGACTGTATGCAAAACATTATTTGATTCTGTTTGAATTTGCGGCTGTTATCGTTTGCCATAGAAAATACCCTTGTTAAAAAAACGTTGCAGGTAAACTACCCCTTTCCCTCAACCGATCTTCACCAAAAACAATAGGTCTTGAGAAATCTACAATTCAGGGCTGTATGCGAAACATTATTTGATTCTGTTTGAATTTGCGGCTGTTATCGTTTGCCAAAAAAAAAAAAAATTTCCCTTGATAAAAAAAACCGTTGCAGGTAAACTACCCCTTCCCCTCAACCGATCTTCACCAAAAACAATAGGTCGCGAGTACTCTACAAATCAGGGCTGTATGCAAAAAATTATTTGATTCTGTTTGAATTTGCGGCAGTTGTCGTTTGCCATAGAAAATACGCATGATAAAAAACGTTGCTGGTAAACTACCCCTTCCCCTCAACCGATCTTCACCAAAAACAATAGGTCTTGAGTACTCTACAAATCAGGGCTGTATGCAGAAAATTATTTGATTCTGTTTGAATTTGCGGCTGTTATCGTTTGCCATAGAAAATACCCTTGTTAAAAAAACGTTGTAGGTAAACTACCCCTTCCCCTTAACCGATCTTCACCAAAAACAAAAGGTATTGAGAACTCTACAATTTAGGGCTGTATGCAAATAATCTTTTCATTCTGTTTGAATTTGCGGCTGTTATCGTTTGCCATAGGAAATACCCTTGTTAAAACATAAAACGTTACAGGTAAACTACCCCTTTCCCTTAACCGATCTTCACCAAAAACAATAGGTCTTGAGAACTCTACAATTCAGGGCTGTATGCGAAACATTATTTGATTCTGTTTGAATTTGCGGCTGTTATCGTTTGCCAAACAAACAAAATTTCCCTTGCTAAAAAAAAAACCGTTGCAGGTAAACTACCCCTTTCCCTCAACCGATCTTCACCAAAAACAATAGGTCGCGAGAACTCTGCAAAACCGGGCTGTATGCAAAAAATTATTTGATTCTGTTTGAATTTGCGGCAGTTATCGTTTGCCATAGAAAAAAAATCTACAGACAGACAGACAGACAGACAGACAGACAGACAGACAGACAGACACACACACAGACACTTTTCGGAAAACGACTTTTTTTCATGTTTTGAGTGTAGTAGAATCAGAATCTGCAATAATCTCGAACACGATTTTTTTTGCCATCACCATACTTCCATTCCTTAAGGAATATGGAAGTAAATATCGGTATGGAGAACCATACATGACTTCCATATTCTAAGATTTATATTTAAAATCATTTTCAGCCAAACAGCCAGGCTGTGTCTTACCTGCCTTTTTATTGCTGTATTAAATGAAAAATATTATATTACATTAAAATGAAAAAATTATAATTTTATTGCCTGGCAACAAAATTATTTTATTTTTAACAATTACCATTGTTTCAAAAAGTTTAAATATATTTTCAAGTACTTTACTCTTGTTAAAACGTAAAAGGTTGCAGGTAAACTACCCCTTCCCCTTAACCGATCTTCACCAAAATCGAAAGTCATTGAGACCTCTACAATTCAGGGACGTATGCAAAACATTATTTGATTCTGTTTGAATTTGCGGCTGTTATCGTTTGCCATAGAAAATACGCTTGATAAAAAAACGTTGCAGGTAAACTACCCCTTCCCCTTAACCGATCTTCACCAAAAACAACAGGTCTTGAGTACTCTACAAATCAGGGCTGTATGCAAAACATTATTTGATTCTGTTTGAATTTGCGGCTGTTATCGTTTGCCATAGAAAATACCCTTGTTAAAAAAACGTTGCAGGTAAACTACCCCTTTCCCTCAACCGATCTTCACCAAAAACAGTAGGTCTTGAGAACTCTACAATTTAGGGCTGTATGCAAATAATCTTTTGAGTCTGTTTGAATTTGCGGCTGTTATCGTTTGCCATATGAAATACCCTTGTTAAAACATAAAACGTTACAGGTAAACTACCCCTTTCCCTTAACCGATCTTCACCAAAAACAATAGGTCTTGAGTACTCTACAAATCAGGGCTGTATACAGAACAGTATTTGATTCTGTTTGAATTTGCGGCTGTTATCGTTTGCCATAGAAAATACCCTTGATAAAACAAAAAACGTGGCAGGTAAACTACCCCTTTCCCTCAACCGAACTTCACCAAAAACAATAGGTCTTGAGAACTCTACAATTTAGGGCTGTATGCAAATAATCTTTTGATTCTGTTTGAATTTGCGGCTGTTATCGTTTGCCATAGAAAATACCCTTGTTTAAAAAACGTTGCTGGTAAACTACCCCTTCCCCTCAACCGATCTTCACCAAAAACAATAGGTCTTGAGTACTCTACAAATCAGGGCTGTATGCAGAAAATTATTTGATTCTGTTTGAATTTGCGGCTGTTATCGTTTGCCATAGAAAATACCCTTGTTAAAAAAACGTTGTAGGTAAACTACCCCTTTCCCTTAACCGATCTTCACCAAAAACAAAAGGTCTTGAGAACTCTACAATTTAGGGCTGTATGCAAATAATCTTTTCATTCTGTTTGAATTTGCGGCTGTTATCGTTTGCCATAGGAAATACCCTTGTTAAAACATAAAACGTTACAGGTAAACTACCCCTTTCCCTTAACCGATCTTCACCAAAAACAATAGGTCTTGAGAACTCTACAATTCAGGGCTGTATGCGAAACATTATTTGATTCTGTTTGAATTTGCGGCTGTTATCGTTTGCCAAACAAACAAAATTACCCTTGCTAAAAAAAAACCGTTGCAGGTAAACTACCCCTTTCCCTCAACCGATCTTCACCAAAAACAATAGGTCGCGAGAACTCTGCAAAACCGGGCTGTATGCAAAAAATTATTTGATTCTGTTTGAATTTGCGGCAGTTATCGTTTGCCATAGAAAAAAAATCTACAGACACACAGACAGACACACAGACAGACACACAGACACTTTTCGGAAAACGACTTTTTTTCATGTTTTGAGTGTAGTAGAATCAGAATCTGCAATAATCTCGAACACGATTTTTTTTGCCATCACCATACTTCCATTCCTTAAGGAATATGGAAGTAAAAATACCCTTGTTAAAAATAAAACGTTGCAGGTAAACTACCCCTTTCCCTTAACCGATCTTCACCAAAAAGAATAGGTCTTGAGAACTCTACAATTCAGGGCTGTATGCAAAATATTATTTGATTATGTTTGAATTTGCAGCTGTTATCGTTTGCCATAGAAAATACCCTTGTTAAAACATAAAATGTTGCAGGTAAACTACCCCTTTCCCATATCCGATCTTCACCAAAAACAATGGGTCTTGAGAACTCTACAAATCAGGGCTGTATGCAAAAAATTATTTGATTCTGTTTGAATTTGCGGCTGTTATCGTTTGCCATAGAAAAAAAATTACCCTTGATAAAACCCCTTTCCCTCAACCGATCTTCACCAAAAACAATAGGTCGTGAGTACTCTACAAATCAGGGCTGTATACAAAAAATTATTTGATTCTGTTTGAATTTGCGGCTGTTATCGTTTGCCATAGAAAAACACTCTACAGACACATACACAGACACTTTTCAAAAAATAATTTTATTTTTTTGTTTTGAGGATAGTACAATCAGAATCTGCAATAATCTCGAACACGATTTTTTTTTGCCATCACCATACTTCCATTTCCTTAAGGAACATGGAAGTAAAAATCTACACACAGACAGACAGACACACAGACACTTTTCAAAAATGACTTTTTTTCATGTTTTGAGGATAGTACAATCAGAATCTGCGATTATCTCGAACACGATTTTTTTCGCCATCACCATACTTCCATTTCCTTATGGAACATGGAAATAAAAATTATCCCCGCCTCTTCAACTATAATTTTCATTTATAGAAAATTACCCGCACCCCGTTCAACTAACCTCTTCATTTATAGATATTTCACCTACGTTTCTACACGGAATATTATGATCTTCTTATCAGGATACTTTATTTATCAAATTGAAGTACTTTACTCTTTTTAAACAAAACGGTGCAAGTAAACTACCCTTTTTCCGCAACCGATCTTTACCAAAATCAATAGGCCTTGAGTCCTCTACAATTCAGGCACATTTATGTAAAAAATTATTTGATTCTGTTTGAATTTACGGCAGTTATCGTTTGTCACACAAAAAATTACCCTTGATAAAATATAAAACGTTGCAAGTAAACTACCCCTTTCTCTTAACCGATCTTCACCAAATTCAATAGGCCTTGAGTCCTTTACAATTTAGGAATGTATGCAAAAAATTATTTGATTCTGTTTGAATGTGCGGCAGTTATCGTTCGTCATACAAAAAATTACCCTTGATAAAACATAAAACGTTGCAAGAAAACTACCCCTTTCTCTTAACCGATCTTCACCAAAATAAATAGGCCTTGACTACTCTACAATTCAGGGATGTATACAAAAATTCATTTGATTCTGCTTGAATGTGTGGCAGTTATTGTTTGTCATAGAACAAATTACCCTTGTTAAAACAAAACGTTGCAGGTAAACAAGCCCTTTCCCTTAACCGATCTTCACCAAAAACAATAGCCCTTGAGTCCTGTACAATTCAGGGACGTATGAGAAAAATTATTTGATTCTGTTTGAATTTACGGCTGTTATCGTTTGCCATAGAAAAAGGTCTACACACACACACAGACACTTTTCGAAAAATGACTTTTCTTCATATTTTGAGGGTAGTACAATCAGAATCAGCCGTTATCTCGAACATGATTTTTTTTGACATGACCATATTCCATTTCCTTATGGAACATGGAAGTAAATATCGGTATGGAGAACCATACATGCCTTCTATGTTCTAAGATGTATATTTAAAATCATTTTCGAAATGAAATATTTCCATAGAAACTACTTCTTTCTACTTACTGCTTCAGCCTTAACCACAGTACTGTGGTCACTAACTTCTACCACATCACGTTATCGCACTCGATTTTCACTGATGATGGAAGTCGATGGCACTGCCGAAACGTCTGGTTTTCAGAGCACATTGGACTACGGCCAAACAGCCCGGGAAGGAATTTTAACAACAAACTACTTCTTTGTTGCCGATAACATAGTACACCTATAAAAAATTTCCCCTCCCCTTGTAACTACAATTTTCATTTATAGAAAATTATCCCCACCCCGTTCAACTAGCCTCTTCATTTATAGATATTTCATCTACGTTTCTACTGAGGATTATTATGATCTTCTTATCAGGATACTTTATTTATCAAAATTAAGTACTTTACTCTTGTTAAAATATAAAATGTTGCAGGTAAACTGCCCCTTTCTCTTAACCAATCTTCACGAAAATCAAAAGGGCTTGAGTTCTCTACAATTCAGGGCTGTATGCAAGAAATCATTTGATTTTGTTTGAATGGGTGTTTTCACACTTACCGACACGACACCGACCCTACAACGACACTGACACGATATCGGGAAGGTACTTTCATACTCAAGACGACAGATCTTGATATATCGGCCGTGGTGAGTGTAGTTTATACAAATGGCTGAATTCAACAGAAGATTGTATTTACTATATTTGTTATATTTAAGATGGAGAAGACGAAAAGTAGATAGGAAGTATTGGGTTCACCCGATTATTAAAGTTCGCTATGTAGAAGGCGCATACTACACCTTATTTGATAAGTTGGTTTTAGATGATAAAGTTTTTCAATTTTTTTCGAATGAGTAAAGAAACATTTGATTATATTTTAGTTAACTTGTCAGATATTATCAAGAAAGAAGATACTCGATTCAGAATGGCAATCCCACCAGAAGAAATGCTATCAGTTGCAATAAGGTAAATTTTTTATAAATACTAACAATTCAAAAATAAAACGTATGTCTTTTATTATACATTAAACAACAATGTTTTGTCTTAAAAAAAGGAAACAAGTTTTGAAATGATTTTTTAAAGCTAAAAGATTAGTTAAAAAGCTAAAACAATTTGGAAAATTTATAAAATGTTCACAAATCTTCTTCAGTTCCACACTGATTGTCAAGAAAATCTTGGAATATGTTGGAACTTTTGCGAACTTCGTTAGTCACCATTGAGCTCGGAGCAATTTCGAGAGGTTGAAGACAATAAACCATTGTAGACTCGTTCAAATTGGAATCCGATGGAGGTTGAGACATATTTGGTTGTTGTTTGTAAGCTCCTGCGGCTGGATGTCCTACAAATGAAAAGTTATGTTCATGACTTTGGCAAGAATTGCAACTGAAGGTAGTAGGTGAAGTCGATGGAAGAGAAGTCGATCCATAAAAACGCGAATTTGAACTTCGTTTTTCTTTGATTGATTTTATGGACATTAGAATGTTCATATGCAGGTCCATAAGCTCCGTTTCATTCATATCGCGTATGTATGGAACGAAGGACAACATCATCAATTCATGCTCATTGTGGGAAGGCTTTGATTTTTTTATTTCAGATAAAATTTCTTGTTCCACTGGGTCTAATTGTCTCTTTTTCTTATTTGTATTTGTTTTCTTCTGTGTGCTAGTGTTTGAGGCTGGTTCGGTCGAACGGATGGAGCTTTCTGTTGTTGTATCTAAATTATGATTTAAATCAGATACGGACTGAGCTGGTGATGGAACCTGTGAAGAGTTTTCAATTTCATCTTTTTCATCTTCAGAGTTGTCCTGCGTTAAATTGCTAGTGGTGATACCCTTCTTTGCGGCTTTCAGTAAGAACTGCAAATGTTCTGCATACATGTAGCTCTTCTTTGCTGCTTGCCCACTTTTTGTTCGTAGAGATCGCAGAAATGCGTCTCGTATGTTGTCCCACTTGGTCCTGATAGCGTCACCTGAAACAAAAAAGGAAAAGCCTGTTGTAACATGTTTAGGCAGAAAAACACTGAAGTTTAGGCAGTGTTGTTTAGGCAGAGAAACATAATTTTCTCTTTGTAGAAAATTACAAAATATCGGTATGGAGAACCATACATGACTTCCATATTCTAAGATTTATATTTAAAATCATTTTCGAAATGAAATATTACTATAGAAACTACTTCTTTCTACTTACTGCTTCAGCCTTAACCACAGTACTGTGGTCACTAACGTATACCACCTCACGTTATCGCACTCGATTTTCACTGATGATGGAAGTCGATGGCATTGCCGAAACGTCTGGTTTTGTAGAAAACATTGGACTACGGCCAAATATCCCAGGAAAGAATTTTAACAAAAACTACTTCTTTGTTGCCGCCGATAACGTTGTACACATATATATATAAAAAATATGCATAAAATTAATGGCTTGTATAAGTTAATGATTGATCTCCATTAAGTAGTGCTCAAGTTTCCAAAGTTTTAGTATTATGATGTCCGTAATTAAAACATCAGAGCACGTTTAGTGTGTATGAGGGTACACCGTGGACAAAAATTTTCAACATTTCCTATTGAGCGTTGCTTAGAGTAAAGCTGCGAATCTACAGTGTACGTTTCACAGACCAAACACGTGGAAAAGAAGGAGCGCTCCGAAGTCACTCATGGACCCTCACCATCTTGCAGAGGATTCATTCCCTAAAGACGAAAAGTCTGTCTATGAATCGTTCCTCTGTAAACACGTGCAGTTACACTGCCCAGCGATCCACAGGAAGCAAATCGCTATCCACGCTGGATACTTTTTCGGCTTGCACGCGTTATGTTGATATGGGTTTCGGCACTTTCCATTTAAAAAGCGTGCAAATGTAAGAAAAAAACATGAATGAGGCCAGAAATAACGCGAATTGTGTGTGTGTGTGTGTGTGTGTGTGTGTGTGTGTGTGTGTGTGTGTGTGTTCCCTGCCTTTTTATTGTGGTTAGTCATAATAATAAAATGGAAACGTAAACATTACATAACTGAGATATGCTTGCCTGCCACGAACGATATATTTTCCCTCATACATGATTTACATTAAAATGAAAAAATTATAATTTTATTGCCTGGCAACAAAATTATTTTATTTTTAACAATTACCATTGTTTGAAAAAGTTTAAATGAATTTTCAAGTACTTTACTGTTGTTAAAACGTAAAAGGTTGCAGGTAAACTACCCCTTCCCCTTAATCGATCTTCACCAAAATCAAAAGGCCTCGAGTTCTCTACAATTCAGTGATGTATGCAAAAAATTATTTGATTCTGTTTGAATATGCGACAGTTATCGTTCATCATAGAAAAAATTACCCTTGTTAAAACATAAAATGTTGCAGGTAAACTACCCCTTTCCCTTAACCGATCTTCACCAAAAACAATAGGTCTTGAAAACTCTACAATTCAGAGTTGCATGCAAAAAATTATTTGATTCTGTTTGAATTTGTGGCTGTTATCGTTGCCATAGAAAATACCCTTGTTAAAACATAAAACGTTGCAGGTAAACTACCCCTTTCCCTTAACCGATCTTCACCAAAAACAACAGGTCTTGAGAACTCCATAATTCAGGGCTGTATGCGAAACATTATTTGATTCTGTTTGAATTTGCGGCTGTTATCGTTTGCCAACAACAAAAAATTACCCTTGATAAAAAAAAACCGTTGCAGGTAAACTACCCCTTTCCCTCAACCGATCTTCACCAAAAACAATAGGTCGTGAGTACTCTACAAATCAGGGCTGTATGCAAAAAATTATTTGATTCTGTTTGAATTTTCGGCTGTTATCGTTTGCCATAGCACAAAAAATCTACAGACAGACAGACACACACACAGACACTTTTCGAAAAACTACTTTTTTTCATGTTTTGAGTGTAGTACAATCAGAATCTGCAATAATCTCGAACACGATTTTTTTTGCCATCACCATACTTCCATTTCCGTAAGCAATATGGAAGTAACAAAGACTAATTACAAATTGTTGTTATATTTTTTAGCGTTACAAGTTGCATTTTAAAAATTGTACTTGCCCTTACAAAATGTCACACAGTTGTGTTTTTGTTTTAGATACTTGGCTTCGGGAAACACATTGACAGATATGCACTACTCATATCGAATTGGGATATCTACGTTGAGTAATATCATACAGTACGTATGCAGTAAAATATGGGACACGTTTCGTTCAACTTACCTCAAAGAAATGGCACAGCAAGATTGGGAAGAAATTGCTGCTGAATTTAAAAGCAGAGCTAATTTTCCTATGTGCCTTGGTGCCATTGACGGTAAGCACATTCGGATCCAGAATTTCCCCCATGAAAGCTCAATGTATTTCAATTATAAGAAATTTTACTCTATAGTTCTCTTAGCAGTCGTTGACTCTCATTACAAATTTGTGTTGGTTGATATCGGAGCCTATGGCGAGGATTGTGATTCTTCCATTCTACGAAGTACAGAATTTTGGAACAGACTGACTCTCGGTGAATTAAGTATTCCGCAGGAACAACCTTTACCACCAAAAGGTTTAAAAGTGCCTTATGTGTTTGTTGCCGATAGTGCATTTGCAATTCACGAACATATTTTGAAAGAATTCTCAAATCATAATATGAGTGTGAAACAACGTGTTTTCAACTACAGACTACATAGAGCCCGTAGATATGTGGAGTGTGCCTTCGGCATACTAAGCAATAAATGGAGAATATTCCATAGGCCTTTGAATGTATCAAAAATATTTTCAACAAATACTGTAAAGGCGTGCGTTGTTTTGCACAATATAGTACGCTCGAGAGATGGCGGAAGAGAACACGACGACATGATATCTCCAGGATCGCAATTTCGAGAATTACCCGCCAAAACAAAGCGGACAGGAAAAACAGGAAAAAGCGTTCGCAGCAATTTTTCAAACTATTTCATTAGTGATGAAGGGAAATTACCTTGGCAGTTATCAAAAATTTAAAACATAATTTTTTTAAAATTTGTTTGAGAACTGGAGTACACTTTTACTGAAAATGTGTGTTAAATTTACACTATCAAGATACTTGATACTTGAATCAATGTAGTTGAAGTATTTTTAAACAGACAATAAAAATGTTTTAACAATTAAAATAATTGTTTACTCACCTGTTTTTTTTCTTCTCTTCAAGAGTAAGTGTGTCATAGCCGTCTTCCAGGTATTCATATATTTCTTGCCAACTCTTCTGGCGAAGAATTTTATTTTTATTTGCTTCATCTGTCTTGTCCCACAAACAAGGCTTCGTCTCAGTAAGTTCAATCAATGTGACTATGTCATACTTAAACAGTTTGTTAGTCATTTCACAAACTATTCAACTACTAACCTAAAATAATGCGCTAGGCAGAGTGAACTATCGGTGACGACACAACACCGACCAAGATGGGAGAGCTACTGCCCGCCGACACGTCGGTGCCGACACAGACCCGATACCGACATGTCGGTGAGTGTGAAACGGTTCCATAACATTTCTTTACTTTTTGTTCCCACCGATATCGGGTCGGTGGCGTGTCGGTAAGTGTGAAAACGCCCAATATGCGGCAGTTCTCGTTCATCATAGAAAATATCGGTATGGAGAACCATACATGACTTCCATGTTCTAAGATTTATATTTAAAATCATTTCTGAAATGAAATATTTCTATAGAAACTACTTCTTTCTACTTACTGCTTCAGCCTTAACCACAGTACTGTGGTCACTAATGTTTACCACCTCACGTTATCGCACTCAATTTTCACTGATGATGGAAGTCTGTGGCATTGTCGAAACGTCTGGTTTTGAAGAAAACATTGGTCTACAGCCAAACAGGCCGGGAAGGAATTTTAACAACAAACTACTTCCTTGTTGTCGATAACATAGTACATATATAAAAAAAATTATCCCCTCCCTCTTCAACTACAATTTTCGTTTATAGAAAATTACCCCCACCCATTTCAACTAGCCTCTTCATTTATAGATATTTCATCTACGTTTCTACAGTGGATTATTAAGATCTTCTTATCAGGATACATATTTATCAAAATTAAGTGCTTTACTCTTGTTACAACAAAAAATGTTTCAGGTAAACTAAACTACCCTTTCTCCGTAACCGATCTTCAACAAAATCAATAGGACTCGAGTCCTCTACAACTCAGGCAAATATGTAAAAAATTATTTGATTCTGTTTGAATTTACGGCAATTTTCGTTCGTCATAAAAAAAGTCTGTTGTTAAAACATTGAAGGTGGCAGGTTAACTACCCCATTCCCTTAACCGATCTTCACCCAAATCAATAAGTCTTGAGAACTCTACAATTCAGGGCTGTATGCAAAACATTATTTGATTCTGTTTGAATTTGCGGCTGTTATGTTTGCCATAGAACAAAATTACTCTTGTTAAAACATAAAACATTGCAGGTAAACTACCCCTTTCCCTTAACCGATCTTCACCAAAAAAAAAAATTCTACACAAGACAGACAGCAGACACTTTTCGAAAAATGACTTTTTTTTATGTTTTGAGGGTAGTACAATCAGAATCTGCAATTATCTCGAACATGATTTTTTTTGCCATCACCATACTTCCATTTCCTTATGGAACATGGAAGTAAAAGTCATTTTTGTCTGTGTGTCTGTGTATATTTTTTTTTCTATGGCAAATGATAAGAGCCGCAAATTCAAACAGAATCAAATACTTTTTTGCACACATCACTGAATTGTAGAGTACTCACGACCTATTGTTTTTGGTGAAGATCGGTTAAGGGAAAGGGGTAGTTTACCTGCAACGTTTTATGTTTTAACAAGGGTAATTTTTTCTATGACGAACTGCCGTATATTCAAACAGAATCAAATAATTTTGTTTATACCTCCCTGAATTATAGAGAACTCAAGGTCTTTTGATTTTGCTGAAGATCGGTTAAGAGAAAGGGGTAGTTTACCTGCAACATTTTATGTTTTAACAAGGGTAATTTTTCTTATGACGAATGATACCTGCCACACATTCAAAGAGAAACAAATAATTTTTTGCATACGTTCCTGAATTGTTAAGGTCTGTTGATTTTGGTGAAGATCGGTTAAGTGAAAGGGGTAGTTTACCAGCAACAGTTTATGTTTTAACAACGGTAATTTTTCTACAACGAACGATAACAGCCGCAAATTCAAACAGAATCGAATAGATTTTTTGCATACAGCCATGAATTGTAGAGTACTCAAGACCTGTTGTTTTTGGTGAAGATCGGTTAAGGGAAAGGGGTAGTTTACCTGCAACATTTTATGTTTTAACAAGGGTAATTTTTCTTATGACGAATGATAACTCCCGCACATTCAAACAGAATCAAATATTTTTTTGCATACGTTCCTGAATTGTTAAGGTCTGTTGATTTTGGTGAAGATCAGTTAAGTGAAAGGGGTAGTTTACCAGCAACAGTTTATGTTTTAACAACGGTAATTTTTTCTATGACGAACGATAACAGCCGCAAATTCAAACAGAATCGAATAGGTTTTTTGCATACAGCCATGAATTGTAGAGTACTCAAGACCTGTTCATTTTGGTGAAGATCGGTTAAGGGAAAGGGGTAGTTTACCAGCAACACTTTGTTTTAACAACGGTAATTTTTTCTATGACGAACGATAACTGCTGCACATTAAAACAGAATCAAATATTTTTTTGTGTATGTTCCTGAATTGTAGAAACTCAAGGCCTACTGATTTTGGTGAAGATCGGTTACGGGGAAAGGGTAGTTTACCTGCAACATTTTATGTTTTAGCAAGAGTAAATTACTTAATTTTGATAAATAAAGTATCCTGATAAGAAGATCATAATAATCCACTGTAGAAACGTCGATAGAATATCTATAAATGAAGAGGCTAGTTGAAGGGGGTGGGGTAATTTTCTATAAATGAAAATGATAGTTGCAGTGGGAGGGGATAATTTGTATTTATGTCATGTGTACTACGTTATCCACAACAAAGTAGTTTGTTGTTAAAATTTCTTCCCAGGCTGTTTGGCCGTGGTCCAATGTTTTGTACAAAACCAGACGTTTCGGCAGTGCTATCGACTGCCATCGTCAGTGAAAATCGAGTGCACTAACGTGAGGTGGTATACGTTAGTGACCACAGTACTGTGGTTAAGGCTGAAGAAAGAAGTAGTTTCTATCGTAATATTTCATTTTGAAAATGGTTTTAAATATACATCTTAGAACATGGAAGTCATGTATGGTTTTCATGTTTTGAGGGTAGTACAATCAGAATCTGCCGTTATCTTGAACACGATTTTTTTTTTGCCATGACCATACTTCCATTTCCTTATGGAACATGGAAGTAAAACCAGTATGGAGAACCATACATGACTTCCATGTTGTAAGATTTATGTTTAAAATAATTTACTTGAATTCGGTTCGGTAATTTCTAAAAAAATGTTGCCCACCCTCAAACTAATTTCATTCACTATTTATAGATATTTTTGTTATTATGGGGTAGTCGTTTAATATAATGTTATTTTCAGTCACTTTATCCATAAAAATTAGGTAGGCTTACTTTATTCTTATAAAGAAACCGAACTATGCAGATAACCATCCCTCCTCCGAAGCGCTCCGAAATCACTCACGGACCCTAAGCATCTTGCATAGGGTTCATTCCCTAAAGACGAAAAGTCTGTGTATGAACCGTTACTGTGTAAACACGTGCAGTTACACTGCCCAGCGATCCACATGAAGCAAATCGCTATCCACGCTGGACACTTTTTTGGCTTGCACGCGTTGTGTTGGTATGGGTTTCGGCACTTTCCATTTAAAAAGTGTGCAAATGTAAGAAAACAAACATGAGTGAGGCCAGAAATAATGCGAATTGTGTGTGTGTGAGTGTCTTGCCTGCCTTTTTATTGCAGTAATCATAATAATAAAATGGAAATGTGAGATATGCTTGCCTGCCACGAATGATATATTTTCTCTCATACATGATTTAAATTAAAATGAAAAAATATAGAATTTTGTTAAATTTAAATGAAATGTTTCCATAGAAACTACTTCTTTGTTGTCAATAACGTAGTATACATATAAAACTTATAAAAATTTACCTCCTCCATCAACTACCATTTTAATTTATACAAAAAATTACCCCGTCCCCCTTCAACTACCCTTTTAATTTATAGATATTTCATCTACCTTTCTACAGTGGATTATTATGACCTTCTTTTCAGGATACTTTATTTATCAAAATTAAGCACTTTACTCGTGTTAAAACGTAAAACGTTGCAGGTAAACTAACCCTTTCCCTTAACCGATCTTCACCAAAAACAATACGCCTTGAGTCCTCTACAATTCATGGCTGTATGCAAAAAATTATTTGATTCTGTTTGACTTTGCGGCTGTTATTATTTGACATAGACAAAATTCTACACACAGACACTGTTCGAAAAATGACTTTTTCATGTTTTGATGGTAATCAGAATCTGCCGTTATCTCGAACACAATTGTTTTTGGCATGATCATACTTCCATTTCCTAATGGAACATGGAAGTAAAAAAAGTGATGGAAGAAGTCCGTCTCACTAGTAGGCCTATTGTAGCACACTGTACACTATATTTTAAAAGACCATACATTAACACACTGACTTTTAACAATGTGGTTAATGATGTTTCCAAGGTGCTAAGGCACAGTGAAACAAATACATTGCATACAAAGAAGCACAACCCGGGCTGTAGCACACACGGTGGTGACTGTACGTGCTATGGCACGAGCTGTCGGCCACAATGAAAGTGTTAAAGTGATGTGAAGAAACATATGGCTGCTATAAAATCTTTCTGATTCTTGATGGCATGAGCACCAAAATTTTAGACACTATAATTATATTATTTAACTATGCCCAAAGACACTACTTGGACTAACAATGGATGGACTCAATGAGTCATCCATACAGAGGAAAGCTAGTATCAGAGGGCTGGACATGGTGATGGAATTTTACCCAGAAAATGCTTTAGATATAACTTATTACAAAATTTTCACACAAAAAATTTTCGTTTGAGATTTTGAGTATTTTTTGAAAGAGTTGTATGGCATCATAACATAAATATTTTGAAAATATAACACACAGTTTCTAACTCCTTAAAGAAGTATCCCCCTGAATTTGTAAAAATTAAACATGTATAAATCGAAATATCAGACCTATGACAATTTTAAATAAGAAGCAAAGCATCCTATATAGTCTCTCAGTAACAACTGTTGACCTTGAGATAGATGTACATGCCATAGAGATTGAGATGTAAATGACATAATGGTACTGTGTGTGGATAAAAATAATCTAGGCTGTGACCTAAAATATAGGAGAATAGTGAACTAAAAACTTCTTCTTCCCATTATACACATCAGAAAATGTAAAAATACAAAAACACAGACATGTTAAGGAACTCCCACACATCTTCATTTGCCTCCATTCGGTGAACAGAGCTGAATCTGCCAGTACCAGGGTTTTGTCAAGTTTGGTACATTTCAACACGATTTACCAAAAAGACACGAAATGCTACCACACAGTTGTTCTTCTCACACTATTTTCAACATCTCTTTGGTGTAGCAGAAAAGTGGTAATATGTGGAAATGTGACGAACAGACACAAAATGATGCAAATAGTGATAAAAGCCCCTTTCCCTTCCCTTCCAATGTCTCAATTTAGTGAACATTGCCTGTACGTCTGGTTTTGGCTCCATTCACTGAGCAAAGATGCATGCGTGGAAGGGTCTTTGGTTAAAACAACAATATGCCAAAAAATGTACTATTACATCTCACCAAAAATATAGGAAAATTCAAAAGATGTATATTTATGAATAGACTTATTAGTAGATTAAAACTTAGAAGCTTTGAGCTTTAAATTAAGTAGTAACTTGAACTCTGATTTGTATCACAAGTAAATATTTTGAAGTGATAAATTTAAACACAACTTAACTTTGATAAAGGAAAGTTTGATAAAGACGCTGGTTGACTTGGCTTTGTGTATAAGTGAGCCTCTCAATACCGTGACAAGGAGTTTGGACATCTTGATACAACAGTACACTCAAAACAGTTACTCTGCCACGGAGGCGAAAACAGCCCTCAGCCTGGCTGAATAGATGCGTTAGAGGAACATCAGTGGTCGGCATGCTGTTCTTGCCTTGTGCCAGTGTGATGGACTAAAGAGGGAGGCTATAGAAATAATATCCACAGTGACCGTAGTATACACAAGAAAGAAAGAGTTCCTTTGCACTAAATAAATACTGGATTTAATATTCATGTTAAATGTGGTATCCAAGTCACAAGTACGAATTAATAACTAAATGTATTGGATGGCGGCTTTCAGACACGGTATGATAGCTGAACCAATCTAAAAAGAAGAGTGATGTGACTGGCCAAACAATAACCAACCCGCATAGAGTTTGATACCTTAGAAACATGTATAATGTGGCAGACAGATGAACATGATGAACATACCAGTTGGGGCATGATGAACATGATAGTCCTCATGGGGGCAGAACAGTTTGTTTTGTTTGTAGTCCTATGCGGGGGTTTAAAATCTCGGTTCCCATGCCTCTGAAGATGTCTGTCATAGGTATGGTAGACTTGGTCTAATGGTCTAACAGACCAGAAAATGTTGACAGTGTAAAACCTTACTATCTTGAAACGTACCTTACTATCTGTATACAAGATACATTCAGAGGTGATGTAACATATAGCTTGTAACTTCTGAAGCTCTGAAGCATCATGCTCGTATCTTCCTACAAAACGTGAGTAATAAATAGGCTAATATATTCATAAAACTTATAATCAAATACAAAATTACAAACAAGATAACCTTACAGTTTGAAGACTGCTTTTCAAATCACATTAATTACTGCAGAACACTATCTTTTAATGACCTCTTCTGCCTACAATCACTTGAGACAAATATTTCTGAATGCGTTGTACATTTACTCTAGAGAACATTACTGTTGACATGTAACTGATTCATCAAGCTAACATCAAACCTGCTACAGCAGTGGTTCTCAAAGTGGGGTCCACGAACACTTATAACCCTCCAAATACCACGGTCCAGCTGGAACATAGAATACCACGGGGGTCTTTGCGAGACCCCATTCTTAATTTTGGTTCTTGACGACGTTTTGTGTGTCGGGTGGTTCAACTCTTTCACTTCACACCTGTTGGTACTTAGGAAAAGGAAAGTCATCTTAGAAAATGATTAAAATTAATAAACTTGTTCAGAAAGTATTTATTTGGAAAAAGTGAGAAATAAATGTATGACAATAGTTTTTCAAAGAAAGACAATTATGAAGTGTAGAAGTAAAAAAAAAGAACAGAAAATTATTCACAACGTAAACACATTGTTTTTTCTGAGTGATGAGCCTTGCAAACAAACTTCTTACATACTGAACAGAAGATGTTCACTTTTGTATCATTTTTCCTGGGGCACATGTAGCATCGTGAACGTTTCTTTGCAGTGTTTGATGAAGTTGTAGGTCTTGGCTCTGTAGCTGGTAGCTGGTCCACCTTCTTCGCTGGTTTCAGAAATGCTTTCCAGACAATTGGACATCATCTGTAACATGGCCATGCGTTGCGTTTTCCGAATAGATGGGTCATTGAGCCATCTCCTTATCATAGGATCAATGAGTTTTTTGGCAAGCTCGAGCAAAAATAGGCGTCTTCGAGATTCATTACCTTCATGCCATTCTGGGTGAATATCTTTCCATAAGACAAATGCATTCACTCCTGCTAAATCAATCATATTCATGAAGAGCACCATGGGCCATCTGCATGTCATCCTCTGGCATGTGTACTCGCCTGCCATAAAATCCAGGGTATCAACTGCTCCTTTCGTCTCGTTATAATGTGTTATAATTTCAGGTGTCTTCTTATCAGCTTCCTCATGAATTTCACCAGACTAGTGTTCAGTAGAGAGCAACACTACACATCTATTCAGGTGTGCGACATGAGAAACTAATGTAGCTTCAGCTTGGTAGCCAAAAATCGAAGAGTACAATGGCCGTTGTTTTGAAGGAAGAAATTTGGGGGGTATAAAAGTTTTGTTTTTTCTGAGAGTCCCACAAAGTGTTAGCTTTCTATCAATGAGTTCTTCAGCCAAATCCAGCGATATGAAAAATTATCAGTAGTGATCCCATATCCAGCCTCCAAGATGTTCACTAAATCGAGAACTACTCTTTTCCCCTGATTTTTTTCTGACTTTCCATCTTTTTTCCCTAGATAGATTTGAAAATGTTTACAGTAAGCTGTGTCACTGTCAGCCAGTACCCAGATCTTGATACCATATTTTCCTGGTTTTGATTTCATGTATACACGAAAAGGTGCTTATCCTCTGAATGGAACCAATCTTTTCATCTACAGTGAGATGAGTCCCAGGGTTGTAATATTGTTGACAGTATAAAGTAAATAGATCTGTTATGTCATGAATCGGTGCTAACTTATCTGTTGCTACTCCTTCATTACGACTAAACAAGTCATCAAATCTGAGATAAGCTGATATGGTGGAAAATCGAGTCCTTGACATGGTTGCTGCATAAATTGGTCTCTGGAAAAGGTAGTCTGAACACCATAACATAGAAACTGGTTCACGATTGCTCTTTGTGGCTCCACTGCAGATGAGTAATCCAATAAAAGCATATATTTCGGTCTCATCTATATCAACCCACTTTCTTTTCTCCCCCTTCGTCTTTTCATTATAATTTTCAGTTTCCCAAGCACCTCCCTGGTTCGTGTATGTGACAATAATATCTACAATTACAGGAGAAATGACTAACTTGAAGAAATGTAAAATGTTACCTTGTCTATCAGCATCTGATGAGACACCGGGGGGAACTCGAATAATGTTGGAAAATCTCCGTCGTCTGCGAATGAATGGATTTTTCAGCCAAAAAGTATCATCCTTTGAGACAAACATATTTCCAAAGTCTCCCACAATTTCTTCATCAAGTTCATCGCCTTGAATTTCATCAGCTATTTCAACAACGTCCTCAGCTGCAGAACATTCTGTAGCTTCTTGTACCTCATCGAGAAGGTCATTGGCTACAACTCTAGCCCTCTCCACAAGAAGTTTGGTTCTTGAAGGCACAAGACGATCCATTTCACAACACGTACACACAACTTAGAATCAAACTGAACTGGAAGGAAAGAGATACTGAACAACGAGTAGGACAAAGGGCAATGAGTGAACAACAGTGAGTGAGGGCAAAGTTTATTACGAGTAGGTAGACCCAATTTCTAGGAACATCTTGTTTGTAAAAAGGGGAAAATGACTTTTTGGAACAGCAGCTGTGTTTACACTTCATAAACTGACTCAAGTGACGCAATATTATGTCAGTTGTGTTTACACTTCATAAACTGACTCAAGTGACGCAATATTATGAAATTACACAACGATTTCATTTTCAGAAAAAGGGTACACAGAATACCACAGGGGTCTCGCGAGGACCCCAGCCACATTTTTTAGGAAACACTATGTGATTATAGTTGTGATATTGAAGTATTCGGCGGGAATGAAGATGAAAGTGGTAGTATATAGTTTAAAAAAAAAATCACCAGTTTTTCAATATATTTTCATCAAAATTCCGTGATACTGGGGTCATTAACGACCCCATGGTATTCGGAGGGTTAAGAAAAAATAGAATATACCATATTTTTTTTTTAATTTTTCGTAGCGTAACACCTAAATTTTAGAATCTTAAAACAATTAGTAGGAGATTCCAGTATTTTTGTGTGCAAACTAATTGTAATTGTAAAAGCAATTTCATATTCATGGCTTTAATAATGTTTTTAAATCATGTCGTGAAGCAGATCTGTTTGCCAGCCGAACTGACTAGAGCGCCGCATCAACGCAGAACTGATTCGCTGTCTTAGTCCCTGTATAAGCACTGTATCTTAGCAAAACGTTTTTCCGTGTAGCTGACTTTACGCCTAAGTAGCTGGATTTCGACACGTGTGGCTGGAAAGATGGAGCCGAGGTTGGCAAAGTTAAATAATAAACTTGATGTCGAGAGTAACTTAATATTGAAATTATCAGACATTAAACCTAATATTGCAGAGCTAATTGTTCAAAAGCAGCTTCATTGTTCATATTAAACCATGTTTGATATCATTAATATTACAATTTTGCAAGTTAAAAAAAAACTGATTTTAATACATACAAGAGTTTGTACTACCATATTTACTGTTTTATTTCATAACTCAAACGGGGTCCATGAAATTAATTTTTTGGAGGGGGGGTCCGCAGACTGAAAAGTTTGGGAACCACTGTGCAACAGCATCATCTGAGATTCTTCAAAATTTTGTTTCCTTAACTTACAGAAACTAATACTATAACTCCTACTTCCACTGTTTGAAAATCTGAATGAACCTGTTTCACATCTACATTTTTCAACTTTATTTAAAAGTAAGTTTTACATTTAAAATCCATTATCTAATTAGTATAATTCTAATCTAATCTTTAATGATACCACCTAATGGTTGTCATTTTTTGTAAAAAAAAAAACTTTCACACAAGACTTGAATTCAGATTCACATGTATTTATAATATGGAAAACTGAGTGCTATGCAATGCAAGATGGTTTCATTATGAACAAGTATTCCAACTGAGATGC
Organism: Magicicada septendecula; assembly: GCA_034769895.1. NCBI lineage: Eukaryota > Metazoa > Arthropoda > Insecta > Hemiptera > Cicadidae > Magicicada > Magicicada septendecula. The sequence continues at coordinate 84,324,897 of CM068372.1, read as the reverse complement.
ATCCAAGGTCATAATTGTGAAATGCTGTACAATAAACAATTTTGTCTATCTTAACAGTTTGTATACATTTTTGGGCTTCAAAAGCCTTTTATACAGGTCAACAAAACTAGCTAAAGATAGTATAACAGAATTACTAGTCTGTCAAGAATACTGAATTCAAGAGCCTACAAACTAGGGCTGGCAACATTGATTGGTATATCGATATATCGGTCTTCCGATATATCGTAACAGCTATATCGATATATCCAATATATTGCTTGAAATATATCGATATACAGTAGAACCCCTCAAATCCGAATCCCAGAAATCCGAAATCCCGGGAAATCCGAACATGATTTTGAAGAAAAACAATATTTGAAAAAAAAACACATAAAGACATAAACACATTTATTATTACATAAAATTATCATATGTAACCTAATTTTACGTAAAGAATCATTGAAAAATTAATAAAGTATGTACAAGTATTGCTACTTACGTAAAACAGGATTGAAATGGAAAAAATATTGGAATTAACACTGTATAAAAACAACAACGTCGTACAGCATTTCATTAACATCAGAGCTGAATGGCCAAGGAAAAACACAAAAGAAACACACACAAACACTACACTAAATTTTTTCACTTAAAATCAGTGATCTTCATCTGGCCAAGTGACATAAACCTTCCCGAGGATGCGATGTTGCACCAGCGTCGCATAAACATGACATCATTGGGTGTAGCAGCTGCGTGTTGTTCTACGTAGTGCAACGCGATGTCGAGAGCGACGGCAGCGTCAGAATGAGTCACGTTTGTTGAGGCATCTTCTCCCTTGCTATCGCTACCTGATACATTGTCATGTTGATCCTGGACCACAGACACTATGTCATGCTCGGTGCATTCTTCATTGTCGTCTAGTGCTGCCCACTCCTCCAGACAACTTTTTTCAGCATCCTCACATCCTGGTACTTTTTGAAAGAGATGAAGGAGCTCAGTTTCATCATCTCGTGTTGTAAGTGGTGTTTCCACAAATTCGAGGCCATGCCAAAGCTTCGTCCAAGATCTCTGCAGTAAATTTTTACTGGTATTGTTCCAGGATTCTGCAACCCAGTAAATCACATCTTTTATTGTTATCTTCTTTAGCTTCTCAAGAATAGAAAGAGAACAATCTTCTTCAATAAGAGTTTGCAGAAGCATTTTTCTGTAGCTTAGTTGTATGTTCTGTAGCACACCTTGATCCATAGGCTGCAGCAGCGATGTCACGTTAGGTGGTAGAAAAATTGCTTTTATGTCTCTGCACACCAACTGCATGTTTGAAGGATGTGACGGAGCGTTGTCTATCAAAAGTACAGCTCGAGGTGGCAGTCCATTTTCTTCATTAAATCTTGTTACCGAAGGAACAAATTTCTTTTCAAACCACTCCTTAAAAAGATTACCAGTCATCCACGCCTTAGTCTGATTTCTGTAATAAACAGGGAGAGAATTCATGTTCATATTTTTAAGGGCTCGTGGCTTGGCAGATTTTCCAATCACCATTAATGGTAGCTTGTTTGTTCCCGCGGCGTTACTGCAGGCCAAAACTGTGAGACGCTGTTTGTTCATTTTAAAGCCTGGTGCAGAAGATTCCTCTATAGAAACTATTTAGTGGGAAGTGCTTTAAAATTCAATCCATTATTGTCCGCATTATACACTTGCTGGGGCGAGTAATTTTCCGACGAAATCAAATCGGCGAATTCATCTAAATATTCTTTTGCAGCAGTATTATCAGCTGATAACTTCTCTCCGCTTATCGTCAATTGTCTGATTCCATGCCTTCTCTTCCATCGATCCAACCACCCATTGCTAGCAGTAAATGAGCCATTCCACATCAAATCAACGCAGGGTATAAACCTGACCATCTCAGAATTTGATGAAATTTGGTATGTAGGTAGTCCTCATGGAGATTAATAAAAATACAAATTTTTTTTCAAATATCTCAAACGGTTTAGAAATTACGGCTATGTAAAGTTTTCAAAAAACGGCCAAAAACACACGTCCGACATATTTTGAAATCACCACAGCTGCTCTCCTAATTGAGCTAGAGAGATGGGAGTGGTGTTATTTTACTCAGTTTTTCATGCAGTTTTCAATGATATACAGCACAACATACCTTTTCATAAAGTTTTTTTGTAAACACAAAATCAAAATTTTAAATTTAATTTTCTCAAAAAGTGCATTTTTGAAAATTTTTTAAAAATTCCTACAAATAGTTTAGACCTTTGGTAAGTGATTCTCGAAATTTCAAAGTGGGAGGCTAATGGGTTCATAGTTAAATAATAATTTAAAAAAAGAGCGTTTTATAAAACTGATAGTAGGCCTAGATATTAAAACATATTTCATTACTATATTAAATTATTTATACACTTTACATTAAATCTTTAACACTTACATCTTTAGCAAAATTTTATGTAGAACTTGATGATAGAGCTTGTGAAGTTGTTGTGGCTTCTTCAGGTGTTATTACATAAATCCTTCCAGTAGGAGTTGTAGGATCAACTTTGCTAAGCACGTCTGTCAGTGATATCCACAATACGTCCGGCTTCTTTGGATATGAAAATGATGATGAAGGGCCAGCAGGATGTAGAAATGTCACTTTTAGTTCATCCTCTTCTTCATTCTTCTCCAACACATATGCCAGCCACCACTTTTGGTCATATACGGCCGTTATATAACCGCTTACTTCTGACATTTGTAGTTTTTCTGAGGATTTTTGGATGATCACTGTTCCTTCTGTTGTATCTTCAGAGAATATTTTTACACAAATCTTTGATACGCTTGAATGAACAGGTATATAAGCATGATACTGTTGAGTTCCCTTAATAGTTACTGCTTGGCTGAAACGGTCATTCAGAAATGTTTCGGACTCAACATACTCATCTTGTGTGGAGAAGGTGAAATTAATTCCAGATAAATTTTCAACTGCCCATTCATAAAGTTGGATAGGTGTTAAAATTTGGTTGTCATATGGACGTTGCAGGCTTGCTCTTGCAGCAAGTCTCTTGACTGAGCCCCCAACCCCATCACATGGTCCTTTCCCATGTGCAGTTGCGGAAAAATGCCATTCAGCCTCTACACCAAAGTCTTGCTTGTGATAACATAAATTGATAAAATTTTTCTTATTTTTATATTGTGCAGCACACCCATCTGAGTAATAAAAAATCTTTTTTGGCACTGTTTGAAACTTTGTTGTCATGAACTCGACAAGTTTTTTTTGGAATGTATACACAGAAACAGTGTTATGCTCTAAACAAGGTGAATTACAACAAAACTTGAGTGTTTAATTTTATCATCTTCTCTGTAATAAATCACAAAAGGGTGTATTGTCACATGTTCGCTTGCCCAGTGATAACTTTGAGCTTCGTCCTGAACGACAACGTTATAGTTTTCAGAGAAATCTAAGTTTACTACAAACTCTGACTCTTTTAAATTTTCTTTTTTGTCATTAATGAATGAAGACTGCTGCTTTGCAATAAAATCATGTTTGATTAAGAGAGTCAGTTTATCACAAAAAACATTTATAAAATCTTCATTAGATTTCTGTAAAGTTTCAAGGTTGCAACGATCAACAGACACCCACTGACGATAGGTGACATTTTCTATAAGATTTTCTTCAAAAGCCTCTTCAATGATTTTGCGAATTGGGGCAACACCAGGGCATTCTCTACATTCACTCATATAGCAATTAATGTTTGGTGGATTACACAGCATTTTTGCCAAACAGTGTTTATATGTATTTAGTTGTCTATTTGTCAAAGCTCCTAATTTTGTATTTTCTATCATTAACTTTACGTTCTGGTGAATTGTGCATACACAAACTGCATGTGTGCCACTTTGGCCTGCCAATATGCAATGCTTTGGTCGAAGTTCAGCAAATTTTGAAAAACCTATTGTAATATCTGAGAATTTTTCCTTAAACAATGAGTAAGCCTCCTTAAGATTACACAAAATTAGTCGTTTTGACATTTTTGTTTTAATTCCATTCGAGTCAACTACAGTCATACAGTCCTTAATACCGGGCATTATTCTGCTGATTTCATCATTTTCATAAAATGACTTAACAGTATCAACAATAGCTTTTGAAAGGGCCTTTCCAGGCTTTGGGTTAGGGCTTTCTAAAATACCCTTTTCTTCTAACACTTTTTTTGCCTGTCTCACCATATAATCTGGTGCATTAAATTGCATTTAAAATGCATAAAGTAAATTATAAAAACTATTTCTCATTTAATTTTGAAAAACTTACCGAGTAAATAATAAGACTAAAATGACTAAATTGTGGACATAATTTGTCTTAAAGACAGCCCCCCTTGGCACAGAATTATGGTAATAATCACCATTGTAATACATTATGTAAAGGTACATAGTATTAAAATTACGCATCAGTTTTATAAAACGCTCTTTTTTTAAATTATTATTTAACTATGAACCCATTAGCCTCCCACTTTGAAATTTCGAGAATCACTTACCAAAGGTTTAAATTATTTATAGGAATTTTAAAAAAATTTTCAAAAATGCACTTTTTGAGAAAAATTTAAAATTTTGATTTTGTGTTTACAAAAAAACTTTTTATGAAAAGGTATGTTGTGCTGTATATCAATGAAAACTGCATGAAAAACTGAGTAAAATAACACCACTCCCATCTCTCTAGCTCAATTAGGAGAGCAGCTGTGGTGATTTCAAAATATGTCGGACGTGCGTTTTTGGCCGTTTTTGAAAACTTTACATAGCCGTAATTTCTAAACCGTTTGAGATATTTGAAAAAAAAATTTGTATTTTTATTAATCTCCATGAGGACTACCTACATACCAAATTTCATCAAATTCTGAGATGGTCAGGTAAAATTTTTAATTTTAGCGCGTTGATTTGATACGGAATGACCCAAATGCCAAATCTCCGTTCATTAGTTTGTTCAGCCGCAATGCCTTTTCTTGAATTAATGGACCACTAATAGGAACTCCTTTCTGCCTCTCTTGTATAAACCACAAAAACACTGCTTCGTCAATTTCTTCATTTACAGAAACTTTTGCGTGATGGCGTTGTTTCAAAGTTTTTCACTTGCTGCACTGCAAAACTGTTCAATTTTCGCACGATTCATTTTCTAGTCACTGATTGTTGCCTTACCAACACCAAATTCAACAGCCAACTTCGTCAAACTTTCCCCTCTCTCTAGTCGCATTAACACTTCGAGTTTTTCTTTTAAAGTACAAGAACTATGTTTTCGTTTGCTTGCCATAATTTAAGAAAACTAAAAAACCCGATCTACACTGCTCACTTCAAATGCAAAAACAATAAACCTTAAACGAAAACTCGAACAAACTATGTACACTGGATGGAAACAGTAACAGTAGACAAACGCACAGGACAACAAACGCCAGAGGACTAACTGGAATACAAAGATTTCTAGACCTATTGTAGTAGGACTGGGCTATTTTTAGCGCACTTCCGCCCGACAGCAATAGTGATTCACGGGCAGTCAAGGTCAGCAACCTCCGGCGGCTTCGTCTCACCCTACGCAATATTACCGGGCGGCGCGTACACTGTAACTAGTGTTGAGTACTATGTATGCAGATTTTTCGGCTAATCCGAACTTTTCCGAATCTGAACAGGCTACAGCCCCAATTAGTTCGGATTTGAGGGGTCCACTGTATTACGATATATCGGTAAGACCGATATATGAGCCAATGACCGCAAGCTCTCAGTCTGCACTGCTGTCCAACTCCAATTCCAATGCAATGCAGTGTTGCACGAGCACCACAAAAAATCCCGACGTTGTTTATAGCAGATAGTAATAAATTAATCTCATTATTAACCCTCTAATGGTAAGGTGCGGTCGGATCCGCCCATGCGCAATTGTTCCGAACATCTCTCCATTCTAACTTTTCTCCAAACGGTTTAACACTAAGATACCCTCTCAGTCATTCATACGGAAGGCATAGGAATAACCCCAGTTTCCAGGTAATTGTTCCTCGATCACTGTGTTTGTTTTTTCCGGGCACTTCTCTTTTCGGGTAGGATGCGACCCGACCTTACCAAAAATGCTTTAAAATCTTTCGACGCTTCCTATATATTTTTTGCAGTTTCGTAAGAATGTATGGCTTGTGAACTTTATACATACGTAATACTGTAACTAATGTTTAGTCTTGTTTTGTAGACTAAACATGAACACAACACTTGCCATTGTTTTGTAATTTTGTAACCAGTGACTTATCGAGTTGTATCTGTTGCAATGTTTCTCCAAAGTCGAGCCTAGACATCAACAATCGTATATATTTTGGAATGTCTACACTTTGTGTACATGTTACGATTCACGAAAAAGCGTAGTAGTATATGGTTGACATTGCTCTGGCATCATAGCAATACTAACACGTGTAAGAGCCAGAGAGTACCATTGAGTGGACAATAGAATACAATTTACTCTAATTACTGTAACTTTTTTCATTGAATTTAGATTTTCTATTCATTTTTTATTTTTTGCATAATGGCTTGTAACAAAATATTGTACACTGCTGAAGAAATATTAGCAGAGTTTCAAAGGCAAGAAGAAGAAGACTGAGACTTAGAAGAAGAAGATTTTGACAAAGAAGTTTCCGAGACTGAAGATAACATTCTTATAGACAGCAATAACGAAGGTGACGAGTTCGACTTAGCTGAAGGGACACAGGATTGTAGCAGTGCTGATGATTTTTTTTATTGTACTTCAAACAAGTTTTTAATATTTATGTCATTCTTGTAATAATGTTTAAACATTTATAATACACTCAGACTCTATAAAATGTGGTGACACTTTGCATAAAGCACACGCATTTGTGGCAGTGGGGATTTTGAGTAGCCATGTGGGGAAAAGAGGACTGATTGACCTGGCAACACTGCCTATGAAAACACTGATGATGACAGGATTTTTGAATTGGGGAAAGACCAAGAAACCATCTGGACGAACAAACCGGTACGCTCCAAATTTTCATGAACCTCATCTTTAAATGTTATCACACACCTGCCCGGACCAAAAGGCGATGCTCGAGAGATCGTTGATGAGGTACAATTGTTTTCTTTATTTGTAACCGATGAGATGCTGGAAAAAATTGTTCTCCACACTAACAGTGAAATAGAAAGATCGAAGATCAAATACCAATCTGTACAGTGGTTTACATCTCCCACAAACCTGATAGAGATAAGAGCTCTTATTTGGGCTGTTGTATATGAGCGGTGTTTCAAAGAACTCTGGTTTATGTCTTGATGATATGTTTTCCGTAATCTATGGACCGGCTGTATTTCGCTGTTCAATGTCACAGAAAAGATTCTCTTTTCTAATCCAGAACTTACGATTTGACGACAAAACTACGAGAAATCCAAGGAAGGATAAATTTGCGGCGTTTCGAGACCTTACCTTGCATGCGTAAAAGTCCACCTTACCGTTAGAGGGTTGAAGTACTAAAACAATTTGTTACAACCTTATTAAAACATCATTTTAAGAGAAGTGAATTTAATGTTTACATTTTTTAAATCAATAACAAAAAAAACGATATATATCGCGTTTTTAGACATGTATCGATATAATCCAAAAATATATAAATAACGTATATCGATAAAAAATATATCGATATATTTAGAAATATATCGATAAATTTCAACTATCGATATATCGTTGCCATCCCTACTACAAACTAATGACTGGAAAATTATTAGTACACATTAGTAGAGAATCTGAATCTAAAAATGTTGACATGAATAATATTAATTAAAATCAAGTAAAGTTTGGAAAATTCAGTTTAGATTAAAAAAACACTTTGTCTAAATGAAACACAAAATATCGACTACTTTACTTACAAAGCAGCTAAACGTTATAAAAATGTTTATGGTACTTTTATTTTATTTCCTAGTTTTGGAAATATTTGTTCTCCAAATTCTACGTATTTTTGCCATGTAGTCGATGTTTTAGTATGAAAGGGCCAATTATCTGTTCATCTATTATAGCACACATTTACTGAAAATCTATGCTGAAAATGGGAATCTATAGGTGCATGTTGATTATAGTCTTAAATTTCATTTGTCTGTAATAATTTAATTATAGCTTAATTATGTTTATTTGTATTTAAAATTAAAATATAATTTGTGTTCATAAGAAATAAAATTCTATTTCAACTGTTTTTTTTTTAAATGCATTTATTCATTCATTCCTATTATTCTGATACAGATTAAGTGTATAGGTACCTACTGCAATACAAATGCAAGAGCTTGAACTGCAGAATAAAAACTTGTTTATTCTCACACATAATTCTAGATTGGAAGGTACTTTGTAGAGAGTTTAACAATTTGTATCAGAATCGTACTTCTTCTTGGAGCAATATTACATCAGCAAAGAGTCATTAACTTCAGCAAGCTACCATTGCCCATCATAAACACAAACAATTGTGTCTTAATGGCACAACTTTGATCTACCTCTCATTCGGGCAATGAAGATATGTATTAACATTTTAATGTACCGTACTGTACTTTCTGATTCTAATACAAAACAACGAAAGGAAACGTTCAAAACTTTCTAAAGAAATACTACAGCTGACATACATGATATGGCATAAATGTATATATGAAATGACACAAATGATCAAAACAAAGAAGTTCATGATGTGTTTTACCATCCACCTGGGCCAAGAACTTTGTTTCAGACAAAAAAAGGACTTGAGTCTGGATTCCAATAAATAATGTTTTAAGAAAACCAATTCCCCTGGAATTAAAACATTAAGCTATTATCAGTATACAATATATGGTTGTTGGAGTACTAGTTAATGATTCAATGCTAAAACAGTTGGGAAAACTATTTATTTCAGATTCACCTGATTCCTCTTCCCGTTTTTCAAATTAAGATACCGCAAATTCATTACAGTATTTAGACTTTACTTTGCATCTCAAATAGTTACTTAAGTTCTATAATATATGCCTATTTAGAATAAAGAACTTGATGCATATTTTTGTGAAAATGTAATTATCTTAGTTTAACAAGCAAAATTTGTTGAATTACTGTTTTCTTTCCTCAGATTCCATACGTGGAAAACAACCTTTTTTATTTGATTTTCCAAAAAATTTTTTTTTGTCTGCTCTGAGCTGAATTTCAAAGTTGAAATTTATACTGAAGTTTCCTACCATAAACACCTTTTGTGTCCAGTTTTAAAAATTTTCTCTGGTTCCCAACACTTCTCTGGTTAAAATTTGTAAAAAAATGAATAAATTTCAATTTTTAAGAGGCTGTAATTTTTAAAAGATGCATTACTTAGTGACACTTTCTACAAACTAACTATATTCATGCATAAATAACCATATAAAAAATTAAGGCCGAGATTCTTTTCCTTCCTTGGGAATTTACTCTATGAAAATTGAATTTTATTCATTCTTGTTCGAAAACTAAGGACACAAAGATCGCCTGTACAGAAACACACTGAGACGGTAAACAGGACTCCAAATTGTATGTTAGAATGTACTGAAAACAATGAAGTTTATTTGAAAGGCCTACAACAACCTATTCCTGAGAAATTTAGAATACTGTAATGTTCACAAATGGAAAAACCAGTGTGCAACATAGACCAAATTGGCCGCCATCTGTAAACTGGATACATAAAAATGAATGAAAATGTATTTTGAACTACCAAAACACAAGGAATGGATACAAAAAAAATTATTTTTTTCTGAAATGGTCAGGCAACCTGTGCTGGACCACTTGAAATGGACTGACCCCTTACTACAATAAAAAAAAGAGGGCACCAGAGAAGTATAAACGATGACTAAGTTGTGGGACCAGAGAGTTGGAGATTAAAAGCACCACAGTCATACCAGAGCAAGTGTCTAAGAGGAAAAATTAATTTTTGTAGAAGAATAAACTTGGATTTGAAGAGACTGGGTTAAGTTTTTTGTATGTGGAGTTTTTTATGGCCAAAAATATGGGCAATGACAAAAAGTGAAACAGATAAGATGGAAATGTAGGGGGGATACAAGCAGATTGATGGAAACATGGTTGGGGACAAAAAAGGATAGTAGAACATATTTCTAGGTCAAAAAAGAAGAAAGGGAAAAGAGACTATAGGTTTCGTGAGGAGTAATGGGCTATTAACAGTGGTTTATGAGAAAACATGAGGATATGACTGCCACTCCTGGATAACATACAATCCATGATGTCATGTGAAGAGATCAAGGCTGAACTAGAAACAAACTGAGAGCAGCAGGGACACCTGGGGGTCTGCCATGTGGCCGAATACCATACTGTACATTGATACTGTACAGTTAGTATAGTATTTAAGACATTTAGATACCAGCTCTAACTAATATACCTCAGCAGAAGATAAGAAATAGAACTCTGAGGGGAAGCATGGCACTTTATTCACTCAAATCCTATTTATTGTCCTAGTTAACCATTTCACTGCTGCGATCGAGAATCCTCGATGTTCGCAAACCACACCACTACTGCTGCGCTCGAGTATATTCGATTTGAAATTTGCGCCCTTATTGCTGTTATCGAATTAACTCGATTTCTCTGCTCTGTGCTGCCATCTGTTGGCTACTATTTGTATTTGAACATTTGTTTCAGTATCGAAAAATAAATTAACATAGATATTATTCATTGTTTACGCTTACACGTGCATAACCTCTAGTTCAGTGCGTGCCTTTGTTTTCGTTGCATGTCTTGTTCTTTTTTGATTTTTGAACTATTTTATTTGTTGTTATTTTTGTGAAGTATTAACTGGTTAATTTTTAGCCCATATTTAGTGTTTAGTTTGTGTGTGTATAAATTCGTTTGTAATTTCTGTTAGTAGCTTTTCGTGTACTTTGTTGCTATTTATTGCGTACGTACGTATAGTACTTTCAAGATTTGTTTGGCCTATACTTTTATAACTGTTTGAATATGTCTAATGTTTAATTAATGTTTTCCTTTCTGAAAAAGAAATTTTATATATTATTTATCAATCAGATGATAATGTACATCTCAGTGTCAGTTTTTCATATGATGATTTTGGTGACAAGAGTGAACCACGTCAAAGTGTAGATGAAATAAACGATTTGGCTATTAAAATTTACAATATATACAACAGTTATAAACATAATATAATTATTTAATAATAATACAGTATATACATAACTTTTTAATTCAGAAGTGTGAATTGGTGTATATGTTGTGAAATGTAAATAAAGTGAAATGATACATCAAGTTTATTAGTTTACGTTAATAAATTAGGAATTTAAGTGACAAAAGTGATAAATGATAGACATAGAATATTGTGGATTCATTGTTTATGAACAACAAGGATTGATTATTGATAAGTAAAAATGCTTAAAAATCAGTTAAATATAGTTTAGAAAGTTTAGTTACGGAACACATGTGAACATATAATTTGGCCAGCACTGGGGTGTAGGGTAGATCACTTATGTCAGTAGCAGTGAAAGGGTTAACAAAAATGTAAACTTGTGACATACGAGAAGATAATACCACCTCCCACCACATACGGGTGTGAAACATGGCCACTTAAAACAGGAGATGAGAGAGATGCTATCATATTTGAATAGCAAATACTGACGAAATTTTTTGGCCCATTGGCAATGAAGTATGTCGCATCAGCTTCAATTATGAACTGTAACAACTACACAAAGCACCCAACATTGTAGTTTACATCAGGCTACTATAATGGCTACAATCCGCAGGATGTATAATGAGCGATACATGAATACAAAAAAAAATAATAATAATAAATAAATCAAATAAAAGGGACAGGTGCTAGATACCAGGACTATCTGACAAGATACTGAGACTCTTTTGAGTGTGAGGGATTGGTTAGCAGATTGAGACTGAGACCAGTGCAGGAGAAGGTTAGAGAAGATCAAGCTCAATATGGTGTACTGAAAAGGCTCAGTATCAAGGGCTCTGGCACCATGGGGAAGGAAAAAGGGCACCTTTACTGTTAGGTCACACTGATCATTCCTAAATTTGTAGGTTAAAAAACACACAAGCAGCATTCTTACTGGAAGTAGATGTCTCGAAAAAAAATTAAAGTATTAGGCCTACCTCAACGGAATGCTGAGGCAAAAACAAAAAATATTAGTACAATATTCATATAAAAATGAAACTTCTAAACATTCTGACGGATCCACAAATGTTTTTAAACATAATAAACAAACCCCAAAAATACATCCAAAATAATAAAGAATTTTTATTAAAAGAACTATGGGAAAGATACAGTAATGTATACGCCCAACAGTGATTCTTCAGATTTCATGAATAAAATTAAAAATACAGTAAACTTAAATTTAATATCCCCGGAAAACCATAATGTAACAGGAAATCATGTAAGCAACATTATTAAATTATATTGTACACACTGACATTTGTTGTTCGTGGTCGTTTAGAGGTGTCCTGACGACTGTGTGACAATACAAATATGTTAACAGATTTAACATTTACAGCAACTACCATTTTTTGATATAAATTATTATACTGCATTACAAACAATGAAAAAATATTTTGGTACATAAAGGCAAAACCTAGTCCTTGCTGACAGTATTCAAAGAACAGTGTATCTTAGTACAGAGATTATTCAAAATAATTATTTTGAAAGGCGATTTGAGGAAAATATACTAATAAACTTTGTTAACCCTAACACTAGAAAGGTTTATACATCTAATTACTAAACGTAAATCGAGTTTGCCAACTCTGCTAAACATAAACCCAATAACAACGTATATGACTCTTCATGTGCTAACAAGCCCAACATACTAAAAAGAAAATTTGTACGATAACTTATGAACTTCCAAAACAAATAAAGTATGTAATGGCTTTATCAGGCTAAACATTAAAAAATAAGTTTAACTTGGAATTGTGCTGCCATAAAGTTATACAGCAAGTCTTTGTATTACACTTCGAAACTACATTGCAATATACAATTTATTTTTATTTTAAAAACAAAATTGATACAACATAATTAAACGATGTTTAAGGAAACATATACGTAATACAAACACTAATCACTCAGGAAAACACTTGTTGAAACTTCTAAAGATGAACATAACCACAATTTTGTGACTTGCAGTTTGGACAATAGAAGGGTCCATTTGTTAACAAATCTATGAATGTACGATTAGGATAAGGTTTGACTGAGCTAAACACATGGCATAAAACTCTTGCCAATAACACGACAAAAGGTAACTTCATAATTGACAGAACTCAAATTAAAACGTGAACATCGATTATGGGAAAACTTATGTGACCACTGCCTACAGGTACTAGGACAAAACAAAAGTGATTCTTACCTTCTCTAACAAATTAGCAATTTGGTACGACACGTTAGCCATCTTGAACGTTTGTTCGATGGCAAAAACAAACAAAAGATACCGATTACTTAAAGAAACGTATAAATTCAAAGCTTTTCCAGAATTCTGCCGGCGATGTCAACCGAATATCAGCTCTCAGCACGGCAACAGAATGGTCACTGCCTTTCAAATTGTACCACTACTCGAAACCATAAATATATCTTTAAAGATTATATTATACATATATATCTTTTATGAAATGTATAATTAAAAATTACGAAAGAGAATGTAAATTATAATCCGAAAAAATTATTGATTTTTAATTTTGGATTATTTATTAATGTATTTTATGTGAACAGCTTTCTTAAAAATAGTTTCTTTTTTATATGAAAGTGATTACTGCACAGCCGCACAGGCAAATTTTGAATTAGGAAATTGTCAGTGTGACAAATATTGACAGTATTAGTATTAATTTGTCAATTCGAAGCAAAATGTTTAAGAAAAATTGTGAAAAACTAAATCAGAAACAGTTCCAGTAAGTGAATATTGTAATGTTAGGATATTCAGCTTGTTGTTCGTAATTGAACATACTTATGGAACAGTTAATTTTCATACTGGTTATAGTGAGAATAAGATGGTAAGTTATTATCTAAATATTGGTTTTGTTATTTGAGTATATGCCTATCGGTAAAAATATATGAAATCTACGTTTCATGCTATATTCCGGCTACAACTTGGAATACAGCAAGTGTATTTTAAAATATAGAGAACAAATATTCGGAAAAAAAGAAGTGACTAAAAGATGAATAATATAAATAACAGTAACTTTTTATCATAGTTAAAATTTTAATTTCAAAATGTTTACACTTTGTTTTTAAGGGTAGACACACTCCCTAACTACTGATAAATCTGTGATTTTAATGTATCTTTTTCTCAGGTTCTGTAAAAGATATAGAAATGCAATTTTTCATACATATAGAGTTATGCCTAGTAACTACTTTAACACAGAGAATTTCAAAATGGTGCTGGTTCTGGAAAAAATTTATGTAAATGTACTTTATTTACCCGTGTTTTTAGGGATAAAATATTTTGTGAATTTTAAATTATTAAGTCCACAAACCCTCATGTTAAACGTTAAAAGATCCTACATGGGATACTGTGAAAAAATATCCCAACATTTTGGAGATCCTGAGGAAAGGAAACGTAAAAAAAAAAAAAAACTTTCAGGATACTAAGATGAAAGATGAGCTCACCTTTTTCTGATAAGCTTTAGTTGAATACGAGAGCCCTGTTTCTGTATCAGTTTCTTCTAGCTCCTCCTCCAAATTGCTTTTTGAGCCTTTTTAGTAAATATCACTATTGTAATAACGACTCGGAACACTAAGTTTTTTATAAGTAAAACCGTAAAGATTTACCTTACAGCCTAAACCGGCTTTCACCTTTAAAAGGCTTCTTCAGAGGCTGCCGTAGGTAGCGCTGTCCGTCTTGTTGTTGGCGACGGGATAGATTTTCGAAAGATCGATGCTGTGTGTGTGGTGAGATGTGTTCGAATAATGCGTGCGATTTGAATTGTGTCTGTTCGTTTAGGATGTCGTTTTTATTTGTTTTTGTGTGTTTGTATATTTCTAATTGTTCTAGAGTGTCTATTTTTCGGCCTTTTGTGTGTACGTATAGAATGTTCATGTTATTGTCGATGTTTTTACATGTGTGGTTTGCTCAATGAGGTGGTTTGCAAAGGTGGATTCTGTAGGTGTGGAGTGCCTTTGTGTGCCTTTTTAGTAGCTTTTTACAGGAGTTCATACACTTCTTTCTCCACTAAAAGCTTTCATTGTTTTTATACATTATTTGCTAAGCTTTAACCCTAAGGCATCCCGGCACATGACACTTCACTATAGCTCCCCCATAGGAACGTGCAACAGCATCAGCAATACCAAACTCTAAAGTTTACAGCCCAACAAACAATGTTTTTTAGAAGACAAGCCCAAATAATGCTATTTATGAACTCATTTGGGTTTTGAATCTTGTTGTGTAAACATTTTTCAAGAGCTCTGGTTTAGCCAGATCTCTGAAGATGGGTTTTATGTCTATCATTACTCTGTGGAGAGGTGAAATGATCACGGTGTTTGTATTCTTCACTTTTAAAGAATTCTACACAGTCTAAAGTTACACCAGCTTTTGTAAATATGCAATAAACTGTAATATGCATATGAAGCTGTTTGTTTGTTGTGCTGAAACTTGACGTCTTTTAACACTTTGATTGCAGGGCTTAACCTATACAATATAACAGGATACTAAAAAATGTGCTGTGGTTACACTTTAGTTATGCCTAGTTAGATAAAATCCCAGCGTGTCACACAGTGTGATGTGCTGGCATGACATACAGCACTCAATGTGTTAAATAATTTATCTTTTTATGGCAGTAACCAAAATATAATAACCTTAAATTATATACTGAATGAAACAGCAAACAACAGGGAACCGTTTTTGTAAATAAAAAAAAAATGTTGTGTCCGGATCCCTGTAAGTTAGGCACAAAAGCCAATAGGCACTTTTGTGCTAACACTGTCACATAACATAATAATGTTAAATTTGCTAATATAGTGCATATATCAATTGGGTTTTAACATTAATAACCATTTGATTTGACAGCATTCTAAGATAATCAAAGTAATGATATACCGGTACATGTGAAACAATGAAAAATAAAAGTTATTTTTTGAGTCTCAGTTTTTTGTGTCCCCCTCCCCAAAACATATTATGCACACATCATTGTTTGTCTTTGTATTAGTGTATCAATGCAACTAGTCTTTATGTTAGTTCCAACATAGATTGGTACAGAGATGTGCCCTTTAACAGAAAGTTTAAGATTTATTAGGGTGACTTTTTGAACACATCAAAGAGATCAATTTATAATACATTTTCTGTAAAATGTATATGTATATTTATTTTCTGCTTTGTAGAATTTTATAATTTTTTTAAACTCTTCGTTTTTTCAGAGTAATCCAGACTTGTATTTCAAAGTCTGTGTGTGTGTGTGTGTGTGTGTGTGTGTGTGTGTGTGTGTGTGTGTGTGTGTGTGTGTGTGTGTGTGTGTGTGTGTGTGTGTGTGTGTGTGTGTGTGTGTGTGTGTGTGTGTGTGTGTGTGTGTGTGTGTGTGTGTGTGTGTGTGTGTGTGTGTGTGTGTGTGTGTGTGTGTGTGTGTGTGTGTGTGTGTGTTTTCATACATAACACAAGTACACACAGAGTCAAGAAATAAAATGAAAATTGAAATAGTTGAAAATTTAATAGTTATTACTTCTTTAGGCTACGAACATGCCGATGCAGCATTACTGGTAGACAGCAGCTTACAGTGAGACATTACTGTACTGTACAATAGTGAGGTCATAACAAATGTATAGATTTGAATTGGAGCGAACATGTCGAATATGCTTACTGTACTACATTACTGTGCAGTTTACTGTTAGAGTGAGGCAAGAACAAATTATTTTGTTTTTGCCTCATGAAAGGCAGCAATGTAGTAAGGTGGCGTGCTACCTGATTGGTTCACTGAATCACATGACTTCCCTCACTCCATAGTGCAGCTGAGTTCAAAGTGGACGCATTCTTATCTCTTCAGTTCATATGCGTTTTTGATTGTGATTCCGGCTTCATAGTTAATATTTTGATTTTAATTATAAATGAAAGACGATTTGATAGACTTAGTTTCTTTGTCTCTCATTATAAATACATTTAAGTATAACGGTCATGACTTTATATAATTAAGTTTTAAAAGTCATAAGTAAAGGTAAAAGCTTCACTTGAAGTTAAAGGTGATTTCCTTTTATGAATGCCAGATGTATCAACCTTTGAGTAGAAGAGATTAATTTGTCGGTTTGTTTTATAAAAACTAAACTAGGCAAACAACTAACTACAATGAAGAAAAACGTTTGACAATTTTGAATTATGATCTAATAACTGCAGTGACACATATGCCACTACTAGAAAACACTTTCTTTTTGTACAACGAAGTGAACTGTTTGTCAGCTGACTTGTCGCGGTGTATCACAGTACAGTAATGTCTCCGAGTAAGGATAAACTCCTCAGTATGTTTGTCAGCTGACTTGTCACGATGTATCACAGTACAGTAATGTCTCACAGTAAGCTGCAGTCGTCGGCATTCGTACCCTTACACAGAATGAGAAACTGAGTTCATTAAGGTTCGTTAGTGTTCATTCTTGACATAAAAATATGGGCTGGATCATAATTTATTTTGACAATTACCACAGCTAAGATTTTTTCTTATAGACTTCTTACTGGTGTCCAGATTGGCTTCACTTGTATAAAATCTGTTAAATTGAGGAAAAAAATTAAAATAAAATTTGCTTATTTGTAATTTACATTACTTTGGGATAACCCAGACATATTACTTTGGACTATAATATTTGCAATAAAACAACCAAAACCAGTGGTGGCCACGCTACTTATACTTGAGAGGGCAGCATTTGAATTTTTAACACTACTTTTTTTTTTTTGACCAGGTCAACTGAGAGGCTTGACATAAACATCTCTGCACATTTGTTGAACTGATCAGGTACAACTACAACACTAAGCAGTATGTTGACATGACATTTTGATGTTTCTCATTAAGTTTTATTTAAGTATGACATCTTTTATTACAGGTAAAAGACACGGAAATATACAAATGCATTACTTATTTCACAACCACATATCTGCTCTTTTTTGTAAGTTTAAGAATGGAAACTCCTAGTAGGGCTATATTAGGTATTTCCATCTAGACCTAGAAATCTGACGCTAGAAATTGAAAAGTGGCGTAGAGATGCACAGTGTACAAACATCTTGTTGCAAGGCTAACAAAATTTTCATTTATTTCACACATGCGCACAACAGTCTTGTACAATATTTTATAGTGTGAATGTCGGCTGCAACAACACTGGTGAGAACAATGGAAGCATGTGTGTGACAAAGAGGGAGGATAATATGGAAGTGAGACAGAGAACTGTTATCACGTCGTCTCCCCTCTCTTCTATCTAGATAACTTAGCTGTACTTGTAAGTGGGGGTAATTTATGCAATAAGTCGGCGCAGCTTACTGTTCAGGAATGGCTGTCGGACCTCTACCTAATACCAGCTTTGTCACAGTTTATGCGATATTCATCTGTAAGTTGGTCTTTCGAGTACAGTAAACTTCTGATAATCTGCAGAATTGGGTGGTGCAATAGTCATGGATAACTGAACTCCACGGATAATCCACAATCAGAGGCGGAGATAAGGCTCCTGCAGACCTTGCACCATGGGGTGGCCCCAATTTCTGGAGGGGCCCCAGGCTTAAAGTAGACTCATTCGCATAAAAATAAGAGAGGAATTTTTTAACTAATACTGAATAATGACATAATTTGACAACTATGCAAAATGTCCATTCTTCTTGTAAGAAATATTAGTTTTGTCTGCAAGTTTGACTTAATGAAACTACACAGTTAAGTTTTCCAGATAGATATTGAAATGTTCTAATATTGAAGCAGAGAGTGCAGTCCGCTGTTTGCCACTTATCACAGCCAAAGAGAGGATGTTCATCTGTTACTGTTAGCATTGAGATGCCCTGGCACTCAGCAGAATGGGAAGTTGATTTACATGAACTGTCACCAGATAGTGAACCCTTGCATGGTGGGAATGCTAATGCAAGTACCTAGTAGAGTATTAGTTATCCGTAAATTGGTCATCCAGAACATTCGTTGTCTGAACAGTATTCAAATGTAGGATGCCTAATTTTCTTCAGATGTCCCAAATGACGAGGTGTGTAACAACCTGTTGTTTATAACTGGTTGACTAATTTGATCTGGATGACCTAGGATGCCAGATTCTCATTGATGAGGAAACAGCAGATTCAAAATGTTCTTTCAGGAGAGGAAGAAGAAGAAGGTGTAGGTGGCAGCAGTGAAAAGAATAGACCAAACAGTGATGAGGCATTTCACCATCTTTGATACAGCAATAAAGTGGCTGCTTGCAAACCAAGAAGAGTGTGATAACATTCAATTATTTACTTAACTGCTAGAAAATATGTTACCGGACTCTGAAGAAAAATTATCGTATCTTTAATTATATTCTTCGTATTGTTTAAATTAGCAGCCATCCTTACTATTTCTTTTATGAATTTGCTAACTGCTATAATTTTTTATTGTTCGACTAAGCTTTTCGTCATTACTGACATCTTCAGGTCTTAAACAACCTAATCAGGTTTTAATTATATTACCTGTACTTGTAAGATTAAAATTTAGTATATAAATATGTACATGTATTTACAAGTGGCAATAAAGTTTTGATTTTTGTATGTTATAATAGTGTTGTTTACTTTCTCGAAATCATTCACAGTATGGAAAATATTCACAGTACGACAAAGTTATTTTGATGTAATTTTTAGCATTTTAGATATTTAAATTATACAGAAAATTGATGCCAATCTCCCAGTTAATCCAGATAGTGATGCTGTACTGTGCACATTTTTACAGTAACAAGAACAAAACAAATCATTTGGGAGGGGTACAGTCCTTCAATCTCTCTTCATTGGTTTCCACTGCGTAGTTGTATGTAGAACATGGCATTCAGAGGAGAAGAAGAAGGTAAATTTGGTAGAATAATATACACAATGCAATTAATAAAGAAATTTTTATTGAAATTTTTCATTTATATAGATGTTTGCAATGAACTAATCAAATAAATGCCATACTAATTGTTAGTGATAAAGCAAGCCCTAACAATGTTCTGGTCTGCTGTAATGTTTTTGAATGTTTTTTTTTCTCCAAAAATAAATCAACCTGATGTTTTAAATTTTCAATAAAATAATGTTTGTGGTTAAATTTTTAATATGAGCATCACAATTGAAATGTCAGAGTCTGTTAGGCCTATATATATATATATATATATGAGGAGATGAGGATATATAAAAAAAAAATATGAATGATAAAATGTAATTGTAAGGGAAGGGATAAGCTACAACAATAGCATGATCACAAGAGAAAGAGGGAAGTGAGAGAGGGGATGGGAAAAAGGTGCCGAAGTTTTTGATGGACTGATAGCAGGCGCAGAGAGTTAAGAGTAATAAGGTATGGACATGGATTCATGTAGGACAAGATGTGAAAGAGCGTGTGAAAAGACAGTTTAGAGGGAGGTGAAAGTAGCACCTCCTACTCTCTAAACCCATTTTCACCCTTCCTTTAACACCTTATACTACTCTACACTATTACCCATGTTTAGTAGTCTCATCTATGTCTGGGCCTGATCAAAAAACTGGGAGGCATTGGGGACACCTGTGTTTCAATCATAACACTCATACTAGTACAGATTTATATATACCTCAAATATTGTATTGACAGTGTAAAGCACCAGTTGATTTATTAGTGGAGACATCTTCAGCTGCAACAAATTATGTTCAAAATGTTAAAGATAGTACATGACTGCAGTTGGTTTATTCAAATAAAACTGAATAACTTTTTAAATGTCACTTGTTTCCTAGAACAGTACTTTTTATAAACAATCACAACAATTACCTTTTTATTAAATAAACTTAGACAAGTATGTGGTTATTATAATTGATTTTCAAACAAGTATATTAAAAGTTAGTTGTTAATAGATAATAAATAATACAACAATAAATAAGTAAACAAGCAAATAATAAATACTATTATTCAGGACTACTATTGTTCTTCATTATATTCAATATTCAAGTCAGCAGTGGTGTAACGGGTCTATTTTTGGGGTAATAAAGCAGTTTGTATTTTTTCATAAAGTAAATAACATTTTTCAAATAATTGGGACAAAACGTATAAACGAAAGGTAAATTCAGTGGTAGAAATGATAGCGACAGTGGCAGCACTGCTTGGGACAGTAAATGTGTGACAATTATTTAGTAATGTTTTATAAAACGAGTTTTTATGAACTTAACAACCGACGGAACTGTGCCAAGGTCAGACAATGACATACAAAACCAGTCAACAAGTGGTAGAGCTATTTTGTCTCAACAGCTGTTCATGATTTCCTTATGACTATTAGCTGAGAATCACATTTTACTAAAGTATTTAAGCAATGGAAGCTTATATGTATGAATATATATTATATATTTCATAAGTGCGTGAATGAAGAGGATGAACCATCAAAACAACTATTTCATACTGTTCAGCTGTGATGAGTTTCCTACTTTTTGGTAAGTAGTGTAGTGCCCTTTTTCCGAAAAAGGGCTTTCGGAAAGCCCTTTTTCCGAACACTTAAAAGCCCTTTCTAATAACTACATACACTCCACATTCACCACACACATACAGACTGAAAACCACAGCTACACCAACATCGAAAACAACCTCGAAATACTACACTACTTACCAAAAAGTAGGAAACTCAACACAGCTGAACAGTATGAAATATATAAACACCACACACTACAACCAAACAACATATTAAATGACCAACTACACTTTAAATCACACGTACTATTTGACACAATCATACACAAACCAAACTATACTTTGAATCCCAGCGCCAACCCCCCCACACATCCCACCAACCTGTGAATAAACCGTTACAATTGTTCACGACATTCTGTATTCAAACCTCACTGAGGAAGGTGTACACCACACCGAAATGTTCGAGGACAATAAGAAACGTAAGTTTTCACAAGTGAAAGTATAGTTAATCACTAATATTAAGTGCTGTGAATGAAGAGGATGAACCATCAAAACAACTGTCAATCTTAATATGTTTTGACATAAACATGTCTGCAGGTTTACTGAACCAAGCATAGTAGAATTAAGCAAATTGTTAATGTGACATTGTATTCTGTATTCTTGTAAAGTCTGTTTAAAATCTGATACAGCATTGGCAACTCATGCAATGATTGCTGCATCATCTTTTATTTCAAAACTTACTTCACAGCCTCTGCTGTTGTTTTTTATTGGAGAAATCTTCTTGCTTCATGACACTTCAATTAAAATAATGAATTTGAAAAATTGAGCCTAAACATTAAGTGAGTACTTACTGTACCAGTAGTGTTTCATACACCCTCTCTTCACTACATACCTTCAGGCTTAGTAAAGAACTACCTTCGAGCTTGTTAAGAAGTGATTTCTGTCCCCTTATATGTTTTGCTGGTATTCTTTGAGTTGTAGGATCACACTCACTGCTATAAATTATGTATGTTCCATCATGTTTTCTTGTGTCTCATACAAGTTTTGAACTTATATCACACATTAATTATATTTGAGCTATAATCTTGTCTCATAAATTTGAGATGTTTAGCTTCTATGGAGCACCTTCATAACATTAACTATATATATTTTTGTTTTATACCTCCTCCTGTATGATTTTTCACTCCTAATGTTATGACATATGACTTAGAGTTTGTATAAGCAATTTGTGTCATTTCACAAATGACTTTGCCTATTTGTCCATATAATTTCAAATACTGAGATGTTTATGAGGTCTCCAGATCACTTGATCAACAGCAGTTCTAGCCTGGGAACAGTGGAGCCTAGGCTCTCCCAGAATCCTACAGGCTTTCCCTTAAAATTTTAAATTTGTTTTTTTATTATTGTAATTGCATATAACTTTTTGTTATATATAATTATTATTGTTGTTCCCACTTACTGCATTCAAGTCATAAAATACCACTGCACTTGATCAGCTACTAAATAAATATCCATGATCCTACTGAATTTAATGTGGCAGTCATCATGAAGGTTAGTTACAGAGAACAGAGTATGAAGATTTGTTCTTCAGCTGTAGTTGTGTGATGACTGGTGTATTATAATAATCCTGTCATTAGCAATGACGCTCTAGAATTTTAAACAAATACTGTCACACAGTAATTCTTTTATGAATGTTTCCAGTATGTAATAAAAGTGACCTTGAAATGATTCAGCATTTAAACTTAAACAATTTGGATTTGTAATCAATTACATTTATCGTTTTATTACTTATATTAAAAAATGTATTTTTGTCTATACGTAAATAATCTCGGTCGCCATGTTTGTAGTTTGTAAAAGGTAACATGATCGAAATCTACTTTTAGGGCCAGGATTCGTGTAACACGAACCAGTTAGTGAAACAAATTACCTGAAATAAAGACATACACCAAATAACATATAGAAAGTAGTTTATTAGTATTTAAAATGATAGTTACTACATAGTGAAATATATATGACCCACATATTGCCATGGGCGTTTCAAGAATCCATTTACCCTCCAAAATCCTTACATATATCAAAAAATGTGTTGTCTTAGCTAACTATGATATAGATATGATAAACATTTTTATATAGATTTCAGCTCAACCCAGCACTTAGAAATTATAACCCACACACGCAACTCTCTCTCTCTTTCACGCTCATGGTACAAACTTTTATGAATTGCGGAGCTCCTTTTAAATAGATTGAAAATTTAAATAATTTTTTAAATAATTGATTTCTAAAATAAAATTTTGAAAGGATTTAATGAAAGGATTTAACGTGTATAAGGAACGCTCTCACCCATTTCGTGTTGGCCTTGTAGTTCTTTGCGGTAAAACTTCGCGTACGTTACCGCGAGTTTTACGTATATACGTTACGGTCACATTTTGGTAGTTGACGCACTTATACTGTTTATTAACCACCTACAGTGGTCTAAAAAGTTAAAATTCACCCGTAAGTGACGGGTGGCCGGCCGGCGTTGGTCAGAGCTGCAGATGAAATGACGACAATTCCTTGTTGGATTTTGCGGAAGTGGGGTGAACCTACATCACATTTTCTTTGTTTAACTTGTTGACATCGCCGTTTTGTTGTTGTCAACACATTCTCAGCCTCTGACGTAATTAAGGCTTGGCTCGGTTATCGCAATAACTGCACACTGTTTTTTGTGATGTTACACCGTTTTTTGCTATGAATTGTTTCAAATCCTGACAAATATTGTGATATAGTCCACTCACTGCAGATTCGTATCGGGTGTTTAAGGTTGGGTTTAGTATGACAAAAATAGAAAAATACAATATTTATGTTCTAGTTACCATATTTAAGGTAATTCCAAAAATGTACCATGATTGTACCATCACAAAACCCCCTCAATGAAAGATGGTGTGACGAAGCACACAAACTTTCATTGACCCTTTCATACTTCCTAAAGGGATCAGCCAGGACAAGTCGCCACAACCCCCTTACAAATTTACATAAAAAATAACAACTCACCCTTGGTCTGGTGATGATGACCGTACCTAGATGACCTTACTGGACTTCTCCTGCGAGATCCCAACACCATAAGGCCACTTAGGCTCTTAACGCCCCTGCTCTGACGCGTTGGCCAGCTCAGGACCGCTGTCACACCACCAAACACTGAAACAATATATAATAAACATTAAAATAGTGGCTTAGTAAATCACTACATCCTCAACTGATCTGGTTCCCCTTAGCTAAGTGCTGGTTTGTGCCAATAAGCACTGGGTTGGCTTAATATATTTATAAAAGTTATATTCCTCAAGAATTAAAAAGAATATCTCTTCTTCATATTACAAAATACTTCTACCCTGAGTTGAAAAATGGTTTCGATTCCTATCGATAATATTTATCTTCATTCTTTTACAATTACTAGAATTGTAACATAAGCACATTAATATAATATAGTTACCAAAATTGAATAAAATATAATTGAAAATATAATAGGAAAATTACACATTATAATCTCCCAAATTTGGAGAAAAACAAATTAAGAAAATCAATAAATCGATACATTTATTTATTTATAACTCTTAGTAAATGATAAAAATAAAATTTTATTATTATTATTATTATTATTATTATTAACAGGTAATTATCTAGCTTATTTGTATTATTAACAGCGCCAGTTAAAAGAAAAAAAATTTTGTTTTTTTTCTACACATTATTCCCTTGTTATAACATCATGTTAAAAAATTTATATAACATAAATACATTTTACATAATAATAATACATTAATAATTAACACTGATACATTAATACATTAAATATTCTTGATTCATTTTTTAATTTAAATCATTTAAAATTTACAATTTCACTTAAGTCATTAATTAGACATCAATTTTATTATAATGAATTATTAATATTTATTTAAAATTTATTATTAGTATTCATACTACATTATTATTATTATTTCATTATTCACTTCTTACTTTCTCTATACTCTGAACTTTCTACCTACCTAACTACCTAACCTTTCACCTTCTATCATTGTTTAGTCTGGATAACTCCTATATTCACTATACTTTTTTTATTATAATTTTACTCACCTTCTTCTAACTGACCATCAAATTTACCTATCATGACACCAATATCTCAATTATAAACTCCATTACTAATTCCATTTAAATCCTATGGCACCGCTCGTCTTTGCACTGGGTTGGGTGTTCCCTAACTGGCTATATACATCTCTAATATTTTGCCCTTCCAAAAATTTCGGCAAACACTCCCTAAAACTACGCTAATACCTGCCACAACACTATTGGTTGACTACTCTTTATCACCTCACCCCCACTACAGAATTCATCAACAACAAATATATGTTTATACCTTTACTTAAACACCTACTACAAATAATCACTAACTACTGTGTCCCTAAATATCTAATAATTCTCTTTGTATTTCCTTAAAAATTCTTATCTTTCTAACTCCCTTTACATTAATTAATCAACTCACCTGCATTTTATCTATACCCAGGCTCTATTCCTGTTTAAACACTTACTGTAATCATTGACAATTCTCTTCTAAAATTCCTCTCTTACCTACTTATAACAATACCTCTTTTCAAAATTCAAATATATATTCTTTATTTAAACATTCATATTTATTTATTACCAATTAAAAATTAAAATATTAAACATGTTATATATGTAAATATATAATAATACACACTGGTGTAAATATACCTGTAATACATAATACATAATACATATCGAAAATACATGGATATATAAATACAGTGAATACAATAAAAAATATACACTCCAACTTCATTATTGTGTCATTAATCGAAATCAGTCCATATGCAGTCCAATTCAGTACCACTTTTCATATTATTATTTAATGTTCATTTCACAATACAACAGTCTATCCACCATCATTAAACAACAAACGAATCTTAGGTCTATATAAATCATTTTTGATTAAATACATTATCTTATTATTATAAATGTAAAGGTTATTCAATTTTTTATAATTTTCCACAATACTATTATAATCAATATGATCACTCCATATCATTATCTCATATAATTTGTCACGATCGATTATAGTCCTGTCACCTTTAGTATTATCTGTCACAACCAGGTAAATTATAAAGTCATCATTAATAACATCATCTCCTCCTGCTGCTATATCAGCTTCAACATAGGGTAAGTACTTACAATAATTATTAATTCTCTCTCTACTCACTCTCTCTCTTAATTCTGTATAATTTCTCCCAACTTCAAACAACTCTAACTTACTATCACCATACCTATCTCTCTCAAAATATACCTCATCATAACACCAAGTCACACTCTCTCTCTCCAGATATGCAGGGGTCCCTATCATAAAATTGTTGCACCTCTTCTTAGGTACACAAAAACATAAAGAAACTTTATTTGTAGAACTATCGTCTATCAAATATAAATTAAAGGCATTCTTATCCTTATAACAATTACATGAAGACTTGTCTTCACCCCCTAATACAACATTAAAAGAAAATTCTACCCCCTGCATTCCTTGTACTAAAATACTTTCTCTCAACTTTCTTTCTGACTTCATAAATTCAAATATTTCATTATCTTCCATTATACTTTCATTATCATGTTTATCCTTTTCTAGTACCCCAATCTTACTACTTGTATTATTTGGATTATCTATACTACATTCATTATTGGAATTATTATTTTTAAATAGGTTTATATTCAGTACAGCATTTTGCTGGGTACTACTATTGACTTTCTGGGTTTCTACTTGATTTTCTACCACATTTAAATTATCTAGTTTTGTAATAAGCTGGTCACATTTTTTAATAAGTTGATTGTGACCTAATTTTATTTCATTTTTCATCTCATTGAAATTAATTTCAAAACTATTTTGAATTTCTTTAATTTCGTTATTCTGCTCATCTAGTTTTTTGTCTAATTTTAATAGTAATTGCATCATTGCATTAGTTTCATCCTTATTACTATCTGATATAGTTGAAATGGATGTATTGACTTTAGTTATCTCTGCAGACACAGGCATATTTGCCTCGTCAGTCTGACTAATTGGGTTTAATTGAATATCCATTTCACCAGTTAAATTTATCTCAGAGGTACTGGTTTCTACTACAATATTGTCACTAGTACTCATGTTGGCAATTTTGCAATACCTGCATGCATACAATTGTATAACTTAATTGTGGGGTTATGTTTACGAATTATAAAATTTTGTGTCCGTTACCTCAAGCAATTTGTTCCGTTCTTTCTAGGCGTACATTAGGTAATAATATGTTTAAATAATACCACCTAATGTCCCTGTTCGGGCGCCAAATGTAATCAATTACACTTATCGTTTTATTACTTATATTAAAAAATGTATTTTTGTCTATACGTAAATAATCTCGGTCGCCATGTTTGTAGTTTGTAAAAGGTAACATGATCGAAATCTACTTTTAGGGCCAGGATTCGTGTAACACGAACCAGTTAGTGAAACAAATTACCTGAAATAAAGACATACACCAAATAACATATAGAAAGTAGTTTATTAGTATTTAAAATGATAGTTACTACATAGTGAAATATATATGACCCACATATTGCCATGGGCGTTTCAAGAATCCATTTACCCTCCAAAATCCTTACATATATCAAAAAATGTGTTGTCTTAGCTAACTATGATATAGATATGATAAACATTTTTATATAGATTTCAGCTCAACCCAGCACTTAGAAATTATAACCCACACACGCAACCTCTCTCTCTCTTTCACGCTCATGGTACAAACTTTTATGAATTGCGGAGCTCCTTTTAAATAGATTGAAAATTTAAATAATTTTTTAAATAATTGATTTCTACAATAAAATTTTGAAAGGATTTAATGAAAGGATTTAACGTGTATAAGGAACGCTCTCACCCATTTCATGTTGGCCTTGTAGTTCTTTGCGGTAAAACTTCGCGTACGTTACCGCGAGTTTTATGTATATACGTTACGGTCACATTTTGGTAGTTGACGCACTTATACTGTTTATTAACCACCTACAGTGGTCTAAAAAGTTAAAATTCACCCGTAAGTGACGGGTGGCCGGCCGGCGTTGGTCAGAGCTGCAGATGAAATGACGACAATTCCTTGTTGGATTTTGCGGAAGTGGGGTGAACCTACGTCACATTTTCTTTGTTTAACTTGTTGACATCGCCGTTTTGTCGTTGTCAACACATTCTCAGCCTCTGACGTAATTAAGGCTTGGCTCGGTTATCGCAATAACTGCACACTGTTTTTTGTGATGTTACACCGTTTTTTGCTATGAATTGTTTCAAATCCTGACAAATATTGTGATATAGTCCACTCACTGCAGATTCGTATCGGGTGTTTAAGGTTGGGTTTAGTATGACAAAAATAGAAAAATACAATATTTATGTTCTAGTTACCATATTTAAGGTAATTCCAAAAATGTACCATGATTGTACCATCACAGATTTTGTTGTCCATGACGTGTCTGTTATGTAACTAAATATAATTATTTCACTAACGACTTGGAACACAAAGGTTTTTATGGGTAAAAACGTAAAGTTTTACCTTATAACCTGAACCGGTTTTTGCCTTTTAAAAAGCTTCTTCAGAGGGTGCCGCTGGTAGCACTGTCCATCTTGTTGTTGGCGATGGTATCAAGTTTCGAAAGATCAATATTGTGTATGTGGGGTGTGATATGTTCGAATAATGTGTGTGATTTGAATTGTGTCTGTTCGTTTAGGATATCGTTTCTATTTGTTTTCATGTGTTTGTATATTTCCAGTTGTTCTAGAGTGTTCAGTTTTCGGCCTTTTGTGTGTACGTGTAAAATGTCCATGTTATTGTTGATGTTTTTGTACGTGTGGTTTGCTTCGATGAGGTGGTTTGCAAAGGTGTAGTCTGTAGTGTAGTGGAGTGGAGTGCCTTTGTGTGTTCAATGTATCTTTGTTTGAAGCCCCTACCCACATAATGACACACAAACAAAAGCCCTACATGAGACAAATCCGACCATCAGCCCCTACCCTCCAAGCGCCAAAATCCATAAAGAAGAAATTCCGATTCACCCCATTATCAATTACGCAATGCCCCTGCATACAAACTCGCAAAACATCTGAACAAAATTATCAGACAACACACACAAATAGACAACAACATTGCAGTAAAAAACAACACAGACCTAGTAACAAAAATAAAAGACATACACATCCCCCATAACGCCACATTAGCCTCCTTTGACATTAAAAACCTGTACACAAACATCCCCATCTCTGAAACAATCACCATCCTACAAAACAAGCTCAAACAGAACAACACACCAGACGAACTTAACAATGAAATAACAGAAACTATGAACATTATCATAAAACAAAACTACTTCACATATAACAATAAATTTTACACACAGAATGATGGTCTACCCATGGGCTCACCCATATCCAGCATTCTAGCAGAAGTCTTCCTCCAACACTTAGAAACAACAAAAATCCTCACAAACAATGACAGATCCTCACAAATGACACTCACATAAAATACTATATTGGCACAGATATGTTGATGACATTCTAATACTATATAGGGGAAACAAAAGACAATGTGAACAGTTACTAACGCACATAAACAAAATACATAAAAACATAACCTTTACTGCCGAATATTGTAACTACTCCTTGATTTCTGCCCGTGTTATTATGCCACACGTTGGGTTCGTCAATCTGTAACTACTCGTTCTTGTCGTATCTGTAAAATGTGTACACTTATTTTTTTATGTGTAGAAATTGTTAGTGTGGTGTGTTCGCCTCACACCGGTCGTTACAATAATGGTTGTCACTACAGAAGTCTGTAGCGTGGTCTCAATTATCAGTACAACCTACCTGTTTATTCATAGGGGTTGCGAATCCCAGGTGGCGCCAAATTGTTTACTTTAAAACAATTAAATTTGTGATTTTACAAGTAAAATAGGTGTTGTCAGCATTGACGGCTGGAGCGTTCAAATGATTCCCGCCGCTGTACTGCTTGTTATATTGCCCGCTCGGCCAGAGCGCTGGTTGTTACTCAGTAAAAATTATAGTTGTCTTGATTATTCATCACTTCT
This sequence comes from Magicicada septendecula, assembly GCA_034769895.1. Taxonomy (NCBI): domain Eukaryota; kingdom Metazoa; phylum Arthropoda; class Insecta; order Hemiptera; family Cicadidae; genus Magicicada; species Magicicada septendecula. The sequence continues at coordinate 84,294,311 of CM068372.1, read as the reverse complement.
TTCACAGCAGTAAAAAGGTCAGTAAAAATTGCTAACACACACATATATTATACAACTTCCTACGAAATAAAACAATGGTAATACTCTGTACTGTAATTTTAATTCTGATTTGGTCATTAATCAATATGACAAAGGTATTATAAATTGTTTTTTAATAAAATTGCTCCGGCTTAGAACATGAAACATATCTCTAGGTTGGCGAAATTGATTTTGAAATGAACTATTCTGACGCCGATATGGCTTCTGTTTACACACAATATATTAATCTGTTCAAAATCTGGGGTTCTTTGGATTATAAATAAAACATAAAAGCTGGTTACATTAAAAAAGTACACTACCGTACCTTATCCATACTTATATTGTATAAAGTGTTTTTACAAATTGTTCGGTAGTGTCGTATTAGTTGTTACAAAATTCGCACACTAATGCAAGGTTATTTCTAATATCACTATTGTTTACGTAAGTTTATATTTATTCAACCTTTGAAAGAAAATGAATTTGGTTTAATAGTGAGAAATTTTGATTGATTTGAGAAATATTTAATGTGTTTTTATTCTTGGGATTATTTCATTTAATTGATACTTATCAGTTCAGAAGGTTACGATGTGTCGCCGTTCTGGGATAATGGAAATTCATCGATTTTGGGCTGATTTAGGCTGTTGGCATCTTCTTCTATCTCGTCTTGGGAATTTCTACTATTTAATTTGGTTTATTTGGTTCCTGGACATCGGTTAATATTCGAAGCTCTTCATCTACTCGTCAATGGTCCATACTGTCGTCTTCTGAACGTCTTTTGAACTTTTTAAAGTAAAATTTTGGTCATCTCAATCTTGCGTACCGCTTACCCACGCGTCATTTTTTCAAGTCTCATAAATTTAACCGAAAATTAGTATTCAACGGCCCGTTTCTATGGTAACAGAAACCCTTTGATTGGTTAAGGCCGAGATTAAAAGCATTGTTATTATATTTGAATTTTTTATTCAAATTTATTATATATTTTCTGACTGATTTTATTCTTCTGTCATCCCTTTGGGGTATTAAATATTATCACTATTGTATTTCTTTCCTTTCAAAGATTAAAACAATACCTCATAAGGTCATGTTCTATTGTATATTAATTTTTGTCTAATTATGTTGACATTTGATAATTACATATCTCTTTTAAATTAAACTTTTATAGTAACATCTTTCTTTTAAAATGGTTTACACATAATTACTGGCTATTTACTTGCCTTAGATTTGTAAATTTCCTTGTGAATTTGTTACAATTGATATTTGTGTGTGTCTGACAGTTATGCATTTTCATAGGCTTAAGTAGCCATTATGGTATTTGACTTATTTCATTTAATTACATTTCACTTCAGCCTGATGGGCTTTATTTTGTTATTATAAGTGTTTGAGTTTTGTTTTGAGTCTGTTTGTTTTCTGATTATATGTCAATATTGTTTTCTCTATCTTAATATTTAAAACATAACAATTAGGCGTATGGACTGCAAGTTTCTTTCAGCCATATCCTATTCATAACATTAAAACGAACAATTCTTTACAAGTTATTATTTACTTGGATTTCGTTGTCCATGACGTGTCCGTTACTTAACTAAATATCAGTATAATATTGACGACTCGGAACACTTAAGTTTTTTATAAGTAAAAACGTAAAGTTTTACCTTACAGCCTAAACCGGCTTTCACCTATAGAAGGCTTCATCAGAGGCTCTGATGAAGCCTTCTATAGGTGAAAGCCGGTTTAGGGGCTGTAAGGTAAAACTTTACGTTTTTACTTATAAAAAACTCAGTGTTCCGAGTCGTCAATATTATAGTGATATTTTATTATTTACTGTTGGTTTTAACATTCATTTCATTCCTTTGACTATTATTTTGAGTGAGAAACATCATCACTTCTTTCAAACTTATTAAATTTATTTTCCCTTCTAACATGGGGTGTTTTTTAATTATATACTTAAATTCTTATTTCATTACTACTTCTTTCCTCCATTCCATGTTAACACAAACTGTTTTTACATGGGCTTTCTCCCTGAATAATATTACATCCTTTACTTATCTCTATTTTAAATACTATTTCTAACTATCCTTAATTATATAATTTTCCATAAGCTCACTTAAATCATTTATTGGTTCATCAATGATTCACTAAGTGTTTTCTTAACTATTAATACTTTTTATTATTTATAATATCTTTTTCCACATATCACTTTCACCTTTAATTAATTGGTGTTTATCACTGATACACTCACTATTTTGGGGTATTTACACATACACTATTGCACTTTTTTCACTGTTTATATTAAGTGTTACTTAGTGGGTAATCCCTATAATTATTTCTCTTTCTATTTCTCACTATTTCTTTCATTATAAAATTATACATAATATTAATGACATTTTGTTAAATATATTTCATTACATCTAACTTTAATATTTGGGGTTAGTGTACTTTTCTTTACTAAGTTATTTTTTACTGTTTTTGTTCAAAACAGGTATATAAATTATCTCATTTACAACAATATTTATTTCCATTAGTGGATAATTATTGGGTTTATTTACAATATTCTATATTTGAGTATACCATTCTCCCTTTTATATGTGGTGTTTATTATTTCTTGGTTTCACTTCATTTCCTCTTCCTTCTTCCTCTTCTTCTTCTTCTTCTCCTTCATCTTCAATTTTTCAGTTGTCTTCATTTTGACTCGGTTCTCCTCTTCTCATCTGGTTTAATTTCATTTAGTTGTAGGAATCCATTCACTTCCTTTAATTGTCTTTATTCTTCTTTGGTTCTGGTTTCTTCCCTTCTTTTGTTAGTTCGTATTTGTTTGGTTAATCACTTTTTTCTTTGTGTATTTTTCGTGGTTCCCTTCTTCTTTTGTTTCCTGTTGTTGGGTCAATCACTTGGGTTGGGTAATGTCGTCGTTCGTCGTATCATAGTTTTTATATTTTATTTATTTTTCATCATTTTATTTGATATGAAGTATATTTACTTTTATAATTATAGTTTTTATCCCTGGTACTGGGTTGGCTTATTTGTGTTGTAACATAATGCCTCTCCTTCAAAATTGATCATTTTAATAAAACACTAGCATAGTTTTTTATGAAATTATCAGTTATATATAATCTTTTTCCTTTTCTCTCTTGTTTGTTTCTCCATTCTTTATATCCCTTCTTACTTAATTCATTCCATTTTATTTGGATCTGTTTTTATTAATTTCCATTAGTGTGTTCTCCCTTATACACAATTTTTTCCCTAACTTTTTAGTAGCTGGTTTCTCCCATTACTACTCATTTTTTCTGAGACCAGAGGAACATCATCTCTGCTCAGTTTATTTGGATTGCTGGACTTTTCAACAGTCAATCTTAAATACCTTTTTTGTCAACTTGTGACTTAAATTAATAATAATAATAATAATATACTTCGGGATTGTCCACCTTGTGGTTTGTTTTTAGATCACTTTGGCCTTTTACTCATTCTTCCTTCCTCTGTACCTTTGCTATATACTATCATCTACTCATACAGTTGATTGTTTTTTATTTATTCATATGTTAATTTTATCATATCTAATTTTTCATTATTTTGTTTTCAATTCTCTTTGTGATCATTTTAATTATCTTAGACATTTTTATTCTTTTCTTGGTTATTTAGCAATATTCTGCTTTAGCCATAGCTTGTATATTTGTTTTATACATAACTTCTCTTTTTCCATGTACCAGTTCAGATTTTTTTTTTTTGTTTCTTTGAATACATTTGATTCATTATAATTTCAGGTATTTATCTTAGCAATTTTAGCTTGATTTTATTTTTGTTTATTCTATTTTGTATTAAATATCATTTTTGATAATTTTTTGTAAGTTAGTTCTCTTACTTCATAGGAATGTTTGTAGCTTATTCCTTTTTAGTTACCTTTTGTTTAATTATTATCGTAAGTTTGTGATTCTTACTTTTTTTTATATATAGGAATTTGCGTAACTTATTCCTTATTATCTCACTTTTTATTTTATACTTCATATATCAACCTTTTAATAGACTGTAAGTTGATTTAACTTGATAGGAATTCGTGTAACTGATTCCTTTGTTTTTTATATTTTTATTCATTTATTTTTTTTTTTTTTTCATTCTTCATATATTATCTAAATAGGGTAGTAAGTTGCTCTTACAAACTTTTTGAATTTTGAAATTTGTTTATTTCATATCTATTCTTCTTCATAAAACTTTTTTATTGAAGCTTGGTTGTAAACTCCCTTTATTTTTCTTGTGTTTACATTGCTTATTTGGTAAGTGTTATTACCATTATCTTTTGTGATAACATAGGGACCAGTATAAAGCAATAACAATTTCTTTGCTATACCTTCCAGTGTACTTGGCAGTTCACGATTTTTGATTAATATCTTTTCTCCCTCTTTATATTTGATTATTTTGGGTTGGTTTTTTGCATATTTGGCCTTTTGTTTCTCTATCTTTTCCATTATTAGGCTGTACCATTTGTTTTTATCATACGGGTCTTCTGGGTTTTTTGGGAATTCTATTATCTCTTGTATCTCTCTATTTGGCTTCCTCTCGAACATCATTAAGTATGGTGTATTCTCAGTAAATTTTTTGCATATTTGGCCTTTTGTTTCTCTATCTTTTCCATTATTAGGCTGTACCATTTGTTTTTATCATACGGGTCTTCTGGGTTTTTTGGGAATTCTATTATCTCTTGTATCTCTCTATTTGGCTTCCTCTCGAACATCATTAAATATGGTGTATTCTCAGTAAATTGGTGATAGCTGATATTTAGAAACACTTCGGTTGAAGTTAAATATTTGCACCATCCTTCTGGTTATTATGACAATAAGTTCTTAAAATGCGTCCCACCTCTCTGAACATCCTTTCTGCTGGATTACTACTAGGGTGGTATACGGAAGTTTTATAGGTTTTGATGTTCAGTTTTATTAATTCTTCTCTCCACCTTTTTCCCTTAAACTGTGTTCCATGATCGGTTATTATCATGTACGGTTTTCCAATCTCTGACATGTATTTATTTTTAATAATATCTAATATTTTGTTTGTTGTGGCTCTGTTTATAGCGTATAGTTTGGTGTACTTGGTGTAATGGTCAAGTATAATTACGATGAACTTGTATCCATGTTCATCCTTGTTCCCACTCCGCTGCGTGGGAATGGTCCTCATATGTCGAGGAATACCTTCTCTAGTTTGGCGTTTGATGTGATGGGTATCATCGTTCCATTCTTCCCTTCATTATTGGTTTTGACCATCTGACATAACGTGCAGGTTTTTATATTTTTATTTACCTTTCTTGTGATATTTTTTATAAACAAATCTTCCTCTAAAGCTTTTACTATTTTGAGTGTTCCCATCTTACATGGTAATCTTGATGATCTGGTTTTCTAACGAATGAGGGATTACTAGTTTCCATGTGTCTTGGTTCTTTTTTGTTTTTATGAATAATATGTCTTTGTATATACAGTAAAATTTATTTATAATTGCTTCAGATTCCATCAGTCTTTTTCTTATGTTTAATATTTTGGTATCTTGCTCTTGTTGTAACACTATTTCGTTTACAATATTTTCCAGGTCTTTCCTATCTTTCAATATATAATACACTTTTGCTGTCTTCCCCTTTTCTCCTTCAAATGTCTGATCTACTACATTTATTCTGGATAATTTTTAAATTTATTTATTGATTATGGTTTATTTTTTCTCATTTTATTTGTCTTGGTCATTGTCATTTCTTGTCTTGGTGATTTTTATTGGTCTAATTTAACTTTAATACTTCCTTCTATTCCATTGGGTTGCTTGGTCAGTAATTCGAAGATCAGTCCCTTTTCTTGGTTTGTGGTATCTTCGCTTAAGTTACCCATGGACCATCAGTTCCTCTGCATTTGTGGTTCGGATAATCTGGGTGTGTATAACTATTTCCTTGCTGGTGAAATAGGTATCTTCTATCTTGTACCACAATTCTTCTAATATCATTTGTTCATTTGTATCCATGGTTCCATCGTTCACTTTATGATGTGGTTTATTAATAAAAGGAGTTAATGGTACCTCCCTCATTAATGTTATCATTGATTTTTTATTTTGCATTTCCAATGCTGGTAGATTCCTGTGTTTTAGAAACCTTTGTAATTTGTGACACACTATTCTGTTGTGGGTCTTTTCTATTTCTTGTATCTGCCATTTACGTATCATTTTGCTGAAGTTTTCCTCCGCTAGTTTGTTGTGGATTCCCTCTATAATTGCTGTTGAGGTCCTCCTACAATCTTTATACTTCATTAATTTGCTTTGGTAGGTAAGTGGCAAATTAATCACATCAATGAGTCCGTTCTTCAGCATCTCCACTTCTTCTCTTGTTTTGATTAGTTTCTTTTTATATACCTTTCCCATTTCCTCTGTTTTCTTATTCTTCTTAATGATTCGATTCTTCTTTACTCTTCTACTGTTGGTTTTTATGTGTTTAATTTTCTTGGTGTCACTGTTATCTTTATTTTCCGAAAACAATACACGTGTTTCTTCTACAATTTCCATCTCCTTACTACCTTCAGAAGTGGTGTCTAGTGTTTCCTTCAATGGTTTGAAATCACTGTCTAATGTTTCCTTAAGTTGGTCTGCTGGATAATTTGTTTCTTCCCATCTCTTATTCATCCCTGTTTTTGTCTGTTTGACTTCTTCATGAAACTCTACTAGCATGAATCTTAATTCTTCTCTGTTCTTCTCACCATCTTCCTTCATTTGTCGTAGGAGCGTTTCATTACTATTTTCGATCTTCTTATTCACTATTTCCAGATCCTTCTTGATCTGTTTCTTCAGCTCTTCAGTCTTCTTTTCCAACGTCTCCTGGCTTCTCTTCAGGGCTTCATGGTTGCTCTCCATTTTATTGTTTAGCAGTTCCATGTTCTCCTTGATTTGCTCCTTCAATTCTTCACTGTTCCGGTCCAGTTTGTCGTTCAAGAACTCCCTGTCTTCTCTTCTCAATGATTCTAATTTTTTATTCAATTCTTCCTTGTCTTGCCTCCTTCCCTCTTGCAATGATTCTAATTTTTGATTCAATTCTTCCTTATCTTGTCTTCTTTCTTCCCGGATTTTGTTGTTTCCTTCCATAAGAATCCTGAACATTCTGTTTCCTTCAATAGTTTGAAATCACTGTCTAATGTTTCCTTAAGTTAGTCTGCTGGATAATTTGTTTCTTCCCATCTCTTATTCATACCCGTTTTTGTCTGTTTGACTTCTTCACGAAACTCTACTAGCATGAATCTTAATTCTTCTCTGTTCTTCTCACCATCTTCCTTCATTTGTCGTAGGAGCGTTTCATTACTATTTTCGATCTTCTTATTCACTATTTCCAGATCCTTCTTAATCTGTTTCTTCAGCTCTTCAGTCTTTTTTTCCAACGTCTCCTGGCTTCTCTTCAGGGCTTCATGGTTGCTCTCCATTTTATTGTTTAGCAGTTCCATGTTCTCCTTGATTAACTCCTTCAATTCTTCACTGTTCCGGTCCAGTTTGTCGTTCAAGAACTCCCTGTCTTCTCTTCTCAATGATTCTAATTTTTTATTCAATTCTTCCTTGTCTTGCCTCCTTCCCTCTTGCAATGATTCTAATTTTTGATTCAATTCTTCCTTATCTTGTCTTCTTTCTTCCCAGATTTTGTTGTTTCCTTCCATAAGAATCCTGAACATCTCCTGCGTGCTCAGGTCTTCTTTCTGAGTGGGTTTGACTGGTTGGTTATTTACTATTACTTCTACTTCCATTTCTGGTTCCGGTAGATTTGGATTTTCCAGTTGGTCCTCCTGTGGATGTTCTTCAAACAATCCTCCAATCATTTCCTCAACTTCTTCCATTTCTTCTTGGTTTGATGCTTCCTTACTTTTGAGTCTTGTAACCATACTATGTCTATTCATAACCACCGCTAGTCGTCCTTTTCTAGCCTCACTATGTTGGTCGCCAATCTGTAACGATGTAGAAGGGGCGTCCATCTTATTTAAAGCCTCACGTTGGAGTCGTCAATCTGTAACGATGTAGACGACTCGGTCGTATCTGTAAAATGTGTACACTTATTTTTTTATGTGTAGAAATTGTTAGTGTGGTGTGTTCGCCTCACACCGGTCATTACAATAATGGTTGTCACTACAGAAGTCTGTAGCGTGGTCTCAATTATCAGTACAACCTACCTGTTTATTCATTGGGGTTGCGAATCCCGGGTGGCGCCAAATTGTTTACTTTAAAACAATTAAATTTGTGATTTTACAAGTTAAATAGGTGTTGTCAGCGTTGACGGCTGGAGCGTTCAAATGATTCCCGCCGCTGTACTGCTTGTTATATTGCCCGCTCGGCCAGAGCGCTGGTTGTTACTCAGTAAAAATTGCTAACACACATATATTATACAACTTCCTACGAAATAAAACAATGGTAATACTCTGTACTGTAATTTTAATTCTGATTTGGTCATTAATCAATATGACAAAGGTATTATAAATTGTTTTTTAATAAAATTGCTCCGGTTTAGAACATGAAACATATCTCTAGGTTGGCGAAATTGATTTTGAAATGAACTATACTGACGCCGATATGGCTTCTGTTTACACACAATATATTAATCTGTTCAAAATCTGGGGTTCTTTGGATTATAAATAAAACATAAAAGCTGGTTACATTAAAAAAGTACACTACCGTACCTTATCCATACTTATATTGTATAAAGTGTTTTTACAAATTGTTCGGTAGTGTCGTATTAGTTGTTACAAAATTCGCACACTAATGCGAGGTTATTTCTAATATCACTATTGTTTACGTAAGTTTATATTTATTCAACCTTTGAAAGAAAATGAATTTCGTTTAATAGTGAGAAATTTTGATTGATTTGAGAAATATTTAATGTGTTTTTATTCTTGGGATTATTTCATTTAATTGATACTTATCAGTTCAGAAGGTTACGATGTGTCGCCGTTCTGGGATAATGGAAATTCATCGATTTTGGGCTGATTTAGGCTGTTGGCATCTTCTTCTATCTCGTCTTGGGAATTTCTACTATTTAATTTGGTTTATTTGGTTCCTGGACATCGGTTAATATTCGAAGCTCTTCATCTACTCGTCAATGGTCCATACTGTCGTCTTCTGAACGTCTTTTGAACTTTTTAAAGTAAAATTTTGGTCATCTCAATCTTGCGTACCGCTTACCCACGCGTCATTTTTTCAAGTCTCATAAATTTAACGGAAAATTAGTATTCAACGGCCCGTTTCTATGGTAACAGAAACCCTTTGATTGGTTAAGGCCGAGATTAAAAGCATTGTTATTATATTTGAATTTTTTATTCAAATTTATTATATATTTTCTGACTGATTTTATTCTTCTGTCATCCCTTTGGGGTATTAAATATTATCACTATTGTATTTCTTTCCTTTCAAAGATTAAAACAATACCTCATAAGGTCATGTTCTATTGTATATTAATTTTTGTCTAATTATGTTGACATTTGATAATTACATATCTCTTTTAAATTAAACTTTTATAGTAACATCTTTCTTTTAAAATGGTTTACACATAATTACTGGCTATTTACTTGCCTTAGATTTGTAAATTTCCTTGTGAATTTGTTACAATTGATATTTGTGTGTGTCTGACAGTTATGCATTTTCATAGGCTTAAGTAGCCATTATGGTATTTGACTTATTTCATTTAATTACATTTCACTTCAGCCTGATGGGCTTTATTTTGTTATTATAAGTGTTTGAGTTTTGTTTTGAGTCTGTTTGTTTTCTGATTATATGTCAATATTGTTTTCTCTATCTTAATATTTAAAACATAACAATTAGGCGTATGGACTGCAAGTTTCTTTCAGCCATATCCTATTTATAACATTAAAACGAACAATTCTTTACAAGTTATTATTTACTGTTGGTTTAACATTCATTTCATTCCTTTGACTATTATTTTGAGTGAGAAACATCATCACTTCTTTCAAACTTATTAAATTTATTTTCCCTTCTAACATGGGGTGTTTTTTAATTATATACTTAAATTCTTATTTCATTACTACTTCTTTCCTCCATTCCGTGTTAACACAAACTGTTTTTACATGGGCTTTCTCCCTGAATAATATTACATCCTTTACTTATCTCTATTACTTCCATATTCCTTAAGGAATGGAAGTATGGTGATGGCAAAAAAAATCGTGTTCGAGATTATTGCAGATTCTGATTCTACTACACTCAAAACATGAAAAAAAGTCGTTTTCCGAAAAGTGTCTGTGTGTGTGTCTGTCTGTCTATCTGTGTGTCTGTCTGTCTGTGTGTCTGTAGATTTTTTTTCTATGGCAAACGATAACTGCCGCAAATTCAAACAGAATCAAATAATTTTTTGCATGCAGCCCTGATTTTCAGAGTACTCACGACCTATTGTTTTTGGTGAAGATCGGTTAAGGGGAAGGGGTAGTTTACCTGTAACGTTTTATGTTGTAACAAGGGTATTTCCTATGGCAAACGATAACAGCCACAAATTCAAACAGAATCAAAAGATTATTTGCATGCAGCCCTGATTTGCAGAGTACTCACGACCTATTGTTTTTGGTGAAGATCGGTTAAGGGGAAGGGGTAGTTTACCTGTAACGTTTTATGTTGTAACAAGGGTATTTCCTATGGCAAACGATAACAGCCGCAAATTCAAACAGAATCAAAAGATTATTTGCATACAGCCCTAAATTGTAGAGTTCTCAAGACCTATTGTTTTTGGTGAAGATCGGTTGAGGGAAAGGGGTAGTTTACCTACAACGTTTTTTTATCAAGCGTATTTTCTATGGCAAACGATAACAGCCGCAAATTCAAACAGAATCAAATAATTTTTTGCATACGTCCCTGAATTGTAGAGGTCTCAATGACTTTCGATTTTGGTGAAGATCGGTTAATGGGAAGGGGTAGTTTACCTGCAACCTTTTACGTTTTAACAAGAGTAAAGTACTCGAAAATTTATTTAAACTTTTTGAAACAATGGTAATTGTTAAAAATAAAATAATTTTGTTGCCAGGCAATAAAATTATAATTTTTTCATTTTAATGTAATATAATATTTTTCATTTAATACAGCAATAAAAAGGCAGGTAAGACACAGCCTGGCTGTTTGGCTGAAAATGATTTTAAATATAAATCTTAGAATATGGAAGTCATGTATGGTTCTCCATACCGATATTTTTAAATACTATTTCTAACTATCCTTAATTATATAATTTTCCATAAGCTCACTTAAATCATTTATTGGTTCATCAATGATTCACTAAGTGTTTTCTTAACTATTAATACTTTTTATTATTTATAATATCTTTTTCCACATATCACTTTCACCTTTAATTAATTGGTGTTTATTACTGATACACTCACTATTTTGGGGTATTTACACATACACTATTGCACTTTTTTCACTGTTTATATTAAGTGTTACTTAGTGGGTAATCCCTATAATTATTTCTCTTTCTATTTCTCACTATTTCTTTCATTATAAAATTATACATAATATTAATGACATTTTGTTAAATATATTTCATTATATCTATCTTTAATATTTGGGGTTAGTGTACTTTTCTTTACTAAGTTATTTTTTACTGTTTTTGTTCAAAACAGGTATATAAATTATCTCATTTACAACAATATTTATTTCCATTAGTGGATAATTATTGGGTTTATTTACAATATTCTATATTGAGTATACCATTCTCCCTTTTATATGTGGTGTTTATTATTTTTTGGTTTCACTTCGTTTCCTCTTCCTTCTTCCTCTTCTTCTTCTTCTTCTCCTTCATCTTCAATTTTTCAATTGTCTTCATTTTGACTCGGTTCTCCTCTTCTCGTCTGGTTTAATTTCATTTAGTTGTAGGAATCCATTCACTTCCTTTAATTGTCTTTATTCTTCTTTGGTTCTGGTTTCTTCCCTTCTTTTGTTAGTTCGTATTTGTTTGGTTAATCACTTTTTTCTTTGTGTATTTTTCGTGGTTCCCTTCTTCTTTTGTTTCCTGTTGTTGGGTCAATCACTTGGGTTGGGTAATGTCGTCATTCGTCGTATCATAGTTTTTATATTTTATTTATTTTTAATCATTTTATTTGATATGAAGTATATTTACTTTTATAATTATAGTTTTTATCCCTGGTACTGGGTTGTAACAATATGAACACAACAATAGTATAAACTTTTTAGACCTATCCATCAAAAAACTTGAACACAGGCACAAATTCAGTATATACAGAAAACCGACTACAACTGACACATTAATACACAACTCCTCCAATCACCCAATACAACACAAACTGGCTGCCTTCAGAACCATGACACATAGACTTAACAACATCCCCCTAGATGAAAATGACTACAAAGATGAACTAAACATGATAAAATATCTAGCAGAATCCAACGGATACGACAGAATAATAGTCAATAAACTCCTACACAAAACAAACAACAGACGAAGACAGAAAACAACAAATTCATAACACTAACATACATCAACAAACAAACTGAAAAAATAACCCACAGAATTGCTAACAAAACAGAACACACACTATCAAAACACATACACAAAGCACAATACAAATTCGATCTACCTGGTGTTTACAAACTAAATTGCTCACTTTGCAAAAAATTCTACATAGGCCAGACAGGACATAGCTTCAAACAAAGATACATTGAACACACAAAGACACTCCACTCCACTACAGAATCCACCTATGCAAACCACCTCATCGAAGCACACCACACATACAAAAACATCAACAATAACATGGACATTCTACACGTACACACAAAAGGCCGAAAACTAAACACTCTAGAACAACTGGAAATATACAAACACACAAAAATTATGCTTATATCAAAAATTAGTATTCCAGGTAGGTGGAGAAAACCTCATCTATAGAGTGCCAGTGCTCCAGGCAAACTTTTAAAGTACACCTGCTCCAAGATGAAAGTATAAAATACCTGTACCAGGCCCGGTTGAATCAGTTTGCACAACAAAAACCCATCAGTAACAATATATCAAGAATGGGGTAACATCAGAGACATAATATCACGAGACATAAAAGGGATGTGGAAACCGAGGGCTACAACTATGGGATGAAGATTTAGACAAATAATAGATGCTAAAAAGCAGGCATATCTGAAACATTTAATAAAATTTTAAAAAATTTGAATTTTTTGTATTTAAATTTATTTAAAAAATAAAATATAAATATATTTTTAAACATTTAATAAAATAAAATATATCTGAAACATTACCATCAACACTATACTTAGTCAGTATCGCCTGTTCTAGCTCTTATTTTCATAACACTGTTTTGTGCCACTTTGACGCTTAGGTTTGTATTTATAGATATAGTGCGGCAGTCTTGTGTTCTTTGATTGTACCTATGTGTTCAATCCATTTCAGTCTATTGTCTTTGATTCTTGTCCTTAGATCTAAATATCTAATTCAGATCTTTTCATACTTTTACTTATTCTGTTGTTTCTTGTACATTATTTTAAGTGTGTTATATATGTTTCTCTGGCACTTTCCCAATAACCGTACCTACACTCACTTTTGCTGTTTTGATTATGCGATTATTGGCATCGAAATGTAGTGAATATCACATTAATTTTTTTTAATAGAATCGTGAAAATTTATTTGTGTGTGTTATAAAATAGCATATTGACGATTTCAATAGTTTTTCATTGTCATATTGATACAGTCTTAAACAAACTGATATTTGATAAACCTAAGGGATTTGATTATTTAATTCAATTATTTACTAAATAGCTCCTTCGAGCGCCATCTTGTTACCAACTGTAATAAGAAAATTACCAAGGTTCGTTTAAGCGAACTAGGAAATGCAGAACAGGTTATTTAAGAAAATACAATTGACTTACCATGACAAGTATTTTAATTCATTTTCATATTAAAATATGGTTTTATAAAAGAAAACATGAAAATATAGCACGTAACCTAATTGCAAATGTTATATAGAAAAATGTTCCCCTTCCCTTCTACTTTTGCGATCTTATAAAAAAAACAATAACATTTATTATGCATGATTAGAAATAAACCCATATTGTAAACTTAGAATTAGTTTTGAAAAAAACGGAAACCAGCACTTCATAATATTTGATAATATAATTAAACTAAAACCCCCACACTCGCTCACATACTACCCCAGAATTACATTATATCTTTTTTTTTTTTTCAACTTTATAAGGTATGAAAAAGCCGGCATTTTAATTATTATTAATATTTTAAATGTCTACTTTCCTTTTTGATGCCTAGAAGTCCGACACCTGGGTGTCTCCTCATGGCGTACACTAGTTGCTGTTTATAGGTCGCACTTTGATTTTTTACGGCCGAACTGTCAATTTACTGCAATTACGTTAATTATGGATGATTATTGGCCAATAAAAACTGTTTGTGTTTTACATATATATATAAATTCACATTTTTTATTGTATGCGGGCCCGCACTTAGTATAGCTACCACTCGCTAGTGGTGATGAGATGTTACTGGGAAGATTTTTCAGGCGCTACTTTGCGAAGCGGCTGTTGTTCGTTCAATTCTTATTGGTTTTCAGTTTGTATCCTTGCGCCAGTGGACTGTTTTGGGCTTGTTGACAAAACTGGTGACACACATCGTTATATAATTTGCTGACGCAACACATCGCCTGACACGATTATGTCATTTGTTGTTACATAACGTGTTTACGTTTTCCGGGTTCGTCATTGTCCTTGAACTGATTTTGGTACAGTTGTTGGCTGTTATTAAACTGTTTATATGAATATCATTAAATAATTGTCACAGTCAATGCTGCCACGTTGCGATCGCTTCCACAATAACAAATTTACCTCTCGGTCACAAAATTTTCCTATCACTCAACAAGTTATTTATTATTTATAAAAAAAATACAAATTCTGTTATTACCCCAGGTATGCCCAAAAATGCCCCGCTACAATACCCCCTCAATGAGATATTTTATGCCGAAGCATAAAAAATCTCATTGACACATTCATACTTGCTAAAGGGATCAGCCAGGATATGTCGCCACAACCCCCTGTATGGTTTACACAAAAGAATAATCAACTCACCCTTGGTCCGGTGACTGTGACCGCATCTGCATGACAATACTGGACTTCTCTCTCGAGATCCCAACACCGTAGAGTCAGACAGATACTCCACGCCCCTGCTCTGACGCGCAGGCCAGCTCAGGTCCGCCGCCACAGCACCACCAAACACTGAAACAACAAATCAAAATATTAAATAGTGGCCTTATACAACACCATATCCCCAACTGATCTGTTTCCCCCTAGCGGTGCTGGTTTGCGCTAAGAAGCACTGGTTTTGTTTTTCATTTATCGCTAACATGTATATATCATAACATATTTACCAACAATATATATATACCCCTCTTAAAATTCCATCTACTTACCCTTATCAACTTTACCCCAAAATTCAAAATCATTGCCCTGATTCCCATCAGAATTTAAGCAAACAGACGACTGACTTATTAACATTTCCCATTACCATATTACATTTCTCTCATCCCCAATTTAAAAATGCATTTAAAATAGTTAACTTCATAAAATTCTCTTAAACTAACAAACACAATATAACATAAAAAAATATAATACACTTCTAATTCACATTAAAATAAACAATTGGTATTTAAAATGTTACACACATTAAGTTGGCATATAAAATCAGAAAATTACTTTTAAACTTGATTTACTCTTATTAATTCGTTTCTCAAAATTACAAAAATTATTTTATTTTTTTTTTTTTTTCAATTCTGGCCATCATTATTCCATTTCATTACTTTGGGTGATTCTACGTTATTCATTATAATTTACTTTATCCACTTGGCATTTACTCATAATCTTACCCCTTTTATTACTCTAACGCTCCCTTACAAAATCTTTAACTAGTATGACACCCCACTATCAAAATTTTACTAACCCTTCTGTACCTCTAACTACTTACTATTTTAACTCCAATCGCCACCTTCTACTCTTATAAAAAAAAAATACTCTCTAACCCTTTGTACATAGGATACGTGTTTCCTTCCCAAAACTCATTCCCTTATGTTGGTCCCTGGACTCCCCCTAGGTAACCCTTTCCGGCACCAATCGGTCCCTATCCCGTCCCAACCCTTATGTTGCGGACTCCCACATTACACTACCACTACTACAAAATTGCCATCCCCACAAAATCTCACTCTCATAACTTCACTACAACTACAACAAATTAACATCAACAAAATAAACAATATATCGCTCAAAACTCTACATAAAATCTCCATAACTACTGTGTCTCCACTTATACTTCTCAAAATTCTATAACATATACTAACTCAAAACAACCTTGCATTATTTTCATCTCTCATTCTCTTTAACTTTTACTTCAATTTGGACAGATCTATATCCCACAAAATTCAACTTGAACTGACTCAAACATTTTATTCAACTAATTACTATCACCCATTTCTATCTTTTACAACCCATTGAAAATTTTACCTATCACAACTATTTTTCATTTTATTTTTAAATCTATAAACACATTGAAAACATATTATTATATTTTTATAATACTTATTCCTAACATACTAATGCAATCAACACAATAAGACATAATAACACAATATAAGAAGTATTTAGTGCATCTATTTTTTAAATTCAAACAAAATTATTGAGTAGCAAATCATCATTATTAATTAAAATATATCAAATTTTTAATACGTTATCCCCTTGGATAACCTCCCAGCCACACACACTATTTCAATTATGTAAGACTGTGGCGCCTTTTCGCTTCCACAGAGACTGTATATTTTGGAGCAGGGTTTTTTCCCTCTCCGTGTCTCTGCTTCCGCTGTTAAGTTAAAATTGGTGAACATCAACATGTTCTCGTTAATAATCATGCACCCTTAAACGGATCTACCACCTGGCTCTGCTGTTCCTTCTCGAACAGAGTGGCAGCCGCTGTTCCATAGTTTGGTGATTCCCCTTTTTTTTACCCCCCATCAATTTCAAAATACACCTTTACAACGATAACAGCTATGGCCAGTTATGGTCAGCGCGTAATCGTAATGTGCCCCAACCATAGCTGTTAAAGCTAAACCAATTCCACGGTCAGGGTTCGGTGAGGCCGTGACCGCCCGAAAATTTGGGGAATCACAAGTAAAATATCTTTCGTAATATTAAATTTACGAATTTATATTTAAATGACAATATTAATTTAGATGGGGTTTTAACCCACTTAGATGGAAGCTTAACCATTATTAACATAACATATTATATACAAAATCTACAACCTCCCCCCATAGCAGTTCCACACTACACTGTTATAATACATCACATAACACAATACACAAATAGCAATAAACCTGGATTATTAGCATACATCAAACAAACAATTCTCTTTTAAATAATTTATATAAAAATTTATAAACATTATTATTTAAAAATTTTCATTAACTCTTTTATTTATCATCATTATTGACTTATCCTGTGTTGCAGTCAGATTTTCAAAATTGCTTAAAATTTATTATTAACATATATTTTTAATCATTATGTTCCACAAAATTCCACAAAATAAACCATTTAACATTCATTTATTTATTCATGATTATTAAATTAAAATCTCATCACACAATTTAATTACCTTATAAAATTCAAACACATAACATTCAATCACAATATCTAAACATCTCAAATTATTTACTTCAATTGATTATTAAAATTAAATATTCATTTGATTATTAAAACATATTTCAATTATTATCAACATTCTATAAATCATTTCTTATTGTCTTCCTAATTATTTTATTATCTAACTATAATGCAAAATATTAATAATATTATTATTATTAACACAACATTTTCTACAACATATACACATTACTTTTCTAACATTTCACCATACACACAAATGAATTCAATATTATTTACAAAATATGCGTCAAAACTGTTCAAGTGTATCTCACTTCAGATGTCCAAATCAGCAAGGTCATTACCAAAAATTTACAATATTTAAAAATGTCCCAACACTGATCTTTTAGCTCATCCTCCATCGTCATATATATATCTAACATATTTGTAACATTCATCATTTTTATCAACACACAAATTATTATAATGGTTACTATCATAATAATCCATCAATTCTATTTCATCCATTGTACCACTATAAATCTTGTTACCATAGGTTAGGATTGTCCAGTCTATATCAGTGTTATTTGTTAACGTCAGGTAAATTGTTTTATCATTTTTGTATTCCTCAACTACTACGTCAGGTAAATCATTATAGTCAGGTAAGATATTATCAAAATTATTCTCTGTCTCTCTTTCAACAGGTACGTATTTCACATGATTCATCATCACCCCTTTTATTAATTTTCTCAATTCATCATACTTTCTTTCTAACTTGTATATTTCTATTTCATTCTCAACATATAACTCTCTTTCTTCATAGCACCACATCACACTCTCACAATTATTACGGACAGAGGGTACAACATTATACAACATTACTTCATTTAACAATTTAACAATCTCTTGCCCTGAAAAAACCACATTAAATCATCATCATCATTATAAACAATAAGGGGAAAATTTGCCCTCTGTCCCCACTCAATTACTACATTATTCTTCCACTCTCTCTCTATTTCATAAACACTCATTAACATCTCATTATCGCATTCTAAAACTTCATCAGTACTCTTTGTTATTATATTTTCATCATTTGCTTCTACCTTATTCTTCACCCCCACTATACTCTCAAAATTGTCTACTATTTCGTCATTTTTACATTTTGTCTTACTTAAAACATTGTTACCTAATTTCTCGAACTTCTGTTCTAACTTATTTAAACTGTTTCTTATTGTTTCGTTAGTGCTTTCTAAATGTTTATTAATTTCTTGTATCTCACTTTTCAACTCGTCAAATTTCTCATTCTGTATATCTAATTTCTTATATATACTACTTTTAAATTCTTGCATCTCATTTTTGTGTTCGTCTAATTTTACATCAAATTTATTGAGCATTTCGTTTTTTTGTTCATCTAATTTGTTATTGAAATCACTAGTGTTCATGTCAAATTTATTCAACAATAACTGCATCATACTCATCATTTCACTATTACTTTCTCTCTTAATTAAGGCCGGCGTTGACTGACTCGTCACACCTTCCATTATTTTCGATTCGGTCAGCTGACTTTCTAAATTATTATCACTCGTTTGAACTCCCAAATCGCTACTAAACTGACTGTCAGATAAGCTGACAGTACTATTATCTGCCATTTTTCTTAAAAATTTTATATATATTTCTTAGCAAAATATTATTTTGTCATACAGTTATCTGAATGACCTAATTGCAAAATTTCTGCCTGATTATGTATGAGTCAAAGTTAGTAATAATCTCATTCATAAAGCAATACTAATCCATCAGTGTTGTATAATATCAAATAGGCTAGCCTGTTGTCTCAGTAAGCACATTTATGGTTTTTCTCCTTTTAAATCCGTTACATATTCCCCCAGCAGAATATAGTAAAATTACACACACAAACACATATACGACATGAATAACAAACATCCCTCATTTCAACACTAACCTCCTCATAAACCCATTCCAACTACAGTAAATGAATGCTCCCTAATATGTATAGATATGTAGAAATATAAATGACAGCGTAAACTGAATATCTCAGCTCCTAAGCATAGATTTGCCTTGGTAGTTCACACCAGAGAATGTTATAATATTTTCTCAAATATTATTGAGAAAAAAAAAAATGTTCTGCTCACTCATACTACAAAACATGACATAACCTTATTCTATACGTCTATTTTACGTATGCAAAAAAAAATTTATTTTACCTTAAACAACCATTCTGCTTTCCCAGTGGGCCTATATTTATATAATATTATTATATAAATCGTCCCTGTTCGGGCGCCACTGATACAGTCTTAAACAAACTGATATTTGATAAACCTAAGGGATTTGATTATTTAATTCAATTATTTACTAAATAGCTCCTTCGAGCGACATCTTGTTACCAACTGTAATAAGAAAATTACCAAGGTTCGTTTAAGCGAACTAGGAAATGCAGAACAGGTTATTTAAGAAAATACAATTGACTTACCATGACAAGTATTTTAATTCATTTTCATATTAAAATATGGTTTTATAAAAGAAAACATGAAAATATAGCACGTAACCTAATTGCAAATGTTATATAGAAAAATGTTCCCCTTCCCTTCTACTTTTGCGATCTTATAAAAAAAACAATAACATTTATTATGCATGATTAGAAATAAACCCATATTGTAAACTTAGAATTAGTTTTGAAAAAAACGGAAACCAGCACTTCATAATATTTGATAATATAATTAAACTAAAACCCCCACACTCGCTCACATACTACCCCAGAATTACATTATATCTTTTTTTTTTTTTTTCAACTTTATAAGGTATGAAAAAGCCGGCATTTTAATTATTATTAATATTTTAAATGTCTACTTTCCTTTTTGATGCCTAGAAGTCCGACACCTGGGTGTCTCCTCATGGCGTACCCTAGTTGCTGTTTATAGGTCGCACTTTGATTTTTTACGGCCGAACTGTCAATTTACTGCAATTACGTTAATTATGGATGATTATTGGCCAATAAAAACTGTTTGTGTTTTACATATATATATAAATTCACATTTTTTATTGTATGCGGGCCCGCACTTAGTATAGCTACCACTCGCTAGTGGTGATGAGATGTTACTGGGAAGATTTTTCAGGCGCTACTTTGTGAAGCGGCTGTTGTTCGTTCAATTCTTATTGGTTTTCAGTTTGTATCCTTGCGCCAGTGGACTGTTTTGGGCTTGTTGACAAAACTGGTGACACACATCGTTATATAATTTGCTGACGCAACACATCGCCTGACACGATTATGTCTTTGTTGTTACATAACGTGTTTACGTTTTCCGGGTTCGTCATTGTCCTTGAACTGATTTTGGTACAGTTGTTGGCTGTTATTAAACTGTTTATATGAATATCATTAAATAATTGTCACAGTCAATGCTGCCACGTTGCGATCGCTTCCACAATAACAAATTTACCTCTCGGTCACAAAATTTTCCTATCACTCAACAAGTTATTTATTATTTATAAAAAAAATACAAATTCTGTTATTACCCCAGGTATGCCCAAAAATGCCCCGCTACAATATTTTTTACAGAAATGTTTCTAGCAATAATATAGTTCTGGCCTGTGACGTTGTTAAATTGACAGGTAAACTATAAGTACATATGGAAACCAATATGCCTTTAAAGCAATACTCAGTTTTTGTGAAAATCACACAAAAACCCAACACAAAGTAAGGCAAGTTATTATACATATCTCCCTTTTTGTGCCAGAACCTTTTTCCACTAATATTCGTTTTTGTGCGGATCACTGTAAAACCAAATAACTCAAAGTAAGGTGTGGTGCTGGAGCTATACATGTCTCCTTTTTTTTTGTGTGCTCCGCGCAAAATTCACTTCCAGTGAAGTTTTTGAGATGTTGCTGAATAACAGAAAAAATATATTGGCTGCTTAATGAATAACAAATCTTGTTTTCATTTGGTAATACGTTGTTTTTTTTTACTATTCAGAAATAGTGAAGAAGAAATACTAATCCGTAATTGGAAGAAGAAGAAGAAATGTACTTTTTAAATTATTCTATTTCTTAATGTAGAGCGAAAATACATAATGTTGGTTTGTGTGGTTAGGTAATAATGTTTTTTGGTTTTTAATTTACTGTTTAAAGAAATAAAAGTGATGGTTGGTGGAAAAAACATGTCTATATACCATTATAGCCATTTAATGTGTATATACAATGCTCTTAACAGAGTAACATTTAAAATAAAGAACGAAATGTTTTTTAACAAAAACAACAACAAAATGTAAAGTGAAAAATACAACTATTTCTGAATAGTAAGATTAAAACAAAAAAAACATGCTTTGTTATTTGTTAGGTGGCCAATATTCTGTTATGCTATTCAGTAAAATATCGAAAACTTCACTGGAAGTGAATTTTGTGGGAAACACAAAAAATGGGAGACATGTATAGCACCCTGCCTTACGTTGAGTTGATTCCTTTTCCAGTGATCTGCTCAAGAACAGTGTTATTGAAAAACGAGTATTAGTGGGAAACAAGTTCTGCCA
The DNA here is from genome assembly GCA_034769895.1 of Magicicada septendecula. Lineage (NCBI taxonomy): Eukaryota > Metazoa > Arthropoda > Insecta > Hemiptera > Cicadidae > Magicicada > Magicicada septendecula. Next base: position 84,272,130 of record CM068372.1, on the reverse strand, counting down.
CAAAAAGGGAGACATGTATAGTAATAGGCTTCGAGTTAGTTTTTTTTACGTGGTTTTTCACAAAAAGCGAGTATTACATTAAAGGCATATTAGATTTCAGATGTAATTTCAATTTACATGTTAACCTAACAATATCAACTTTTGGTGTCACAGGCACACATCAGTGTTATACGTATTAGTGCTAGAATAATTTTTCATAAAAAAATATGACAAAGGAAAACAATTGTAATCGTCAACAAACTATTTTACAACATACACACATAAATTTTAACGAATTCTTTCATCTTACCAAAATTATATGCGATATTCACTACATATCAATGCCAGTAATCGCATAATCGAAATACCGCAATTGAGTGCAGGTACCATCGATACTAACGCACATTCAAAACATTGAAAATGTATTGTGGGTATGGATATCGGGAAAGTACTATGCTCTTTGTGTTTCTCAAAATTTTTTTTTATATTTGATATATACGAGGGATGTTCGCGTCAATCCGGGACTGTTAATTTTTAATAAATATAGAATACATTCATGATAGTAAAAATACTTTTATTTCTCGATGTAATCCCCTGCTACATTTATCCCAATGTTTCACTAGTGCCTGGGTACCCGCAGTATAGAAAGATTTGTTGTTACGTCGAAACCAAGATAGGACTGACTGCTTCACCTCATCATTGCTGTTGGAATGCTAGCCTCCCAGGAACAACTTTAAGGGCCTGAACAGGTGAAAATCGCTGGAAGCAAGGTCCAGACTGTAAGGGGGGTATGGCAATAACTCCCAGCCAAGATCTTGTAGCGTGCATGTCATGCGGTCGGCAGTATGCGGGTGTGCATTGTCCTGCAGAAACAGATCGCCTTTAGTGATCGCACCAGGCCGTTTTTTCTTGAGAGCATTGTGGACATCTTGAAGAACCTTGTATTAGTATTCACTGTTAATATTGACTCCATGGGGTAGAAAATCGACGAGAATGATGCCATTTTTATCCAAAAAAATTGAGGCCATAACTTTTCCTGCAGAAGCAATTGTTTGAAATTTTTTGGGAGGTGGTGAGTCCACATGCTTCCACTGCTTTGATGCACGTTTTGATTCCAGGGTGAAATGATGGATCCATGTTTCCACACAGGTAACAATTCGATTGAGAAAAAGTTGGGCTTGTTTGTAAAAACGTTGCTTTAATCCTTCCAGATTTGTAATCTTCTTTGCCGGTCGAAAGCAGAAAGCTGTCTTGGTACCCGATGTGCACTAACCTTACTGAACTTCAGATGTTTGTGAATGATTTTGTTTACAGTTCCCACAGACACATTTATTTCTTTTGCAATTTGCTGACAAGTTATCCATCGATTATCAAGGATCGGTTCTTCCACTTGCTGAATGTTCATGGGAATGACTACAGTAGTTTCCAAACCACCTTGACCGGGATCGTCACTCACTGATGTACGGCCTTCTTTAAAATGTTTGCACCACTCAAATGTTTTACTGCAACTAAGAGTCTCATCACCGTAGTGTGCAAGGAGTCACAAATATATCTCACCGTGTTTTAGACTTTCATTTACGAGAAATTTCATTACAACACACTGTTCCACATGTGCATTGGACGCCATGTTCTTTACGACTGACTGTTGCTATTGTTTAACGTGTAAACAATACAGCACACCATGTGGTAATAGCTGACACTTGTACTTCATATGTATGACCAACAGAATGCACAAGAATCTCCATGTACACTCTAGTCTAACAAAAGTCCCGGATTGACGTGAACGTCCCTCGTATGTTCAGCTACCACCAATGCTGTTATCAGATTCGTAGCTTGTAATTATTTTATTTGTTTATATTCAATTCTGGTTATGTACAACATTATGCAAAATTTAAAATACAGTTATTTAATTTATTTGTGTTTTTTTTTTGTATTTTTAATCCAGTATATGATGAAGTGTTTTCAGAACTTCCTCTCAGCAACATGTGACACATCTGTTTAGATAGTACTACTACTGTTGTTTAGATGTATGAAAGCCTATGTTGGAATGACTATAATTTTATAATATTTGATTTGAGTTCCCTTAGTGTATTTCCTCTCTATTATTTCTTGTATAACTATTTGCTCTTTTAAAGTATTGTTTGGCAGGATGTTCTAGGATGTTCAGAGAAATGTTTATGTAGCACCCATTTCCTGGGCTAATACGTTTTAAATATATTTTCTGACATTATATGTATTTTGTCCCTATAAAATGGCATCACCATTTATAACTGTGTATCAATGTTGTTGGCATTAGCTTGATATCAGTCTTTATCAACATTTTATTTGTGCTGAATTTGCTCTTTTTTGTCATTTCTTCGCTTCAGAAACCTGCAAACTATGGCTCTTCTTGTGTTCATTATACTCAGTTGTGTTTCTGAGTTACTGTTATCATATTTTGGCCAGTGTCTTTCATGCTCAGCCTTGCCATCAATCAATGGTGTATCTATCCTAACACAGGTTTCAACTGAACTGTACTAAGTATAAGTATATCACTACTGACTCGGATCACTAATTTTTTATTGGTAAAAAGTGATAAACTTTTACCTGTTAGCCTAAACCAGTTTTCGCTCCATTGAAGCTTCATCAGAGGCTGCCGCTAGGAGCGCTGTCCGTCTTGTTTTTGGTGATGGCGCCGTCGCTCAAAAGATCGATGTGTGTGTGTGTGTGTGTGTGTGTGTGTGTGTGTGTGTGTGTGTGTGTGTGTGTGTGTGTGTGTGTGTAATATGTTCAAATAGTACGAGTGATATAAATTGTGTCTGTTCATTTAGGATGTTGTTTCTATGTATTTTTGTGTGTTTGTATATTTCTAGTTGTTCAAGCGTGTCTAGTTTTCGGCCTTTTGTGCGTTCATATAGAATTTCAATGTCGTTGCTTATGTTTGTGTATGCGAGGTTTGGTTTGAACTGTAGTCTCCACATTGTTCTATCCCATCCTGCTCTCTTCAGTTGTTCATAAATTCTCCCCATCATCAAATCTGCCAACAAATCATATATCTTCTTCTTTGCCCTCTTCTACCTTTCTTTCAGTAGTAACTTCTATAGACAGTTCCTTCTCAAAATGTGAACAACCTAGTTTGCTTTTTTTATGGCTCTTATAATAATCCTCTCTTTATTTATTCTCCTAAGCAATTCTTCATTTTTTACCATTTCTTTCCAGCTAATATTTTCCATATTTCACCACAACCATGTTTCAGAGCTGTCTAGATACTTGTTTTCTTTGTTTCTAACTGACCACATCTTTAATGCATACAGTACAATGTTCCATATAAAAGACTTTGCAAATCCATTCTGTAACTGCACGTCAATTCCTCTTGTAATTTTTTGTAGCCTTGCTTAGTGACTAGAAAATCTGACAGGAAGAAACAGAAGACAGGCTATCCCCTCATATCAACTGTTTTTTGTTTTGTTCAGACAAAAGTAGTTCACTTTCTCCTTCCTTGGGTCTCTTGTTTCATTAATTGGCCTGTAACTGTCATTACTTTTTATATTTTTTGTGTAGCCCAGATTTTTATACAGATTGTTTTAAAAGTACTATGATTATGTAATATACAGAGCCCGTGGCTTTAATTATTTATTTGTGAATAATTGTGGAACCACTTGTTAATCTCGCTCAAACAAGCTAACATTTCTGTTGACTGAAGGTAATATCAAAATTTTACATAGAATTTTTAGAATAGATTTGTTTATGTAGTATAAGATAGTGTGTATATTTACATCATACTTATTTGTTTTGAATATGATGTAAAAGCTGATTGAGTAATTTAGTATGTCACGAGTCTAATCAGTACAATTTCATCAGTTCAATAAACTGTTAATCAAAGTTGTGCATTAGTGAATCTGTTAACTATTCATGTAATGGTAAATTAAAGTATTTCTTTGCAATACTTTTAAAATTATTTGTGTTAGTTAATATTGTCACTTATGATATAATATTCATACTTTGTACTGTGTCTGTTTCTCTGAAATGTTTCAACCAGAACACCCTGCATCAAAATAATATTTAAGTAGGTAATGAGAACAACACCAAAGGCCAGTTGAACATGTAAGCCAATTTGCATGTCTTGGTCCTATAGTCAATAAACAATGGGACCGCTCCCAAGAAATAAAGAGCAGAATTGAAAAGGCAAGAGCAGTGTACACTAGAATGAGCAGTTTATTCAAAAGTCACGATTTAACAATAAACACAAAGATGAGACTTTTATGCTCCTACGTATTCTTGGTCCTCTTCTACGGCGTAGAATCTTGGACTTTGACTGAAGCCACAACTAAAAAATTAGAATCTTTCGAAATGTGGCTTTACCACAGAATACTGAGCATTTCGTGGACACCACATATAACTAATGTTGAAGTTCTTAGAAAGATGAAGAAAGAAAGGGAAGTTATTAACACAGTGAAGATAAGAAAGCTTCATTATCTGGGACACCTCATGAGAAATGAACAGAGATTTTACTTATTGCAGTCCATACTACAGGGAAAAGTACTTGGAAAGAGAGGAGTTGGGCGACCGAGAATCTCACGGCTGAGAAGTTTAAGGACCTGGTTTGGCATGAATACAACTGACTTATTCCATGCAGCAGTACAGAAAGTTAAAATAGTCTGTATGCTATCCAACATCTAAAACGGATAGTTTACAGAAGAAGAATGAGGCCTACAGTAATTACTGTTTTTTAGTGGTAAAAATAAAACCAGAAAAGTAATCTTTGTGATTTAAAAGAAACTAAAAGGCCATGTGAAATTGTTGTGTGCTGATACTATTGTAATACTTGCAATCATGTAAACAGTCTGTAGTCTGGATTGTTTTATATTAATCAGAGAGTATCAAATTTGTAAATGTAATATATGTGTGCAAATGTATTTCACACACTGATTTAGTTGCTGGGTATGAAGCAAGAGTGGACACGAATTTTAACCACAATATGCTTGAATTGAGCTATATGCTTGGTGTGGATAGAGACACTGAGTAAACAACTTTTGAGAAATGAGTTTCAGTAATGTGTTTTAAATTTCACATTTTCAATTTTTGTGTCACATACCATTCAGTTTTTATAATTCCAGCTTGCAACTTTATCATGAGTTGAACAAGGACAACAGAAACATTTGAGCTTTTCATGACTTGTACCTCCTCACCAGATGCAACACCTGAAGGGATACCAACCTAACCTGTGCATTTTAAGTAGTTATATAAATTTGTAACGCTAACATTATATTATGAAAAAACAAAAAACTCTGAAAAATATGTAGATGTCACATTTTCAGCCAGTGTTCAGTATCCTCTTAAACATACCATTATTCCCCCCCCACTCTATCTCACTCCATGAAATACTCTGCATTTTCTTCCAAAATTGTCTCGAAACCTGTTGTATATTGTTTATATTGTCGCGTGCAGTCCATATTTAGTCAATGTACAGTCCATACAGAATCACTTAATGACTCAAAAGACTACAGTGTCTCAAAACACTTTAGGCCATAATGGCGTTTTCTTTGTTTTGAATCAATTGAATTAGGTTCTAAAAACTCATTAAAAATGCAACACTAGAGAACACCATTATCTACAGTACATGAAAAGGAAAACAAATTAATTTTGATAATATAAAATATTTTATTTTCACAATGAATTTTCAACTTTACAAAAAAAAGATAAATACAAAATAAATAAAAACTTTATATATACATAAACATTTACATTTCTAAATATTTGCTAAGTTATACTAAACTCGCTTCTCCAGTAAAGATATTTTGGCACTCAGTGTGTTGTGGATGTGGAAGGGATCTTGGGTCAGCTACCGAATTGTAGAAACTAGACTGAGGAGGAACTAGGTCGTCACCTTGAAGTCTTGCTGCAAACCACAATTGATTAGAATTTTTGAAACATTTAATGTATATTGATATGCTTTACTTTAAAACAATTTGAAAGACAAACATTACTACAATATTGAAAGATATTAGAACAGTAAAAGAAACTGACTGGAACAATATGGCACCTAAACGGGCAGAGTGGAATTGTATTGTGTGGCAAACCAAAGTCCGTAGAAGGCTAAAGTAGAGGAAAAAGAAGAAGTGGTAAAGAGTAACATAAAACTGATTATTTGTATAAGAATTTCATGTACAAAAGAAACAAATAAATGTGACAGATTATTTAATTATGGTAACATTCTTTTTAGTAATACTTCACATTTATGATAATGAAATTCAAAACATGCATAAAATTATTAAGTTTTAGATGAAGTGATTACTTAAACCAAGTTACTTAACAACACATACATTAGAATATAAACAAACAACAAATGAACAACAACATAGAATAATAAAGAAATTAAGCTAGTCATGTTTTATTCAAGAAATTGTTAATTTGATAGTTCCTATTTCCTATTGATTTGTACTGACAGTATTTTCTTCAAAACATTTTCTAGTGCTGAATCAATAATAATATGAATATATATATAGACTACTAGCGAGTACCCGGCATGCGTTGCAATGCCACTCAAAGAAAGAAATTGTTTGTATATATATAATATATAAAGACTTCGTTCGCGTGGTCTTCAATTTAATGCGATAATATATTTAGAACAGAATCTATTCCATTGGGTTGCCATAGTAACCAGATCTAATAAGTTAGTTTTTTAAGACTCCAAAGAACCCCCCAGGGGATCGTATCGAAAAAAAAAACACCTGTCCTATGTTGGTTCTCCCGTTGCGTAAAATATTTGTGCCAAGTTTGGTTGAAATCGGTCCAGTGGTTTAGGAGGAGATGTGGAAGACCCCAAAGAACCCCCAAAAGAACCCCATCGAAAAAAACACCTATCCTATGTTGGTTCTCCCTTTGCGTAAAATATTTGTGCCAAGTTTGGTTGAAATCGGTCCAGTGGTTTAGGAGGAGATGTGGAAGACCCCTAAGGACCCCCCAAAGGACCACCAAAAGGACCCCCGAAGTATCATATCGAAAAAACACATATCCTATGTTGGTTCTCCCGTTGCGTAAAATATTTGTGCCAAGTTTGGTTGAAATCGGTCCAGTGGTTTAGGAGGAGACGTGGAAGACCCCTAAGGACCCCCCAAAGGACCCCGTCGAAAAAAACACCTATCCTATGTTGGTTCTCCCGTTGCGTAAAATATTTGTGCCAAGTTTGGTTGAAATCGGTCCAGTGGTTTAGGAGAAGATGTGGAAGACCCCTAAGGACCCCCCAAAGGACCACGTCGAAAAAAACACCTATCCTATGTTGGTTCTCCCGTTGCGTAAAATATTTGTGCCAAGTTTGGTTGAAATCGGTCCAGTGGTTTAGGAGAAGATATGAAAGACCCCAAAGGACCCCCGAAGGATCATATCGAAAAAACACATATCCTATGTTGGTTCTCCCGTTGCGTAAAATATTTGTGCCAAGTTTGGTTGAAATCGGTCCAGTGGTTTAGGAGGAGATGTGGAAGACCCCTAAGGACCCCCCAAAGGACCACGTCGAAAAAAACACCTATCCTATGTTGGTTCTCCCGTTGCGTAAAATATTTGTGCCAAGTTTGGTTGAAATCGGTCCAGTGGTTTAGGAGAAGATGTGAAAGACCCCAAAGGACCCCATCGAAAAAACACCTACCCTATGTTGGTTCTCCCGTTGCATAAAATATTTTTGCCAAGTTTGGTTGAAATCGGTACAGTGGTTTAGGAGGAGATGTGGATGACCCCAAAGGACCCCGTCGAAAAAACACCTATCCTGTGTTGGTTCTCCCGTTGCGTAAAATATTTGTGCCAAGTTTGGTTGAAATCGGTCCAGTGGTTTAGGAGAAGATGTGAAAGACCCCAAAGGACCCCATCGAAAAAACACCTACCCTAAGTTGGTTCTCCCGTTGCATAAAATATTTTTGCCAAGTTTGGTTGAAATCGGTACAGTGGTTTAGGAGGAGATGTGGATGACCCCAAAGGACCCCGTCGAAAAAAACACCTATCCTATGTTGGTTCTCCCGTTGCGTAAAATATTTGTGCCAAGTTTGGTTGAAATCGGTCCAGTGGTTTAGGAGAAGATGTGGAAGACCCCAAAGGACCCCATCGAAAAAACACCTACCCTATGTTGGTTCTCCCGTTGCATAAAATATTTGTGCCAAGTTTGGTTGAAATCGGTCCAGTGGTTTAGGAGGAGATGTGGAAGACCCCAAGAACCCCCCCAAAGGACCCCATCGAAAAAAATTCATAAACCTTCGCGGGCGTGCGCACAACAACTCACCGAAGTTTCATCGCAATCGGATGAATGGTATAGGAACGCATACGGGACAAAGAAAGAAACAACCATTCATTTTTATAGATATAGATTGAATAAAGGCAGATTTTGTGAAAATCTGGACAAAAATCCTCCAGACACGAAATTTGGTAGAAAGTTAGGTTTTGGGGTCACTTAAATGGGGGAAAAAATCGGACACTCCAGCTCACCGCTGGGCCCCCCCTGGGGGGGGGTTAAAAGGTGGGGCAAAACGGTTTGTTGTAAATATCTCAAAAACTAAGCAAGATATCAAAAAACGTTAAATACACAAGTTGTAGCTGACCAAATTTCCCATCAAAATGGTCCTTAGTAATTTTTTCGTCAGACGCACTGGGACAGAGATATGAGTGCTCAAAATTGAGAGCTTTTTTTGCAATTTTTCGTATAAGGCATTTTTACGGAAAAAAAAACTTGAATTTTTTTGAGTTTAGGCCGATTTTTGTATAGTAAAAAGCGCTAAATATGGGTAATATAAGTGTTTGTACATGTAATACCAAGTATTTGGATGTAAATTTTTGCATGTATATATTTATGCACACATATACACTACACTACAACTACAAAAACGTGCATTTTTATGTGTGCATAAATATATACATGCAAAAATTTACATCCAAATACTTGGTATTACATGTACAAACACTTACATACCCATATTTAGCACTTTTTACTATACAAAAATCGGCCTAAACTCAAAAAAATGCAAGTTTTTTTTCGTAAAAATGCCTTATACGAAAAATTGCAAAAAAAAGGTCTCAACTTTGAGCGCTCATATCTCTGACCCAGCGTGTCTGACAAAAAAATTACTAAGGACCATTTTGATGGGAAATTTGGTCAGCTACAACTTTTGTATTTAACTTTTTTTGATATCTTGCTTAGTTTTTGAGATATTTACAACAAACCGTTTTGCCCCACCTTTTAACCCCCCCAGGGGGGCCCAGCGGTGAGCTGGAGTGTCCGATTTTTTCCCCCATTGAAGTGACCCCAAAACCTAACTTTCTACCAAATTTCGTGTCTGGAGGATTTTTGTCCAGTAAAAATCTTTATTCAATGGTCTAATAGGTATTCCATTTACATCAGTGATGAATACCATCATCAATGGCATAGCCAGGAATTTTGATAGAAGGGGAGTTATTGGCCAAGATTTTTTCTTAGGGATTATATACCAGGATTTTTCTATAGTGGCAAGCCATTGATGATAAATGGGAGGGGGGGCATTTACGATTGGAGAATGCACCAGTTAAAGCCAACTGTCTATATTGTACCATGGTACTAGCAAACTGGTACTGCCTACGTGCAGGTTTTTTGTGTATAAGACCTTGTTTGTGTGTGACCTATTCCAGGGGGGGGGCTGTAACCTCCGCAGTAAATCTCCTTGGCTATGCCACTGATCATCATCATCATCAGTGCTTGTCTGGTGTCGAGTGAACCACTCTTTAGTGATTTCTGTCTACAGTAAATCTTACCCAATGTTCACTGCCAGAGTACTTGATCAGAACATTTCTCCATCTTGCAAAGGGCTCGTTTAATCAATTTTGTGCCTCTTAGGTTTTAGTCACAGTTTATCAGCATCTGACATCTTCTCTCCTAGCCAAATAATATCTTGCCACCTGCAATTTCGTTTCTTATTCGATAGCAGTATATCTTTTTCATTTTGGTTTGTATCCATGTTTAGTTTAAGTGTTTTCATAATTGTCATATTACTAATTGCAAATCTATTCCATACTTCTTTGCAATCAAGAGTTTTTATATAATTATCATGTTCTTAATTCAAGTTCGTGACAATCCAAGTAAAGTCATGTTTATAAAAGCAATCTAAATTTACTAACAGTTGTTAAACAATGTAAGTGTTAATAAATTAAATTCAACACAGGTCCGTAGCCAGGGAGGCCAGGACGACCTCGACCTGTCCTAACAGTATTAAAAAAATTCTTAACCAATTTTTATTTTTACTTTTATTACAATGTTTATTTTTAAAAAATGGTACTAAATTTAATATTTCAAAAAATTTTGCTAATTTAATAGCAAAATAAAAGGAAGTTTCCACTATCTAAAATTGTGTGGCCTCTAATCCGTGGGTATAGCACTACCAGTAGCTGATGTCATTTTAAGGATGGTGGCTGCTTTTTTCTCTATAATGTACAGATATAACACATTATATCTGTATATAACATTATAATGTATAACGTTATGTTGTTAATGTATTTTTAAGAAAAAAGGCAACTCTGAATTTTGTGTTTATTATTTACTCTTTTATACACCTTTAAATATCTTCTTTAAATTGAATTTAAATTTAAATTGAATTAAATTAAATTTAAGTATTGATATTGCAAGTATTTATATGACAAAATTGTAGGAATTATTTGTGACGTTAAGTTGCAACCAGACCATGTTTAAACTAGAGTTTACTCTTACAAAACTATTGTTTCCGAAGGTGCAGCATCTCATAACATTTTTACCATTTCATTTTGCAGTGCCATTGGTACTAGGCCTTTTTTTAACAAAGAAATAAATCCCAACTTGATGTTTGATTTTATCCATTTTTAAAAACTGGTGTGATATGTAAATTTCAAACAGCTGGTAAATAATGAACAAATTGATAGATAGATTTTGAAAGTATCAGGTGTTTAGATAAAATATAAATCTTATAACATGCTAAAAGTTTTAGTTCTACAGTTAAGTTATAGATGTCGCTGCACCAAATTTTCAGCTAATCCTTGTGTTTTTGCATCCTCTCTTCAATCTCTCCTCAGTCTAATTTGATTGTCAGCTCCTTATCTGGATTAGTTACAAGACAGTATCTTTATTTCTGAGTAATTTGTTATTCCCAGGTTCATTCATAATTCCTGTCAGGTTCTTCCTGTTTCATTTTACACTGTGCCTTATATAATGAATGTTGTGTAGGGCAATATAAGAAAATTACGTGGCCTATCCATTGGTATCATGTGTTTCCTGAAAGATCTTTGTCATCCTTTTAATAAAGACCTTTCACTGTCTATTTCTGGTATATCTCTTGGTAAGTGTGAATGTACCTGCGCTCTTTAGTTTTTGTGTGCCTGCAGCACCATCTTAAAATATTCTAGGAATGTATGTTTTTGTTTACTCCCATTATTTGTGTGTGTTTTTGAACCATAGAAACCTATTCTGCATATCGAACATTAAGATAATCTTTACTGGTGTCAAGGGCTGGCATTACTTGTGTATAATAGTATTTATTTTTTTTATTTTTCTCAAGACAGTATTCGTTTTTCTAGTCTTTGTTTTACATTTGCTATCCTGTTTTTTCCATTTTGTTACTTTACTTCCTAGGTATTTACGTGAATTTGTAAGACTAAGTAAGTCACAAGCTTATCTGATATTGTTATTGACTTAACGAATAATAATCCTCAGCACACAGCTCCATAAGGAGTTAGACTTGCCAGATGGTGTTTTAAAGAGAACAGATTGCAGACTTGTTGTAATTTCCCTAATATTTTATGTCAGTTTCTATAGCCTATCACAGCTTTCTAATTTTTGTCAAATAAAGGAGAATGCTGTTTTTATTTTTAAGTAATAACTATAAACAATAAAACTAATTTATCTGTAACATTTCATGTAAAATACAGGCTGTTGTTATTAAATAGTAAAATGTTAATTAATGTTACTAAATTTAAGAAACTAGTATATTGTGCAAAATTTTAATGTAAAAATGTAACGTACCAGATAGGGAAGGTGATGGGCCTTGCGAGTTGCTACAGATCTTGGTGCTGTAGCCAGAATCATTGTTGTCTCTGTCGAGTGTAGGACTGTAGACAGCACTGCGACTTCGGTAAGGTAGTCGCTTCACCTCCTGCCATGATCCTGCATGGTCACAGTCTTCACCATCACTCGAATCAGAACTGGGAGCATCTCTCCAGGTTTCCGCTTCTTCACGCCATGGTTGCACTTCTCTGCCTTCACCTTCTTCACGACTTTCAGTGGGTTTCCACTGTGATGCCTGTATTATCGACACTATTTCATGCACTGATTTTCTAAGTTCATTTCGCCTCCACTCTGGTAGCAAACGTCTGTCTTTAATGTCACTTTTTGGCACAGAAACACCGTCACCCACACTAGGAACCACATCCTTAGGATCAGGACTACTTTTGTGTGGAGACAGTTCACTTGCTTTTTTAATTTTATGAGTTATAGATGACACTAAATCAGGACACTTGGTTTTATCCCTCTCGGAACTTCGGTACCTACCAAAAGGTGGATTGTTATGAGCTAAATGAGTCCTCCAAAATTCACCTATATTATCAATGGTTGCACTATTTATAACTGTGTTATCCTTATCTTCATGATAATCAGAACAGAGATCGTCTAGACTTCTGTGGTCCAACCTGCTGTTCAGTCGGGCCTCGTTGCTTGGTTCTAAGCAACAGTTTTCCAGTTTCTCTTCGAGTAGTGACTTTTCATCCAACATATCAAGACTACGCGCTCTTGTAAGATTATTGTTTTCACCTCGCAGCCATTGTGCGATATGTTGGTGATGAAGCCTTAGCTGTGATAGGCGAGTTTCAGTTCTCCGTTCCAGATTTTGTACTTTTTTGTCCAGTCTCTTTTCCGCTGAGTCAATGTGATGTTTTAATTCCTGTTTGTCTCGTTCCAGCCGAGCTTCCATGTGACTAAAAAATGGTGCACAGTAACATGTATAGCCCACACCAACCGGACCCTGCGGAAATAAACACAACACAGTAAAAATATAAAGTTTGAGATAAAATTATTATGAAACAGTATATTGTGTTTGTCTGTGTACCACAGTCTGTTTAACAGAACATGCGTGGTATTATTTGGTTACAAGTAGAAATATAAAAGTAGTTTTAAGTTGAATCGATTTTTGTAGATAACTTACTTTGCTTAATGGGGAAAATTAATTTTCACTTATTATATTTAATTTTATAATTTTAATGTTACATTTAGTATCTATCTAAGAAAAGATGTAGTTTTGAGAACTGTTTTAATATCAAGAATACTCGATTTTTTTAACATATAAAATAAATATGATTTCCATGTTATATGATTTATATTTAAAATCATTTACTTGAATTTGGTTCGATAATTTCTAAAAAAAAAATCCCCCACCCTAAACTATCTTCACTGTTTATAGGTATTTTATTATGGGGTAGTCGTTTAATATAATGTTATTTTTGAGTCATTTTATCTACAAAAATTGGGTACTTTATTCTTATAAAGAAGCTGAACTGTGCAGATAATCATCCCTCCTCCTCAACCAATCCCCACCATTAATAATATTTACACTTTCATAGAGTAATAGTTTTATCATATGTAATTGCTAAGGTATCTTATCTTTCAAAATTAAGTACTCAAAACTTTACTTGATATCAGCAAAGTAATTTTCAAAAAATTACCCCTCCCCTTCAAGTACCCTCTACATTTATAGATATCTCGTTTACTATTTTACAGTGGATTAATATGACTTTATTTTTGGGACACTTATTTATCAAAATTAAGCACTTTACTCTTGTTAAAACACAAAACAATGCAGGTAAACTACCCCTCCCCCTTAACTGAACAACCCCATTTTTGATATTTACACTTTTGTTGAGTAATAGTTTCATTATATGTAATTACTAAGGTATTTTATCCTTCACAATGAAATAGTTTATTTGACATAAGATAATTTTCAAAAAATTACACCCTCCCCCTATAACTACCATTTTCATTTATAGATATTTCACCTACCTTCTTACAGTGGATTATTATGATCCTCTTTTCAGGATACTTTATTTATCAAAATTAAGTACTTTACTCTTGTTAAAACACAAAACATTGCAGGTAACGTACCCCTCCCACTCAACCGAACAACCCCATTTTAACATGATAATGTTTTTAGGCTGGGGGTCATTCCACAAAATGCGTGATGCAAAATGTGTAACGTCATCGAAAAATGTAATGCTCCAGGTGATGTTAGTAATAAATAAATTTGGTCACAGTGAAATAAGATGCATATCAGTGTATATTGTTCAGTGTTAGTTGTGATGTCTTCCACTGAACGTGTGCAACGCCTGCGTCAATGACAACGTGAAGACAGGGATCGTGAAGAATTAAAAGAATTCTTGATGAATACTCCGTTCTCATCAAATACAACTGAAGATGAGAAAATTCGCGTGTTTCAAACATTACATTTAGTTTATGCACATTATATGTTTCAAAAGCCTAAAAACATCATTTTTCGATGTTTCGGTTTCGTCGAAATTCTTCTTTTTTTATATTTACAGTTTCATTAAGTAACAGTTTCATTATATGTAATTATTAAGGTATCTTATCCTTCAGAATGAAGTACTTTATTTGACATCAAAAAGGTAGTTTTCAAAAAATTACCCCCTCCCCCTGCCTCTTCAACTACCCTCTTTATTTATAGATATTTCGTGTAGCTTTCTACAGTGGATCATTATGACCTTCTTTTCATGATTCATAATTTCTAAAAATTAAGCACTTTACTTTTGTTGAAACGTAAAAGTTGCAGGTAAACTACCCCTCTCCCTTAACCAATCTTCACCAAAATCAATAGGCCTTGAGTCCTCTACAACTCTTCCTCTATATACAAAAAATTATTTGATTTAGTCACAGTACTGAGGTTAAGGCTGATGAAAGATGTAGTTTTTATGAAAATATTTCATTTCAAAAATGATTTTAAATATATATCTTAGAACATGGAAGTCTTGTATGGTACTCACCTGTACTGTAACATTGATACAGTACAGCTGACTTTTTTAGATTATGAGTTTTAATAAGTATGTTATAATCTGGTTTAAAGCTGAATATGATTTTTACTTCCATATTCCTTAAGGAATGGAAGTATGGTGATGGCAAAAAAAATCGTGTTCGAGATTATTGCAGATTCTGATTCTACTACACTCAAAACATGAAAAAAAGTCGTTTTCCGAAAAGTGTCTGTGTGTGTGTCTGTCTGTCTGTCTGTGTGTCTGTCTGTAGATTTTTTTTCTATGGCAAACGATAACAGCCGCAAATTCAAACAGAATCAAATAATTTTTTGCATGCAGCCCTGATTTGTAGAGGACTCGCGACCTATTGTTTTTGGTGAAGATCGATTGAGGGAAAGGGGTAGTTTACCTGCAACGTTTTTTTTTTATCAAGGGAAATTTTTTTTTGGCAAACGATAACAGCCGCAAATTCAAACAGAATCAAATAATGTTTCGCATACAGCCCTGAATTGTAGAGTTCTCAAGACCTATTGTTTTTGGTGAAGATCGGTTAAGGGAAAGGGGTAGTTTACCTGTAACGTTTTATGTTTTAACAAGGGTATTTCCTATGGCAAACGATAACAGCCGCAAATTCAAACAGAATCAAAAGATTATTTGCATACAGCCCTAAATTGTAGAGTTCTCAAGACCTATTGTTTTTGGTGAATATCGGTTAAGGGAAAGGGGTAGTTTACCTACAACGTTTTTTTAACAAGGGTATTTTCTATGGCAAACGATAACAGCCGCAAATTCAAACAGAATCAAATACTTTTCTGCATACAGCCCTGATTTGTAGAGTACTCAAGACCTATCGTTTTTGGTGAAGATCGGTTGAGGGGAAGGGGTAGTTTACCTGCAACGTTTTTTATCAAGCGTATTTTCTATGGCAAACGATAACTGCCGCAAATTCAAACAGAATCAAATAAGTTTTTGCATACATCAGTGAATTGTAGAGGACTCAAGGCCTTTAGATTTTGGTGAAGATCAGTTAAGGGGAAGGGGTAGTTTACCTGCAACCTTTTACGTTTTAACAAGAGTAAAGTACTTGAAAATTCATTTAAACTTTTTCAAACAATGGTAATTGTTGAAAATAAAATAATTTTGTTGCCAGGCAATCTGAAAATTTCAGATTTTGTACCACAAAATCTGAAAAGTTTATACGGTAGTTTATGAAATGGTTAATAATACGTCAGTGGAAGGTGTAATGAGAAATTAGCAGAAATGGAAACCTGGGGAATGTTAACTGTTCTGTAGATACAATTTTGTCAGAATGTTTGGAAATGATCATCAACATTGAAGAAAAAGTAAGCATATTAAGAAACATATGTAAGTACTTATTATAAAAAAATAATGTTTGTTTTTTGATAAAGTCATTTTGATTATAAAATATAAATATTGTAATGTAAAAATTACAAGTATATTAGTATAATAGAATTAATAGAATTGGATGTTCTTCGTTTGTATTTTGGTGTGTTCGTGTGAGTGTAGACACGCACTGGTATCTACGATAATGTTGTTTATTAAAGATGTAATCGTAATTGTTGAGGTTATTGGTGTTATTGTATTGTTTTTTATGGGTACGTAGTAATAGTTCACTCTTTTTATTTTAATATGGTTCGCGCACTTTGTCGTGTACCTCTCTTACTTACCACACTTGAATACTTCAATTCTGTTCTGTGACGTTCCTTCTGAAAAACATGTACTTCAAATACAAGAAAATATTTGGATTGAATATTTAATATAGGCGCACAATATATTTAATATATTATCACACACAATAGTAAATGGAGCAATATCTGATGAATATTCTGAATTATGCTAAATCTTTTTAAATTCTTCCGCCACCTGTGTCAGAACTGATTAAAAAATAAATGAATTTACTTTTAATAGAAATGATACTCCTTTTGTGGTAATAAAATTGGAGGTTTATTAACAATTTAATAAATAATAAAATCTTTGACAATTAATAAGCAATAATAAACAACCTTTCAATTACTGATTACAACAAAAATTCAAATAAGACTCTGTTTAATTCCTCAAGGCTGGTAGACCTGTTATTAGTACAATAATTTAACTGCAATAGGTTATGTTGTTTTGATTCAGTGAATTACCATATTTCGTTAGGTTCTTTTAGGTAACATGATACCAGTCACAAGATGTAATACAAATAACGATATAGAATTAACAATAATGAATAATAATCGAACAAATATAAAAAATCAAAAATTTGGTACCATATGTCTGGTATTTATGAAACTATCGTACGCGGGCATGCGCACGCATCTCTAATACTAGTTTGCAATTATCAAGCTGTATGACTTGTACAGTATTTAAAAATGTATTACTTTCGTTTAATAATTTGTTTTAAAAATCATCTATTCACAAGAGAAAAATTTCTCAAAAAACTCTTGTTAGTAATTCTATTTGATTTGGATGTTACTTGAGAACAGATCGGTAATATTGAAATTATCAAGTTACCGTAACGATTTCTGAGGTTAGAATTAACCGGTGTTGTTACAATGGATAAGTATTTCTTAATAGCTATTATTTCTTAAACTATACATATAAACATATTATTCAAAATACTTTAATATATTATTATCAGAATTGCATTTATTCATACTGTATGAAAATTAATAAAGTATATTTCAAAACATCGAAAAAATCAAAAGAAATAAGTTTAGTCAAATGAGTGACTAGATATTCTTGTATTCATTAATAATTATTTCCAAACATTATATTGTAATGTATTATAATTAATTAAAATATTTTTATAATATTTTAATAATGGTGATTTAAATCTTTCCTCAATTCTGATAATTTAATTACTGTTTTTCGATACTCGGCATTATCTGACTTGCGTAGTATCGAAGGTTAGCTATTCACAAAAATTATTATTTTCGTTCAATATTGTTTAAATAAAATTGTACTCCCTGTTTCCTATTTAACACATCACTCGCAAGTATGGTCGACATTATACACTGACCTACTTGTCTAATTAAACAACTCCGCACTTTTTCACTCGTATATTTAAATGTTGTGTTAAGGTTAACTGTATGTTGTTGTACTGACGTATATGGCGCGCACAGTTTTAAAAAATAAACTTCTTCTTTTTGTCTCGAGCGGCGTGGCCTATTCGTTTTATGGTTGATCGTAGACTGTTCTGCTCCTCTGAAGCGTCTCTCGGTTGTCTGTCGAAAGTCATTCATTCTATTGGCTGGAGACGTTGTACTCTCTGACCCAAAAGCCTTCGTTTTATTAAAATATTTAATTTTTTGACAAAATTGAGTTTGGTGTGGAGGCTTTTTTACATCATCACTGGTACAAAAATTTAACTGGAAAGTTTAAAATTACCATAACTTTCTTATTTTACGTCCTATCGTTAATTGGTTGATATCAGTAAATTCAGGGCGTTTTGCTTGTTAAATTAAGTCCAAAAACGCTTATTTTCCGTTCATCACTACTATCACAATAACGATTTTATTTGTTATTTCTGGTGTATCTTATTTTTATAAGTCCGTTACACCAGATTTTACTTAATTATAATAAAACACTTTTTATCTAAACACTTTGAGTCTATATCTCAGTCGGTTTGATATACAATTTGGGAATAATTGTTCCTTACACAAATCTCGTTATGGCGTTATTAAGCGTCCATGTTAGATTTTTCATAAACATGCTTAGAACTAATTTTTCTTATTTAAAACAATCATATTACTATCTAATAATACTAGTAATGTTTATTTATACAATTTTACACTATAATATCTATATATGACTGTGGTTAATTTAATATTTACATAGTTTCAGTCCTCTCCTATCTCTCTTATACAATTTTTTCACCTTATTTTTGGTCTCTTCTATACAAATCATATCATGTAATGATTATAATTAGTGTATACACATAGTACCTAATTTATTATATATAATGGTTATCTTTTAATTAGTTCAGAACTCTTTAATCTTTCAGTAATGGCTCTGTTTATGTTGTGTCATATCATAGTAGTCATTTATTTTTTCTAATACAACAACTAAATTGTCATTGTTCTATTTGGTTTGAATTCCCAAAGTAGCATTAGATATTATTCTAACTTTTGGTAAAGTTTCCAATTACTTTTACACAAGTTTATATGCTATATTTTTCATAAATAACTTGTTTGTCATGGTTTGTTTACATTTGGTTTTCTTCATAATAGTCATTTGGTTTTTAAATGTTTGTATATAATATGACTGTTTTTATGGTCATTATCTGTTCTCAAAGTAGCATTGGGATTTCCTCTCACTACTGGTAACAATTGTAACAAGCTGTTCTCAATATTTGATACAGTATTTTTCTTAACTAATTAGCTATACAATGGTTCAGCTTACTTCTGGTCATATGTACATGGTTAGTTAGTTTACAGTAATTTAGTTACAATATTGTTCTTATCATGTTCAGAATCTGTTCTCAATGTATTATCAGATATTTATCTCACTACTGGTAATACTCTTATAAACATTGATATTGGTTTTGATACTGTACTTTGCTTAACTAAATTGGCATACTTTTCTCATTTCTGCTATTCTCTGTGCCATTATGTCTGACTTGTTCTATTTGCATTGTTTAGCATTATAATACATTGTCTCTTAATATTTATCATTACTACTTATAATAAATTCTCGTTTGATAACATATTTCATGATCAGATATTTATACTAATATGTATCATTTTCTGTTGTATTAGGTCTCTTCCTTGTGGGTTGTGTAACAATGTACCATCTGTTTTAGTGCAGTATTTTTCTACTACTAAACTGACTTCACTACAGTATATTAACATAATACTTTAACTAATTTGTTACACATGTTTATACAATGCCTTCTTAAACACTAACACAAATCTTTTTTGTATTATTTACAATATTTTTCTGGTCAATGGTGGAACTTAATTCCTGTCATTGTTTGATACTTAACAAATGTCTTTTATTTGTTGTCAGTTCTCTATGAACAATAACATAATTGTTCTATCTTGTTCTAATCTGGTGGTCTTATGATTATGTGTATTGATCACAACTTTATTAAATCAGTCACACTCATTGTCTGTGTTTATTTGACTATTTTTAATTTTTGTTGTTTCATCATGAAATTAACATATTTCTCACACTGTAAACTTCATCACTGTAATCGTTTGTGTGGTTTATTCAGTTGAAATTAGTTAGTTATTCACAGGTTTCACATTTGTATTAAGTACACACTGTAATTGTTTGTGGTTCCTTAAATGTTTCACACTGGTCTTCTTTTCACACTTATAATCATTTCTTTTGTCACTTACATTGTTTTTCGTACATGTGGTTTATGTTGAGTCCTTATATCTTCTGTCCATCTTCTTTCTTCTTCTTGGTGCTCTTCCTGGTCCTTCTTCCTTCTTCTTTATCCTATATTTTCATCGTAGTTGCTATTTTTATTTATCTCCATTGTTGTTGGAGCTTGTTGGTCCTTGTTTCGTTGATTCCCCTCACTGTTGGATCCTATTGGGTCTAGTTACTGATATTTTGTTTTGTGCTTGTGGCATTTTCTTTCTTCATTTTGTATTTAATGTTGATATATTAGTATTCTCTTCTTCATTGTTGGATTTTTTTATTAATATATTTGTAGATACACACTTATATACACTTAGGTTTATTTATCTAGATATATTTCCATGTTTTTCTCATACTTGACGTTACATTCGTTTATATTATGTAACTACCATATTTTTGGTACTGTTACAATATTTACAACAAGAAAAGAATTTTCAGTTTTCAAAATTTAAATATATTTTTATAAAACAATGGGTTCTTCATTGAGGTGGGGACCATGTCACTCACTCCATCTCAAGCCTCCTCTCCCATTTTGCAGAAAAAGAGGACCCTGTCAAGGGTGATACTTTGACGACAGTGACAGGGCTTTCCACCAAATTCAGCAGAGTGACAGGTAGGCCCAACACTGATTGGCTCCTCAGATTTCCTCAGCGTTAGTAGGTTCTATGAAAATATTTTATTTCAAAAATGATTTTAAATATAAATCTTAGATATGTTTTATAAATCTCATGTTTTATGTTTTAACATGGGTAATTTTTTATATGACGAACCATAACTGCCGTACATTCAAACAGAATCAAATAATTTTTTACATATGTGCCTGAGCTATAGAGAACTCAATGTCTGTTGATTTTGGTGAAGATCGGTTACGGGGAAAGGGCAGTTTACCTGAAACATTTTTTGTTGTAACATGAGTAAAGTACTTAATTTTGATAAAGTATCCTGATAAGATCTTAATAATCCACTGTAGAAACGTAGATGAAATATCTATAAATGAAGAGGCTAGTTGAACGGGCTGGGGGTAATTTTCTATAAATCAAAATTATAGTTGAAGGGGGAGGGGATAATTTTTTTTTATATGTGTACTACGTTATTGGCAACAAAGAAGTATTTTTTTGTTAAAATTCCTTCCCTGGCTGTTTGGCTGAAAATGATTTTAAATATAAATCTTAGAATATGGAAGTCATGTATGGTTCTCCATACCGATATTTCTGTTGTCTCTGGAATGGTAGTGAAGCTACCAAACTTGTGGATAATGTGAGTCAGATTAGCAGATAATAAATATTGTTATCATCACTAAAATATGACAGACAGAAAATCACTGAATAGTCAACAGACAGGTGACACTTAGCAGTAGAAAACCACAACAGATTTTCTTTCCTAATTTGTACAGTTCACTCAATGGATTTTAGTTACTGGTTTATCCAACCTGTTTAAGAGTGAAATGGGAAAAGTGAGTCAGTGAAAGTTCATGCTTTTTGTGAAAGTTCAGTTATTAAAGTCAAAAACATCTGAGCTATTACATGTTTTTTTTTCTTTTGAGTAAAGGATACAATTCCAACTGTATGTTCCACTCTGTTTACATTCGTACATCTAAATGTTGGCTTATAATTTTGTGGCTGTAGTAATCAAGTACATGTTTTCTTCTACTTTTCATATTAGTGTAGAGTTTAATGAAGAAAGCTGTGTTAGTGGTTGTTATCACAAACAGAATTATCACTGTTGCACACCACTATAGAAAAATTATTCCGATTAGCGCTTTCAAGCTTCTCAGCTCATCGTCAGATCGGAATTAACAAGAAGGAAAGTAAAACCAAACCCTACACCCCCCCCCACTATCCACACACAACAAGCTATAATTCAAATGTCCCTTCCCAACCTCCGAGCCCTATCACCCTCGTCTGTAACTTTCTTCATTAAACTTCTGATAAGATGTGCAGTCGACGACAGGTAATGGACGACAACAATATGGTAAGTAAAGTATTTAAATATCTTAAATTAAAAGTCAAATTGAAGAGGGTCTTAAGTAAAAAGTGGTTCAATAAGCAAAGTCTGACTAATAATGTTATTCCAAAATACGCGCAAGTTAAAATTAAAAATAAGAACGCGGTTGCTAAAAAAGTAAAAGAACAAAGCGAGAATTTGTGGATAAAATTAGAAATAAGGCCACTTTAGGACTATATGGACGTTTTTGAAATAAGGGTGAGTGACCGTGCCCACAAGTGTGAATGAGAAAGGCGGTACAACGTTAGGTTAAAAAGAATGTACACACACACAACACATAAACACAAGGAATGTGCTAGAAAAATATGTAACTGTACAGACAGGGATGACACGGCTCGGAGGTTGGGAAGGGACATTCAAATTATAGCTTGTTGTGTGTGGTCAGTGGGGGGATGGGTGTGTGTAGGGTTTGGTTTTACTACTCTTCTTGTTAGTTCTGATCTGACGAGCTGAGAAGCTTGAAAGCACTAATCGGAATAATTTTTCTATAGTGGTATGCATTAGTGTAGAGATTAGGGGTGTTGGTCATACATTAAATAGTACATTATACCTGCCTATAAAATTTTCATGCTAAATATTTCATAAATAAATCCCTAATAACAAAGTTGTATTAGTTTTCACTTGAAAAAGGTGTGCCTAGGTGGCAATAAACTCTTGATTATATTTTTAAAATCCTTGCCAGCTGGGAACAGGAAATACACATGTTTATAAAGCAATTATCTGAAAACCTTAAACATTTAGAAGTCAACCAAGAAGGGAGACAGAATTTTATAAATCAATGGCACTTTCAGTTTTGATCAGTGGTTATCAAAAAAATACATACTAATATGACAATCTTCTAAAATGGAAATGTCTAGGAACTATACAAAAGGCTGAGTATGCAGTTACAGCTGTGTATATGAATATTAATCACCAAATTGTGTGTATAAATCAATTTAATTGGTCACAGTGACTTTCGTCAGGGGAAAACAAATATCTAATATAATTTTCTGTCATGTAGTCATTGTTATTACTTATGTAATCCACTCCCCTCACATCTCTCTCTCTCTCTCTCTCTCTCTCTCTCTCTCTCTCTCTCTCTCTCTCTCTCTCTCTCTCTCTCTCTCTCTCTCTCTCTCTCTCTCTCTCTCACACACACACACACACACACACACAGAAATAATGGTTGACGGTCTTTACCAAACATTACCTTGCATATATTTCCAGACAGATCAAGGAAATATTGTTCACCTTTCCGCAGTGGTTCTCCTGGAAGTGTGTCTAGTTTTGGTGCAGGAAATGCTTTGGGATCAGGGTAGTAGTGACACCCATATGGAGACCATTGTTTGCTTGGAGGATATGATATGTCCCTTGGTAATTTCTCAAAGTGAACTTTGTGCTCATGTTTATGCTAAAAACAGATTGAAATATTTCAGAACTGATAAAAGCATCTTTACTAATAATACAGAAATTAAGGAGGAGATTAAGTTAAAATAAAACAGTGATCAGAAACTTCTTTCTCATATCTAAGATAAACCTAAATAATGAATATACTAAATACCACTATTATATTAACGACTCGGAACACAAAGTTTTTTTTAAGTAAAAAAATTAAGTAACGGACACGTCATGGACAACGAAATCCAAGCATGAATATACCTAATACTTCTTATTTAATCTTCATTTTAATATGATCTAAATCCATTTAATATGGTTTATATTAACGTGAATGTGGCCCCTGGATAGTATATATTGTCTCCATTGACTGAAGTAAAGAGAGGTTACAAAGTTTCGATATAAACCAACCAATACCAATATTTTGGATGATAAATAAACAATTGTTTGTGCCAAAAGGTAGAAAATGAATATTTTACACATAAACAGTCATTTGAGTTTTAAAAATCATAATTCTACATTATTATTATTATATACTGAAATATTATATTATATACTGTGTATATTATTATATTGTATACTGTATATATTTATATTATTATTGAGCTTTATATTAGCTATAGCCAGAATAGTAACAACAGAGCTAATAAAAATATGCCAAAATTAAAGCCATTCTATAAAATTAATACTGTCTACTTGATCAATATTTTCAGTTGCCATGTATGTATCTAAGACTGGGTTGTTTTACAGATTACAAAAGAGTTGGGAACTTTGAATTTTGGGCTCCAGGTGTATTCCCAGAGTAAAATTCGTAGAAAGCAGAACAACTAACTGCAGATTAAAATTAGGTAATATAATTAGAACAGATTAA
Organism: Magicicada septendecula; assembly: GCA_034769895.1. Classification (NCBI taxonomy): domain Eukaryota; kingdom Metazoa; phylum Arthropoda; class Insecta; order Hemiptera; family Cicadidae; genus Magicicada; species Magicicada septendecula. The sequence continues at coordinate 84,247,538 of CM068372.1, read as the reverse complement.
TACAGCATGTATTATTCTATAAACTATAATTCCCCGGCCCGCACCATAAAATCAAGGTGTGTTTTTCAGCCCCCAGGTTGACTCAGCCTGTTGAAAATGAGTACCTGGGATAACATCCTGGGGATAATAATAGGCGGCTGAAGCGTAGTGCTGGCCACGCTGCCTTCCTTGTATGCCATACGGGTCACATAAGGCAGCCTACACTGCCTTCTCCTACGCTACTTCAGGCGGTGCACACGGGAGCCATTATTATTATTATTATTATTATTCTATAACTTAGGATTTGGGCATACAGGCAGAAGAACAAACGAAAGTCTTGTACAAGGTTAAAGTCATTGATATAGTCTCCTAAAACTTCATATTATTATCAGGTACTAGTAAGTATAAAAGAGTAGAGTCAAAGGAAAGTTAAAAAATACATCAATAAAGGCAAAGAAAAATTTTTAGCAATGAAAAACAAGTCTGATTCAAATATTCTGAAATGAATGATTGCCAATTTAATATAAAATAATTATAGTTTTGTCTATAATAAAAACACGAGGTCTATTTCAGAATTAACCTCTGATCAGCCAATAAACACAAATTGGTTGCCATAACAACATAGCAAATGCACAATAGTGTCAAGTGTCTTTTTCCATTGTACCATACAATTCATAGATCATTTTATTTATTTCTATTTGAATAGAACCTAAGAACCATGGAGTCAATCATGTCTGCTATAATGTTTGCAGTGGTTTCTGTTGAAATCTTATTATCTTGAGTCCGTTCATGACAGTGCCCCGACTTTGTGGACAGTGTCAGACAATGGAAAGGCAGAAGCAAACCAGTCAGCTACTGGGGGGGGGGGGGGCTATCCCCTGAATGGCTTGGTGTGGATCACCCAATGAATCCTGGTCCATGATTGGTAGCCATTCCAACCAATCACCCAATGAATCCTGGTCCATGATTTGTAGCCATTCCAACCAATCACCAGTGTATCAAAAATACAATGTGCTAGGTCATCAATATGACTTTATTAGGCTGCCGATCCCTTTGCTGGAGACCTGTCAACACGGCAGGCTTGGGGGGCCTGAGTATTGCATAGGGCAGATTCTGTGTTCTCAAAAGGCTCTCACATTGCCCGGAAGTTCAAAATAAGACTATATGCAAAAGCAAAATAAATACTGTATTAATTAGTGTCATCAAGAACAATAACATTGAGGAAATCTGAAGACTGACCATCATGTGCATACCCTGTTGGTGGCTGATTTGAGACCACTACGCCACTGTACCAAATCTGGGCAAAAGTGCCATCGTGTCCCCAATATAAAGATGTGGCTGGCTACCCATTATTTTGAAATCAATGAGGGTATCATTAATGGTGTCAACTCTTGGCTGGGTACCTTGGTGGCAGTGTTTTTCAATGAGGCATTGCAAAATCTGGCATAACCACATATAACACGTGCCTGTAAGTGGGTGTTGATTATGTAGAAAAGTAATACATATATGTGTGTAACTTTTGCCTATGATAAAATGTTCTTCTCTATTTTCATTTTCCCTTACCATATGACTGGAGGTTAATTCTGGAATAGTCCTTATAACTAAATGATTATGTGTTGTCTAGGATGTATAAAGCAATTGATTTGGAAGGATACAGAAGGTGGTCAATAGAATAACTTCAGAACATGGACGATAACAAGTTACTGAAATGAGTTTGCAAATAGAAGAACAAAATCGTCATAGTATACAAACCTTTTTCTTTTCCTTGCGATGAGAAGCACTATCCTTACTTGAAGTTCCACTGTCTTGTTTTTCCCTTTTCTTCGGTGTTGTTGATGTCTGCTTTTTGCTCCCACGATTAGACATACTATTCAGAATGGTTAGTATTTCATTCAGGTCCTTGCGTGTTGCTATATCCTTGGCTGTTTCATGTTGCTGTTAACATAAATAAATTTCAAATATACATGTTTGTACAAAGGTTTTTAAAAATATTTAATCACTTGGTACGTTTCACAAATTTTATTTAACTCTGACAGCTGTTTCGACACTTCTTAAGCCATTGCATACACGTTTGTAAAGAATACACAGTAGGTACCACTCTTATTTTAATTTACTATGTCCTTAAAGAGAGGCGAGTCCAGTGCTGAATCAGGAATCAGAATCTAATAATTTGGAAAGCTAACGTTGTATACAAAAATCTGAACAAGAGTTATCAAAAATTTAAGGACATTAAATTGAGAGGTTGATGGTCAAGACTTTGCTTATTTGTTACGGTTTTGGGGTTGAAATGTGGAAATATGCACATGAAGTCAAGACTGAGGATTTTTCAAGCCTGAAGACAAATATTTAAAAAAATTTCAGATGCAGTAGTGAAGTTTGTACTAAAATATTAGGCAACTGACTTTGACTGCAAAATGCAGACAGGCTACATAAGTTATGTTAAATTCAATGAACAGTGTTGATTATTTATCTCTCAGTTGAATGGCTCTGAATTTTTCACCTTTTTTAGTATCTTATAATATTAGAAAATCAGATGCAAATTGGATTGATAACATCTTAATAAAGGACTGTTTAAAAAAGATAGTAATAGAAGGAAAGATTGCACGGAAGAAAAAAGAGCATGCTTATGGATTTGATAATGGAGCAAAATTATATAAGAGACAACAGTTCAGCTGAACCCTGTCTCCGGATAGAATCATCATTAATGATTATGACAGAATATTGCTGCTCCCTGATGCAAAACTGACAATTTGCGACTCAGGGCTAGACTCTACTCCCATTAATATTTAAATTAGCTTTACGTTTTTTTGTTAAATTAAAACTGGACTGGCTCCTAGTGTGGTAATTAATGTTACAGTTTTCATGTACACAGCTACGTAACATTTAGTTTCTACTGTTTCGTTTTGTAACTTACATACATGTTCTGTGGCACTATACTGGTAGGTAAAACAACTAGTTATAGCTGTAATCACGAAAAAAAGTTTCCTAATAAACTGACCGGTAATAAGCTTGTACGTAAAATAATCATGCATTCAGTGTACAAAAACTGACATATTCTTTACCTTATTTCTAAGACTTTTATTACAGCCTGCTTCTAAAAGTATTCTTGTCATTTTCCGACGTCCCATGGCTGCAGCAATATGTAAAGCTGTATCACCATTCTGTAATACAAAATGCATATACAGTATTTGTAAAAAATATATATTTTCTTAGTGTCTTCTTAAACTTTTAAATCATTCATGTTAATTAGTCACAAACAGCAGCCAGATATAAACAGTATACTTGGCAGTAAAAATATATGATACATCACAAGTGAGGAATACTAGTGGTTGAATGACCTTTAAACCTAATTTTCTATGGTACATGAACCTTAACAGAAGAGTTGGGTTGGACAGTTGTCATCATTATAATTTATCACACAACTTTTTACCACTAAACAATCAGTGGTTATCTTCAGGTGTAAATTAAAATAGGAAAAATGATAAAGGGAAGACTAAGATATATAAATTAGTTGAACACATATGGGATGAACAACATAAAATCTTGTGGGATCAAGTAGATATCGTTGGGTGGGAAATTAATACTTGTAAAACAAAATCATAAGGGCATCTTTTATAGCTGTAAATGATGATTGTATCAGTCAGCCGAGTAAAGATGTATCTAGGATCTGGATTAAGAACGTAAAAGAATGTTGTGGTGGGTGAGGTTAGCTGTAGGCAAACCCAGGGAGTTAGTTTTATTTTTAAATGGTGTGTTGCTTGTCTCTGATGTTTGTTATATAAACTTACGTCGATGTGGTGATGCTTCCCAGTTCTGTCTAAAAAAAAAAAGCATTGTTTGTGACTTACAAAGGTTCAAAGTTTTGCAACATTAAAGCGTTTTTTAACATTAATCTGCAAATAACTCAAAAACGACACCATTTTTAAAAACATTTGTATAAATCAAAATTAAAACTTATTAACAGACAAACATTTTCCACTTTGTTTAGATTCGCTATATGAAATGGTTCTCAAGACACAGCCAAAACAAGATGGCGATTCACTGTTTTTTTATCAAATTACGTGCTTAAAACTGGGCAAAAAATGGTTTGATTGTAACTAAATTTGTATCAAATGACAGCTCTGTTAATGTTCTAATAAGTGATGGGTCAATCACTTGTGTACCTTAAACAATAACGAAGTTATGTAGGAAAATATAATTTCTGCAAATTTTTTCCAAGAAATTTAAAAAGGGACATCCGCCATTTTGTCAAATATGCATATTAAGCTGAGATACTGTAGTTTTCGGTTGTCTATTATATTATCAATGTCCTCAAATTTTTGAAACATATATGTATTGCTGTACAGTAACGCATAACGTTTTAAGAAAATTCAAGTTTTTGGATTTTCACAAAATTCGCTTTTTTATTAAATATCTTAGTAACGATGCATTTTATCAAAAACTTGACATGGACAAAAAGTAAAGCTTATAACCAAACAACAATTTTGAATTTTGTTTTATTCCTTTATGACTAAAACTCAACGAGTTACAGTAGTTTAAAAGTGTATTTTGCTGACAGTGTGTACAAAATGTTTGATTTCCAGGCAAAATATCTAGTGTAAAGTAGGTTTTGTTACTATAGTGCATAGGGCAAGGTTATAGCTCTTCAAATTTCATACAACATGCATTTTGTTTAAAATTTATTTCTTAAAAATTGACCGAGTTATGACCAAAAATGTGAACACGCTCCAACAGTTAGAGTTTGTTATCGTACGTTATATGTTCAGGTGTGGTCCTGAGAACCTATTAATTTATACTAATTAACACTAAATTTTTTTCAACAGGAAGATCAAAGTGTAGTTATAATTTTCAATGCAGGAATACAGTTGACAAAGGCACTATATGGTAAACTAGAACAACTTGTCAAAAACAATAGAACAAAATGACAAAAAGAAGAAACTGAAGAGCAAAATCAGCAAACAATAAGATACAAATCACTTGTTGCAGGCACCATCCAATAAAAATGACGCAGCCTGCATCCCCAGATAATGTTCTAAGAATGCTATCTTGTAGTTCCAGTAGAGGCTGTGGAGTTGTTTGTGGATACAGCAAAAGTGGATTATTTTGCACAGATGCATGTAAAAATTGCAATGGAAATAGTTGCTTCAATGCACTGGCTATTCAAGAAAAAGAAGTAATGATGAAAATGATACAGAAAGTGAGAGCGAAGATGAATGAGAGAGTGATTATACTTTGTATAAATCTAAATAAAACTTTTTATAAAAGTGTAGATACTTGCAGCTGCCAGTATGAATTTATGTTTATACATATAATTAAAATTTATTATTTATAATGAACACTGTATAATTTATTTGTAACATTATTTTTTCTGACATTCTTTTCTGTTTTTTGTTACTTACATTTTTCAAAATTATTCATTTTATTCGCTTTTTCAAACTTTGATTTCCAACTTCTATTTTTTTTATATGTTTCAACCATTTTGAGTCCAACCCACATGTCGGATGTATCCCTTGACACCAAAATCGTAATAAATATCCCCAAAAACCAATAGATACTCACTTTAGAGGCTTTGACTGGCATTCTTGCAAAGTTTAATACTTACACCCCCTGATTATAGTCTGACTCACCCCTTTAAAAACTACTCTTTGCATCGAATATAATTTTGGAGGTCATAATCAGCACTCCCAAAAATCTATAAGTACTTAATTTCAGGGTTTCAAAATTCATGCTCGCGTCGTTTCATATTTTCAACCCTTTAGGGGTGAGAGCGGGCAAACATTTTTTCTTAACTTTGTTCTAGAACCTTTTAGGAAGCGATAGAAAAGGAATCAAAAAATTACATGGACACCGACTCAAAATCGGCAGATAGGCCCTTTGTCACACCTCATGTAATAGACTATAACCCTTCTGTGCATAATTTGAAGTCAATGTTTAAACATTTTTTTAACTTTTAAAAAACTTAAAAATATTTTCAAAAACATTTGAAATCAATGTTTTATACAAAGTATTGGAATTTTGTTGTCCATGATGTGTGCAGGTATCAGTAATGATTTGATTTGTATACACTTTTCCAACACACAACACTAATATTTTAGATTAAATTAGGAAAAAAATACCTTTGCCTTAGCCAGGTGTGACCTTCATCAGCGGACCTGATTGACCTTCACTCTGATGAAGCTCACAATGAATAAAAGGCAAAGATAAAAATTTAAAAAAATAATGTTCCTAAAATATTAGTATTGTGTGTTGGAAAATTATATGTAAATCATTATAGAAAGTACTTAATTATTATGATTCGTTATAAGGAAGGTAGTCTTGCCAGTGAAATATTTTGTTCATCTATTATTTCCCCTAGGTACTCATTTTCATAGCCCGAGTTGTCCTGGGGGCTGGGAGAAGTATTTAATGGTGTTGTTGGCGACTGGACTCAACACCTCCAGAACACTAACCAGTCACCACACCTACTGGCTTACTATAGCTGTTATCTGATTAACCAGTACTAAAAGTAAATTAATAAAACAACATACGTAGTTTGTTCAAAAAAAAACCGGACTTTTGTCATACAAACTTTATTACTGTAATTACAACATTACAAATGTTTGTCCCTTTCAAAGTACTCCCCCCTGCTTGCAACACACCGCTCCCATCGTTTCTGCCACTGTTGGAATGCTCGCTGGAACTCGTTTTGTGAGATGGTGCGTAGTTGTCTCTGCGAATTCTGTTGAATCTCGTCAGCACTTTGAAAACGACGTCCATTCAGGGTGGTTTTCAATTTTGGAAACAGGAAAAAGTCCGCGGGGGCCAAGTCTGGAGAGTACGGAGGGCGAGGAAGGACGGCTATTTCGTTACCGGCCAAAAATTGGCTGACTAGCAGAGACGAGTGGCTTGGCGCGTTGTCGTGATGCAACACCCAGCTCTTGTTTTTCCACAGCTCAGGCCTCTTCCGATGCACATCTTCCCTCAAACGCCTTAAAACTTGTACGTAGAACTCCTTGTTAACAGTCTGACCCTGTGGCACGGTTTCGTGGTGGACTACTCCTCGATAATCAAAAAAAATAATCAACTTCAAGTTTGACCGACTCATGCGTGCTTTTTTCGGTTGGGGCGACATTTTTCCAATCCATTGTGACGATTGCGCCTTGGTTTCGATGTCGTAGCCATAAACCCATGTTTCGTCTCCTGTTATGATGGTTTTTATGAAGTTTTTGTCGGTACTGGTACGATCAAGCAGCTCTTGGCTGATCTTGACACGGTTCTCCTTCTGGTCGTCGGTCAACAGACGTGGCACGAGTTTTGCAGAGACGCGATGCATGCCAAGTTTTACGGTCAAAATTTCGTGGCATGACCCGATGCTGATGCCGACTTCCTCAGCAACATCTCGCACAGTCAAACGACGATTTGCACGAATCACGGAACGAACAGCATCGATGTTTTCATCGTTTGTTGACGTCGAAGGTCGTCCCTATCTTGACTCTTCCTCAATCGATGTTCTGCCCGATTTAAAACGTTTAAACCACTTGTGACACTGCGAACGGCTCATACAGTCTTCCTTATAGGTTTGCTGAAGCAAAGCCCACGTTTCAGTAAACGTTTTGTCGGTCTTGCAGCAAAATTTCACACAAACGCGCTGCTCCATAAAATCTTTCATCTTTACTTCGCAGAATGGTGAATGCACGTGTTTACTTAGACAGTTTTATGCCGCCAACTAATACGAGTAGAACTACGCAACAATTGGGGTTAAGTTGCCGAAGGTGCACCACATGTCGGAACACGCTCCGTACACTGATCGGAGCGCTATTTCAAAAGTCGTGTCTTTATTTGAACAAACCTCGTACAATAAGAATATTATTACCTTGTTTTGGTCAGATACATGACAGTGAGCGCTGATAAGAATTCGAGTGACTCCAGCGTGTCCGTAACGAGCACTTGTGTGTAATGGTGTGTCACCATACTGAAAATGAACAGATTCATTAAGTATACTAATCCTGACTATCATCTTCTTAAAAATGTTCACAAAATAATTACAATCTTAAAAATATACTTTACGTTTTGCATACTTATGTTATTAAAGTGGCATTTACACTTACAAGTGTACTTACAACTTGCACATACACACACAAAATTGTAGTGGTAGGGGGTATTATTTTCTATAATGAAATATATTTTGGTTTAAATGGTTAGTGTAAAAATTGTTTTCAATTCGATTTTTATACCAATCGTTTTTCCAAAATTAGTAATCAGGAAATCTTTTTGTCTTTTAGGTGGAAGAAAGATCAATAACCTATGATACATTGATGACATTGTTGTTGTAGTGAGCTCTTAAGAACATATTGAGGAAGTATTGCAAAAACTGGACAATACAATTAGGAGTTTGTATCTCAATAAAAGACAATGAAAGTACAATAAAAGACACTGATAGATAAAACCAAGTGCACTCACACAACACTGGAGGTTACGAGATCTTCAAAAATGTTATATATCATGGTTCTCTCATTAGTAACAACAATAGCTATGAAGATCAAATAAAACATATGGTATTACCCAGAAGCTTTGTAGTCAACACTCAGCAATATATGGAAAGATTCGGTGCTCGCTCATTCATAGCACCAAACGCAAGTTAATCCAGAGTCTGATTTTCTGATAGCAATATATGCCACCAAGACATAAGACTCTTAAATCATGTGGCTGGAAGAAAGCAGACTCCTTTGAAATGTGAGATATGGAAGGATATTAAGAATTTACTGTACAGAACGTTGTACCAATGCACTGATTTTAGAACAGCTACTCATCAGAAATAGAACTTCCTCTAGAATTAGTAGAAACTACTGAAAATAATTAGGCCACTTGATATGCCAAACGGATGATTTAGAAAAGTTTATAGTTCTTGAAAAAATACATGAAAAGTAACTGAGAGTTCAGAGGCCTACACAATGGTTAGATCAAATGGGGTCACTTACTGTTTTGGGCCTACATGAACCTGTATAAGTGGCTCAAGCTAGAGAGGCCTGGAGAATCACTATTGAGGCAGAAACATCATAATGGCACTATACACTCATGAAAGTACATGGATGAAGTGAGTAATCAGGAATTCACGATGGAATGAAAGAGCACAGGCTACAGAAATGCAATGAGTTGCATTTTTAATGCAGTGAAATACAGAAATGTTGAGTTGCAGTTTTAATGAGTTGTTAGGGTCTGTACTAGAACAAATTGTACTGAAAACTAAAATATTCCTAATAAAATGAATAGAAATCACTATTATCTATATTAAGTGAATAGAGACAATGAAGCAGATATAGGGAGTGAATAAAGGTGTACAGATGTCTACGGAATAAGGAAATACTAGTTGTCTACCATCGAAAAGGCAGAAGAGTATAGAGGGGCCAAGAAAGAGATGGGCACATCAGAATAGCTGGATTTGTCTAGTCCATTAAAGGGTGATGATGGGAAATGTTTTGCTGCTGAAAAAGAGAAAAAAGTGCTGTCTTCTCCAAACTCCTGGTTACCAGATTCAGACAATAATTCAGAGTAGAAACAGTGCTTCTTCTTGTTTGATTTTTTCATTGAAGACTGTAAATAATAAAATGTCACAAATCTTTTAATTTTTGTGGCTTCTATAGCATTGAAATCTTTCCTAGGCAGCATGACACAAGTGGTGGAAAAATTGGCCTTTGAGAAGGTAGTACAGAAATCAGAATATTCAAATGTTACCAGTGCAAATATTTCATTTTTGTAAAGGAAGATTTGTAGTAAAATTTCACAGACATTTATATTTTTTAAACAAGCTCTTGGATTTAATTAAAATGCTGTGCTTTGAATGGTTGTTTAATTGTCTAAAAAATTTGTTTATCAAGAAAACTACAGATAATAAATGTTCCAGATAATAAACATTATTTAGTATTACAAGTTGTGCTGTAATTTACATCTAGAATATATCACAAAACATGGATTAAAAGTTCTTACATTATTCTGAAGGTCAGGATTGCATCCCGCTATAAGCAGCTCTCTGCAGCTCTGGTTGTGCCCATTTTGACAACACAGGTGAAGAGCGGCAAAACCTCCATAGTTTTTTATGTGCATGTTTGCCTTCGCTTTGGTAAGTGCCGCAACAGTCTTGCTGAAACCTTTCCAACTGGCCTCATGCAGCGCTGTATTGCCATGCTGAAAACACAATATAAATGTTATTTAATTTTTGATTGTGTATTTTCAATACATACTGAGAACAGTATAACAGAGAACTGAGAGTGTAGGAGGAATTCAACATACACACTACCTGCACAGCCACTATGTGAAACTATTGAGGATTTGAAGAAACTAGTAACATTCTTAATAATATTCCATTATACTGATATGATACAATGTGTGTGATTACGGGACGCTCTGCACATGTTGTGTGAGCAGTAGTAATA